>LR990351.1:11307462-12604924 GCA_905147345.3 Mythimna impura | reverse complement strand
GTTTCATGAGAACAGAGTTAATATAATTTCCATTTTATGTTAATTATTCAATAGGTGGTCGAAATTTTCACACTAATACGAGTAACAAATTTTAGTTATTCATTTGCTAAAAATTTAATCGAGGAAAATTATTCAATCATTTAAGCTAGGTACATAGGAATAGTACATATATAGGTAGTATTACTAGATCACCACAATTATAAAATAAAATATAATTTACTAGCTTCCGTTAGCGACTTTGCCCGCGTGAAAGTAGGTTTCTCCATACAAACTTTAGAACCCCGTGTCATCCCTTATGGCAGCCAATTTTGAAAAATCCTCTCTTAGTGCTCGCCTACGTCATAAAAGGAAGCTTTGTGCAAAATTTCAGTCTCCTAATCTCAGTAATTTCAGCTGTGCGTGTATATGTCAGCCAGTCAGTTTCTCTTTTTAACACGCTTTTATTAGCTTCACTTGTAACTATGTATGTAAGAAAATCTTGGAATCTTAATTTGACCCACTTCCCGGTCTTCGATTAGGATGAAATTTTGCACACGCTCTGAGTTCTGATGACAATACATGACTAGCTAAGAAACGTCATTACAAATCCAATATGGCGGCCTCCCCAAGATGGCGGACTGGCTGTTTGAAATCCACCCCCATGATATGGGTATCAAATGAAAGGGTTTGCTGTCAGGAAAACGAAAAAAAAAATAGTCACGTGACTTAAATCCAATATGGCGGACAGGCTATTTGAAATGCACCCCCATGATATGGGTATCAAATGAAAGGGTTTGCTGTCAGGAATTTTTTTTTGGTGCATGCTAAAAGCGTGTTTTTTAGTTTTTTTTTTATATATATAGACTTTGTACTCCTTTTTAACTCCGTTAGAGGATGAATTTCAATAAATTACGTAACTAGTCTTCCATTAATTCTGACAAAGAATGTTCATGCAAAATTTTAAGTAAATTGGACCAAGGAATCACGTTGTCCCATAAAAACTGTGCCCCCTTCTTTCACCCCCTTAGGGGTAGAATTTAGAAAAATCCTTTCTTATCCGATGCCTACGTCATACAAAGAATATGCCCTCCAAGTTTCAGGTCTACAGCGGTTTAGGCTGTGCGTTGATCCATCAGTCAGTCATTCAGGACAAAGCATTAAGTTTACTTCTTGAACTTTAATTGAATTTTCAGATAAACAAATGCTTCTGAAAATACAGTTAGCCATGAAAAATACAGTTATGTATAGCTATTAATTTATTGAGTTTTCACTTGTTTGTATATTTTTCGAAACGTATTTTTTTATTTACATCAATACCTATAGACATTTTTGTATGCCTGGTAAATACAGATACACTATGTACCTATATACCAGCAGGGTCGAAGCCTACTGGGGCCATGGGTGATGCGAAAGAGATCCCCGGGGCCCTGGAAAAAAAAATGGCAAAGAAGGAACAGGAGTGGGTTTTTAGTCAGTAAAAGTCTGACACTATCTCCCGCTCCGCCCAAGAGCGCGGGATGTCATTAGATGATTTTCCCACCCGAGAAAAAAAAAAAAAACTATGTACCTAGGTATATTAATTTATCCAGCCGAGTTTATATTTGTTAACAATCTATTTCCAGTGTTTTCTAACGTTTATTGTAGAGAAAAATCAACAACAATTGTTTGAAAACGCTGAAATTAGAGTTTGATTTATTGAGTTTCACTTATTTTTAGATACTCGTAAATATGAAATACAAAATCTAATGTGCGTATATATAGATGGTTTTACTCAACATTCTCGCACCAAATTGACTGAATCACGCTTTTTTTAGGTGGGAAATCGCCCAATGACTTCTCTCGCTCTAGGGTGGAGCGAGAAGGCGCGTCAGACTTTTACTGACTAAAACCCCCTCTTATGTTCCTTCTTTGCCTTCGTTCCAGGGCCCCGGGGTTCTCTTTCACAAAACCCATGGTCCTAGTAGGCTTCGACCCTGCTGGGCCCCTACGGTTTTGCTGACATCTCCTTGAGGCGCGCGAGGAATACTACGCGCCGTCGACGACTCGAGTTTGGTCCGAACGGTTACCGGACGGTCGGACGGCAAGCTACCCATTGCTCCGAGGGCTGGAAATCGGGGTCGGGATCCCGGCAGCTGGGGCGTAAGGAAGGCCGTTCCCTCACGCGTGCGGCTGCCTCCTTCGCTAGAATTACTGCTTCGAAGAAGGAGGAGCCCGCCTGCCATTCCTCCTCACTGTGGACTATGGCTTGTACCAAGGCCGGGCGCGAGAGGTCGTTGCCGCCGATCGCGTCCTCGAGGACACGGCGGTGCTCCGCCCAAGCGGGGCACACCTCCATTGTGTCCTTCGGGCGGTTCACACAATAGTGACACCCAGTTTCTTCCACCCGAATCCGGTGCAGGAACCTACCGAACATACTATGCCCGGTGAGGACCTGTGTCATGCAAAAGGTGACGCCGTGACGTTTTTTCAGCCATTTCTCAAAGAGGGGACTTCCGCCATAATTATGACGTGCCCAGACTGAGCCACGCTCACATCACATTTGTGACTAATTAATTAATTACTACTATTAATTGATTGTAACCCAGTTAAATTCAGCCGTCCTTTACTTATAATATTAATTTTATCAACTTTTGTGGTAATGGTTTTATCTATTCTACTAGGAAGCCTTTTCAACAGCAACTGATGGAACAAAGGTAGGTTTTAGACAGTAAAAGTCTGATACTCTTTCTCGGCCCACCTAGAACTGGAGAAATTATTTGATGATTTTCTAACCAGAAAAAAACTGGCCCAGTGCAAAGCGGATTAGCGCACGAAGGGTTCCGTAGCAAAAAACGTAACAAAATCGCGTTTGTTGTATGGGAGCCCCACTCAAATGTTTATTTTATTCTGTTTTTGTTGTTATAGCGGCAACAGAAATATCTCATCTGTAAAAATTTCAACTGTCTAGCTACCTCAGGGAGATGTCAGCAAACCGTAGGGGCCTAGCAGGGTCGAAGCCTACTGGGGCCAAGGGTCTGATTGTGAAAGGAAGACACGGCTCTGGTACGAAAGGCAACGAAGGAACAAGAGTGGGTCTTTAGTCAGTAAAAGTCTGACACTATATCCCGCTCCGCCTAATAGCGGGATTTGTCATTGGATGATTTTCCCACCTAAAAAAAAAATAACTGTCAAATAACGTGTAAAATAACGGTTCATAAAACACAGCCTGGTGACCGACAGACGAACACACAGCAACGGTCCTGTTATTCCCGGATCCATTAAAAAACAAAATATAAAGAAGATAATTAAAGAGAAACCAAAACTTCGAACCGGGAAAATCGACAAAGAAGTCTTCAGAAGTCGTTTGAAATAACAAAAGCAAATCAATTACTGGTACACGGCATTTTGGAGCTAATAACTCTTTTACCGGCAAGCCGAGTTCGCTGTGGTTTGAGGGGAAGGCGTACTCCTTAATCACTGAACCTCACGAACGAACCCGTACAAGGCAGTTCCTGGCACCCATTTTTAATATCCACATTCCTCATAAATAAAAATAATGATAAACCGCGTTCATTGGCTGAATTAATTAGTTTCTATTAGTCTGAAGAGTAATTGGAAAAGAATATTCTTTGTTATCTCAGTTTTTATTCGAATCGACTATGATTGATGGAAGATTTTAATTAGTTATCTTTCTGAAGAACGACCTTTATGTTTCATCTTACAAATAAACTAAGTAGGTACAAATAAAAATCCACGAATGATCAAAAACTTAATTATAAAATTGCTCTCCTCTTTATGTATTTTGCATCGTTTAAAAATTGACATATCAAAATATTTACTAGTTACTATTTAATTTTATTGTTATATGTAACCGAACCCCTTTAGATAAGTTACTTACCCAGTTATATTTATTTATATAAACCAATGTCCTAAATCTTTTAAGTTGGAGAGAGAAGGAGAGCTCTTAGGGAATGAACGGTAACCGAACAATACAATTCTATAAACTCAAATATAACTGAAATCCGGCTGAAACTTGCATTTCACTTCATCGAGATATCTCAAACGAAACTAAAGCCAAAGGATTATTTCGAAGTATTCGATAACGAGGAGTCGTGGAGGTTCGGAAACGGTTCACGAATAAAATGGAGTTACAATAGAACTGACCGCTTGATTGAAATATTATGTACCACAAAGATTATAATGAGAAATACGATAAAGCTTTAATTATGTGCTAATTTTACTTTCCTGGCGACTCGCCCCAGCTTCGCACAGATGTTAGAAATCTTTGAAATGATCGGCTTTTCTTTACTATAATACGCATATATGACACATCAAAACCGGTTTCATAGACCACTCTATCTACTAGCGAAAATTGTATGAAAATCGTTTCAGTAGTTTTTAAGTTTATCGCGTTCGTACAGAGTAACAGACGCGGTGAGGGTCTTTGTTTTATAATATGTAAGGAATTATTTTTAGAATTGAGTAAGAACAAATAAAACGAGCAGTGGTGGCCGAGCGGTATCGGCCCCGACTTACAAGTTGTAGGTCGCGGGTTCAAACCCAGCCAGGCGCATTACTTTGTGTAATTTATTTCATCATCGCTGCTCTCAAAACGGTGAAGGAAAACATCGTGAGGAAACCGGCATATCCTAGAACAAAAAATTCGAAGACATGTGACATCCACCAACCCGCAGTGGGCCCGCATGGTGGATCGACGGCTCATTCCCTCTCCTAGAGAGGACTGAGTCCCAACAGTAGGAACATTATAAGGCCGACTATACTATACTATACTATACTATACTATACTATACTATACTATACTATACTATACTATACTATACTATACTATACTATACTATACTATACTATACTATACTATACTATACTATACTATACTATACTATACTATACTGTACTGTACTATACTGTACTGTACTATACTATACTATACTATACTATACTATACTATACTATACTATACTATACTATACTATACTATACTATACTATACTATACTATACTATACTATACTACTATAGTAATTTTAAAATAAATTTCAAAATAACCTCCATATTTATAGTTGGCAACAAGTCCTTCATTGTATATAGATTTTGGTTTCAAAACAGAAGACAAAAAACCTTGGTGCTGATAAATTTAGGAGAGGAGACTGCGTACCGAAAGAAACATCGTTGAACAATCTGGGAACAGGGTAGACCGTACGTCTAGTGAGAGCCTTGTGAATCTGCTGGATAGTAGATGCACAGGATCGGTCAATACTTGGAACACTTGGAACACTTGGAAAAGGGACTTAGATATTCAGCCGTTCTATCGGCAAAATTATAATGATAGCGTTACCAATAAAATATATTTTCCCTTTGGTATCAAAATTGACTACCCATCAATACCATGAATAGACGAATTTACATAAATCACAAACCATTCTTGAAGGCATTATTCCTTAAAACATCATCTATTTTCGTAATTAATCATCACTTCCGATTGCATTCAACGTAGTTCAATACCATGGTATAGTTTTGATGATAAATTGATTATAATATCAGTTCGAGGCCGCAGTTCCTTTGTTGAATTCCCACATTGAAATTCGTATTTGTTCTCTGCGATACAATTGTCTGCAGAGACTGAATAATATATCACTGTATTCTCAGAGAATAATAGATTTGTAAAGGTTTAGATAACCAGTTGGTTTTAAGTAGATATGCTTGATAAGCTCTTCAGCAACTGCATCTGGTTTTTATATAATACTAGCTTCTACCAGCGGCTTCGCCCGCATGAAAATAGGTTTCTCCATACAAACTTTGGACCCCCGTTTCATCCACTTGGGGGGTGAATTTTAGAAAATCCTCTCTTAGTGCTCGATTACGTCATAAAAGAAAACCTTGTGCAAAGTTTCACGTCCCTAGTCCGAGTAGTTTCGGTTGTGCGTCGATAAGTCAGCCAGTCAGTTTCTCCTTTTATATTAGGAAATACGGCCATGTGTTGGACTCTCATGCGAATGTGCATCATCAAAGATTCAGATCAGTGCTGATGCACATTCGCACGAAAGGAAGTTTGCACGCTTTGACAACACTTTTTTCTCTATTCAACATGAGTTTTTATTTTATGGGTGACGGTAGAACGTGTACCCAGAGACCCGACTCTTATTCACCCATAGCCAGTAGGCGGGTACGTTCAGCAGTATTAGTAGATGTTTTAATGAGGTTATTCCGTACTAACCTACAGAGCGGCTCTTCACCCTATCTCTGGGAAGATAGATTCTCGGGCAACGCCTTGTCTGTGTAAAACCACTTTCCAGACGTTTACTGTATCGGTCAAGCACGGTACCTCGCAGTTAACCAGTAAGTGATCGGATTAAAATTCTTGTTGTTGGACAAAGACAGGTGCTCCTAGAAATTTTAAGGATGCCGAGCCCCCAAAGCAAATTGGGAGCAGACTGAGAAATATTTACAAAATACAAAACACATTAATTTCTTAGTAAATCTAGTATATTGTAGCCACAAAGTCGAATGAAAACGATGTCATTTTGATCTTGTTTCAAGTGACTTCCTTTGGTTATTTTGGTACAAAGAAAACTAGTTTATAAAAGTAGATAGATATTTGAACATTCTTAAGTCCAATTTTACTGAAAACCAAGGCGTTATCATGAAAATGGAACAAAAATCTGAGAAAATGGTTAGACTCCCTCGAGCGACGAAACCGTTTTAACCCACTTTAATATTTATAAGGTGAAGCAAGTTTTTTATACGTTAAAAAGCAAGGAATATACCAAATGCACCCACGAACATGAGTTTTTGTGGGTAAGGTTCGTTTATAGAAAAAAAAAACATTTTTTATTATCAGCTTTATAATGTTCCCACTGGTGGTAGCTTCTATAGGAGAGGGAATGGTCCGTCTAGTGCGGGTCGGACATGCCGATTTCCCCACAATGTTTTCCTACGCCATTTTTGAGACCAGTGGTAATGAAATAATTTACACAAACTGAAGCACCTGACTGGGTTTGAACTGGAATCACGACAGTAGGTCCCGACTTACGAGCAGATATCACTGGGTCACCAGTGCAGACCACTAGTGCTCTGAAAATATATGTATAAGAGCAGGTTTACAATGTGCAGTGGGATAAGCGATTCAATGCGGATAAAACGTTTTATAAAAACATGCCATCATAATAATATCAAATTTAAAGTCACCAGAAGCACTAAAAGATTAATCTAAACTCATATAGATCTGTGATCGATATGAAGTATTACTACACATTACCAAAAATATCGGCCATGTAGATCGTAGAAAACCCCGGAGATGTATGAAAATGGCCGTACTCATTCAATATGAGACTTCATAATTTCACGAAACTTCGCCAATACCTATTGATTATTTCACCATCACGGAGACAGTAAGGGTTGCAAATTATCTACGGACTCATGCAATAGCAATTTCCAGCAAAAATGTCTATAGACTGGCGCAGGTGGTAAAAGAAATTGTCTCCCATTACGCTTTGCCGGACCATTTTATGGCAACTGATGGCAAATTGTTTGGAAGGAGAGATGAACGGAAAGAAATTTCTCTGTTAATATTCATGTCTCGAGTGAACCTTATGACTGCACGAAGCCTACCCGCCGAGATTATTGCAAAAGGTTTTTCTTAGTTTTTGTGGGTTTTTGTTTATTCCACGTGCGTACTGTCTCGCCTAAAATATAAGTTATATGAGGATTCTGGGGCAATACTGAGTATGAACAGTTTTGTTCGTATTATATTTTTGCTCGGTCCAGGGTCCGTTTTAATAAAGCGAATTTATTATGTAACTCATTCTGGTTATTATCTGAGATTGTTGTTATTGCTACTACATCAGGACGAAAAATAATAACAAAGTTGGCCCCTGCATTGGCCCTTACTAGCACGATAAGAAAATAGAAACTTGGACTCACCCCTAAACATTGCTTTTTATACGAAAATATTTTTTTTATGCAACACGTTGTCATTTTATCGACTGTACTGTTTTCAAAAGCAAATGCAAAAGCCACAAGTAATAATGTTCATCAAAAATAATGGAATTTCAGTAAAAAACTAAAACTAAAAAATACCAAGAAAATAGCTTACTTTAATAAACACGAACAGTTTTCCAAGTATTGTGAAAGCTCACGTCGTGATTTATAAAGGCCAGGGCCCACTGGCGTGTAATTATGTAATAACCAGCCCTCCGTCAGTTTCGAAGTGCAACGTGCACACGCCACAACTATGACGTCATCATTTTCTGGCCGGAACTTATGAATGCAATCCCGTTTATCGTATGCAAAGTTAAATGTTACATGGCGTAATGGGTCATGTACACGATGGGCGATGTTTGGCACAGCTTAACGCCCTTTTGATGGTTTATTGCTTTAAAACGCGCTGGTCACGGGCGTCATTGGATACACAGCTAAATTATTCACGAGTCTTTGAGTGGTTATCAACCACTCAAAGACTCGCATATAAAAAAAATATATAAAAATGTATAAAGTTTACCATGCCTCATGTTAGGCAAGTAGAAACTAGTGTGCTAATAAAAGGTAAAGAGTTGAGTCCTGAAGATAATACAGTGTTCTTGGGCATAACTCTAGATGCTAAGCTGCAGTGGGCACATATAGACAAATTATCAAAAAAACTTAGCTCTGCAGCATACACTGTTAGACAGATTCGAAATTTAACTGATGTAGAGACTGCCCGTTTAGTTTACTTTAGCTATTTCCATAGTGTCATGTCGTACGGTATTCTACTGTGGGGAAATGCCGCCGAAATACAGTAAATTTTTGTATTGCAAAAAAGGGCTATTCGTTCTATTTACAAATTAAGTCCCAGATACTCCCTCAGAGATAAATTTAAAGAAATCAATATAATGACTGTACCTTCACAGTATATTTACGAGAACATTTTGTATGCACATAAAAATATAAACATGTTTAAAAAATACAGTGATGTTCATAATTTTAATACTAGGAACAAACACAAATTTGTGGTTCCTACAACCAGGCTGAAAAAAATAGGGGGCTCATTTAGATGCCAATGTATACACTTCTATAATAAACTTCCTAGTCATATTCAACAACTAAGCCTTAATAAATTCAAATTATTTGTAAAGCGAAAACTTTGCCAAAAGGCTTTTTACACTATAAAGGACTATTTTGAGGACCAAAAGGCTTGGGATTGACCAGTACGCACTGCAACTATTGTCTTATTATTATTATTTTTTCTTTTGTTTTTATTTTTAATTGTGCTTTTTATTATTTATTACAATTCGATATTGTAGATTATTTTTATTTTGCAATTTGACTTTTTTTTTTCTATAAATGTTTTGACAAAAATGTTTACTTTGCTAAAGTATTACATTTTGTAAACTATATTTTTCCTTTTATTATTGTGAACGTGAGGACTATGTTGATTGTTTTTTTTTTCCTTTTCAGTAATTTTAATGTATGTCTGGCAATTTGAGTATTTTCTGCGGCCTACTCAAATGTCCTTTCCTTGGTATTTTTCGTCAAGTCGTTGAGCTCCTTAGTAGTCCTGAGTTGAGCTTTACGAATACTGACAAATGCTTGCACTGACTGGACAGGTCCACTCAAATCTGTATGGTTCTTTCTTCAAAAGACCATTTCAGACAAATCTGCATGGTTCTCATGTGATTTGACCATTACATATTTACTTTATGGACTTTAAAAGAGACTTTGACCCCTGAGTTTGTTTCGGTGTTTCATCTCAGGGTAGTCAGCTAGGAAACACCGGCCTCATCTAGTTTAAAAATGACGAAAAAAAAAAAACTGACGTGTAAGAGTGTTTTTTAAACCTATTTACAAAATAAATATAATTTATCATTTATCATATATGGAATAGAGCATTGCAGTAAGACGACAAAGTAATATTATGTCACCGACAATGATTGTCCAAAAATCTAAAATGTATGAGTAAATTTTCCCGGTCAAAATTCGATCACGGTATCAGATCTCAAAAAAGGTTACTCAAGTAGTATGCAGGAGACATTACAGTGCAATTCGTTTTTTTTTTAATACGATATTAACTAGTGCTTGGCTGCAATCCCACCTAATGGTAAGCAGTGAAGCAATCGTTGCTGGTGAAGCGCACTAGTTTTATCATCATCATCATCATTTCAGCCGAAAGACGTCCACTGTTGGATATAGGCTTCAAGTGTCGCCACAACAAACGGTCCTGTGCATCTCGCATCCATCACATTCCCTCGACTCTCACCAGCTCATCAGTCCACCTTGTGCGTCATCTGTTCTGCGAAAAGCCTATTCACTCTAGCCTTGAAGACACCTAAATGATAATCGTACTGGAAAACCGCAGCAGGTGAATTGTTCCAGTCGATGTGCGCGGTATAAACGACAAGCGAAAAGTTTAGTCTGCAATGAAGAAGTGTCAACAATGACACCACTACCGGAGAGAGATGGAGAGAGAAAGATTTTACGTTATTTTTATTACACACCAACTTCCAAACACCTAGCTACACTTTGCTTGACTCTGGAATCCAACTTAGAACCCCACGCAGTAGGCAGGCAGTTGTAGAAGTTTCAAATGTATTGGTGGTTCAAAGCTCAAGGTGGTAAACCATTTTTTTCTTTACGCTGGAAACCATAAAATGCCTTCTTCCTCTCTGGGTAGACCCTTTGCATGAGTGACGGTAACTCTTTCAAACAATCCTAGCAGGCATCAGCCCTAACTGGCTCCATCGATCTTGCTGACATCTCTTTGAGGCGCGCGGGAAACTCAACGCGCCGTTGACCCGGGTTTGGTCTTTACCGGACGGTGTGCTGCCCTTTGCTCAACGTCCATCATCGAACCAACCCTGCAAGCATAGCTCAGCCCTTTGCATAGCTCAACCCCGCAAGGCGGTGAACCTACGACCCAAAAGAAGTACACGTTTTTTTTAGGTTGGAAATTATCCAATGACTCCTCATGCTTTGTGGTAGAGTAAGAGGGCGTAGTGGTGAGGGGGAGCGTAGTGGTGCAAGACAGCGTGTCAGACTTTTTCTGACAAAAACCCCCCGCTGTGTCCTTCAGTTGCCCTTTGCGTTCACAAAAAATATTTTTGATAATAATAATATGTCTTTAGTTTGAACCGGAACAGAACCCATATAGTTCATTAATACGAGTATAGGCGATAAACATACACGATACCAAACTATTTCATTAGATATGAATATCACATAACCAACATTAACCCAAATAATTATGGAGGTAATAACTTATGTAGGCGTACCTATATGTCTTTATCTATACCATTAGAGCTGATTAATATTATTACGTTCAGTGACGAAATACCTCGGATTCAAAGTTCTTGTTTCACCTGTAGAAATTAATCAATGTTTAGTAAATTTAATATTCAATTTGGTAAGTATTGTCTTTCGTCACTTCTAAGACATCTGGAAATTATTCCGTAGGAAAATTTGATACGAACCAATTGGATTAAATTTCAATTAGACGATTACATTTTTGAGGACACTCGGAATAAGCTTGAAAATGTACGACTGAAGATTTGTCAGTATTCATTATCTCATTGAAGCTCGTAAAAATTGAGAAAATTAATTTCTATTTTCTTACACCTTGTAGATATGAAATTAAAGTAGCTCTATCGTCTTCCATCCACAAAGTTCATAAAATAAATACTTAAATTTATTTTGACAAATTGCTCAAGTAACATTAAACTGAAGCAGGTCCATGAATCTTACAATAAAGCTCAAGTAACAAATTGTAACGCGACGTGATATTAAAATTCAGAAACATCGCGGTTCTCGCTTACTAGATAGACCCTTCAAAAACACAATTTCACTGACAAATAGCTGGAAAACGTGAGACCCAACGAAAAAGGGAAATCATTAGGAACAAGGCAAGCTTTTATACCAAAGTTGAGAAGCTAAATACAGTGTATGTATGTGTGTATTCATAGCTTGACATAATTGCGGCCACCATCAACGGAGCCGAATGAATGGCGTCGTGACGAGCCGTGATGGCTGTGGAGCGTGCGCCAGTGTGCCGCTCTTTTGATGAAACCATGATTACACCATACACACTCATATGTACGTGCCACTGTATATAAAAAAAATAACTGGAAACGACAAGGATGTAAGATCGTGTGTCTTGGAAAATGGAATTTCTGCGGCACTATGTTATGTGCGGTGCTGGAAAATTATGTTGGCGCGGTTTTGAATATTAAGTTCATATTTTAGTCGAAATAATGTCTTGTCATATTAAATTTTAGTAGTGTTGTAATAGGTAGAGAATCACTGGAATTCAAAATGATGATATATTTATCATATTTGTATCAATTTTTTTGCTATCCGCAGGAGAACCGAGGTTACTGACATCGCCCGAAGAATTATCAAATTTAAATAGCAGTGGGCAGGTCACATTGATCTCAGAACAGATGGGCGTTGGGGCCGAAAGTTTCTGGAGTGGCGACCGCGTACCGGCGCGCCGGACGGCGTTCCACAAGGTGGGCCGATGATCTGATGAGGGCCGCGGGAATCCGATGCATGCCAGACGCACAGGACTGTTCATTGTGACGACACTTCGGGGAGGCCTATGTCCAACAGTGGACTTCTTTCAGCTGAAATGATGATGATGATGATTAATTGTGAAAATATATAAACATATTAAAGCAACCATAACAATATATTCAAGCATAACAATTTTTTTCTCTGATGAGACTCTATAATTTATTTTAAAATTGTATAGATGAATGCTTATTTAAATTATTTATTTATCTAAACAGTAGTGGTACATAGGCGGACTTAATACAACAAGGCATTCTCTACCAGTCAACCTTTGGGTTAAAACGACAACACTGTGGTAGGTGTGTACAATAAATAAATATATCAAGTAGAATGTAGTATATTTAAATTAAGTTACTTATAATAACAAGATACATATATATGCTAATATTATAAACTAATAAATACTTTAATAAATATCAAATCATTATAATTAGAAGAACTTAAAATATAACAATTATGACGAAGACCGAACTAAGGTAATAAAAGGTAAGGTAAGGTATGGTAGGTAAGGTAATTATCTGCCTGTCTAACAAAGACTAAAATCTTACTATTATATTATTATACTCAACTTTGACGTGGTATCTCGCATGGCAGCGATCTTGTCAGTTCAGAAGTTAAGGTCTCCAGACACGAACTCACTACGAAACGCAACTTTATAGCCATCTTGGCTACGTGGTACTAGTATCTTTACAACTCACATCACAAGGGAAGACGGAATAACTTTAAAATGTCAACTATTGTACGAATAGTGTGATATGTCGAAGTTTTCTGGAGTCCGCAAAAGTTTTCGCATAAGGCGTTAGAGAAAACTTGTTATTCATACCTCAGCCTTGTTTCTCAGCTGAGAGCTTTTATGCTGAAATTATACAGTAATATCCGAGGTTTTATTATAGTAGTTTTGGTTTCACACAAGTGCTACTTTTATCCCAAAAATCATTATTTGAAAATGAAATGTTCGAAATTAGAATAAATAAAACTAACTAACAAAGAATCTCTTCCTCAAATCTAAACCAATCCAAATGAGTACGAAGTTTTTCGTAATCTTATTAGTATCCCAAAGAAAGGAAAACGAAGAAAATATATAAAAGTCGTCGTACAAGAGGCTCTTTCAGGTTTTTTGGTAATTTGATTTCAAGAGCTTGTTATCCAAGCATTTCTAGTCTACCTACTCAAATGACTAACAAAAGCTACTGAAAATATAACATCGGTTTTTAAAACACATTTTGCCAAAAATCCTAAAAACTAAAACAAAATTCACACTGAAACTACCAATACCGCTGTAATCTGTATGTCTGTTTGCATTGATAAAACTGAAAAATAACGTTGGCCAATTCGTCAATGTCCCTTCCAGTTAAACGCCACGTCAACGATAGCAACGTACGCGGTGCGCGGTACGCGGCTAGGTTGACACGCCTTTGTATTGCGCGCATTCAGCTATGGGTTAAATAAAAACTGAGTTCTGCAAAATGTGAAAAAAACACACGAGCTTTCCCGTTTTGGCGACAATCCGAGAATTTTCCGTTACAATTTATCCAGAAATATTCAGACGAAGTTCTAATACGCAGACTTAAGCCGCAAGTGCGACGATGTTCTATATTATGTTACATACAAATGCTTGGGTTGATTAAATATTCATACTCCCAAAACCATAGTAAAAGCGAATGTAATATTTATAAATTGGATCTTTTCATAAAATAAACCAAAGCTTTGTAAAATAATATTCCATTCTTATTTCAGTCACAAACAGGTTTCAGTTCAAAAATTCTGAATGCAATTTCTGAGAATATTATTCAAACCTGGCATTCTTCTCAGCTTAGATACAAGCCTGCCTCTTTGTATTCTAACGTTACGTCGTTTAGCTCGTTGCATGCGGAATAAAGTCCGCATTTATGACGTCAGCCGGGGCCTAAACTTATGCTTACAACACGCACCTTATTAACGTTAACAAGGAAGGGCATGCGAGACCTTAATTTGAGCCAAGTTATTAAATTTGAATATAAGACCCCCACGGTGGTCGTGTAATAAAATAATCTACATTGGAAATATCTAAGGAAACCCACACACTATTTCATTAAAGCTTATGTAGGTAGATGTAATGAGTCATTTATGTTCTTTTCTGTTAAAGGGTTACGTGTACAGCTGTTTATGTGAGTCTCGCCTGAAACTACAGACTGGTGGAGCATTTTAAGATCGCATTAGAAGATAAGGCAAAAGTAGCACGGCGGAGCGAGTCCTCTTCTTACGTGAACAATAACTGCACTCACTAAACTTTTAATACTATAACTAGGACAGAAAAATAAGCTTAAATTGTTTCAAATTTCATTATACATGCAAGTTATTTGAAACATGTTGAAGTAACAAAAATCCTTAGAATTTCAGATTTTGTGGACATAATAACATAACAAATACGATTTCACGCAAATTTTTCTGCTCCATATTTTGACAAAGGATCTTTAAGCTTTCAAAACCTTTCCTTTTGCGGGATTATGTTTTGTAATCTGCTTCTGTCAAATGTTTGCTCACCTTTGGGGAGACATAACCAAAAACAATTCTAATTAAAAAAGGGTGTGTTTGTTTCGGTGAGGAAAACGGATTACGATCGTGCTCGTAGACAACTCTCAAACCACTTATCGTTATTTACACACTACTCACAGCTTTAAACCTAAGAGAAAATTCCTGTACATAATAGCTTAAGGCGACACAACCGCTTTTCGTGTTTATTTTCTGACGTACAGCCGGTTAGAAGGTTGCAACCAACCCTTAATAAAAATAACCTTGCTAAATATAGACGGCTGGCATGGATTTACGTCATGAGATAGATATAACAGAAATAGTTTTTTTTTCCATTATAAATAGACCATTATAATAAAGGGAATCGTTTTTTATTTTTAGACTTGTTTGGTACGTCATCTAATAACTTCCCCACTCTGTGTTGAACGAGACATACTCGTAGTGTTGGACCTTTATTGACTAAAACCCGAACGTATTTCTTCAGTTTCCCTTCCACGAACACATTTCAGCTTCCGGGCTCCAGGGCCGCAGTGAGTTCTTCGAACAAACCCGCAGCGTAGGGAATCGTGCGGGCTTGCGGACGGCGAGCAATGGGTGGCTCGCCTTCCGACCGTCCGGTAACCGTCCGGACCGAGCCCAGGTCGTCGACGGCGCGTGCTGTTCCACGCGCGCCTCAAGGAGATGTCAGCAACTGTAGGGGCCTAGCAGGGTCGAAGCCTACTGGGGCCAAGGGTCTGATTCTGAAAGGAAGACTCGGCCCTGGTACGAAAGGCAATGAAGGAACAGGAGTGGGTTTTTAGTCAGTAAAAGTCTGACACTATCTCCCGCCCCGCCCAAGAGCGGGGGATGTCATAAGATGATTTTCCCACCGAAAAAAAAAAAAAAAAAAAAAAAAAAAAAAAAAAAAAAAAAAAAAAAAAAAAGCGTAGGGAATCGTGTCATGTTTGAATTAGCTTGTTTTCGGTTTCTTATTTCCAGTTCGGGTCATCACCATCGTCATTTCACCCACAAGACGTCCAGCGTTAGAAATAGGCTTCCTCCAAGTGTCACTACAACGACCAGTCCTGTATGTCTTGCATCTATTGGAATCCAGTTCGGGTGAAAAGTGTTTTTAGGCTTTCCATCAAGCATTTCTCAGTAGCAGCCCGGAATTTTGAAGTTAGTGGTGTGACACGGCCGTGCCTCAGAAAGCACGTGAAATCGTTGGTCTTGCGCCTGAACTCCTGCCGCGGTAGCGGCCGCCGAGCGCTAGATCCCCTTCTAATCTTAGTGAATCATTTGGATTAGGTTAAGTTAAAAGCCATTATGATTTATAAAAAGCTTTTGTACTTTCATATTAGACTAAATACATTTTATGGCTTTTGAGTGGTATATCTAAAGATTATATAATCAATCTATATTATGGTCAAAAAATTTGATATTTGAAAATTCTAACAATTGTTTATTATATTAACCGATCGTTATAAGAAATATATAGATTTAGTTATTGTATCTTGTAAATAGTAGAGATTTTGTAATTATACCATTATGTTACTAACCCCTAATAGATAACTGTTGCTATTCAAAGGCAGATAACCTTTGCCAGAAAATCTTCTGCTTCTAATGTTATACAAAGCACAAGTCCGATCGTGTGTGGAGTACTGCAGTCATATATGGGCTGGTGCTGCAAAATGCCATCTAGCAGCTTTGGACTTAGTGGAAAGGCGTGCGAAGAGGCTAATTGGGAATCCAGATTCGGTTAAGTCCGATCTACAAAGCCTAGGGCACAGGCGCAGGGTAGCCAGCCTATCGGTATTTTACAGGTTGCATTTTGGAGAGTGTGCGCGGGAACTGCATGACTTGATTCCGCCATCTCCTTTCTACCATCGGACAACCCGACGTACGGCGAGTATCCACCCTTACGTTGTTGAAACTTCAACGGTCCGGACTAAGCGTTTCGCTTCGTCGTTTATACCGCGTACATCGAAGGACTGGAACAATTTGCCTGCTGCGGTCTTCCCGTCCAACTATAATTTAGGTGTCTTCAAGGCTAGAGTGAATAGGCTCTTAATAAACTAGTGCGCCTCACTATCAATGATTGCATCACTGCTTACCATCAGGTGGGATCGCAGTCAAGCGCTGGTTTATATCAATTAAAAAAAAAAAATCATGACGTCGAGTGAGGTCGTAACTTTCGTAAGTATCAAGTAATGTACTACCCAAAGGCTTAATATTTTCCTATGAATTTTTTGGCACTACCTTTTAGTTGTCTTACTAATATTATAAAGGCGAAACATTGTATTTGTGTGTTTGTTTGTTTGTTTGTCCTTCACGCTCAAACGACTGAACGAATTTGAAAGAAATTTGTTACACAAGTCAACAATCTCCTAGAGTAGCCCATAAAATACTTTTTATCTCATGTTTAAAATAATAATAATTTATTGCAAGTACTATTGATTCATATAAAAAAAAACCAGGTAAGTGTGAGTCGGACTCGTACACTGAGGGTTCCGTACAAACTTACCTGTGAAAACAGTTCAATTCCCGAATTTAGATACGAAGATTTTTCCGAATCACATTTTTTTTTTTTTTGTGACGTAACTACAAATTTACAGTTTTCAGATTTTCCTATACTTGTGCTATAAGACCTTGCTTCACACCAAATTTCAGGATTCTAGGTCAACGGGAAGTACCCTATGAATTTTGATTCCCTCGAGAGTGTCGAAATACACGTTTTTATACGCAACATAAACTGCCGTAACTTCTTTTTTAGTTTACTCAGAAGTTTGATTTTTTCACAGCTTCAAGGAACCGCAGATTTGAGTATATGGTTTTAATTTCAACTCGATACCTTTACGCATTCCCGAGATAAAGAGTCTTGACAAACAGACAGACAAACAGAAGGACGGACAACAAAGTGATCCTTTATGGGTTCCGTTTTTTCCTTTTAAGATACGGAACCCTAAAAATCAAAACATAATAGTCACAAGAAAGAGTTAAAATCACAATTAGTAAAATTAAATTAAACTGAAATCAGATTAAAACAAAAATAATAATTTTCTACTTTCATACGGGCAAAGCCGCTGTCAGAAGCTAGTATGTAAGAAATTCTCGCCAGTCTCAAAGGTGCGTAATTAGTGTTTTTGCTATGGTTTATTAATTATGGTCGTTAATGAAGTTCAATTAGTAAGTTGGGCCATCAATCTTCCACCGTCCTAGAGACAGAATGATGTATGACCTCGTATTGATGAGGCGTACCCAAAATTTTGGGACATTATTTGCGAATATCGTTAACTGTTATTAATTAGAACTGATCTAGTGTTTCTGTTTGATTAAACAGGGTACAAACAGTAATCTATTTACTCTTGCGTTATAATGAACACAATGTATTTTTCACATAATAATAAAAACGTATAACGACATTGTTATACTTTCTATAAACTTCTCCATACTGGATTATAAAACTTAATTGTGTAGTAAAACAATGTGCTGAATGTAATAATGTTCAGATTATCCCGTACAAAATTCGTAACAATATTTGTGAACGTTTCAAAATATTTCCATATAACGACAATGTTTGGTACAAAGTAAGCAAAGCGCACAAAGAGGCTGTCAATGTGGATAATCCATGAGAAAACAAGGCGAAATATTTGTTTGGCGAGCTGTCGACTTGCGTACGCGAATATCGAACCAGGGGAAATAAAAAATAAATAACCTGCAAACGTACCCCTCTCCATATTGGGATTTGAGATGTCTCTCAAACGGACATCGGCTACAGAAAACGTGCGATTACAATGTTTTTATCAGATTATTCTATTTTCAAATCGATTCCTAGATTGAATTGATAGAATAAACTGGTTTAACATGGCAGAACATAAATTATTAATCGGTTTGTCGGGCCTGAACTAATTGCTTCCAAGAATTTTTGAAATGTGAAACGTAAACAAGTATTAAATTATTTATGTATTAACATGTTAACCTGTAGCATAATCAGCATTTTAAGGTTCCCACTGCTGGGTCTCAGGCCTCCTCTCTAGGAATGGGCCGTAATCCACCACGCGGGCCCAGTGCGGGTTGGTGAATGTCACATGTCTTCGAATTTTTTGGTCCTAGGACATGCCGGTTTCCTCGCGATGTTTTCTTTCACCGTTTTGAGAGCAGTGGTGATGAAATAAATTACACAGAGTAATGCGCATTATCGTCGGGGTCGTTACCACTCGGCCACCACTGTTTTACGTTATGTTATGTTAACCTGTATTCCTCAATAATTTATTTATACGTCCTGTATCTATGTCTAGATATAGTATCTCTACTTAAAATTAAAGCTGAAAAGTTTGTTTGTATGAACGTGTTAATCTTTTTTAGTGTTGGTTAGCCCATTTATCGAGGTAAGCTATAGAAAAGATAAAACATCACGCGACAATCTACGGGAGCAGAGTAGCAACCAAAGACGCGGGTGAAACTGCGGGAGACAACTAGCAACTTATATTTTCATAGTACATGTATTTTTGTTTATTAAGATAACCTTCAATAAAGCTAAGATTATTTATGACGTTGGCACATCCATCCCTTGTTCTCAGAAACATACCTACCTATTTTCGAGATTATATACGATAAATTCATGAAGTATATTAAGCATTATATAACCACTAAAATTTCACTTACACATATATTTTACATGTTAGTTCGTTGTTCTATGAACAAACATTAGCTTACTCGTTCGAACTGTGGAAATGCGAAATAAAAGGAACATCAAGAGCGTAGTTTTGCCAGAGGCTCTTAACATTCCGGACAAAGCACACCGGCTTATATGTCGATACTAGTCATACTAAAGTGCACTGACAACTTCTTCTAGCTCAGGTTTCTTTTATAGAACTGACATAAGACCATTTTCTTTGACTGTTATCTTTTGATATACGGCGAAACTGAAATGGGGATAGAAAATCGAAAAATTGAAAATTTGTTGGAACATTTTGTAGTTTTATATATCTTTGAACCGTAAAAAAGATCTCTGTAGATTTCTATTTGTTGTATAAAACGTTGAAGATTATAAACATTACGTTACTCCAAGTAAAAAACTACCTACTAATCACGATAAGTGAATAACGGTTCGCCTACCGTAGGAGGACAAAGATTGATAACATTTTTTCCTTACTAGCTGATTCAATTTAGTGATCAAATTGTATGTTTACTTTGCTAAGTGCGTTTTGTGGTGCAGAATAAAATGGTTATTGTTAAACAACCAGGCTGATTAAGAATTGAAAAAAGGGGTTTAAAATAAATTCTAAAAGGCTCATTCCCTCTTCATCTGTAAACGACTGTTATGGACACCTGCATTCCTACCGACTCTCGCATACAGCTGCCGAACATGGACATATAGCATCAAATATAAATAAATCTAGCAACCTGTCAGAAAGCCATGGAAGGAAGTGTAAAAAAAAACTTAAAAAAATAAATAACTGACTTCATTAATGAAAATACTAAAAGGATCAAAATATGTGTCGGTTATTTTTTTTTTAAGTTTTTTATTTCACACTTTTTATTTGCGATACACTTATAACCAGAGTGCCTATTTCTCATGACAATTCCAATTAATCCAAACACTGCTAGGTTACATTGTTTTATTATGTATCTACCTTCCACCTTCCAGCTCCATCACCATCATCAGTTCACTTCGATGATACCATTTTCAACATTACTATTCAGAACCATTTATTTATTTGTATTGTTATAGTCGCTTAACTATCTTCATTGTGATATATCTTTATGAGTATGAAATTCCGTTGGCCATTTCTGGTCTTCTTCATCAGTTCCACTTCATCAAATGTTTTACTGAAAAAAACCACCTGTGTTCTTTCTGGTGCTTTTTGCGTTTCAGGGCCACGGTAACTCTTTCGAACGATCCCACAGTGAGATTTTGGTAAACCAGTAAAGTAAAACAATTTTCAGTTACACGATTTTTGTGCGTTCTTTAACTAAATTAGGGTTGTTTATTTATAAAGCAGCCATTTACTTTTCGTGGCATGCAAACGTTTATGTATGCGTGACTTTGTTGTATTAGCTGCTATAACGATTTGGGAAAATTATAGAGATCTATCGGCTGCTCATTATCCTGTTATAACGACTAAAGTAATATAGTTTATGTTTATAGGCTCAACTTGTTACTGAACCATTTTATTATAGGTATTATTACCAATAAATAAGTCTTCGTTTTCCCAATAAAAACTACGTAAGTGGCTCACTGTAGTTCGATGACATCGTAAAACCTTTTCATGGCATTCTGTCAAGAGAGTGGACAGTGAGATCTATGGCACTAATAACGTGCTCAAATCACTGCAAGACTAATAAATTTTATATTTATTTGGCGATAGTTTTACACAAGAGAAAAAGGTGTTGTCTTTAGAGGAAGATTGGATAAGAAACTTATTTATTTTACCTAGTGGAGAAGGTGATGCAAATAAAACTGCTAAAACGGGTACACACCCTGTATACTTTTGCTTTGATAGCACACAATTATTATTTTATTTTTTATTACAAATATCACCAATCAATTGAAATTAATAGACATAAAAGAACTTACTGAGTTGTTGCTTCCTTCGATGACTAAAATGAAAATTAATGAGATAGTGAGACGCGTTATTTTAAATGCATATGTCAACGTCAGTGTTGCCACACGTTCAGCAGTCTTATTCCATTTTAGTGGTCTAAAAATACATTTCAGTATTGCTAATACAGAAAATAATGATAGTGTATGGAACAAATTATAAAAATCGCTAACAAAATGGACAATCAGTAGAATACCTATCTGTACTCTATTTTACGGAAGTTGGTTGTTTTTAGATCAGTGACTGGATGTGTAGATTAAGATGTACATTTGCCAGCCAGGCGCTTAAGGTTATGTAATTTTATTTCAACACCACTACTCCGAATACAGTAAAGAAAAATATCGTAAGGAAACAGGCATGTCCTAGAATCAAAAATTTTAAGACATGTGACAACCACCAATCCGCACTGGCCCCACCTAAGCCTGAGTCATAGCAATGGGAACATTATAAGACTGATTATGCTTATGATAAGCTATTTTCTATTACCGAGCGCTTCATGCGCGCACACAGAAAAATCAAATGTATAAGACCCTTCAGACACACCTAACACCAACATTCCGTAAGGTAGGTTGGTGGTTAACTGTGCTTCGAAAGTAAGCAACTTTCGAAGCACAGTTAACCGCTTAAAGATAATCTAACTGTGTATACAAACTGGCAACAAAATATTTCAGACTTATTCGAATTTAGAAGAGGTGAATATTATTATAATATACCTATTCACAAAACACGAACAATTTGCCTTTGAATTGTCGAATGTGGTCGTTTATCTCGATAGAATTAAAATGCATTTCGTTGTAGAGATAAACCTCAATACGCTTTGGAAATTTACAGAATTTTGGTTTTCGGTTGCATATTCAGGTAGACCGCTGCAAATAAAATTTGGGAAAATGATTTTATATACCTCTCTGATACCTACCCTTCTTCTGGTACTTCGAATTGACATAGAACCTTCATGGTTTGAGATTTTGAGTGATACTTTTTTGACATGGTACCTATGAAGTTCTTCTTTTAAAAAATGTGCAACATTCGATTATCGACTTTCAGTTGTTTTTTTAAATAAATGTGTTAAATTAAAAAAAAACTAATTTCATATTTTCAGTACAAATCGTTAATTTCATACTTTAACCCCTAATATGAGTGCGGTGCATCTGTTCAAAACATGACTCACACACCTGCTTGTACACTTAAAGGAGCTGATGAACGCCACTGACGTTGTAAATAATGTGACCAGACACTGAGTTCAAAGTATTTAAAAAGTTAGAATCAATTTGAAAGAAGAAGGGGGCTCATTCTAATAGGGAAAGGTTAGCATGAAGACTCAAAGGAGCATACATATTTACAGAATTGCAACTCTAAGAAATCTAAATAGTACTAAAAACAGCAAAAGCCTGTCCAAGTTACACAACCCGCAAAACCAAACATACTATGACGATACACCACAGTGTCTTGAAGTTTCAATAAATATTTTATTACCGTACGTAGTTAGGAAGTGGCGAAACTTTTTCCATAAGTCCGTTGGCTAACAGCTAAACTCCTTGTTCCGTTGTTCACGGCTCGAATCGTTTCGATAGCTTTTGTTTAGACATTATGAGAATGTAGGAATTGTCGTGAACATGGCATTTAGCGTCTAATATCTCTGGTGGCTATTTTCTTCTGTTATCGGAAAATACTTTTCTCTCTCGATTTCGTACTTTGTGGGTTAGTTTCGGTTATTATTTTGTTTCGGGAGCATTTATCAAACGAATAAAAGTTTTTGAGATATGTTACACTGAAAAAATAAAACGCCTGTAGGGGGGATTAGTGAGGAATGGTCAGGTGTGTAGTATTGGGCAAATAAAGGAACAAGAGTGGGTTTTAGTCAGTTTAGTCTAATACTCCCACTAACTCCACTTAGAGCAGGAGAACTTATTTAAAGATTTCCAAGCTCAAAAAAAAAATGTGTAATCCACGCAACTAGTGTGGGTTATTAATGTTAATGCAGCAAAATTGTATGTATATTCTATCTAAAGTTTTTTCGGGATACATGCATGCTCTATCAAAAATAACAAAATTGGAAATAATTTCCCAACAAAACTGCATTCCAATAAATTGGAAAACAACATTAAAATCAAATCAAACATAAAAACCGACTAACGCCGCATCGCTACAACCGAAAACCAATCTAAAACTAAAAATACGGTAAAATGTACAAACTATAACAAATGGTGTACAAAACTCTTTCCATTGATTTATTTTTTGTTGCGCCAACGTTTTGTGAATCCTTGTCGAGATTGTTGAGTGTGTGTACAGTCAACCAAAGAGATGAGTATCTACTACAAAACCTTTTTAACCATGTTGTGGTGAGTTTTATATCAATCTTGTATCTATTGTTTATCAAAAGTATTTGTTAGAACCAATTAACCAAAATGTATATATGTCAGGTGTATTAAAATTATTGTACAGTTTTTTCATATATTTTGCATTGTACCGACTTGGTTCATCATCATCATCATTTCAGCCGATAGACGTCCACTGCTGGACATAGGCCTCCCCAAACGTCGCCACAACGAACGATCCTGTGCGTCTCGCATCCATCGGATTCCCGCAACCTTCACCAGGTCATCGGTCCACCTTGTAGGGGGCCTTCCGATACTGCGTCTTCCAGTACGCGGTCGCCACTCCAGAACCTTTCGGCCCCAACGGCCATCCGTTCTGCGAGCAATGTGCCCTGCCCATTGCCACTTTAGTTTGGCGATTCTTCGCGCTATGTCGGCAACCTTGGTTCTCCTGCGGATATCTTCATTTCTGATTCGATCACGCAAGGAAACTCCGAGTATAGCCCTTTCCATTGCCCTTTGGGTGACTTTGAGCCTTCTGATGAGGCCCATTGTGAGCGTCCACGTTTCGGAACCATATGTCATCACTGGCAACACGCACTGGTCATAGACTTTCGTCTTGAGACACTGTGGTATATTGGATGAGAAGATACCGCGCAGCTTCCCGAACGCTGCCCAGCCGAGTTGGATTCGACGGTTGACCTCTTTCTCGAAATTAGATCTACCCAACTGAACTGTCTGTCCAAGGTAGACGTAACCGACTTGGTTATTAGTTTAGTATTTATTAGGAGTGTGGGTCCTCTTCACAGAATATACGTCACTTCCTTTTCTGCTCGGTATGCAAAACCACCTGAACCTTCCACGAATTAAATGAGGCCAACAACAGAGCTATTCAGGTAGCTACATATTGGTCGAACAAGATTTGAGTGAAATCGATACAAAGAAGAAGAAGAAATTTGTAAATGACCTTCAATTTTCTATTTAATTTTCCAAATTAATTATTTCAAAGGTCGTTAATTGAACACAGTCATGATGCACTCTAATGAATATTGTTTCACGATAATAAATCTCGTAAAAGTATCCATTGCTTCCCTCCTTTGTCTAATGTACTTTGTTAAAAACGAGTGTCGAGGTTCATTTGGATGCAGGTTGCCTCACGGGGCTTCAGACAGGCTCTAATACAGAGTGATATCATCTGACTGCTGTCACGTCGGAGGAACGCAGCGATTTACACACGGAAACTTATTTTGTCGGAAGGATCATGGAAGACGATTCGTGTGTACATGCTCAGATTAAGTAAGATTTATAAAAGATGATGTTTTCGGCATGATGATTTCAGTTGTTCAAGGGCTCTTTTTGAAAAATGATGTTGAGTGAAAGGGCTCTGAAATGGGATTTGTAGAATTAGATTCGGTTCGAACAATCTGAAAGAATAGTGTACGGTACAACCGCACATACTGCAAGTCAGCATTTACGCCTCACATTCATTTTACTTTATAATAAAGTTCAGTTCGCGTCGAGCCATCAAACCGGGCGATCTCATCACGGCCAACAAGGGCCACGTGTCACTCATTTCACACACACCAGTTCATTAGCTCATTTTACCAAAACATTTGGAACAATACAGCAGTTTAAATTATTTTACCATCTTTTATTCTATACCGCCCACATCATCTAAAAGTAGTGTGTGATCTAGCAAGAGATCATACATTCTTTTTGATCCTTCGAGCCTAAGCTTCGCACGCTATATAGTCCATTTTGCGCGCGTGGACATAGCGGGAAGCTATCCAGTGACTCTAAAGTGTGTTGTGCTCAGTGACTATCAAACTTCGAGACAAACAAGTGTCTCAGGGTCAACAAGGACCCACAAACCATCAGGAGCTAAGTGTGGTTAGAGACTAACAGGTGTCTCAGGGTCAACAAGGACCCATAAACTATCAGTGTTCAGTGAAGGCATATTAGACTTTGGGACTAACAGGTGTCTCAAGGTTTGTTGTGTCGTTAGGAGGTGAGACTAACAGGTGTCTCAGGCAATCACCAAGAGCCAGTAAGCAGTCATCAAGGACATTCAAGTAAGATCTTTCCAATTATTTCTTACTTTACTAAGTCTTCATCATGGAGGCCAAACATGCAAACCAGGATGAGCTTTACATAGCCATCCAAAAGTTGGCTACAAATGTCAAAAAGGATTCAGTAGATCGAAAAACTGCCGACTATTTCAAACGACGTTTAGATACATTGAATCAATATTGGTCTGATTACCAGTACAATCACGACCGCCTTCTTACGGAAGAGAAACCAAGACTCATCCGTATTTTAGTGGCCGTAAATACGAACGAACAGAAGAGCTGTATATCTCGACCAAGGCACTCATTAATCAGCAATATCAAATATTGTTGACAAAGACGAAGGAACCACAACAAGCGGGAGCCACTCAGGAAGCACAAGGTCCTGCATGGTCAGCGCAAGAAGATCTTGTAGGACGTCAATCGCCGCTCGTCGAGGTATGCTCCAGAGGTACATCTAGCAAGCTTGATGAACTATTGAAGAAGCAAGCAAGCAATTTCAGAGCCCTGCAACGCACTGTGGCAGGGATAAATTTGGATATTATGTCCGAAAAGTGGGAGTTGAAAGATGCCTTACGTACTCTACAGGCTCGATGGTCTATCATAGATTCCTTACATTGGGAATTAGACAGCGAATTGGAAGGTACAAATTAAGAATATGAGGTGTCTTATACAAAGCAAGAAACTATTTACAATAAATTGAACAATGCAATTAACAGGAAATTAGGGTCCGTAGTTCACAAGGAAAACTGGACACCAAAAATTGACATCCCGTTCTTTAATGGCAATTATCAAAATTGGGTGTCTTTTAAGGATTTGTTTGTTGAAGCTATCCACAGTAATGTCTCCTTATCAAACGCCCATAAGATGCAGTTTCTTAAAAGCAAGGTACGGGGAGAAGCTGAGCGTTTGATACAGCATCTACAAATCAGTTCCGACAACTACATTGTGTGCTGGGAGATATTGAACAACAGGTACAACAACACGTGGCAGATTTTTAAATCTCACTTAGACCTCATACTAAATCTTCCAGTAGTTCAACAACCAAACGTCCATCAGTTAAAGAATATGCATGATACTACATTAGAGTGTTTAAACTCGATAAGGAACCTAGGCGTTGATGTAGACAGCTGGGATCCATTCATCGTGCGTTTTTTATTACTAAAATTAGATGCGGATACTCATGACCATTATTTGGAAACTCGGAACATGCCGAGAGATCTGCCAAAATTGTCGGAGTTTCTAAGCTTCTTAGAGAGCAGATTCACTGCATTGGAATCTTCGCGCAAGAAGAACGAAAATTCCAAACCAAGCAAGCAACAAAATTCATCAGCGTCAAATCTCAAGAAAAAATATTCAGCAAGTAAGATTTCGGGGAATTATGTCGACAAAACATGCCCGTTGTGTAAAGAGTCACACGGAATATTTTATTGCAGTCAGTTTTTAAATATGACACCAAGTGCAAAGCGACAAACTGTTACACGATTGCATTTGTGCAAAAACTGTCTTTATTCACATGGGGATAAAGAATGTACATCAGAAAATCGCTGCCGTGAATGTCGTGGCAAACATAACACACTTCTACATGAAGCGTTTATCAATAAGTCTTCATGTAACCCAATTACAGAGAATAACACACCTGCAGTTTTTGCAACCAGGACACAAAAACAGGAATCGCAAGAAAATCACGTTGTGCAACAAGGCATCAACGTGATCGAAACCTTATTAGCCACCGCGATGATCAAAGTTCAAGCAAGTGACGGATCATACCATAAATTGCGTGCGCTAATAGATCAAGGCTCTCAAGCCTCCCTTATCTCAGCCAGAGCGGCACAACAGCTAGCTTTATCAAGAAAGTTTTGCAGAGCCGTCATCTCCGGCATTGGAGAGAAGGAGAGCAGTAGCAAGGGCGTTACGAGCATAACATATTGTTCGCATTTTGATGACTTTACATTACAAACAGACGTGGTAATCATGGACACGCTGATTAATCAATTACCAAGACGCACATTTACCAAGCCAACATGGGCACACCTGGCCGGCATTCAGCTAGCCGATCCAGAATACAATATCAGTCGTCCCATCGACATTTTATTGGGAGCCGATGTGTATTCAAATATCATTTTAGAAGGCATTATCAGGGCTGATCAATCATTACCGGTTGCGCAACAGACATGACTGGGATGGATCCTATGCGGCAATTTCAAGACTTTTCATTGTAACGTGGTCCTTAATCAAGTGGACGAATTACAACGATTTTGGGAGATCGAAGACATCACAGAATCACCCAATTTTTCCGCAGAGGATCTACAATGCATTGAATACTACAAGAAAACAACAACAAGACGTGAAAAAGGCATGTATGAAGTAAGATTACCATTTCAAGAAAACTTTGACACACAGTTAGGATTGTCAAAAAATAAAGCTATGGCGCAATTTCAACAGTTGGAAAGGAAATTTCACAATAATGAAGAATTAGCAAACCAATATAAGTTATTTATTCAAGAATATAAAACGTTAGGACATATGAAACTAGCGTCCGGTAACATGCAACCCGATTATTATTTACCGCACCATTGTGTATTGCGAAATGATTCAACTACGACAGCACTTCGTGTAGTTTTTAACGCATCTTCAAAAACAACATCAGGATACAGTTTGAATGACGTTATGTTAAAAGGTCAAAATCTACAGCAAGATCTCCAATCTTTACTCTTAAGGTGGAGACAATATCGCATAGCTTTTACGGCAGATATTGAAAAAATGTTTCGTTTTATTTGGTTAAATGAACAGGATCAAAGATTTCAAAAAATCATTTGGAGAGATGCTCCAGACATGCATAATCAGGTATACCAGCTATGCACTGTTACATACGGAACCAAGGCCGCACCATTTTTAGCCATGATGACTTTAAAACAATTGGCTGAAGATGAGAGACACAATTTCGGCAGTATTGCAATAAAGGCATTGGAGCAATCATTCTACATGGATGATATTCTACACGGGACTTATTCTGTCGAGTCAGCAATAAAATTGAAGCAAGATTTAATCAAATTGTTAAAATCAGGAGGGTTCAATTTAAGGAAGTGGTCTTCCAACGCATCATCTTTACATGACGATACAATCGGGGCAAGTAACCAGCAAGGTAATTTCGATTTCAAGGAAATGGAGACATCAAAAACCTTGGGATTACGTTGGAATTCCAAAGCAGACATATTTACATTTCAATCCAAAATTGAACCATCTACCAAAACACCAACTAAGAGATCCATGTTGTCAGACATATCAAAGTTGTTTGACCCTCTTGGTTGGCTGTCACCTGTATCAACCAAATTAAAACTGCTATTTCAGCAAGTTTGGATGTCAAGTATTCAATGGGATGACAAGTTACCCGATCAAACTAGCAAGGAATGGCTAAACATTAAAAGTGACATGCACAAAATTAATCAATTCAAGTTGGAGCGCTGGTTGGGAACAGGAGAAAACAACACGCTGGAGCTGCATGGATTCTGCGATTCTTCTAATAAAGCTTACGCATGCGTCGTTTATTGCAAGACAAAAAACAACGCAGAAACAAAGATCTCGTTAGTAGCAGGCAAAGCGAGACTAACTCCGGTTAACAAGTCAATTTCATTACCAAGATTAGAGCTAAGTAGCGCTCTGTTACTGGCAAAGTTGCTATCTAAAATTCAACAATGTTTTAGCAATCATAATATCAATATATACAGTTGGACAGATTCAATGGTAGTCCTAGCGTGGTTACAAGGAGAGCCAGGTAAATGGAAGCCCTTTGTCGCCAACAGGGTACGAGAAATATCAAGCATCATACCTACAAACAGCTGGCGTTACGTCAAGTCAGCAGAAAATCCAGCGGACTGTGCAAGCCGTGGATTGGGTGTCGATCAATTGAAAAACCATCCGCTGTGGTGGGAAGGACCGTCGTGGCTGCGAAACTACGACCCCGGCCAAGAAACTGAACAAGCAGTATTTACCACAGACGAAGAGGCAAGAAAAATCAAGCATATTAATCACATATCGCAGCAAGAAAGTGATAACATTTTGGGTGAATTATTAACAAGATACAGTTCACTTGCTAAACTAACAAGAGTTTTAGCATGGATATTGAGATTTATCAAGCAAGCAAGAAACAAGAAAAACCGCGTAGTTCAAGGTTATTTTACATTACATGAATTAATTAATGCTAAGCATAAATTAATTTTATATGTACAGCAGAGAGAATTTGCACAAGAAGTGCATAATTTACAAGAAAACAAGCCACTATCAGCAAAAAGCAAATTGTTGCAATTAAATCCGTTCCTTGATAACGAGGGACTTCTCCGAGTTGGGGGAAGGTTGAGCAAGGCTAGCATTAATCAAGATATGATGCATCCGATTATTATACCTCACGAAGGACACTTAACAGATTTAATTATCAATCAAGCACATCAACTTACCTTCCATGGAGGAGCACGGGTGACATCAGCATTCATTCGCAAGAATTACTGGATCATAGGTATCCTATATATCCTTACCCTCGGACCGCGAAAGCGAACAGACGTGCAATCGCACAAGTTATATTCAAATTATTTTGGAACTATTTAATAATAAATCACAATTTAAATAAAAAAAACTATCAGGTGAAATACTAGGCGCCCATAAAAAACGAAGTAGTAAACGGCGGAACGGAACAAGATAGCAACAGCTGAGACGGCACTACTGGGTGGAGCTACACGGCGTGTACGCAGACCTACGTCACCTTTGCCGCTTGCCCCAACTCATAAGCGGCAGCGAGAAGCGGGTAATTTTTGTTGGTTATTATACAGGTTTTATTCAATAAGTAATTTCCTGTCGCCAAGTGCTGGTACCAAAAGGGTATTACAACATACTAAAAGTACCACTATCATGCCATTAAACCAAACCCCTCCAGCCTCGGTCGCGCTGACGACATCAGGTGCTGCCCCTGAGAGCACACGGTGCGCATTATCATTTGCTTCTAATAATATGGATACTACATTAAATCATTGTGAGTCTGAGCCTGATCTCTACTCACTTGATGCTGCCGAGCGGAAAAAACGAAAGTATTCGCTTATCGAAGAAGATACCGACATAAAGAAGCTGATAAAGGAAATGTTCTTATCTTTCTCAAAGGAGCAAGAAAAAAGATTTCTAGAACTTCAAGTGAGTATGGAAGTAATGTCAAACAAATATGACGAATTTCTATTAAAGATCACCTCTCTGGAGAAGGAAAGAAAGGCGGATAAAATTTTAATTAAAGAACTAGAAGAAAAACTAGAAGTATCTGAGCGGAAATCCAGAGGAACTGGCTTTGAAATCAGAAATATACCTAAACAAGAAGGAGAGTCTAAGGAAACCCTAGTTAACGAAATCCTACAACTGGGAAAGGTCATAAATGTCAATATTGACTGTCATAACATAAAAGACGTATACCGTCTAAACTCAAGAGATGCCTCGAACCCAGTTGTTGTAGACCTCACCACAGTACTACTGAAAGAGAAAATACTTAAGGCAGTGAAAAGTTTCAACAAAACCAAGGTAAAAGGAGAGAAGTTGAATACTACCCATTTAAATCCTACAAACATGATTAAGCCTTTGTATGTCGCGGAGACTCTAACTCATCGAACTCAGAAACTATATTTTTTAGCCAGACAATTTAAAAACAGCCACGGGTATAATTTCTGTTGGACTGCAAACGGCACTGTGTACCTTAAAAACACTGAAAGTTCGTCTCGGATTAAAATAAGTCACGTTTCGGACCTGGATAAGCTGCGAAGCACCATGTGACTGTTTTTAGTTATGATAAATGTCTGTACACTGTCTCTTGTCTTAGTATTGCATGGTCTTTTGTCTTCTAATAATCTAAAATATTGTTATTCATATTGTAGTTCACCCGATAAAAATTGTTCATATTACACTTACAATACGTCTGTTTTTGTCAGACGTATTAAACAAATCTACACTTACACATACCAAGTTTTTCAATTACACATTATTCCAGTCACTAGCTTTTTATATAAGAGTATTATGGCACTTTCCAATCGTGTATATGTAACTATTTTATATAATGCTGATATTTGCGAGGTAGACATAAATACAATTTTTCCGGAGTTTTCTAGACAATATAGAGCTTTTTATAGGTTGATTTTAAACTGGGCTACACTTTGTGATACATTTTTTATCGGATTTTACATTCAATGATATATTTAATTTAACAGACAACATTGACAAAGTATTAGTATCGCAATCGCAATCAGCAGATATCGAGGAATGTCATAAAATTCTATCGCCGCTTTCTAACCACCTCCTTATACTTACACAAAACATAAGGAGTATCAGTTGTAACATGCCTGGGTTGGAAGTTTTGTTGGAGAAAATGAAACTGAAATGCGATATAATTATTTTAACGGAATGTTGGCTTTCATGCGCTCCGGTAATTCCAAACCTTGCAGGATACTCTCATGTTAGAACTAAAGTAAATCCAAAACAGAATGATGGTGTAGTGATGTACTATGATGAAAGCCTAAGTCTTACTATAGAAGAACCAGAAATGGATGAATGTAATTGTATACTCGCTAAAATGGAAAATCACATCGCTATACTTTCCTTATATCGTTCTCCATCATACAAAAATATAGATCCCTTTCTTTTATCATTAGATAGAGTGCTACAGACACTGTCAACCTTTGATCGAGTTATTGTAATGGGTGATATCAACATAGACATAAGTCCAAACAAAATCAACTTAAACGGGGAACGCTACCTAACGCTTGCAGCAACGCATGGTATTTTACCAGCTCATACTCTAATCACTCGTAGCAAAAGTGACACCTGTTTGGATCATGCGTTAATAAAAACAAGCCACCCAGTTACTACTGTAGTACCACACACAACGGTAACAGATCACTATCCTGTATTACTGAGTATAGATCTAAAAAAAACTACCCAGTTTGCAGTTACAAATATTACTAGAGTCGATTACACGAACTTAGAACAAGACCTTATAAAAATAAATTTTGATCCAATTTATAACTTAGTGGACCCAAATCTATCCATGAATAATTTTATACATAATATTCAAACTACAATTGTAAAAAACTCTAAACAAATTTCACTCCCTAAACGCCTTAAAATTATTAAACCATGGATAACACAGGGATTGCTGCGATGTATTAGGAATAGGGACAACCTGCATAAAAAATTGAAACTATCACCAGACAATGAAATCGTTAAGATGACATATACTCGATATAGAAATTTCTGTAACGCGATATTAAAAAAAGTAAAAAGAGCCTATGAAAAAAATCAACTAATAGCTGCCAAACATGATAATAAAAGGTTGTGGAAAGCTGTTAAGGAAATAACTTACACCTCAAAAACAAACAAACCTCCTAAAGACCTACTTACACTGTCAAATTCTCCGGAAAATTCTCTACATAAAGTAAATAGCTATTTTGCAGATGTGGGAAGTTCTCTAGCAAATAAAATCAACCAGACAAACACGCACACACTTAACACCAACACAGAAATAAATAACAGCGTTGTCAACTCTTTTGTACTCCTTGATACATCGGAGGAGGAAGTGGAACGTCTCATACTGGACTTAAAGTCAAATAGTTCCACTGGGTGGGACAATATTAGCTCAAAATTTCTAAAAAGGTATAAAAATATTCTGGTACCACCCTTAACAAAAATGTTCAATGATTGCTTGCAAAAAGGTGTGTTCCCTGACTCCTTCAAAAAAGCAGAAATATGTCCAATCCATAAGAGTGGAGACAGAAGTCGTGTCGAAAACTACCGGCCAATATCTATCTTACCCTCCTTATCAAAAATACTGGAACGAATAATAAATGGAAGACTAATAAATTATTTAGAAAATAACAATTTGCTTTCTGAAAACCAGTACGGATTTCGGCGAGGCAAGTCCACAGAACAAGCCGTAAGTAAACTTATAGACTATATTTCAACAAACCTGGATAGGCGGAAAAAGTGTGTTGCTATATTTTTAGACTTGGCAAAAGCGTTTGATACGATTTCTGTTTCCAACTTACTGGAAAAGCTTGAAAGGCTCGGAATCAGAGGAATGCAGTTAAAACTTTTTGCAAGTTATCTTACTGGGCGCTCTCAGTCTGTCCGTGTGGGTGGTTTTAAGAGCAATTATCTAGGGGTTACTCACGGAGTCCCGCAGGGCAGCATACTGGGACCTACATTATTTCTCGTTTACATAAACGAACTCACAAGTCTAAAACTTGCCCAGGGCGAAATAATATCTTTTGCAGATGACACTGCCTTGTTTTTCTCTGCCGATACATGGGATGAGGTTCTTGGTGCTGCTCAGTTGGGCTTTCGTATGGTGGGAGAGTGGCTTCAGAGCCACATTCTTACACTAAATGTAGACAAGACCAAGTATATCTGTTTTAGCATAAGAAACAATAATGGCATCAGTAACTATAGAAAAATCATATCACACGTTTGTCAATCCGGAGAAAACTGCACATGTCCCGCATTGGAACTTGTGCATACTATTAAATATCTTGGCGTTACTTTAGATAGTAATCTAAGCTTCAAAGAGCATATAAAACTCCTGTGCGGCAGACTTCGGAAACTGATATACATTTTTAAAAAACTAAGGCACGTCTCAGATCCTGAACTGCTGAAACGGATATATTATGCTCTATGTCAGTCACTCCTAACGTATTGCGTGTCTTCCTGGGGAGGCGCTTTGAAAACCTTACTAAAGCCTGTTGAGATCGCCCAACGAGCAATATTAAAGGTATGTACTTTTAAGCCGTACCTTTTTCCTACCAAAGCATTATACCAGTTCTGTGAGGTTTTAACTGTCCGACAACTATTTATTCTAAGTACTACTCTCTTCCAGCATAGTAAACAGACATATGACCCGTCGCTCTTACAAAAACGTAGGAAAGATTTGATTTGTAACAGACCGACTCTTTTTAACACAAAATTTAGCAATCGCTTTACTAAGTTTATTGGACCACACATTTATAATAAAATTAACAAAGTTTTACACATATACCCTCTTACAAAAGGTGAATGCAAGAAAAAAGTTTCTGAGTATCTCCAAAAACTTGATTATGATGAAACCGAACTTCTTCTACACATAATACAATAGCACCGCACAAGTTACACTTACACTAACACTTCAATAACACTTCACAAGTTACACTTACACTCTCACACTACACTCTCACATTACACTTTCATTCACAACCCTCTTCACATAAAAAGGGGGAATGCATGTTTTTATTATAAAAAAAAAGTTTCTTTTTTATTTTGTTTATTTTTGGAAATTTTGCTAAGTGTTGATTATGACTACTGTGTATAATATAGGTATTAGCTATTCGAGGGGAATTGCTCTGATAGCCAAAATACAGGCTTTGCCTAGTTTGGCTACAGATGCTACTATGTTTATGTATTTACTTACCGCACCACATATGTATGTAAAATTTATTGTAATTGTTTTTGGCAAAATAAACATTATTATTATTATTATTATTATAATCGAGCGGTAAAAAAGCATATACGTACCTGCGTCATCTGTCGTAAACACAATCCAAGCAAGATGACACAGTTAATGGGTGATTTACCTACACAGAGATGTAACGTTGCAAAACCATTTGAACACACTGGCGTCGATTTTACCGGGCACGTGCACATAAAGGCCAACAAGGGTCGTGGTATAAAGACCACAAAGGGATACGTGGCGGTATTTGTCTGTATGGTGACCTAGCTTGTCCATATAGAGCTGGTCTCAAACCTCACATCCTCCGCATTCATAGCTGCGTTGCGAAGAATGGCAGCAAGAAAGGGCTCACCGAAACACTTATACAGCGACAACGGTACAAACTTTGTTGGGGCCAACAAAATTTTACAAGAAGAATTTGAGCAGATACAAGATACATTCGATCAAGATTTCTTCAAGGAAATCACTAGCATGGAGATTGAATGGCATTTTAACGCGCCCTCATGGCCCACAGCAGGAGGGCTGTGGGAGGCTGCAGTTAAAAGTTTGAAATATCATTTAAGGAGAGTCGTTGGAGATCAGAAGCTCACCTTTGAAGAGTTCACTACAGTTCTGGCCCAGTTAGAAGCAATACTTAACTCGAGGCCACTTTGTCCTCTGACTGAAGATCCTAACGACTTGGACTTCCTCTCTCCGTCAAGCTTTATCAATCTAAATCAAGACATGACCATATTAGAAACAGAAACTGATATGCGGACGAGATGGCATTTAACTCAAAAAATAGTACAAGATATTTGGAAACGTTGGCATACAGAATATCTCACTCAGCTGTCAGCAAGAAGCAAGTGGAGACATTCTCAACCAAATATTCAACTAAATGATATTGTCACCATTAACGATGCAAACCTGCCCCCTGGGAAGTGGGCAGTTGGCCGAGTCGTCCAGCTGCATCCCGGAGGCGATGGCCACACTAGGGTGGTTACATTGAAAACAAAAAATGGGTTTATCAAGAGGCCTGTTCTCAAGCTGTCTACTCTCCCTGTGAATGATAGAATCGACAAACAAGAGTCGCGTCTCAAGGAAGTGAAGGATGGCAAAACAAATAAAAAAGTAAATTATAGCTTCTCATCGCTGGTAATGTTACTTTTGTCTTTCATGAGCATCTTGACCACAGCTCACTGTTCTTACAATGTTACACAATTAAAAGACAATCAAGGTCTTTATTTTGATAAAATTGCAAACATGCAATTAATCAGAGATGATTGGAAGATAGTAACATACTATGACATGAACTCATTTTGGCAAGGAACAGAAGCATGCAATAAATACCTAGCCTACTTGGATCAGATGTGCAACAAGCTTAAAGAAACGTCACACTGACATCATACAAGTTCAATTGCAGCATGAATTCTCGGAACTCCTGTACTATAACCACCTGTTGCTGAGTCAGCATTCCAGCACGCGCCGCGCACGACACCTGCGCCGGCGCAAGCGAGGCCTTATCAACGGTGTAGGGTATCTTGCAAACAGTTTATTCGGTGTACTTGAGGAGAGATTTGCCGACCAATATAAACAAGATATTCAATCAATTCAGGACAATGAAAATCATTTGCTTTCACTCATAAAACAAATAACTATTCATTTTTCTGCTGCAGTCAGTGCCAAATAAGAATTCTATGCGACGATCAAGTGTCGCCGGGGTAGTTGGTAAAGGCAGGCATATTGGGAGTCGAACTCGATTGTCTAATAAAAACCGAAAGTTTTACGGTTTACTCACACAATGAAGGTCTTAGCATTTTAGACATAAAACCGTCCTTTAACCTGCCTGAGATAGAACCCATCAATCATATTATAGACGTAGGCATCCCAACTCCACTGATACAAAACTATTCACTTTTTTCGAGCAACAAGGAGCTTGACGACATCAAAAGGCAACTCCATATTCTCAAAGCAAGTGAGAATTTGCCACATCAACTTTCTTATCATGATATCCATCACTATACAGCATTGTATGTAGTGATCGGAGTAGTGTTGGTGGTTGGTGTAGTCATCATGGTACGTCGGCTGCGTAACAGGCGAGTCGCATCTCTCGCGGGGGCAAGGGCCACATTGGCGAGTCTACAGACCCCGCAACACGTGACGCCTGCACGAGCAGAGGCTGGGGCCTCTTTATCGTCGTCCGCAGTTCAGTATAGTGTTAGTGCGCGTAATAAGTGTGAGATTCCATGTGTGTCTGATTACAGTGAAATTCCTAAAGTGCATAAAATAGACGAGTGTACAGTGCCTATGTCTCGCAATACAGAATTTAAGTAGAGACTCTAAACATAGAATAAGGACCAATTGGAATCACCTTGTTATTCACCTAGTATAAGGACCTATTGGCATCATCTTGTTACTCATCTTTTCATGTTCATCTGATATTCATCTTCCCGCTCGGGAGCATGTACGGTACAACCGCACATACTGCAAGTCAGCATTTACGCCTCACATTCATTTTACTTTATAATAAAGTTCAGTTCGCGTCGAGCCATCAAACCGGGCGATCTCATCACGGCCAACAAGGGCCACGTGTCACTCATTTCACACACACCAGTTCATTAGCTCATTTTACCAAAACATTTGGAACAATACAGCAGTTTAAATTATTTTACCATCTTTTATTCTATACCGCCCACATCATCTAAAAGTAGTGTGTGATCTAGCAAGAGATCATACAAATAGCATGACAACTGTTAAAATAACATTATTATATAATATACTATTATTATATTTAGCAGAGAGCAGTGGTGGCCGAGTGGTAACGGCTCCGACTTACGAGTAGTAGGTCGCGGGTTCAAACCCAGCCAGGCGCATTACTTTGTGTAATTTATTTCATCACCACTGCTCTCAAAACGGTGAAAGAAAACATCGTGAGGAAACCGGCATGTCCTAGAACCAAAAATTCGAAGACATGTGACATCCACCAACTCGCACTGGGCCCGCGTGGTGGATTACAGCCCATTCCCTCTCGTAGAGAGGAGGCCTGAGTCCCAGCAGTGGGAACATTATAAGGCCGACTATGCTATGCTATGCTATATTTAGCCCATGCTGTCCCACTGCTGGGCAAAGGCCTCCCTCCATTCCTTCCATTGTTCCCAACTCTAAGTTTTTCTTGCCAATTCCTAAGGAAGACATCTAAGTTATCAAAAGTTGTTTTTCACTATTTCACTACCACGGCTGAAAGGATTTAGATGAAATTTAGCACACGGGTTTACTATGTCTTGGATTAGCACACAGAATACTTTCTTTCCTTGAGATAATTTTCTAAGTTCACGCAGGTGATACTGCTGCCTAAAGCAAGTGTAATATATATACATTTTACTTTGCCTAAACCATCCAATTTCCAATTCCAACAGCAATCTTACATTTCGATGAAAGCCACAAAAAACCGATACGAAGTAATAATAAAACGCCCGTCAACACTATACCAAACCAATAAAGGTTCAGCGTAACAGAAAATAGCGTCAGAATATAGCTAAATAATCATAAGTCGAAACGTGTTTCCTTCAGATATCGATAGCTCAGCGATTTTCAAAAATGGCAATACTTCTTGGAAATACGTTTTAACGATGTTATTTTTCGTACCTCCGTCTATTTATTGTACCTGACTATACAAGATGACGCCCACATCTTACGAATACATTTAGTTATTAATAGAGTATTCTGCTCACCTCTGGCATTTTATCTGTATTTTTGTTTTGTCTACCTTGGGTGATTCGGATTGAAATATCCACTTCTATAAATGTGAGACTGTTTATATATTCGGTTGTTGTATATTATATAAGAATCGCCAAACTTAAGTGGTAGTGGGCAGGGCACAATGTCGCAGAATAGACGGCCCATGGGGACGAAAGGTACTGGAGTGGCGACCGCGTAGTGAAAGACACAGTGTAGGAAGGCCTCTCACAAGGTGGACCTGTGACCTGCTGAGGGTCGCGGGAATTCCATGGATGCGAGACTTACAGGATCGTTCGTTGTGGTGACACTAGGGGGAGATCAATGTCCAGCAGTGGATGTCGTTCGACTGAAATGATGATGAATATATAGACAGGGCTTGTCATAACAGCCAAACGCTGGCAATTAGCCTCGCCCAAATGGAAGTCATAACTAATGTAACAGTGAATATGAGCGGATTATAAATATAACAAGACACGAATACCTGGAATTTACAAGGTTAAATTCGACTTTTATAAATAAATCCTGAACGTTTTCAAAAACTTTTTAGTCTAGCTAGAGCACTCAACTACTAAAATCAATAACAAACAACGAGCGCTGGGTAAAAGCAATTTTAAAGAATTTTCGAAATAGTCTATTCTGGTGGTACATTTTAACATTACTCTTTTGGTATATGACAACTGAATTAGATACATAAATAATTATACCCATATGTCCTTTGGGCACAATAATACTCAACCTTATGGTATCCAGGCCGCAAACATGGAATACTGTGGTGGAAAATACACATCGCATCCATTATAGTACCTACATAACAATACGGTAGACCTTTGCCATGTACACTCACCTTAATTATTTATAAGCAGATGAGAGTCGACCTGTGTTTCGTCCGACACTTGAATGACGGTTCATTCAAATTATTGTCCGACTCACATTTGTATAACATTCCGGTCTACCCGAAGCTCTGTAATTTGCTTTTGAGAGTGACGTTGTTAGGTCAAGTACTTAGTAAATGTCTTTATTATGTTCCAGAATGCTATTAAGTTAAAGTTTGTTTTAGTGAAAACTCGGCCTTATACTGGGTTAGATAACTACTTCGAAATACGAGCAGCTTTGTTCACACAAATCACTTTTACTCCGTCACATAAGACAGAGAAGTCAAAAATCCTATTTAAATAACTAAATTAAAATAATTGACAATACGGCCTTCATGTCAAGATTAAGAACTCATGACCACATTGTTTGTGTAGTAATATAATAATAAAAAGTCAATAAGTACCTATTATCTCTTATAACCATAGTAATCAAGTTATCATTATTTCGACGGAAATCGATAAGAAGTAGTTTTATATATTTAATAATTGATATACAAACATTTATAATTAATTATACATTTTGACATTTCATTTTACATTTTAGCATTCAATTTTAAGTTATGACATCATTCGAATTCTTTTGTTTTTTTTTAAATGAGTGCTGTATATTTTTTATTTTATAATTTTATTGTTTAATTTTATTTTGTTTTTATTTTATTTAAATGATCTAAATTATTTAATTCTAATTAAATTGCATGTAATAAATTGCACCTTGTACGCCCTAGAGGCAAAACATAGCGCCCTCAATGTATTAAATAAGAACTTGTAATGTACCTACCTATGTTTTACAATGAATAAATGAATCTGAATCTGAATATATACAGTGAGAATAATGTATAAAAAAAAATATTGCGGTGTATTTTGTCTTTGTAGTGTTCTAGATTTAGGTATTCTGGACACACTTTTTATTCTGTGTTTCTCTCTAATATTCATTTGGTCAATGTCATGAATACCTGTTATTTGTAAGGTTACTGAAATGCCAATTTTAGATGTAAGTTTATTTGAATTGTTAGTGACTATGCTGTTGGTGTGCTTATTCTAAATAAATAATAAATAAATAAACAAATAAATAAATAAATAAATAAATAAATAAATAAATAAATAAATAAATAAATAAATAAATAAATAAATAAATAAATAAATAAATAAATAAATAAATAAATAAATAAATAAATAAATAAATAAATAAATAAATAAATAAATAAATAAATAAATAAATAAATAAATAAATAAATAAATAAATAAATAAATAAATAAATAAATAAATAAATAAATAAATAAATAAATAAATAAATATACAGACATTAAGAGAAAAAATAGGTACGGACCTAAATACCTTAGAAAAGGGGATAACTAATTGTTGACACTGACCATATAAAGGTGGTGCTTTTTCTAAAGAAATCTCTTCCAGCATACCTGAAAAAGGAGAATTATGAGGTAAGTAGATTAAAAAAAACACAGAAACTACCTTCTCCTACTTAATTATTCATAATGTGATAAGGAAGTAGGTACTTCTTACTATTTCGTGTACAATTATTAAAAACAATTAAAATCTTTGACTCAAATATAAATAAATCAAGCACGTTATTTGCAACACATAATTGTACTTTATTATGGTGCACAATAAAGTATTTATATCAACCTATTTTACGAACTGCACTAGAAGCTAACAAATCGATTATTGCTCTTTTATTGTGCCAACATGAAAAATAACCTATATTATTATTGTATTAAGCCTGTACTGCCACACTTCTGGGGAAAGGTCTCCCTCTATTTCCTCTATTTTTTCCATTTTTGGGTCTCTTTAAGTCAATTTCTAAGGAAAATATCTAAGTCGTCCCGCCATCTCCTTTGTGTTCTGCCGCGATAGCTTCGTGCGATTTCAGTGCACCAATTTTGTGTTTGCAAGTCCACCGTTCGATTTGCACAAGGCAAATATATGCTATTCAGCCCAGACCCACTTAAACCTGGGCAGCCTTCTGAGCAACGTCAATGATCTGTGTTTTGGAGTTGAGTATAATGTTTCAGACACCAGCTTTTAGTTAAATACCAAGTGTAGCTCGTTTGATAGTACGTTGACAAATCATTTTTTTTTTTTTTTGGATGGGAATTCATCAAATAATTTCACCCGCTCTGGGTAGACTGAGAGGGAGTATCAGACTTTTACTGTAAAAGACCCAATCGTCTACCATCAATTGTTCTTCGCTTTTCAGGGTCGAAGTGACTCTTTCGAACATTCCCGCAGCCCTTGTGTTTGTCAAAAGAAAAGAAAAACAGAAATTTTAATCCATTAACACTAAAGTGCACAGAAATGTCTACACATACCTCAAAGTAACAACGATGAAGAGGAAAATACACCGGCCCCGCATAACACTCCATCTGGTGACGTTTCGCTTTGTGTTTCAATCTAATAATACGGTACTGAATTGCTCTATATTCCGGTCTCCTGTTGCAGACAACTGAATATCAACTGAAGTGGGTATATTTTGGCTCCCATATGGATTTGTGAGCGTTACATGAATTTGTGCTTAATGCCTAATGTGGGCCGTTTTGGTTTGATAAATCCATAATTTTTTTGTGGATAAAAATAATTTTAGCGTCATTTCTTAGACACTTGTCATTAGTTATCCGTGTTTAGAGCTTTTAGATTCATTTGTGGTGTGTATTAATCCCATTACATTTTTTACCTGATTTATTATTGTAGCATAAGAAACAGAATAGAATAAAATAAACTCAGTCAGTGTTAGTTGCTGTTTATCGGTAAAATATCCGTCAATATAGTAACATTAACTCCTCTAATTTAACTAATAATTTAGGTCAAAACCGGTAAATGTCCTCAGCTACCCAAAATATCATTCGCCGGAATTTCGCGTCCGATACGGGTATAAATCACAGATCCTTCGAAGCCTATCTCCCTGGTACTGAGTTTGAAATGAAGGCCCGTACTAAATGCTTAGTACAGAAAACTGTTCAAGTGTATTCCAAACTAGTCCACAGTGGGTTTGACGCATTTTTTTTTTGTTAGAAACCTTCAAAAGGCGCCCGAGCTTTGAGGAGAAATCTGGGAGGCGAGATATTCTTATCACACTAAACCACCCTGGTGGTTACCACCCGCATATGGAAGGTGGTACCGTGACCTAACTACTTAATCGTTAGTGCATACATGAATTCTGTGGAACTCAACTACTCTATAAGTTGAGTTCCAAAGAATCCATGTAAGTAAACCTCATAATATATTACCATTTTTCAAGATTAGTATGTGCACAATACGAAGTAGAAAGTAGACAGATGACTACAGTCTTTTAATAGCTAGGGTTCTGTCGGTACGTTGTGGGTACGAAACCCTAAAAACCGGGCTAGAAGCTCTCCTAGAATAGAAAATGTCTTGGACTAACCTTACATAACTAAGTAGGCACGAGTACTCTCGAAGAGACTTGAGTCTGATGGCCTGACTTTGACTTCATTATGAAACAGTGACGTAACGGCAAGCTATTCTTAAAATGGTAATGGAATGATGAAACAATTTAAGGAACACAATATATCTAAAATCTTTGAATACTTTCATATGTTCCCACTTCATTTCACTGACCGTCAAATATTTTTAGCAGCCAATGTAACTCAGGAATCAGGTAGCTTTTATCTGGTTAAAAAAAATCTAAATCGGTTCAGTAGTTTCAGAGATTACTGCCTATAAGCCATTTCACAAACATACAAAGTTTACCTCTTTATAATATTAGTGTATATTGTCAAGTGGTTGCTTGGTTACCCATTGTCTTCCTTGATAAATACTACCATAATGAAGTAAAACGAAAAGGTTCGAGAATATTTTACGTCAAATTACCTTAAGCAATCCATTATCATTACCATCAAAACTAAAATATGAACCAACATATTTAGAGAAACATCGTTAGGCAGGTCTCATCTAAAAGCCTCGTAACTATAGCTGGATTAATGTTATCCCCAAGATGATACGTAGTGGAATTATCAACAACACCCACTAAAATGACCAAATTTAAAGCACTTATATTCACTCTTAAAACTTATGCCATAAGGTTCTGAATAACTAACTTAAGGTGCATAAAGCCGGTTGTCATTTTGTGAATATTACGTCACATGTTCCGCTTGTTATCGTGTAAAGCCGCCATTCTATTGCGGCATGCGGACACGCTACACGCGTTAGTTGTACCGTCCCTTTAGTCATGGGGTTGTCTAATTGAGTCTAGGCTGGAGCTATAGCTATAGAAATAGAGAACTTATTTCAATTAGAGGAGTATCGTTTGAAAACGGAATTGTGAAGCGAAGAAATAGTTTTATTATTATTGTATTTTATTTGGGTAGCGTACAGCTAACATCAGATGAGATAATGGCCAAACCCTATAAATAATATACATAACTAACTTCTGCCAGCGGATTCGCCCGCATGTAATAATAAAGCCTATGTCACTCAGTGATAAAGTACCATTCTACTGATGAAAGAATTTTTAAAATCGGTTTCGTAGGTTTTAAGTTCTTGCATTACAAATAAAAATACAAACATACAAATGTTTTGTCTTTATAATATTAAAACTATTTAAGACAATATAACAGACAAATATAATTATAATAATGAAATTACAAAATAATGTCTTAAAGACAGAATGTAATACTAGCTCATGTGAGAACATCCGTTCAGCCGTTGAGGTGTGGTTGATTACCAAAATACAGACTTTCACATCCTACATACTCGTACTTATACAATAAGTATTGTTATTATGATGAATGTTTCATTGATTGTATTCGCACATCCTTTTACATTATTATTTGGGTAGTTTAGGATGCTCGATAGTACATGGCGTTAAACGTCTCATTCGTCATCATCATATCAGCTGAAAGACGTCCGCTGTTGGACAAAGGCCTCCCCCAAGTGTCTGGTGTCAGTGTACCGATCCATCGGATTCCCGCAACCTTCACCAGATCATCGTCAACGTCTCATTGTTGTTAAATAATCATAAAAATTGACAATAAATTTTTCTTTTTATAGCTTTTTTATAAAATGTAAATGTAAAAATCGTAAACTCCGCAGATTCAGATTATTATCTGTTTCTATCTTCTTCTTTTTATTTTACTTTTAGTACTATGTTGACTTTTCTACTAACACTGTCCTCTCGGATCTCTTAAATTGTAAAAGAAATATATTGTATTTTTTGTAGTAGATAACCGTAGTTTTATTTTTGGTTCTTCTCCAGAAGAATCGACCAATTGGAACCGTGCACTAGCTTCTAAGTTTAATAAGTATTTATAAACGAGCTAGCTGACCCGGCGAACTTCGTACCGCCTAACAGTCAATGAATGTTTTGTGTCTTTCGATATAGTCAACTGATTGCGATGAAACAAAGCCTAAGTAATATATCAAGTTACACACAATTTTAATGTATAAAAGTAATCTACATCGATTTCGTAAATGTTACGTTATGCGCGCACCACTAAAAACTTCTTTTTTATATGAATAGACTAGCGACCCGCCCCGGCTTCGCACGGGTGCAATGCTTATTGCACGGGTATATGCAGTATTGTGAAAAAAAAAGTTAGTATTGTGCACTCTACTAAGACAGTTTTTAGTGATTTTACCAGCAAACGCGTGCCATTGCAAAGTTTAGATGAATTCAGGTTTTTTAATAAAATAACAGGACAACCTATTTTCAACACCATTTTATGAGGAGGGAGTCCAGACGGGTTAAAGGAATAACAAATTCTGTAGGAAAAAACTTTGTACAAAAAAAAATAACCAACTTCATTATAAAAAGTGGGCACGCACTGAGGGTGCTATAAAAACAGTTCAATTCCAAAATTGAGTTACGAAGATTTTTCCGAATCGCAAAAAAAGTTTTTTTTTATGACGTAAATACAAATTTACAGTTTTCAAATTTTATATTTGTGCTATTAGACCTTGCTTCATGCCAAATTTCAGGATTCTAGGTCAACGGGAAGTACTCTATGAATTTTGATTCCCTTGAGAGTGTCGAAATATACGTTTTTTGCGACATAAACGTCTGTATCTTTTTTTTTCGTTAGCTCAGAAGTTTGATTTTTTCACAGCTTCAAGGGACCGTAGACTTGAGTATATGGTTTTAATTTCAACTCGATACCTATATGCGTTTCCGAGATAAAAGGGTCTTGACAGACAGACCGACTAAAAACAAAGTGATCCTATAAGGGTTCCGTTTTTTCCTTTTTAGGTACGGAACCCTAAAAACAAAACACTAAAACGATCAATATAACTTTAATTTTGGAAGTCAGTGTTTCTGGTATTGTCTGCTTCTTATTTAACACTGACTTCCGAAATTTAAGTTATTTTGATCGTTTTAGTGTTTTGTTTTTTGTGGTGAAGTTGGTTATTTTTTTTTTGTAAAAAAAAAATTATTTCACACTTTTTAGTTGTGATACATTTATAGCCAGAGTACCTATTTCTCATGACAATTCGATTTAACCCAAACACTGCTAGGATACATTATTTTATTATGAAGTCCCTATCCACTTCCCAGCCCCATTATCAGGTCAGTTCGATAGTACCTTCTAGGACTACTTCTAGGACCTACCAAGGACAAGTTCAAGCGCTCGACCATAGCCTCTCGGAGAGACTGGATCTGTGACCCACTAGCCTGTGCGCTGGATATGTAACTCTCAGCAACAGTGCTGTCGTCTGCATACCCAAAGGTACCGGGCTTAAGCAGATCATTTATGTGCAGCAAGAACAATGTTGCCGAGAGCACTGACCCCTGAGGGACCCCGGCATTAATGGCCATTTGACCGGACGAGCAACCATCGATGACCACTCGGATGGACCGGTCACTCAGGAAATCTGCAATCCAAGCACACAAACCAGCAGGTAATCCGAAAGAAGGAAGCTTACTAATAAGGCTTTCGTGCCAGACCCTATCGAAAGCCTTCGAGATATCGAGGGAGACGGCAAGAGCTTCCCCGTGTTTCTCGATGGCCTCACTCCAGATGTGGATGGCATACGCTAGAAGATCACCAGTTGACCGATTTCGGCGAAAGCCGTATTGTCGGTCACTTAGGATGTCATTAGCTTCTAGGTATGCCAGGAGCTTACTGTTGAGTACACGTTCCATTGTCTTACAGAGAATGGACGTTACTGAGATTGGCCTGTAGTTAGCTGGGTCGGCCCGACTACCCTTTTTGGGCACGGGCTGTACGTTAGCTTGCTTCCATGCAATCGGCACTTTTCCAGCCTCAAATGAAAGCCGAAATAGGCGTGTCAGGATCGGAGACAGTTCAGGCGCACACGTTCTTAGAACAATTGCCGGTATCCCGTCTGGGCCGCTAGCCTTGTTCACGTCAAGGTTACGCAGCACCCTACGGACGTCCTTCTGATGGATGCGAATATCCGACATACTCGTCTCGCAACCATCAGAATTAACAGGGGGCCGCGCGTCACCAGAATCTAGACGCGAAGATTCCGCGAAGAGAGGCTATGGTCGAGCGCTTGAACTTGTCCTTGGAGGCAGTCTCTGAATGGGGCGATGCCAATTTGGTCAAGTTCAATGCTGCTAAAACCCAGGCGTGTCTATTTTCCGCTAAAAGGAGCCAATTCAGCCCTGCTCCAACTTTCCGGGGCGTAACCGTGCCAATAACCGACCATCTTGATCTCCTTGGTGTTACGCTAACGTCAACACTCAACTTTGGGCCATACATCGAAGCAAAGGCTCAACTGGCAGCAAAAAAGCTGGGAATCCTCGCGAAGGTCAGACAGTACTTCACGCCGGAACAGCTGCTCAAACTTTATCAAGCGCAAGTTCGATCGTGTATGGAGTACTGCTCTCATCTTTGGGACGGATCTGCCCGATACCAGCTTGATGCACTTGAGGCAATTGAGAGGCGAGCCAAGAGGATCATTGGCAATGATGCACTCGTTGAGTCGAGGCTTCAAAGTCTTGAACATCGACGCAGAGTTGCTAGCCTGTCGGTTTTCTACCGGTTGCATTTCGGGGAGTGTGCGTCGGAATTGCATAACCTAATTCCGCCTAGCCCGTTCCATCATCGGACCACCAGGCGTACGGCAATGCGCCACCGGTACATGGTGGACATCCCACCTATACGCACAAAACGTTTTGCGAACACATTCATAGTGCGTACAGCTAAGGAGTGGAATTCCTTGCCGGAATCTGTTTTTCCTGATGGCTACAACCCGGGAATCTTTAAGTCAAGAGTGAATAGGTTACTTCTAGGTAAGCGCGTTCCATCGTCGACCGCATCGTCGCTTTCCATCAGGTGAGTTAGCGGTCAAGCGCGAACCTATCAAGAATAAAAAAAAAAAAAAAAAAAAACCTTATAGCCAAAGTGCATCTGATGACAATTCTAATAAGCCCAAACACGGCTAGGTTACATTAATTAATTACGGAGTTCCAGTGCCTATCTTCCAGCTCCATCATCATCATCAGATCACTTTGATGCTAAAGTAAGGGTGAAGTTCCGTTGGCCATTTCTGGTCTTTTTCATCAGTTCCACTTCATCAAATGTTACTTTTTGACTGTAAATGCTTAAGTTCTCGATGAAAATACTAAAATCATTATATAGTTGCTTAGAATATTTGAGGAGTTCCCTCGATTCCTTATGGATCCCATCATCAGAACTGGATTTTGAAAAAAATAGGACCAATCTGAAAGCATATCCTATTAGGGAAAAAAAAAAATGTTGCAAGTCGGTCCATAACCGACGGAGTTCTGAGGTAACAAACGTAGAATCAAGTTATTTACCGCAACCCCTATTTCCCTGCATTTTAAATCTGTAATATCTTCGAAAATATTAATTTAAATTACACGCTGCAAAGGGCTATATTGATCTATATTAAATGCACATTTTATTTATGGTACTTAATTGGATAAAGATTAATTCTGTATTGCTTAAAATTGTTTCGTAAATAAGCCATTATTTTTCGTAAAAAGTAAAGGATAAAAAATGGTTATTGTGGGTTATCCCTAAGAGATGGACATATACCATCGCGGACTTTTTTGTAGACCTTTTTAAGGTGAACAATACTGTAGTACACTATTTTGATATATCTCGTAGAGTTCAGCCAGCGTTTGCAATGTAAGCACAAAAAAATTTGTTTATTTACGACATCACATTAGAAACATCTAAAATTATCAGTGTTTCTCTTCTTTATTATGCATGCATTATATACATAAACCTTCCTCTTGAATCATTCTATCTATTAATAAAAATCGCATCAAAATCCGTTGCGTAGTTTTAAAGATCTAAGCATATATAGGGACAGACAGACACGAAAAGCGACTTTGTTTTATACTATAATAATAATAATAATAATAATTTATTTTTAAAAGACTACATGGGTCCATGGGTGGGACTATGTAGTGATATGTGAAATAAATTATTTCTACCAAAAATCTTTGAGTTAGTTTTGTCTTTCATCACGAAAATAGTAAGAAAACAGTTTTTAATTTTAAATTACGAATTAGGTAACCCAAATTTAAACTCTGAGTCAGATATAAAGTTTACCAAATTAAATAACTAGCACTTTAATTAAATTCCAATAGAAGCATTTTCATAAAACAATACAAACTAATTCCACATACGAGGCAACGTTTACAATCGGCCGCCGTGCTCCCGGGCATCCGGTACACTCTCAAAGAAACAAAACGGCTCTGGAGCCGGATGTGCCGTGATAAGGAAACCGGATGCCGATCCCTGGCTAACGAACAACTAGTAACGACCAACCAAAAACACTAGACCTCCAACCGGGTTTTCAACTGAACCATAATTTACTGGTTATCAAGCATTGAGGGGAGGGATACAGGTCAACTTAAATTGGCTGGTCCTATCTACATGCTAATATAGTAAAGTAATGCTAAAGTGACGTGAAAGCAAACTTCCTTTGATACTCCAGTCCTTAAGAGAGCGCGTCTTTATAATGTAAAAGTTATTTGAGTGGAGAATATGTTTTATGGGGGAAATGTCACGGGATGGGATAATTGACGGGTGTTGGATGTTTGTTATGATTTTATCTTGTTATTTTCAGACCAAATATTCAAAAATCTATACAATAATATACTATTATTAACTATAGATCATGTAAATAAAATTGAAAAGTCTTTTTGTATTATCAAAATATATTTTTTTCTGAATGGATATGAACTATAAAAAAACCGGGCAAGTGCGAGTCGGACTCGCGAACTCAGGGTTCCGTACAAAATTACCTATGAAAACAGTTTAAATCCCGAATTGAGCTAAGAGTTACGTAGATTTTTCCGAATCGCAAAAAGTTTTTTTTGTGAGATTTTTCCTATACTTGTGCTATGAGACCTTGCTTCATGCCAAATTTCAAGATTCTAGGCCAACGGGAAGTACTTGAATTTTGATTCCCTTGAGAGTGTCGAAATACACGTTTTTTGCGACATAAACGGCCGTTTTTCCGACGTTTTTTCGTTAACTCAGAAGTTTGATTTTTTCACAGCTTCAAAGGACCGCAGACCTGAGTATAATAATATGGTTTTAATTTCGACTCGATACCTTCACGCATTCCCGAGATAAAGGGTCTTGACAGACAGACAGAAAGACAGACAGACAGACGGACCACAAAGTGATTCTATAAGGGTTCCGTTTTTTCTTTTGAGGTACAGACCCTAAAAAGCGCAAATTTTAAATTTTTGTCTGTCTGTTCGCCTCTCAGTCCGTCTGTCTGTTTGTCTGTCTATCTGTTTGTTCCAGCTTATCTCGGAAACGGCTGAAACGATTTTAACTGCTAGATAGTTGATGTTATAAAGAGTAACTTAAGTTTTGAATTTTATATTTTAGAAAAAAAAAATGGTGTTCCGTGCAAAAAAGAAACGTCCTGAAGTTGCGACCAAATGGTATTGTGTAATAACAATTCGGTTAGTGTAAATGCCTTGGTTGTGTGTTGATGCTCAATATTTATTTGTGCCTAAGCTCTTTTCTTTAATCTACTATGCCCCACACTATGAATGACTTCTGTATCATGGGTGCCTTCACAAATAAGTAAGCTCACATACACAACACATCCAGATCCGAATCAACTATCTGTGGACCTTACAAATATTTGTTTCCGACTTCCGACTTCATCATCAGACCAACTCTATGCTACCATATTAGTGCATTGTCATCCAAGGTATACAACTTAAGTTTTGAATATTATATTTTAGAAAAAAAAATGGGTTTCCGAGCAAAAAAGAAACTTCCTGAAGTTGCAACCAAATGGTATTGTGTAATAACAATGCGGTCAGTATAGATGCCTTGGTTGTGTGTTGATGATCAATATGTATTTGTGCCTAAACTCTTTTCTTTAACCTACTATGCCCCACACTATGAATCACTTCGGTATCATGGGTGCCTTCACAAATAAGTAAGCTCACATACACAACACATCCAGATCCGAATCAACTATCTGTGGACCTTACAAATATTTGTTTCCGACTTCCGACTTCATCATCAGACCAACTCTATGCTACCATATTAGTGCATTGTCATCCAAGGTATACGAAATCAATCAATCGGTTAGAAGTACAACAAGCATACCTACATAAAAACATTGTAAATTAAACAAAAGCTTGAAAAAGGTGTATACGCGAGCCTACACAAGCCCATTTCGTCTTCGTAAGATAAAGCAAATATGCCAACTGGATTGTTATAAAATGGTGGACTTTGAACCGAATTGGATCGATAAAAGACAAATAAATTCGTGTTAGTTAGTGAGTAAGTACCTATCTCTCTGAGAATAAAATTTTCCCTCAACTAAGTATAACTCTCCAAAAAATTTCAGAACGGAGACAAATATAAACAACTCTTTTAACCTACCTAACTAAATGCGATTACCTTTACAGCCCACTTTCATTTCAGCGAGTTTAATAAAGCAACAAATCTTTACGTTAATATCTAAAAAAAAAGATAGCACACCACTTAAAATAATCTCTAATCTCACATAACAATAAATATTCTTGTTCCACTCAACCATTTTCAGACTGAAATAAAGATCACACAGGATAAAACGGCTTTTGATAAAAAAACTCTGGTTACTCTTTTTAAATTAAACTTTCAAAGAAATGTCAACTTAGACGTAATACTTTTAAGGTTCAATTTAATGTAAGGTAATCATTAAGTAGTTAGCATACGGATGCAGTTCATTACTTGTAAGTACTGTGTAATGAAAATGGAATCTCTGAAGGAGAGGAACGGAAAGTAGCGTTCTAAATGTGTAATTACAGGGCTATATCATGTAGGGTATATTCTCAAGGCTTTTTTAAGATTTTCAAGCAATCAGATTAACGGAATGTGAAGATAAAATTATTCAAATACTGGCTTTGAATAGAGGTTCACAGACTATTTGTAATCTTCCCAAAGTGCTTGTAAATACTCTGTTTTGTAGTCTTTACTGAAAATGTAATATGGCGTTTATTTAATTAGATTTCAAGGTGCTCAAACAACCATCAATTAATTACTTTTGACGGTATGGTTGACGCAGTGGTTGAGCTGAGAGGCTGCTACGCTTTGTACTGTGGGTTGGATTCCCACACGAAACATTATATGCCAGATATTTGTCCGGGTTTGGGTATCTGTAATTTTACATGTTTGTGAATGGGGTCTGCTTTTGAAAGGAAGACTCGGTCCTGGTACGAAAGGCAACGTAATGTGTAAAATGTAAAGCGTAAACTTTGCCAGGCTTTTTACACTATAAAGGACTATGTTGAGGACAAAAAGGCTTGGGATTGATCTGCTCCAGTACGCACTACAACTGTTGTCTTTTTTCTTTTGTTTTATTTTCAATTGTGCTTTTTATTATGTTGTTTTTACAATCTGACATTGTAGATTATCTTTATTTTGCAATTTGACATTTTTTTTTTCAATTAAATTTTGTCATAAGTAAATATTTACTTTACTAAGTATTACATTTTGTAAACTATATATTTCCTTTTATTATTGTGAACGTGAGGACTATGTTGATTGCTTTTTTTTTCCTTTTCAGTAATTTTAACGTATGTCAGGCAATTTGAGTATTTTCTGCGGCCTACCCAAATGTCCTTTCCTTGGTATTGTTCGTCAAGTCGTTGAGCTTCTTACTAGTCCGGAGTTGAGCTTTGCGAATACTGACAAATGCTTGCACTGACTGGACAGGTCCACTCAAATCTGTATGGTTCTTTCTTCAAAAGACCATCTCAGACAAATCTGCATGGTTCTCATGTGATTTGACCATTACATATTTACTGTATGGACTTTAAAAGAGACTTTGACCCCTGAGTTTGTTTCAGTGTTTCTTCTCAGGGTAGTCAGCTAGGAAACACCGGCCTCATCTGGTTTAAAATGACGAAAAAAAAAATTGACGTGCAAAAGTATTTTTAAACCTATTTGCAGAATAAATATCATTTATCATTTAACGAAGGAACAAGAGTGGGTTTCTATCTCCCGCTCCGCCCAAGGAGGAGGATGTTATTGGATGATTTTACCACCGAAAAAAAAAACCCACGGTACAGAAATAATAAAAAAACCACATATAAAAACTTTTACCCAGCAGGGCCGAAAAATATGAAAGGGATACTCGTGGTCCTGGACCTGGTCCGTGGTAATGACGGAACCTAGGTGTGGTTTTAGTCAGTAAAAGCTTGACACGCCTTCTCTAGAGCGCACTCTATCCTAGGGCAAGAGAAGTCATAAAAAGATTTCCTACCTCAAAATAAAAAAAAAAAACCCACAATACAGAAAAAAAAATAAAAAAAAAACATACTTTCGAATTAAGGATTAAGTTTCAAGAAAACACGAAGAGAATTTTTCATCATTATTAAAATAGTATAACAAGACTATAATATAATTCTGTAACTAGGTACAACTAAATACCTATCTCATTCTGTTTAGAATTACAATATGATAAGTTTAATCAATCAAGGACTATTTTAATAATCAAGAAAAATTATCTTCGTGTTTTTTCAAATAATTATCCGGACAAGAAAACTTGAATTACTTATAACAGAAACACAGCCCAAGCTAAAACATGTCTAGACATTTTTCCTCATCAGACGTTCGCAAATACGTTACCGCCTGATAAGAGAAGGTAACAAAGAATTGGACACAGCTGGTCGGCCAGTAAAAATTGCGAAGGAGACACTCGTAAAATGGAAGGACTCCAGAAGTGATTGATGATCTAAAACTCAAGAATAAACGCTCCAAGTATTTTTCCCAGATAATCTGGGAATTTTAGCGGTTTTTTTGCCTATCTATAAAAACTGGTGACCGTACCTAATTTCGATAAAAACACTTTGATGTGCAAAAATGGAAAGTTTTCTTTAACAAGGTTTAAGATTTGAATTTGTCATCTTTTTACCCGACTACGGCAAAGCCAAAAGGATGTTATGATTTAAGCACTCTGCGTATTTGTGTTTACGGGTGTTCCATCGTAGTACCTTAAGTACTGAATCGATTTTGATAAATGAGGTTTCAATAGTCTGGGTGACATAAGTTTATATAAATTTCGCCCAAATTTATTATTGTTGAATTATGTATATCGAAAAAAAATTGAGATAATCATGACATGTTTCAAAATAAAGATCTTTACAAATGTATATAAACAGATACACCCCTATCTTTTAATTAGTAAAAAAAAATTGAACTCTATCCATACCCGTTACTGATCATATTTTTGTAGTCAAAGTAAAAAAAAAAGAAATCCCAAAATTGTCCACGAAAAATGACCAATTTTCATAATTTATAAATTCATAATATAATCAATAATTTATAACAATTGATACTAGAAAATACTACGCGCAGATTTTCCATTTTGATCGTCATTTATTCATTCATAATCAATAGCCTCAATATTTCCATAAATTGAGTGATATTTTGGGATTTAAATAAAAGCTAAAAACTTTGCTGTTTATGAATATTATTTATTGAGACTTTACATAAATAATAACAAGACCTTTTCTAATAAGCCCTTTAAGTATTTGTACTAATTAAAAATTTGTGGTGTATATTTATGTCATAATTCTAAGTAAATAAATAGGTTTACTCTGTAAAAAAACGTACATAATACAATAAAAACCATGATAATAAATAAATATCAACTCGCAGTTAATAAATAAATCTAATAAATCTTTCTTAACAGTAACAATTTATAATGTCATTCCTAAGAAGAACAAGTGGTAGAATGGAAAAACAAAAAATAAATTAAAGAACTGCAATATGCACGCCGTTATAATTTTATAGGTGTTTCTGGCACCCACACAACAGGCATGCGATCATGGCTATATTTTAACAATTTTTGTACCTATTTACATCTGAAATATTTTCTTATTTCATACTTTTTACTTTTATTTTTCCGTAATATTTTATGAACTAAAGAGAATAAACAACAAAATATGCGAAACCTGCAATGCGCCAAATTGATAATTTGTAAAACCTTCTGGATGATTAAAAAATAACTGAACTGGAATTGCGAATACGCAAATCCATTTAATAAAATCGTCCGGATAAGCAACAGACGGGACCAAAATACCAAACACTCGCCTTAAGCACCCTCGAACGAAGAGCCAACGACGCGACGGTACCAAAATATAATGACCTCAGAACTGGGCCAAAACAAAAGATAAGAAATAAAAATATAAGGACCATTGAAGAGGAAATAATCAAAGTGTGGGTCCAAACCTAACCCGTGGGAAATTACACATGAAAGGCAAACCAAAATGCCTTGCGATTAAATCTGTCTGTACCCGCATTTCTGTCCCATCGAGTCATTTAATTGAGTGGAAATACTGAACGTTTGGGGTCGTGTTCCAATTTAGTATAAATTCAGTGGACACGTGTTTGTAGACTGCAGTTTATTTATTTTATATGAGAAAGTTAATGTCTTGTTAAAGCAAAATTTCGTGGATTTCTTCCGGTCATAGAGGTAGTAAAAGTAATATCAACAAAATAGCAAAACAAAAACAAAAGCGGTCTCTTGCAATGAGAATGAAAATTTCTGTTTTGTTTTTCCAAAGCTTAAAATATTCCACATCAGATATATTAATAAATAAAATCGTATCTTTATTGGAATTTTAAAAAGGACCTTCATACTCATATTATAATGTTGTAAAATTGACCGGAAATAATTTTTCAAAGTACCATTGTTCTCGATAGTAAGTATGACTGTGCTTGTGTTCTCGGAACACCCTCTGTTATACAGGTTGAACTGTTCAAGTGGATTGCGATAGCCATATCTGGAACTATGAGGATTAGCGGAAACCATAAATAAGCAACCTTTTTTTTAGGACGATAGCAACATACCCTTTTGTAGGTGGGAAAACCATAACCCCACTCTTGGGCGGAGCGCGAGCGCGTGTCAGACTTTTACTGACTAAAAACCCACTCCTGTTCCTTCGTTGTATACCAGGGCCGAGTATTCCTTTCAGAAGCAGACCCTTGGCCCCAGTAAGCTTCGACCCTGCTAGGCCCCTACGGTTTTCTGACATCTTCTTGAAGCGCGCGTGGAACAGTGCGCGCCGTCGACGATTGTCGACGCTCGGTCCGGACGGATACCGGACGGTTGGACGGCGAGCTACCCATTGCTCGCCGTCCGAAAGCTTGCGCCTACGTACTCTGTAGTGTAGACCTTACACATATTAGTTTCGTGCGAGATTCGAGCCCGGGACACGCAGTATAGCATCCTATCGTTCCACTATTGTGCCAACCGTGCCTATATTACATGATTTGATGATGACGCTAATAGGGATAAAACTCTAGGAAATAATAAGTAATGACATACGGAAAATTCCTTTGAGTGATTGTCGCTAATCCTAGTAGTTTCAGAATTGGCTATCTACGCCCACTTGAAATATTCACCCTGTATACCTTTACAGAGTGAATTTTTCAAGTGGGCGTGGGAGAGTAGGTACTCTGCTTACTTACTTACTGCCTCCAAAAATACTACTGAAATAATTATTGCCGTTTTCAGACCGAAATAATTACTTAGCTACCGATCCGAATAATAAAACTTATTTTCGACCAAGAAAGATCACAGAGAACCAACCAATATACCTAATTACAAAATTAGCTGACCTGGAAAGAACCTGAAAACTAATTTGAGGCTCTCAAAACCAACTTCTATTTTTCTTAATTAATTAGGTTCCTCTCAGTTTGCTTATAGAGTTTGTCTTAGACCAAATTCAAGTTAGGGTTCCGCGCGTTGCTTAACCCGCCCTAAGTTTACCTAACGACTTCTAAAAACTTAATAAGCTAAGTCTCTAACTAAAAGTTACAAGCTTGTTAGAATTCTTGTTTGGTACTACTAAGGCTTCTTAAAAAATTAAGAAATAAACTGTCAAGTTTTGTACGCCAAGTTTTGATGAGACATTTTTTGAAGTGGCGAAAAGAAATTTTCCTTAAAACAGGGAAATTATCCTTCGCTAAATAAATAATCTTTTTGTTCGTATGTTTTTTTGTGTAGATACTTTTTAAATTTTTTCATCAATTACCTTCAGTTGCGGAACAATGCATTTAGGACTAATATAATAGGATAATTATATAATAATTATTGTGGGATACAAATTTTAGGAGTTTCAACAAACTGTGCCTGAGAATGGACGACGACGCTAAGGCTGATTTAGGAAGAGATGACAAAACGATGTCTACCACAAGGGCTTGTTCAAGGTTGCACGAGAAAAGAATAGAACAGAATAAACTTTATTGAACACCAAAAAAGTAACACAACTGATACACGAACTTGAAGGACGCATTTGCCCAATAGTGGGAAAGTAAATGCTAAATAAAAAAATAGAATTTTTACGTGAGCACAGTCACTGATAAAATAAAACATAATGATTATGAAAATGAAGTTCAAAGATAAATCTACTATCAATACCAAATAAAACAGCCGGCACGTTTCACAAATAATCACAATCCATTTTAATCCCAGTTCCATGACGGACGCTTGAAACACTGTTTACGGTTGGTCCGGGATCACTATGGCGGCTATAATAATCAAAAGCGTATAAAACCGGGATCAACATAGCGTTCCTCGAGATACTTTGTTGTATCGCGTCGAAGGCGAACTTTTAACGAGTTTGAATCTATCGTAAACTATAATACACTACTTTGCATACATGTATTGTACGTGGAAAAGGCTTGAGCTTATGTAGCCTATAGTACTTACAAGAGATTTTTTTCAGTAATATAGGTGCTTACATTTCATTACATTACATCTGAACCACTTTTAAATCCATAACGTTTTTTTATTTAGTCGCTACTGTCCCAATGCTAAAGGCTGCCCTAAGTCCTTCACCTTACCAGCATCTTCTCCTCAATGTCACCTTGATCTCACCCTCGTTGTATTCTTTCAGATAGTCTCGCCAACTCTATCAAGGTCGGCGTCAGCATCGTCGTTCATCTTTTTTAAAGAAAGTAATATTTTTTAAGATCGTTGTGCTAATCTATAACATAAAACGGTAAAAGTTATAATGGATAACGATTACTAATTTAATATCTACTTTTACGATACAATATCTACTTTTGTAGGCTTTAAAGAAACCGGTAATGCTAAAATATACATTGTATTATGTCAATGAAAGTACACAAAAAAATATAGGCATTTAATAAAACATAAAATCACCTATATCAGACCGCTAAACATCGGAATATGGTAACGTCAGTAGGTAGAATTTATTTTGTCCAGTACAATTTCTAACCGCGTGGTTACTGTTTTGGCATAGAAAATGATATAACCTGTATCAATCTATACATATAAATATAATTGAAGTGTCTGTTTGTAATACCATTATAACATTTTTTTACTAAATGCATATGAAAGTAGGTACTTACCTATAGTATTTTTTTTTTAATATTTGACTGTACGTTTCTCCTAATCTCTGAAACGGCTGGATCGATTTTGGCGGAATTTTCACTATTAGATAACTAAGGCTACTTTTATTTCAAAAAAGAATTAGTTTTCCGTGTAAAACAAAACAAAAACTTGAAATCGTGATCAAATGGTATTGTGATGTTTCATGATTCTAACGCAGACGAAATCACAGCATCCAGCATATAAACTGGCTATAAAAATACTCTCAATAAGCCTGTTAATACTGTTGTTCTAATTTATAGGGCATTTTCTGAAAAGGACACCTGTGGTCTTGGCAAAGGACAACTGAAGGACACAGGAAAGGTTTTAGTCAGTAAAAGTCTGACACACCGTCGTGCTCCACCCAGAGCGGGAGAAGTCACCGGATGAATCGCCACCTTAAAAAAAAAAATCTTTGTAAGTAAAACGTTTTTGTAATGTGACATTGATATCTACTAAGGCGCAATCGTTCACATAACAGCTGGCACTTGATTAAAATATCTATCAATTGGCGCTCAAGGGAATAAAAACCGCGTCGAAAGACTTATTATACTTCTACCCATGCAACAACCAAAAATATTTACGTATTTTGCAAGGAGCGCAAAGTAAAAGCTTTCCGACTCGTATTGACAAACCACTCAAAATGAACGTTTATTCGGTGGTAAGATGCCAGGTAACATGTATCTGCAAAACACGCTTTCAATGTGCCCTTGGGATCTTTCCCGACAATTTGTACACCGTTTCAATACACAACCACTTTTGTATTGAAAGTAAAAACATTTCCATCTCCGAAAAACGACCCTGAGGTAACATTTAGGAGAAACATTTGCGAGCTAACGTCTGTATAAGTATTTTTAGGCGATTACAGTAGGAATCAGAGCAAGGTTGGGAGATTACCGACATGTTTTCAGCAAAAGAAAGATATTAAAAAGCAATCTACTTTAATTTCCATGAAACTCGTAACACGAAAAGGAAAAATTAATATTTTGCCCCCGGCCCTAATTGCTTCTGACCGTAGAAAAAGCAGATGGAGTGCACCGCTTGCGATATTAAGCGACTACCAATAGTAACGAGTTTACTCTAAAAATATGTGAAAATCATGCATTTAAAAACAACGTTTTATTTATTTAGTTTTATATTTAAAAAATGACATCTTTAGGTATTTCAAATATCGCGTGAGGCAACGGTCCTCACGCCCCAACCGCCGCCGGGATTCCGATCTCGATTTCCGGCCACCGTACGCGCGGGCTTGCGGACGGCGAGCAATGGGTAGCCCGCCGTCCAACCGTCCGGTAACCGTCCGGACCGAGCCCAAGTCGTCGATGGCGCGTATTGTTCCACGCGCGCCTCAGGGAGATGTCAGCAAATCGTAGGGGCCCAGCAGGGTTGAAGCCTACTGGGGCCATGGGTAGTGTGAAAACGAAACCCGGGGCCCTGGGACGAAGGCAACGAAGGAACAGGAGTGGGTTTTTAGTCAGTAAAAGTCTGACACTATCTCCTGCTCCACCCAAGAGCGGGATTTGTCATTAGATGATTTTCCCACCTAAAAAAAAAGGTATATCATATAATTATGTAAAATTCTTGTGTCATAATGTTTGTAACAAAATTCCTCAGAAACGTTTTGACAGATTCTTATGAAATTTTGTGTATTGTATTTACAGTAGCTCAGAGAATAGGACGTAAACTATTTTTTATCCTCCCACCTCTACGCCCATTTTATTCTTTAATAATATATATGGCAGAAAGACATTTGCCGAATCAGCTAGTAGGTAATAATATATAATTCTTTTATAAGTGATTTGTCACCTAACTCCTCCTAAACGGCTAGACCAATTTGGATCAAATTTTGTGTGTATATTTGAATGAGTCCCTAGATGGTTTAAAAATATAATTAGATCGAAATATAATAATAGCGCTGCAATCAGGTTCTTAATTTTATTTTCAGAGAAAAAGCCAGCTTTCGAGGTGGACAAAATCTCAAAACTGAATGTTTTGAGATTTAGGCTGCACTTCAAAGACATTACAAAAACATTGTATGATTGCTAGCACCGCCATTTGATAAATCAACACTGAAAATTCAAATTATTTACACAGGGAGATGCTGCGTCGCATACCATTTTAATTTTAAATAGATCTGTAATAGACGTCGAGTATAAAACGTGGGGAACCCATTATATTATGGCGGCACCACCCTGCCATATAATAATAGGTTCTTTACAATATCGCCCCACACCGCCTGGAGCTTCTGTGTGCGACCTTTTAATGCTACTGAATGATTTAATAGCCTATTCATAGGACAAATATTTATTGCGTGGTATATTGGTTGAAATTACTTTATTATCACGCTATTTTTCTTTTCTGTTTTATTTAAGACTCAGTGTAAAGCCAGGTGCAAGTACTGGTATGCAAATTGAGACAAGTTCATTGTTCTTTTTTTTAAAATAATGTTCCTTTTTAGGGTTCGTACCTCAAAAGGAAAAAACGGAATCCTTTTAGGATCACTTTGTTGTCCGTCCGTCTGTCTGTCTGTCAAGACCCTTTATCTCGGGAATACGTGAAGGTATAGAGTTGAAATTAAAACCATATACTTAAGTCTGCGGTCCCTTGAAGGTGTAAGAAAATAAAACCGGCCGTTTATGTCGCAAAAAACGTGAATTTCGACACTCTCAAGGGAATCGAAATTCATAGGGTACTTCCCGTTGACCTAGAATCCTGAAATTAGGCATGAAGCAAGATCTCCTCATACAAGTATAGTAAAAAATCTGAAAACAGTAAATTTGTAGTTACGTCACAAAAAAAAAACTTTTTTTTGCGATTCGGAAAAATCTTCGTAACTCAATTCGGGAATTGAGCTGTTTTCACAGGTAAGTTTGTACGGAACACACAGTGCACGAGTCCGACTCGCACTTGGCCATTTTTTAATTTACGGTGACAATTAATATGGTATCTTGATGAAGGGCCGTTATATAACAGTGTCTACTGCTCAGAGAACTCATTTGCTCTGTGAAGAGCGAGCGGGAGCGTCATACTTTTACTAACTAAAACCCGCCCGTTTTTCTTCCGTTACCTTTTGTATTCCAAGGTCTTGCAAATCTGTTGAACAATTCCGCAGTCATGAATGAACCCCAGGGTCCTGAAACGTAAGGCAAAGAAGGAACATAGGACTGGGTTTTAGTCAATAAAAGTTTGACATGCCCCCGCTCCGCCCTAGACCGGGAGAAGTCATTGGATCATTTCCCATATAAAAATACCTTTCTAGAATTAACAGCACCTTCCTGCCCCTGGTCCTTGGTGACTTAGGGTTTGCGCAACACGTTTTATTCGTCAACGTTGGTGGACCGATGACCTGGTCACGGGAATGTGATGCATGCGAAATACATTCGTTGTGGCGGCACTTGGGGGTGGCCTATGTCCTACTGTCGACGTTCTTCGGCTGAAATGATGATGATGATGAAACATCATGCTATCTCTTCTAGAATAAACATAGCCTTTAATTTCCAACCTGATTCCATTTCAAGCCATACATTTTAAATCTAGCCATATACCTAATGACTTTTGATCTCCGAATGTTACATTCCAATAGAAACTGCTACTTTCTACATGCATTCGGCAATTGTCTTAATCCTTATTTCCACTGAACCAATCCCACGATTGCGATTCTAATTAGAAAGTCCTCACAGACGGACAGTTTACCTGGATTATCGTCCACTTCCATTGTTCCCTTCCATTCAAACCATTGTGTGAAACGCCTTAGATTTTATAACAGAATTCGATGTCTGAAAATAGAAAATATTTTTCGCATGTGTTAGGTTATAAACACTGGCAGTGCAAGAAATGTAAGATGAAGGAATTTGGTCTGGAATCATACTTACGTTTTTCCGGTAATTTAAGTTATTCACTACCTATAATAGTTTTAAATATACTTCTGCCAGAACTGATATGATTGATCCCACGATGGTTCGCCACTCCCCTCTGCTGGCCGATATTCTGGTGCAAGTGATCACCTACAGCAGATTTATCTTGATCGGTCTAGCTGAGTTTCCTCGCTCTGTAGTGCCCTCCACTTTTCTCTGCACGTAAAGATCCTAGAAAAATCAGCTCTCACACCTAAAGACGTGTCCAAATAATTGTAATATATAACTTTGTACTGTCGAGTTCTTGGAGTATGGAGATTTTGGTGTAAAATTCGCTCTACGAGACAATTCACAAACAAATAGGACCCCAAAATTATGAAGTTGTAAAGTTTTCGAGTTGATCAAATATTTCAAAATAAAATTTATTTGCTTTAAACAGTAGATTACTTTTAGTAGGATTACACACTATTCAAATCCCTCTTGATCGTATTATGAAATCCATGCTGATTAAGTAGCAAGTAAGAACTAATTCCCCTAAACTTAATTTTATTTCACAATTCCAAACACATTTATTAGAGTTACGTTTGAGGTGTATCCATGAGGATTGGTGGCAGATGGAAACAACTATTCGTTACAAAATCCCTTTTATTAATAATTCAAATGTACAAATTATACTGCTAACTTATATTACTTAGTTACTAGAATATTAATGCTTTGCTTGCGAAATGTGACATGTTATTGCACCGACGACTTTCTTAAAGGGGATCAGCAAGGCGTGTCCTCACACATAAGAACGGAACTCTTACAGTATCACTTTGTTGTCCGTCTGTCTAGACCCTTTTTCTCAGAAACGCGTGGAGGTATGAAGCTGAAATTGTTTTCAAATACTCAAGCAGCAATGAAAAATTTAATCAAACTTGTAAGTCAACGAAATTTAAAGATAAGGCTGTTATTTAATAGGCTCACTACATTGACACATTAATACATAACATATTAATGTTTGACGTATAAAAACTGGGCAAATAGGTACAATACAGATGATGCAAATCATAAACTCATTAGAGTTTTACCGTGCATCATAATCATCGACACAAGATTTTGCCTAACTAAAACAAAAAATATCAAATCCTAGATCAAACATAATTATATCCGAAGAGGGTATAAGTAAATAAGACGCAAAATTGACGAGTGAACGTACGTAACATCACATTGTCATCACTTGTGCTATAAGACCTTGCTTTATGCCAAATTTCAGGATTCTGGGTCAACGGGAAGTACCATATGAATTTTGATTTCTTTGAGAGTATCGAAATATTCGTTTTTTGTTACATAAACGGCCGCATCTTTTTATTCATTAACTTAGAAGTTTTATTTTTTCGCAGCTTCAAGAGACCGCAGACTTGAGTATATGATTTTAATTTCAACTCGATACCTCCTCGCGTTCCCGAGATAAAGAGTCTTGAGAGACAGACAGACAGACAGATAGACGGACGGACAACAAAGTGATCCTATAAGGGTTCCTTTTTTTCCTATTGAGGTACGGAACCCTAAAAAAAAGATTGTTAGTGCTACCCTCTGCAGAGATGTGATGTGAAGATCTCCAAGTCGATCTACTTGGAGTCGATTTTGTTTTCAACAGACAGTATTATTAATTTCCTGTTTAATGAGTTCGTTTTCGCCCTTTGGTAGGTATAACAGACGTTGTACTTTATTTAATTTTGATATTTTTTTCATATCATTTTTATACATCATTTGAATGCTGTTATAAATGATAAAAGTTTACAAATGTTTACAATGACATACAGTGTAGAAACTTGACAAATACATTTTTTTTAATAAGCATTAACTTTAAGCTATTAAACTACGAATATTTACTTCCAAGTCAATTTTAAATTCCAAAAATTTCAAACGTCCAGCCAGAATGACTCTGACTAACTGAATAAATTACACTTGTTTGCGAACAGTTTTAAAAGGCAAAAGGAAAAATAATTACTGATATTATACTTCTTACGATTTATTAAATATTTTATTTTTATTTTATTAAGTTAACCTACCTGTCTATCATATTCTAAAAATCATCATCAAACGTTTCCGAATCTAAAAAATTTTCAAAGCGCAAATATGCGAACCTTCCTGCCGGAGGCTCTACGCAGGTATCGTTCGGTCCATGGCCCTTTATGGAGCGCCGGTGTGAGCGCCGTCGCTGCGAAAGCGAGCCTCCTTGCTGGCCTACCACCATGGAATCTAGAGGCAACAGTTCTTGCACGCATGCACGATTTGTGCGTGGACGAAACTGAAACGCCGTGACGAAACTCCGCTGCCGCGATAAGTCGCGGCAATGCGGATAGAGTTCTGGTGGGACCTCATGGTAGAATGGCGATAGCGACTGTTGCAACCCAGTGCTGGGCACGCCATAATTATGGCGATAAGTTCTCTCTTTGAGGAGTGGCTGGAAAGACCTCATGGCGTGCTCACCTTCCGCATGACGCAGGTTCTCACCGGACATGGTCAGTTTGGGAGCTTCCTGCACCGGATTCGTGCGGAAAAATCACCCGGGTGTCACCACTGTGTAGACCGGACACCGGACCGGTGGAGGAGGACACGGTGGAGCATACGGTAGAGGTGTGCCCTGCTTGGGCAGAACAGAATCTCTCGCGCCGGGCCTTGGTATAGGCCATGCCATCCGAAGCAAGAAGGAATGGCAGGCGGTCTCCTCCTTCAGCGAAGCAGTAATGCTAGCAAAGGAGGCGGCCGCACGCGCGAGGGAACGGCCCTCACGTCCCAGCCGCAGGGATCCCGATCCCAATTTCCGGCCACCATAGCCTCGGGCTTGCGGACGACGAGCAATGGGTAGCCCGCCATTCGACCATCCGGTAACTGTCCGGACCGAGCCCAAGTCGTCGACGGCGCGTAGTATTCCACGCGCGCCTGAAGGAGATTTCAGCAAACCGTAGGGGCCCAGCAGGGTCGAAGCCTACTGGGGCCATGGGTTCGCTACTGAAAGGAAAACCCGGCCCTGGAATGCAAGGCAACGAAGGAACTAGGACTGGGTTTTAGTCAGTAAAACTCTGACACGCCCTCCTGCTCCGCCCAAGAGCACGAGATGTCATTAGATGTTTTCCCAACTAAAAAAAAAATATATGCGAACCTACTAAGCTAACTAATTGCACTTACAGCTGAAATATTTAAAAAGTCATTCTCGTCTGCCATAAGGAACTAACAAAGGCATGCAAAAAAATATGAAAATACTATTTATAAACTTACTTATCAGACTAAGTAGCATACTAAGCATTGTCCGCAAGTTAAAAGTTCCATATTAACGGTGATTGTGAGTTCCGGGGCGGAATGCAGACAAAGGCGAATTTAATCTCATGTATTGATCAAAACTGTAGACAGATGGAGGCGTACATTCCTGCTCAACGTACATCGTGAACGAGCTTCGTTGAAAACATCTAGTGATGCGGTGATGGCATTGTTTAGTCGATGTTGTTAATCGATTGTGTTCTTTGAATATGCCTGTGTGTTTTTGTGAATATGAATCAAGACTATAAAGTTATATATTTATTATTATTTATTTATTTATTTATTATATTCTTTTTTTTTTCTTTTTTTTTTACATACAGCATTACTTCTATTCTTTCGGTATAATTACTTTAAAAATTTTGTTCAAAATGTGTGCACCCTCTGATGAGTATGAGCCTTTAGTCAATTTCCACGTTCCTGCGCCGATTTTATCCATTTAAGCTAAACTGTTAAGTGATTCTATACTTAAGACTAGGTTCTACTCATTTTGAACTTTTTTAAACCTCTGGAAATCCACAAATATAAAAGAGAAAACCAAAAAAATATTTTTAATTTAAATTGACTATATAGCCAACCGCCGGGCAAAAATCTAAACATGTTATAAATAAGGGGTAAGTAATATATGGTATAATTACAAAATCTCTAATATTTACTAGATATCACAAATGAATCTATAATTTTATTTTATATGACGATCAGTTAAATAATAAATAATATATAAAATAATAAACGATTGACATAATTTAAAAAATACCTATTTTTGACACTGATTATAAAATCTTTAGATATACCACTCAAAAGACATAAAACTTATTTAGTCTAATATGAAAGAACAAAAGGTTTTTTATAAATCATAATGGCTATGGAAGTGGAAGTGGTGGTGGTGGTGTGGTTAAGGAAGTTAGTGATAGTATGACGAGTGACAGGGCAGAATGGAAGAAAAAAACGTGTTGCGCCGACCCCAAATAACACGGGACAAGGGCAGGAAGATGATGATGAGATGATGATGAATGGCTTTTAACTTAACCTAACCCAAATGAGTCACTAACATTAGAAGGGGATCTGGCGCTCGGCGGCCGCATTATATTACAATATAGTTTTTCAATAAGCCGCGCCAAATTGTAATACTAACAGTGTGTTATACGATACAACTGCGACAAATATATATTTTAAACGACAGACCTAATGATTTTCGATGAAATAAACTTCATATCCAATAACATACGAAATAAGTTTTAGAGTATATAAATTTTATATGTAAAGAAATTATATCAACAGTTGGTATATCTCACGTTTATTATATCTTGTGAATGTTATTAAAATGAAAATATACCAAATAACTTTACATGATATTATTGGCTCGATAAAAAAAAAATCGTGAATCTGACCCTAACTTACGATCTCAAACGTTCATCTCTACAAGATTACGTCACGGAAATATTTAAAACTTACAAAAAATAATAAAGCTTGTTTTTTAAAAGGCTTTGCAAAAATAAAAATCTTGAATAGTTATTGATTTTTAAAAAATAAAAATAAAACCGCTGTTACGGGGCCGCGAAATGGCAACAGGCCTTTAATATCTAATAAGAATTTGTTTGTCTGAATGCGCTATTCTCAGGAACTGCTGGTTCGAATTGAAAAAATATATATTTTAGTGTTGGATAAATTATTTATCGAGGAACCCTTTGTATATCAGCTGTCCAATTTTTAATGAATTGTAAAATTATGTACAATAAAGAATATAAGAATAACAGGAAGGCTTATAAGTTTATATAGCATCACAATACCACCGATAGAAGCAGAGCAGTAGTCAAAGACACGAGTGAAACTGCAGGAGACAGCTAGTATTTCATTAAGCAGTATCAAAATAACCACGAAAACGATCGAACTTATTGCAAAGTTTTGCTAATAAACAATCTAATCCGATAGCAACGACGAGCTATTCCGATCATATCGATTTTATTCGATCCCTGTGTTACCACATCGCTCGGTGAGAACCTTGTTGCCGCCGTGTAATACGATAAACTGGTCCACGCTTCAGGATTCACCGCACGTTCCGAAGCACATTTTCACATACATTTCTAAACACGATAAGGTAAAAAACGAGTTACGATACAAATTACATCCAAACATAATATCACGCATGTATCTGCAAGATTAGGCAAGTGTACCTAGTACATACTTCGCTTCTAATGTTCAATTATTGCGATAGACCTTATGTCTATAACCAACCGAGTCTTAATACAGACTCTAGACTGCTACATGGTAATGGTTACCCAGAATAGAACAAAGCTTTGATAAAAATTTTCACTTCGGAATATACCTACTCGTATTTATATTATTGATTTGTAACGTAGTATCGAATTTTATTACAATTAATATACTTGAATTCAGGGAGCAATTGTAAAATGACGTTGAAATCCTTTTCAAAGTTTCGTTTCTATTTTTCATGTTCGTGGAAAATCAATAAGTGACTCCTCGCGCCCAGGGTGGAGCGAGAGGCAGTGTTAGACTTTGGCTGTTTCAAGCTTGCGGCAACTCTTTGACGTAACGTTACTGTGAAATTCTGGAAAGAAAACCTATATAATAATAACACTGTTATATCCAGGAATCAAACCAGGACTCCATGCTTAGAAGTGGCGATTGCGTCCACCCCACCAGCGAGGCAGACAGGGGGTGTATCTACAAAAGATATACAAGGCCAATAACCTTTTTTGTCAAGGACTATGGAGAAAAGTTCCATTATTAATATCCTTTTGTGCTTTCACATGCTTAGAAGATGATACGATAAAATATTACGAGGCAGAAAGTTTTGTACATACAAAGTTATGAAAATTTAGTTAGATATCCGAGATTCTCGTGTCCTTTACTGAAATGCAAGGAAAATTTCTTTCGCTAGCATTTTTTTTTTAAATCTTTCTATTGAATTCTGATTGCTTAGACTTGAAAATGTTTTAGATTCATATGATAGGTACATTAGTTTAATACGTTTCATGAAAAATGTTTAATATAATATAATATTCCACAACTATCACACAACGCCGTCTAGTCCCAAGCTAAGCAGAGCTGGTGTTATGAGTACTAGACAACTGATACTCATATATTTCTATAACATATTATAGATAAATTACACCCAGACACTGAACAAATGATTATGCTCATCACACAAGCATTTGTCCTGGGTGGGAATCAAACCCACGACCTCCAGCATAGCATTCGGGGCCACTAATCACTAGACCAACGGGCCAGTTTGATCCAAAACCATATCAATTAATTGTGATTGATATTTTACAGTGAATTTATTTCGTATTTCATCATCATAATATCGTAATCAACCATTTATAATATCGAATAAAACATTTTGACAACATAAAATCGGACGATCGGTCATGTCTCACATCAATATGAAATAAATCTGTCAACTTAAAAAAAAGTGTCATGTCACCTCGATTCAGGCGTTCATTATAATTTGAGCTTGATTAATAACAGAACATATAATTATAATTTATCATATTTTTTTTTCAATCTCATTAATTTATCAGCCCTTGTCCATAAAATTGATCAAAACAACTTATGGTAGATCTGAAGGGTATATCTTAAATAATTCCCATCTATATCTCCATTTGGACCGGTCGACTCCGACAAGTTTATTCCCTTGCTGGGTAGCGAATATGGAGCTATCTAATCTGATGTCAGTCGTCTTGATGAATGCCGAGTACGGGGTGTATCTCCGGTAGTTATTGCTCGACGTGACAGATGGAGCCTCCTATACTCCTATCTGGTTTGGTTACACCTAGGGTTAGCTCAAGGGGTTGGGTGACAGGTTCGTTGGAATTTGAGTGGATGAATTAGAATGCTGTGTTTCAGAAGCATTCTTTTGTATCTGATAGATCAGAATCTGATCTATATATATGAAATACAAAAAAAAATATCCTACCTGTGTCCAAACCATAACTGTTTTATTAGAAAGGCAATTACAAAGATAGGTAAGGTTCTTAGTTCCGATCCCGATTTCCGGCCACCGTAGGCGCGGCCTTGCGGACGGCGAGCAATGGGTGGCTCGCCGTCCGACCGTCCGGTAACCGTCCGGACCGAGCCCAAGTCGTCGACGGCGCGTATTGTTCCACGCGCGCCTCAGGGAGATGTCAGCAAATCGTAGGGGCCCAGCAGGGTCGAAGCCTACTGGGGCCATGGGTAGTGTGAAAACGAAACCCGGGGCCCTGGGACGAAGGCAACGAAGGAACAGGAGTGGGTTTAGTCAGTAAAATTCTGAGACTATCTCTCGCTCTGCCCAAGAGCGCGTTTTGTCATAAGATGATAAAAAAAGATCATTAAAACTGCGTTTAAAAAATGCAAATTTTCTTTTTTCCAACAAATAAATAAAAATGTATTTTATTTTTCTAGCGTAGTCACATATGCTGGGTGTGACACCTACACTCCTAGTTATACATAAATATTGTAATGTTTAAGGATAATAGTTTGTGAGGAACACGTTATGAAGAAAGTTTTGAGAATAAATGTGACATCTCCCGCCTTTGGGCGGAACAGGAGGGCGTGTCAGTCTTTTATTGACTAAAACCCACTCCTGTTCCTTCTTTGCCTTTGTTCCAGGGCCCCGGAGTTCTCTTTCACACAACCCACGGCTCCAGTAGGCCTCGACCCTGCTGGGCCCCTACGGTTTGCTGACATCTCCTTGAGGATCGGTCCGGACGGTTACCGGACGGTCGGACGACGAGCTACCCATTGCTCGCCGTCCGCAAGCCTGCGCCTACGGTCGCTGGAAATCGGGATCGGGATCCCGGCGGCTGAAGCGTGAGGGTTCATCGCGCGTGCGGCCGCCTCCTTTGCTAGCATTACTATTTCGCAGAAAGAGGTGACCGCCTGCCACTCCTCCTCGCTCCAGACCATGGCCTGTACCAAGGCCCGGCGCGAGAGATCGTTGCCACCGATCGCCCCCACGAGGACACGGCGGTGCGCTGCGCAAGCAGGGCACACCTCTACCGTATGCTCCACCATGTCCTCCGGGCGGTGCACACAGTGATGATACTCGGGCGTTTCTTCCGCACGAATCCAGTGCAGGAACCTCCCGAATGGCAGGTGAGGACGCCGTGAGATCACACCGGAACTCTGTCCGCTATGCCGCGACTTGCCGCGGCAGTGGAGTTTCGCTCCGACGCCGACGTTGCATCTCTACAGGTAAAACCTCCCGAACTTACCATGTCCGGTGAGAACCTGCTTCATGCGGAGGGTGAGGACGCCGTGAGGTCTTTCCAGCCACTCCTCAAAGAGGGCACTTACCGCCAAAATTATGGCTTGCCCAGCACTGGGTTGCGACAGTCGCTATCGCCATTCCACCATGAGATCTCGCCGGAACTCTGCCCGCGATGCCGCGACTTGTCGTGGGCGTGGAGTTTCGCCCCTGCGTTGCATCTCCACGCGTAAAACGTGCATGCGTGCAAAGACTTTTGCCTGCAGATCCCATGGTGGTAGGCCAGCAAGGAGGCAAATGTGGACAGTTAAAGAAATAACTAAGAAAAGATAAATGAATAATTGTGTGAATGATGATTTATTTATTAAGAAAGTGACTATTGAGATGAGAATAGAAATGTATTAAAGAAAACGATAATCATGTTGCGCCTACCCAAAATAAATTGGAGAGAGGGCAACAGGATGATAAATGACAATATGACATATATTTTTTGTATTGTATTCTATACTAACCAACATATGGAGACAATCACTATGACTTTTCAAGTCTTCGTTATATTTTACGAATCGAATTATATAAATAATTTACTTTATTTCTTTTACGCGAAAAGCTGTATTTTTACCAATTAACGCTACATTATTAAAAGTAAATATTGAACCATCATTAGACCCATTGTCTAATTAATAAAAAAATTGCAAGAAAAGTTAAACAGCAGTTTGTAATAAAAATGCCAGACGCTATTACAATAAGAGAACAGACGAAATTATTCCGTTAACTGACCTGAACCTTGGCATCGCAAACGCAAATTATAGATAGACCATACAGAAGGCCACCTTCTTACAAATTGTGAAAACACCAACATCTGTTTCGATAGTCTTTTCTTGTGATAAGAAATCATTAAATAACCTCTCTCGGTGGTGCGAGAGGGAGTGTCAGATTTTATCTGACTTAAACCCACCTGTCCTTTAGTTGCCATTTGTGTTCCAGGGTCGTGGTGACTCTTTCGAACAATACAGCAGTCCATCTTGTTTGTCTAGTGCAAATACTACTGCTGAGCATGATGTTCGATTCCTGACAAAAACGGGTTTGAGTGCTATTGCGTTATTATATCTGGTCAGCAGCAAACCTGGAGACAGGATTTGAGCCTAGTTAAAGACAGTAGGCTCGTCCCCTATCACATGAACTTGCACTTTGTACGTATATGACATGATTTAGCACGGTTGATTCAGTAGTTGAGGGATTGGCTGCTATCGTGGGTTTGATTCCTGCACGGAACAAAAATTGGTATGGCTTACAGATCCGGGTCCAAGTGTCTTGTATAAATGAGTTTACATATTTATTAACGCACCTACAATTTTGGAGATATTCCTAGTGTAGGATAAATTTTTAGATAATAAAATAACCCATCGGGTAATACACCTGACTATCTTCACCGAGCGCAAGTGCTTTTGTTTTACATACTCGTACATAAGTAATTAGTTTTAGATCCATATGTATCTATGCGTCTGTACAAGGTGGATTTTTGAGACGGTTCATAAAGAGCAGGTAGATTAATCTATTAATCTATATCTATCTATATTATATAATAGCTGTTCGTTAGTCTCGCTAAAACTCGAGAAAGGCCGGACCGATTTGGCTAATTTTGGTCTTGAAATATTTGTGATAGTCCAGGGAAGGTTTAAACGGTGAGAAAAAATGGATTAAATCACAAAAAAAATCCAAATACAACGCCATCTCTAATTAAAATGTCATTATAAAATGAATTATGCTGTTCTGGTAATGCCAGTAGATGGCGTTATCCTTACTATTAGGCGGTACGAAGTTCGCCGGGTCAGCTAGTAATAAATAAAAATAAATACAGTTTATTTCACTATGAGCTGGTCGTTATATTTTTTTGGTATTAAAAAAATCAATCAGATAATGGCTTAATAAAAATTAGATAATTTTTAACCGGTCAAAAGAAACAGAATAAATTATTTTTTCCAACTTGAATTATTGACAACAAAATTCAAAATTCTTCAACAATGACAGCATGCTGTTTGCTGACAGCTGACACTGACAGCAGCATGACACAGGAGCTGCGTTCAAAAATAACCAGAGTAGCTTCGAGTTGCAACCCAGAGTCGTTCTTTTATAACTCGAGTAACTACCCTAGAGTTAAACGCTCTGACTCTGAACATAAATGCGAGTGCAGCCTACTTTCACCAGTTTGAAGCTTGGCCTTCTGTAACTATCTATTCTGTGACAAACGGTGAGCATTCCGAACCTAATTAGAACAATTTTCTGACTCACGGAATTATTGATGGAAATATTTCGTTCTATCTGAATGAATTTGTGAACCGATTTTGCGGTTAAAATATCTAAAGGTATTTTTCGCAATAAAAACTAAGAGACTATTGATTGTTTTACCATTTTTACCGGTAATGAATTTTATTATATTTCATTATTAATTGATTTTTATGTTAGGTCTTTCTCTCTTTTGCTTATCTGGTTCTAATTTTATATCTTCCATCAGAGTGAATAGGCTCTTAATAAACTAGTGCGCCTCATCATCAACGACTGAATCACTGCTTACCAGGTAGGGTCGCAGTCAAGCACTAGTTTATATCAAATAAAAAAAAATAACTAATATTTATAGTTTTTTTTTTCCTATGAAATGTCACTCATATAATTTGCTAACAAATATTATGATAAATAAATGTGAATATAACATAATATTTGTTAGATTTTGTACAATTAAGTATGTATTGTTGTTTACGAGTATATTGCTTTTTTTTAATGTAAAATTTTGAAGAAGTGTAACCTGGGGTCCTGGAACGCAAAACAAAGAAGGAACAAACGAGTGGATTTTAGTCAGTAAAAATCTGACACGCCCTCCCGCTCCGCCCAGGGCGAGAGATGTCATTAGATGATTATCCACCTAAAAAAATAACACAATCCCCTATTTTAGAGAGAGAGTAGTTAGCACTTAAAATTCTTGTTAAGTACTATTTTGGTGTAGCTACAATAAAATTATTCTATTCTAATAAAAATATATGTCCCATTTTTTTAAGGTGTGAAATCATCCAAAAGCTTCTCCTGCTCTAGGGCGGAGCAGGAGAGCGTGTCAGACTTATATTGACTATAACCACACCTATATTCCTTCTTTGCCCTTTGAGTTCCAGAACGATGGGTTTCCCTTTCGGAAGTAAACCCATGTCCCCAAAAGTAGGCATGGCACATAATAATAATTATAATAACGTGAATGATACAATTTTCTAAGGGACATTGCTTTGTATTTGTATCTAAGCTTGCTATGGGTTTAATCCTTTGTTTATTCTTTTAAAGTACCTCATAGGTACTTAAAACAGTACTCAACCCTGCCGTGGTAAAATAACAAGCGAAAAGCAGATTATAGGGAAGAGGAGATGGTTTTAACGTCAGCTTTATTAAACAAACTGCCAACAAAAAGTAAACAGGCTAAAATAAAACTATCGATTTTAAAAAAATGCCATATTTGCAGTCTACAATTTAATTAAACCATGGAGTATTGAGCCGTAAAATAGCGATGTGCAAACATATTTTGTTTTTGTTTTAGTACTAGTTGCTGTTAGCGGCTTCGCCCGTATGAAAGTCAGAAATTATCCTAACGAAACATACTCCCGGGATTAAAAGGATCCTATGTGTTATTCTAGGACATGGTCTACCCATGTGCCACATTTCATCCAAATCTGTTCAGCCGTTCGAGGGTGAAGAAGAAACAAACATACACACACACACGCACGTACATTAAAATTTTCTGAGCTAAACATTATATTTTAAAGAGTAAAATTGTGAAAGTGAAATTGTGAGTTATAAAAAATCATGGTTCCCAAGTTATAAGCCTCAAAAGCGATGCAACGGGACAAAAACTAGTTGCATATTAATTCTAATAAAAAAACACAGATTACGCTATTAACTCAATTAAAAAATATTTATTGGGGAATCATCAAATAACTCTTCCCACTTTGGATGGATGGAGCAAGAAGAAGTATCAGACTTTTAGTGACTAGAACCTACCTGTGTGCCTTCAGTTGCCCTTTACATTCCACGAACACGAACTCACTAAAAAAATAAACATACGGTAACTCTTTCGAACAATTTCGATTTTTACACGTCTAGAATTTCCATTCTAGACGTGTAAACGTGAGTAGACGTGTAACTCGCCTTGCTACGACTAGCTACGCGGCATGCTACGGCGTAGCAATGTGCTACGCCTGCATAGAGACCACACATTTGAAACGTGTCAGCTATTTTAATATTCAAAGACATCTAAATAGTTTATTTTCGTTTCACTACCTACATCAATTGCTTTACTAACAACAGAATATAACTATATTATACTAACAAACAACTAAATTATTAAACAATTTATGTAGGTTGATATAAGTTTGGATAGACAGGGTGAATGTTTCAAGTCACCTTTAACCATGAAAAGATTGGGCACGCCACAATTATGGCGGTAAGTCCCCTCTTTGAGGAGTGGCTAAAAGACAACACGGCGTCCTTACCTTCCACATGACGCAGGTCCTCACCGGACATGGTAAGTTTGGGAGGTTCCTGCACCGGATTCGTGCGGAAGAAACGCCTGTGTGTCACCATTGTGTGGACCGCCCGTAGGACACGGTGTAGTCCGATTTTCAGCCACCGTAGGCACTGGCTTGCGGATGGCGAGCAATGGGTAGCTCGCCGTCCGACCGTCCGGTAACAGTCCGGACCGAGCCCAAATTGTCGACGGCGCGTAATATTCCACGTGCGCCTCAAGGAGGGGGCCCAGCAGGGTCGAAGCCTACTGGGGCTATGGGTGATGCGAAAGAAAACCCCGGGGACCTGGAACGAAGGCAAAGAAGGAACAGAAGTGGGTTTTTAGTCAGTAAAAGTCTGACACTATCGCCCGCTCCACCCAAGACCGGGGGACGTCATTGGATGATTTTCACAACAAAAAAAAAACCGTGAAAAGTTAAGTAGTTAAAAAAAAATTTCAGTTTTATTAATTAGTAATTCGATCATTATTTACTAAATTTAATGTCATTAATTTGTATCTAAATGGTAATAAGTATAATCGAAATTGTAATAATATATGAACTTTGAATTTAAAGTAATTAAAACTTTATTTTATATTTTATTCTTAGCTAATATTATTTTGATTTTGATTTAATTTTTTTGGTTCGATTTTCCACTCAGGACAAATGTATGTGTGATGAGCACGATCGTTTGTTCTGTGTCTGGGTGTAATTTATCTATAATATGTATGTATTTAGAAATATATAAGTATGTTTATCAGTTGTCTAGTACCTACTCATAACACAAGCTCTGCTTAGCTTGGGACTAGACGGCGTTGTGTGATAGTTGTAGAATATTATATATTATATTATATTATTCTTTGACCAAAGAAAAGCCGAACTTTACGTAGTTTTGTTGAAACTATTTTAATCTAAAATAAAACTAGTCTCATTCGCAAATGTCTACGATGTACTTGACTTACTATTTCTTTTAATTAACAATTCCAATTAGGCAAGAAAAGTCTCAAGCAATAACACTACAGGACAAACATTGGTCCATTTACAATTTACAATAATTTGTCGTAAACGACCACTTGGGAAACTTAATCGTTCGTGTAGTTAGACTAATACGTTGTTCCATTACTTTTGCCGAATAATTTCTTTCGTTACTGTAGCAAATTAGTGCGATTATACCTTTACGGGTAGTTGGCGACTACATTTAGCGACACATTGACGATGGAACTGGTAATTTTGGGCTAAAATTAGGCTTGTAGGGTCAGTTCACACCGAGACGCGACGCGACGCGACGCGACACTGCGCGAAGTGTGACTCAAAATATAACTTTATTTACTACACGAAATGACACACATTACATTGTGAGAATTCAGAATACGTTGCACCACGCAGCGCTGCGCCACGAGGCATCTCGATCTGAAATGTGTATTTTTTCGTTAGTTATATTTTGAGTCGCAGTGTCGCGTCGCATCGCATATCGGTATGAACTGACCCGTAGTCTATTTTTTTTAATTTCTTTTTTATCATTTTTACATATATTTTCCATTACCGTAGATTACCATTCAATTTTCATCATAATTGCAGCTAAAAGACGTCTACTGTTGGTCTTAGGCCTCCCCCAAATGTCGCCACAATGACCGGTGCTGTGCATCTTGCATCCGTCGAGCGGAAGGGTTGTAATAGAACCCTCGCCAGGACAGCATTCCACGTTGTGGGAGGCTTTTCAACGATTCAACTTTCGGTACGTGGTCGACCGTCTATTCTGCAAGCAATGAGCCCTGCCGACTGCCACTTAAGTTTGGCGATTCTTTAGACTAGGTCGATAACATTGATTTTCTCTGGCTATTAAATTTTACGCCAATGTAAAATCAGGCAAACTATCAGTTTAACACTAAATTAAACCTCTCAAATTATCTAAGAGTCACCTTAAGCTTTATACACAAGAAGTGAGATTGTTCGAAAAAGTCATCACGGTCTTTCAACACAGAGAAACACAGCTACAGGTGGATTTTTGTCAGTAAAAGTCTGACACTCCCTTTCACTCCACCTAAAGCATGAGAAGTAACTTATTGGTTTACTACCTAAAAAACCGGGCAAGTGCTAGTCGGACTCGCGCACTGAGGTTTCTGTACAAACTTTTCTATGAAAACAGTTCAATTCCCGAATTGAGTTATTATATACGAAGATTTTTCCGAATTGCAATTTTTTTTTGTGACATTTCTCATTCGCGCATATTTGCAGATATTTATTTTTAATTGAAAATCATCATAATTATCGAGACGACGTGTCAGACTTTTAGTGACTAAAACTGATCTATGTTCCTTCAGTTGCCCTTTGTATGATTATTTGCGGACATGCGCTAATATAAAGCTTTCTTTAAACATAAAGAGGTAGAACGATTAAATAGCACAAAGCAAAGAAAGTATGAGAGCATTGAGCGGCGAAGGCAAATAAGGAGCCATTTGAGCTTAACACAATAATCGGAAATGTGGTCATACTTGTAAGTCAAATATAAATCTGATGCAGAGAGTTTGAAGTCACTCAAACTTGTTAAATTCTTATTAGGGCTGCGGGATTGTTTGAAAGAGTCTTAAAGAACTCGGCTAGGTTTAGTCAGTAGTCTGTGACATAAGTTCACAATAAACCCAGTAAAACCTTTCACATTTAATCGTATCCTCAAACTCTAAAGGAATATTCCAGTACAGATTATCTCTCTCGCTCTTGGTGCATCTGATAGGTTTATTACATATTGAAGAGTCTTTCATTCACAAAGCTTTTAGCTCTAGATTGCTTCAGGGATATCTGAAATTATTATTTTGAATCGTATTAAGGAATTCCTTTATATGAAGTAGAATTCATCACATTTGCGCTTTGCTTAGAATTAGTAAATATTTTTTTGTATATGAATGAAGAAAACAATTTACCTTTTTTTAGATTTTGGTATTTTAGAAGGAAACAGAAAAATAAACTTTCGTAAACCCAATGAGACAAAACCATGAAAAAGATATTGAGACAAACTGGAACGCTTTTACCAAAATTAAAAAAATAATGAAAGAAGGAGTGGAAGAAAGTCATTGTCCAGGAGAGGAACAGAAAAGGCTAGCAAAAAAAAAAACCCTTGATACAAGATGTTCATTTGGATCAACGCCACAATTATAAATACCATACTGTACCGTAGTGAAGATATACTTTGGTTAACACTGATTATTTTCGGTAAGAATCACAAAAATAAACGTTTATGCTTTTTTAATTACATTTATAACATTGCATTGCTGTCACAATACAATGTTAAATCAGTCAAGACCACACGCCATAATTTTCTTTTTTTTTGACGTAGTTTGCAGTTTTTTAAATTTATGGCTTTGTAATATCCTCACTGATACTGTTGCATCAGGGTTTGTACGCTAGACTTGCAGCATTTTGCTGTTTTTATTTGCCTTTGATAACCAAAAAGTGGTATCTCAATAACTCTAAAATTCTGTGTTTTTTGCATCGCATAGTTTAAAACGGATTTTGCCTATCTAGTGCGTGCTCAATCATTAGCTATGTGCTAGCAGTTAAACCAGTAACTTGAACAGAAAATGCGAGCCGCTCCGGCTGCAATCTAATTTCTGGCAGAGTTTCTAAAAAACAAAAACTTTCACATATACTTCGTCCAGACGTAATTTACCAACGCAACATAAAATAATATCGGCTTGATCGATCTAGTTATAGTTCACACATCAAATATATATTTGATGATGATCAATATAAATATTGATATTGCAAGGTAGTTTCAATCACCGTGAAATTGTAGTAAGCCTTGGTTAAATAATAAATTCTCTTGATCAATTTTTATTGAACATATTATATTATTTATATTTCCCTCCAAAATTCAATAGTTTACGAGAAATCTGTGGGTTATTTCCTTCATCTCTCCACAGAGCCCAGACCTCATACCTTCGAATTTTTTCCTCTGAGGTTATCTGAAGAATAGGGTGTATTTATAACAGTAATCCATCAACCATATCTGAATTGAAGGAAAACATTAGACAAGAAATTAATAACATTCTTACTCAACTTCTGAGGCGCGTTTTCATGAATTTTAGAGATTGCTTCGAAGAGTGCCAGAGTCGCGAATTTTGTAATTTAACGCGTATATAATAATACATGTATTTTTTTTTTTATGCTTCTACAATAATGATTTTTGCTCAGACACTCTGTACTATACTCGTGAAACCGAAGCTGTGGGCAAAAGCACGTCTTAAACATAATATGTCATTATGTCGACAGAACATCATTTTCTTCTCATCCTTATTCTAGAACATCAATTTCAATTGAGTTACTGTTTTTTGACTTCTGAGGGCAATGACATCGTAATAGAGTTTCTACTCTGTACACTACCTTTAATTTAGTTTTCCTTTAGTCAATTACTAACGAAGCAAATTGCAACGCGAATATCTGAATAAAACATTTTTAATTAGCCATTCATTTGCACCGTGTGACGGTGCCCGTTCTTATTGTTGAATGTTTGTCAAATAACATGGCTTCTTTTAAAAAATGTTCTTCGTTAGTAATGTAAACTGTATTTTAGTTTAACTGGAGTTTTAAGGAATAATTAAATAATCTGTATCTAAAAGTAAGTACCTAGTAAAATATTTAATTTACAAACTGAAATTATAATGACGCTAGAATACCGTATCGAATAAATTTATTCTATGTTCTAAGCTAGCTAGTGTTCACTAACAATAGCAATTTGTGTATCGCTATGTTCTACATGCCCAAACTATTTCCAGACAAATCCTATAATAGACGAATAACTACTCATTACTATCTGATAAACTGTTTCCCAGTCCCCATTGTTGTAATAATTGCCGGCCGGGAGCCGCACGCAAACAATGCCACCGATTATTATCGCGATACTCGTGAAAATCTCATTATCTTCAGATCTGACGTTATTCTTCGTACTCCCTTTGTCCGTATGGGCCGCAACACAGAGCTTGGAACACGCTGACAGTGGTTGGAACATTAATACACATGCGTGTAAAGGCAGTGCTACACATACCTGTAACTGGCAAATATCTTACATGGCATTTCACCATTCCAAGTTCTGATTGGTGTATGTCACTGTTTTATGCAAGCTACTTGCATATTTGTTTACAAGTTACAAGCACGTGTTTTACTGCTTCATAAATGACATTTTACTAATATTATAAATGTGACGGTAAATGAGATGTTTGTTAATCAATCAAGCTTCATCAACTAAACGTATTTCGATGACACCCAGGAAGACCGTAATAGGATACTTTTATCCCGATAATGTGTAGCAAATACTACAAGATCTTAGCGATACGAGCCTTGAGGTTAGGCTAAAGATGAACATGTCCAAGACCAAAATCATGAGCAACAGGTCTAAAAGGAATTTACACATAGGCTGTGAGAATATACAATATGTTCAAGAATACATCTACTTGGGCCAAATGGTCTCTTTCCAGGCAAAGCAAGGCAAAGAAATAATGTGCCGAATAAAAAATTACTGGAAGAGCTTCTGATTCATGAAGGAAATATTTAAAGGCACTTTGCCATGTCACTAAAGCTAAACTGATGGATATGTGTATTCTGCCCATCCTGACTTACCTATGGTGCACAGACTTGGTATTTAACTAACATGCAAAAGTCCTAACTCAAGGTTAGCCAACGTGCTATGGAGCGCAGCATACTATGTGTATGTGTGTATACAGATCACGTTCGAAACACTACACTGCGCTCTAAAACCGACGGGTGCGAAGTAAATAAAGTTATCTGCAATTTTGCGACGTTCTGATAGTTGCAGAAACTTACTAAATATTTATATTCTAAGACACGGAAACTCGTCTTTCAAGTGTCAAAAATGCAGTAATGATAGTTGCTTTTCAACAATATTTTTGAAAAAAAAAATTACTAAGTAACTGCTTATTATTCATTAATTATCAGAAAATCGTAAAATTGCAGATAACTTTATTTACTTTGCACCCGTCGCACAAATCGCTTGTGGGACTGGGCAGGACATGTCTGCCGCATGTCTAAAGAGCTGTGGGCCCGTAAAACACAGGATTGATGCCCAGACACAGCGACATGTGGCCGTGGCAGACCACGAAGGAGATGGCGGGACGACCTGGATGTCTTCCTTGAGAATTGGAAATAGGAAGCGAGGTATCGTGATCGTTGGAGGGAGCCCTTTACCCAGCAATGGGACAATACGGGCTAGTAATAATAGGTAGGAATCGTCATTCGTGGGCAAAATCGCAGACAGCTAAGGCAACTCCATACTCTGTGGTTAACAATCACGTTCGCATCTCAAACAAACCCGGATAAATGGTAAGTGATGTGGTTTTATTACTGTTTGTGAACGATTGGGGTGTCGTTCAGATTCGTCAGCGAAGCGTACACGCAGATGCGTGATAGATGCGCAGCTACTTTTTTTTTCCTTGTGGAAATCGAAGGGTATCAAAGCGTTGTTTAAGAGGTTCAACGAGGTCGTTAAGGGTTATTTAACCTAACTGGCAAGTAACTGAAGCGACTAATGAGGAGGAAGTCATTATGATTGTGCATAAAATCGATAACTTGCTTTTTTGTGGATTAAAATAGCTCCGAGGCGAAGTTGACGTCAGTTCGGGATTACAATAAAAGGTACATATGATCGCTAACAATCATTCTGATTTTTTTTAATGAAATATAGTAATGCTAATTAAACTTTAAACGGATTTAGCGTAGGCGAACCCGCGGTCTATAATTGGTATCACAAAAGAGAGTTTAATATCAACTGACCATTATTTATCCAAAAATTAACCATTTCTTGGTAAATAAAGGCCTATATTACGACCTGCCAATAATTCCATTACTGATATCTGAGAAACTAGCAACGGATAATATTAAGACCTAAATTGAACTTCACCGTCTATTCCTATTCCAATAGTAATTTCTCGTGAAACAAGGTACAACGTCCCCTCAAAGATGGCAATTTGAATTCCTAATGGATCAATAACTATTTCAGTTTTGTCTTGGTCCTACAGAGTAAGTCCCGAAGGATTTTGCTGTATTTGCCTTCATTTCCCGACAAAGAAAATGAGGAGAATTTCTAAGGAATTTTCAATTGAAATTGACAATTTAGATAAATGCCTCGCCTTGCTTAATTGCGATTAAAACGGGGCATTTGGGAAATGGAATTAATGGAAGCTAAGTGTCAAGTTTACTGCAAAATTTTAATGAAAGGACGCGCTGCAGGTGTGTTATAAATTCACATCAAACGAAGGCCAAATTCAATTCAGCTAATAAACAAAATTCTTCGTTAAATTGTTTGTGTTATGGGCAATATTTCACTCACAAAATTCATAACAAGCTGCTACTCGTATCAAACGAAAGAAAGACGAATAAAAAAATGTACCTTTTATTACAAATTGCCACCCGATAGTTCAAAGCCTTTATTCACGTTTCCGATCTCCACCCAAGACTAGCCCAGAACAGTTATCGCATAAAATCCCAACTACCCCCTTACTCAGTGATGCAAAAACGCTTTCAAATCGGGAACTTAGATATGACGAGAGCAATTTCCCTAGTGACATAAAACACAGAATAGCTAGACTCGTTTTTCACGCTAAATTGAACTAAAAGGCTTTCAGTAGCAGACGGAGCAGGATGCGGCCGACGCCGGACTTCCGGCTTTACGTGCTTCAGACTTTACATGCAGAGTTTTTCTCCCTCTCTCTCTTATTTATAGTTCCCTTCAATGTTTCATTGGGCGAGAACATGAGTGGCGAATTTGCTGAAATTTCGTCGAGTTTGTGGGTAAATTAGTTGCGCGTTGACTTTTTAGGTTTTTTGGACAATTAATTAGGATCTGCGCATAAAAGTGATTTTAATTAGGAAATATTACGTAGTTTTCGTTTGAGTGCAACAAAGTTTTAAAATAATTCCGTATATTTAGGATCACCTCGATTATATAACAACTAGCTACTGCTAGCGGCTTTGCCCGCGATATAGCATAGCATAGCACAGCATAGTCGGCCTTATAATGTTCCCACTGTTGGGACTCAGGCCTCCTCTCTAGGAGAGGGAATGGGCCGTAATCCACCACGCGGGCCCAGTGCGGTTTGGTGGATGTCACATGTCTTCGAATTTTTGGTTCTAGGACATGCCGGTTTCCTCACGATGTTTTCCTTCACCGTTTTTAGAGCAGTGGTGATGAAATAAATTACACAAAGTAATGCGCCTGGCTGGGTTTGAACTCGCGACCTACAACTCGTAAGTCGGGGCCGTTACCACTCGGCCACCACTGCTCTCTGCCCGCGATATACTAAAACAATATTCCAAGAGAACATAATTTCGGGATAAAATGTATCCTTTGTGCTATTACAGGACATGGTCTGTGTGGGCGCAAAACCATTATTTGATTATTTTGATAAGGATTTAATTTGATCACTTTCAGCTTATTTCTTTTAAATATTGCAACATCCTGTTGAATTTATAAATAACGACTAGCTTCTGCCAGCGGCTTCGCCCGCGTGAAAGTCGGTTTCTCCATACAAATTTTGGACCCCCGTTTCATATCCTTAGGGGGTGAATTTCGAAAAATCCGTTCTTAGCGGATGTCTACACCTTATAAGGAACCTACCTGTCAAATTTTAAGTTTGTAGGTGTTATAGTTTCTAAGATTTCGTGATTAATCAGTGAGTGGTATTTCGCTTTTATATATATACTAGCTGTTACCCGCGACTTTGTCTGCGTCAAGTTAGTAAAACTGCACAAACGTAATTAATAATTCTGTGCTTGTGATTCGTGCTAAAAACATCTAATTCAAATAACGGAAATTAATTTCAGTAAATATATTATGTAAAATGTATTTCTTATGTCCAGATATATAATTTATTTTATTTATTTGGCTCACCAGTAATAGAATACTCGTTCATGATATACATCAAATAAATTACTTATCATCATCAATTAACAGAAACAGACATGTTGAGGTCGAAGTAGTTGATAAACTGTGGTTCTGCCTACCCCTAAAAGGAAAAGCTGATAGTTTAAGTTTGTTTTTGGTTTATTCTATGATGAAACAACGCTGTATGATTTTAATATGATTGGTTCATTATAATAGACTAAAAGTGTATTAAACCGTTGTTTTCTTTTAACAACACTAAATAAATGTTATTTAACGTAGGCTATAAAAAAAGTGGATAAAGTAGTTTTCAAAATGTTAAATGTTGCCAAAATGTATAAAGACGGATCTTGTTCTGAATACCCACAGTTTTTAGTGTCTGCACGTTTTACTTTTAGGAAGAAAATCATCAAATACCTTCCCCCGCTCTGGGTAAAGCGAGAGTTTGTGTCAGACTTTTACAGACTGAAACCGACCTGTGTTCTTTAATTGCCCTTAGTGTTCTAGAGCTACGGTAACTTGCACGCGGTAGCAAATCTTCCTTCTTTGAGGAAAAGAGAGGACGCTGTGGTGTCTTTCTAAAGACACCACAGCGTCCTCTCTTTCCGCCTCACGAAGATCTCTAGGGCCAATGCCTGCTAGAGCTATGAGATTTTTCGAAAGAATTACCTCCCATAAGAATTTGCCTCGATGATATTTCTCTGCAGACTTTTAGCCGGGTCCGTTATGCAACTTTGGCGGAGGTGAATTTCGAAGGAGCATAATCGGCTTCAGCCCATCTTCAGCTGGATAACGTGCACTGATAATCCACTACTGCTAGCGATTATTAAAATACTACAGAGTAACCTACGATGTCATCTTGCTCCACAACTGTACTTATAAAGAATTTGTGAAAAAATTGTTGCAGTTTCATGTTGACTTACATCACGTCGAATTTGAAACAGAAACCTCTCGAAACACCCTAATACCCCCTCATTACTCCGTGTTTGTGACTCCACAAAACTATAAAATGACAGCGAACAAATGTCGCAACCAATTGGGGCTGTGACTGACTCTGGCATCCGTCAGAATATTGTCCCAGTGTTGATCACCACTCACTGACCACTCTTAAGGAGGTAACGTCCAGTTGTCGACTTAAGGCTGCAGTAATGTAGGATACATCATACGTAATCAAACTATCTTCAGGAACGCAAACCACGTCGGGGCCTTGTGTGAAATATATCTTCATGGGTTTTTCATGAAATTCTTAATGATCTTCAATTTTTGGAATCTTTGAAATTAGGTACTTGTTCCAAACAGTAGGTTGTGGTCAAGTCCGAGGGAGAGACTACTTGAAGTAGGTACTGGTAACCTTCACGAACTGCTCAAGAAGCATCTTTCTGTGATTAAGTACCTACCTATATTTGCTGGTTTTTTGGGGGTCCTTCCGAAACATCTACGTTCGATGAAGACCTGCGTCAGGCGGAAAGAGAGCCTTTTTAGACTTTCCTCAAAGAAGGTATTTGCTGCCGCAATTGTGGCGTGCAAGTTACCATAGCCCTGGAACGCTAAGGGCAACTAAAGGAACACAGGTGGGTTTCAGTCAGCAAAAGTCTGGTACTACCTCTCGCTTTACCCAGAGCGGGGGAAGGTATTTGATGATTTCCTACCTAAAAGCAAAAGGTGCACACACTAAAAACTGTGGGTATCGACCTCAGTATCAACTCCGTGACTCAGACTATTTATACATTTTGGCAACTGAAAACTACTTTATCCACTTTTTTTTTGATAGCCTACGTTAAATAACATTTATTTAGTGTTGTAAAAAAGATAATTCTACGGTATAATATACTTTTAGTATATCTAATGAACCAATAATTTTAAAATCATACAGCGTTGTTTTATCATAACATAAACCAGAAAGAAACATACATAAAACCCACTCCTGTTCCTTCTTTGCCATTGTTCCAGGGCCCCGGGAATCTCTTTCGTATCACCCATGGCCCCAATAGGCTTCGACCTTGCTGGGCCCCTACGGTTGCTGACACCTCCTTGAGGCGCGCGCCGTCAACGACTTGGGCTCGGTCCGGACGGTTACCGGACGGACGGACGGTGAGCTACCCATTGCTCGCCGTCCACAAGCCCGTGCCTATGGTGGCCGGAAATCGGGATCGGAACCCCTCGGTTCGGATCGGCTGGGTCGCGAGAGTTATTGTCTCGCGCGCTTTACGCTATTACAAATCTTGTTATGATAAAATGACTGGACCTAACTGCGGTTTATTTTCGTAAATATTTTTGGCATTTACGAAGCAATTAATTATAATTCAATAATTTTTATAAATAGGTCTAGAAACATTTGCTGATTTCGTGATAACGCCATCTATTGCTGAAAAGCTTAACCTTACCTTTATCACACACTGAGGCTCTACCATGAGCTCATAACGTGATCCATTTTACGACCTAAACCGGACTGTTAAAGGGATGGAGCTATATAGGGTGTATAGCTCCATCACTCTTTTTCGCTCGTACGTCTGACATTTTGACATTATCATGGTAAGGCCCCTGGCCACCTACCGAGCGATAGTTAAATAAATAGTTTGACAAATTTAATTCGTGTGTTTGCTATTCAAAGCCAGATGGCGTCACTGAGGCATAGGATGACAGTTTTTCTAAGACATTTTTTCTGATAGCCGCTCTATTGTATCTCTTTAGATCTCTTTGTAGACGTTTGAATGCATAACCGCTGGATTTCTGTCTTGTATAGTGAAGGTCAGTATAATCTGCCAAACTGCTTCGAAAGTGCTGATGTAGAAACCAGACAGTCGATAAAAATAATAATAAGAACGCAAATATATGTAAAAATTTCTTGTTTACAATAAAATAAAACAAAACTATCACAAAAAAAGAAACTGAGTTTTGAACCACTATCCCCTTACGTGCCGATCTAATCCAGACACGACTGCACTACGGTGTTCGTTGACTTTTGTGTAAAATAGGTGTTCTTATATAAACGTCATAATTGTCTGTCATATCTTATTACATGTTTGATTACTTTTTACAAAAATATGGAGTAAAAATGTCTAAGATGTGTTAAAAATATGCTAAAAGTCCTATTATTATTGTAATCGAAGTACCGTCGCATATTATATACAAAAAAGACGACAAAATACTCACAAAAATTATTACTATAACTGGGGATCGAAGTCACGGCAAATCGTTCAATACCGACATTTTGGAATATTGCTCACCCCCCATAGCAAATAGCGTGATAATTTATAGCCTATGTCCTTTCTCAAGCTCTATTCTATCTTTGTACCAAATTTCATCAAAATTGGTTCAGCGGTATAAGCGTGAAAGCGTAACAGACAGACAGACAGACAGACAGACAGACAGACAGACAGAGTTACTTTCGCATTTATAATATTAGTATGGATGGTGTTACTTCGAAAATACTGTCATAAGGCCCATGTGGGTTATTTGTTTTTTTATCGGTGGGAAAATCATCCAATGACATCCCCCGCTCTTGGGCGGAGCGTAAGGGTGTGTCCGACTTTTACTGACTAAAAACCCACTCCTGTTCCTTCGTTGCATTTCATACCAGGGCCGAGTCTTCCTATCAGCAGCAGACACTTGGCCCCAGTAGGCTTTGACCCTGCTGGGCCCCTATGGTTTGCTGACATCTCCTTGAGGCGCGCGTGGAACAGTACGCGCCGGCGACGGCTTGGGCTCAGTCCGGACGTTTACCGACGATCGGACGGCGAGCTACCCATTGCTCGCCGTCCACAAGCCCGCGCATAGGGTGGCCAGAAATCGGGATCGGGAACCCGGCGGCTGGGGCGTGAGGGCCGCGCCCTCACGCGTGTACGTGCAGCCACCTCCTTTGCTGCTTCGCAGAAGGAGGCGTCCGCCTGCCACTCCTCCTCGCTTTGGACCATGGCCTGTACCAAAATGCCCATGTGGGTGCGGTACTCCTGTTTAAAATATGAGCCACACATCGGAGTCCCCCAAGTACCCATAACACCTGTTCTTTTAGGGGTCAATCATTGCCACCGATGCTGCAATTAACTTAGCCACCTAATAACAAACTAAGAACTCAACCATCGACTCGAAAAGAAGCAGTGCTTCAAAAATCATGCTTATTGATAAATAGTAACTATAAATAATAATAATAATATTCCACAACTATCACACAATGTCGTCTAGTCCTAAGCTAAGCAGAGTTTGTGTTATGAGTACTAGAGAATTGATAAACATACTTAAATATTTCTAAATACATACACATTATAGATAAATTACCCAGATACAGAACAAAAGATCGTGCTCATCACAAAAACATTTGTTCTATGTGGGAATCAAACCCACGACCAACTACCCACTAGACCAACAAGCCAGTAAAATAATTATATTTCACTTTTACAGATCTATTAACTGTCGGTTTGTCGGAAAATAATTACAATTTCAAATGCATTAAATGAGAGGAAATTATGACACAACAAAGTCATTTCATTAACTGATTCACAGTTTATCTACAACTTGTTATCATAAAAAGTTAACCAAACAGCTAAACCGAGGGTTAACGAACATAAAACTAAACCAAATGCGAAGTTATAATAATGTAGTTTAGATAGAGTTAGTTCAAAAGTTCATATATGAGTGGGGCCATGTTTAAGTCAAATTGATGCCGTTATACAAACGTAGGTAATCTAACTACAGCAATAGCATAAACTCCTAATTGGACAAGGTAATATTGCGGCTTGGAGAAACTATGAATAAATTTTGGTAGTCCTATAGGGCTAGCAATAGGAAATTTCGAAAATTATAATTTACTAAATGCTGTCAGCGACTTCGCCCACGCGATAATAGAAAATTATCCCAAGGGAACAGTCGTGGAATAAAACGTATTCTATGTACTATTCCAAGATATGGTCTACCCATGTACCAAGTTTCATCAAAATCCGTTCATCTGTCAACCCGAGTCTGGTCCTCATCGAACGGCAAGCTACTCACTGATCGCCGTCCGCAAGACCACGCCCACGGTGGCTGAAAATTGCCTTGCGACGCCCTCTCAATCTAGACCATGGCTTGAACCAGAGTCGGATGGGAGAGGTCACTGCCTGAACACACCGCGACATTGTCTTCAGGTGGGGCATGATGCAAATAAATCTTAGAAACTCGAAATTAACGTCAATTTCAAATTTACAAAATGTGAGTACTTTAAACTTTTTCCTGTAAATTTATTTTATTGTTTAAATAAACGACGAAATCGTTATCCAGGTTTAAGTTTTAACACATTTTCAAGAAAATTACTTCCTACTAAAAGTGAAGCTAAACTTCAAAATTTCTTAATTATAACAAATTTCTGTTTCCAAGTTCGGTAAATCAAGTTGAATACTCATAAATCACGTGACGCGTGATTGGATCTCTGTCAAGTATCTTACCCAACTTTAACACTAATTCGTACGGCAAATACACAAATGAACTGCCACTACAACATTATTTTGGTATCTAGTCTTGACAAAAAATATAACAGTCTAGCTTGACAAGAAATATATGTAAATCGATGAAGAAACCTAAACAGGTTTCTTTTTTATTATTAACTCGCTTTTGCCCGTGGCTTCGCTCCCGTCAACTGATTACTCTATTCTACTCTACCCAACTCTACCTTATCCTACCCTACCCTACTCCACCATACTTTCGAACTTTCGAGACATTTTACTTTTTTTTAAGTATTTCTGAGTATTTGCATTGCAACAAGCTTTAATGTAAGTTCAACCTTTTTTGAATAAAATCAGATTGAGTTTTGAAACATGTGTCAAAATAAAATTCAATTTAAATCAAAAGTACTAAGGGGTATTGATATCAAACTGCGAAGTAAATAATCCCCAAATTAACTTTCTACCCCTTTTTAACTCCGTTAGGGGATAAATTTCAATAAAATACATAACTCCTCTTCCAATAATTCTGTTAAAGAATGTTCATGCAAAATTTGAAGTAGATTGGACCAAGGAATCACGTTGTCCCATAAAATCTTTGGCCTTTTTTTTCACCCCCTTAGGGGTAGAATTTCAATCAAGGGTCGGCTCTCAACCTTTACCTCTTCCTGATGATAATGGATGCTCTAACGTCGGACATTCGGGCTCCCTGGTGTATGCTGTTTGCCGATGACTTTGTGCTGGTTGCCGAAACTGGCCTAAAAGTCCAGAACAGATTGGATATGTGGTGCCACCGACTGGTAAGTTTTGGCCTGAAATTGAGTAGAACTAAAACGGAGTACTTTTTCTGCGATTTCAGCGGTCTCTACAATCCAGTGCCTTTAACTCTCGCCGGAACGCCCATACCTATATGCTCAGACTTTCGGTACCTCGGGTTGCTCGTTCAAGGGGATGGTGAGATAGACTGAGATGTAACACTTCGGATCAACGCAGGATCGATGAAATGGTGACAGGTCACGGGAACAACTTGTGACCCACGGATGCCCCTGAAGTTGAAGAGTAAAATGTACAAGTCCGAGATAAGACCTGTCATACTGTATGGATCAGAATGTTGAGCTGTCAAAAAGATGGATGAAAAAAGATTGCATGTATTGGAGATGAGAATGTTAAGATGGTTGTATGGTGTGACGAGAATGGACAAAGTAAGAAATGAGTATATTAGAAGAAGTTTGAAAGTGGCGCCAGTGATTGAAAATTTGAAAAGCAATCGTTTGTCTTGGTATGGTCATGTAAAGAGGAGGGATGAAATGCATGTTACTAAAAAAGTTCTGAGTATACATGTAGATGGGTGGAGAGGGAGAGGGAGGCCAAAGAAAAGATGAATGGATTGTGTGAGGAGTGGTATGAAAGAAAAGTGAGTTAGTGATAGTGTGACGGGTGACAGGACCTAATGGAAGAAAAAAACGTGTTGCGCCGACCCCAAGTAATGTTTTCCCATTGTCGATTTGGACCAATTGTTCAAGTATTTTAGTGTATGTATGTAGTGTATTAATTTGAGTATATATTGTATAATTATTATTTATTCTATGGTTTATTAGTATATCTATTCTATGGTCTATAAGTAAATCTATTCCTGTATTCGCCTTTTTCTCTCTTTTTTATTGCACCTACCACTACTTTTCTCTGCATCACCCAAAGGTTGACTGGTAGAAAATGCCTAAGGCATTAAGTCCGCCTCTGTACTTTTTGTGTGCATAAAGCATTAAATAAATAAATAAATAAGTAATATGGGATAAGGGCAGGAAGAAGAAGGAGGGGTAGAATTTCGAAAAATCTGTTCTTATTGTATGCCTACGTCATACAAAGAATATACCTACTCTCCAAGTTTCAGGTCTTTACAATCAGCGTTTAATAACATTTTAGGCTATGCACTGATTCGTAAGTCATTCAGAACAAAGCATTTTATATGTATAGAAGATAGATAGGCTCGCGTTTGACCCCTATCTCACCAGTTAGTAAGCGATTATTATTTTTCCAACAATTGTTTGATATTTCTGTGTTTATTCAAATAAGTGAGTAAGGCATTTTCAAGTAAAACATTTAACTCTTAAAGATTCTATATAAATACTAAGCCAGATTTCAACGATAATGGTGCCTGAGATAACGCGCAGAAGCAACGATTTGGTATGAGCTTTAGAACCCGTGGAGTTTTTTCATTCAGTTCAACAAGGCAAAATTATATTACTACTATCATTTCGAGATCATAAGGAACAAAACCACATACATTACTAGTCAGAAAGTACGCCAGGCGGTCTGACCTCCAAGGACCTGGAACCAACTCATCTTTTCGATACGCCATTGACCATCGTAAGTTGTCATTTTCGATGCTGTCATATTTATTCTTTATTTATAATTTATAACTTCTATATTTATTTAGTCCCTCTCCTAGAGAGGAGGCCCGAGAATAGAATATAATAGAATAAACTTTATTGCACACCAAAATAGTAACAAAACTTTTATACTAGGTAACTAAAATCTATGGGTACAAAGGCGGTCTTATCGCTGACAGCGATATCTACCAGACAAATATATATATATTATATATATTTATACTAGAACCCCCACTAGAGTCCCAGCAGTAGGAACATTATAAGGCTGATTATAATATTATGCATATTTATCCAAATAGACGTTTTTATTATTGATAGGTTCACGCTTGACTTCTGTCTTATCTGATGCAAGGCGTCGATGTGGTCGACAATGGAGCACACTTGTCTAGATGACTCTTGACTTAAAGACCCTCACTTTGTAGCTATCAGGAAACACAGAAGGAATTTCACTTCTTAGCTATACGCACACTGAACGTGGTCACAAAATGTTTTGTGAGGCGGGACAGGGGCGCCAGATTTTAGAAAACTTCATGGGTGCTCATGCTCATTTGATGACTCGAAAAAGTGGCGAAGTGTGAGAAGAGAAATGCACAGTGATTGACCGACAAATAAATAAATGTCCTACTTACTTACTGTGGAACAACGAAGCTACAACAAACTCCCAGACCCAACACAAATATCAGTTTCATCAACAAACATTTGTGTTGGTGCGGGAATCAAAACCGCGACCCTTGCGTCTCAACCGGCGTATAAACCACTGCGCTAAACGGGTTGTCGGGTAAGGAAAAAACGCCCATCCTTGAAAGGCGATTACTGATCTGTTCCTTGATGTCTATTCTCAGTGGTGCTCGGCACCCACTGTTTATTTCCCATGACTGCCCGAGCCCCCGAGCACCCACGGTGTCGGCGCCCCTGAGGTGGGATGAGACTATAGAAACATTACACCTACAACAATAATCGTCACTTAATTCTCTATCAAAAGCTAGACAATGACACATGTTTCGATCAGATACATACATATGTTTTTGTCGGCTTCGTATTTTCGCCCGAATAATTAGTATTCTGTTACTCTCCCGGGGGCTAATTGGATTGTTAGTCAAATTGACGTACAAACACTGACGTTGGCGTCAGCGGCGATCATGTTGCACGTTCGTACACGCTTCGAGAGCCAATACATATTTTGGGTACTGTTAAATTGTATACAATACTTATTGTATTATTTTATAGAGCTCGAAATTCATTGACCATGTAGGCTGGGGCCCAAGTCTGCCATTTTTATAAATTCTTCATTCCAACACGATCCCATTGTCATTTTGCTAAAAGTACGTAATCTGCTAATTCATATTGGTCGATCATTGATTGGTCAATGGTCTTGTGGTAGAATGATAATATCGAGCTGTCTCGTAATAAATTAAAAACAATGACTGAACAATGAGGTTCTAATGGTAGGTTACTGATCAAAGGAACTGTCAAAATTTTTGCTGCAGATTCCCGCATACGTCAAACATTCATTTGTCATTATGTACGAACTTACCATTCTATGCCATTTCTTTCAATGGAGTGTCAGTGGTTGACCATTGGAAAGTCATAGTGACGCTATTACCTATATTAGTAGATTACCAAACTTGTCAAAATCAACAATTATGCAGCCAATGATAGACCATTCTGGTCTCGTAATAGTAGAATTGAGGTCCTGTTCTTGAGACGCAAACGTAAGTTTTGAGAACTTTTAGAATTTATAATTTTTGCATAATTTTTTTTCACTCAGAGCAGTACAGCTTCTTTATTTATATGAAAAAAAAAAAATGTTTTACCACCTCTTCCCGTGGATGTAATTTGAGGCGATAACTCAGAATACCTTTGCGCCTTTAATATTACAAACTGCGATGACAAATCCATTTCCGGTTTTTGGGTAGTCCCTTCATCTTTTTTGGTTGCAGCTGTTTCTTTGAAAAATTTATGTTAATAACTATTTACAGCCAGCGGCTTCGCCCTTATCCCAAGGGAACATACTCCTCTTCTTATCCTAAGTGCTATTCCAGGACATGGTGTACCCGTGTGCCAAATTTCATGCTAATTTCTTAAATAGTTTCAGTGTAAAAGAGGAACAAAATCCCAAATGATAAATTTTAGTCTTTATAACATTAGTGTGATAGTCACCAATACTCTCTACTCAACTCAGGTAATCTTTTACGGTCACCGTAGGCGCGAGCTTGCAGACGGCGAGCAATGGGTAGCTTGCCGTCCGACCGTCCGGTTACCGTCCGAATCGAGCCCAAGCCGTCGACGGCGCGTAGTGTTCCACGCGCGCCTCAAAGAGATGTCAGCAACCATAGGGGCCCAGCAGGGTCGAAGCCTACTGGAGCCATGGGTGACGCGAAAGAGATCCCCGGGGCCCTGGAACAATGGAAAAGAAGGAACAGGAGTGGGTTTTTAGTCAGTAAAAGTCTGACACACCCTCGCGCTCCACCCAAGAGCGAGAGATGTCACACCTGAAGAAAAAAAAAACTCAGGTAATCTTTATGTCCTAAATCAATTTCAAAAACATTATTTCCACGCTAGGAAAACATCTGCCTCTCGAGTTAATTCAATAAAATTAGGATGGTTCGTTATTCCTGAAGAAATAGAGAACAAGCATAGATCATCTTACTTATAATCACGGAGTTCATGAAAGTTAACAAAAACCTAAGCCAATAACTTACAAATTCAAACCACCTTTCAGAACAAACTGGAGGCAATTCAGAAACAACGTTAATACAAAACATCCTTCAACAAACTTGTGAACTATAAATTATAATCTTAAATACTAATTTCCTCTGCAAACACATTAAACTGAGTCTCTGTTTATACGAATTTGATGGAGAGGGCTTAATATACGAACAGTTTCAATAATCACACTAATATCATAATGGCAAAAGTTTGTATCATGTATGTGTGTGCGTGTGTGTGTATGTTTGTTGCTCCTGTATGCATGATTAAATGATTGCTATTATATAATTACTAGCTGAGCCGGCAAACGTTGTTCTGCCATATAAATAAAAAAAAAAAAAAAATAGATGTTGGCCGATTCTCAGACCTACTCAATATGCTCACAAAATTTCATGAGAATCGGTCGAGCCGTTTCGGAGGAGTTCAAGTTCGAACACCGTGACACGAGAATTTTATATATTAGATGATATCTATCCTTAAACTACTTCTGCGAAGCAGTAATGCTAGCAAAGGAGGAGGCCGCACGTGCACGCGCGAGGGAGCGGCGTTCATGCCCCAGCTGCCGGGATCCCGATCTCGATTTCTGGCCACCGTAAACGCGGGCTTGCAGACGGCAAGCAATGGGTAGCTCTTCGTCTGACCGTTCGGTAACCGTCCGGACCGAGCTCAAGTCGTCGACGGCGCGTACTGTTCCACGCGCGCCTCAAGGAGATGTCAGCAAACCGTAGGGGCCCAGCAGGGTCGAAGCCTACTGGGGCCAAGGATCTGCTTCTGAAAGGAAGACTCGGCCCTGGTATGAAAGGCAACGAAGGAAATGGAGTAGTTTTTAGTCAGTAAAAGTCTGACACGCACCCGCGCTCCGCCCAAGAGCGGGGGATGTCATTGGATGATTTTCCCACCGAAAAAGAATCCTTTAATTTATCCTTACACTACACCTTCTTTTTATTTTTTTATTCAACCAGAACGACAAAATGCCAATTACACTGTTTACATTAGATGCAAATTATGTAAAGCACATTAAAGAAAAACTAACACAAATATATAACTGAGCCTCTTAGTCTTCTCGCAAATCACCAGATATTTTGTCAGTATCTCGTTCCCTTCATCAGTAAACAGATATAGATCAGAACTGAATTTAAGGAGAGTGTTGAGTGCGAATAACATTTGTGGAATGGGTGATATACGTCGAGCAACCGTACGGCAACGTGGTACCACAAACAATTTATGCCGTCGTTTATACATATAATACTTTAAAAAATATAGGTTAATTTTATGTTCTTTTGCTTATTATGTACCAAGTTTCATAAAAACCTCATTCGTTTCCGAGTATAAGGAATCATCAAATACCTTGAGATATTACTCAGATTTTGTTGTTGCCACCTAGACACAAGTCCCCCTATTCCATCTCAAAAACTTCAACAAACACTGTTATATAAAACAAATATAAGGCGACATTAAATTCAAGCAAATTCAAGCGAACTCGCGTTATTTTGTTTACTAACGCAGCGTAATATTTGCGTTTCAAATGTATGTACCTAAGCTTGACTCAGACTTGTTTGTGTACGTATTGTATCAGTCCCTTTCTTTGGAAACTAAAGAGACCTAACTTAATAGAACATTATCCTTCGTTGTAACAAACTTGGTTGAGATGATAAGCAGAATTCGTAGAATTATGAGTGTACAACAAGAAACAAAGGTAAATTAAGCAAGAACTCGTTTTGATTGCGTAACACTGAATGCAATGTGGTTAAGTGTGGGTGGTTTTTTTAGGTAAGAAATCACTAACTAACTTCTCCCGCTCTGGGTGTAGCAAAAGGGCGTGTTACACTTTTACCGATTAATCTACCTGCGATCCTTCAGTTGCCCTTTATATTCCGGGGCCAGAGTAACTCTTTCGAACATTCCACAGCCAGGCATGATTTGCCACAGAGGTTGAGTTGACTGTTGTACTGAGTGTTGCAGGTTCGATTCCCTTACGGAACACAGATTCATATAGCTTACAATTAGATGTTACGGGTCTGGCTGTCTCGTATATGTGAGTTATATTTATTTATTTAAACTTCATATAAAGTAGTGGTAGGCGGACTAAATACCACAAGCCATTCTCTACCAGTCAACCTTTGGATTTAAAAAGACAACACTGTGCACAATAAATAAATAACAGATATGTGAAATAGAATGTAGCATCGTTAAATTAATAAGTTGTATATAATAATAAAATACTTAGATATGCTAATATAATTAACTAATAAATACTATGATAAATATATATTATGTTTCTATGTTTTTGAACACACCCGCGATACAAGAGTAATTCCTAGTATCAGGCATTGTATTTTAAAATAGAAAATAAGAAGAAAGAGTGTGTCCTATCTACAGTATAAAAATCAGATTAAAAGGTAAGAACCAAATTAATAGTAGATTATGTGACTAGGGGATAAAGCAGTGTCTTTAAGTCGCGGGTGGCGGATGTTGAATTCCGAACGAAACGAAGGTTGCTAATTTTAATCCCGAACGATAGTGAGGGATTTATATAATTAACTCCCGAGCATTGCGAGGGAGTTAATAAAGAAACCTGAATGAAGTGAGGAATTCAAGCCGCCCAAGACAAAGACAGCTTTATCCCCGTGTTGGATACTCTACTTTTTACACCATCTGTGAGATAATTAAAACACAATTTAGTAAAAGAAATCATATAATACAGAAATATAAGTATTAGGTATTTACGAGTTAATCTTAACTATCACTGAAAATGTTTTGAGATTTGAAACAAACAAAATTCACTACTCAAAGATTCTATAGTTTAAATTTTCTATAACGCTCCCGTTTGCTCATTACTTTTTTTTAGAAACATTTTTTATTCTGTTTTTTTTTTTTATTAGTGGCCAGTTTGAAATTTGAATAAACTTGTTTGATGCACTACATTTTCATTCACATAATGCTGACGGTTTTTCACGTTCCAAATTCAAATCTCATTATTCCCTAGGGATCGCCCATACTACATTATCTCCCTAGGGACATAATGACTTGCTTTAAGTGATGGTTGTATGTCGTATAAAAGGGCATTATCGAGCAGGTGGTGTAAAAAGTCCATTAAAACACTTGTCGTTGTCAGTCACTGTAAGGAAAACTGTACTTTGTTTCCCTAGTCTGAATGACAAGGGTTTTTCTCATTTGTGTAAAAGCAATTTGTTATTTTATTTAAATATCACTTTGTCTGTATTGTATTATCAATGTCACATATGCTTTTTTTCGAGGTGGAAAATCATTCAATGATTTCTCCAACTCTAAGAGCTAATAGAGCGAGAGGATTTGTTAGACTTTTATTAACTAAAACCACACCTGTGTCCGTCAGTCTCTTGCGTTCTGAGGCCACGGGTTGCTTTTTCTGGAATTCCAAGCGGCCCTAGCGGGCATTGGCCCTGCTGGACCCCTACGATTTTACCTATACTAAGCTTTTTAGTAAAGAAATTATCACTTACCAACACGACTGTGCAATAAATAAAAGATAAAACAACGCAACAAAAAGCTCCAATAAAGAAACTTCCACAGAAATTGGCACTATAGCAAAATAAATTTCAAACGGGAAGACGGCGGCACTAAACGTTTGAAAGTTTTTCTGTTGCCAACATCGGCGGCTCAGTAACAAAAGCGGATAAATCGGCCGAGAATACCATGCATTGTATTCGTATTAAGTGAGAATAGACGACGCTATCCCTCGACGCGACAAAAGCATCCCACTTTTCAGACATTGATGTAGAAAGTATAGATAGTGCAGTCAATGAGACGATAGACGCCGCTGTGAATATTTTTGCGAGTTTTTATCAGCTAAAAGGGAAATATAAAATGTATCAACTTCTTATCAACGTGGGGGAGTCGTAAAAGTGACTGAGAAAAAGGGTTACGGCTTTTCTAGAGCGTTTTATTTATCTAGTGGCACAACAATGCCTCTTTTCTTCAGTTGGTCTGGCAATGTATAGTCTGTTTACAGTTATCACTTGAGCTCTTATGTATTTCGCCTTTCAACTCATTTATTATATGGTAACATACACAGGTAGCATATTTTCTCTCTAATATGGTTTTATTTTGTCTATTTGCTAAGTTATATTTTGTAGATTTTTTAATTTTTATTAATTCAATTTTTTATTATAATGGAACCGAATGATTCCACTATAGTCGGAATGTATGCAATTTTATAAAATGATCTAAAAAGTCCTGCGCGGTATATACCTGGTTTAAATATTTTGTTTTGTTTTTTAGCTACCTATATTATACTATTCGGTCTTTATGTGCCGACTTTTAGAATTTGAATTGTATATAATTGGCTACGACCGTTCTATTCAAATTAAATAAATAAATAATCGATTGTGGAAAACAATCTACTAAGAACTTTCTCTGTATATTACGTCAAGATCGTCTAACAAAACATTAATCTTATCAAAGCAATTACATAATGAAGAGCTTGTCTTGCTTCACTTCCTCGTTTTATTTTAATTCCCTAAAAGCTTTGCAGTTTTCAATAATCTCTCTTTTTTGCCCGACGTGATTAATCCCGGATTTCCAAGGGCCGCGTTCCGTCTCAATCTTATATACTTTGCAAAGCTTTCAATATCGCAGTTTTAATATGAAAATACCAGCTAGAAATTGTTCTATTATATATTATAGATCAATGACTTCTTCTCACACTGATAAGACAAAAGCCACCGAAATTGCACACGCAACAATAATTTACTTAGTGGTTGGCAAAATTTACTACAAAATTCAAACTATTGGAGTTCAGTAATAAAAGTTGATTTTGTAAGTCTCATTGGTTTTCGAACCCTTTTTAGTATAATCTAACAATATTGTTATAGCTTCAGTTCAGCAAGCCAATAATAACTCTCCAGCCAATCAGAGCGAAGTGGTCTCCCGATTGCTCATAGACTTAAATTGTACACTAATAAGACTCCGACTGCCGTTCGTTCGAGTGTTTTGACTCCTGAGTGGATCGAGTCGCGAGACAGACATTTGAAATTGAACGTATAAGTTTTGCTTTAACTAGCTATAAATTCATGTTTAAAAAAATATTATGCATGCTCGTATTAGCATGAATGTGATTACTGGTTTAAGCACTGCATTTATTAACAAATTTCAGGGATGGGGAAGTTCCCCAGTGTTGTTACAAAACGTAGTCTGGCCTGATCAATTAAATGTCTTTCTATTAAATGAACACATTAAGACTGGAACGACGTATTGTTATAATCATTACCATCATTTTCCTGCCTTTGTCCCATGTTATTTGATGTCAACAATTACGTCAATCATCTATTTAATAAAAAAAAATACACAATCAATAATATCAGTGCCAACTATCTATCTATATCCAACAATGGACACCTTTCGGCTGAAATGATGATGATAACCATGCTACACTAAGCCAAATGTGTAAATGTGTATGTTCGATGAATGGATTCACCTCGAACTTTCATTTTTAGGGTTCCGTAGGTACCTCAAAAGGAAAAAAACTGAACCCTTATAGGATCACTGTTTTGTCCATCTGTCAGTACCCTAGTGACCCTTTATCTCGGGAACGCGTGGAGTTATCGAGTCGAAATGAAAACCTTATACTCAACTCAGGTCTGCGGTCCGTTGAAGATGTTCAGTTGGGTAGGTCTTTCTTCAAGATAGAGGTCAATCGTCGAATCCGACTCGGCTGGGCAGCATTCGGGAAGCTGCGCGGTGTCTTCTCGTCCAATATACCACAGTGTCTCAAGACAAAAGTTTATGACCAGTGCGTGTTGCCAGTGATGACAAATGGCTCGACGGTCGCTTACAATGGGTCAAATAAGAAGACTTAAAGTCACACAAAGGCCAATGGAAAGGGCTATGCTCGGAGTTTCCTTGCGTGATCACATCAGAAATGAAGATAACCGCAGGAGAACCAAGGTTACCGACATAGCCCAAAGAATCGCTAAACTTAAGTGGCAGCGGGCAGGGCACATTGCTCGCAGAACAGATGGTCGAAGGGGACGAAAGGTTCTGGAGTGGCGAGCACGTACCGGAAGACGCAGCGTTGGAATGACTTCCACAAGATGGATCGATGACATGGTGAGGGGCGTGGGAATGCGATAAATGCGAGACGCACAGGACCGGCCATTATGGCGACACTCGGGGGAGGCCTATGTCCAACAGTAGACGTCTTACGGCTAAAATAATGATCAGGTCTGCGGTCCCTTGAAGCTGTGAAAAAATCAAACTTCGGGGTTTTTTTTGTTAACACAAAAAAAAGATACAGCCGTTTCTGTCGCAAAAAACGTGTATTTCGAAACACTCAAGGGAATCGAAATTCATAGGGTATTTCCCGTAGACGTAGATTCCTGAAATTTGGCATGAAGCAAGGTCTCATAGTACAAGTATAGGAAAAAATCTTAAAACTGTAAGGTTGTCGTCACGTCACAGAAAAAAAACTTTTTTGCGATCCTGTTGAACTGTTTTCATAAATAAGTTTGTGCGGAACCCTTAGTTTGCGAGTCCGACTCCCACTTGCCCTGTTTTTTGTCAGCAGTAGATGCTACACACACACGCTAACGCTGATGATGACAGAGATTAAAAAAGTTAGAGCTTTTTAAAACTCTGCTGTCCATAATAATATCAGAGAATATGAAAAATTGGTTTTGAAGACCTATCTAGCTACGCTTTTTCTACGTACTCACAATGCGAGAGAAACTCTGAGACTCTGGAGGATTTGGAACTAATGCAGCCGATGCTGGGCAGTGGGATAGATCTAACAGGACAAAATCACCCGTTCTCAGGGCAAGTGGGGATCTCAGTAAATCTCTAGGAGTGTGCAGGAATGTTTTGACGGATTTGTTAGACCGTCGAAGTAGTATATCTTTGGTTAAGCCAGTAAGAGGTTTATTTATTTATTTATTTATTTATTTATTTATATATATATTTATTTATTTATTTATTTATTTATTTATTTAGTTATTTATTTATTTATTTATTTATTTATTTATTTATTTATTTATTTATTTATTTATTTATTTATTTATTTATTTATTTATTTATTTATTTATTTATTTATTTATTTATTTATTTATTTATTTATTTATTTATTTATTTATTTATTTATTTATTTATTTATTTATTTATTTATTTATTTATTTATTTATTTATTTATTTATTTATTAAAACTTCATGCAACACAAAAGTACAAAGGCAGACTTAATGCCTTAGGCATTCTCTACCAGTCAACCTAGGGTGGTGAAGAGAAAATGTGGCAGGTGCATAAAAATACAAAAAAATATTTAGAAAATAACAGTTCAAAAGTATGTATATATATTTAAACAAAATAAACATACATATATATTAAACATATATATATTATAAACATATATATTATATTAAATTATTAATATAATATATAGATATATATTAATATAAAGTAAAAGAAAGGGGTTATTGAGACGACTTTACTATTTGTGCAGAAAGTAATTTCGCAACATCCGCTTAAATGCATATAGACTGGTCGCCGTCCTGATCTCGAGAGGAAGCGCATTCCACAGAAGTATGGACTGTATATGAAAGGAAGAATGAACAAAGTCAGAAGTATGAGAAGGACAAAGCAGTAGAAGATTGTTAGAAGAACGCAGATTCTTAGCGTTTTATTTAATTCATTTTTTTTAATTTAAAAACAATGACTTTTGTCCTGTATAAGACTTAAAGGAAATTTTATATTGACAGTTTCGTCCCAAAAAAACCATAATTTTTATTTTACATTTTAAATAAAAAAACATTTTAACATTTTAAAGTTTCTGTTACTATTTTGGTGTACAATAAAGTTTTATTCTATTCTATTCTAAATTTAACTATTTATGTACACCCAAGCAACCCTCCCGGGGCGGGAGATAGTGTCAGACTTTTACTGACTAAAAACCCACTCCTGTTCCTTCGTTGCCTTTCGTACCAGGGCCGAGTCTTCCTTTCAGAATCAGACCCTTGGCCCCGGTAGGCTTCGACCCTGCTAGGCCCCTACAGTTGCTGACATCTCCTTGAGGCGCGCGTGGAACAGCACGGTCCGGTAACCGTCCGGGCTCGGTCCGGACGGTTACCGGACGGTCGGACGGCGAGCCACCCATTGCTCGTCGTCCGCAAGCCTGCGCCTACGATGGCCGGTAATCGGGATCGGAATCCCGGCGGCGATTGGGGCGTGAGGACCGTTGCCTCACGCGATCGGCCGCCTCCTTTGCTAGCATTACTGCTTCGCAGAAGGAGGCAACCGCCTGCCACTCCTCCTCGCTCCGGACCATGGCCTGTACCAAAGCCCGGCGCGAGAGATCGCCGCCGCCGATCGCCCCCACGAGGACACGGCGTTGCTCTACCCAAGCGGGGCACACCTCCAACGTGTGCTCCACCGTGTCCTCCGGGCGGTCCACACAATGGTGACACCCGGGCGTTTCTTCCGCACGAATCCGGTGCAGGAACCTCCCGAACTTACTGTAGAATATCGATGTAAATAAAACGACAGTTCATGCGAGACTGGTTTATTATTCGTGTACCCACATCACAATATATTACATTTCCTCCCTCACAAGAAATCAATATGTACTTATTTAACTTAATGACAATTATTTTTTTTTAAACTTAACAAAACTCAAAAAAACTTTAACACAATTAAGGTAGTGTTATGTGCTTTGTTACAATGTAGTTGTGCATAACCTTTACATACTTTGACATAATTAGGTACTATCTTCCTGCCTCTTGCTTTTAATGTTTGGTGTGTTCTTTTACTACCATTACAACTAAAACAGAAGGTTAACTTATAAAAATAAATAAAAGAATCTTACTGCCTTTTTTTTTAAATTAAAAGTAAGTACATACCTATAGTAGGTACTGAATTACCAGCATGGCCCTTTTTTTACGACTTAAATTAGTCAATATTGATAATGCTTCTGTTTCTAGGTTTATTATTAACCCAATTCCCGGAGGTGGACGGTTCTACTGCGTAATCTCATGTATGACGGGTGAGTCGTGTGAGATCTGGAGTGATGACGTAACCGGTGAATTTGGTGCAGACACCCATGTTTCTTTTTCAGTGTTTACTTTTTGATTAGTTGTGTCTGTAATAATTGGATTTGAGTACCGTGTGTGTCTTCGTAATGGCATTATTTGATCTTCTGACACCAAATGTAATATATTGTGATGTGGGTACACGAATAATAAACCAGTCTCGCATGAACTGTCGTTTTATTTACATCATTAACTGACTGACCTTTTATTACATACAGTCCTTCGAGCTCCTCACCTCCAGACTCCGATGAATCCGTTTCCATAAAGTTTTGATATTTAGAACCAGATCTGCCCGCACTCTCATTTTTTTTATCATATACGGACCCCAAGTGGCCCTTCACTTTGCACTTGTCGCACACATACGACTTGTAACGGCACCTATGCGGCGCATGGCCATCCCGGCCACAGCGCCAGCACCTTTTGCGTCGCGGAGCCTCGGCGTCGCGACCGGCGGCGTTGGCCTGCCCAGCCACGCTCACCCGGTGCACCCGCTCGCCCGCGTCTGCCTGGAGTCCCGCTGGCCCGGCTGCTGCCCACGGCGCGGCCGACGAGCATGCCACGGCCTTAGCCGCGTGCTGCTCGGCCGCCTCCAGCGCCAGCGCCAGCCCCACTGCCTTCTTGTAATCGAGAGTGGTCTCCGCAAACAAGCGCGACCGTATCTCTTCGCTACGAAGACCCGACACGAATTGATCTCGTATGTTCACTTCCAACTGGTTCTCAAAATTACAGTACGTAGCCAAGTGTTTCAAATTCTGTAAGAACACTTTGATACTTTCACCTTCCCCTTGCCGCCGCTGGCGAAACACATGGCGCTCTGCTATTTCAGATCGTTTGGGTTCCAGATGATTTTTCACTAGATCCACTAATGTCGTAAAGGTTTTATCCTCTGGGTTGTCCGGAGCACACAGGTCACACATCAATCGGTATGTCGGCGCTCCGACATGCGTCACCAGCGTGGCCACGCGTAGGTTATCTTTTATGTCGTTCAACAAAATAAATTGTTCCACTAAACGCACATATGCTGGCCAGTTTTCTGCTCCATCCAGATCAAATACGTGTATTTTCCCGATCGGCATCTTGATATTTTACTGTTTTTTAAGATTACTCGTCGCCACTGTAGAATATCGATGTAAATAAAACGACAGTTCATGCGAGACTGGTTTATTATTCGTGTACCCACATCACAATATATTACACTTACCATGTCCGGTGAGGACCTGCGTCATGCGGAAGGTAAGGACGCCGTGTTGCCTTTCCAGCCACTCCTCAAAGAGGGCCTTATCGCCATAATTATGGCGTGCCCAGCACTGGGTTACGATAGTCGCTGTCGCTATTCCGCCATGAGACCCCGTCGGAGCTCTGTCCGCCATGCCGCGACTTGTCGCGGCAGCGGAGTTTCACCCCGACGTTGCATCTCCACGCGCAGATCGTGCATGAGTGCAAGGCCTGTTGCCACCAGATCCCATGGTGGCTGGCCAGCAAGGAGGCTCGCCGCTTCACGGGAAACCGTCAGATTCAACCACTATGTTATTGATTTTGCTAGATTTCCATTAGTACTAATGATTAATAGAATTTCATTCACACATTATTATGTTTTTCCCACTCGAGTGACTCGTATTTCATCCGTCCAATGTGGCTTGTGTATAGCTCCAGTATCCCATTGAGTGAACTGGCACAGACTCACTTTGAATCACTTGAGTGGTCACTGGTCAAACACGGTTTGAATGTTTGTTTGTCCATAAGAAATATATGGTTTAGAATAGTTCCATGTTAATATGCGGAACTGTAACTTCAATCGATGTTTTCTCTCCATTAATTTTGACTCAAATAGTTGTTTCGTATCTTTAAGCTAGATTTATTAAATTACATACACCAAAAAATTGTAGAGAACGTTTTATTCTTAGACTCAAAACGCTTCTAAATAGTAAGCGTAGTTTAAGTTTTATGTTGCTTTTTAAACGACCTCCAAAAATATACAATGATCAATACAAGTATTGACTGAACCACTAAGAACGTAGCTATAATATTATAAAGCACTGACCAAAAATACTGACTGAAAATGAGATAGAGAGATAGTTAGAGAAGGACAGAGCCAACATCAGGCACAACACAGCAACAAGCCACATAACTCTATCAAACTGTAATAATACCGCCACAGTGGCAATAAACAAAACAATAATTCCAAAAGCGATTAATAATAGCTGGCATGTTACCAACTTGCAAAACGGTCGATGCGAACCACTTTAGGTCCGAAGTCTTGCTCTAGTTTGTCGTCTTAAAGCCGTAAGACAACTTAAGACATTTCGAGCGCACTCCAAGTGAGAGCTGGAACTTAAGATTGCAAGTATAGTTAGATAGTCATTGGGTAGTGGCCGAAATACATTTATTAAGAGGGTCCTTCTCCACTCGCCTATCGTCAACGTCGAGCATGGTTTAAAAGCTAGTTGCTTCATCTAACGCAATCCAACGCGATGTTTGATGAAGAGGCAATGCGAAAAAAGAGAGGTAACGCCTGAAAACTCTGATGGCATTCGATAATTCTGTGATTTACTCGAATATTTCACAATACTTGATCCAGGAAATACGTGATTTGTAACCATTAAAAGTTTTTCAGAAAAAATGTCGTCATTCAAAATCTAGATTTTGATTTTAGATCTAGTGCAAGGCTTCTATGGATTTACTTTTTTATATTTTTTATATTTGATTACATTATGGAGGGTCAAAGTTCACGTAAAATAGCAGATTTTCAGAGGTATTTACTAGATTAGTTTTATACAAATTTATGTTTTGATTTCTATAGAAGCCTAGATAATCCACAAGATGGTGTATCCAAAATATCTGGAGAAAGATGTATAATAACATCATAATCACGTAAGAGCGGTTGTATGGAAATGTACCTCGAGTTACCCGCTCTTAAGGCGGGGCTGACCGATTTTCCTGGAGATCTATGTTAACTTTGCTATCTATTATGAAATGTACAAGATATGAACTCCACTCAAAGAATTTATTTCAATTACTAATAACTTCGGCCAGCCGTTTCAATAATGATACTTTTTATCACGAGAATCATGTGTCTCGGGATAAAATTTATCTTATAATTATGTGGTTTTCTAGACATGTTCTATCGTGCCAAATTTCGTCTAAATCCCTTCAGTCATTTAACCTTTGGAATACCATAATTAGAGACACAATAGAAAGACAATGAGAGAGCAAACGCCGGTACGCTGGGGAGTCCGTGTCTTCACAGTAAGACAGTGGTCTGGGGCAGGGCTGTTCAAAACCGTCAACTATATGTGTTCTAAATATTGTGTAAAACTATCTGTATTAGAAGCCGGCGCTCGCTTGGGGTTTAATTAATTAAACGTGAAGAAGTAACAAACATACACAATCATATGTTACCTTTCGCTTGCTAATATTAGTGTGATACAATTTGCAGAAAACTTGATCTCGATAGGAGTCGGTCAGTTATCTAAAAAGTTAAACAATATCACCACGTTAAAATCACCTAATAAGGAGATGACACCCCTCGAGCGCCGATTGTACATACGTCTGTACTATTTGAATGACATTGAAAAACGCTTAATTGTCGTTTTGTACACACGTTTGTACGATTTTTTTTTAGCCGAAAATTTCGGTTTCTATATCTGTGTTTTTTTTTAACGCGCAATTACGTAGTAATAATACCCCCGAGGCGCCCGAGGGGTTAATTAATAAGTACACAAAAAACGGTGCAGCGTAATGTAGGTAGCTGTAGATAGTGTCTTTAATAATGTTAAACAGTAAGTACTAAATCTATGAAAGAAATTAATTATCATTATTTCAGCTACACGACATAGACCAACATACCAAACATTGTCACATTAACCGGTCTAGTACTTCTCGTATCCAGCGGATTCTCTTAGGGTTCAAAAGGGTTTTTATTTTAGGTGGGAAAATCATCTTATGACAAATCTCGCTCTTGGGCGGAGCGGGAGATAGTGTCAGACTTTTACTGACTAAAAACCCACTCCTGTTCCTTCTTTGCCTTCGTCCCAGGGCCCCGGATTTCACTTTCACACTACCCGTGGCAGGGTTCAAAAGGTCAAAAAACTAATAAAGAACCAAAATGCACAATCATTAAGTCCAAAGCCAAGATTATATGATTTAAATAAAGAAAATAATACGCTAAAGTTTTAATAGAAAAAAGTTTATTATTTCAGTAAAAGAATTTCAAATAATATTTTTCGAAACTTTTCTCCGAAGATCCTACGCAGCAACAAAAACATTGAAGTTTTCCAATACCAAACTCTATTACCGAAGTAATAACAGGTTATACTACTTTTTGTTGTTGGATATGTTCAGGTGGAATAATTAAATTTAAAAGAAACTTGTCAGGGTTAGCCTCTTTTTAACCAACTTCAAAAAAGGAGGAGGTTCTCAATTCGGATGTATTTTTTTTATAATCATTTTTTTATGTTTTTTACTTCAGAACTCCTTCGTTTATGGACCGATTTGCGATTTTTTTTCTTCTTCTTAAAAGATATGCTTCCAGATTGGTCTCATTTTTTTTTTAAATCCAGTTCTGTTTATGGAATCTATGATCAATCGAGGGAACTCCTCAAATATTATAAGCAAATATATGGTGATTACGGTGTTTTCATCGAAAACTCAAGCATTTACAGTCAAAAAGTAACATTTGATGAAGTGAAACTGGTGAAGAAGACCAGGAATGGCCAGCGGAACTTCACACTCACATAGATATCACAATGAAGATAGTTAAGCAACTATGACAAAACAAATAAATAAATGGTTCTGAATAGTATTGTTGAAAGTGGTATCATCGAAGTTATCTGAAGATGATGGAGCCGGAAGATATGCACCGGAACTCCGTAATTAATCAATGTATCCTAGCCGTGTTTGGGTTCATTAGAATTGTCATTTGATGCACTTTAGCTATAAGGTACTATCGAACTGAACTGATGATAGAGCCGGAAGGTGGAAGGTAGACACGGGAATTTCTTAATAAAACAATGTATCCTAGCAGTGTTTGGGTTAGTTGAAATTGTCATGTGAAATAGGTTCTCTAGCTATGTGTATCACAACTAAAAAGTGTGAAATAAAAAACTTTTTACAAGAAAAAAAAAAATAACCAACTTCACTACAAAAAAAAAAAATACAAAAACGTCCAAAATAGCTCTAAATTTGGAAGTCGGTGTTTCTGGTATGTTTTTTTGTTATTTAACACCGACTTCCGTTTTTTATTTTCAAGCCACTGGCAGTAGCTAGTTGGTTTATAAATATTTAATTCATACTTTTAAAAAGTAGTGATCAAAGTGATCAGTTCCGGTTACAGAGCAATGAAAACAGAGTTGACTTTTTTCACAGCCCAGGCTATTCAATTTGGGAAATAAAAAAAAGCGTAAGATACTCGTACATTATACTTATCATTCCAAATAGTTAGGATTGGTTATACCGCATTATTTAAACATAATGAATTAAAATTTTTAGTAGTCGTAGATAAATATTTGCCATCAATTTTAAATGAACCCTTAAAGGATGTTGGTATAGAACTGACAAACAAGTATTATATCATTTACATATACACGGTGCCTTTAGACATCGACGCTAAAAAATTTGGAATTTTATTAATTATTTTTTTCGAAATTAGGATTAAACCGACGAAAAATCCACCACTGGGGGGTCCAGAATCATGTACTGGATCCATGGTATTCGTTTGTACGTAGCGGTTTATACGTATAAATAACGTTATGTTGTTGTTTATAATTAGACGTTTTTATTTGAACACCCAGGAGGGATGTTGTCTTTTAATGTTTTCTTTTAATTTATATTTGCTTGTCGGGTAGAAATCGCTTAAAATCATAAAAGGCAATATTTTGACAATCTGCATACATGATTGGTCTTTAAAACGATTTTCTTCGATGAAATTAACTTGGTTTATCTTGTATGAGTCTCCAACAGGTAGTCTACCAACATTTATATACCTACGTCTTTAACCTGTTTTCTATCGTTTTTTGTTTTGCTGAAAACGTTATCTTATTCTTCATTGCAATGTCTTAGGTTATATTTTAAGAGATTGACTTTGTGAGAAGGTGAACTTCTTACTAACCTAAGATTTAATGTACACATTACATCCTAAATTTTATAACATTTCATCAGTCCTCTGTCTTCCTGTTTTCAAGGAAAGTATAACCATCTCAATTTTTTCAGTCATCACCTTCTTCAGAGGAGCTGGCTAATATATTTTATTAATACCAATATGTTCATTCTAAAATTGTGGTATGCGGTCTAAATATTGAAATATAGATTCTGTAGATACTGTAGATGTATCAGATCCTACCAGGAACTGATAAATCTACATAACGGACAAATGGTATTTTGCATTTATGTTGATGTTTCTGTTGATGCCCCCAATAAAACTATATGTTATATAAAATTGTATTTTCGTATTTTATGTATATAATCAAAGTGAGAACTTAAATATTAACTATAAATACTATTACAATAAACCTAACTATGTACATATAATACAAATACACAAAATACACTCAGGCGTCGAAGTACTCTTCCACATCGCTGTCATCCGGAAATGTGCCCAGAAGGCTGGCAGCATTGCCACGTTGAATGGCAATGCTAATTCTTTGGGCGACGAACGAGCCAGACCTCTGGTCACATAAAGTGTCGATCAGACGACGTGAAATTTCCTTGAAAAGGAGACGCGCACTCGGACCCCATAACCCAAGCGTTTCGTATTATTTTTACTGCTTTATCAATAATAACACAAAATAAAACTGCACCAATTTCAACGAAACCCAACGTTGGGCTATGAAGCCTATGAAATTAAATAAAGAAGTGTATCAAATCGATTTTCCTATATACGGAATATCGACATAATATTAGTAAATTTATAATAAGATTAGAAGATTATCTTGTATGTTTTTATTATCGCTGAACTTTACAACGGACAGTCTGTGTGGACAACTAGTTTTTTTTTTTTTTAAGTTGGGAAATCATCCAAATGACTTCTCGCGCTCTGGGTGGAGCGGGAGGGCGTGTCAGACTTTTACTGACTAAAACCACACCTGTATCCTTCAATTACCCTTTGCGTACTAGGACTACGGGTTTCCCTTTCAGAAATTCTCCGCGGTCCTAGCTAGCGGGCATCGGCCCCGCTGGGCCCCTACGGTTTGCTGACATCTCTTTGAGGAGCGCGAGGATCACTACGCGCTGTTGACGACTGGGCTCGGTCCAGTTAATTACCGAACAGCCGGACGGCGAGCTACCCAGTGCTCGACGTCCGCAAGCCCGCGTCTACCGTGGCTGGTAGTCGGGGTCGGAATTACGACGGCTAGGGCGTGAGGACCTTCGTTCCCTCACGCGTGCAGCCTCCTCCTTCGCTAGCATTACTGCTTCGCAGAAGGAGGCGACCGCCTGCCACTCCTCCTCGCTCCGGACCATAGCCTGAACCAGGGCCCGACGCGAAAAGTCGCTGCCGCCAATTGCCTCGACGAGGACACGGCGGTGCTCCGCCCAAGCGGGACACGCCTCCACCGTATGCTCCACCGTGTCCTCCGGGTGGTCGTGTGGACAACTAGTAGGGGATGAATAAAAATATTTATATTTAATCTGCGTCACTCTCGTAAGTATTAATTTTTGTCCCTAAGAAGTAATTAGCATAAAATTTAAAGCCTTTACCTCTAAATGTACAAACCTACTAAATTAATTAAATTTTGAATGGTTTTTCGTAAGCACAGTATATTTATTTTTTTAATATAGACTAGCACTTGACTGCGATCTCACGTAAAGGTAAGTAGTGATGCAATCGTTGATGGTAAAACGCGCTAGTCTATTAAGAGCCTTTTCACGCTAGCATAAATTACAATCGGACGAGAAGACCTTAGCAGACAAATTGTTCTAGTCCTTCTATGTATGCGCGTGTAGTTTACTGTCATATAAACAAGTACTCTGTTTGCAGCGCATAACTGCTACTGTTTAAACGCAATTATAAATTAATTTACTCACTCAATAAATTAATAAATCCAAACGTGCCTCATGAGACCACACTTTATTTATTTTAGACCAAAAGAGCTTTCCGAAATTATTTAAATCAGTGTTCATGAGCATGGCAATATATGTATGTTTATTATAATTTGTAAACCCAGTGTTAATTACTTAATAACTACGTCTAAAGCAAACGTTATGTATTACAATTAGCGCTACATCAACTTAAAAGCTGAATCCCATCACGGCTCAGTAAATTACATACTGAGTGAACACTCTGTCGAGCTCGCACATTTGTTTCAAATTGGAATCCCATCAAGTGCTCAAATTCATGTTATTACAACGTAATACGGTATTTTAATGTTAATGGAACTGTGGGAAAGGCATTATTCTAAACACTAAAACTGACGTACATATATTAATGTAGATTAATAAATTGTTTGTTAATTTCAGTAAATTATTAGTGGCACACGCATTTTAGTGGCGCACCCACACCAGTTTTGGATGGTAGATAGGGAACTACCAAACTTACTCGGGCTGCAATTCTCACGAAGAACTTATGTTTCATAAACGTTCACACATCACGGCATTCATGAAGTGTTCGTCCTTGAATTCCGCCGCGACGTGCTATAGCAGAATTATCATAAAAACAGCCGGAAGGTCTGAATGCCCATTTTTTGTAACATACTACATAATATATCCTTAGACCAGAATAAGTATCAACGCTTCTTTGTAGTAGAATTATTTATTTAATTTTCATGCAACACAAATGTACAAAGGTGAACTTAACGCCTTAGGCATTTTTTACCAGTCAACCTAGGGTGGTAAAAAGACAATATGATAAGTGCATAAAAAGAAAATGCTATGTATAAAACAATGATAAAGTGTACACGTATAGTTAAATAACTCTAAAAGCAGAGGTAGAAAAACAGGTTTAACCACTTGGTAATGCCACCTGCTTTTCCGGAACAGTCCAACCAACTACTTACTAATTATCACAAAAAATACTATCCATGCCGTACTCAAAACATACCTACAGAATATAAAACGCATTAACAAAAAGCAACAGTACTTTCGTAATAAAATCTCTTAATCTCGCAAAAAGGAGTCAGAGCATTCACCTTTTTTAATTACAAGCGCTTTAACGTATGCGCTCCAGCGATGCAGCGCTGAGCGAAATTCACAATGCGTTTTAGAGCTTAAACTGCACAGAACTTCCACGAATACGAATCTCTCGTAAAATACATTTAGAAGATAATAGCTGTGATAGTAGCTATCTAAGTTATAGTCTCCTGATTTAAATGTCTAGATTTAATTTTCTTTACACTCATGAAAAAAGGTTTTTGAGAGATCCAACTTAGTTTTGCGAAGAGTCTTGCTTTACTCGGAAAATCTGTGCTCTCGCAATGTTTATACAAGTTTTATCAGATGGCCTCGTTTTTACTTTTGAGAATTATATTCGTTAATAGAAGATACATTTTCTTTTCTATAAAACTGGTACAATATTTATGATAATGTATCTTATTTTACAGGACTTTATCAAAGTTTCTTGGCTATCCGAGTGTGAGTAGCGTACCCCAGAATACTGATAACATGTATCACTAATCCAGCTGCCATGTGGTGATTATAGTGTTATCCCTCTACGATCAGTTTGTTGTAGCGGTACCTCGAGAGGCTTAAAAGGGATTGAAATTCGTCCCCACTCTCCATGAACATATACCGAAAACATTCCTTCCCTGAATCTGTGCAAAACACATATTTTATATGGAATGTCGAAAGCATTCCACAATCCGTCAATCGGATTCTTTTATTTTAACGTCTGTTGTCTCATAAATTTGGAGCGGAATATTTAGCGTTCATAAAATATATTGAGCGAATCCAATACGGCTACGGCATTACGGCTTTTTAGTATATTAAACTATATGGAATGTTTACATTGGTAAAGAGTTATTGTTATTAATTAACCAGTACGTCGTAAAAAAACTGGCTAAGTGCGAGTCGAACTCGCGCACGAAGGGATTCGTATCATTCATTCATTTATACAACATTAGACACTAAATTATAACCTTTTTTAGTTTTCAGTATTTTTTGTTATAACGGCAATAGAAATACATCATCTGTGAAAATTTCAACTGTCTAGCTATCACGAGATTCTGATACACCCTGGTGACAGACAGGCAAACGGACAGTGGAGTCTTAGTAATAGGGTCCCGTTTTTACCCTTCGAGTAAGAAATCCTAAAAAATGTTCATATCGGCACATCAAACACGACATTAAGTGCTTCAGACATTATTTTATTTCAAATAAACCATTTACAGCACTTTTGAAATGTCAAGAAGTCAGTCAGTCAGAAAAAAATATGCTAATTGCACATTGCAAAGCATAGATCTCTATGGAGAAGAATGTGCAAGAAACTCCAGGGACACTCTTTTCAATCATGTTATGTATTATATTATAATTGGACACCGAAAAACTCCTTTAAACTTTTACCAAATGAAAACAATATTCATTTTACAACATAGAATTGTCATTCATTTGTTAAAAGCATCCACAAAATGAATTGCCGAATACCTATTGGTGAAAAACAATTCATTTCTGTTAGAGAAAAACCAGAAATTTCACTAATGTAAACGCGCCCTTCGGCTAGGAGCGTGGTAGGGTGGCCATTAGAAGATTAAAACAGGAACACACCTGTAACGCGGTGCAGTGAAACCGCAGCACGACTACGCCTGTATCCTGCCGTAAAATATGGATAACCTACCGCTTACATTTGGATGGTAGGCTCTAATGCGCCATATTATTTTGTGTTAAGCAACTTACATATTTCATCTTTTTTTTTCTTTGAGCTATTTTATAATAAATAATGCTCTGAGAAAACGTTATTTCATTTGAGGATTATTTACCTATTCTTGAAAAAGATTGTTTACTATTCACTTCACAAATATTTTTTTTTTTAATTTGTCAAAGCAATATTTGAGTTAAGTATTTATTTATTTTACTTTACACAAAAATACATTCACAAAGCAAGAAAACATTTTCACATCTGTACCTAATACAAAACATAAGTAAACTAGCTAAGACGACGTGAATAGCACTGTATTAAAAAAAGCAGTTTCTTTTTGAAAAAAGGCTTTGTCTTTCAAGAGTCTACGTGACTCAAAAGAAAGCAAGCATGCAACGTAGTTCCTAAAGCACCTAGTCATTATGTCTAGATACCGTAAGAAGGTTCAATACAGCTTCTTACAAAAGCGTTGCATAATTTAGGCAACAAAAAACCGGCCAAGTGCGAGTCGGACTCGCCCATGGAGGGTTCCGTAGCAGCAAGTAACATAATAATAATCTTTGTATCAGGTTCATATTTGGCTTGCGCAAGTATGACCACGTTTCTGAATTTCGTACTTCGGTTTACGATTTATGACGTACTAAAAAAAAACTACTGACCAGATCTCGTTCAAACCAATTTTCGTTGGCAGTTTTTATAGTAATGTACATCATATATTTTTTTTAGTTTTATCATTCTCTTATTTTAGAAGTTAGAGGGGGGGGGGACACACATTTTACCACTTTGGAAGTGTCTCTCGCGCAAACTATTCAGTTTAGAAAAAAATGATATTAGAAACCTCAGTATCATTTTTGAAGACCTATCCATAGATACCCCACACGCATGGGTTTGATGAAAAAAAAAATTTTGAGTTTCAGTTCTAAGTATGGGGACCCCCAAAATTTATTGCTTTTTTTCTATTTTTGTATGAAAATCTTAATGCGGTTCACAGAATACATCTACTTACAAAGTTTCAACAGTATAGCTCTTATAGTTTCGGAAAAAAGTGGCTGTGACATACGGACGGACAGACGGACAGACAGACAGACAGACAGACAGACAGACAGACAGACAGACATGACGAATCTATAAGGGTTCCGTTTTTTGCCATTTGGCTACGGAACCCTAAAAAGTGCCATTTAAATGTTTTTTTTTTTTTATTTTTTTTTTTTGGTAGTCCAGGGTTCTACTTTACCATATCATAAGAGATAATGCAGACTGTATAAAAAAAATTGTACAATATATAAAAAAAAACATATCCATCTCCATTGTACGAGTAATCCACCAGTCCAATTATCGTGGCCGAACTGTACCAAACGAAAATTACTAGATTATTTTTCCTAAATGTTATTCAGGCTTCGCAACTTTGTATGATTATATATATCTACCAAATATCACATGTTTGCTGGCTAAAAATGCGCTAGTTTTTGTCCTGTTTTATGATCAAATTTACTCATACTGTATTAAGTTTCCCACTGTCAAAGTAACAAATATTCTTCTTTTAGTATTCAAAATCAACCTGGCAACGTACCCAAAAAATAAATATTGGTAATGACCGTTTTTCAATTTAAATTGGAATTTTAACAATTGTTGAAGTTAATACAGTGTTTATGGACTTAAAAATTATTCATAACAAAATTATTGCAATTATTGAACAAAAACTGTTGTTTGATATCAGTTTTTGTTCAATAGTTGCAAAAGGGCAAAAATTTGCCCAAAATTAAAATTTTAAGCATCGATTGGGCTACCCTATAGTACCTGCGTAAGGAACCTATGTCAAGTTATCACAAACATGGTTTATAATAATTTAACACTGCCTATAAAATCAAATCTAATACGAAAGCTATAATGAAACCACAAATTGGGTCGTAAATGAGATAACTTCGTAGGCGTATAACTGAACAAGACCACAGTACATATTTAACAAAGTCGTAAAGTTAACTGCTTCAATAAAATACGTTATCTGTCGCGGGTAAAATTGAGTGCTACTTGAATAATATATTGAGTAACTATAGATTACATATACACGTGCAAAAAACATATTATTTCGGGTATATCCATTATTGGAATGAAAAACCTTTTACCTATATTAGTACATGTGTGTGATACTTGCGTTTGCCCAATGCTATCTTACCTGATGGTAAGCGTTGATGTTGTCAACGACTAAGCACGCTTGCCTAGAAGTAACCTATTCACTCTTGATTTGAAGACCCCTAAGTTGTAACTATCAGGGAACACAAACTCAGGCACAGAATTTCACTCCTTGGCTGTACGCACATTTAATTGGAGCTTTTTTTTAAGGGTGGAAATCATCCAATGACTTCTCTCGCTCTGGGCGGAGCGAAAGGGCGTGTCAGTCTTTTACTGATTAAAACCACACCTGTGTCCTTCACTTGCCCTTTTCGTTCTGAAATACGGGTTTCCTTTTCGGAAATTCCCCGCGGTCCTAGCTAACGGTCCTCGACCCTGCTGGGCCCCTACGGTTTGTTGACATCTCTTAGAGGAGCATGCGGATCATTACGCGCTGTTGACGACTGGGCTCGGTCCGGTCAATTACCGGACCGAGCCCAGTCGTCAACATCCACTCGTCTTGAAGGACCGAGCCCGAGTCGTCAATGGCGCGTAGTGTTCCACGCGCACCTCAAGGAGATGTCTGCGAACCGTTGGGGCCCAGCAGGGCCAATGCCTGCTAAAGCCATGGGGAAAAGTACGAAAATGATACTCGTGGTCCTAGAACGCAAACTGAAAGAGCATAAGTGTGGTTTTAGTCAGTAAAAGTCTGACACGCCCTCCGGCTCCGCCTTAGGGCAAGAGAAGTCATTAGATGATTAACAACCTTAAAAACAAACGCAAAGTGTTCCCGAAATGTATTATGCATATAGATGGAATGTTTAGCATATAAACCGGTATATGGTACATCACCAGGTATATAGGATTTTCCAAAATTCACCCACCAAGGGGATGAAATAGGTGTCCAAAGTTTTGGAAAAACCTACTTTCATGCAGGCGAAGTCGCGGGCAAAAGCTAGTTTTCATAATACGAAATAATTTCAATACTGCATACATAAGGGTGTTTTTAATATCATGCGGATTTTATCAAGCATGCGGGGTTGCTCCGCATACAGAAAATTTCAAAATATAAAAAAAAACGCGTCCTGCGTGTGTATTCCACGCATTACAATAAATACTTGTATGAAATGGACATTTGCGGGGGGTTACGCTAGCGGAGCAAACCCGCATGCGTGATGAAATCCACATTATATTAAAAACACCCTTACACGTACCTATTTTATATGACACTTATTACAAACGAACTCAAAATGGCGGTCACATAGTCACATCATGGTTGACCATTAGCATTGATAGTGGCATTTACCACAAAATACAAAAGGTAAATTGGAACGCATTGCATTTAGATTGGTTGTATTTTGAAATCGGTTGACCTTTTAATTCAAAGCTGTCGAATTATATTAACAAAGTGAAACGTTATATCAGTGGAAAGCGACATTAGTTTCTTAATTCCTACCTACTCCTATAATTAGCCTGTTGGTCTAGTGGTTAGTGACCCTGACTGCTATGCCAGAGGTCGTGGTTTCAATTCCCACCCAAGACAAATGTTTGTCTGATGAACACGATCTTTTGTCCTGTGTCTGGGTGTTTTTTAGGTGGGAAAATCATCTAATGACAAATCTCGCTCTTGGGTGGAGCGCGAGATAGTGTCTTTTACTGACTAAAAACCCACTCCTGTTCCTTCGTTGCCTTCGTCCCAAGGCCCCGGGTTACGTTTTCACACTACCCATGGCCCCAGTAGGCTTCAACCCTGCTGTGCCCCTATGTCCTGTGTCTGGGTGTAATTTATCTATAATATGTATGTATTTAGAACTATATATGTATGTTTATCAGTTGTCTAGTGCTAATCTAGTACAAGCTTTCGGACTAGATGGCGTTGTGAGATAGTTGTGGAATAATCCATCTACTACCAATACAATAAACGTGCAATTCAAGATGGTTTTTTTTCCTGATAGTAAACGTACGTCCCTTGGGATGATTTGTAACATTCACGAAAGCATAGCTACTGGCAAAAGTTATTGCTATTATATACCTACTTGACATTATTGCTTACCTTGTATTATATAAAGTAATCAAGATTAAATTACCCACGAGATCATTATATTTCTGTTCTCATTGTTCGCTATGATATTATAATAAATAAATCATCCTCTCAATTGCTTTTCAATAACGGTGGCCAACCGCAACAGTGATCAGCAACACACGCAGAAGACAGTACAGTACACAAGTGTGTGTGTGCATAAACAGGTGCACTTTCTGTTCCATTACTCTCATAGTCCTATTGGATGGCAATCCGACAGGACCGCAGTACAAAATAGATAGGTACAGAAGTCAATCTCATGTATGTACTTTCTTCACTTTTCATACCTACGCTCGGCGGTCGCGCTAGGATTGCCGTCCTGTCGCAAAATTCGTTGCGCCCGGGTGCGTCGGTGGCGGCTACGGCTGTGCGGGCGGCCGGCTCGCCAAACAGTTCTTATCTTACTGTTTATCTACGGGCACTTACCTACCTACCTAACTGAACACAGAAGTGTTACATTAAAACGAACCATCTGACACAACTGGTAGCTTAATGGGCACGCCATAATTATGGCGATAAGTCCCCTCTTTGAGGAGTGGCTGGAAAGACCTCACGGCGTCCTTACCTACCGCATGACGCAGGTCCTCACCGGACATGGTAAGTTCGGGAGGTTCCTGCACCGGATTCGTGCAGAAGAGACGCCCGGGTGCTAACATTGTGTGGACCGCCCGGAGGACACGGTGGAACATACGGTAGAGGTGTGCCCCGCTTGGGCAGAGCACCACCGTGTCCTCGTGGGGGCGATCGGTGGCAGCGATCTCTCGCGCCGGGCCTTGGTACAGGCCACGGTCCGGAGCGAGGAGGAGTGGCAGGCAGTTGCCTCCTTCTCATCATCATCATCATCATTTCAGCCGAAAGACGTCCACTGCTGGACATAGGCCTTCCCCAAGCGTCGCCACAGCGAACGGTCCTGTGCGTCTCGCATCCATCGGACTCCCGCAACCGTTACCAAGTCATCGGTCCACCTTGTAGGAGGCCTTCCAACGCTACGTCTTCCGGTACGTGGTCGCCATTCCAGAACCTTTCGGCCCCAACGGCCATCTGTTCTGCGAGCAATGTGCCCTGCCCATTGCCACTTTAGTTTGGCGATTCTTCGTGCTATGTCGGCAACCTTGGTTCTCCTGCGGATATCCTCATTCCTGATTCGATCACGCAAGGAAACTCCGAGCATAGCCCTCTCCATTGCCCTTTGGGTGACTTTAAGCCTTCTAATGAGGCCCATTGTAAGCGACCACGTTTCGGAGCCATATGTCATCACTGGCAACACGCACTGGTCATAGACTTTCGTCTTGAGACACTGTGGCATATTGGACGAGAAGACACCGCGCAGCTTCCCGAACGCTGCCCAGCCGAGTCGGATTCGACGATTGATCTCTTTCTCGAAGTTAGACCTTCCCAACAGGACCGTCTGTCCCAGGTAAACGTAGTCGTCTACAACTTCGAGTGTAGAGTCCCCGACCTTGATAGGAGTGGGTGCTACATGGCTGTTTACCATGACTTTGGTTTTGTCCATGTTCATTTTAAGTCCCACTCTTTCGGAAGCTCTACTGAGGTCACCAAGCATTGTACTGAGCTCCTCCGTAGTCTCAGCCATGACTACTATGTCGTCGGCAAACCGAAGGTGAGTGATGTAGGTACTCGCCATTGACATTAATGCCTAGCCCTCTCCATTCCAAAACCTTGAAGACATCCTCCATTGCTGCCGTGAACAGTTTCGGAGAAATAACGTCTCCCTGCCTCACACCCCGCTGCAAGAGGATAGGTTTTGAGGTCTGGTCTTGTAGTCGGACTGACATAGTGGCATTTTTGTACAAACACTTCAGCACTTCGATATACCGATAGTCAATTTGGCACCGTTGGAGAGACTGCAGTACAGCCCAAGTTTCAATCGAATCAAAGGCTTTCTCGTAGTCCACAAACGCTAAGCAGAGAGGCTGGTTATACTCCTCAGTCTTCTGTATAACCTGCCGCAGCGTATGTATGTGGTCCACGGTGCTGAAGCCTTTCCGAAATCCGGCTTGTTCGGGAGGCTGGAAGTCGTCGAACCTGCGCGCGAGACGATTCGTGATGACTCTGGAAAACAGCTTGTAGACATGGCTCAGAAGCGAGATGGGCCTATAATTCTTAAGCAGGGCATTATCGTCCTTCTTAAAGAAGAGTACCACCACGCCTCTGCTCCACGCCTGTGGCGTTTTTCCCTCGAGTATGACGGAATCAAATAGCTTCTGAAGGGCCTTAAGGACCGGTTTTCCACCCGCCTTCAGGAGTTCGGCCGTAATTCCGTCCTCACCCGACGCCTTGTTGTTTTTCAGCTGCTTCAGAGCCATCCTAATCTCGTACAGGCTGACGTCCGGGATATCTTCGGTATAGTGTCGAGTCAATCTAGCTCTTGGGTCGTTTACTAGATTTACAGCGGGTTTAGCGGTAGACGTGTATAACTGTCCATAAAAAGCCTCGATCTCTCCCAGAAGCTCCGATTTGCCTCCTTCTGCGAAGCAGTAATGTTAGCAAAGGAGGCGGCCGATCGCGTGAGGCAACGGTCCTCACACCCCAACCACCGCCGGGATTCCGATCCCGATTTCCGGCCACCGTAGGCGCGGGTTTGCGGACGGTGAGCAATGGGTGGCTCGCCGTCCGATCGTCCGGTAACCGTCCGGACCGAGCCCAAGTCGTCGACGGCGCGTAGTGTTCCACGCGCGCCTCTAGGACATGTCAGCAACCGTAGGGGCCCAGCAGGGTCGAAGCCTACTGGGGCCATGGGTGATGCGAAAGAGATCCCCGGGGCCATGGAAAAAAAAAAATGGCAAAGAAGGAACAGGCACTGTCTGACACTATCTCTCGCTCCGCCCAAGAGCGGGGGATGTCATTAGATGATTTTCCCACCCGAAAAAAAAAAAACTGGTAGCTTAAAAAACGATAATTCACCATTTAAAATTGAATTTAAAACTGTCTAATGATCAGTTAAAATAACTTTTTTTGCTCAAAATTTGCACTACCTATATAGTTCAAAGATGCGAGTCTCAAGCGGATGCACTCGCGCTGGCACTGGTCCAAGCGCTCTGAGATATCGTGTCCGTGAGCGGTGTCTATGTGTGCGTTGCTCGAGCGCGCTTTGTATATAGAGTGATTTCTGTACATTAGTGTTCTGTGACCGCAGAGAGATCATACGCAGGATTAACTTTAAGAAGACTAAAGAACCTAAAGCGCGGTCACTCTCGGACTGCATACAAAAAAAAAGAGATGCACAAAGATACAATATAATAATCTATCGTACTAAATTAGCTGTATTATATTTTGAACAAACTATCTATCTCGCATTTATCTAATTATGTTTACTGCAGTGGATGCTATACTTTTGCGTATTATAAAACTCGCGATTAGCTCCTGTAGACCTCTTAAGGAAAAACTTTGCGTACTATCCGAGGCAGAGGGGTACCGCACCCGCCATTTCCACGCGCGCCTCAGGGAGATGTCAGCAAATCGTAGGGGCCCAACAGGGTCGAAGCCTACTGGGGCCACGGGTAGTGTGAAAGTGAAACCCGGGGCCCTGGGACGAAGGCAAAGAAGGAACAGGAGTGGGTTTTTTGATTTTCCCACCTAAAAAAAAAAAAACCACCAACTCCCAAACTCCAAGCTTCTACAGAATAATTCTTAATAGAAAAACCCAATAACCATTTTTGTCCGACTCAGGTATCGAACCCAGGACCCCACGCTCCTCGGTCACGATTATGACTGAGGAGCGAGGAGGATTGACCACGAGACAGGAAAACAAAAATTGGTGTCTAACCAGGGAAACCGCACGTTCTTAAGTCCCCATCGTTACAAGCGAAAGCTGTTTTAATCCCCTTTCTCAGGGGAGAAAGGTGGCATTAATAAAAAAGGATCATGGCAAAAATACCCTTCGTTTCTCTCACGAGGAAAATATGTTTCAAAATAGAAGTATACCTTCCGTGACAACTTAAATACCAGTTACTTCCTGACACAATAGCATTCGCAACATATTTCTTTCAACCCCAGATTGTACCAAAAATACACATTTTCAATACACAACACGTCCCTACACAAAAAATATTGAGGTCCAAAATCTATACGGCCGTTTCTTCAGGTTTATGTAGTCACAAAACGTTAGATTTTATTTTTTCTGACTTTCGCAGTAAATTACAATCTGGAAGTAGGTTCGTGTAAGACTCCAATTTGGGTAAAAGTTTTTGCCTTGAACTATTTCGTGGTCTTTTGTCCTTTTCTCTAAATTTAAGCACTTGGGGATTATTGCTGTCCAGATGGTTATAACTGCCATACAAATTAAACGTATCTTCTTGGCAGCTGGCACAAAAAAGTATAAATGTTTTGTCTGGTTTAGCCAAATGAGTTGTATTTATTATGCTCAAACAAAAACACTCACAGAGCAAAATAAAATTTTCCTGCGTGTTGTAGTCTTTTAAAATTATGTTATTTCTTTCACAAAATTTCAGGTTGTGGCGTTAGTTAAAAACATTGGAAACACAGAAAAAGTTAAAAAGCCATCGTTCAGCCTTATTTTTAGCTGATTTTAAGGAATCAAAGGTTTGTTTTTCTTTATTATTAATACGCTTTCGTTTGACCACTAGAAAATAACCTAGTCACACTTTATTGCTAAACATTGCTCTAAATACCAAGCAGTAGAATTATTTAATAGGTTGCCTACTGACTTGAGGTCATTGATTTATAAAGGTACTCTATTCAAAGCAAAACTTAAATCATTCTTGTTAAACAAATCTTTATATTCTTTATCTGAATTGGAGACAAATGATGGTAAATAGTTTTTATATTTCAGTAATTTACATCTTTTTATCCACCATTTAATTATGACACAAATATATTCAATGCATTATTTGACTTCTTGAGATTTATAACCGTTTGACATAATAATATTTACAATTTATTCATATATAATGACTATTTACCATTTTTTGACATCATATTTATCATGACACTATAATGAATTTTTTATTGAATATTGAATATAATTATGAATTACTGACTATTATTAATTGAATATAGACTATTATTTATTGATTATTTGGCCGTTGGGGCCGAAAGGTTCTGGAGTGGCGACCGCGTACCGGAAGACGCAGTGTCGGAAGGCCCCCTACAAGGTGGACCGATGACCTGGTGAAGGTTGCGGGAATCCGATGGATGCGAGACGCACAGGATCGTTCGTTGTGGCGACGTTTGGGGGAGGCCTATGTCCAGCAGTGGACGTCTATCGGCTGAAATGATGATGATGATGATGATGCTCTTGATTTACTTAGTGTTAATTTACTGTTTGTAATTTACTATGTATTATTTATGGATGTTATGAATTAATTAATGTACCTACGACAAAATTCAAACACAATGAAAATTGTTATATGAATAAATAAATACTTTAAGATTTCAAGAGGTTGGTTAAATCGTTCCATTTTTAAAGAGATTATTCTGGTAATTCAAATATCACAACAGTATACAAAAAGGGACTGCCAAGTTAACCATTTCAGAATTAGTAATGGTTATGTCAATCTCTAAAGCTGAAAAGGATTTGAATGCCGAACTTACAAAGGGTTCAACCCTTTGGTTGCCTTTTTTAAAATAATTCCGAAGCCTATTTTCCTAACGTAAATTAAAAAAGAAATACTGGTTGCTATCAATATCCATAAATAACATTCTCAGAGGAAAGTGACAGAGGTTTTCCATTGTGCCCTATTCAGTGCCAACTACCACTTCACTTCAACCTTTCTGGTTTATTTTTTATTTATCGCTGAGCTAATGGCAGTTCGCCTAAAAATACAAGTGAAAGAACGAAGGAAGATTTTGAAGGTCCAAACAGAAGTTGGCAAGAGACCAATTGACTACTGAGCGACGAGTAAGACGTACATACTTAAAGCCTTCGATTCCAAGATGTTTTCTTTGCATCAATAGAAAACTGTTCATACATACCTATTGGCGTTTAGTTTTCTGACTATAATACTTCCATAGGAACAATTATTCAGTGATACTGCGAGGACAAAATTTTGTTATCAATCATTAATTGTTCACACTATATACCTATATAGTCGATCTCTCGCGCCGGGCCTTGATACAGGCCATGGTCCGGAGCGAGGAGGAATGGCAGGCAGTTGCCTCCTTCTGCGAAGCAGTAATGCTAGCAAAGGAGGCGGCCGATCGCGTGAGGCAACGGTCCTCACGCCCCAACCGCCGCCGGGATTCCGATCCCGATTTCCGGCCACCGTAGGCGCGGGCTTGCGGACGGTGGGTGGCTCGCCGTCCGATCGTCCGGTAACCGTCCGGACCCAAGCCCAAGTCGTCGACGGCGCGTAGTGTTCCATGCGCGCCTCAAGGAGATGTCAGCAACCGTAGGGGCCCAGCAGGGTCGAAGCCTACTGGGGCCATGGGTGATGCGAATGAGATCCCCGGGGCCCTGGAAAAAAAAGGGCAAAGAAGGAACAGGAGTGGGTTTTTAGTCAGTAAAAGTCTGACACTATCTCTCGCTCCGCACAAGAGCGGGGGATGTCATTAGATGATTTTCCCACCCTAAAAAAAAAAATATATATATACCTTTAAAGTGTGAAAAATTATGTATAAATATATTACACTATCACACTATTACATAAATGTGAAAGTTTGTGAGTGTGTGCGTATTTTTATTATTTCTTCATGCTCGTATGGCTGAAAGGATTTTGATGAAACTTGGTACACGTGTAGACCATATCCTGGAATAGCTTTGACAATCCTTTTCTCTTTGCTCAATTCTCCTACCCCTCCTTCTTATCTTATATCTCACTTTCAATATCTCTGTTCTTTTCACGCTAAGAATCTGCATTCTTCTAACAATCTCCTACTGCTTTGTCTTTATCATACTTTTGATTTTGTTCATTACTATTACAGTCCATCCTTCTGTGGAATTTACTACTTTTTGATATCAGGACGGCCACGAGTCAGTATGCATTTAAGCGAAAGTTGCATAATTACTTTCTACACAAATAGCAGAATCATCTCAAAACACCATATCTGTGTATATATATATATAAAATTATATGTATGTATATATGTATAGTTATACATATATTTTTTTAGCTTTATATATAATTTTGTAATACTTGTTGTCTAAATAATATTTTCGTTTTTATGCACCTGCCATATTGTCTCTCCACTACCATAGGTTGACTGGTTTTTTTTTTTTTTTTTTTAGGTGGGAAAATCATCTTATGACAAATCTCGCTCTTGGGCGGAACGAGAGATAGTGTCAGACTTTTACTGACTAAAAACCCACTCCTGTTCCTTCGTTGCCTTCGTCCCAGGGCCCCGGTTTCGTTTTCACACTACCCATGGCCCCAGTAGGCTTCGACCCTGCTGGGCCCCTACGATTTGCTGACATCTCCCTGAGGCGCGCGCGGAACAATACGCGCCGTCGACGACTTGGGCTCGGTCCGGATGGTTACCGGACGGTCGGACGGCGGGCCACCCATTGCCCGCCTTCCGCAAGCCCGCGCCTACGGTGGCCGGAAATCAGGATCGGAATCCCGGCGGCGGCTGGGGCGTGAGGACCGTTGCCGTTGCCTCACGCGATCGGCCGCCTCCTTTGCCAGCATTACTGCTTCGCAGAAGGAGGCGACCGCCTGCCACTCCTCCTCGCTCCGGACCATGGCCTGTACCAAGGCCCGGCGCGAGAGATCGCCGCCGCCGATCGCCCCCACGAGGACACGGCGTTGCTCTTCCCAAGCGGGGCACACCTCCACCGTGTGCTCTACCGTGTCCTCCGGGCGGTCCACACAGTGGCGACACCCGGGCGTCTCTTCCGCACGAATCCGGTGCAGGAACTTCCCGAACTTCCCGTGTTCGGTGAGAACCTGCGTCATGCGGAAGGTGAGGACGCCGTGAGGTCTTTCCAACCACGCCTCAAAGAAGGGACTTACCGCCATAATTGTGGCGTGCCCAGCACTGGGTCGCGACAGTCGCTGTCGCCATTTCTCCATGAGATCCCGCCGGAGCTCTGTCCGCCATGCTGCGACTTGTCGCGGCAGCGAAGTTTCACCCCGGCGTTGCATCTCCATGCGCAGATCGTGCATGTGAGCAAGGCCTGTTGCTACCAGATCCCATGGTGGCTGTCCAGCAAGGAGGCTCGCCGCTTCGCGGGAAATCGTCCGGTATCCTCGCACCATCCGTATGGCCATGACCCTCTGGCATGCGTTCAGCCGGGCCGCCGGCTGCTTCCGCAGCGCCGGCACCCATATCGGTGCGCCATAAAGGGCCATGGACCGAACGATTCCCGCGTAGAGCCTCCGGCAGGAGGCGTCTGGACCCCCAAGGTTGGGCAGGAGCCGCCCGAGGGCAGCCCCAGTCCGATTTAGTTTGGGAGCCAGACGTCGGAAGTGCTCCTCGAAATCCCATCGGCTGTCGAGAACGAGTCCCAGGTACTTCATCGTTGACCCGACGCCGATGTGGACTCCTCCTACCGTCAGTTGGGAACCCGGTGGTGGCGCGTTCCGAGGGCCGTGAAAGCACATTGCCTCGGACTTGTGCAATGCCACCTCGAGTCCCAACTCCTGGATCCTGCCCACGACTGTCGCAACCCCGCGTGTCGCTAGTTCGACCGCCGCCTGGTACGACTCTCCCTGCGCCAGGACCAGCGTGTCGTCTGCGTAGCAGACCACGCTGACCCCGCCAGGAAGGTCGCCGCGCAGCACGTAGTCGTATCCGATGTTCCACAAGGGCGGCCCTAGTACCGATCCCTGTGGAACACCGCACGACATCTCTCGACGTTCCCACTCTCCCTGGTGACCAGGGTAGATTATGTACCTGTCCGACAGGTACGCCTCGACCACACGACAGAGGTAGTCGGGCGTCCGGTGATACCGGAGTGCCCTCCTAATGCTACTCCAAGGCAGGGAGTTGAAGGCGTTGGCGATGTCCAAAGACACCGCCACGACACACCTGCCCTGGGACACTGCAGCCCCCGTCGTGAGAGCTCGCACGCGCATGATGGCGTCCACCGTGGAGCGCCTCCTGCGAAAGCCGAACTGGCCGTCCGCCAGATCCGGCCCCACCCGTGTTAGGTGCGCGACGAGGCGGTCTGCAATTACTCTTTCAAAGAGCTTGCCCACCTCGTCGAGCAGCACAATGGGCCGGTACGCGGACGGAGAGTCCGCAGGGCGCCCCGGCTTTGCGATGAGGACCAGTTTCCCCGTCTTCCAGCGAAGTGGGAACTGGCCCCTCTCCATGCATGCGCTGAAAAGCCCTCTTAGTCGAGGCCCGAGAGCCTCCATGGCCAGGACCCAGGCCTTCCCAGGCAAGCCGTCGGGTCCTGGGGCGGTATTTTTGGCACTCAGCCTTCGTACCGCCACTCTCATCTCTACCTCGGTCACCTCTGGAGCGTTGTCGTCGTCGTCGCCATCGTGGTCCGCGTCGGACACCGCTGGTGGCGGAGCCATGGGCGGGGGAGAGTGTTCCCCACGCGCAGGGAACAGAGTACTCACCACACCCTCCACAAGCTGGGGCCGGAGACTCTGCGTCAGCGGGGGAGCCCAGGGGCGTAATTTGTCCCGCACCACCTTGTAGGGGCGTCCCCATGGGTCCCCATTCAGAGTCCCCAGCCACACATTGCGGGCCTCGAGCTTGGCCCGCCTTATCTCCGCTCGGAGGGTGCGCTTTGCCTCTCTGTATCCCTCGTACAGCTCCGCCTCTCTGGCCTCCGCATCCGGTGGACGGATGCGGCGCCTGCGGTATCTGGCATACCGGCGTCGCGCAGCATTGCACGCGTTGCGCAGTGCCGCAATCTCCGGCGACCACCAGTATACCTGGCGCTGAGCACGTCCAGGACGGACTCGGGGCATTGCCGCGTCGCAGATTTGCGACATGGCCTCCCGGAACCACTCTGCCTCGACGTCGATATCGACAGGCCTGTCCGGTGCTTGCACCCAGGCCTGTACCGTCGCGGCTTCCAGGAGTAGCTCCCGGTCCATCTGCCTCAGCGCCCATCGCGGACCACAAGGGTTCTGTCGGACCGGCGCGGTCGAGGTTTGGGCGGAGACGTCAAACCGGATGTACCGGTGGTCTGAGTACGTCTCCACCCCCTCCATGACGCACCAGTCGACGACACGCGGCGACAGAGCGGGGCTGGCGAACGAGATGTCCACCACGGAGTCACCCCGCATCCGCACACACGTGGGGACAGAACCCCGGTTTAGGATGACCAGGCCTGTCTCCAGAGCCCAGTCCTCCACCATCCGACCCCGTTGGTTGGTGAACCGGGAACCCCAAGCCAAGTTCTTGGCATTGAAGTCCCCGCACACGACCACGGGGAGGGAACCAAACCCAGCGACGACGGCTTTCAGCTCCATTAGGGAGATATGGAGATCGCCGAGAGATCTGTTCGGGGACAGGTAGACGCCTACCACTGCAATGTCCCCGAACCGTGCTGCCACGCAACCCCGTCCCCTCGTGACAGCCTCGAGGGTCGGGGTACCGGCGGCGGCCGACGAAATTAGAGTCACCGAGCCGTTCAAGTCCTGAACCCAGTCTCCTCTGGGCAGGACATAGTACGGCTCGGAGACAACGGCGATGTTGATCGACCACTGCGCCATGCTCTGGAGCAACAGATCCTGAGCGGGGGCGCAGTGGTTGATGTTCGCCTGGAGGAGACGTAATGGAGCCGTATTTAACAGTCCATTACAGTCTCCTCCCGAGCCCCACGTGAGGGCCCTGCCGCGGTGGTTGCGGCGGCGACAGCGGCGGCAGCCAGAGAGGAGGCTGCGGCGGAGAGGACGTCGGGGTGGACTTGCCTCGGGACCTTGCCCTTGGCCTTGGCGGGGGGGTCGCAGGACCTGCTACCAGCCCGGTGATCGGCCGGCTTGCCTGCCGCCGCACATGCGTAGCAGTGCGGCGTAGCACGGCATTCTGCAGCCTTGTGACCGGGCTGACCGCACTGGAAGCAGCGGTCACTGCGGTCCACCTCCGCGGCGCAATAGGCACCCACGTGGTGCCCCAGGTGGCAGCGGTAGCACCGCAGAGGTCTGGGCTCCAGCAGTTTTACCTGCGCGGAGACCCAGCCCACCAAGAGCCTTCGGCCTTCGCCCGTTATGGCCTTGGCCGCCGACACGGGGCAGCTCACCGTTACGGCTCGCATGCCCGTGCTGTCAGCGCGGATGGTGCCCGCCCGCACCTGATCGGCGTGGCACCCTCCCGCCCCGACGATGGCGGCTACCACCTCGTCCACCCTGACGGAGTCGTCCAGACCCATGATGCGCATGTCCATGCACTTGGTGGGTCTGGACACTCGGGCCTCCTCGACGTCCAGGGACGCCCTGATCCTTGCGGCCAGGGCGTCTGCGGCAAGGCCACTGTCCGCACCAGGGACCTCCAATATTCGGGCCCCGGTTACGGTGCGCCTCATTCGGAAGCCCCCGGAGGCTCCGAACTCGCTGAGGTGGCCCACCACCGCCTGCTTCGCCTTTTCCATGACGGTGTTGTACGTCACGCCCTTCTTTTCCGCATCTGGCTGTAGTGTAATTACTACAGCCTCGGAATTCGGGGCGCGAAGTCTAGCCGCCATGGCCCGCTTCTTTCGCTCTTGTCGCCTCACGCGCTTTTTGGCCGTCCTAGCCGCCTTGCCCGCCCTCTCCTTGGCACCGACTACTGTCCATTCGGCGCCAGCCGAGGGTTCTTCAGGCAGGGGAGGCGGCAGGCGTGGCCTAGTCGCCACCGCGGCAGGAGTTCCCGCCGGTTTAGCGGCAGACGACGTCCCACCCTTCCGCCGCTGCTGTTCCTTGGACGCCGGGGCTGGCCTCACAGGCTCCGACGCCACGGCCTCGCGCCCGGCTTGCCCCAACGGGCCCGCCTTGGGCGCAGCTGCCGTGGTCGCGGCGGCGGCATAGGACGCCGCCTTTCGCTGGCCGGAGGCCGCTAGCGGGGGGCGCAACACGATGCCCTCCAGCAGGGACAGCTGTTGCTGCACACGCAGCTGAAACTGATGCTGCTGCTGTTGCAACTGCTGCCGAAGGGCAGCTAGCTCCCGCTGAACCAGCGTAAGCAGCTGGCTCTCCGGTTCGGGCTGGGGCTGGGGCTGGCTTTGACCTTGCCCTTGATTGCGCCCCCCTTCAGTCGGCTCCCGGCAGCCGCCGACTTCCTGGGCTCCCACAAGCTCGGTCCGGAGCTCGGCCCGGAGCTCGGCCCGGAGCTCAGCCCGGAGTCTCGCCACTCTCTTCTCGAGAGAGGCATCGATAGCCTCCTCGATAGAGGCGGCGTGCCGGTGGACCGTCTTCTCTTTGGAGGTCCTCTCTCTCTTCCGGCCCATGTCTCGCAACGCGGCGACGACCAACTTTCCCAGAGATTTACGGGACTCTTCAGCGGAGTCCTCCCTGGCATCCCGCTCGCTGCCAGACTGCCCCGAGATGACCACCTCAGCGCTGGCCACTCCGGGGTGACGCCCCTCCGCGGCAAGTCGGTTAGCTCGCTTAGCGGACTCCTGGGCAGTGAGGCCCCTCCCTCTTCCGCTTGTTCGACCCGCACCCCGCCCGCTGGTGGGGATTTTTCGGGCCGAGCCCATCTCTCCGTCGGAGGACGATTTGTCCCCCGGTCTGGAGCGCTTTCGGTAGAAACTCGCGTTTCTACCGGAGTCGCCCGCCACCTCCTCAACCTCCGAGCCCTCCGAGCTCCTTCCGGATGCCGCGTCGGACTCCGACCGCGCATCACTCTCCATAGGGGTTTTTTTTTTAAATTTTGACTTTCTTTCCATTTAGTTCCCACGAGTAGATAACTTTTTGTACTGGCTCAAGATACTGGTTCGCACTAGAGACTAATTTAGCTACCCATTAGTCAAGCTAACAACCTCCCTCACGGTGCGCCGCCGCTTGGAGGTTTGGGGTGATTTTTTATAGAGGTTGTCTTCCTCGCGGCCCAGGCGGTTAAGCCAAGACCCTCGACCCCCATCAAAAGTCAGAAACATGACCTTGGACAATCTCTGGGGCTACGAGACTAACGGTGGCAGAAGGAGGAGCAAGTCTTCCTCCTGCCTGCCCGGCGGTAGGGTGAGTGCACACCGAGCCCGCTCTTACTTCGCCACTGTGCCCTCTGCTATAACAGAGGGACACGCGTTGAAGCGATCCTTCAGACAGAATATTCGCAGGCGGACATCGAGACCCCTTAGGCAGAAGTAGCCAGGGGGAGTCGTTGGCCGCCTCCCAGGGTGCACCGTCCCGCAGACTGGCCTTCACCTCGGACGTATCCGCAAGGGAACTACAGCCTGCGGGCACTCGAGGAGGTTTTCTGTCGTAGCACCCCATAGGTTGACTGGTAGAGAATGCCTAAGGCTTTAAGTCCACCTTTATACTTTTTGTTGCATGAAGATTAAATAAATAAATAGCATAGAATTTTTCTATCGGTAATAAGTTCCTAGGGATATTTTTTTACTATGACGCGGGTGAAGCCGCTGGTTTTAACATAGGAAAGAGTCTCTCCTCAAAACTACAAAAGTTTGTCGTGAAAATGCCAAAAGATCATTAATGCCTCATCACTCATAAACAGATACTCAAGATCACTAATAAGTACCAATACCACAATCTAATACAGGTACCTATTATACACAGACTCTCAGCTCTCAACACGCCACAGCGACGATGTTCGTAGCAAATGAACGATATCACCTTCGTACGTACAAACACAATTAGTAATTAGGCACAAGACTGCTGCCTGCTAACGACCAATACACACTGTAGTTGTTTACGTGATCAGTGCACTATCGCGTCTGTTATACGGTTGTGGAAAATGTCTAGCTGGCAATAAAATACATCGTGTCAATGCGTCGCCAGCCGATGATTAAGGGGGGCTAGTAAAATTAGGTATAGAGGATACGAAAAGTACGTACAGTCAAAGCTTATGAAGCAAATAAAAACTTCAACGTAAAACATAATCTTCGGGGGTTTCTTGAAAAATTGTCTTGCTTTTATTTGTGACAAGTTAAAAGTGGTTTGCGAATGCAGCGTCAGAGATCATTTAGAGCACAAATTAACGGACAGTTGGTAAACATCAGCAATAGAATACTGGCCTACTAGTATAACCATATATTTTTAATAACGTGGCAAAAAAAAAACTCCAAGGTACATAAATATAACAAGTTCGGGGGAGTGGAAATGAAATGGCATTTGTAAATTTACAGCCTTTCACTTAAATAGTACCTAATGTATCTATCTACATAATAATGTCATCCAAAGGTTAACCGATAGAAAATGCCTAAGGCATTAAGTCTACCTCTGTGTTTCTGTGTCCATAAAGAATAAAATGAAATAACAATACACTAACGTCATGATATAAATTTAAACTAAATAGGGGGGATCAACTAGACACATTACAACATTAGCCGATCATCTAATCTATCTTAATGTTTTACACTAAACAGCACACAATATTAAGCTAAAAGAAATAAAATTAATTGTCTGTGGCTCGCATAAAGACAAAAACAAGAAAAACCGTCCCAAGATAACACAGCAGCTTAACAAATTACATTTACAAGAATAAAATATTGTGGGCTTCATTAATCTTCGTGTAAGTGATCTTCGGGTTCGTGACTCTATTGTCTAAACTTGAGGACAATATGTCACCAAATGAGAACGTTAGGGATTAGGACCCAGTGTCAATCACTGGTGGCTTTGGTAATCTTGCTTCGTAATTGTGCCAGAAATCCAATTACGGTGCGATTCAGGATTAATCAGGCCCTGACATTAATATGGCTGACACTCTGACTGCTAGTGTGCTGTCAGTCCGCAGCCGCTGCTGGTTTGGTCGCAATGGTTAATGGAAACCATGTTGGACGTTGGTATTTCAATTATTGTCGACAGGTAAATTAATAGCTAACCACTTTTGACACGCGTTTGGTGTGTGAATGGAAACATTTCTGTGGAATATATGGACTTTATTAATGTTCAAATTTCACAAAAGCTGTACGAGTAAGTAAATAATTGCTTAACAATCTGCTAGTTTGTCCGTATATTACACTAATATTAATGTTAAAGGTTGAAAGTTTATGTGTATATGTTACCGGCCAAACTAGATTTTAGGATAAACTAGTTTCGCCTAGGCCAAGCCAGTTCTCCCTATACGCATTTCTGGTTTGTTATAAAAAAAAATAACCACGAAGGTTAAGACGGGAGATCCGCTTCGCTCCGCACCCGCCTTAGCCTTCTAACCTAACCTGTCTGTGTCAGGGTGCCCTAAAATTCCGATCTCGCGTCTCTCGCTCTTGGACTAAAACTGGCTTGGCCTAGGCGAAACTAGTTTATCCTAAAATCTAGTTTGGCCGGTAACATATATTTGTTACTCCGCCAATCTCAAACGGCAGCACAGATTGGGATTCTTTGTATACGAGTGAATCATTTTCTGGAATAAGATACAGGATAGTATTTTTATTCTAGGAGTTGGTTCCAATGGAATAACTTTCTAGTTTCGCGCAGGCAAAGCGGCAAGCAAAGCTAGTTAGTAGCCCATAAATACATCACTACCTTCAGTATCTTTCGACTCCCAAGTGCGTCTAGCTTAAGAAAAGCCACTTATTCCGCTTGAATGCCTCTCAAGATCGCTTTAGTTTGATGCTCTCTGAACTAAACAAACACAAGTACCTTCAGCAAATGTTGTTTCGTTTCAAAGAAGACTTCTCGTTACATTTTATCTCAAGAGTCTTAGAATAAAAAAAAAAACATTTTAATATTACACTCGAAATCCTTAATGATCTCGTTCTTAATCCCTCAACATTATTTCAAGGGTACAATAAAAGTATTCTAATATTTTTTTTTCTTTCGTGTCATCTAAAAAGGAGCTTGTTCGAATTCTTCAGAGAGCTTAGCAGTCATCAACGTTTGTGAGTGGCAAATGAGAGCGAATTCAACGTGGATGTCAAACAAGCCGAACTCAAAGACGCTCTAATGAGTCCCCAATTCAAGTGTTTCGGTATTCAACGTCTTTGTTGGCTCGGCGAGTACCTGCAAGGCTCTCCAATCAGTCGCTATCGTTACCTAATTAGTGCCCTCGGCTAGAAATGAGGTACTTAAGGTATACAATTTCTATATTCTATGAAAGTAAAATATCTGTAGGTATGTATAGGATTTGAAACTGTGAAATTTACTTTTATATAGAATAATAATTAAAAAAGATTAATTAAAACTGTTGAGACTCGTTATGTTTTTAATTCTTCTACTTTACTTATACATAAAAATGAATAGCTGTTCGTTAGTCTCGCTAAAACTCGAGAACAGCTGGACCGATTTGGCTAATTACAGTCTTGAAATATTTGTGATACTCCAGGAAAGGTTTAAACGGTGAGAAAATATGGAAAAATCAAGATCTGAATACAACGCCATCTCTAATTAAAATATCATTTTAAAATGAATTATGCCGGATCTGGTAATTCCAGTAGATGGCGTTATCCTTTGACAGTTTAGCTAACATAATATTCATTGACTATTATTCGGAACGAAATTCGCCGGGTCAACTAATATATCATAATTCATACTAATATTATAAAGGTGAGAGCAAGTCTGTCTGTCTGTTACGCTTTCATAATTAAACTACTGAACCGATTTTGATAAAATTTGCTATAAAAAAAGAAGAAGGGCATAAGTTACTTTTTATCTAGCTTCTACTTCGATCTCGCGTCCGCAATAACTGACATTCACGCTATTGAAGTCACTGGAAAAAACTGGACAAGTGCGAGTCGGACTCGCGCCGTGAGGGTTCCGTACAAACTAACCTATATAAACAGTTCAATTTCCGAATGGAGTTTTGAAGATTTTCCAAATCAAAATTTTGAGATTTTGTTGTGACGTAACAAAAAATTTACAGTTTTTAATTTTTTTTTTATGCCTATGCTATGAGAACTTGCTTTATGCAAAATTTCAGGATTCTGGGTCAACGGGAAATACCCTATGAATTTTGATTTTTTCGAAAGTGTCGAAATATACGTTTTTTGAGACATAAACGACCGTATCTTCTTTTTCGTTAACTTAGAAATTTGATTTTTTTCACAGCTTCAAGAGAACGCAGACTTGACTATATGGTTTTAATTTCAACTCGATACCTCCACGCGTTCCCGAGATAAAGGGTCTTGACAGACAGACTGACAAACAGACGGACGAACAACAAAGTGATCCTTTAAGGGTTCCTTTTTTTCCTTTTGAGGTTCGGAACCCTAAAAACTAGTATTTTCATATAATAAACTTATTTATGTAGGTTTATGTTGTACACTGCCTTCTGCCAGCGGTTTCGTATGCGTGAAAAGCAGGTTTATCTATACAAACTTTGGACCCCCATTTCATCCCCTTAGGGGGTGGATTTTGAAAAATCCTTTCTTATTTTCTGTATACATCATAAAGGCAAATAAAGGCATCATAAGGCACCTCTGTGCAAAATTTCAGCGTTCTAGGTCCAGGGTTTGGGCTAGGCTTTGATAAGTCAGTGAGTGAGTCAGAACTTTGCATTTTACACATCACTAATTTTTATCATGTAGAAAATGCTGAAAATGAAAAATAAAAATCCTGTGACTAAACTACTGGATATTATTCGAATAATTTTTGGTATGTAGACTGGGAACATCATGAGGTATATGCAGTTTAATTTAATGTCGTATTAACAGTGCCACTCCGTATACAGATTGGATCATACCCTCCAATATGATATCTTTATAACACTCATAGGTTTGCCAAAAACTCATTGGTAAGTTAATGCCTTGGTACACGAATTGTTAAATATTTGTGTACTATGATAAGTCTTGGTGTACAATTAGAGAAATAACCATCTCTACCAAAATCCTTATTACATATTTTTTTTCAACAAAATAATAAAGTAAAAATATTACACAACAAAATTATCCAATCTCCCATAATTTATGACTGAAAAGAGACATTTTATTACAGTAATAACTCAACGAACCTCACGTAAGTACTTTAATCTAAACAATAAGGACCGCCTGTCGTCCTATTAAATAGAATTTGATGAAAAGCCGAGAATAAACAGGACACAAGTGCAACCGGAAATTAAAGGGACCCAACGGTATCCGTTGTTCGGGTAAATACCCGTATATTCTGTCGCTATAGAAAAACAACAATATCCCGACAGGCACAAACAAACGCTCCTGATTAATGTTTTTGTTGGCTGTACAGTGAAAATATCAAGAAAATAATCATTTATTAAAAAAAAAAACTATTGCCCTCGAGATTATTTCGAAGGACGTGTTGTTCGGGTTTTCGGGCACGATACACTTAAGGGATGTTACGGACATGAAATTTCTGAATATGGCTATAGGAATAATATTATACCGGTTTCGAATATAAAATTATTCCGGATTATCCGCTAGTTTCGATTACGGTTATTAGAGTTTTTAAAAATACAAATACAAATAGCAAGATTTGACTTATAATTTCAGTCTACATATCATTTGTTTTTGCAATCTGTCATACATATAAGTAAAAATTATTATAGTCACTGAAGTATCGCCACACATAAGCCACATGCCACAGCCACAAACACCGCCGCGAGAAGCTAGAAGCGGCCAAAAAGGAAGCTGAAGCGCGCAACAGCCTTTTGTGGCCGGTGGCTGCTATTTTTTTTAACCCATGCGCTCAGTATCATTTTGGACTCTGTCTAAGAAGGTTTAAATGCGCAAATGGCGTGTGACGGTGTTTTGTATCGGCGTTTAGTGGCCAGTGCGGGCCACAAAAAGCGAGCAGCGGCGATTTGTAGCTTGTAGTGGCCACCGGCGTCAACCGTGTGCGACGAATTCGTATAAAACGTATGAAAACTATAGGAAATATGCCAGTGGCAGCGTTTTGTGGTTGTGGCCGACGGCGCGTGTGCGGCGACCCTAAGTCTCGATATTGGTGTTTGGTTCGATACTTTTTGTTCAGTTACGGAGCTCTGTAACATCTCTGATACACATGTTTGAATTCGAGTTTTTGTCGGCATGTGTAGATATTGTCTTTTTTTATGAGTGGCCTTTTATAAATTAACCTACACATGAGGTTGTCATCTACCTAACCGGAACACCCTATGACGACCTTAATAAAATTGAAGCACCCAGCTAGGACTGTGTATGTATTGTCGACTTGACAATACTTAAATACCTACACAATAAATAACGTTTCATTTTTAATAACCTTTTTTTTACCTTTCCTTACAACATTTTTTTGAGGCACGTGTATCGATGAAGCAAATCTAATTCGTGTCATTTTCTTTTTTGATTGACCTTGTTTAGTTACTTTGATGTAGAGATTTTGTACCAATTTTTTCAATAGCAAGATTGTTATCAGATTTTTTTGATCTTAGACTTTTCGATATTAAGACATCGAATTTACCTTTATCTTTAGATTAGTATTATTCGACGTCTCCGGGCAATAAGTCGATAACCGCATCGTTTTTCGATTACCGACATAAGTCGGTAATCGAAAAACGAAATAATGTTAATGTTTAATGTCTTAATGTTTGCGATTACGGAGGGAACCGATCACTTTTCCAAGTTTTTTTTTGTTCAAATTTCATTTTACCGAAAACTGTTGAACAACGGTTTTTTTTTATTTATGCATTATTTGACATATTTTTAGATCATCAAATCAAATCAGTTTATTGCAAACATGTTGTACAGTAGTTGGAATAAAAGTTAAAGTTTCAAACATGCACCCTGTAAGGGCACTGCAAAACAAATAAACAAATCAATAGATCATCGAAGTATCATGTGTCATAGGTATTATTTTACCGAACTATATTTCGCCGATTTACAAAATAACTATTTGTTATTGGCCGAAGTCTCTTTTGAGCTTTTTTCATTTGCTAAATGATTTATTTTTAATTTTTTTTTAATATTTTTACCACACCGAAACAACATTTTACGGAATTTTAGCCACAAATATATAGACGGTTACTTGGTAGCATTTTCAATGTTAAATTAAAATGTACTCGTCTATTTCTGAACGTTCATAAAAGGACAAAAGCAGACCAGAATCCCTATGGGCACGCCATAATTATGGTGGTAAGTCCCCTCTTTTAGGAGTGGCTGGAAAGACCTCACGGCGTCCTCACCTTCCGCATGACGCAGTTCTCACCGAACATGGTGAGTTCAGGAAGTTCCTGCACCGGATTCGTGCGGAAGTAACGTCCACGTGTCACCACTGTGTGGACCACCCAGAGGACATGGTGGAGCACACGGTAGATGTGTGCCCCGCTTGGGCAGAGCACCGCGTTGTCCTCGTGGGCGCGATCGGCGACAACGATCTTTCGCGCCGGGCCTTGGTACAGGCCATGGTCCGAAGCGAGGAGGAGTGGCAGATGGTCGCCTCCTTCTGCGGAGCAGTAATGTTAGCAAAGGAGGAAGCCGCACGTGCACGCGCTAGGGAGCGGCCCTCACGCCCCAACCGCCGAGATCCCGATCCCGATTTCCGGCCACCGTAGGTGCGGGCTTGCGAACGGCGGGCAATGGGTAGCTCGCCGTCCAACCGTCCGGTAACCGTCCAGACCGAACCCAAGTCGTCAACGGCGCGTAATTTTCCACGCGTGCCTGAAGGAAATTTTAGCAAACCGTAGGGGCCCAGCAGGGTCGAAGCCTACTAGGGCAGGCCTAGTGCACTATAGGTATAGAAACGTGCCTACGCCGCGCGGCCTTTCTTGCAAGGCTACATTCGGTAGTGCGTCACACGCGTGTTCGATTTGCAGCTTGACCCGCAATAACAATTATTAATTTCGAATTTTTTATCGAATATTCTATCGAGTTTTTATTTCAAGTATTTGCGACATTTTGCACGTAAACGAGTCAATGACCTTAAAGATCATTCAATATAAGTTAACCTCCCAGTACTAGTGACTACCTTACTAATGCAAGGTCAACATATACTGGAATTATATCTTACAAAATGTTAATTATTATGTATAATAACGTCTTAAGCGACCTACCTTTTAAAAATTACATATGAACGCAAAGCTAACGCACATAAAAAACCAACAAAGTCATCGTACACTTGATTTTAATTACCTATTTCATTTGTTTAGTTAACTAACTATTATGTAAACAATCTCTTGACACTTCTATGAGATGACTTTTAAAAAATATGTTTTAAAGTATGGATATAAGTAAATAGGTAGAAATAAATATTAATTAATAATAAAGTTACCTATCTACCATATAATTTTAGAAAATTTGATTATATTTTATGTAATAAAACGTAAGTACCTATTTCACATTTTTCAAAAACACACAAGTCCTAACGCTATGACTAGAGCGCCCTGTTCAAAGGCGCATAACGGGCATAATAAAAGAGAGTCCCGGTAGTGCACTTAAGGTGCATTTTGATTCGGTAGGCAAATATAATCAAGGTCACGTCCGTAACGTGCTATGTTTTATGAACATTATTAACGTTGGTAGTAGGTTTATATTCGCATGTTTTCTTTCGAAGAGTGAAACTTCTGTACCTTGTACTATTACTTATTCTGTGACTGGGGCCAAGGGTCTGCTTCTGAAAGGAAGACTCGGCCCTGGTATCAGAGGCAACGAAGGAACAGGAGTGGGTTGGGTTACCCAAGAGCGGGGGATGTCATTAATAATTTTCCCATCGAAAAAAAAAGACCAGAATCCCTACTTATTTTTAATAGTTCACAGTTATCAATAGTCCATGTTTTCAGATCAAATTTAAGATATTTCTTTCTGTCTACTTCTGTAATAATTTGAAGGCTATTTTTCTAACTTGTGCTTTTTACCTTTCACACGCATGTTAGAGGATGACCTAATTATATTCTCAATTAATTAATTCAGAGCTCCGTCTACGTATATTTCATAAATATATAATAATAAGTACCTATAAAACTGATGGAACTTTGGGTGTTACGGGAGTGCGTTGGAAGCTTTTAAAAGGCACTTAATCAAAGGAACGCAAAGTACCACTAATCACATAAAATTAATTACCTTTTGAGTAGAAAGATTATAATATCTTATGATGTTGAGGTACCCAATACAAGGGGCGCGCCTAAGTGGGAATTTTGCGCGTTACTTGAGCGCGTCAGAAAATCATAATTATGTGGAGAAACCTTGCATTCTATAATGTACCTCTACCAATATGAACCCTTAATATAGTGGGGTTCGTTGAGGGCAGCCCGTCAGATCAGTAAAAAAAAATCGATCCTCAAAAAAACTCCAGCGTGTCAGATTAAGACAAGGTAAGTTAAGAACCTGCAGAAAAGTGTGTATTTCAATAATCTGACAATTTGAGCGTGACTTAAGCAAATGGGAGAATCATAAAGTTGCAAAAAAAACGTTACCTCGAAATACTCGAGCGTGATTGTTTTTTTTTTTCATTTTGAAGGAAATCCTATCAGGATTACGAAAAACATAATTATAATCTGACGGTTTTCATGGGGAGGGCAGCCCGTCAGATCAGTAAAAAGAAATCGATCCTCAAAAAAACTCCAGCGTGTCAGATTAAGACAAGGTAAGTTAAGAACCTGCAGAAAAGTGTATATTTCAATAATCTGACAATTTCAGCGTGACTTAAGCAAATGGGAGAATCATAAAGTTACAAAAAAAACGTTACCTCGAAATACTCGAGCGTGATTGTTTTTTTTATTTCATTTTGAAGGAAATCCTATCAGGATTACGAAAAACATATAATCTGACGGTTTTCATGGGGAGGGCAGCCCGTCAGATCAGTAAAAAGAAATCGATCCTCAAAAAAACTCGAGCGTGTCAGATTAAGACAAGGTAAGTTAAGTACCTGCAGAAAAGTATATATTTCAATAATCTGACAATTTGAGCGTGACTTAAGCAAATGGGAGAATCATAAAGTTGCAAAAAAAACGTTACCTCGAAATACTCGAGCGTGATTGTTTTTTTTTTTTTTCATTTTGAAGGAAATCCTATCAGAATTACGAAAAACATATAATCTGACGGTTTTCATGGGGCGATGTTTAGCTACATCGATAAAGTGCAACGCCCACTATTGTTGTATAGTAATTTTCAACGTTCCTAACAAAAATTAACAGAAACCTTACAACTTAAAATAAATAGCAAACAGATATCAAAACACTTTTTATGTGATAATATTAATAAAATAAATTAAACCTAATCTACATTATAACTACCAAGCCACTCAGAAGGTTTTACGAAAAAAAGCATATTACATAAAAACTTTTTTACCTCAACATCATAAGATATTATAATATTTCTACTCAAAAGGTAATTAATTTAATGTGATTAGTGGTACTTTCCGTTCCTTTGATTAATTGCCTTTTAAAAGCTTCCAACGCACTCCCGTAACACCCACAATTCCATCAGTTTTATAGGTACTTATTACTATATATTTATGAAAGCAATGCATGCAAGCCCGAGGGTCATGGCCATCCGGATGGTGCGGAGATACCACACGGTTTCCCGTGAAGCGGTGAACCTCCTTGCTAGCCTACCACCGTGGGATTTGGAGGCAACAGTCCTTGCACGCATGCACGATCTGTACATGGGCAGAGCACCGCCGTGTACTCGTGGGGGCACTCGGCGGCAGCGATCTCTCGCGCCGGGCTTTGGTACAGGCCCTGTTCTGGAGCGAGGAAGAGTGACAGGCGGTCGCCTCCTTCTGCGAAGCAGTAATACTAGCAAAAGAGGCGGCAGCACGCGCAAGGCAATGGCCCTCGCAGCCCAGCCGCCGAGATTGCGATTCCGATTTCCGGCCATCCAGCCAGGGCTTATGGACGACGAGCAATGGGTAGCTCGCCGTCCGACCGTCCGGTAACCGTCCAAACCGAGCCCAAGTCGTCGACGGCGCGTATTGTTCCACACGCGCCTCAGGAAGATGTCAGCAACCGTAGGGACCCAGCAGGGTCGAAGCCTACTGGGGCCATGGGTGATGTGAAAGAGAACCCCGGGGCCCTGGAACAAAGGCAAAGAAGGAACAGGGGTGGGTTTTAGTCAGTAAAAGTCTGACACGCCCTTCCGCCCGCCCAAGGGCGGGAAATGTCATGGGATGATTTCCCACCTTAAAAAAAAAAGGTCTGGGTGCCTTGTGTATGTGAGTTTACCACCCACGATATAGGAGTAATTCCTAGAGTTGGGATTTTTTTTAGTATAAAAAATCACCAACCACCACCTAAATCACCTAGATCGACCCGCCTTTTTAGAGTTCCATACCTCAAAAGGAAAAAAACGGAACACTTATAGGATCACTTTGTGGTCCATCTGTCTGTCTGTCAAGACCCTTTATCTCGCAAACACGTAGACGTATAAGTTGAAATTAAAACCATATACTTAAGTCTGCAGTTCCTTGAATCTGAAAACTGTGAATTTGTAGTTACGTCACAAAAAAAAACTTTTTACGATTCGGAAAAATCTTCGTAACTCAATTCGGGAATCGAACTATTTTCATAGGTAAGTTTGTACAGAACCCTCAGTGCGCGAGTTCGACTCGCACTTGCCCTGTATATTTTTCAATAAAGTCAATGTCAACATTTTTAGGAAACGTATGGGCATTGAACTTGGAATATCTCTGTTACGATTCAAAAAGACAAAATTATGATTCTCACGCAATGGAATAGTGCCAAACGTCATTCAGAGCTCACCAACACTACTTAATAGCTCAACTTAATTTTTTACACTTTTTATATAGACTACTAGCTTCTAATAGTGGCTTCGCTTGCGTGAAAGTAGAAGATTATTCCAATGAAAAGTATATCTGCCCCCCTAGCCAAGTTGCAAACGATAAACGTGAACGCTTAGTAATCTCCAATAGATTTTCAACTTTATACCTAAGAGCATAAAGTTGAAAATCTATTAAAGACTACTGAACGTTAGCGACCGGAACGAACGAAAACACTATGTAATCTTCAATAGATTTTCAACTTTATATCCAATAACATAAAGTTGAAAATCTATTAAAGACTACTGAGAGTTTACGTTTATCGTTTGTGACTTGGCTAGGGGGGCTGGTATAAAAAGTATTCTATTTGCAGTACTAGGACAATTTTCCTCAAAATCCGTTCAGACGTTTTAGCGTAAAGGAGTAACAAAACTACATACAAACTTTCGTCTTTATAATATAAGTGTCTATGTGTATTATGGGAGGGAGAGGGAGGCCAAAAAAAAAGATGGATGGATTGTGTGAACAGTGATAGAAAGAGTGATAAAAAAGAAAAGGAAGTTAGTGATAGCATGACGGTTGACAGGATAGAATGGAAGAAAAAAACGTGTTGCGCCGACCCCAAATAAGATGGGACAAGAGCAGGAAATTAATGATGTATAATATAGCGTGACGGACGAAATTAAGTCTTTGATATATCTTTTAAAATAAGGTTAGGGCACACGCTACGTTTGAAACGATGTCTTAAGACTTTACGACGTAATCATGTTCATAATAAGAGTCTTTTGTACTTAAACTTGGTTTACTTTGAAATCTAAGGTAAAAAGAGAAACTGACTGACTGACATACAGCGAACCGCCAAAACTACTGCGACTTTGCTGAAATTTTACACAAGGCTTACTTTATTTATTTATATATTTTTAGGACAACCAACAAAGCATACACCATTATACATGCTAAAGATTCAGTATTCTTACATTATATAGTGTAGCCTTAATTAAAGGCTGCTACGGCATGCAATAAGCATAAAAGGATTTAAATGATTTAAACGAGCGCTAAGAATGGGTTTATGGAAATTCAACCCTTAAGGGGGTGAAAAATGGGGGCCGAGTCACCCGCGTCCGTAGGAGAATACCTGAAGCAAGTCCCTACACGTGGTCCCCGGGTGGTGCTAATCAGGTGACACTAACTGGTGGTAGGTTTCGACCGTTGGCTTGCGACCACCCACTGAGCAAAGACGTACCGCCAAACGGCCTGGCCGTGTTCCGGTATAATGCTCAGTGTAGCCAGTCTAGAGGAGTTGGGTCGAAATAGCTGTTCCAGCGCAAGCAGACCATCCTGGCTCGTGCTGATAGGGAGGAATCGGGAGGCTAGTCGCGGAGGGTAGCGGGATCCGAGGCACGGTTGCCGCTGGCCGACCGCAGGTAGCTGGGGGCCCAAGTAATGTGCTAGCCACACATAAAAGGCTGCCCCGCCAACTGTCGAAAAATCGGAATGCGCCATCGTGCTGGTTGGCGACCAGACGAGAGGGCCCGATGGACATTTCCGGGGGGGCTCGGGCGTCCCCGCAGTCTCCAGACTAGTCCCCCAAAGATCTCGTCCTTTCAGTGCGTGCCTGAGGGTTAGCTGCGTGGAACCTCATTTCACTTCCTTCTCCTCTCCTCCCTTCACTCAAATAATGAAAAGGAAAAGTAAGAGACTAGTTAGACAGCGGCTGCACTCCCTCTCTCACAAAGTGCACCTCACTAACATACGAGGTCTGCACTCAAATCTCGTCGCAGTCCACCACCACCTCAAGACTGAAAAACCAGCTCTCTTCTTCCTTTCGGAGACGCAGATCAGAGGTCCGTCCGACGTGTCGTACCTTTCTTACCCAGGTTTTACCTTGGAGCACAACTTCAAACCACGTGCGGGTGTATGTATGTACGCCCGGGACGACATCTGCTATCGGCGTCTCCGTAACCTTGAGGACTCCAGGTTCTCGACGCTTTGGACTTTGGTGGACACAGGCCTAGATAAAATAATCTACGCTTGTGTCTACCGCTCACACAGCGGAGATCAAGAGACATCCGGGCTCACACAACATCTGAGTGAGGCGGCGGATGCGGCTCAGCAGCGGTATCCTTCTGCTCAATTGGTGTTACTGGGGGATTTTAATGCCCACCACCAAGAGTGGCTTTTCCCGTACCAGTCCACAGACCACGCTGGGCGAGAGGTGCGAAAGCTAGCGCTAGCATTAAATCTCGCCCAGCTGGTCCAGGGGGCAACGAGGGTGCCGGATGTGGATTCGCACACAGCCAATTGCCTGGACCTTTTGCTGACAACAGATCCAGACCGCTACTCTGTGTCGATATGTTCGCCTTTAGGCAGTTCCGACCACTGTCTGGTTAAGTCTGTGTCTGTCTACTCCCCGCCCCATCCCAGCCCTAGAGGCACCCGGCGGGTTTGGCGATACAGGTCAGCAGATTGGGATGGCTTGCGGTCTTTCTTCGCATGCTATCCTTGGCAGCCCACTTGCTTTTCTTCAGATGATGCTTCGTCGTGCGTAGATGCCGTGACGGATGTGTTGCGGCAGGGGATGGTACTTCATCCCATTCTCTGAAGTAACAATGTCTGGCCAAGCTCGTCCATGGTTTGGCGCCGAATGTGATCGCGCGGACGCGCTTAAGCACGCGGCATATCGAGCTTGGGCTGACGCTCGTACGCGCAAAGCAAGCGACGTGGCTCAGAAGAAGAAGGCCTTTAACAGGGCTGCCAAGTCCTGCAAGAAGGTGTTGCAGAGGTCTCGGTTTGACCACATAAGCAGAATTGGGAGCAAACTTGCTTCATACCCCGCAGGTAGTAAAGCGTTTTGGTCCCTGACTAAGTCGGTAGAATCGAACTTCTGCCGTCCCTCACTTCCGCCATTGCTGAAACCCGATGGGTCGCTGGCTCACACCGCTGAGGAGAAAGCAAACTTGTTTGCCTCTCTTTTTGCGGAATCTTCTCGTCTGAATTCTGGTGACGCACGGCCACCTGTTTCTCCTGATGGATGCGCGACGAGGATGTCAGACGTTCGTATCCATCAAAAGGACGTTCGTAGGGTCCTGCGTAATCTCGATGTGAACAAAGCTAGTGGCCCCGACGGGATACCAGCTATTGTGCTTAAAACTTGTGCGCCTGAATTGTCTCCGATCATGACACGCCTATTTCGCATCTCATATGAGACTGGAAAAGTGCCGATTGCATGGAAGCAAGCTAACGTGCAGCCTGTGCCCAAGAAGGGCAGTCGAGCTGACCCGGCAAACTACAGACCCATCTCTGTTACGTCCGTCCTCTGTAAGAGTATGGAACGGGTGCTAAACAAGAAACTTCTGGCATACCTAGAAGCTAACGACATCCTCAGTGACCGGCAATACGGTTTTCGCCAAAATCGGTCCACTGGGGACCTTCTAGCGTATGCCATTCACATCTGTAGCGAGGCCATCGAGAAGCATGGGGAAGCGCTTGCCGTCTCCCTTGATATCTCGAAGGCTTTCGATAGGGTCTGGCACGAAAGCCTCATTGCTAAGCTTCCTTCCTTCGGTCTACCCACTGGTCTGTGTGATTGGATCGCAGACTTCTTGAGGGATCGATCCATCCGAGTGGTCGTTGATGGCTGCTCGTCCGGTCAAATGGATATTAATGCCGGGGTCCCTCAGGGGTCGGTACTCTCGGCAACACTGTTTTTGCTGCACATAAATGACTTACTTAAACCCGGTATCTTTGGGTATGCAGACGACAGCACTGTTGCCGAGAGATATGTGACTGACGCACGCGCTAGTGGGTCACAGATCCAGTCATCCCGAGAGGCTATGGTTGAACGCTTGAACTCGTCCTTGAAGGCGGTCTCCGATTGGGGCGATGCCAATCTGGTCAAGTTCAATGCAACTAAAACCCAAGCGTATCTTTTTTCCGCTAAACGGAGTCAATTCCACCCGGCTCCATCTTTCCGAGGTGTGACCGTGCCAATAACCGACCATCTTGATCTTCTTGGCGTTACGCTGACGTCAACTCTCAACTTTGGGCCATACATCGAAGCAAAGGCTCAACTGGCAGCAAAAAAGCTGGGAATCCTCGCGAAGGTCAGACGGTACTTCACGCCGGAACAGCTGCTAAAACTTTATCAAGCGCAAGTTCGATCGTGTATGGAGTACTGCTCTCATCTTTGGGACGGGTCTGCCAAATACCAGCTTGATGCGATAGAGTCAATTGAGAGGCGAGCCAAGAGGATCATTGGCAATGATGCACTTGTTGAGTCGAAGCTCCAAAGCCTTGGTCATCGCCGCCGAGTTGCTGGCCTGTCGGTTTTCTATCGTTTACATTTCGGGGAGTGTGCACTGGAATTGCACAATCTAATTCCGCCAAGTCCGTTCCATCATCGGACCACTAGACGTACGGCGTTGCGCCACCGGTACATGGTGGACATCCCACCCATACGCACAAAACGTTTTAAGAACACATTTATTATGCGTACAGCCAAGGAGTGGAATTCCTTGCCGGAGTCTGTGTTTCCTGATAGCTACAACTTAGGGGTCTTTAAGTCAAGAGTGAATAGGCTACTTCTAGGCAAGCGTGCTCCATCGTCGACCACATCATCGCTTACCATCAGGTGAGATGGTGGTCAAACGAGAGCCTATCATTAATAAAAAAAAAAATAAAAAAAAAATGGGAATTTATTTGTCTGCAAAATCTGATTACGTACACCGATGTACTTGAAAGTTATCACAAATAGTAACCTAATTAAATAATAAAATTTATCATTATTCGTTTTCATAATTACCCCTAACAGATCAATTTAAGGGGTTTTAAAGATTTAAAGATTATATGGAGGATTTATTTTGTCGTGGATTAATAAACATGAAGCTAAGTACAAATTTTAATCAAAATAATAAAGGCTTTTTTATGGGTGGAAATCATACAATGACTTCTCTCGCTCTGGGCGGAGCGTGAGGGCGTGTCAGACTTTTACTGACTAAAATAACACCACACAGGTGTGATTTCAGTTGCCCTTTGTGTTCTAGGACTACGGGTTTCCTTTTCAGAAATTCCCCTTGGTCCCAGCTAGCGGGCATCGGCCCTGCTGAGCCCCTACAGTTTGCGGAGCGCGTGGATCACTACGCGCTGTTGACGACTATACTCGGTCCGGTTAGTTACCGGACGGCTGGACGGCGACCTACTTATTGCTCGACGTCTGCAAGCCTACGTCTACCGTGGCTGGTAGTCGGGGTCGGAATCTTGGCGGCTGGGGCGTGAGGACGTTCGTTCCGTCACGCGTGCGGCCTCCTCCTTCGCTAGCATTACTGCTTCGCAGAAGGAGGCGACCGCCTGCCATTCCTCCTCGTTCCGGACCACAGCCTGAACCAGGGCCCAGTGCGGGTAAGTGAATGTCACATATTTTCGAATTTTTGGTTCTAGGTCATCTCGTTTTCATCACGATGTTTTCCTTCACCGTTTTGAAAGTAGTGGTGATGAACTAAATTACACAAAGTAATGCAGCATTTCAAGGTGGAACGATGAGGTGAGGGTTGCGGAAATCCAATGGATCAGATACGCACTGTACCAGTCTTTGCGATGTCTGACAGTGGACTTCTTAAATTATGATGATGATGAAGCTGAGCGTAGTCTTGACTAGGCACTAATAATAAGTTTCATTTTTAATAAGTCCCAATCAAACATTTAAAAGTTACTAATTACAATTTACCTATAAATCTACATATACCTACATATAAATAAAATTAAAGTGTCTGTTTGTAATATCAAAATAATATTTTTTTACTAAATGCTTATCCGACACCTATAACAAAATACAATCTTTAACAAACGGCACGACCGATTTAGATAGGACTTTTACTAGAAGATTGTTGATGTTATAAAGAGTCACTTTTATTTAAGACCAAAAAAAAGAAATCACGCAAAAAAAACTTCTATTTGTGACTAAATGGCATTGTCCTATTTTCTGAATCTGACGCGGACGGAATCGCGTGCACCTGCTAGTTTAAAATAAAATTGCTGATATAGTTAAGCTCACTTCACACTATTCAACATGCCAAAAAAAATGCACTAGACTGCATTGCGTATAGCTGTAGAGACAAAAAACTACCGACACCTCTCGCCCAATTTCGAACGACTCTTGACTTTTTTATCACAGGCCAGACACATCACTCGACTATCATACGCAGCAAAATTGAGCTGACGTTAAAAAAACGCCAAAGCCAGTGCTATGGGCAATATTTTTTTCGCTGCGTTGGGTATCCCGGGAATTATTCGTATGTCACTAAAAAACCGACAGAGATTAGCCATGAAAATAGGTGATTTTAAAGTTTTTTTTCAAAGGTTTACTTGCGACTACATAGCGTATTTCCTAATCAAATAAGGAGGCAAGAGTTTCTTTTGATATGGAAGATTTATAGCGTACTTATTTCTTTATGCTATATGGGAATTATAACATAGTGTATGGTTAATAGATTACCTCCATTATTATCCATTGTCATGGGTAAAAAGAAAACTAATCATGAACACTAAATTATAAGGCGAAAGTTTGTATTTTTTTTTTATTAATGATAGGCTCGCGTTTGACCACCATCTCACCTGATGGAAAGCGATGATGTGGTCGACGATGGAGCACGCTTGTCTAGAAGTAGCCCATTCACTCTACTGTTGTTGTCTTTACTACTGTATGTACAAGTGTGTGTGTTTTGTTACTCCTTCACGCTCAAAAAGTTGAACGGATTTGGATAAAAGTCACACAGGTTGACCATACCTGAAATAGCACATAGTATACACACCTTTTATCAAAAGAGTATGTCACGAGGGTGAAGCTGGCAGAAATCAGCACTAAAATATTGCCTAATTTGCAATAGCATAGCATAGCATAGTCGGCCTTATAATGTTCCCAATGTTGGGATTCAGGCCTCCTCTCTAGGAGAGGGAATGGGCCATAATCCACCACGCGGGCCCAGTGCGGGTTGGATGTCACGTCTTCGAATTTTTGGTTTTAGGACATGCCGGTTTCGTCACGATGTTTTCCTTCACCGTTTTGTGAACAGTGGTGATGAAATAAATTACACAAAGTAATGCGCCTGGCTGGGATTGAACCCGCGACCTACAACTCGTAAGTCGGGTTTTGAATTTGCAATACATCGTATGTGAAATTTTTGCCACTACTGCAAATCTGTTATTAAATTAATTTCATTATGACTACCTCTGCGATATTTCTGCGCAAATAAGATGAAGATTTTACTAATTACCTACTGCCTATTTTAATTAGCTCGATCACTCTTAATTTTCATATCGACAGCACGAAATACGCCAGATTTAATAATAGGTACGTACCTATTATTAAATCTGGCGTATTTCGTCAGATACGTATCTACCCTAATAGCAGCAGGTCTTATCTATTGTTATTCTATAAGCGATATTTAAATATCTCAATGTATTCGTCGATCGGCTGCTTCATATTCAACGGCGGGGCTCCTTGCAATCACGGCCACTCGTAAAACCTAACGGTATCAGATTTTATCCCTCCACAGACCTTTAATAATAATCTCCAAAAATTTAGGGTAAACGCCTCTGATCTTGTCAAGACTCAGCTTAACGCCCTATTGAGAGGGATCCCCGGATTTTGTGGTAATTTTCTGGTAACTCGATTTTTGTAAGGTTTTTCGTGTGTCTGTAACATTTATGTCGTTTTATAAGCTTGGCAAGTCAATGTACCGTTAAGAATTTCGAATTTTGATCTGAAACTAAAAACAAGGTACAAAAATATCGAAAAACATGAGGGAAATATAAAAACTGGCCAAGGGCGAGTCGGACTCGCACACGAAGGGTTTCGTACTACAATATTAAAATCAAGCAAAAAAAAAAATCGCCAATAAAATTACGTTTCTTGTATGGGTGGTCCTTTATTTTTTTATTTTACTAATAGAAATACACTTTCTCTACAACTCGCAACTCTCTGCCTCTTACAATACAAACTCACTACTCACGAACTAACTCTTCTTACGGTTTATAAGATACAGCCCGCTGACAGACGGACGGACAAATAGATGAACGGACAGACGGACGGATAGCGGAGGTTTAGTAATAATAGGTCCCCTGTGCACCCTTTGGGTACGGAATCCTAAAAAAGAACACATATACACATAAGTAACAAACTTAATTATTAGGAAAGATGTTATTTTTAGTTTTTTTTTTTTTTTATAGCAAAGTGACTGCGTATTACATTTTGAAATCAGATACAGTAAAATAATCTGAACAGACGTTTCAATAATGGTATAGCCAGTATTAATGGACATCCGTTAAAATCCTTTCAATCCAAGCACACAATAATTCAGCCTAGTTTCCATCCATTTTCAACCAAGCCGCGGGTAAAAGCTTGTTCATAACCTAAATTTGAAAATCCTCTGAATCAAGATTAATCGTGTTTTCACTTTACATGTAAATACTTTCAGTGATTCAACCTTTTTCGGGGCTTAATTTATAAATGTCTGAACCGGAGGCTTTAAAATGTCAATTTTTAAAGCTATTCAAATTCATGACCGTAAATAGCACAGGTTTATCATTCGCTTTAAGAACATGTGATTTTGATCCTGTGAAAATGAAAATTGGTTACAACGAATGTAGAAAATAAAATTGTAGGAGAGCTCATTGCTCTAGATTCCACATTTCATTCAGGATACTCACTGGAGGGTCTATCCGGATCTCTCTTGCCTGAAATAACTGTCGCATAATGTTGATATAAAGTGGGGCTCGGCTTGGTGGCAACTGACTGAAATTGTGTGACGCCTCCGCTTTGATTTAACTAGTAGCTCTGACACCTTGCAAGCCTTTGCTGGAGGATTTAAGAGCACTGTTTATTTAAGCTCTCTCGTTCTGAGATCCTTTTACGGTTGGGTGGCGGTGAGATATTGCAAGCACTGAAAATGACGTACTTACTGTGTATATAGGATACGGTTTTCGGAAAATATGAACATTTTTAGGGCCAAATGGCAAAAAATGCCAACCCTTATAGATTCGTCATGTCTGTCTGTCTGTCCGTCCGTATGTCACAGCCACTTTTTTCCGAAACTATAAGAACTATACTGTTGAAAATTTGTAAGTAGATGTATTCTGTGAACCGCATTAAGATTTTCACACAAAAATATAAAAAAAAAACTATAAATTTTGGGGGTTCCCCATACTTAGAACTGAAACTCAATTTTTTTTTTTCATCAAACCCATACGTGTGGGGTATCTATGGATAGGTCTTCAAAAATGATATTGAGTAATAATAGTTTGAGCGAGAGATACTTCCAAAATGGTAAAATGCCCCCCCCCCCCCCCTGTAACTTCTAAAATAAGAGAATGATAAAACTAAAAAAAATATATATTATGATGTACATTACCATGCAAACTTCCACCGAAAATTGGTTTGAATCTAAGTAGTTTTTTTTTTAATACGTTATAAATCGTAAACCGCAATTTACCTTTCAAGTTTGTACGGAATCCTCAGTGCGCGAGTCCGACTCGCACTTGCCCAGTTTTTGTCACTAACAAACAGTTATAGTTTGTTCTATGCATTTCCGCAGTAGTCTAGAATGCATAATTTTATGTCTTGCGCAAATATTTTATATTGTAAACGAACTCTTGAGCAAAATTCCCATAACTATGGTTTACATATTTTCATTTAATTTACAAATAAATTCACAACAATATTGCCTTTAAAAAACAATAACAATCATTATTTAAACACAAAGAAAACTTCTTCCTTATAACAACAAAACGGCCTTTGTACTTGCTATTTATTCAGAAAAAAGAGGATACTCCTTAACAAAACACGAGTATCGTAATATTTAATTATTTCCAACGATTTATCGTAGCGCACTTAGTACAACCGATACACGCAAAAGCACTCATGTTCCTATTTTTACAACAGGGCTACACAAACTTGGGAAAACGCTCGAATTTATTTACCAGTTACAATAAATATATTGAAACAGGTGTAGAATTGTACACTAGGTGGCCATTCACGAAATTACTTTCCTCCAATTTAGTCTAGTCGAATAGTCCCGTGTCTCATTAGGGGAAACGGGAATATTGTACCTCCCTTTAAACGGTTGTTTAGTATTGCCAGAGGAAAATTTTGTAGATAGTGAATTGTTTTTCCGTGACAAAAATGTTTTAGTTAAAATGTTTAGCGTATGTAATAAAACAAATGCGGGATTCTTCGACGCCCTGAAACGCAAAGGGAAACTGAAGGGACACAGGTATGTTTTAGTCAGTAAAAATCGGAGAGTTTTAACTATTTTTTTATGTTTTATTATCACTGTGTCATTTACTCCATCTTTTCAAAGGAAACATAATTTATTGAATACATTGTATTTTGATTAGGATAGGTATGATGTGCCTTGCTGTTAATAAAATTTATTGTTATTATTATAAATTCCTCTCGCTTCATCCAGAACGAGAGGAGATACTCGTATCTCCTATCGTCTTCTCGTAGTATCACCTCACTTCAAAAAAAAAAAGATAATGAAACTTTGTTTGAGGACCTCCCTAGTTATGCACTTAGACACAGACTTACCCTTTCCACAATAGAGTGGACAGAAAGTAACCAAACATGCCATAATTTTATAAACTCCCTTTGTTTTGTTTATGAACACACATCAGAAAGAGATGGAGCTACACGGGCCGTATAGCCCCTTTCTTAAACCGGATTCATGATGACTTTAAAACGTCATATTATGACCCCAAGTCATAGACATACGCTGGTTCTTCTACGCTCCTGACCTATATGAAGAACATCATCACTAAGATCTGATGATATCTGTGTCAAGTCCTTTTAGGACATCCCCTCGTAGTGAAGTAATAGACAAATAAAAATGTCAAGTAAAAGTACACCCTAATACATTTATTTTATTTTTCTCAATTTAGGAAAGCTGTAATGAGAGCTGAAAATGACAATAGTAAATAACTAAATTGCTAATTACAAGCTTTCACATTTAAGTGATATTGTGAAAGTTAGTCCTATAATATCTTATACTGTTAATAAATTTACACAATATATATGGTTCAAGTGAAAATAAGTGCTCCTTTTTCAAAAAATGGCTTTTCTAAGAGAGTCCTAACTGTACCTGCTTTGGTGCAAAAGAGGTCGATTCCGGGTTCACATGAGATTTCAACTGTCAAGTGAACACCAGTGGCACACTTTAGAAAAGGCATTTAATTGAACTATATAGGTTATTCCGTCACAATTTTATTGTTTTTTGAATAATGTTGAATGCAATCGAAAGATTAAAACTGCGACTGGACCGATTTTCAATTCCTTTTTTTGATTGAAAGTTTATGCTTCCGAGTTGTTCTCATAGAAATATTGTTATGATCTGATGAGGAACTTCAAAGATATGGAATGGAACTCCTCATAGGATCATAGCAGAACTGTCGTAACAAGTAAAATGGCTTTGTTAATACGTGTAGTCGATGACTGACTGAAAGAAGGGGGGAGGGAATATATCGAACTGATCTAATGATGAAGCTGGAAGGTAGACACCGGAACTCTGTATTAAGTCAATGTAACCTAACCGTGTTTGGCATTATTACAATTGTCATGAAATGCACTCTGGCTATAAGGTACCATCGACCAAATCTGATGGTGATTATCTGAGGGGTACTTTTTTGTTGTGCTAGGTACCACAAATAAAAAGTATAATTTTTTTTTTTACAAAATAAATGCAACCGACTTCAACGTAGAAAAACACAAAAAAAGTACAAAATACAATAACGATTCAGAAAATACACATGTTTCTGAATCGTAACTACGAATACTTTGTTTTATGAGAAAAGGCTCTTTTCTTTGTAATAATTACTAAATTGAATTTTCGCTGGATGTCACAATATTCCAAATATATAAAAACTCCGCTCTTACGACATTCGTCTTCATTTGATTTTTTTTTATTTAAGGAGAAATAAACATTTTTTTATTTCAAGATAAATATTTTACTTACAAGGAAGTTGAAAAAAAATAACACCGAAGGAAGATGTTCAAGTGGATCACTAATTAGATATCCGGAGGAAACAACTAATAAGAACATAAAGTAGCAATTTCAAGAAAACAAGCGGATGTTTACAAGTTGTCTAGGAAAAATAATACGAAATAACAAATTGTTAACTGCGTAGAACAACATCAATAGAATCAACCTTAATTACGAAACATCTCGATGACTCCTATTTAAAATCATAACGTATTTTCTGCGCAAAAACATACGATCATTTGAAGCTAGTTGAATCGCTTGAAAAACATGAAACACTATAAACAATTTCAAAAGTCACGTGGTGAAAAATCGTCAGACATCTACGCACGGACATACACGGAATTTAATACCAATTTTAGAATGGAATTTTTAATTTCACCGGCAATCCTCCAGGCCACGGTTAGCAACTGCACATTTCTTACCAGTTAATATGCATAGCCTTTTTCGAACTATTTTGAGGTCTTCCAATTGAACTGGATGCAATCGAACACCATTAATTTATTTCACATGGAGTGATTACCTGCCTGACCTCGACAGTCCATTTAGATCACTTATTAAAATAAATTCACAATGACATTATTATGAATAATAAATTTATTTCAACGCACAGTAGTTACACTTCTACTTGTAAATATGCTAACAATAAGGGCTTACTGTTGGCTTAAAATTCCACTACATTTATATTCATCATATTTTTTTAAAAAAAAAAACAATGGGAGTTAATAAAAATGATCAGTTCGAAATCCAACTTTTTGCAACGATATGTAATATAATACTTTTCTGTTCTTTTAAAAATACTATCGACTGTATCTATTGATTAATTTATGAATATCAGTGTACAATATATAAAACTAAGTACGTTCGTAAATGATATCAGTTTAGTATTTACTAGCTGACCCGGCGAACTTCGTACCGCCTAACAGTCAATGAATGTAGTATATCTTTCGATATAGTCAACCGATTGCGATTAAATAAAGCCTAAGTGATATATCAAGCTACACACAATTTTATTGTATAAAAGTTATCTACGTCGATTTTGTATATTTTACGTGATGCGCGAACAACTAAAAACTTCTACAGATTTATTGTATGAATAGATTTTCAACTATTTGACAGTTAGCGTTGCAACATGATACTCCTTGATAAGATTGTTGTCAGATTTTATGGTTACTGACTATAGTTGGGTACAACTGACAATTATCTACAAATGTTAGCCGAGACTAACGGCTTAACGTGTTTTACGGAGCACAGAGGAATCTCGGTAAGTAATGATCACCCATTCACAGACTGACCTCATCAAGCACTGCTTTACCTTAAAGATCGACCTGTGCGACTGTTATTACATAGCCATATATTTCTTACCAGTGTACATAAATCGAAGTTGTAAAGTTAAGGTGAACGCTCTGAACGATAATGAAGTCATCTATCTATTGGTAAATGACACGGAAAAACGAGATTAGGATTCGCTTTCGATAGCAATAAAAAATAAAGCTTTTCCTTCTGCGTTAAATCGCTCCCATTGCAATCTAAATTCAGGGTAAAAATTCTTTTAACTTTATGTCTGGTTAAACTGATGGAATAAATTAAAATGTATTTCTAGTGACAGTCACAAGTAATTCTATGCGAATAAGGATAATATGGACACAAAGGCTTGAAAAGTACTTATAGATAGATAAACCCTTTTGTATCTAAATTCCCAACAAATACATAACTGACCAAAACCGCTTAGCATAACTTAAACGCAACAAAGCTTCAGCTCAGTTTTGTGGAAGCAAAGCTAACAGGTCAGACTAAATTCTCTCAGGAATTACACCTGACAGAACTATTCACAACTGGCCCTCGACATGCATAGTTTAGGGCACAACTTGTTCCAGCGAATGTCTGAATTTTGAAGTGCTAACTATCTGGCGTGAATAGTGGAAGCGGTTATCCGCTTTTAGTTAACCCATTCTTATGGATCGTGTGGTCGCTCGTAAAGTTGTGAGCCACTTTATTGCGGTAAACATTGAACACGCAATCCCAAGAGGAGCAATGAGCAGGTAACTACGGTAGCCAACTTTAAAGCTAATATTAGTTCAGCCACGGCACCGGAAAATGGGGAGCACAGTGATTGGCTGCGGCACAGACCGGACTTTCAAATGTCCAATCAGAGTGCGACGCCAACGACTCCAATTAAATTCGATTGAATGGGAAAATTCTAGCGCCGTCAGGCATTCTGTTATTTGTAAACTTATTGAATGATGCAATCAAAAGCTTGTTCGGTTCGAATCCAAAACAAATCTGACAACAGTTGTACAGCTGGTTATTTATGTTTATTTATTTTAGCAGCGTTTGCGTTTCCCTAAAATAGCGTATCGAATTTTGATTAACAGAAATTACAAAGCTCTGCTTTTACTCCTGCATTTAACATTATTTATAAGAATCCAATTCTAACAGTTAACGAGAAACAATAACCTACGTTCATTTATTTTAGAATGATATAAAATGCGTCTTTTGTGTGTGTTCCAAATACACTTTATTCCGAACATGTCTAACCGATAAAACTACATTATTCCCAATTCTAAAAACGAATTCAACCGCTCCAACTTTGTGACAATTAAGAATATAAAAGCGACAAAAAGTAACCGTTTTTCAGCATACAGTAATCGTTACATTTATTACTGTGTGTGTCGGGGCTCCGGTATAATTACGCGACCACAATTGGGAGGGGGGCGACGCAATTAGCCATTTCACAGGAGCCGAGCCGTTGTCACTTCGACTCTAATGACTTCAACTAGTTTCATTGCGGGCGTGCAAAGGCCGGAACGAGGTTTTCAAGCTGTTCTTTAGTCTAGCTACAGAAATGTAATTTAAAACCTAGAGAGAGGATTTTAACTCCATAAACTACGGAAGTCTCAACTGTTAATTATAACAATTAACTTTCGCGACTTTCGTTGCTGAGTTGTGAATCATTTGACTTTTTTAATAGCTACAGTTGTAAATAATTTTCAGTTGTTGCAGTTACTTGATATTTCTTTCAGTTTCTTTCTTTAAAAAACGTTGCCTCCACGCTATTAATTACTCTGTTAAAATAAGTTTTTTTTTTGAGGTGAAAAACCATCCAATGACTTTTCCCACTTTATCGTAGAGCGAGAGAGCGTGTCAGACTTTTACTGACTAAAATCCACCTGTGTCCTTTCTTATGCGTTCCAGGACCAAAGGTAACCTTTTCGAAAATTTCCCGTGGCCCTAGCAGGCATCAGCCATGCTGGGCTCTTAAGGTTGTGCTGACATCTCTTTGAGGCGCACGTGAAACACTACGCCGTCGACGATTCGTGCTTGGTTTTTAACTTCACAAGCATGTAAGCTCGCATACACAAGAAAAATCTAAAAAAAACTATCTGTGGGACATACAAATATTTATTCTGTGCAGGAATCGAACCCTCGATACGCAGTACAGCAGGCAATCGCTTAACCACTGCACCAACAGTCCCGTTAAAGGTCTCAACAATTGCTCAAAATACGCGATTAAGCTTTTAAAAAGAACTTAATAATATTATGCATTTTGGCCGCCATGGCCCACATACAATGGAACCAATTGTGTGTGTGGGTTGTGGCATAGGACTAAGTGCGAAAACCATACTCAAACTGAACTTTACTAATATTATATGTACAATATATGTCACACGAATTAAAAAACGTATTGTATTTATGGTTCCCTTTGGCAGGCAGTATAATACGACCAATTTATGTTGATTTAAAATCAGCCCAACGCACCTGATTCAATTTAAGGTTATTGAATAGGTATAAAATCGTTGTGATAACAACGGGGCGGATGAAATGAACATAAACAGAGCAGGCACGGAGAAATATAAACAAAAACAACCGATATCAGACTCCCTTTGTGGGTTTTAATATAAAAATTCAATATTATGACCAAACCCAAACATGATCGATACCGTTTCTAAATTTTAAATTGTTTTTTGTTCGTCCAATAATTTAACTCGTTAAAAGCTTCAGGGCCGATCATTAGTCTTTATGATTGTGTTTGAGTTTGTTCGTGAAAAAAAAAATCACCGTACATTGTCCCAACTGAAACTGCCTCTGGTAATTCAACGAACGAGTTTGAAACCTTCACGGATGTTGGTGAACAGAAATTAAGCAACATTTCAGATGCCATTTTTGTTGAAAGTGCAAACTAGGGGTGAGCCAACGTTTTGAACTTAGTTTACGAGTGTTGGAAACAATTGTAAAGTTTGCTATACATTGCTATCGCGATTGTACAGTGGTTTTCACTTTTCTTATTGATTCTGTTTTCACATACGTAGACTGGAGTTGTATACCACAACTGGAAGTAATTTTAACTTTAAATATAACTTCATTTTATGAGTTTTCGTACAATGTTTTTGTTCTCATGTTTAGAACTGCTTTTCAGAGAGGTCTAATCAAAGGATGCGAAAAAAACAATTTTGTCATCATCATGATTTTTGCCGAAAAACGTCCAACTGCTCCCCCAAGTGTTTCCACAATGACCGGTCCTGTGCGTCTCTCATCCAACTGATTCCTGCAACCCTCATCAGATCGTCGGTCCACCTTGTGTGAGGCCTTCCAATGCTGCGTCTTCCGGTACGGTGTGAAGCTTAATTTTCTACTGTAAATCAGAAGCAGATTCGCAGACAACTAATTAAATGCCACACGACGCAAAATCAGGACCATCCAAATACACTGTTCTAGGTTCTAAATTGGTCCAGGTGAAGGTTATTTATCTAATACCTAGAGTAAACAAAACTTGAACAACACAAACTACGTCGCTACTTGAAACTTCATACAGCCATAAAGTTTTGGGTCGCACAATAACCTACTTCAGAGACACAGGGTAAGTACCGTAAGTAGTGACAAATTGCTACCCATCGTCTACTATCACCAGAACATGACTCCCTTATCCCTAGTTGATTACTACAGCTTGTGAAATATGTTAAGTCTTCTCTAAATTAAAGTTCCTGGAACCATGTCGTAAGTCATTTCAGCTACTATTAGTACTATATCATATTGTGAAAGAACATTATTTTATAATTCCTACTTCAAGCACTTAACCAAATACTAAAAGAAGAACCGCTTTTATCAATAAATCACCTTAAAAATGGTGAAAACTCACAGCAAACATAAAAACAGAGTGTTTGCAATATCAGTAAAAGCTCACAGTGCAAAAAAAAACACAAAGAGAAAATATTCGTTTGAACAATTTATGAGAATAATTGTAGCACCAACACTCTCACACACCTGCGGTATTTTCGGATGTAAATATTTATGGGTATATCGTGGACAATCAATGATATGGACAGTTTATCTGTTTAAATCCAATTCAATTCTCCACTGAGCCTCAACTGCACATGTTGCCACACAATCCCCTTAGCATTCGATTCGGGGAGTCTGGCCTGATTGCCAATTTATCGACTGGCTATCACCTACATCTTAGATGTCCACAACCTGGATCAAGTTGACACAAAGACAAATCGTGAGCATTCGGTAATCCGAGCTTATGGACCACTGATGGCCGTTGTTAATGTTGCTGAAAAAGTGGGTTGCGTGGAATTGGATTTGGTAAAAGAATTGATTGTCCTTTAAGAACGATTATTGCTTTTTTGGGCAGTTAACTGTGTAATATAAGAAGTTGTGACGTTTGTCATAATCTTTGTGTGTTTTCTCTATTTGTCCATTAATTTATGTACACACACACAGTTTAAAAAAAAAAGAACAAGTACAGATAGAAAAACACAAAGGTATTGCGTATTTCAAAAGTAATTTCTTCCATCAGACCCAAGACAGGATATATGTACATAAGTAATCAAATAATTAATTCATTAAAAATACACTTACATTAAAAATATACTTTAATACTCTATACATATTTATTTTGTATTATACGCTTTGTCGCACACCATTACAATCATACAAATGGAAAATAAATCACATATACACAATAGCCAGCAATATCGCTCTCCGCGATCTCTTCCAGGTAACTTGAAATGGACAGTAATTGCCTAGACATGAAATGGGGCTGTCATTGGTGTGACAATATCAATATTATCTAAATATAACACATTACAACAGATACTCAGATAAATAGGTACATATGCTATATAATAGATACATACATATATACTGTCACGCTGGGAGCGCAATGAAAGGCTTTATATTGTTTTATAGACTGTTATTATATAGTATTAAAGCACTTTCATATATATTTTTTATATAAAATGTGTCCTGACTCTTTTACATGACGTCTTCCTTCTTATTGATTGAACATCAATCAAAACTAAACTTTTTATAACATAAACCTTAAACATGCCAGTTAGCAAGTAATAATAATTGTGACCTTCATAGTCGTCACATGAGCTACCCCCTACGAATAGAAATGCTGAGGATCGCAAAGCAATTCTATTCACAAAATAAAAAACTTTTAAGGTTTAAGTTTAACCTGCCTATTACCTAACACAGATGTCCCTACCTGTGGAGGAAAGTAATTTACATGGTGGTGGTCGTCTCTTTATGAGCGAACCTAAGACATGACGAACGATAAGCAAAATTCAAAATCTATTTACAATTCTACTATGCGCTAACTTGGCGCTCACCATTCAACGTTGTCATGCTTAGACCCCACTGCGGCAAAAACTCCACAAAAAAGCCACGGTGCCGCACCCTAATTGTCATATTTGACATCTATCCAGAAGGGATCTAACAAGATATAAACTACAACTCTTACGGTTATGATTTTAACCTCATCGAACGCTCATCGAGTCAGAGAAGAAAAAGACAGAACTGTGCAAGTTTCTATCATCGCTAAAAATTTAATACGTTCCAGTGACAAAACTTTAAAAAAAATATCATGTAGTCTAATAAAATCTATCAGTCCATAATGACTGAACTGTGAGACTTCAATCATCAGCTAAACCAATGGTGTCAACTAGACACCCTTTGCGAAGGCTATGCCTTATCTGCAAAGTCGGTATCAGCATTGATTGATGCACCACTCCCCCTCATTAGAAAGGACCACAGTTTCCCAAAATATATTTAACTGCTGCAAGTTAAAACGTCACCTGGATCATATTTACCTAAACGAATAATAAAAAAAAAAATTTAGACGTAAAGAAAAAACTGTGCGTTCAATACGCACAGTTTTCTTGTCTTCTTTCATCGGCGACGGCGCGCGGCGCCTCTCATTGAAAACAAACATGAAACAAAAAGAAATAATTAATTACTCATGCCCTGCTGATCTCACAAAAATAATGCAGTGACATGATAACAAAAACAAAAAACAAAATATTTACAAAATTCTTAAAATGAATCGTTTCCTTATTTTATAATTTCTAAAAATAAAGTTTAATTTCTTATTATAGAATTTCCAAATTTTAAATTTCAATAAAAAGGACTGTTTTAAAAAGTTATAATGACAAAATTTAAAATTTGATGAATAAGGTTTTATTTTATTTGAATGAAGTTGACGGATGGACTTTCTTCTGACCATACTCTTTTTATTTTTAATTTGGGCACGACGATTCAACTTAATGTGAAATGTCCTTGGTGCCATACCTTTTTCTGGTTGACATGTGGCATGACAACGATATTTGTTATAAAAAATTAAATCAAATCTATTTGATTTTTTTGTTACCAACATAGAATGGACCTCATCCCTTGAACTCGGGACCATATCTTCCACTTCACTCTGGAAAAAATTCTATCCAGTTTCGTTATTATTATTTTCGTAATTAAGTTCTAAATTGTGATCATTCTCGATGTGATTTTTGTTTGTCTGTTCATCCTGATCACATTGTGTTTAAAAAAAAAACGAATCTTGGTTTCCTGGAAATAAATTTGGAGAACAAATAATTGGAATCATATATATTTTTTATATAAAATATGTCCTGACTCTTTTACATGACGTCTTCCTTCTTATTGATTGAACATCAATCAAAACTAAACTTTTATAACATAAAACTTAAACATGCCAGTTAGCAAGTAATAATAATTGTGACCTTCATAGTCGTCACAATACACACCCTAAGACTAAAGGCAAAAATATAAATGACGATTACCAATAAACGTAGACAACAACAATACCTACATTATTATGTACTTAGGTTTATTGTTGTAAGTGTGCTTAGCATGTTTAGTATTTAACATTGTACTCGCATTAAATCACAAAACAAAATTAATATTCGCATTTGCTTCTAAATATTCTTATTCTTCTCATCCATATCTTAGTTGACCCTTCACTATTGTAATACTGGAAATGAAAACAACAACAAAATTATCATAAGGATTATCTACTTCCCCTTGATGTTGGCTTCATAATCTGATAAACTATCAGCAGAAATAAACAGGAAGTCTGCTCCTATACAAATCGTTAGTGTAGTCGAGTCTAAGATTAGCGATAAGCGATGGACTCGGCGATAGGCTAACAACCTCGTTACTTATGCACTAGTATAACCTTTAGACTGGTATCGCTAATGGCTAAACTGTTGCTAAGTCAGACCGCGTTAGTGTAATTTCCTTGAGCTTAAAATATGGTTGGTAATGCGCTGAACGCGTGTTGGTTGGGTATGTCTTTAAAAAAATGTGGTTAGTGTGGACTGGTGTCTTTATGCCGATAGCAACTTCATATGGTTTTCTTATGAGGAAAAATAAGTTATAATAATACAAATCTTATTATTACACTAATCTGCATGGTTTTCATAAGATTTGACCATTGAATATGTGTATGGAATGTAATTTTTTATTGATAAGTAATTTATTTTATTGTGTCCAAAAAATACACAATACTTGACGTTTATTACAGAAAATTAACTAAAATTCGAGGATTTCGAGAATCTTGGCCCTACTTCCACCAGCTGGCTCAGTGTTTATAGTATAAGTCATTGCACACACGCACGAGTGGTGCCACGGGGAATTCCTGAAAAGGAGACCCGTGAAAAACCCTAGACTCGTTTTATGTATTTTTTAGTTACAAACATCGTAATAACGTATTTTGTATAATTATGTTTTTGTATCTAAAAAGCTACAACCTGAGAACTCAGTGAAATGTTCCTGATTTATTTTTCTTTTAATTTTGTTCATAATGTAATTAAAAAGGTTTTTTTTAATGTAGTTAAAAAAACCTTTTTGGACTAGTTTTCTTTTTATTTAACAATTCCAATACCTGCTTGCTCCACAAAGGGTTAAAAGAGACTTTGAACCTTGAGTTTGTTTCGATGTTTCTTCTCAGGGTAGTCAGCTAGGAAACACCGGCCTCATCTAGTTAAAACTTACGAAAAATGTAAGTGTAAAAGTGTTTTTTTTTTTTATTTATTTACAAAATAAATATCAATTATCAATAGATATAGCCTGTCCCAGAGCTGGACCAAGGCTTCTCCCCATTCCTCTTATTATGTCCGGCTCTGGGCCACTTCTGGCCAATTCCTAAGGAAGGCATCTATGTCGTTCCGCCATCTCCTTCATGCTCCTCCATCAATTTCGTGAGGCCTACCATTCCATCGGCATGCTGCAGACCTATCCAGTCCAGCTCATTTAAGCTAGATAGCCTTCTGAGCCCTTTCATCGATCTATGTATTGCGGCGTAGTATAATGTTTCATCATCATGTCTATTGCACTCCATATCACGATCGAAAACTTTGAGTTGGAACTTTTGGATGTAATTTGAAGACCAATATTGTGTGCGCCATGGGTCAAAATGAAGAGAATACCTACACAGTTAACAACACCAACAACAATACCATATTAGTTCCAATAATCTTAAACAATGTCACTTATTAAACATTTCATGGGTATCTAAACCTGGTCATGAACTGCGGGCTGGGAGAAATTAAAGGCTAAAGCTTGACTTATATTTTTAATCTTTTATTTTTCCTATATAGTCTACCGCCTGAAGATTAAAGGCCAAGGCTCTCCAACTTGTAGTGAATCCGAGTTTATTTTTTTGAGGATGTACCTGGCGCCCGAATTATCCATTTACATATTGGTGCATCTTCAACCCTCTATTAACACACACATTTAATTACCCAGTACACTACATTTGGCATTGGCATTTTGGCATTTTTCTGTTGGTTGTTGTTGTTGTTGATTGGTGTTGTTGTTGGTAGTTGTTTGTTGTAACTTTCACTTAAGTGACATAGGCGAAATGTCTTTAAATAGTTTTTTCATGGACCAGTAGCTCTTCCAGACATTTTCTGTTTAACGTGTTTTTTACAAATCTTAGCAATTTATATTAATAAAGGACAAAAAACAGCGCTCGTCGCTTCAATAAAATTCCTTTTAAGATGCCACGCTTTACTCCAAAAAAAAACCTCCGTTCGTCGTAAAATTTTAAAATACCCACAGGAAGAAATCTTGAGGGCATCATAAAATGCAACTAAAGACTGAAATTTATTTCAGGTAGGCGGAAAAAAGGATTCGTTTGAGGGTGCGGTGCTGTGAGGCAGTCACGTCCCGGACTCTCGTAAATGAATTAAGAACTAGTTGTATTCTTGGTTGAATGTTAAAATTCTGTAAACTGGTTCTTGTTACAATAAGTTGTTAGTTGTTTTTCTAAGTACAAAAATTTTGTAACTTTTCACTTGCATAAATTATGGAAGTCGCAGGTCTCATCATTGATGTTCAAATAATGTTTCGGTAAGTACTAAGACAGATCTACTACTATCACAAGGTGATAAAACTTCGATCCGCGATGTAGACTACTACAGTTTTGGAACAATTCTAAGGCGTAGCAACAGCTCTATGTCGTAGCAACCTCTCTATGTCGTAGCAACCGCTCTATGCCGTAGCAACCGCTGTATGACGTAGTAACCGCTCTATACCGTAGCAACCGCTCTATGCCATAGCAAGTGTGCAAAGGTACTGCTAACGCATAAAGATTTGACTGGCCTGTAAGTCTAGTGGCCCCGAGTGATATGCCGGAGGTCGTGGGTTCGATTCCCACCCAAGACAAATGTTTGTGTGATAAGCTCGAACATTTGTTCTGTGTCTGGGTGTAAGTTATCTATAACATGTATGTATTTAGAAATAAATAAGTATATTTATCAGTTGTCTAGTGCTCATCGCACAAGCTCTGCTTAGTTTGGGACTAGATGGCATTGTGGAATATTTATGCATTTATATATCCCAGGACCCTGAGGTCCTGGACCTTTGAAAGGCGTACGAGGGGCCGAAGCCAACTCGCAGAGGCCCTTTACATAATTTTAACGGAACGTGATACTAACCAACGATTATCCCTGTACGCGCTATGCTGGTGCATCCAAGGACAACCACCCGTTGGTGAAAAATTATTGCGATATATGGAAAACCAAGATAATAGGAGGTTAGGTGTCTTAAGGTTCAGGAGTCTTAAGTGGACTGGTCACCTATAACTATGTCAAGACTATATCGTTACAATGATATAGCCAACAAAGAACTATGATCGTCCACTATAGTGACCTTTGATGAAGGGTGAATTTGTGAATGGCTATTATCATGCACTACTGTAGCCCTCTACATGTCTGCCGTCCACTAACTAAAAAGCCGTTAAGCCACAGTTGGTCGTTTTTCACTTTTTAATGTAGTCTTATACAACTTTCGATGCTCTATCTTTTGGTCTAAGAATCATTTTTCTATGATTAATAGTTTTAGAGATACAGAACATTGCTGAGCAGTTAAACCACATAAATTTCGTTACTTCCTTAATTAAAAAGCGGCTGAGCCACAATACTTCTCTAGAAAGACGTTAACATACTTTAACGGCAAATTGATATATCATTTTTTCTAAATTTACTTAACTAAAAGTACGTTATCTAGTCATGCTTCACTAAAAAGCAGCTAAGCGTCTTTTACTACCTTCATGTATTGTGTCATACAAATAACCGTCTGAACATCGTACCTTAACTATAAAGCAGTTATAAAGAAAAACTACACTAGAAAGCAGTTATACGCCAATAGCGGCTTTTAAGTTATGTATTGAAATTAGTATTAGCTAAATATCAATCGCTAGAGAGCAGCTAAACGACAATACTAGACTAAATAGCAGTTAAACGCTTGTGATTTTCGATTGCGTTTGACCAGCTCAGGCTATTATAATTCCTTCACTTCGGGTGCTCGTAGCGGACGGACGCGGGTGCAGCGCGTCACTTGCTTTTTGGCGCCACATTTATGAGCTGTGATCAATTTCACCATCAAGTCGAATTATCGATGAAGCGGAAAAAGACCATATATGATTACACAGACTTTGAAAATGCAGTGACCTCAGCAAATAATGGTAAAGTTCTTGTTAATCTCCATGCAGCCTCAAGATTTTGTAAACTACGTAGGTAACGTATCAGATCGACGAATACAAAATTCAAGTCCCAGAGCGTATCTTAAAAATATGACACAAGTGTGTTTTAAACGAGGAAGTTTTGATCTCCATTATAAGGAAGCTTTTAATGAGGAATATGTGTCTCTTACATTTTTAAATGATAAATACTTGAAGAACCTGCATTTTGTTTTAACATTTCGTACGCAACCGAAAGGAATAGATGAGGAGAGAAAACTTAATCTTTTAACAAAGTTATCGCCAATTATACCTAAACATAAGATGTTATTTTGGCAAAATTTACCGATCATTGAAGGAAATAATATATCTGAATTGAACCAGAAGAAAAACAAAAGCAACGTAACTTTAGAAACTTATAGATTGAAAAAGTGCCTTTAGAATAATGTGGTCTTTTATATTTGATTAAATATTTTTGTTTACTTTATTACTTAATTTTGACACACGAGTGTTATTTATTTATTTATTAAATACTTTATGCACAAACGTACAGCGGCGGACTAAATGCCTTAGGCATTTTCTACCAGTCAACCTTAGGGTGATGCAAAGATAAATAGTGGTAGGTGCAATAAAAGAGAGAAAAGGCGAATAGGTACAAGAAAAGATATACTAATAAACCATAAATATCATACAATTATACAATACATACAAAAAATAAATAAACTATCTACATATATATCTACACTAATAAAGTCAAACAAATGAACAAAGAAAGAACAGTGAAGAAAGTCAGTACGATGAGTGGGACATTGAAGTAGGCGGTTATGAGATGAGCGCAGATTTCTATTGTGGTTGGCGTAAATGTATTGAAAGTGAGGGGCTAAATAACTAGGGGAATTAGGAGAATCAAGAAATGAAAACAAGGTAGTGAGCGCCCTTTGCTCTCTGCGCTGACGTATGGGTAACCACTTTAGAAGCTACCGATGCGCTGAAACATGATCATATTTATGTAGATTGTAAACGAATCGAATGCAGTAATTTAGAAGACGGTCAAGCTTGTTGAGGAGATCTGCATTCAAGTCATAGTAGCACACGTCACCATAATCGATGATAGGAAAAATCAAGGTCTGCACAAGCATTGTCTTCGTACTCGATGGTAGCAGATTTTTCAACCGAAACAGAGCCCGCAACGTTCCTGTAACCTTCTGACTAACACTAGCCACTTGAGTACGCCAGTTCATAGTACTATCGATGCGCAAGCCCAGATCCTTTACATCGGTGCTAAATGGGACGATCGTACCGTCGAAACGAACTGGTGGCAATGTTGCACTATCCACTTTAGCGATGCTTCGAGGACTCCCAAAGATGATAGCCTGACATTTATTGGGGTTTACTGCAACACCAAACCTATCGGACCAGGCTTTTATGGCTATTAAGTCCCTATTTAATAGATCGATAGCGGCAGATATTTTGTCGAATTTCCCTTGACAGTACAACTGCAAGTCATCTGCATACAGATGATACGAACACTGAAGTTCGGTAGTAATGATATTAATAAAAATAGAAAACAGAAGAGGAGAAAGGATACCGCCTTGAGGAACGCCAGCTTCCAACCCACACCAGCGAGATGAAGAATCTCCGACGTGTACCGACTGCTGACGCTCCTGAAGATAGGAAGAGAACCACTCCAGCGCTTCGGGAGAGACCATAATATAGGACAGAATGGCTAAGAGGATCTCGTGACTGACGGTATTAAAGGCATTCGAGAAATCGACCAACACTAGTACAGTGACTTTGGTGTCTTCAAGTCCTGCCCTTATATCGCCGGTCACTTTAAGGAGGGCGGTAACAGTGCTATGCCCCGGTCTGAATCCAAAGGGCTTATGAGTGAATTATACCGCACAAAAAGGAGAGTTGTTTGTGGACACAGGCCTCAAGCACTTTGGATAGGAAAGGAAGGATAGAAATTGGGCGGAAATGGGTTGGAAGAGTAGGACTACTAGTTGTTACTAGGTATAATTGCTTATTTACCTAATCTGATTTGCTAATTTTGTTAAAGTTTTTAATTAGTATTTAAGCATAAAAATGGCCTAATTTATATTTTTTTAGATAAAGTCTAATATTTAATTGATTATGACACTAAGTGTTACGAAAAATTATATTATTTCAACTTTGCAATTATTGATCTCTGATTGTGATACGTTTATTTCATAAGTGCATAAGAATTTGAAACCGATGTGTGTCATGACTGTGCCATAAAGCTTTCAAAAACAATACTTACATGTTTTGGGTATTTTTACAAAATAATTATAATATAATTTGTCCTATGGTTTCACGAATAATGATTATTATTAAAGATGTAGGTAATTGTGAACTCATTATTGAATAAGATTTGTAAAAGTTTGATTAAACTTGGTTTTTTATTTTATATCGTTCAATTAATAATTAGCTATTTGATAAGTTCTGATTGTCTATTCTTATTTAATAAATAAAGTTCTGATTTTAATAAAATAGTTTTTAACGTCTCAACTTTTTACGCGGAAGTGCTTACTTAAAAGGCAGTTTAAATGCGAGCGAGATGTTTTTAACTGCCTTCTAGTTAAACAATAGGAGAACCAGTATAAAAATATGTTTTACAATACTGAGCTTAAAAGCATTTAAAATCCCATAACTGCTTTCTAAGTAAGCAAAGTTAGTCTTTCAAGTGTTAGCGACTAGGCTGAAAGTCTGTTAAAATCCTTTAACTGCTTTATAACTAATTATATTTTTATAACTTTTACTATAAGTATAAGACGTGGCAGCTACAAGAAATTGCTTTGCTATAAAGCAGTTAAGGTATGGTTAGCGGCCTTAAAGTGCAGTATATTATGTAAAAATGAAAAAAATTGCTTAGTTAAAAGTTAGTAAATGAATTTAAATAAAATATAATAAATATAAATGAATGAAATATATCACATATTGTGCACAAAGACTATACCTACATATATAACTTGCAACCTTGTTCCTAGGTAGCATACTTTTCAAGAGACATCAATTCCCACTTATTTTCCCGTTTTTTCGAAAAATAGTTTTTGTACTTAGCTGCCTTTTAATTAGTGGACGGCAGATGTGTACAGTGCATGATAATAGCCATTTACAAATTCTTCTCATAATTTATGTTGGCCCGAGCGTGTCATTTTAACGCTGAAAACAATCTTAGATTTCGCTAACGCAACAAATTTTATTATTCACAACAAAAGCATAAAATAATGCTTATTATTTTGACTAATAAACAGTCAATAAGGTACGGAAATCTCTGCCTTAAAGCATTCAACAAAACACAATATTATGTTTTCAACGTTTGACTTAAAACAACAAAACTCAAGGTGCGTTGATTTTGACTAAGTTACTATGTGTTTATACTGTTTATATTCGCTAGCATATGCCTCGGGAATTAGTATTAAAGCATTTAAATCATGAATAAATTAAGTACGTAGCGTAATATCTTCCAGGAAACCTGTACCCTTGTTCCAAGGGTAGAAGTATGTTAGGGGGCGTATAATTTTGACAGGATATATACTATAACCTTCGTTAGGGACTCAACAATGTTGTTACTGTGACTAAGGGTGTATTATTCTGCGCAAAGTTATGTAAGTTTTGGTTTATAGGCTGGGAAAGGTATAATTTGTTTAGCCGGTGTTTTACATAAACTGGTTTATAGTATAATGTATTGAACTAAGTGGAACACGAATGCAAAAGATTAAGAGTTATAATGATTTGAATAAAAAAATGTTTATTGTTAAGGATAAACTTTAGGGGTGTTTTAATATCGTGCGGATGTCCTTTTCATACAAGTATTTATTGTAATGCGTGGAAGATGCACGTGGGATGCGGGGCGTGTTATCGGGCATCAGATCCGCATGCGGAGCAATTCCGCATGCGTGATGATTTCCGCATGATATTGAAAACACCCTAAGCCTGATTCCAGGGCTGCGGCATTGTCCGGAAGAGTTATCACGGCCCTGGAACGTCAAGTAGCAACTGAAGGAACACAGGTGAGTTTTAGTCAATAAAAATCTTACACTCTCTCTCCTTCAGTTTTACTGACAACTTTTTGAGATGAGTGCGGAAAACAATGTGCCGTCGACTTGGGCTGGGTCCTTACCGGACTGCCAAACCGCGACCTACCCATTGCTCGTCATCTGCTTTGCGGAAGGAGGTGGTCGTCTCCTATTCTCTCACGGTCCAGACCATGGCCTATACGGAGGCTAGACGCGAGAGATCACCGCTGCCGATCGCCTCCACACGTAGGTGCTCCATCCAAACGGGGTAAAGTTCCACCATAGGATCTACCATGTCCTCCTGCCAGTCCGCAAAATTATGACACCGCAACATTTCTTCCATCTGAATCCGAAACGGGAACCTCTCGAACTTGCCAAATCCGGTGACGACCTGCGTCAAACGGAAAGTGAGGACATGAACAGACGACCATCTCATATGGTAAACACTGAGAGATCAGTCACAAAAAAAATGTAATCCAAATTCTTAAAAAAAAACTGTTAGTTAGGTACTAAAGTTTATTTGAACTAATCTCATGGTTATTTATTTTATAATAATGCCCACAGTTGTTATTGAGACTGAAATAAGGCTGCTTAAATAAATGCATAAGACCCGTGCCAGAGTCCTTACCATGAGTTTTTACCGAATAACTACACCATCTTACCGTAGTCGATATCGAATAAACGTGCATCGAATAGATTACAATTAAACTCGTCCCATGAGTCAAACGGACTCGCTAGCTACAACTCGATTGTAAAAACGGTGTCGAGTGTTTAAGTTAGTACAAAAACTGCATCGTATCTAACTTCACACTTAAGTTTACTCTCTTTCTAGCTACAGTAAAAGACAGAATAAGGCAGATAGACCTAAAAACCCTACCAATTTGAAACACCGATTCTCTATAACCCGGCCTATTGAAAATGTAATAATTGTAGTTGTACAAATATTTTGATGGTTTAGTGCTGTTGTGAGTTTGCGAATTCTTAAATGGGAAAAATGGAGAGCTTTGCCAGTAATACGTAAAATAACAATGCGCATACTAAAAAGTGGTATTTCTATTATGAAATCCATGTATAAAAGTAAGTTTATAGCTTTATTTCTAACATACTTCTAATTTACCTTCATTACTCTTTATATAGATTTCAAATCTGTATAAACCCTTAGGAGACCACACAAATACTAGAAAGCCTCTTTATTGATTCTATATTCTTTGTTGAAATTATTTTCACTAATATGTTCAAGTGCCTTTCGTATAGTCGCTGGGAAATTTCCTTTGACGGGTTGTTCGTCTTCATATGCAGTCGTACATAACATTCTACGTTAAATAAGTTTTACCGGACATATTTATGCATAAATAAATAAAATATTGTTTTACTCGACACGCTTCACGACACTTTCACCCTTCAATATGCTAGTGAGTTACTTTACTACTGTAGTAACGGTTTGCTTCGATAGCACCTGTCAAATTGGTTACTCATGGTACCGATTTTCTATAGGAAACTACTGAAAACTTTATTCGCTAGCGAGTTCTTATTCGATAGGTTTTGTACTTGATGACTCATACTACTGATTTTGGTTCTGCAAGTGACCGCTAGAGGCGTTGTAAAATTTGCCATACAAAAAATTTACGGCGTCGATGTCGAGTAGCGACAAATACTATTGCTTTAAACTCATGGTAGAGGTACGGAGGCCAAAACCTCTCAATCTTTTCAATAGTCTTCATCATGATCATTATTTTAGCCGAAAGACGTCAACTGTTGGAGATAGGTTTCTCCTAAGCGTCGCCACCCAACAATAGTGATACAAACCAATACAACACGCTTTACAGCAAACATGCCTTATTGCATCATGTAACATGATAAAAATTAAGATAAATCTACCACTCGCCCTATGTAGCACGCCGTCCGATCGTCCAGTAACCGTCCGGAACGAGCCCAAGTCATCGACGACACGTAGTGCTCCACGCGCGCCTCAAGAAGATGTCAGCAAATCGTTTTAGTCAGTAAAAGTCAGACATCAAAGACGGAAAAAAGCGAGAGAAGTCATTGAATGATTTCCCACCTCAAAATAAAACTACTCGACCCATAAAGCCCTATCTAACTTATTTAAAATCTAGTAGCCCCTATCCTATATTTATTATTTACTAGCATAGCATATGTCACTCAGGAATAAAGCGGCTTTCTATCGGTGAAAAAATTTTAGCTATCGGACCAGCACTTCCAGAGATCCTCCTACAAACAAAAAAACTAACTTTACCTTTAGAATATTGGTGTAGATTTTGCCTCCAGACACGCTAAGCCGGCCCTGGGTACATTGCTATTTCGATCACAGTCAAATATACTAACATGAAAATACGTACCATAGTTTTGTTTTTTTTTTTTAATTGTACATAAAAAATAAAGTTTATTAAATTGTATGTAGTATTCCCTGTTCATTTGTAAAACATACAATTTGTTCGAAAATATCACTCTTTATGAATATTTTATACTAGCTGACCCGGTGTACTTCGTACCGCCTAACAGTCAATGAATGTAGAGTGTGTCTTTCGATATAGTCAACCGATTGCGATAAAACAAAGCCTAAGTAATATATCAAGTTATACACAATTCTTATGTATAAAAGCTATCTACGTCGATTTCGTACATTTTACATGATGCGCGCAAAACTAAAAACTTCTACAGATTTATTATATGTACAGATAGATAGCTTGTTTTGGTACAAATGCCAAACGCGTGACTTATTTTTAAAATTACAAGTTACTCGATAGTAACGTTCAGGGGAGCGTGAATCGACTAAACAGAACCGTTATTGCGTATTGCCGCTAAATCCTGGGAAGCGACATAAAAAGGGGAGGTTTATATTTAGCGGTGGGCGAAACCAGGTCGTGTGATAATGATCGTTTTTCGCACCAAGCTTTTGTTATAACTCGGCAAAATGTGACTAAAATATCTTCTACTTTCCGTTAGTCAATAATAAATTACTATCTTGATTTTATCACCTTTTCACACATTCATAGTATATGACTTAGTTAATGTTTGAATAGGTACTTTGTAATTTATAAATAAAGAAAGATTACTGTGTCTATTTTTTCCACTCTCTCTTGCTTTCCACTCCGTCTGAAACAAAATAAACAAACATCAAATAAAACAACATCCATTAATTACTCCCCTAAACTCTCACAATAAAAATAAAAATTAAAACTCCAGACCGTAACCTCCCAATAAACAGAAACACGTTTTAAGACCCCGTCTTAGTTAATAGACGAACTCAATTAACAAAATGGCAGCCGAACCAAACAAACAACCAACGAAGTAAGAATCAAATGAGCTCTCAAACAACGTCTGTAGGTAATTAAAACGTAATAATTGAAGCGTCTGGATCCTCCATATCATTATAATGAGAACTAGTGTTGTACCCGTTTCAAACGACCTTCGTTAGCGCTATCGTGAACAAAATTAATGATGTAATGTGGTTGTTCGTACTACATTTGGTATGTTGCGGTCTAATTATGCTTCTGTCACTGGTTTTGACTCGAAATGCTTGCACTTGTAATCTTTGTTTGCACATCACTGGTTATTGTGGCGCGGGTAATAATTTTGTATCGCGCACGTAATATTTTGATGAAGGTTGTAATGGTGAAAAGGTTCAACCTCCCTGGCGTCGATTAAGAATATTAAGGTAACTTATTCATGTTGCATTAGCTTAGACACCGAGCGTTTTAATGCATTTTAATTAGTAATATTAGTCTCTATAGTCTACTTGTCTTAATTTTACTGGTGTTGAGTCAAATTAAGTTTAAAACAGCGCCATAATACTGCAAGAAAATATACTAAATAACTCCAAAAGTGACAGCCAAATTTGTCCAATGTAGAAAAATAACATCTAATTTCGTCACTTTGCCCAAGCTATGGAATTGATAAACTTTTTCTGTTTCTGCGTTGGCAGTAAATCTCATTATGTAAGTACAAATGTATCAAAACTCATTTCAACGACAATTTTTGTTTTGCTGAATAGTTTTACTCAACATTATAAAATTTCTGGTTCTGTCGGACACCTGCAGAATATAAACGAAAATGTTTATTGAAAAAGTTATTTTCTGTGTGCAGAGCTCAGCATGTATCCTATTGGAAAAGTTATGATACATCAAAACATCGAATTTCTTCGTGGGATGTCAGACGGAGTTTTATTATTTGAAATTTTGGCTCAGATGTTTCAGTTTAACAGATGATGTCGATGTTTTACGTGAGTGTCATAAGCCTAGAAACTTTAACACATGTGAGGTGAACATAAGCTTTGTTGCAGAATAAAAAATAGGCTTAGTAACATGTATAGGAATTGAGTTACTCAATATACGAAATGTAAATCTGTAGGTAACTCTTCGAGAAAAACATACCATAGCGTGACCAAAATTATTTGTGACCATTCTAGTCCTACTTCCCTTGACACAAATAAACGTTGCGATTGATCACAAATCGTTACTTTTTATCATTCCTGAAACATCTGCCCCTTGATCTCCTCAATTTCCGGCCGAAGCGCCTTCTTATTCCAAACTTTGACCAACTTTTGGAGAGCGTTCAATATTATTACGATTTTTATGGTGGCTTCAGTATTTACATAATGATTAGGTGTTCTGTTGTGGACTATATGATTTATTCTGTGTTTGTAACGTGTAGGAGGTTCTTGATTTGATTTTTTTAACTAGAATTTTCCAAAAGCAGCCTAGAGTCCAATTATATACCCAGTTGATGGAAACGGATGATTGTTATGTTATTAATTATTCTAGTTAGTTTTCATACGATTAATAATAATTTGATGATGAATTAGATTAATACGCAGAAACAGAGAAACAATTACAAATGTCTCGTCTATTCTAAGTTCAATAATGCGCAATCATGTAATACAATATTATTATTTATAGGGACATCAAAGGACCACGCAATGGACATCTGTTGTATGTCGATGGATTGCACAACTACGGATATAAAAAGTTATGGGGAAATTAATATTAATGTCTCAATGTACACGTTATTGTTTGTGCTTGTTGTTAGATTTCATTGTTTTGTTGTTTTTATTTGTAATAGATTATTGTAATGTTATCTAGAGGTTTTTGTATAGCATTTTTGTTATAAGGACAACCAAATATAGGGTTCACACTTTGTTCAAGTATCCACCTATAAATCTAAATTAAATGTTATGAGTGAGTGAATATCTAGATTAGTTAAAAATATGTTGAAAAAGAAAATAAATAACGACCTAATAAGTAACAAACAGGACAGCGAAAACATTCAATGTTATTCAAACACAGAGCAGAGAAAAAACTGGATCATTATCTCGTAACAGTGACAAAAGATTCAGTGATGAGAAAGACAGCATTCTCGATCCCATTATTGCGAACCAACGCACCAAGCTGCTAGTACTTCCAATGAATCTATCTTATTGGTTCAACGAGATTGTATCCGAGCTTAGGATCTTATTAGGGATTAGGGGCGTATTCGCAAGACCTAGTTTATTTATTTATTTTTCCTTTTCGTCATATCTGTTCGTCTGTCAATAAGGAAAAAGTACAGTATTGACTTGATACGAAATTATTTTCTAGGAAAAGTCCGTCACGAAATAAAGATAGAATATAATTTCACTAGAGGATTATTCTCACTATAAGTATATTTCTTTGGATCATTTACAGGATGTAATAAAAAGGTAAAGTTTTGAAGGCGAAAACACTTATGGAAATGTTATAGCTCTTTCCAAAAGTATTATAATTTCGTTGAAAAGACATCGATGTTTTATGGAACAAGTATTATTATTTATCGGTGTCGTTTATGATTTATTGAAATTATACTAGGAAATGATTTCCCTGTAAATTGAATGCTGAGTTGGAGGTTAATGAACCAGTAACTAACCTAAGGGATCTTATACATATAAAATTCATTAGTTTCCAACATAACAATGTTTATGTAATGTAGTTTCCTTTAAAACAATACAATCAATTCAATTGGCAAAGCATAATTATGCATTTAATGTTTCCACTACTGGGACCTGGACCTGGACCATGACGTTTAAAGTAAGATTGTTTCATTCTTATTTCCAGTGTGGGTAAGAGATGGCGCTAGACAACCTGTAGCTCTGTCTCTTACCCACACTGAAATAAGAATGAAACAATCTTACTTTGAACGTCATGGTAACCCCCTTAGACCTTCTCTCTAGAAGAGGAAAAGAGCCGCAATCCACCCACGGGCCCAGTGCGATGCCTTCGAATTTTTGGCTATAGGACCTAGTTGACACTTCATGGGTTCCAAGAACTGACTTTTACTTCTGCCAGAGATAAGGCATTGTTATACAACGTGGCAATGCTGCTAGAATTTTGTGCACACTTCAAGTTTATAGTGACGCAGAGGAATTTTTTGATATTCTATTTTCATATAATTATTTTGTTAGGCGTTTTTGTTGTAAAGATATTTAAAGAGCAGGCACTTAATTTTAATAATGTGTATGTCAGTGAAGTCAATATTACGGAAGCTTAAGAACGAATGAACTAGTCGAAGCGATGCTGACGTCAAATCGTTTTGACAGAAACTGGACTGGCGTTCGAACGAGCCGAGATAAAGTTCCGAATGCAGAGACCAGCGGGGCTATTGCGTAACTCTGTTGACAGTTCAAGTGATGATCACTTGTTAACAATGTGCATCATTGAACTGTCAAACAGCTAGTTTCGTATTGCCTATCATCAGTGACCAACTGCAGTGACGTCATTAGCCACATTGTATCGATACTTTTAAAATTGCGATTGTGTAAGCTTTTGAAGCTGTATAATAGTCGATAAAATTTTAGAGTGGTCACAATAGGCACCGTAAATTTTTATAATTCACCACATTTCCACCGTAGTTTGTTAGTCACTTGTGTGATACGTAATACCAATTTTATGAAATTGTCAGTTGACAACTAAGTTTAGTGTGCAACGAATGCTAGTTGTCAACTGTTATTAAAAAAGTTAGCCAATAGCCCCCCTGGTTCTCTTTTCTCTGTCGGCAGCCTTGTGAACAACAACTAGTCTAGTAACTGTCTGGCAATTCGTTGTGTAGTGAACACCTAAAGCTTATATCAGAATAAATCAGTTGCGTGGTCTGGAATGGTTTCTTTATTGCTTGTTACCCACTCATTGCTCTCAAAATAGGGTCTCTGGAAAGGATTACCACTGTAATTGGCTTCCTGAACTGGCTATATTTCATTAAATTACCTACCTCTGCTCCTATCTCCCTTATCTCCCAAAGTTACACTTAAATTTTTTTAAACTAGCAACTTCGACTTACCGTGTCAAGTACTTCATAATGTTTCTAACAGCATTATTTATGCGGAAGCCTTTGCAACACGTACCTACCTCCTTGTATAAACAACTTGGAAACTTACTGAGATAATGCGACTAAGTTAAGAGTGTCTTCGCTAGTTCTCATATTTCCTGAGCCGCTTAAAAACTTCGTGTTTTATCTTTTATCGCTTTAATTGGATTCTTCTAAAAAGGTTTTCCTGCTTAATTTTTTTTTCAGACTTTTATTATAGAAAGAAAACAGTATTTTCATAGGTATTTATTTATTTACTAACTGCTGTCAGCTGCTTCACCCGTGTGAAAGTAGAACATTGTCCCAAAGGAACATACTCCTAGGATAAAGATGATCCTGTGTGATATTTCAGGACAAGGTCTACCCGTGTGCCATTCATGTAAATCTTTTCCGCCGTTCAAGTGTGAACGTGAGTGAGAAACTAACAAACATACACACACTCTCTCAAACTTTCAACTTTATAATATTATTAGTATGATATTTTGGAGGTTTAAAGCGGAACAGAAAGTAAAGTCCCGCAATTCTCCGTTGAAAAGGGAGGATCCTCCGACCAGACGGGTGTTATGTCTGGTGGGCAACTGCCCGATAGATGATTTCGGGCTGTTCTATATGTTATAATCGCGTGGAGAACTTTAATTGCGCGATGCAGGATTAGTTCTTATGTGACGCCATAGATGTCGCTACAATATGATTAGTATGACTGACCAATCTACACCTAATAACCTCTTGATACAATATGCTTTTATAGAATAGTGAATATTATGCGATAGACACAGCATGCATAGACAATGTTAAAACTAAGATTTTACGTCTATAGTGCAGATATAACACTGACTTTCTAAGGTTCATATAATTGACCTATTTATTTCTATGTTCATAATTTTTTCTTCAATAAACGAATTTCTGTATTGGTATCTAACAATTTAGTAAGGTTTTCGGATATTTCTTCTATAAATAGAATCCAATTTATTTTCCGGGCATTTGAGATGCTTCGAGGAATATTCCATTTTCATTAAGGTTTTAGTACCATTGGTGCCATTTTAAGTTGTCCTTTGATAAAAGACCAATCATTTGTGTACAAGGCTACTGAATATTAAAAGAAGGCCGGGAAATATTTGATTATTTATCTGCCTAATATCACTGTCGCCTCCGAGGCTCGCAATTACTGTCTTGGCCTTTTCCCAATTTTCAATTATTCTTTATTTACTACTAGCGGAAGGAATAAACATAAATTCGACGACTGAAAACGGACTAGTTTTTTTTATATTTTTTCAACAGTCGATTTTTCCGGCCTGTAATTATTTTTATGGGCGAATATAAAAAACTTCAAATTTCGTGTTCCAAACTGTGACGTCAGACCTGGTACAGATAAATAACTGGTCCTGGAATACTACAGTTAAGTTCAAACGTAGGATACAAATACAACTATAGACAGTGACGTGTCCTACTCTTCCGCCTACAGTGAGACATGTCTTCCACTGGACGCTGGATTGGGATCAATAAATTAAAAAAATTAAAAATTTCTGGGGCACTGGGTCACTGCTACACAGACCGATAATAATGACATGGAGAAGGAACGCAGGGCGCTGTCAATCAAAAGCAATATGTTGATCCGTAGATTTGCAAAGTGTTCAAAAGATGTAAAGGTTACTCGGTTTAGGGCATACTGCCAGTCTTTTTACACTTGCAGTCTATGGGTTGACTACACGCAGAGGGCTTACAGCGCCTTGCGAGTCCAATACAGGGCATTGTTGAGGCTGCCGCATCATTGCAGCGCATCGAGGATGTTTGCGAAAGCATTTATTGATGACTTTTATGCTATCGTACGAAAGCGTGTCGCTTCCCTGATGGGGTGGGTACGGGGCAGCGCTAACAGTCTGCGGATAGGACTGATGGCCTTATATTAAAACACTGGACGAGGACGCAAGTTTTATCCTCCAACTGTGCCCAGAAGTAGTGTTGTGTGTGTTTTTTAATTATTATTTGATTGTGTGATTTAGTTATTATTATTGACATGCATATTGAATTTATTTATTTAATTGACATGAGATGTACTAACACTAGTTTATAAGTTGTGTATGTCTTTACTAACAATAATGGATTGTATTGTCTTAAAAATAAATTATTATTATTATTAAATAAATAATAATATTTTTTTAAGACGCGCCTTAAAAAATTATTATTATTTATTTATCGATTAAATTATAACACCTTTACAGACGCGTCCAAGGCGGCGTTATAACTAACATTTTAAATACATAGCTAAGATACCGTAAAACGAGGGTACTTTGAGAGCTGGAGTATCTTTTATGATAGCTAAACTTGGTACGTTTTTTTCGGAATCAATCCGGATACTGAAATTAGGAAAAAAAAATCTTGTTTCTATAGCCAGACTGACAGATTGGCTATATTTAGACGAAACATCAATGAGCAGTAGTTTTCAAAACCAAATAAAATTGTTGGTTAAAGTTTTGTGTTCAAAAGGTGTAACAATTTGTTTAAATAACTTCAGTGGTTCAACCTAAATATAACTGTTTGGTTTGTAGTGTTTCACTGTTTAAATAAACAATTCTTTGAGATTTAAAGCATGTTTGAATTTTTGGTAACGGTCGCCATTTTGTTTTACATGATTTACTCTATGTTAACCGGGGCTACTTTGATAGGATATACGAGGTAACTTTGATGGTCCTCAATTTCACCCTAATGGTTGTAGTTCCCAACCTTGTAGGAGTAATATTTAAATTATCAATTTAACCCAATCCTTTGTGTTTATTTTAGTTGCCTTATAGTTTGCACCTACAAAAAAACCGCAGGTACAAATATAAAAATTACACAATAGCAATGGATGAAGCAGCCTATCACCTTCTCTCATGCAATCTCATCTCAAGGGCTATCATACTCTATCTAACTTTTTTTTTGTCATCATTTTAAATGTTTAACAGTATTGAAACTGTAATAATACAGGGCGACGTGATAGAGTATGTGGAATATAACAAGAAGAGCGAGACAAAAAAATCCGATCAATGAGTAGATCATTGCTTAGCCCACATTTGCCCATCAGTGGGATGAAACAAGCTGACATTTACCACTACAAGATAACTACACATAGCATAAGCATAATCAGCCTCTTAATTTTCCCACGGCTGGGACTCAGGCCTCCTCTCTAGGAGAGGGAATGGGCCTTAATCCACCACGCGTGCGGGTTGGTGAATGTCACATGTTTTCGAATTTTTTGTTCTAGGAGATGCCGCTTTCCTCACGATATTTTCCTTCACCATTTTGAGAGCAGTGGCGATGAAATAAATTAAACAAAGTAATGCGCCTGGTTGGGTTTGATCCCGCGACCTACAACTCGTAAGACAGTCGGGGCCGTTACCCCTCGGCTACCATTGCTCTTTAACTACATATACAATAACTACCCAATAGAGTATAATACCACAGTATTTTCAATCTCTAATGTCATAAAAGGAATCGGTATTTCATTTCTAATGTAGACTATAATATTATATATTTAATATACCTACAATACTATATTCAAAGTATTATACATGGCCTATAATAACAAAATTGAACGGTTTCTTTTAGAAACGAAACTCGGTAATTGACCGAATAACTATCCGGTATAAAAAAGTTTCAGATTTGTATGCGGACCGAGCGTATATTTATGGTAATTTATGTCGGCGACCCGGTGTAAAACTTTCACAAGCCCGAAATCGTATTTAGAGCAGTCGGATGAAGCCATCTTTGATAGTTCGGGAGCTAGACGTTATTTCATTGAGTCACTTGAAGCTAACAAATAAAATCATATCTTCAAGTCTTTTTTTAGGGTTCCGTACCTCAAAAGGAAAAAACGGAACCCTTATAGGATCACTTTGTTGTCCATCCGTCCCTTTATCTCGGGAACACGTAGAGGTATTGAGTTGAAATTAAAACCATATACTCAGGTTTGAAAGAAGGTCTGAAGCTGTGAAAAAATCAAACTTCAACGTTAACGAAAAAAAAAGATACGGTCGTTTATGTCGCAAAAAACGTGTATTTCGACACTCTCAAGGGAATCAAAATTCATTGGGTACTTCCAGTTGACCTAGAATCCTGATATTTGGCATGAAGCAAGGTCTCACAACAAAAGTATAGGAAAAAATCAGAAAACTGTAAATCTGTAGTCACGTCACAAAGAAAAAACCTTTTTTGCGATTCGGAAAAATCTTCGTAACTTAATTCGGGAATTGAACTGTTTTCATAGGTAAGTTTGTACGGAACCCTTAGTGCGCGAGTCCGACTCGCACTTGCCCGGTTTTTTTTTAGGTAAGTTGTCTTTAACGCTTCGCTTGCGTAAGATTTTTATCAGTGATACAAATTTTGAACTCCCGTTTCAGCCCCTATAGGATGGAATTTAAGAAATCGTTACAACACTTGTTTTTTTATATTATTAATTGTTAACCTAATAAAACAAAGTTTCATGCTTCTAGCTTCAAAAATGGCAGACAAACCGACGATACCATATTAACTTCCAACCCTTTTTTTACCCCATTATATCCCTCGTCTACGTCTTAAAAACAAGACCTGTGAAAAAACAGCTTTTTACGTCCAAGGATCTAGGTCGTGCGTTGATGAGTCAAGCCTTCACTTTTTAAAGGTATATACGGTACATAGGTACATTATATAGAAAGGAGCATCAAACAAACTCACTTTGATGAATGTAACATTTTTTAAATAATTTAAAGTACATGCAAAACTTTTCATAAATAATAAAATCTTGACATTTCATAATTCAAAGACATTATTCAGAGGATCAGATCATCCAGATAAAATAAATAACGATACGAGCTCCTAAACCATCAAGATACTCTTGATAAAAAGTGTAGTTTTACCCTCACGAATTTGATCTACAAACTTTGTGTAAGAGATCAATAGTACATTAGCATTCAAACTCAAATGTAGAACTAGTACTTGTTTGACGTTGTTTTGACGTTTCGCGACGGTTTTTCGTATTACTTTTATAATTTCACGGGAATTGAAGTTTTATTCTTTTTAAGTGAAAGTCTGAATGTTTTGACATTTTGATGTTTGTGTATCAGGGTGGGTTTCCACTGGAGTGGAGCTGGGTGGAATGGAGCGGAGAAAAGCAGTAAAAAGTGGCAAGAATTTCCATTAAAGCAGAGCGGTACGGAGTGAATTGAGCTACTCTTAGCTTCGTGCTCTGTGCTGGGTATCTGACACCATATGGTCCGGCTCAAGGCCGCGTGTTCATAAGTTTTACTTGTAAGTCCTCTCAGCTCCAATCCGCTCCACTTACACTGTTTTCACTGATGCAGAGTGGAGGTTTCGAGCACTGTGATTGGCCAATTCACGGTCCGCTCTTCTCCACTCCAACTAGCTCTGCGTTAGTGGAAACGCATCCTTAATCACGACTCAACGGCTAAAGTAGTTTTGATGAAACTTGACACCCGTGTATAAAACAACCTGGATAATGACTTAAGATAATTAAATATCTACTTTTTATCCCGGTAGTATCTACATTTCGATGATTTATTTTCAAACTCAGATTGCGAGCAAAGCCGCTGGTAAAAACTAATTCTGTACAATTATATTATTCCGTACAAGTTCTTAGCACCTATTGTAAAGTATTTTCAGTCATGCTTTGACGAGCTTCACTTGTTTGTTGACATTTTTGACGCAATTCACGGAAACTGTGCGAGTTCCACTATATCAAAGGCACAAGTAAGGGCCGGTACACACCGGAATGAATGAGAATGAGTCGCGAAGTTTAAAATTATTTCATTCCAAAAGTACTCGCCGCATCGCTGTCAGCCACTGCTATTTTGGTATGTTTCGGCCCTAATGAATACGCGGAATATTACCAAGCCCAAATTCGAATGCATATATCTAACAGCTTTATTATTTTTATTTATTCGGTTTGTTTTTTTAAATGAATACATTGAATTATTTCCATGTATGTTACAAAAGAGAAAAGTTGTTTAAAACTAACAGATATAAACTGAGCAACAAAAAAAAAACTTAAAAAAGACGAAATAGCAAATAATTCACCGCTATTTTTCCGCACAACAGCTAACTCAAAACCGATGGATGATAACGCAAAGTTAAACCAGAAAATACGACACACAAAATGCACACAAAATAAAACTAGAAAATGCAATCGCAATGCAATCGATGAAAGTCAGCAATAATGGAGTTTTATTGACGTCAAGACCTTTCTACAATGGAAATCGTAGCCACCAGCCACCATTGTGTCAACAGTATCCAGTGTCCAAATACAAACGAATTAATTCAACTCACAACAAAGGGAAACCTTTTCCCATTAGGCTAAAGTAAACCGTAGTAATTGAGTTTGAATTGCTTTAAAGATTTATTCGCACTATGTTTGTGTGCCAGCCTATATCGAAAAATTAAACGGTCCCCACATTTTAATTGAATTCAAATTGAAAAAGGGCGACCATCCGGTGAAGAGTGAATTTAATTTACGAATATAAAAGTGTGACGAATAATGGGAACCGTTTGGGAGGTTACCGTTCACCGATAATCGATAATTATAATCTGTCTTTTTTTAATTTGTGTACACTTTTTATTATTAGAATGGAAAATTTTTCATCATTAAAAAGTGTCCACAAATAAAATAAATGTAGACGCTGTTACTCTGAACATTTTCAGCAATAGGTAACTAGATATCTACTTCCCCTTGTCTCGTCCCTTTTCGTTTTTGTTTACTCGAAGTTCTTAGTCCTTTGAGTTAAAATTACATAGAAACATACGAAGAACTTAAAACGTAACAGTACCTACCCTGCAAGTTTTGCTACCAATGTTTTCGATTTAGCATTAAATTAAACAACACAAACTTAGACGACGATCTTGGACTTTAAACAGTGAATGACGCTTAATTAATGAGTGTGAGCAAAATATTTAAATGTCGAAATCTCAAGACATAGTGTAAGTCATAAATTAATAACTTCATGTTAAAAAGAAAAGAATCTGAATTAATTACTATTAAGAGGAAACATTGTTTATTACATGAATGAAAATTGAAAGTTGGTTTGTATGTGTGTATGTTTGTTACTTCTTCACGCTTAAACTTCTAAGCGGATTTGAATGAAATCTGCTACATGGGTGAACCATATTCTGGAAGTACAACTTAGGCTTTAATTTATAAAGGTAGGAAGTACTAAATTCACGAGAATGATAACTAGTTTGTTACTATATTTGTAAAAAGTAATGTCACTTATCGTCCCTTAGCTTACAACACCGCTCAAGTCGAAAATTGGCGATTTTCACATTTGAATGCCTTTAGATGGAGCTGCTCATTGCGCATCTTACCATTGGTCACATGATATAAATTTCAGCCAATCAGAAGCCATAATTCGAAAAGTAATGATAACGTGCAAGTCGGCTGGCCTCTCAACACCGCACAGTTTTTTTTCGTTTTCTGTAAAATTGGTAAAAATGACTTATGCGGTGTTGTTAGCTAAGAGACGTTATCCTACTTTTTTTTTAAATTAAGCCTGTACTTTCCCACATTTGGCAACCAATTTCCTCCCAAACTTCCTCCAGGTATTCTTTTCTCGAACCACCTTGAGAAATCCTACTACAAAGTCTTTTATTGATAGAACATTATATTATCTCTGAGTGATAGAGGCTCCAGAAGCTAATGGACATAATTATGAACATATTTTAACTTATTCTTTATGTTTGGGTGGGAAACCATTAAATAACTTGTCCTGTTTTACCAGCGAGAAGGACCGTTAGATTTATACTGAGTAAAACTTACCTGTATTCCTTCAGTTGTACTTTGCGATCCAGGGCCACGAACAAGACTTTCGAAAAATCCTGCAGCCTTTCTTCCCCATTTTGAGTTTTGTTGCGCAGACTTGGTCCTTTACCACTACATCCAAAAGTCCCAACTCAAAGTCTGCCAACGTGCAGTATACTTTATGTTAAACTAATGCTAGAGTATAATCAGGAGGTCGCCTCCTGCGAAGCAGTAATGCTAGCGAAGGAAGCGGTCGCACGCGTGAGGTAACGAACTTCCTCACGCCCCAGCCACCGGGTTCCCACAGCGATTTCCAGCCACCGTAGGCGTGGGCTTGCGGACGGCCAGGCATCCAGTAACCGTACGGACCGAGCCCGCCTCAAGGAGAGGTCAGCAAAACTGTAGGGGCTCAGCAGGGTCGAAACCTTACTGGGCCTATGGGTTGTACGAAAGAGAACCCCGGGGTTCTGGAACGAAAACAAAGAAGGAACACAGGAGTGGGTTTTAGTTACTAATAGTATGACACGCCTTCCCATTCAAGTCATTGGATGATTTCACACCTAAAAAAATCGCCGTAGTATAATAAAACACTATACTGCGCTCCATAGCACAAATCGTTGACGTTACTCAGAAGATTGCCCAGCTTAAATGGGACTGGGCAGGATATGTCTGCCGCATGCCCATGCCGATGGGCCCGTAAAACACAAAATTTGTACCCTCGGGTTGCGGCAGGCCACGGAGGAGATAGCGTGACGACTTCGGTGTCTTCTTTAGGCAAGAAGTGGCCCAGCACTGGGAACAATCGGACGAATAGAGAGAAGCATTTTCCCAGGAGAGAGACACGCATGATATAATAATAATACACTATTTTTTAAGTGTTATTATTGTTTTCGTTTTATTTAAATATTCAAACATTTTATTTAAATATTTAGATCAATAAATAAAACTTAACAATCATAATTGTAGCCCGATGGCTACAAAAACTGACAGCATTGTGAAAAACTAACCTCATTATTCTTTAGACAACCTCAAATTCAGACCAAAGATAGATAATATTTTTTTAGAGAGCTTAACAAAAAGAAAACAAGATAAGACTTCTTATACGAAACCGCAAATGTTTTACCTTCAAAAAACATATTTATTTTTATTTCTACTAAGTCTCCTTGTAAAACAAGCCTTAATTAAATACGAAATAGTACACTTGAGCGGCAGAAATGGGGTGGCAACCCTTCTTATAACTGAAAATTAATGTAGTAAAATTAAATTTAGTTCTACGCAGTGTACAATATTAAAATTATCAAATCAAACATTATTTTCATACTATGTATTTTGATGAGAAAATGGGTCTATTTCTCTGTAACAAATACAGTCGAAGGTATTATTATATAACCTACGGATATTTAATTCAAGAATATGTGATTTTAGGCAAAGAGTCTGACATCACATCTTCTAACACCTAATATAATTTAACTGTAGCAGGCTTGCTCTTTTTGTGAGAGAGAACAACTGTACAATTTTGAGCTATGTTTATGACACCGAACCGAACTCATACACTGAGAAAAAGATGTCAGTAGATTCACATTTTTTTCATCTTGATTATGTGTACGACCAACCAACCCTCCTTGATGAGATAGTAGCACTATTCTTACGTGAGTACGTTTCTAAACTTTTAATGATTTTATCTACGATTACAAAAGAACCTAATATTATATTTTGTTTATTATAAATTACAAAGCCATTTCAAAGACATTTACAAATATATTTGTCGGAGAAGTCAATAGTACGGAAGCTTGAGAACGAATGAACGAGCTAAGTGAAAAGTGACACATGTCACTTTGACAGAATCCGCGCTGACGTTTGCACGAACCGAGCAGATAAAAGTGCCGACCGCAGAGGCGCGGGGCTCTTTCCTCTGTCGGCAGCCGTGCGTACAACGTCTAGTATCGGGGACTCTCTCACTGCTCGTTGTGTAAAGTGAATACCTAAAGCTTGCATCATAATTTATTGCTCGATCCCAGCCATCGCCCACAAAACAGAGTACCTGGACAGAGCTTCAATGATGATCGGCATCCTGCGCCGACATCAGAAGTGGGATTCCGAGCAAATAAACAAGAGCAGCATATACCTAGGTACCCATGTCCGGTGAGGACCAGAGTCATGCGGAAGTTAAGGGATGCCTAGTTGACTTTCCAGCCACTCCTCAAAGAGGCGACTTACTGCCATAATTGTGACGTGCCCAGATATACGCATGTCTGCGTTCCCTTGAAGCTGTGAAAAACCAAACTTTTGAGTTAACGAAAAAAAACCGATACGGCCGTTTATGTCGCAAAAAAGTGTATTTCGACACTCTCAAGGAAATCAAAATTCATAGGATACTTCCAATTGATCTAGAATCCTGAAATTTGGCATAAATCCTAAAGGAAAATATCTAAAAACTGTAAATTTGAAGTTACGCCACAAAAAAAAAAAAATTGGTTGCCTGTAAAGTCGGTATACGGGCGAAAGTTTTACGTGACAACGACTTTGAGTGGTAAAATAATTTTAATGTGAATATTCATTCGTATAGTAGGAAGAAGGATGAAATAATATGTCTGTCTCTCTCGCTCTTAGGCGGGCTAACCATGCCCGAGTGGAAGGGACGCGTGCCTCTCACTCGCTCTCATTGTGAGCGCATAACGTGAGCGGAGCGTAACGCAGTTTCTTGAAGTGTCACCCGGCAAACCAATTTATAAGACGTTGTCACGTCAAAATCGATTCGGAAAAATCTTCATAACTCAATTGGAGAATTGAACTTTTTTTATAGGTAAGTTTGTACGGACCCGCACCCGAACCCGCACTGGGCCCGCGTGGTGGATTACGGCCCATTCCCTCTCCTAGAGAGGAGGCCTGAGTCCCAGCAGTGGGAACATTAAAAGGCTGATTATGCTTATGCTTATGCTTGTACGGAACCCTCAGTGCGTGAGTCTGACTCGCACTTGCCCGGTTTTTTTTATAGATAATGCTAGGGAACCCTACGTGCGCGAGTCTGACTCGCACCTGTGACCCTTCTGGGCACGCCACAATTATGGCGGTAAGTCCCCTCTTTGAAGAGTGGCTGGAAAGACCACATGGCGTCCTTACCTACCGCATGACGCAGGTCCTCACCGGACATGATAAGTTCGGGAGGTTCCTGCACCGAATTCGTGCGGAAGGAACGCCTGGGTGCCGCCATTGTGTGGACCGTCCGGAGGACACGGCGGAGCATACGGTAGAGGTGTACCCCGCCTGGACAGAGCAACGCTGTGTCCTCGATCGGCGACAGTGATCTCACGCGCCGGGCATTGGTACAGGCCATGGTCCGGAGTGAGGAGGAGTGGCAGGCGGTCGCCTCCTTCTGCGAAGCAGTAATGCTAGCAAAGGAGGCGGCCGATCGCGTGAGGCAACGGTCCTCACGCCCTAACCGCCGCCGGGATTCCGATCCCGATTTCCGGCCACCGTAGGCGCGGGCTTGCGGACGGCGAGTAATAGGTGGCTCGCCGTCCGGCCGTCCGGTAACCTTCCGGACCGAGCCCAAGTCGTCGACGGCGCGTATTGTTCCACGCGCGCCTCAAGGAGATGTCAGCACATCGTAGGGGCCCAGCAGGGCCGAAGCCTACAGGGGCCACGGGTAGTGTGAAAGCGAAGCCCGGGGTCCCGGGATGAAGGCAAAGAAGGAACAGGAGTGGGTTTTTAGTCAGTAAAAGTCTGACACTATCTCTCGCTCCGCCCAAGAGCGGGATTTGTCATTAGATGATTTTCCCACCTAAAAAAAAAAATCCTGTGACCCTTCTCTCTCCCGCGCAAACACAAACGATTCGCACGTACACGTTCGGAACGCGTCTCCATTTTGAATTTATTTGCAATCTAACTGAAAACCTGTTAAAAGTGTCTCCTTAAACTTTGACAGCTGAACCGCATTGTAATTCTGTGTGTTTATCGAAAAACAGACTGTTCAGAGTGTGCGGACATTTTTAATTCCACGTACCCCTAACACATACAATTTTGTCTTTACGCCCGTCTGACCTTACAATCAGCGTAAAAGCTTTTATCTCTCTTAAAATATAAATCACATCTGTCCTTTCCCTTTTACTTTGGAACTTGCATGTCTATATCATCTTTACGTCGCATCATGCTGTTTAGAAGAGTATCGATACTTTTTCACTTTGAAGATTTATAGTTACAAGTTTACATGTACCTATACAAAATAAATCTTAGATATATACTTAGATTGTAATAGGAGCGTAGGAGTGACGAGGGAGATACGTGTCAGGCACTTAAAAGCTCATATATTATTTGATATTATTTTAGGGTTCCGTACCTCAAAACGAAAAAACGGAACCCTTATAGGATCACTTTGTTGTCCGTTTGTCTGTCTGTCTGTCAAGATCTTTTATCTTGGGAACGCGTAGAAGTATCAAGTTGAAATTAAAACCATATGCTCAGGTCTACGGTCCCTTGAAGCTGTGAAAAAAATCAAACTTCTAGGTTGACAAAAAAAAGGTACGGCCGTTTATGTCGCAAAAACATACTCACTCGACACTCTCAAGGGAATCAAAATTCATAGGGCATAAAGCAAGGTCTTATAGCACAGGTATAGGGATAAATCTGAAAACAGTTTTATATATATGTTACGTCACAAAATAAAACTTTTTTTGCGATTCGGAAAAATCTTCGAGACTCCATTCGGGAATTAAACTACATATTTACATATGTAAGTTATTGTACGGAACCCTTAGTGCACAAGTCCGACTCGCACTTGCCCAATTCTTTTATAAATGACATTGCCTTGTTGTGTGCTCTCTATACATAATAAATAGGCAGATACTTTGTACTTAGTTCTGAGACTGAATTTCAAGCAGGCAATGTTAAAATACTAAAATAAACGTAGAGCAGTGGTGGCCGAGGGGTAACGGCCCCGACTTACGAGTTGTAGGTCGCGGGTTCAAACCCAGTCAGGCGCATTACTTGTGTAATTTATTTCATCACCACTGCTCTGAAAACGGTGAAGGAAAACATCGTGAGGAAACCGGCATGTCCTAGAACCAAAAATTCAAATACATGTGACATTCACCAACCCGCACTGGGCCTGCGTGGTGGATTACGGCCCATTCCCTCTCCTAGAGAGAGGAGGCCTGAGTCCCAACAGTGGGAACATTAGAAGGCTGATTATGCTACTAAAATAAAGACCTTTTGAAAGTTGTTTTTTACAGTTGAATTAACCATGCGTGGGACAAAAGCGTACATTATGACTTTCTGGCTAGCAATACCAATTATCAGGCACTGCTATCTTTTTTTTAGGTAGAAAATCATCCAATGACTTCTGTTCTAAGACGGAGCGGGACTGTGTCAGACTTATACTGACTAAAACCACACCTATGTTTCTTCTTTGGCTTGCGTTCCAGGACCTACTATTGCGGACCTCTACGGTTTTTCTGACATTTATTTCAGGACCGTGTGGGTGTGCCACGCGCCGTCTACGACTCGGGCTCGATCTGGATGGTTAGCGGACGGCCGGACGGCGAGCTACCCGTTACTCGTCGTCCGCAAGCCCACGCCAACGGTGGCTGGAAATCGGGGTCGCGGTCCCGGCGGCTGGGGCGAGAGGAGTTCCGTTCACTCACGCGTGCAGCCGCTTTCTTCGCTAGCATTGCTGCTTCGCAGAAGGAGGCGATTGCCTCACGGACCCCGGCGGTGACACCCGGGCGTTTCTTCCGCACAAATCAGGTGCAGGGACCTCCCGAACTTACCATGTTCGGTGAGGACCTGCGTCATGTGGAAAGTGAGAATGCCATAACGTCTCTCCAGACACTCCTCAAAGACCGCACTTACCGCCATGATTATGGCGAGGCATCTATGATATGTATTTTTATACGACTTGTACTTTAACACAAAAAAGGAGGATAAAGCTAAATAAATAGTCTGAGGTACATGGAAATCTCAATTTTCCTCTTCATAAGGACACATTGAAAAGGAAAAAGATTTTTATGCGCACTCGTTTTCCAAAGAATTTCTCCTCTTTGTGTTAAAATTATGACTAAACTATTACCTACACAAAAGAAGAATTATATAATAGGCAGGTGATTATAACTGACTATTAAGTTACTTTTTATTCAAGAAAATACCCTATCCCTAATGACAAGGGATGACACGTGTCACAAATTGGGAGTGACGAGGCCGTCACTCCCAATTTGTATGACACTAGAGCAGTGCCCCGAGATAAAGCTCATATTGAAACAACAAGAAGAAAGAAATAAAAAGTTATATTTGTGAAATGGACAGAACAAATATCAAAATATAACAAATTATTAACTAATCATAGTAACTAAAGGAAGGAAGCCTTCCCACAAGGTGGACCGATGACCTGGTGAGGGTCAAAATTCGATGGATGCGACACCCATAGGACCTGTCGTTGTGGTGACACTTTGGGGAGGCCAAAGTCCAACAGTGAACGGTTAATAAAAAAGTGCATATACAAAAATGTAAATATACGCAGCGCCGGTATTCGAATAAGGCCTGTGATACCACAGATACATACACGAAACACAGAATAAAGAAAATAGATGAATAGTAAACTAAAATAACAGTTATATTCACACAACCAAATAAAAAACGTTATCTATCACTTTCAACGAAAATCGAACGTCAATCTTAGTCAACATTTAAACCAATATATAAATACATAAGACTTATACTATACCAAGTTACATAATTACAGTACCTCAACACACCTAGTAACGAGTTCCTAATAGTTGTTTACTAAAGCGACATTTACCTCTATATTCGAATTAATTGAAAACGCTCGATAGCAGCCTTTGCGTCGGCATCTAACAGAAATCGCTCTGATTTATTATGTAATCTCAGTTTCACGAAATTTGTAGGAGATTTGCATATGTAGCAGGAATTTCGTTAGGAGTTTCGAACTTATTGGTTGGCATTTAGATGCTTGGTAGTTATTGGAAACTGGCATACGCACGTGTATTCGTAGATATTCTCTTTATTCAGGTGTTTGAAATCCTCTTGCATGCAGATAGCGTTTGTAGTTTAATATATGCATGTGTCTGTGTCTGTTTGTTACTCCTTCACGCTCAAACGATTGAATGGTTTAAATTAAATTTGATACACGGGTAGTACATGGCCTGGAATAGCACATGGTATACACATTTTATATCCCGAAAGTATACACCCTTATTTTTTAATTAGTACAAAAAAAATGGGGCTCTATCCATACCCATTACTGGACATATTTTTGTAGTCAAAAGTAAAAAAAAACGAAATCTCAAAATTGTCCACGAAAATTGGTCATAATTGGTAAATTCGTAATAGAATCAATCATTCATAACAATTGATACAAGAAAATACTACGCGCAGCGTTTTTCCATTTAGATCGTCATTTACTCATTCATAATCAATAGCCTGTAAAATATTTCCATAAATTGAATGACATTATGGGATATAAACAAACGCTCATAACTTTGCTTTTTATGAATATTATTTATTGAGACTTTACTTAAATAATACCAAGACCTTTTTAACCCTCTAAGTATTTGTACTAATTAAAAATTAGTGGTGTATAATGTTCCCTAGGATAATGATGAGCCTTTTAATTTGATACCCATAATGAAGTTACAAAAAAAAATTACTTTAAATTATAGCGTCTCACAGTCGTTATGTTGATTTTTTTAACGTAACCTATCTAAGAACACTTGGGTTACCAACACGAATCTAATGATATCTTAATTATATAAATCCGTCGAGCGGCTTGGAAGATGTGAGGTAATAAAAAATATTATAGACATACATACATACAAGGTACGCGCGAAAAACATAACCCTTCTTGCAGTCGGGTAAAAAAGGCTGGACCGTATAAATCAAAGGTGTCCAAAAGTGCGTTGGGTCGACAATATAATACCAAAGTTGTGAGAAACACCTAGCTGAGGGACATATACCTATATACTTATATAGGTATAACTTGATGGAAATATATTCTGGGGCATACCCAGCTGTGATGATGATGTTGATGAAGTACCCAACTTGCAGCAAAATTGTCGAGGACTTTTCTTAGAATCATAGATAACATATTTTATAACTTAGACTGGAGACAGGAGAGTACTCCTGTCTCCAGTCTAAGGGCTGAAACTACGTAAAGCGGGCGCCCGCTTTACGTAGTTTCAGCCCTAAAGATGTACAAAACCAACTTACAAAATACCAAAGATCTAAACTAAGGTAACACCATTAAAATTTCGTGAGGCACTTAAGTACTTGGTAATTGTACACAGAATTCGTAGTATTAAAATTTAATGGGACCGACATCTCTGGTCGACATAACTGAGACTCGAGAATTCTCCATTAAGTTCAAAATTTAAGTGTTAATTAAGAATATTTTCATCCCTTTTTTTTAGAATCGAATGCACTTTATAGAGTTTTATGAACATTGACAGATTTGGTCCGTCCGTACCAAGGTCGAGCGTGAAGCTCGAACATGGTACGACAGGTCAAACTTACGCCGAATTACATTCCATCTTGGTACGAATGGACCAAATCCGTCGTACCAAGTCCAATTATGTGTTAACTGTTAACCAGCTTACATGAGCGCAGGGCGTCCAAACCTATAATTACGTCACGTCATTATTGAAACAAGTGAACACACTTCCTGTTTGTTGCTCACAGGTTTTCGACCTGACCCCCTTACCACGATTACAATTAGTTTAAGAGTAGCTTTTCAAACAATAAACATCCTGCCCTTTGATCAGGGCTGAAAATAGATCATCTCGTCAATGGTCGCCTCTTTGAAAAAGCAATAAAGGCGTATTAATAATTGAGTGGGAGAGTAATAATTAAACATCTTTAAAACAAAATAATTTTGAAGATATTTCTATATAGAAGCAATAAATTAATAGTAGGTATTCCAACTAAAGGTCAATCTTTTAATTAAAATGGAATACCTTAAGGTGCTCGAGAGCTAAAATGTTCCATTTTAATAAAACCTTTTAGTTTTTCCTTGTCTCTAAGTTAAAGAGTTATGATGGTGGTTTCATGAGTTATATAAATGTTGTTACCGCAAACCAATTAAAAAAAAAACTTTAAAAAATTTTAATTTCACGGGCAATGAAGGTCTTCATATACCACGCAGAGCTTCCTTCCTACTAAGTGCAGAGCTGTTTTACGTCGTATATTGATCTATGTTATCTGAAACAACTGCTTCGTAGTTATTTTATCGTAACGATCCGGCGGTACTTCACACCGGGACAGCTTTTAATGTTATACAAAGCACAGGTCCTTTTGTGTGTAGAGTACTGCAGCCACATATGGGCTGGTGGTACAAAATGCCACCTGGCAGCTTTGAACTTGGTGATCCAGATCTGGTTAAGTCCAATCTAAAAAGCCTTGAGTACAGGCGTAAGGTAGCCAGCCTTTCGGTGTTTTACATAATGCATTTTGGAGAGTAAGCGCGGGAATTGCATGACTAGATTCCACCATATCATTTCTACCATCGGATAACCCGACGAACGGCGAGTATCCACTCTTACGTTGTTGAAACCTCTACGATGCGGACTAAGCGTTTCGCCTCGTCGTTTATACCGCGAACATCGAGGGACTGTAACAACTTGCCTGCTGCAGTTATAATTTAGGTGTCTTCAAGGCTAGAGTGAATAGGCTCTTAATAAACTAGTGCGCTTCACCATCAACGATTGCATCACTACTTATCATCAGGTGGGATCGCAGTCAAGCACTAGTTTATAACAATTAAAAAAAACCTTTTTCCGGCTACTTTGGGATAATCTTCCAGTCAAACTGTATACAGCTGCATATCAGTATTTTACATGAAACGACTCTCTGACCTCCACAACCTAGTAATTAGGTAAGACGATACCCTTTACCTAGACTGATGTCAAATGTGGTCTGTTTGTAACGACTGTCAAAAATCCACAAGTGATAGCCGGGACCATCACTTTAATGTGCTTTTCGAGGCACGGAGAAGTCTTATGTTAGGGTCTTGACTTAGACTTGAATAAAAGGTAGTGGACTCTAAAAACTAGCAAACGTATATCCATTAGAATTGTACAGAAATAGACAATACGAGTATAAGGCGCGCGTGTATCGTCTGTTGTTCTTCCTAATGATGTGTGTTGGGTCCACGGCCCCGCTTATATACGCGCGCCGTCGCCCGCGCAGCAGCCCGATGAGTGACGAACGACGGCGCCCGTTAAGTTAAGATGATCACGCATCCATAGACAATCCTCGATTAGCGTTGCTTAACTTTGAAGATCGAGCAGATTTTTTTTTCGGGTGAGAAAATCGTCTAATGATAGTGTCAGACTTTTACTGACTAAAAACCCGCTCCTGTTCCTTCTTTGCCATTGTTCCAGGGCTCCGGGGATCTCTTTCACATCACCTATGGTCCCAGTAAGCTTCGACCTTGCTGAGACCCTACGGTTGCTGACATCTCCTTGAGGCGCGCGTGGAAAACTACGCGCCGCCGATGACTTGGGCTTGGTCCGGACGGTTACTGGACGATCCGATAGCGAACTACCCATTGCTCGCCGTCCCCAAGTCCGCGCCTACGGTAGCTGGAAATCGGGATCGGGCTGGGGCGCGAGCGCCATTGCCTCGCGCGTGCACATGCGGCCTCCTCCTTTGCTAGCATTACTGCTTCGCAGAAAGAAGCGACCGCCTGCCACTCCTCCTCGCTCCGGACCATGGCTTGTACCAAGGCCTGGCGCAAGAGATTGCAGCCGCTGATCGCCCCCACGAGGACACGGTGGTGCTCTGTCCGGGTGAGGCACACCTCTACCATATGCTCCACCGTGTCCTCCGGGCAGGAGCCACTTGAGGTCTAGTCCGATCCAGTTTGGGATCCAGACATCGGAAATACTCCTCGAAATTACATCGGCTGTCGAGGACGAGTCCCAGGTACTTCATCGTCGACTCGATGCCGATGTGAACTCCTCCTACCGTTATTTGGGAACCTGGGAGTGGCGCGTTCCGAGAGCCGTGAAAGCACATGGCCTCGGCCTTGTGCAGTGCCACCTCGAGTCCCAACTGCTGGATCCTCTCCACGACTGTCGCAGCCCGCGTGTCGCTAGTTCGACCGCCGCCTGGTACGACTTTCTCTGCGCCAGGACCAGCGTGTCGTCTGCATAGCAAACCACGCTGACATCATCAAGGAGGTTGCCGCGCAACACGTAGTCGTACCCGATGTTCCACAAGGGTGGTCCAAGTACCGATCCCCGCGGAACACCACACGACATCTCTCGCCGTTTCCACTCTCCCTGTTTACCAGGGTAGACAACATTGTCTACCCTGGTAACAATGTTACAACAACTATACGAGGCCTGCCTGTCCGACAGGTAGGCGTCGACCACATGACAGAGGTAGTCGGCCACCCGGTGATACCGGAGTGCCTTCCTAATGCTACTTCAGGGCAGGGAATCAAAAGCGAAGATCGACCAGTGTGGTTCTTATTATTCTAGCCACGAGGTGCTCAGTTATTTTAACATAAAACACCATTAAAATGCTAATGACCTCTGCAGATGCTCTTAAATCATTCTGAAAACCGATTGCTTTGAATTACCTACTTCTTAGTCTGATTTATATACACATATAATAAATCTGTAGAAGATTTTAGTTTTGGCGCGCATCACGTAAAATATACGTAATCGACGTAGACGTGTATAACTTAATATATTACTTAGGTTATGTTTCATTGCAATCTGATATACTACATTCATTGACTGTTAGGCGGTACGAAGTTCGCTGGGTTAACTAAATTTATAATAATACCTCACTGAACCGTAATCTATTCCTAACCTGTCACAAAGGTTCTAAGAAAATGATGCCTATCATTTTCATTTCAAAATACAAGAGTGCTCATCAAATAGAGCTAAGAGGTCAGTTAACAATGCTTTCTACTAATTATTTATTCATTCAACATAACATTCTGTTAGCAGAGCTCAAACTAATTAATTATTGAAGCCATTGAACAAGCAGTCCCAATGCAAACACGTATGTTTGTATGCTTCTATGAATCAAATATATTTGGATCATTTCCTTTGAGGTCTAATATGATCATAAAATGTAATAGAACTTAAAACATAAATTAGATAATAGTATTTAAATTTGAGTTTGGAAAATATGGAAAACAATTTTTACAACTTTAATTTCGGAAGTCGGTATTTCTATAATAGTTTTCTCTCTTCGTTATTTACACGACAAAGATACATACTTGTTAATAAAAATACATATACAGCCCAACTTATAACCTCCTTCTTTTTAAAGTCGGTAAATAAAAATGAAACTAAGAGGAAACTACTATCTATGAGCCTCTTTTTGAGGTTTCCAGTGCCTTAAATATATTCAATCAATTTGGTCATTACCTCTATCGATTAGTAACTGTAATAAATGAACATAAGAAGAAACTAAGAAGAAATTATTACCTACCAGTCTCTAGACTTTTTTTTTTTTTTTTTTTCGGGTGGGAAAATCATCTAATGACATCCCCCGCTCTTGGGCGGAGCGGGAGATAGTGTCAGACTTTTACTGACTAAAAACCCACTCCTGTTCCTTCTTTGCCATTTTTTTTTTCCAGGGCCCCGGGGATCTCTTTCGCATCACCCATGGCCCCAGTAGGCTTCGACCCTGCTGGGCCCCTACGGTTGCTGACATCTCCTTGAGGCGCGCGTGGAACACTACGCGCCGTCGACGACTTGGGCTCGATCCGGACGGTTACCGGACGATCGGACCAGTCTCTAGACTAAGGCTTCATAATTCATTCAATACACACTGCAGTGGAACGCGACCACATACGACGTGCCTCCAAGTTATACGGTCTTCTGCAATATAACTTGTCATGTGGCTTTCGTGGTTTTCTTGGTAAAATAGTGCAATGTTTTCCCTCTGCCTTCCCGCACAACACAATACTGCTGACGAAGTGGCCTGCTCTGATCGAATGGCCGAGAGGTGTATGGTTATTTAAATGACTACTCTACCAAAAGTATATCGTTATAAAATAAAAATCTTTGTGCAACCCTGATAGTTATTATTATAAAATATAGCCGAAAATTTAATTTAATGTATAATAGATTCAACTATTTATTATTATGTTTTTCATTGTTATTAGAATTCCAATTTTATCATAATTTATTTTACATTTATTTATCTCAGCACCCTATGGTCCTGAACCTTTGGAAGGCGTACGAGGAGCCGAAACCAACTCGCAGAGGCCCTTTTAGACGCTTTTAATGGAAAGTGGTACGAACCGGTGATTATCCCTGTACGCACTATGCTAGTGTATCCAAGGACAACCCCCGGTTGGTGGGAAACTATTGCAACATATGGAAAACTAAGATATAAGGCTATGGTTTTTGGAGTCTTAAGTGGACTGGTTACCAGGAAATATGTTAAGACTATGGCCCCTGCCTAAACAATGTTTTTAATATCCATCGACAAAAAGCAGGGGGTGACTTGCACACTCAATAAATGGGCCCCCATAAACGGTCGCTAGCACGAAGTGACGTAGCAACAAGAGGGCAACATATTCTGAGGTGCTTAAGGAGTGGAGAGGTATACCACGGCTATCAGGACAATCCCGGAAGTACGGTCAAGATCCCTACCAGCACCTTACTGGATTATACATCCTTCTCCCGAGCACGTTTGCTCTTGCGAATCTCCACTCAAGCCAGCCAATAAAGGCAAGAGAGAGGTGGGAGCTCTGTTCCTCATCAGTGTTCACTACGCCGGCCAATAAAGGCAAGCCGGAGATGAAGAACAAGAATTTTCCCGGAAGATCGGGTCCGTGGGGTCGCTAATGCCCAACAGTTCGCCACAAAACTGCCCTTCGGATTTATCATAATTATTATTATTCAATCAATTTTAAATTTTCAGTATTATTATCTTTTTAATTTATATATTTTATTTTTATTCTTGATAGGTTCGCGCTTGACCACTATACACTACACCACACACACTACACTGCACTACACACACTACACTATTTTATTTTTGTTAGCTTAGTTGCTTAAATTATTTTGGTGCATGCTGTGGTCTCCTATAAGTGAAGGAGTACACCAACAAAATAAAGAAACCATTAATTCTATGATACAGTAGCCCGATTCACGTAATCAAAACCGTAACGATATCGTAGCGACTTAGTCGTTTAGACCAATACCGTATTCACATCCATCAATCGAGTTTGAACGACAACGATTCTAAAGTCGTTCGATCGAAATGTCGTTGACGCGTATTCAGTTAAGACAATCGTCATTTAATCGTTGATTCGAAGCGACTCGAAGGTATTCTCGTAAAGAAACGATGTTTGATCGGATCGGATGCCAACGACTAAACATCAAATATTGCGGTTCAAATGTCGTTGAACAAAAGTTAGTTTTGACTAGACGGCTTTTGCGTAAATCTCATTTATGAGAACAATACAACATAGAGTTATTGTAATTATACTGAAAAATGAGACACCACTTTTTTTAGGTCGGAAATCATCCAATAATTTTTCTCCCACTCTTGGGCGGAGCGGGAGGGCGTGTCAGACTTTTACTGACCTGACTTAAACCCACTCCTATGTTCTTTCTTTGCCTTGCGTTCCAGGGCCCTGGGATTTACGCAATTTTTAGCCCCGACACTACACGCCGTCGACGACTCGGATAGTTACGGCCGGATGGCGAGCTACCTATTGTTTGTCGTCTGCAAGCCCACGCCTAGGGTGGCTAGAAATCGGGGTCGGGATTCCAGCCGCTGGGGCGTGAGGAAGTCCTTTCCTTCACGCGTGCGGCCGTCTCTTTCGCTAGCTTTACTGCTTCGCAGAAGGAGGCGACCACCTGCCATTCCTTCTCATTCCGAATCATGGGTGTACTAAGGCCCGGCGCGAGGCTCCACCGAGTCCAAGGAGAAACAGACTGAGGTGTTCACAACGGGATGCTTTTGACTTTGAGATTTGAGAGACTTTATTAAGACATTTCGCCTCACTATAGTCCTTGTCCAAGATATCATCGGCTGACCCATTTCAAAACTTAGTAAGGACCTTGATAGAAAACCTTGGATAGGAGAGCGCATGAACGTAAAATAGTCAGCCAGAGGAGGCCTGAGTCCCAGCAGTGGGAACATTAAAAGGCTAATTATGCTATGAATGTTTTGCTTAAGAAAAATGCTATTCATAGTAAAAAATACTAAATAAAAATACCAACATTTTAATATAATTAGTGTATATTACATATTTTAAACCCCTTACTGTGATAATTGACACGAGATAGTTTGGTTCATATTGCAATTAGCTTCAAAACATAGTAAGAGCACTTGTTAGGTTTTGTTATGGTTTATGCATAGCATATCTCATTAACTAAATTCTAGTAACTGTATAGGGTGTGTAAATAAAATAATGATCAATTCAATAATCAGTTTTTTAATTAAAATCCAAAGATGCTAACAGTTGCTTAGCATTTACCAAATCAACAGACAGAGAGTAAATTTTGAACTTTCTTGTCTCGGGCATCAGGCATACCAATTTATTAACAACTAGCTGAGAGCTGACCCGGCGAACTTCATACCACCTAACAGTCAATAAATGCCTACATATTTCATACCTATATATTTCGATATAGTCGACCAATTGTAGTGAAACAAAGCCTAATTAATAAATCAGTTCTAATTTTACGTGATGCGCGCACAAAATAAAACTTCCACAGATTTATTATTATGTATAGATTTCTTCATTTTTATTTTGTTATATTCTGTTAGGGAAGGACAGTACAATCAATTGTTGTAGGGGTTCATCAAATCTGAAAAAACAAATTGAGTTCTTGTGATTATTATATTATTATAGCTAGCCCGTATTGTCCCACTGCTGGGCAAAGGCCTCCCTCCTTTCTTTCCAACGATCACGGTTCATCGCTTTCTCATTCCAATTCTTAAGGAAGCCGACCCGCCACCCCGCGTCGCTGTGTCCGGGCACCAATCCTACGTTTTACGAGCCCACAGCTCGTTACACATGCGGCAGACATGTCCTGCCCACACCCATTTAAGTTGGGCAGCCTTTTGAGCCACATCAATGTTTTGCGTTTTAGAGCGCAGTGTTGCGTTTCGAACATGGTCTGTTAATTTAACACATAGTATGCTGCGCTGCATAGCACGCTGGCAAACCTTTAATTTGGACTTTTGGATATTAGTAAATGACCAAGTCTGTGCACCATAGGTCAAAATGGGAAGGATAAACATGTCCATCAGCTTACGCTTCAGAGACATGGGCAAAGTGCACTTAGTTCTTGTGATTATGAGTCCCTACATTGTCTAGACCTATAACTATAACAGCTTCGGCCTTCAAATTCAAATTTGGGCAGTTCTGCACGGTGTTTTTATTTACATTTTCTTAATCGGTGCACAATGCTAAGGAAGAACCCATAATAAGCACAATCAAGGAGTGAATGGTACACTTACTAGGTATCGGTATACTTAAATATATTTTATTTTATGTTAAGTTTAAACCACTGGTGTTTTTGTATTTGGTAGGGACTTATTAGTTTAAGATAGTAGTAGCTAATAGGATTGTGTAATAAAACGATTTTTGTAAAAAGTGTCCCCTAGATTTTGGAATGACAATCTGATGATTGACATTATTTTGACAGATAATGCAGAGACAAATATTTAAATATATATAAACTTTATAAACCACAATTTAGCAAATTTCTAGGTGAAATGTATATTTTGAGTAACGATTTTCATTAAATGGTTATAAACATCGTTTTTAATTCTATTTTTTATTCGTTATGCCGTAAATAGAATTTTTAAAAATTAAAATCTGTGTTTCACTATCCTGGTAGAATACATAATTATGTATCTGGCAGTATATTACAAAGTACTCTGTGGTAACCGGCAATAAGTCGTTGATAGATCGTTTAGTTTCCAGCCAGATGAATTGTCGTTCTATCCAATCCCGATTAAGGAACACGTGAATACCGATTATGGATAGGACTGCAATCGAACGACTATAAAACTTCAACGATATTTGACTTGTTTGATTTTACGTGAATCAGGCTACAGATATTGTGTATCTCCTTTATTGGAGATCCTAAATAAATAAAAAATAGTACTGTTCTGTTCTGTTGTGTGTGTTCTGTTCTGTGTGTGTTGTTGTGTGTGTTGTATATCCTGTTGTGAGTGTTGTGTATCCTATAGCGTAACTCGCGAAAAGAGATAGTTCACAATAATTATGAAGATGCCAACTAACTCAAACTCAATATACCTTCAGCTATATATATACATTGGCCTGAATTTCTGAAACTCCAAGAAGACAACATCAAGTCATCAAAGAGTAGATACTTTTTACAAAATTGCTAACCAACTTATTCGATGTCGTAGCAATTAAAATTTAATATCAATATTATAGTCTGGTAATTCATATTAGACGAGCAGATACTACGAACACGGAATAAGCATTAGCTGAATTCGACTTCGAATAAGCAAAACATATCGGTGACATTTGTTCCAATATGTTTATTCAAATCGGACCGCTTCGAATCACATAAATCCTCACTGCTGCTTTGATAGGGTAAGCAGTAGCATGCAATATTTTTCTTGTATAATTTATTTATGGACTAAAAACATGATGGATACGTTTGATATTCGCTTTGTTCATTATTTTTGTTTATGAGCGGATAAAATGTCCATTTTCATTTTACTGGGCTTCGTGTGTTTCGTCGAATTTCTGGTATTGGAAGTAGCTTTGTTACATGCTCTAATAGCCTTATCATTTACTATTCATTTCATTCTATTGTTCGTGACTGATACAATTATGTCAATGTAGCTGAAATGCGAATATTTTTTGTTAGCTGTATCAACATCATATTTTTATTCTACACATAAGTCTCCAGAGTAGAGTGAAGTATAAAGGTATTCATAGGCCAACGGCTAGCAATTTCTCACTGTCGCTGTATATGCATTATTGCAATTTTTATACCAACAAAACGTATGGATCCCTGGAGTACAAGCAAGAAAAGGTAGAAAAAACGTTATATGCTCATGCTGGAACACATTTAATTTTGTCCTAGTTTCTATATACAATGAACTAAATAATATTTACAATGATTATAAAATATTTTTGTCGCCAAATTCCTGAACATTATAATAAATGGTTTTTCCAGTCGTTGATTGGAGTTATGTCTTTTGTTAGTCATATCAATCTGCCTTGCCTTTTCAATCCTTACTGGGTTACTTTTTTTTAGGTGGAAAATCATCCAAAGACATACCCTGCTTTTGGGCAGAGCGAGAGGGTGTGTCAGACTTTTACTGACTAAAACCCACTCCTATGTTCCTTCGTTGCCTTGCATTCCGGGGCCTTTCAGAAAAGATCGATAGTCAATAGGACCGCAAGGTTCTGGACTGCGTTGGCGTTGATAGGCCTCCCATAAGGTGAACCGATGACTTAGTGAGAGCTGCGAGAATCCAATGGATGCGACACGCACAGAACCGGTCGTTGTGGCAACACTTGGGGTGGTCTATGTCTAACAGTATTAGTCGTTTTTTGGCTGAAATGATGATGATAAACATTTGCACACCACTGTACCACAGTATAGATATATGGAACAGTACGGAAACTACCTACAAATATTCGAAACTGCACACTCACACAAACATACGCATCAACGAGACTCCTAAGCGTTTCTCGCGGTCCTGTCAGTAGCGAATGCCGCTTAGGAGTCTCGTCGATGCGTATGTTTGTGTGAGTGAGCCGTTTCGAACATTTGTAGGTAGTTTTCGTACTGTTCCATATCTATACCGTGACTGTACTTTAAGTTTAACCTTTTGGAGACACAAGCTCGAAGAAGCCAACCGATATTGAATGTTGGCGACTGGCGTCATATAATTAAACTGCTTGGTTTTTGCAGCTCACGTCTTCGCATTCTGAGGACACTGTGGAGGATACGGTAGAGGTGTGCCCCGCTTGGGTAGAGCACCGCCGTGTCCTTGAGGGAGCGATCGGTGGCAACGACCTCTCGCGCCGGGCCCTGGTAAAAGCCATGGTCCGGAGCGAGGAGGAATGGCAGGCGGTCGCCTCCTTCTGCGAAGTAGTAATGCTAGCAAAGGAGGCGGCCGCACGTGCGAGGGAACAGCCCTCACGTCCCAGCCGCCGGGATCCCGACCCCGATTTCCAGCCACCGTAGGCGCAGGCTTGCGGACAGCGAGCAATGGGTAGCACGCCATTTGGTCGTCCGGTAACCGTCCGTCGTTTGACACCCTCTCGCTCCGCCTAAAGCGGGAGATGTCATTGGATTAATTCCCACCTAAAAAAAAACGTCTTAGCATTCTCGTCACGTCAAGTCATCGCAAATATTCAATCTATACTAATATTATAAAGAGAACAAAAATGTATTTTTGGATTGCTCTATTTTTGTTTGTAATGAATAATCATAAGAACTTCTGGATCAATTTTAAATATTCTTTCACTGGTAGAATGCTACTTTATCACAGAGTAACATAACTATATTTATTTATTTTATTTACATGCGAGCGAAGCTGCTGGCAAAAGCCAGTGACTACATATGTTTAATTTGTACTATATATCTTTGCAGTATACTACTCTGTCAAGAAAGTACCGGAAAAAGATCAATACCTAATACACAAAATGTTTGTTATTCATCCAAATAGGTTACTTCTAGGTAAGCGCGCTCCATCGTCGACCGCATCGTCGCTTTCCATCAGGTGAGTTAGCGGTCAAGCGCGAACCTATCAAGAATAAAAAAATAAAATTTATTTTATCACCTTCAAAGTATGCTTCTTCAGGAACGATACACTTACGCCAACGAATAATCCGATCATCAAAACATTTTTTAAATGCTGTTTCCGGAATTGAGTTCAGTTCTCGCCGCGAATTCTCCTTTATGTCTTCTACCGATTGAAAATAGTGCCACGAAGTGGTAATTTGAGTTTAGGAAAAAGAAAGCAGTCGGCTGGAGCAATATCTGGTGAATATGGTGTTTGCTCGATGGTATTTGTTGAGTGTTTGGTCAAAAATTCGTTCACAATGATAGCTTTGTGCGAAGACCCGTTATCGTGGTGCAAAATCCAAGAATTTTCATTCCACAAATCTGGCCATTTTTGTTGAATTTGCTCTCATAAATGCCGCATAGCGCTCAAATAATATTCTTTATTTACCGTTTGACCTTCCAGCAAGAATTCCGAGTGCACAACACCGCGATAATCAAAGAAAACAGTCAACATGACTTTGACTTTTGATCGACTTTGACGTGGTTATTTCGGTTTCGGTTCAGTTGGAAGGCGCCACTCCGAAGCTTGTTGACTAGTTTGCATGTCAAACTCGTAAACCCACATCTTGTCACCAGTAACAATGCGTTTCATGAATGTTGGGTCGGAATTGACTCTTTCTAGCATGTCCTCAGCGACTCTCATGCGATTGAATTTTTGGAGAAAATTCAGGTCTTTTGGGACTAGCCGAGCGGTAACATGTTTCATACCCAAATGATTAGTTAAAATGGTACGGATCGACTCGTGAGATACAGAAAGTTCGGCGGCTATCTCTCTCAAAGTTGAATGAGGATTTTCAGTCACTATTTCCTTCACTTTTGCGATGTTAACTTCAGTTGAAGACGTTGATGGGCTACCAGAGCGAGGCAAATCTTCCATCACATCTCGACCGCTTTTGACCGCTTTGTACCACTTATAAGCACGTGTTTTTGATAAAATCGATTCACCGTAAGCCTTCTGTAACATTTTCAATGACTCCGGACACGAATTTCCATTGGCGATGCAAAATTTAAGACAAACTCTTTGTTCGATGTTTTTGTCCATTATGAAATTCGCAATAAACTCTAGTTAAGATATAACTAAACACAGCACTGTATTTAATAGAAATAACAGATGCAACTCAAACTCCGCGCCAAAACGGAAAACAGTTGTGCCAATCTACCAACAGCAAAAAAAAAAACAATAATTTGAATTTGGAACCATAAACAAATCATCCATTCCCGATACTTTTCTGACTGAATGTAAGTACCCATGTTTATTGAATAGAGAGTTATATTGATAACAGAAGAAATTTTAATATTTCTTAAATACCTCACTAGTAGTACCTATTAGTGATTATGTACCTAATGCTTAAATTTTGAGTAGCGTAATTAGAGACACAATAGAAAGACAATGGCGCGTTAACGCCGGCGTTATTGCGGGGATCAACAGCTTAAAGGACGAGTATGAAGCAGTGTATTTGCCATTATTTATACTTGGCCGTTGTAAAGAAATTATGGCTATTTATTATTATGGTGTTGCAAAACTAAATGGCTATTAGTTCTTCCGTTATTATATGCCAGTAGTATTTACTCTTCTCTTTAAAACTGTATTTTTGACTCCGAAAACACAAAACTCATTTATAAAGTGAAGCCATGATAAGGCTGGTTTCCACATGGCTAAGCCCAAAGCGACACAATGCAATATGATTGATGGACTGCTCAACATAATATACAGTGTATCCTGTACTTTATGAAATGTTTAAAGCGATTTCTACATAACTAAATTAAACTTTTGAAACGAGATGAAATGTAATAGAATTTTTATGCTCTAGTAATGTACGTATATTATTCAACCTTAGTACTACCTTGTTTCAACAAATTCAATAGAAAATCTGCTGAATTTATTGAAACAAAGTTTACATTGTTAACAATTACCAATTAGTTGAGTAACAACATAAGAGAATGAATAACTGATGAATACTTATTTAAATTTTCTGGACGAAGTGGAAGAGAGGGATCCAAGAAAAAGTAATTCTTAGTGTGTAGTATGCTTTTATTGATTCCGAGACACAGGAATAGATGGAGGAACATCATAAAAATGAAAGTGATGAAGCAGGGAGATCACGATCCTCAGCATTGAGGAATACGACGAAATGAGGAGAAGTATATAGTTTAAAAAAAAATGCGGATTATGTAAAGAATGATGGAAGAACAAGAACTTTTTTGACTAAAACCCACCTGTACCTTTCAGTTCCATGGTCAATCTTACAAACGTTTCCGCAGCCTAACAGGCATCTGCTGGGCCCCTTCAGGTTTACTGATATCTCTTTGTGGCGCACTTGGAACTCTACGCACCATCGACGCGGGTTTGGTCTTTATCGGACGGCCGGATGGCGAACTACCAATTGCTCGGCGTCCGCAAGCCCGATCTCTTACAGCGGTGGCTGAGGCATAAAGAGGTCCGTTACCTCAAGGTTATGGCCATCTCAAAGAGGTGACCGCTTCCCAGTCCCTCTCCCTCCGCACCATGGCCTGCACCAGAGTCGGAACCGAGAGGTCCCCGCCGCTGATCGCTTCACAAGGACATGGTGGTGCTCCACTCAAGTGGAGCAGACTTCCACTACATGCTCCACCGTGTTCTCCAGTCAATTCACACAGTGATTTTGAGATATATTTTATCTAAGCCATTTTCAAGATATAGGGAGATGAAAATGGTAATAAAGAACCTGTGCCTACTCATATATCGGTTCTGTTTCATAACTTATTGCACAATAATTGCATCATTATCGTACCTTAGTTTAGTTGTCTAGAATAATTTGTTTAGAGTAGACGCTATCCGAGCTTGGTCTATAACAATTGAGTACCATTCCAATGTTTACTCAAATATATACATAATATCATGAAGCATAATTCGCATTTCTACACAACACACCAGACCCGTACAGCCAACAACGGCAATAACCGAATATTGCGGCGACGGCGCGTGCTGTTCCACGCGTGTCTCAAGGAGACCGTAGGGGCCGGGCAGCAGGCTCGAAGTCTACTGGGGCCAAGGGTCTGCTTTTCAAAGGAAGACTCGGACCTGGTATAAAGGCAATGAAGGAAAGGAGTGGGTTTTTAGTCAGTAAAAGTCTGACACACCCTCCTGCTCTGCCCAAAAGCGGGGAATGCCATTGAATGGTTTTCCCACTGAAAAAAAAAGGTGACATAACCCACTAACAAAATACATCCACGCAATTAATTTAATCGACGTGTTTGTGGTTTTACACGATATAATTAATATCACATTTATTTTCACGTGCTTGAATTACTGAACTGTTACAACGCCTGAGTTATTACTGATAATACATTGCGGTCGGCTGCGGTGTTTCTATTTAAGGTACGTGCGCTAAATACAGGCTTTTGTCCTAACAAAATATTTTTGATTTAAAACCACAGCTAATAATACAATGGGACTATAAATTAATTAAATTGTGGTGCATTGGAAATGTCCACAATGCTTGTTTGGTGCACTCTCCGTTTATTTTTATTCGTGTGTGACTTGTGTAGGAATGTTGTATGTTAGGATATGTATGAAACAACATTGTTAGCAAATGATTATGTGGTAGCAGGGGCTGCGCGGGCAAGCTAGCAGTACGCACCTCATATCCGGTACTCTGTATACGATTTAGTTGTAAGTGTAATCTTTGTGAAATGACAAGTACACACACGTGATTAGACTGTTTACCATCTTTTACTTATATATCCAAAGTAGAACCTCACCTCTCCCGCCTAAACATGTAGCAGTATAAAACACTTATTCAGAGAATTATAAATGAAGATACAAGTTTTTGAAAAATGGTACAAAAGCAAAATGTGATACTGTTAAATTAAACCCCTGAATCCGAAACGAGGTAAATCTGTACTATCCGTATCAGTTATTAAACCCCTGAATCCGAAACTGGGTAAATCTGTACTATCAGTATCAGATAATAAACCCTTGAATCCAAAACTAGGTAAATCTGTACTATCGGTATCAGTTATTAAACCCCTGAATCCGAAACTAGGTAAGTCTGTACTATCGGTATCAGTTATTAAACCCCTGAATCCGAAACTAGGTAAACTTGTAGTAGATGACTGTACTGATACAGTCATTCCTCCAGTTATGTAAGATAGCTAATCTAATCTTATAATAGTACATTTATCCCCGTGGCTAATCAGGGCTCTATCCCCATTTTCATGTTTTTTAAGAAGGTAAAGTTCATGTCTGAGAGCATTGGTGATCCAGTAGAAACGGCCCTGACTAACGAGTTGCAAGTAGCGGGTTCGAACCCAACCAGGCGTTTTATTTTGTGTAATTTAATATTTCATCACCACTGCTCTCGAAACGTTGAAGAAAATCCCAATAATTCGAAGACATGTGACGTCCACCAACCCGCACTGGGCCTGCGTGGTAGATTACAGCCCATTCACTCTCATAGAGAAGAGGCCTGAGTCCCAGCATTGGGAGCATTATAAGGCTGATTATGATATGCTGTGGGGTCCTGTCTAATTTATAATTATTTCGATCAAATTTCAATCACGAAGGCCAATCAAGTGTTTGAAAATACAGGTGCTCCCTCAGTTCCGTTACTCTTATATTCAAATGGGGTGGCAAACTGACACGACCAGAGGGAGATCAGGTGTAAAACCCATCTCTTTACATGCTCTCCGAAGCACAGGAGTGTCATCAACTTCCAAATTCAGGGCCATTAGTGTGTCATTCCTCATAGAAAAATACAATAGTTCTATTTCACCGAACAGGAATCGAAAAAACAGTCGCGCGTGCGATCACGCTAAAATAGAGGCATACCATACTTATACTAGAGCAACTTATATACACAGCACTAATTTTGACGTGACAACGTCTTATAAATTGGTTTGCCGGGTGACACTTCAAGAAACTGCGTTACGCTCCGCTCACGTTATACGCTCACAATGAGAGCGAGTGAGAGGCACGCGTCCCTTCCACTCGGGCATTTGTCACGTAAAACTTTCGCCCGTATACCGACTTTACAGGCAACCAATTTTTAATTAGTACAACTACCTAAAGGGTTTATTAGAAAAGGTCTTGTTATTATTTAAGTAAAGTCTCAATAAATAATATTCATAAACAGCAAAGTTATGAGCGTTTGTTTATATCCCAAAAGTCACTCAATTCATGGAAATATTGTACAGGCTATATTATTGATTATGAATGAATGAATAATGGTGATAAAAGTTTTGTTTAGCAATTGTTATGAATGTTGAATTTACCAATTATGACAAATTTTCATGGACAATTTTGGGATATCCTTTTTTTTTACTTTTGACTACACCAATATGATCAATAACGGTTACGGATAGGACCCCGTTTTTTTGTAGTAATTAAAAAATAGGGGTGTATTTATGCTACGTAGTTCATGAGCTATATACAGCAGCTATCAAGATAAGCATATAGACAGCATTTTAGATACCGTGTCGTGATAGGTAATTTGGTTTATCCAGACCTACTAATACATCTACATAAGACGAAGGACACGAGATCATCATCGTTTCAGCCAAAAGACGTCCTCTGTTAGACATAAGCCTCCCCCAAGCGTCGCCACAACGATCGGTTCTGAACAAGAGAAACACGAGGTTAAGAATAATTTATTCTGTGATTTATACAAAATTTAACCCATTACAATAATAAGAACCATTTTAACTTGTCTAAAATATTCCACGAATTTTATTCATCAGAATCTTTGAAACAAAAACGTATTGTTTTTGTTTTACAAATTCCATTCTGAATTCACTTCGGCATATATTTCGGGCTAGTGAATATTCTAGGAAGTATGACGTTGTTCTGAACTCGCAGCAATATAGTAAAGCTCTTTTCGCTCCAACTCAAAGATGTACCTACGTAGACACAGGAATAACGCTGAAGACAGAATAGATGCGTATTGGACTGGTTTCCATTTTGATATGACAAAGATATCGTACTCTTAATGCAAAAACCAACTAAATGCACCAACACTTTGTATTATTATACTCGATCAATTCTGTAGGTTATTTACTTTTTGCTGAAGCTATCTTTGTAAATAAGTGTCGTAGCTAATAACCGGTATAAACCTGTAGATTCATCTTGATGAGACGAATCGATAGCTATATTTAACTTAATTTGGGTAAAAAATTGCATTTATAGTTGGTTTTTGCAAAAAGGGTACTATATGAGACTTAACCACTAACTAGTTTGTCCAGTCTAGAGACAATACAGACGAAACTCTGGGTTCCGGGAACAGAATTCATTCGAAACCGCAAGATGGAGACCTAGCTACAAATATCTATAGTATAACTAAATAAATAAATAGTTAATATGATTTTAAAGGTATCCGTTATCAAACCTAGGCAAGGCAGTAAACATTTAGATATTCACTTCAAATTCTAGGAATAGATTAAAATAAACTCGAATCTACTATTTGAATATTCTGAGGTCACAGCGCCCACTCTCATCTAAACTCATATTATAAAACTTAAGAGATTGTTTGTCTGAATTACTGGTTCGAATTGAAAAAAATATTTTAGTCTTCGATAGTCAATTTATTGAAGTAAGCTATTGGCTATTGTAATGTACTGGGTAATTAAATGTGTGTGTTAATAGAGGGTTGAAGATGCACCAATATGTAAATGGATAATTCGGGCGCCCGGTACATCCTCAAAAAATAAACTCGGATCCACTACAAGTTGGAGAGCCTTGGCCTTTAATCTTCAGGCGGTAGACTATATAGGAAAAATAAAAGATTAAAAATATAAGTCAAGCTTTAGCCTTTAATTTCTCCCAGCCCGCAGTTCATGACCAGGTTTAGATACCCATGAAATGTTTAATAAGTGACATTGTTTAAGATTATTGGAACTAATATGGTATTGTTGCACCTTTGAAGCTAAGTTAAAGAAATTAATAATTAATCCTCATCCAGGCAATGCAGACCAGTCCAAAGGGTTCCAACATCGAGGAAGATGGAAAGAAATATAAAAAAAAAACGCCAGACGGCTGAAACAATCGATTGAAATCATTAGTTTTCATGAAAATTTCGAGTTTTAAACACGAGGTCGCGTAGAATTTTTTTTTTTTGAAAACTCACCGTTTTTTTCTATTGCTCGTTGAGTGCGCCTCAAATCATCAAAACAAACAGTTGGGCGAAAATCACTCACGAACTGGAAATGACAACGAGACATAAAATATCGGAACAAAATCCCACGACAACGCGTCATGTAAAAATCCAATAATGAACCCTTACCGGAAAATATGTAGCAATCCTATTAGAAAATAGAGGTTGGACTCCGTCTTTTCTTTTTAGGCCATTACAGAGCACAAAATATCGACGATTACTGTCGATTTATTTAAAAAATTTAACAGAAACAAAAAATAGCTGTTTCCATGATATGATCGGGTCAGAAAGTGAAAAAAACAAATCTGACAGCTCACTTTTTAAAAGATTTCCTTACTTAAACCTACTACTACCTAAACGATGAAAAACTAGAATTTGTCGACAAAACTGTTTTCCTGGGGATAACGCTTGACTCTAGGCTACAATGGGGTCCTCATTTAACATCTCTTGCAGGACGGCTTAGCTCAGCTGCATATGCTGTTAGAAAAATCCGCCAATTTACGGATGTTGATACCGCTAGACTAGTCTATTTTAGTTATTTTCATAGTATCATGTCATACGGTATCTTACTATGGGGACGGGCTGCAGACATCGACTCAATCTTTATACTACAGAAAAGAGCCATCAGAGCTATTTACAATCTTCGCCGGTGCGATTCTCTAAGGGAACTGTTTAAGGATATTAATATCATGACGGTGCCTTGTCAATATATTTATGAAAACATCATGTACGTTAGAAAAAATCTTCATCTTTTTAGCAAAAGAGGCGATAGACATAATTATGTTACAAGAAATAGGGACCAATTAGTTCAACCAGGTTTCAGATTGGCTAAAGTGGCGTCTTCTTTCATGGGGTACTGTTTGAAATGTTATAATAAAATACCTCCACAAATATTGGAACTCAATGAAACAAAATTTAAATCTTGTATTAAACGCACACTATGCAGGCGGGCATATTATAAGTTGGAGGATTATATTCAAGATAAAAATGCTTGGTTCAGTGCTGGTCCAGCTCCACTACCACCGGGGTGAACAAATTGATTAGTTTGGAAATTATTGTTATTATTTTTAAATGTTTTTGTTTTTTTTAAATTTTAAATAATAAAAGTATTGTATAATGTAGAAGCATTTTTTTCAAAGTTTGTAAATGTGAGTACCATGGAGCTATTTTATGGTTTTTTATGTTACTATTGGACTTGTTTGACATAAATCAGCATGGCAGTTGAGAGTTTATCATGCTCACTCAAATGTCTCACTGATGGTGGCGCATGTGTTGGATCATTCGGTTCCCTTCAAAATGGTTGAGCTGAGTGGTGCTAATATTGGCGTCATGTTCGTGAACGGGCGCTGTCAGTTGAGACTGGTCATCTCTTAGCTGCCAGTTGCTATTTTAATATCTATATTTAGTTTGTATTTTTACTTTATTTGCATTGTTCTCACATGATAGCGACAAGAAACATGTAACAGAGATATTTGTGATTACAAAACATGATTGAAAAGAGTGTCCATGGAGTTTCTTGCACATTCTTCTCCATAGAGATCTACGCTTTGGAATGTGCAATTAGCATCATTTTTTTTTCTCTGACTGACTGACTTCATGACATTTCAAAAGTGCCTGTAAATGGTTTATTTGAAATAAAATGCTTTGAATCTTGAATCTTGAATCTTGCTACGACCCACGGAAGCTGAGCAGTAATTAAAGACACGAGTGAAACTGCGGGGACAACTAGTAGTTAAACTTTGATCTTAAAATAGCCTGTCTTCGAAACTAATACTACAAAGAAACAAAATAGCTGGTTTGTAGAACGTAACATCTGAAAGTACTGGTGTCCTACCATGAAGTTTTCAAATGATCGTGATCATTCCGGTGTGAGACAAAGACGGAGATATACAGGCCGTATCGCACTATCCCTCTCTCTCTATCTCCAGATCGAATACAAATATTTCACTCATAGAAAGCCTAGTACCTATCGCTGACTAGTATTGAGTATTGAGCAGCAATAAAGTATTGAGTATTGAGTAGGTATTGACTTTAATACAACATGCACGGAACCTTTGTAAAAGATCACGGGAGTGATACCGCAGGAAAAACCTAGTTTTCAACAAAAGCTATCAGGTGCAATGCATACAGTTGCAACGAAGCGTACACGCTTCGTAGATGCAAGTCCCTTTGCCTCTGCAGTGCGCTATTTACTAACGGGCAATGCAACCGTACCTCGTTCTTGCGTGAACGTAGAAAGTGAAACTGGACAATGGCGTCTAGTTGAAGACATGGCTCTTACAGGGTAGTTCCAGACGATACAATCATAACCCCACTGCGATCAATTTTGGTGATTGGTCAACATTCTATACAAACAGATTTTAAAACAATATGAAGCATCTGGCTTCTGCCGCGACTTCGCCTGTTCAAAAGAAGAAAATTATTTCAAGGTAACATATTCTCAAGATATAAAGTGCCCTATGTGCTTTTCTAGTTGTAGTTGTAGGTCGCGGGTTCAAACCCAGCCAGGCGCATTACTTTGTGTAATTTATTTCATCACCACTGCTCTCAAAACGGTGAAGGAAAACATTGTGAGGAAACCGGCATGTCCTAGAACTAAACATTCGAAGACATGTGACATCCACCAACCCGCACTGGGCCCGCGTGGTGGATTACGGCCCATTCCCTCTCCTAGAGAGGAGGCCTGAGTCTCAACAGTGGGAACATTATAAGGCCAACTATGCTATGCTATGCTATGTGCTATTCCAGGACATGGACTACTCGTATTTTAAATTATACCTATCTAATTCTGCTCAGTAGTTTGAGCGTGAAAGAGTAACAAGCATACACACACACACATACAAGCTTTGGTTGTCTCCTTCTGTGAAGCAGTAATGCTAGCGAAGGAGACGGCTGCACGCGTGAGTAAACTGACGTCTTCACACCCTGTCCCCGTTTACCAGCAATGCACCCGCGGATTTGCGAACAACAAGCAATGGTAACTGTCCGTTGTTTGGTAACTGTCCGGACCGAGCCGGTGTCGTCGACGGCACATAGTGCTCCACGCGCACCTCAAGGATATATATATCTGCAAAATCGTAGGAACCCAGTAGGTCCGAAGCCTACTGGAGCCATGTATCGAGTTCGATAAGGTTACCCGTGGTCCTAGAACGCTAATTAAGGGCAACTGAAAGAACATAGTGTGGTTTTAGTCAGTAAAAGTCCACGTCTTCCCATTCCACTCTAGAGCAGGAAAAGTTATAAGATGACATGCCAAATAAAAAAAAAATTGCAGTACACTGGCCCCTCTAAAGCTTTTGATGTACAATGTAGATAGGTACATATAATATTTCAAAGAGCACAACCACGTTATAAGAGAAAATTTAAAATATAGGTATATCGGAATACATTCTATTTTATTAGTAAAGATTCCTAGAACTTGTTATCGTCCTTTCACATATTATCATTGCATTCAACGCCCGCACGCAACATATTCCTAGAAAATCATATCACACCCACATTTGATATCTTAGGGACCAGGTGTACCTATCTCCTAACACAATATGTTGGTTGCAATAATGTTCGTAACGACGATTCATTTTGTAGATTGAGCATACCTTAGACGTCTCCTACTTAATAGAAAACGCAATTCTACCATATTGCGTAGGAGAACTACTAGCATAATAGCATAATCAGCCTTTTAATGTTCCCACTGCTGGGACTCAGGCCTCCTCTCTCCAGGAGAGGGAATGGGCCGTAATCCACCACGTGGGCCCAGTGCGGGTTGGTGAATGTCACATGTCTTCGAATTTTTGGTTCTAGGACATTGCCGGTTTCCTCACGATGTTTTCCTTCACCGTTTTGAGAGCAGTGGTGATGAAATAAATTACACAAAGTAATGCGCCTGGCTGAGTTCGAACCCGCGACCTACAATTCGTAAGTCGGGGCCGTTACCACTCGGCCACCACTAGAGAGAACTACTAGTATCACGCAAAATAATATACTAACTGATCCTAAACCTAACTAATATTATCGAGGCGTAAGTTTATGTGTGTTTGTGCGTTTGTTACTTCATTACGCTCAAACGGCTAAACGGATTGGCACACGGGTAGACCATATCCTAAATTAGTTCATAATTGATACTTGTTATCTCGGGAGTATGTTCCCTTGGGTCAATTTTTACTTTCACGTGAGTGAAGCTACTGGGAGCAGCTAGTTAGATATAAAACCGAAAGTCTGCATGTATGTATGGATTGTATCAAAGACATTAAATATTTACTTCCAATAGACAGGACATAGCGAACAAAATCGTGATCCGATACTTATTACCTAGTGGTCATAAGTCGCTCAGTCTAGTACGACGCCCCTACACGTCAAGTCGTGTTTGTATCCGCTCTATGCTTTAAAAGAAAATCATTTTCTGAGAAAATATGCCGATCTGCGCATTACGCTATTGCAAATCTTGTTCTGATAAAATGACTGGACCTAACTTCGGTTTATTTTGGTATTAACGAAGTAATTAATTAAAATTCAATCATTTTTATAAATAGTTCTAGAACATTTGCTGATTTTGTGATAATGCCATCTATTGCTGAAAAGCTTAACCTTACCTTTATCATACACTGAGGCTCTACCACGAGCTCATAACGTGATCCATTTTACGACCTAAACCGAACTGTTAAAGGGATGGAGCTATATAGGGTGTATAGCTCCATCACTCTTTTTCGCTCGTACGACTGACATTTTGACATTATCATGGTAAGGCCCCTGGCCACCTACCGAGTGATAGATAAATAATTATAAATTTTGGCAAATTTAATTCGCGTGTTTGCTATTCAAAGCCAGATGGCGTCACTGAGACATAGGATGACAGTTTTTCTAAGACATTTGTTCTGATAGCCGCTCTATTGTATCTCCTTAAATCTCTTTGGATTGTATAAATGTACATGGGTACAATCTGGAAATCTCTAAACCAACTGCGAGCCCAGGTTGACCGCTGTAAAAACAATTTGGCCAAATTGGACTCCCTCGACCCATCTCTAAAGCAGTGTCACTGTGGAGCCGCTGCACAGGACATGCGTCACCTGCTATGCTGCCCGTCCTGCACAACCACTTGCACTTTTCAGGATTTGTACGAGACCAATAATAGAGCTGTAAAGGTTGCCAAATACTGGTCAGAAAAAATCTAGTTTGAAAACATCGACACGAAAAGAGAAGAAAAAGAAGGTAAATGGGTCATATCATATCCTGGAATAATAGTTTATTATATTTTTATGAGATAATTTTGTTTTTCTGAACGGTCGCATAGGCGAACGTAAAAAAATGTCCCAATAGAACATACACCCGGGATAAAAATTAAGTATCCAATGATAGCACATTGGATACCAGGACATGGTCTACCCGTGTGCCAAATTTCATGCCAATCCGTTCAGCCGTTCGAGCGTAAAGAAGTAACAAATGTACACACACACTATCACACACACACAAACATGCACCTCTATAATATCAGTGTGAAAACAACGAAATAAAATTAATTTTATTTCAGCAATAGCAGTATAACAAAAAGATTGTAAAAGTAATCCACTCAAGTTTCGCAATGAATTTCATGGAAACATTTACACGCACTTTTAATAATAAAACTCTATTATCGGCTTCTATCCAGCTGGGAGCTAAAGCTTTTAATTAAGGCTCTAAATCCCGAGCAGTGCCATAGAACAGTGACTTTCTGAATTTGAAAAAAAAATGTTTATTATAGATTCATGTACAACACTATCAACATAATTATGATTTTTTCGTTTATCTAATACTTTTGACAAAAAATAGTACATTTTGATACAAGTGCAGAAAGTTTGTCATTGTGACCAAGGCGGAATTCGCACGAGCCGTAGGCGAGTGTGTTATGGAGCCGAGGGCTGCAGTGACAAATTTGCACGTGTATCAATCGACTTTTTTCAACACACTTACGAGGAAATGAATAAACGGGGGTTGACCGGCCCCTTGTGGGGGTCGATGCGCGCCAAAACTGATACGATAAATGTAATAAAATTGTGGCGGGGGAGAGCACACGCGCACTTTTCAGCACTAGTGCGGAAAACATTCTATTGCGTGCTTAAAAGCGGTGGAATAAGAGCGGGTTTTCGAGTAAGTGTATTGAGAAAAATTAACAACACGATCTTTTTTTGCAAGTTTTCCCTACTCCTTTCAAACAGCTTTGATCTTTAGGAATATGTTTATATAAAAAAATAGCTGGTTAAGTGTTCTTCAGAATGTACATAGCATATTATGTAAATTAATCAATATTTGGCAAAGAAAATGGTTTTAAAGGCCAGCGGGGTTCCAAGCGGGTGCAGGCGGCAGTACGATTATGTGTATTAAACTCCGGCCAGATGTTCAAGGGAGTATAGGCCTTAAGAACAAAAGGCACATAATTATACTTTGTCGGCACACATGTGCCAGATGAAACTCATTACAAGAAAATAATAAACTTCACTTTTATAAGAAAAGTCTATAATATGGTTGAGTCTATAATATGTTGTTCACGGCCAATGAGTTACCTATATTTTAATCTCAAAATCTTTTAGACTATGCTCGGCAACAAAAGAAGCATGTTTTTTTTTTTTTTTTCATCTTATGACAAATCCCGCTCTTGGGCGGAGCGGGAGATAGTGTCAGACTTTTACTGACTAAAAACCCACTCCTGTTCCTTCGTTGCCTTCGTCCCAGGGCCACGGTTTCGTTTTCACACTACCCATGGCCCCAGTAGGCTTCGACCCTGCTGGGCCCCTACGATTTGCTGACATCTCCCTGAGGCGCGCGCGGAACAATACGCGCCGTCGACGACTTGGGCTCGGTCCGGATGGTTACCGGACGGTCGGACGGCGAGCCACCCATTGCCCGCCGTCCGCAAGCCCGCGCCTACGGTGGCCGGAAATCGGGATCGGAATCCCGGCGGCGGTTGGGGCGTGAGGACCGTTGCCGTTGCCTCACGCGATCGGCCGCCTCTTTTGCTAGCATTACTGCTTCGCAGAAGGAGGCGACCGCCTGCCACTCCTCCTCGCTCCGGACCATGGCCTGTACCAAGGCCCGGCGCGAGAGATCGCCGCCGCCGATCGCCCCCACGAGGACACGGCGTTGCTCTTCCCAAGCGGGGCACACTTCCACCGTATGCTCCACCGTGTCCTCCGGGCGGTCCACACAGTGGCGACACCCGGGCGTCGCTTCCGCACGAATCCGGTGCAGGAACTTCCCGAACTTCCCGTGTTCGGTGAGAACCTGCGTCATGCGGAAGGTGAGGACGCCGTGAGGTCTTTCCAACCACGCCTCAAAGAAGGAACTTACCGCCATAATTGTGGCGTGCCCAAAAAGAAGCATGTGAAGAGCAGTTCATGTTTTTTTTGGGCAATAAAAGAACTTGTGAAAAACCTCCTTCAAAAGTGTCAACAGTGGGGTTGCAATATGTCCCTAATAGTACATTATGATATAAGTGTGTAATGTTAGTGATTACCGTCGAGGCGGTATTTAGACCCGAGCCGTTTTGAGGGTCTTAAGAGAGCCAAGAACGGTAATCATTAATTACTCACGTGTGTCATACGACGTTTTTCTATACCAAGTGTATTGAAAAACGTCTAATTAAACAGGTTTAAATATTTTATATTAATAAAATATTTAAACCTGTTTAATTAGATTTTCTTTAAAAAAAAATCCCAATTTTATATTAAAAGTACAAAATAATAATAAATAAACATAGCGTTGTTATTTTTGTACTTTAACAGCTTACTAAAAGTAAAATATTATATATTAGGTATATTTTCAAAATAAGAGCTAATAATATTTTTTTTTTTTGATGTTTTCGTATTCAGTAACCTCAAAGCAGTACAAAAGTATTCAATTGAAAGGCACACAAAAAGTTAAATTTTTTAGATCAGTGATATAATCAGTTATTATTAGTTTGTAAATTCCGATGAACAGGTTTCATAGTTAAGTACTCTCTGAAACTTTGAGTACGTAGACATAAGTCTACACGAGGAGGAGAATACAATTGAGCGCTTGTTAGGGCGCTTGTACACGCTAAGAAAAGTTGCCGGGTCTATGCAAGAATTCGTGTCGTTTATACACAAGAACTGTGAACAGTACTCCGGCACTGACAAGAAAAAAACCTTGTCTGCGCTAGACATGAGCTCTGTGTTGTTACGGTGAAGGAACGGACGGAGTAGGTGAGGTGCTTCAAGTCGCTTTTATTTATTAATTTCTAACATAGTGTTTTAAGATCATACTAACAATTTTCTTGTAATGAATAGACCAACAATGATGTCTGAATAGTATTTTTTTTTGCTTCGTAATTAACAAGATTTTATTCATTATAAACAGATTTGACTAGTGCACCATACCCTACGCACGACTGGCCGACAACAATCTCATCGTTTACACGTCTCCATTTATCTTGTCTGGAATAGACACGACTCGTGGCTAGATCCGACTAAATTCTAGTCGTATACATTTTGGATTGGTCCTATCTGCTGTAGACACGGTGAAATTTCTTAGCGTTGTACATTGTACAAGTGCCCTTACAATCAGGCGCTTATAAGGAAACACGTGTTCCCACACCTACATATAAAACAGTATGGTAATTCAGATGACGTATTCAATTCTTCGTAAGTGATGAACGATCAGGGAGCTCACGATTCAGCGGGCTGAATGAAAACGATTCATCTTCGCTGTTATACCACAAAAGCTAACGTTTGTGTTGAGATGAAACAGAAGCTCAGCTTTGTACGGGTAGGTATGTATGGTGAAAAGATACCGCGAATATGATTCTTCTTGAAAGTAAGAAAATAAAGAAAAAAGATTAGGTTGTGGTTAAATTAAGCTACAAATTGGAGGGATAACGAGATGGCGGATAATTATGACGTAAGAGAGTTATCAGCGGGGATGCGGGGAAAAAAATACCGGTTTAGGTTTAAAAAAAAACCGGTCAAGTGCGAGCATAATAATTACTTTATAATAGAGTAGAATCTCACTAATCCGGCACTTCAATAGACCGACACCACGCACAGCGATACGCTTTGTCGTCGTCGAGCAGTATACACAGATTTTTTCTATACAATCTAATAATCCGAACATTTAAATAACCCGGCACCCTCTGGTTTTTAATAGTGACGGTTTATGAGATTCTTCTGTATTACTGGGACTAGTGGTCTGCTCCGGCTTTGCAGAATCAAATTATGTACATAAATCTTCCTTGTTTATAATATTGTTTATTTGTTTAATAAGAGGAGTTAGCGGATATACTATGTAAAGATATAATCAACGAGTAACATCCGTCTATTGTATTTTTAACTGACTTCAAAAAAAATGAGGAGATTATCAATTCGGTTGTATTTTTTACTTCAAAATTCAGTAAATACTATCGATATTTTGAATACTGCAAAAGCTTTTATATATTTCAGTCTGATGAGTATTCATTTAGTCAATTGTATGTACATTTTAATCACTTCGACTGTACAAATTTCGGGAATAAATATCGATGTTTAAATACAGGTGGTGTATTTTTGTACCTGTAAATATTGGAAGAAAAACGAAGTAAAAATAAGTTTTTTATGTTATTTTTACTTCGTTTGTAGTCTTCCACTATTACACAGTTTTTGAATTATGACATTTTACTATAACCATGACAAATATTGTTTTCCACCCAATTTGAAAATAAGACGCCTTTAATTTGAAATATTACAAAATACAAAATGTACATTTATATTCCATACCATTTCATGAGATGTGTACCCCGCCTGGGCAGAGCATCGCTATGTCCTCGTGGGGGAGCACTCGGCGGCAGCGATCTCTCACCGGCTTGCGGTCGGCGAGCAATGGGTTGCTCGCCGTCCAACCATCCGGTAACCGTCCGTACCGAGCCCGAGCCGTCGACGGATCGTATTGTTCCACGTATGCCTCAAGGAGATGTCAGCAACCGTAGGGGCCCGGAGATCCCCGGGGCCTTGGAACAATGGCAAAGAAGAAACAGGAGTGGGTTTTTAGTTAGTAAAAGTCTGACACGCCCTCTCGCCACGTCCAAGAGCGCGGGATGTCATTAGATGATTTTCCCACCTAAAAAAGAAATAACATTTCATGAACTGACTATCGAGATTGATCTCTCTATATCCGTTCCAGTTCATAACCTTACCCACCTACTGATCTCACCCTTCCCTCCACTTCACTCCACAAATGAAAGTAGGTACTACAACCTACTCCAATTGAAAAGACAGGTAAGTGAATATGAATAAGGCTGCGAACACTCGGGTGACGATCGCGATCGCACGCGGTAGTGGATTGAGGCAATTCATCTTACTCCTGTGCGGATACTGACACCGGTGTAGTGTGTTCCTTAGGCAAGATTATTGCGGGACATTATTATTTTACACTCAAGATTTCTCTGGTAAGTTTTTGAAGTCTGGGGTTATCAACAAAGGGGATTTATACTGAACGAATTTCGATTAAATTTATACGGATAGAAAGACCATATCCTAGAATAACACATAGTATACTTTTTACCCTGGGAGTGTGTTACCTTGGGATCATTTTCTACTTTCACGCTTCTTGAATGTTTATACTATCAAAAACGTCAGGTATTGTGGAGCAATATGCGTCCTATTAAGGCGTACAGTATCCTGAACATCTGGCCCAAGTTAAATGCACACCTCGTACTGCCGCCTGCGCCCGCATAGAGCCCCGCTGTCCTTTAAAACCATTTTCTTTGTGAAATATTCACATTGTGAAGAATACTTAACCGGCTATTTTTCTGTGTAAACATATTTCTAAAGATCAAAACTGTTTGAAAGGAGCAGGGAAAACAAGTGAAAAAATATCATATTGTTGATTTTTTTTTTTGCAAAACTATTAGTCGAAACGAAAAAATCATATGTTGATAATGTTGCACATGAATCTGTAATAAACATTTTTTTTTCAAACCTATCAATCGTCTATGTCGGTAACCTTAGTTCTCCTGCGGATATCCTCATTCCTGATTTGATCAAGCAAGGAAACTCCGAGCATAGCCCTTTCCATTGCCCTTTGGGTGACTTTAAGTCTTCTGATGAGGCCCATTGTAAGCGACCATGTTTCAGAGCCATATGTCATCACTGGCAACACGCACTGGTCACTTTCGTCTTGAGACACTGTGGTATATTGGACGAGAAGATACCGCGCAGCTTCTCGAACACTACCCAGCCGAGTCGGATTCGACGATTGATCTCTTTCTCGAAGTTAGACCTTCCCAACTGGACCGTCTGTCCCAGGTAAACGTAGTCGTCTACAACTTCGAGTGTAGAGTCCCCGATCTTGATAGGAGTGGATGCTACATGGCTGTTTACCATGACTTTGGTTTTATCCATGTTCATGTCCCACTCTTTCGGAAGCTCTACTGAGGTCACCAAGCATTGTACTGAGCTCCTCCGTAGTCTCAGCCATGACTACTATGTCGTCGGCAAACCGCCGCTACTTTGATGCAAACAAATAAAATTAGACACGTAGGTGCCATCTTTACTATAGATTGTAATACAACAAATCTATGATACAGACATCAATATGCATACATACCATTAACTCTGCAAAAGTACTTCTTTACACTTAACGCGTTTGTCTGTTCGCGATAAACTCAAAAACTACTAACCGGATTTTCATGTGATTTTGACAAATAGATAGAATGATTTATGTAGAAAGTTTAAAAGTATAATAGCATAGCATAGTCGGCCATTTAATGTTCCCACTGTTGGGACTCAGGCCTCCTCTCTAGGAGAGGGAATGGGCCTTAATACACCACGCGAGCCCAGTGCGGGTTGGTGGATGTCACATGTTTTCGAATTTTGGTTCTAGGACATGCCGGTTTCCTCACAATGTTTTCCTTCACCGGTTTGAGAGCAGCGGTGATAAAATAAATTACACAAAGTAATACGCCTGACTGGGTTTGAACCTGCGACCTACAACTTGTAAGTCGGGGCCGTTACCACTCGGCCACCACTGCTCTCGTAAGTCGTAAAAGTATAATACGTGCTTATAATAGTAGAAAAAAAAAACCTAGAATTCTAAAGATTTGTAACACCCGTGTAAAGCTTGGGCTGGTCGCTAGTCTATATAGTAAATAGTTTCGGCTGTGCGTTAATATGTTATATAAAAGGAGAAACTGACTGACTGACTGGCCTAAGAACGTGAAATTTGCCTTGCGCAAGCAAGGCGTCCTTGTATGACATAGCATAGTTTGTATGGAGAAACCTATTTTCACGCGAGCAAAGCCGCTGGCAGAAGCTAGTAGCTTATAAAAGAAAACTCCCACTAAAAATATTTACATGCTCCAAATTCCTATTTCAAATTTTTACCCATTGGTAACTATTTTATTTTGCTAAATAGGTCACCCGTAACCACCTGAACTCCTGGTCACACTACTCATGAATGGATACCTCCTCCTCACCTGCCAACGCTAGTGAATAGCCGACGGGTCAGAGTTCGAACCGTGATCAACATCAGCCGCTGAATAGACACAGGATTTTAACCCCTTCGCTTAATACGAAGACCGACCCGCTCAACAAAAGATAAAGTACAAGTAGCATGAAATATCACCTCTCTTCAAATACTTCTTCATCTAGCATGGCCGATAATCTTTTGGAAAATATAATATTAGTTTAGATTTTCTGAGAACTGTAAGTAAGTTATGATGGATTATGTTGCGATGAGCAAATATTGACACGCTTTTAATACATACCATATATTGTTTAGTTTATTTTAAGAATAGAACAACTCACCGAACTGTTATATCCTTTTGAGTGCGTAATTAGAAACACAATTAAAAAGACGTAATTAGAAAGACAATGGCGCGTGAACGCCGGCGTTAATGCGGGGATCAACAGCTTAATGTCATTAAATTTGTTTAAAAAAAAATGATAAATTTTATAAATAAGTAATACCAATAAATACCTTATTTCTTAAAAAGAATAATATACCTTTAATATAAAGTTTATTTGAACTTATAATTCCAAGGCAATCCAAAGATATATAACACTTCAAAGCAACCAGTTTTAAAAAATAGCAATTTCTTAGGTAAAGACCTTAAGAGCAGCCAACCTGACATACATTTTCACTGTTTTTCATACAACCGCTCTAACTTGATTATGACGTTATTACACATTTTTCTTTAGATATTTTGGAAACACAGATATTTTGTGGATTGATGATTTCAATAGAAGCCTAGATAATGGCTTCTATTGAAATCATTTCATAAATTTGTGTAAAACTAATCCAGTCCAAACATCGAAAGACCTCTGAAAATGTGCTATTTGGCATGAACACATTAAAAAGTCAAAAAAATATAACAATAGCATCCTTGCAAATTTAATCAAAATTAAATTCCGGACTAAGCGTTTCGCCTCGTCGTTTATACCGCGTACAGCGAAGGACTGAAACAATTTGCCTGCTGAGGTCTTCCCATCCGATTATAATTTCGATGTCTTCAAGGCAAGAGTGAATTGAAAGCTATCAATAAACTAATGCGCCTTCTAAAAAATTCTGAATGACGATAATTTTTTCCAAAAACTTTTACAGTTTAAAAAAAAAACGCATATTTTCTGAAACAAGTTTTGTGAAATATTCGAGTGGATAACGATATTACCGAGTTCCAGTAGAGCCTTCTGGTATTATGTCTCTATTTTCGCATTACCTTTTTGTTAAACATTGCGTTAGAATGCGTTGGATGAAACGGTAAGCTTTTAAACCATGCTCAGGTTGACGATAGATGAGTGGGGAAGGGCCCTTTTAATATCTTAACATTAAAATAAATAGTTCGCCGTCCGACCGTTTGATAACCGTCCGGATCGAGCCTGAGACGTCGACGGCGCAAAGTGTTCCACGCGCACCTCGAAGAGATGTCACCAAAACCGTAGGGGCTCAGCAGGGCTGAAGCCATGTCTTGACTTCCAAAAGGGAAACCTGGGGTCCTGGAACGCAAAGCAAAAGAGGAACATAGGTGCGGTTTCAGTCAGTAAAAGTCTGACGCGCCCTCCTGCGAAGAAGTCATAAGATGACTTCATACCTAAAAAACAAGCACCTAAGAAAATAAAAAAAAACATCTACGACATCACAAATAAAAAGATCAACAACGAGGTTGTGAAACTAATATCTCATGTGATGTATGTTACATATTCCTTTATATACCTTTACATATGTGTACGATTCAAAGGTAACTTGCAAATCAACTTGAGGGATTTCTTGCGCCGCCCTTTGAACCTCTGAGAACATAAAAAAACGAATAAATCAACAGACATCTGCTCAGAATAGATCAAATTTAATAAATTGAGATACAATACTTCAAAGAAATTCTCAACTTTCTCGTTTTCCCGACGGCTCACTTGAATATTTTGTTCAATTCTCCTTTCATTATATTTGGAATTTTGTGTTTTATAGTTTTAATAACCTTGGACTTCAAGGCTTCATTCAGACGGTAATAAAAGTAGGGAATAAAATTCTTAGTATTAACTCGTAAAACTACTTTGTTGGTACTTAGACTAAAATACATTGAAGCGCATTGAGTATCATCTAGCTACTTTCAGAATATTACACTTAGAGGCTCTTCTTCGAGAATAATATTTCATGACTTATTTTACTACTACGCTATATTCATTAATGGCAACTCATAATTTTAAGGGTAGTACTCCGTATCATTCGCTCCACAATTATTAAGACTAGGGCAAGGTATCTCCAGTTCCCCGCCTAGCGATTAATAATAAATGACAGATATTAAAGGGATATCATATTAAATTATTATCTCCTTCTAGCCGCATGAAGGTGTCAATCAAATGATTTTGAAAATTCAGTTTGTGTCCGAAAAGGCAATCAATCCGAATGAATTCGGTGCGTGATTTGTTTGGCAAACCGATTTCGTCCAATATGACTCCACTTGACTTGCGGATTAATTGAAAGAGGGTGACCACAGATTTGATCCGACTCCCTTAGTGCCTAAGTGATAAGATGCAAGCGAATCCAAGCCTTCTTTTTTTTCTGTCGATAAATTTTGGTCTGACCAGTATTCAGCAACCTGCAAGGTATAGGTGATTGTACAGAAACAGAAACATTTTTGAACAACTGTGTCAATTTATACCGCTCAAACACCTTGATTCATATTACCAATCGAACTAGTACCTAAACACCGCGTTTGAAGAGATCGATAGACACAAATAAAAAAATTGATAATATTATTGTTGGTATTAAGCTACAATCAATGACACCTATGACCATAGCTTTTAAGATAACTTTTCTAATAATACGACCATTATAACATGTAAAATCTATTTCATTTCAAATAACTGAATTGAGTCGATGAAATGTAATTTCTGGCAATACTGCGTGATCGATCAGCGTAAAACTTTTTTGTTTGTTTGTTTCTGTAAAACCTATCATCACGTGGACGCGCCTTATACTCATCACTAAGGGTAGTCTTTTAGCAGAGATGTGCGAGTCCGTTAGGCGGTGCATGCGGAAAAAGCTCTGGTGAAAGGATAAGCGTGAGTGTTGTGTGTGAGCGAGAAATGTGTGCTCATTGCTGAAAAGAGTCTGCCATTCAGCATTACGCACACACCGAGTCAATGCTGCAAGTACAGCGGTCAAGCTGTTCACGCAGCTTTGGTGAAAACTACCACATATTTTCACAGTGCCACTACTAATCCCCGCACCGCCTAGCTTTCTCGCAAATATCTAATGGAAAAGCACCCTTAAGTCCTGAAGTCCGTATTCCCTTTCACGTGTGATTTCCCTGGACGCTCCTTATAGGCTGTTACCTACTACAGGAAAAAGCGTTTTCAACATCATAAATACTTAGCCGGTTCTTACGTTATTCGATTACCTTTTGAGTTACCGTGCCTTCATCGTAAATCGATGTTTTGGAGCAAAATGGGTTACCTGAAGTTTAGAGTTATATGAAAACTTAATGTGAACCAAAAATGTACTTAGTTCTTTTACGAAATATTTACGCCAATACAGAAATGAGTGTGTTATGAGTTTTTTATTGTTAACAAATAACTAAAATAACCTCTGAGGCCAGCTTCCTTTGGTTATCCTTTCAACTTCAAGACACTGACCCATTATGATTCTGATACTTACTTCTGCCTGTAGCTTCAACCACGAGAAAAGAGAATAAGGTCCTGGGAAACGTACTTTCACGATAAACAGTGCCTATGTCCAAGACATGGTCTACCAGTGATCCAATCCGATCAGCCGTTTAAAACATGAAAGAGTTACAAACAAACACACATAGATACATATCAACTTTCACCTTTGTAATATTAGCGTAAAATGTGATTATACCTTTTGGCAAGTAACTGTAAATTAAATTAAGAGTCAAGCAATTAATTTATTCAACTAAGATTTACGAGCTGCTTTTGAGTAGATCAAAACAGATTTAGTATAATCCTAATGGCGAATTTCCAAAATACAACACGATCCAGATCTGTTACTCTACAAATATTCAACAACAATAATGCCATTATTGTTGTTGAGTATTGGCAACGATTTTTGCTGTCACGTTCATTTTTTTTTAATTCTTGATAGGTTCGCGCTTAACCGCTATCTCACCTAATTGGAAAGCGACGATACGATCGACAATGGAGTGCGCTTACCTAGAAGTAACGTATTCATTCTTTTTTTAAATTAGTCTTTAATATTTAAATTAAGCAGCTGCATTTATATAATTATTTATTTCTTCATCTTACATCTATCTATAGAGTTTCTTTTTTATCACTAATGCGATAATTGCTCTTATTCTAACTTATACAATACCAACTAATCTGCACTAATATTTTCGAGAAGTAAAGTTTTTTTTTTGGTTTGTAGGAGGTAATCTCTGAAAGTACTGATCAGACAGCTAAGATTTTTCACCTGAGTGACATAGGCTATATTTTATGTAGGTGGACGAAGCGGCGGGCAAAAGCTAGTTATAAATAATGCTTTTCCTTGTGAATTCACCCCGAGTACAACAAAATAAGTCCGTCTCATTCATTAGGAATCAGGTTACTAGCTTCAGACAGCGGCTTCGCCCGCGTGAAAGTATAAAAGAGAGCGTGAAGGAGTAACAAACATACACACACACGCACATACGTACAAACTTTTACCTTTATAATATTAGTGCGATTAGAAGAACTGAGAAGAACCTTATTTAAGTACATAAATGTCGAGACCAAATCTCGCACTCTCTCGTTTTTTTACCACGACCCGCTTTGCTCATGACACACTCACCACCCTAAGCCAGTTGGGCTAAGATAATGATCTCTGGAATGAAGGGAGGGCTGTGGATTACTTTTCTCAATCAGCGCGTCGTAATAAATATTTGATGAGCTATAAGGTACAACACTTATTTGTAACTTATTTCTTCCTTTCTATTCGATTGCCTCGAGATTTTGAATTAGGCAGAGTGGCATGTCAATTTTAATTCTGTTTCTTGATTGATCACAATTAATTGGAATTGGCTAAAGGGCATTGAACTTGGCGTAATTACCCTCCGCCATTTTCATTATTCTTTAAAGTTGTAGCGAATTACTACCACTAGATTAAAAGAAGAAATAAAATGTTCCCTGTTAGCTACAGCCTAGGATAGGTTACTTCTAGGCAAGCGTGCTCCACCGTCGACCGCATCATCGCTTACCATCAAGTGAGATAGTAGTCAAGTCCTGTCGATAATAATAAAAAAAACGTATTTGAAAATGGTGATATAAAGAGCCGCGTAGCTGAGATATTCGGAGGCACGTTTCGCTATACGCCTCTTCTATCCGTACGTGGCAGTATCATTGTACGCCACAACTGTATTTATCAGTTTTCTAATTTCGTTAACTGCAGGTACCCACTATCTTTTTTAAGTGCCGGCGCATGGTAATACTGCCCCCCTAGCCAAGTTACAACCATTTCGTGTCGAATTTCGTTCTCCAATCGGTAACGCCTCGGTGTCAGCAATTGTAGAAAACGATACGTTGGTAGCCATGTTGACGCGCCTGAGTCGGCCGCTCGTTCTACAATGTCGTTCTACAATAACAAAGGATGTAGCGGTGAACATTGTAGAAACGATAACAATTCATTCTATCATTTTGAACGATGTGAACTTGGCTATGAATTTTCTATTCGTTTGTTCTGACCACGTGACTTAACGTTGAGATGATGTAATTTTCTACATTTGATTAGTTTTCGTACTAGCATTAACGATTGCAGATTATCAACTTGGCTAGGGGTGCTGTTTATTCATGTTGATCTTTGCCCCAAACACGTCGGTAAAGTGACACTTTAGGACAGTTTTAATGTAATAATTTTGATTTATTCATGTGTCCTCGATCTACCTAAAAATTCAAATCCCTTTGCTGAGTTTTGTAGCTATCTCATGCTCTTTAACATGATTTATATTATTACTAGCATAATTCTTCTCCAAAGCGGCATCTTTAGACCTGTTGGATAATACAAAAACTCAAAAGCGAGTTATTTGTAGTAGCGATAAGCTTTTAGTAATGTGTTAAAATTCCCAAAAATACCTAAGTTTTTTTCTATGCTTTTCTAATCTAATATTAAAATACATAAAATTTACTCTTTTGAAGAAAATCATTGCTGAGTTTGAATACCTTATAGTGTTTAAGTATATTATAGGTATATATTAGCCCTTGACTGTACAAGGTAGACCGATGAACTTTTGAAGGTAGCGGGTGTCACTTGAAAGTCACTGTGGAAGTTCTTGGGTGAGGTCACGTAAGCCTTGTAGGTGAGCAGTAAACATCTTTTGGTAGAGTTTTATGAATTGAAATATATCTTTTTAAACATGCAAGACGCTTGACAGTGCATCCGAAGTATACAAATAAACCACACGATACGCACACTATATTTATGGACAACCAATAAAGCATACACCATCATGATGTTAAAGATTCAGTATTTTATACATTTTATAGTGTTGCCTTAATTAAAGACTGCCACGGCATGCATCAGACACAGAAGGAGTTAAGAAAAACGTATCTAATCTAATTAACATTTTATTCGACGTATGTCGAATAAAAATATGACAACAAAAACAAATTTTGAATATTTAAACATCTACAAATTCCAAGCATTTAAATATTCCAGATATTTATTTATTTATGAGAATTTTGTCCCTTTTACTCTATATATTCCATTTTATTATAGTTGTGATTTAGTACAATTGGTACCGCCAATCGCACTACTTCACTATCAACCAATCTATCAACTTTCAAACTCTGGGCTGCTACAGTCATTCTTAATAGATAAACCCAATAGCACTTTTAGCCGAACCCAAGACTACGCTCAACAGTCACACTTGTGCCATGACTAACGAGGTAGTCAAAATACTGATAAAATACTTGAAAGGACTTTTACATTACAAAAAAGATATACCGCAACACAATACATATTAGAAACCTACTCATACCCACCTCATTTGTGTTCATAGCTCTATTCACAGCATCTTATAAGGGCAATACAGCGAAAACTCTTATTTTCCCGGAAATTGCTTCGCCCCTAATTATCTTCTCAAACTTCAGGATTAACGAACTCCGGAACGAGTAAGGAGAGTGTGGTGGGAGTAAATTACATGCGTCTGACTTCATTACGTCACGCAGAGGTTCAGTCCCTCCCTCCTGTGTTACGTGCCGCCGACCCTAACTTATAAGGGTTTGTTTCTTAGGTAGAGTGTTTATGGGTGACAACAAAATGGAAGGAAGTAAAATAATTAGAAACATAGATTTTTATTTCCCGCTTAAGTAGAAGCGGCCCGGACTAGGCATTTCGTCTCGTCGTTTATACCGCGTATATCGAAAGACTGCAATAATTTGCATGCTGCGGCATTCTCGTCCGATTGTAATTAGGCGTCTTCAAGGCTAGAGTGAAAAGAGGCTCTTAATAAACTAGTGCGCTTCACCATCAACGATTGCTTCACTGCTTACCATCAGGTGAGATCGCAGTCAAGCACTAGTTTATATCAAATAAAAAAAAAGCTTTTTAGGTTTTGTCACATATAAACTCGGGCCAATCTCGGCGAGCAATCACGCTAAAATTATAATAGCAAAAGTTTTTATTTATGTATGTGTGTATATGTTTATTACTCTTTCATCCTCAAATGACTGAAGGGATTTGGATAAAAAGTATTACATGAGTATACCATTAATACCAATGGAAAAATAATACAATTTATTATCTCACTACAATATACAGTTTACAACAAAGTTTAATAATTACACCTACATGCATAATTCAGGTAAGTATGTATTGTAGGAGATTGGTGCCTAAGTTAGGCTCTAGGCCTGTGTTTCAGGACAACAGGTATCCACCCCTTAAGATGTTCATATCCTAGATTTATACTAAAGCGCTGATAACATATAAGATACCTAATAACTTCATGTTTGATTTTGATCTTGTTCATGTATTAGTATTGATAATTTAATCTGTTTTTGTTCTATTGCAATTTTGATTTATTTATATCACTCCTTATTTTATGAGTGCTGGTTGACCTGTAATTGGCGACTGTGTAAGACTAAGACCAATTGTTATTCTTACCTGTAAAATGCTGTACACAGAAGCTGTTGGTTTTACCTTAATAATAAATAAATAAATTATATATTAAATATAATCTATGCTCGCGCCTACGGTGGCTGGAAATCGGAATCGGGATTCCGGCGGCTGGGGCGTGAGGGCCGTTCCCTCGCGCGTGCGAGAACATTTCCTTTCGCAATGGTGGAAGTATGGTGGTGGTGGTGGTAGTAGTGTGGTAGTATGTTTGTAATTATTTATGCAGGTATGTTTAATTATTATATAATTCGTTTTATTTGTAATTTTAAAATCGTATACTGGATTCTACCCTCTATGGTGATCTCTTTCTATCACTCAATGGTTTGCTGGAAGAAAACTCAAGTTTGAGTTAAGCTCGCCTATGTACATGAACTCTGTTATCCACTTATTGTTGTTATGGTGTAGAATAAATAATTAAAATCTATATAATAATTTAAATCATCGTAAGGTTCATTTTTACATTTTAGGTAGATGTCCCTTACGTTATTTCATATTTCCAGGATCGATATTAATAGGAATAAGACATAGGATACTTTTTATTACATGGATATGTGTTATTGGGATAATTTCCTACTTTTTCGCTAGCGAAACCATTGGCATTAGCTAATATTTTTCTTACGATTTATTTTCTCCAAAATTTGACAGCTTAGATGAAGTAGGAATCAATAATAACAATACTTATAAAAGATATTGGATAATGCAATGAGCTGCAATAGTGTAAACGATCGTTTGTATCGTTTTTTTTTGTGTATGGTAAACCGTGCATACATGCCCCAGTCGGTAATGTGCCTTACTTGCAAAACTAAGACACGCATTTTAAATTTGGTGTTTATTTGAGCCGATCTGGTTAGGTTATAAGTATGACGGCGATGTAAACTATATAATGCAAGTTTAACTTGCTTTGTATAGATTATGTAATTTTAAATACGTGTCTTAGTTTCGCAAGTAAGGCATGTTAGCGACTGGGGCACATATGGCTGGTTTACCCTACATATTTTGTACATATATTGTAGCTGTTCACTGTCCCATAAATAAAAAAATACTACAAAGTCTCAGTCGTATCGTAATGTCACATCTTTGAGCAAGGGAGAATTCAAATGAAACTACATAAAGCATGGGGTTTTCATAGGCATTATGTAGTCTTCAAGCACTACCCCTCGACCACCCGGAGATAGATTGACGGGTAAATTTTCTAAATCTATAGAGTGCATGTAGTTGACATTTTTCGATTACATATCCTTTTGAATTTGACTTTCATTTTCATGATATTTTATTGTTTGCGCCTCTTTTACGTCAGTTTAATTACAATGAAAATTTTTAGCCAGGAGGGTGTCGTGATGGCCCAGTGGTTAAGGCGCCCGCCTCTCATGCATAAGATTGCTTGCCAGGCAATTACCAAAGTGAATTTTTCAATTTACGAGTATATATGTTTTTCTAAATTTATCCAGGACATTACTGACACCCTGTGGCTCGGAAAGCACGTAAAGCTGTTGGTCCCGGTTGTAATTCGTAGATCTTTGACAGATGTTACATGTAGTCAGACGTCAGAAAGTCTGACCACCAGTCTATTCAAGGAGTAACGTGTTGGCTGGACTGATACGCAGTTGCTCCATATATAACCGGGTATTCAGAGCATATATATATTCAGAGCATCTGGTTAGAGTGGAAGCTAGCCCAAGCTAGTTTGGGCACGCCATAATTATGGCGGTAAGTCCCCTCTTTGTGGAGTGTCTGGAAAGCCCTCCCGGCGTCTTCACCTTCTGCATGACGCAGGTTGTCACCGAGCAGGGTCAGTTCGGGAAATTCAAGCAAAGGAAATTAAAAAACCGGGCAAGTGCGAGTCGGACTCGCACACTGAGAGTTCCGTACAAACTTACCTATGAAAACAGTTCAATTCCCGAACCGAATTACGAAGATTTTTCCGAATAGTAAAAAAAAAGTTATTTTTTGTGACGTAACTACAAATTTACAGTTTTCAGATTGTTTCCTATACTTGTGCTATGAGACCTTGCTTCAAGCCAAATTTCAGGATTCTAGGTCAATGGGAAGTACCCTATGAATTTTGATTTCTTTGAAAGTGTCGAAATACACGTTTTTTGCGAGATCTTTCTTTATATATTTGACTAGCTTTTTTTTTATTATAGCCTATGTCACTCAAGATGAAAGCAGCTTTCTATCGGTGAAAAAATTTTAGCAATCTGACCAGTAGGTACTTTCAGAGATTACTTTCTACAAACAAAAAAACAAAAAAAAACGAACTTTACCGCTTTATAATATTAGTGTAGATCACAGCTGTAACTAACCTTCCTCACATTATGTTAATGCTTTCCATATTATCATGCCATTTGACTCCTAAACGCTTCACGGGTCAGTCAGACGGACCACTATTACATACAATGTTGATTCTGTAGATGACATTGCATAAGTGGCGGGTATGTTGGTTTAATGTTAATATATTACTTTGTGCTTGTATTTACCTACGTACATTGGGAACGTGCTTAAACACAAGCTAGGTGTTGAGTTTATCAAACCATCAATGGAGCATCGTCCTTTGTCATATGTTTGGCAAATAAACTAAAACTAAGTATTGCTTTAAAATTTTGTTATTTACAAATACACATAGAACGCAGATGTTATTAAGATTATAAGAGTCGGTAGATTTGCTGATTTAAGGAAAATTTGGAATGGGAAACGCACTGTTACACTGTTTACAAGTAAAACCTCAAATACATTAGGGGGACAAAATGTTCCCCAACATGATGCGCAACGCTGTCAAATTGTCTACCAACACGTCCCGCGTTGTAAAATGTTGGAGTGCATGTTGCGGGACAGTGGGCAATGTTGCAGCGTCTCGTTGATTGAACGTTGCGCGTCATGTTGGGGGACAACATGGGGGAGGCCTATGTCCAACAGCGGACGTCTTTCGGCTGAAATGACGATGATGATGATGTGTCTGAAGATTAAAGAAGAAGCGATTAATTAACATTTTTTTTTAACAAAGGCTATCTAAACAGAATTTGAAAATTAAAACGAGTTACAGTATACAGGTTGTTCTTAATTTTTGTTTACCGAAAATTACTATTATTTAAGGGTTTTAAATTGGATAGTATAATTTTACTTTTTTTTTTAATTTGCGTTTCGTAGTAGACATAGACACCTCCCACTTTTTTGTACTGATCAATTGTCTATAAAAAAAACCGTCCCATATCTCTTTAGCTTAGTATTTATAGGGACGTTCTTTTATCTCATTAGCTAAGTATTACAGGTTTACGCAATGAAGCATAAAAGATGAAAAATAAAAACGTACATTGCGGTAAGCAATATGTTAAAAGATCAAACTTTCATCCATATTTAGAAATCATGAAACTACAAATAGACATCCATCATCTGATAAAGCAGGGCTGGTGAACCTATAATACGCGTGCCAGTTGAAGCAGGCGGAAAAATAATTCGGACCTGCCAATATAATATACTATCTTTTGCTCGTAGCTTCGCCCGCATACATAAAATATAGCCTATGTCACTCAGGATTAAAGAAGCTTTCTATCAGTTAAAAAAAATTTTCAATTGGACCAGTACTTTCAGAGATTACCTCTTACAAACAAAAAAACAAACTTTACCACTATAAGATCTTTTACATTTTTTTTTAGCATCTAGGTAATTTTACAATAGCAGAATTCACATTAAATTTTTCTTCTTCCTTGCTTTCCTTACCGTCTGACGGTCTGTCTGTTTACGACAAACTCAAATACTCCTGAACGTATTTTCATACGGTTGTCACTTATGCACAGAGTGATTCATGAAGAAGGCTTAAAAAATATAATACATAATCGTACATAATATTATAGTTGAGAAAAGCCGAAAAGAAGAATGTTCATTTCCCGTACCATATTGCGTCACTATACTTGCGTTAATATCAAAAATAATGTTTTATTTTTGTGTACAATGTACTGATTTTTAACCGCTTTTTTTAACCACATTAAAAAATATCGTGAAAATGATATTAAATGATTAACAATTCCTACTTCCGAAAAAAATAACGTCATTTCAGAAATCTTTACGTTCCGATTACAGTTGCCAGTTATTTTCGTAATCTGACCAAAGAGTATGTAAAGCTAACGCTTTTAGTCTTACAATGATCATAAATAAATGGGTCATCTAATTAATTTTATCTGCTATCTAAGTAAATAAGATTATATAGTAGAAAATAATTAAACTGCTAAAAATAAATTCTGTTAAATTGTTTTATTTTAGCTCACCATTTTATAAAGTAAACATTGCGTATATTAGAAACTCAAAACTTGACACTGTCAATTTGATTAGGACATTTTGGTATTTTGTTGCTAAAGTGACGTATATATCGTTTGATGATTTTGTACTGTATTTGAGTAGTTCTGGTAGTTTTATTGAATAATAATTAATTCAATACGTCTATAATAATTATTGACAATGTTGAGATAGTGACTCATAGTGTTGCAAGTGGCAAGGTTTGTAAAGTGGGCGCGCGCGGCGCACGTTCGGGGCGCGCAATTCACGGGCATACATTTCCATTTGCTTTCTGCGGGCGTGAGGAGCAGCGCGCGGGCCTGGCGCATGGCGCGAAGGGCACGGTGATGGCTTGGAAACGGCGCGTTAACTTGAAATGCACGCACGCAGCTCGCTAGCGGCGTATTCGCCAGATGTGAACAAGATATAGAATATAGCCAAAGAATAAACTTGTGAATATAAGAAGAGGGGGATATAATGGAAGAAAAAAATGTTTTGGGCCTACCTCAAGCAACATGGGCCAAGGGCAGGAAGATGACGATGATTTGATACTAATGTACCCTAATAGTAAATGTTTTAACTGACTAACAATTACAAATTCTTTATTTGTGTTACCTTGTTAAGTACCATGTTCACGCGAGAAAGTGGCAGTGAAGCCGAATTGACGTCAATATTAATTATTAGTCACTAAAATAATTCGACTAGGTACATCAGTTGTTTCAAACAAATGCATTAATAACTAATGTAAAAGGATTAATATCAATACTATGTAAATATGTCATAAAGTCTCTTTCTACGCTACGAGCAACGCTGTTTCATTACGACGAGACCATCGACTCCTCTCATTGTTACTGCGCCTATAAATGGTTGCCGATAGCTCTGGCCTTATCCAGCCTTAGTTATTGGTCGGTCCGTGAGGTTGCGGATCGGCAGTGATAAAATCCCGTCCTATACACCCTTCATTCTTCCCACCTTCCGTCTGTTGCTTTAGGTCTCATGGCAACAGGCTTCCCGCACTATTATTTATATAGGTACGTATATATTGTAGCTATATGGTTAGGGCTAGGTTGCTAGGTGCAGCTAAGGTTGTTGATAGGCTAAGGTCAACCCCCTTATAGATTTGAAAGATGCAAATGTCTAACTCATAAAATAAAATATAATTTAAGCCTAAGAATTAAAGACTAGCAAAAGCTGCGTCATTTTATTTTTTCGTCTCGATTTGTTATCACCAAACCCAGACAAAAATATAGAATTACTCAGTGATATTTTTGCTGACATTTTATTACAACTTTAATAATAGGTAATGATAGGACTTCGGTTTGAAAACTAATAATCATCATCATCATCATCATTTCAGCCGAAAGACGTCCACTGCTGGACATAGGCCTCCCCCAAGCGTCGCCACAACGAACGGTCCTGTGCGTCTCGCATCCATCGGACTCCCGCAATCGTTACCAAGTCATCGGTCCATCTTGTAGGAGGCCTTCCAACGCTACGTCTTCCGGTACGTGGTCGCCATTCCAGAACCTTTCGGCCCCAACGGCCATCTGTTCTGCGAGCAATGTGCCCCGCCCATTGCCACTTTAGTTTGGCGATTCTTCGTGCTATGTCGGCAACCTTGGTTCTCCTGCGGATATCCTCATTCCTGATTCGATCACGCAAGGAAACTCCGAGCATAGCCCTCTCCATTGCCCTTTGGGTGACTTTAAGCCTTCTAATGAGGCCCATTGTAAGCGACCACGTTTCGGAGCCATATGTCATCACTGGCAACACGCACTGGTCATAGACTTTCGTCTTGAGACACTGTGGTATATTGGACGAGAAGACACCGCGCAGCTTCCCGAACGCTGCCCAGCCGAGTCGGATTCGACGATTGATCTCTTTCTCGAAGTTAGACCTTCCCAACTGGACCGTCTGTCCCAGGTAAACGTATTCGTCTACAACTTCGAGTGTAGAGTCCCCGACCTTGATAGGAGTGGGTGCTACATGGCTGTTTACCATGACTTTGGTTTTGTCCATGTTCATTTTAAGTCCCACTCTTTCGGAAGCTCTACTGAGGTCACCAAGCATTATACTGAGCTCCTCCGTAGTCTCAGCCATGACTACTATGTCGTCGGCAAACCGAAGGTGAGTGATGTACTCGCCATTGACATTAATGCCTAGCCCTCTCCATTCCAAAACCTTGAAGACATCCTCCATTGCTGCCGTGAACAGTTTCGGAGAAATAACGTCTCCCTGCCTCACACCCCGCTGCAAGAGGATAGGTTTCGAGGTCTGGTCTTGTAGTCGGACTGACATAGTGGCGTTTTTGTACAAACACTTAACTAATAATAGTTAAAATTAAACAATCATAAGTCCTCTTTTTGTACTATTTTCGCATGGATCTCTTATAAAATTGTAGCGATAAACGAATCAAGTGTCCGTTTCTTGTAATGCAGTCATGTGAATTCACAGCTTGACGACAAATGGGCACGCCATAATCATGACGGTCAGTCCCCTCTTTGAGGAGTGGCTGGAGAGGCGTCACGGTGTCCTCATCTTCCGCATGAAGCAAGTCCTCACCGGACATGGTCAGGTTCTAGTACAAGCCAAGGTCCAGAGCGAGGAGGAATGGAAGGGGGTCGCCTTCTTCTGCGAAACAGTAATGCTAGCGAAGGAGGAGGCTGCACGAGTGAGGGAACGAACATCTTTTCGCTCCAGTCGCCGAGACCCCAATCCCGACTACCACAATGTCAATACCAACGTCGAGCAATGGGTAGCTTGCCGTCCAGCAGTCCGGTAATTGCCGGGACTGAGCCCCATTCGTCGACAGCGCTTAGTGATCCACTCGCTCTTCAAAGAGATGTCAGCAAACCGGAGGAGCTCAGTAGAGCCGATCTGGTTTTAGGCAGTAAAAGTCTGACACGCCCTCCTGCCCCGCCCATACCGGGAGAATTCATTGGATGAATTCCCATCTTGAAAAAATATTGACGACCAATGATGATAACTTTTTTAATTCTAAAGCATAAACTGAGACTGTCTCGTTCCGCTCTTGTAAACCGGATATTAAATTGTGTTGTGACTGGAGCTCCCTGGTAAAAGAAAGTAGCTAAGAATTCATGATTTTCAACCGGTTTTCAACCGCGCCCGCCACGGTGGAGCTAGTTTATTTCTAAACTCACGAGACCGGAGTTTTATGTGGTTATACAGCCGTCGCAGTTGGGGTTATCGCTTGAAAACTTGGCAGATGACAATCGCAAGACGGGCGGTTCATTATCAATTGAGCTCCAGACCACCGTGGACATACACCAGAAACGAGCTGTTGCGTTATACTTACTTCACAGAAAAATTAAAAAAGAAGGCCTATAAAGTTCTGGGTGCATCAATCGATTTTTGGATTTCGCATCGGATTTTTCTACCCCCTGAAGGCCACTACGGGTGTTAACCGACCGCAGAGAGTGCGGGCGCAACCTGCCGAGTCTGCGGGTGACCGTGGCCCACACCATTCTACTAGTTGCCCGCCGGTGCAGCGGGGAGCGGGATACATATATCTCTAGCATTCTACAGCAGCTGCGGGCCCGCAACCGCAGCGGATGCGGGTAAAAACGGTTTTGTGAGTTCTCAGTATAAGTAAAAGTCCGAGTGTAAAAAAATATGGTAATATTTTTGAATATTTCTAATTATTTCAATCTTCAATTCATATTAGACTTTGCTATTAACAAACACTATCGTATTTTGGGCCTACTTTCCTTAGAGGTTGTATTATTAAAAGAACCGGTATAAAAAAATCGAATTTGGAGACATCACTTGTATCAAAAAGCAGGCAACATATTTCTGGAGTTTGACATTTGGACTTGTCAAATCATTATCTGGGATTAAAAAACGCACTTTAGTAAGTTTGTTTAGGTCTTGATAACTTTATAAATAACTAGCTGTTACCCGCGACTTTGTCTGCGTCAAGTTAGTAAAAATGCACAAACGTAATTAATAATTCTGTGCTTGTGATTCGTGCTAAAAACATCTAATTCAAATAACGGAAATTAATTTCAGTAAATATATTATGTAAAATGTACTTCTTATGTCCAGATATATAATTTACATCAAATAAATTACTTATCATCATCAATAAACTGTGGTTCTGCCTACCCCTAAAAGGAAAAGGTGATAGTTTAAGTTTGTTTTTGGTTTATTCTATGATGAAACAACGCTGTATGATTTTAATATGATTGGTTCATTATAATAGACTAAAAGTGTATTAAACCGTTGTTTTCTTTTAACAACACTAAATAAATGTTATTTAACGTAGGCTATAAAAAAAGTGGATAAAGTAGTTTTCAAAATGTTAAATGTAGCCAAAATGTATAAAGAGTCTGTACGGATCTTGTTCTGAGGTCAATACCCACAGTTTTTAGTGTCTGCACGTTTTACTTTTAGGAAGAAAATCATCAAATACCTTCCCCCGCTCTGGGTAATGCGAAAGTTTGTGTCAGACTTTTACAGACTGAAACCGACCTGTGTTCCTTTAATTGCCCTTAGTGTTCTAGAGCTACGGTAACTTGCACGCGGCAGCATATCTTCCTTCTTTGAGGAAAAGAGAGGACGCTGTTCGTCTGACGAAGATCTCTAGGGCTAATGCCTGCTGGAGCTATGAGATTTTTCGAAAGAATTACCTCCCATAAGAATTTGCCTCGATGATATTTCTCTGCAGACTTTTAGCCGGGTCCGTTATGCAACTTTGGCGGAGGTGAATTTCGAAGGAGCATAATCGGCTTCAGCCCATCTTCAGCTGGATAACGTGCACTGATAGTCCACTACTGCTAGCGATTATTAAAATACTACAGAGTAACCTACGATGTCATCTTGCTCCACAACTGTACTTCTAAAGAATTTGTGAAAAAATTGTTGCAGTTTGATGTTGACTTACATCACGTCGAATTTGAAACAGAAACCTCTCGAAACACCCTAATACCCCCTCATTACTCCGTGTTTGTGACTCCACAAAACTATAAAATGACAGCGAACAAATGTCGCAACCAATTGGGGCTGTGACTGACTCTGGCATCCGTCAGAATGTTGTCCCAGTGTTGATCACCACTCACTGACCACTCTTAAGGAGGTAACGTCCAGTTGTCGACTTAAGGCTGCAAGTAATGTAGAATACATCATACGTAATTAGACTATCGTCAGGAACGCAAACCAAGTCGGGGCCTTGTGTGAAATATGTCTTCATGGGTTTTTCATGAAATTCTTAATGATCTTCAATTTTTGGAATCTTTGAAATTAGGTACTTGTTCCAAACAGTAGGTTGTGGTCAAGTCCGAGGGAGAGACTACTTGAAGTACTGGTAACCTTCACGAACTGCTCAAGAAGCATCTTTCTGTGATTAAGTACCTACCTATATTTGTTGGTTTTTTGGGGGTCCTTCCGAAACATCTACGTTCGATGAAGACCTGCGTCAGGCGGAAAGAGAGCCTTTTTAGACTTTCCTCAAAGAAGGTATTTGCTGCCGCAATTGTGGCGTGAGGTTACCATAGCCCTGGAACGCTAAGGGCAACTAAAGGAACACAGGTGGGTTTCAGTCAGTAAAGTCTGATACCACCTCTCGCTTTACCCAGAGAGGGGGAAGGTATTTGATGATTTCCTACCTAAAAGCAAAAGGTGCACACACTAAAAACTGTGGGTATCGACCTCAGTATCAACTCCGTGACTCGAGACTATTTATACATTTTGGCAACTGAAAACTACTTTATCCACTTTTTTTTTGATAGCCTACGATAAATAACATTTATTTAGTGTTGTAAAAAAGATAATTCTATGGTATAATATACTGTTAGTATATCTAATGAACCAATAATTTTAAAATCATACAGCGTTGTTTTATCATAACATAAACCAGAAAGAAACATACATAAAACCCACTCATGTTCCTTCTTTGCCATTGTTCCAGGGCCCCGGGAATCTCTTTCGTATCACCCATGGCCCCAATAGGCTTCGACCTTGCTGGGCCCCTACGGTTGCTGACACCTCCTTGAGGCGCGCGTGGAACACTACGCGCCGTCAACGACTTGGGCGCGGTCCGGACGGTTACCGAGCGATAGTTAAATAAATAGTTTGACAAATTTAATTCGTGTGTTTGCTATTCAAAGCCAGATGGCGTCACTGAGGCATAGGATGACAGTTTTTCTAAGACATTTTTTCTGATAGCCGCTCTATTGTATCTCTTTAGATCTCTTTCGACATAACCGCTGGATTTCTGTCTTGTATAATGAAGGTCAGTATAATCTGCCAAACTGCTTCGAAAGTGCTGATGTAGAAACCAGACTATCGATAAAAATAATAGTGAGAACGCAAAAATATGTAAAAATTTCTTGTTTACAGTAAAATAAAACAAAACTATCACAAAAAAGAAACTGAGTTTTGAACCACTATCCCCTTACGTGCCGATCTAATCCAGACACGACTGCACTACGGAGCTCGTTGACTTTGTGTAAAATAGGTGTTCTTATATAAACGTCATCATTGTCTGCTTAGCCCTTTGTCGATGATAGCGTGATGATTTTTATCTCAGATATTAAATTTGTAGCTAAACGAAAAAAAAAAAATATTATTTTCGTTTTTCCACTTAGATTTTATTACATGTTTGATTACTTTTTACAAAAATATGGAGTAAAAATGTCTAAGATGTGTTAAAAATATGCTAAAAGTCCTATTATTATTGTAATCGAAGTACCATCGCATATTATATAAAAAAAAGACGACAAAATACTCACAAAAATTATTACTATAACTGGGGATCGAAGTCACGGCAAATCGTTAAATACCGACATTTTAGAATATTGCTCACCCCCCCAGGAAATAGCGTGATAATTTATAGCCTATGTCCTTTCTCAAGCTCTATTCTATCTTTGTACCAAATTTCATCAAAATTGGTTCAGCGGTATAAGCGTGAAAGCGTAACAGACAGACAAACAGACAGACAGACAGACAGACAGAGTTACTTTCGCATTTATAATATTAGTATGGATTAAAAGACTAAACCATTACGATTTTTAACAGTCTTAACATCGTGTTCTTCAGTATAGGCCTAGGTATAGCGTAAAAATATTACTCATGCGCGATAAAAGCCTGAGCGTAAGTAACGCCACAATATAGGAGCGAAGGAATCCGGGTCCTGACTTATCGCATATCTATCAATAATAATGCAATACACTACTCATCAATTTGGCCTAAAACGCATACCTACCTATAGTATAGAATGCAAATTATAATAATCACTACGGTTAAAAATTGCTATGAAATATGATCAGGCGTTTTCGAACTTTTTTTAATATCTCAAAAATGTGGTTAAATATTAACAAAAAAATTTTGATAGTGAAAATTTCAATAATAACTATACTCTTGAGAGTAAATTTGGTTTGACGCAAGTTGGTACGGATCCACATACAAATTTGGGCAATCTCTTTTCGAAGATTGATCGAGAAACTCCCGTGCAAAGTTGAGGCAAGTCATACACGAAAAAAAAAATTGAATTATAGATTATTGCAAAACTAAAGTTTTTTTTTTAAACGATTACTTACGATGCCCTATGGTTAAAAAAAATGGACCACTATAAACAGGCCATCCTATATTATATTTTATACTAGCTTTTGCCCGCAGCTTCGCTCCCGTCAACTGACTACTCTATTCTACTCTGCCCAACTCTACCCTACTCTACCCCACTCTACCCTACTCTACCTTACTCTACCCTACTCAACCCTACTCTACCTACCTACCCTACCCTAATTACAACCTTCCCTGTATGCAAGTGAACAAAACAATAAAAGAATTATTATAGTTCATTTTTATAATATGTAGATGTCACATTCTCCAATATAAGTTTGCCATCCCTGTACTAGAGACTTGTACCGAAAGGTACATATTTCATAGTTGAACATGAGCATGAGCCTCATCCACTCACGTTAGCCGGGGCCGAAATCATAACGTATAACCCAAATCGCGAACATAAAGAACGTCATTCATAACAAACGAATGTATCCTTGTTTCGTGTACTATATCGTTTATTAAATAAAATGTGTAGTGCTATTACAGTAAAGGTGGTTTATACACCGGATGATGGGGAAAAATGACCGATGGTCTTGACTGATGACCATGGCCGATGACTTACCTGGTGAGGGTCGCGGAAATCCGATGGATGTGAGACACACAGGAACGGTTGTTGTGGCGAAGCTTGGACCTAAGTCCAGCAGTAGACGTCTGTCAGCTGAAATGATGATGATGACGGGACCTGCGACTTTTGTAAGCAAGACTAGGGATGTGATGGAGGCCACTTAGTGGAGGCGGAGAAAAACGTGTCTTAGGCTCTAGTCAGGTGATATTTGATCAACGATGGCGTAGTGAAAGCAGAAAAGACAAAAATAAATGTGATAAGCGCTTTCAAAGTCTCATGTTGGATGCTTTTGAATCCATCAATAACATTCATTGGTCCATATGCGAGTAGCACAGCTGCACTGGTGGAAACGGGTTCAACAAAGTTAAGTTTTTTATATGGATGGTTGCATGCTCTGAATGTCTGCTATGGATGATCATGAGTGGTGTAGCTGTGTACAGAGTAGAGTACTTACAGTAGGCGCACGCTCCCCGTGCCTTCCCTGCTGTCGATACATCGCATAGCTCGAGCTACACATTTTCTTCACACTGCTACCTCACAGGGGGCCGTGAATCTTCATAGCACATCTTACTCGCCCCGCTACATAGCTTAGCATCAATGGAAACGGTCACATATTAGGTTTTGTAGCTTAGCTTTCACATTGCCGAAGCAAAGCTGCATAGCACATCTCTTGTGTAAAAACTTGATTCCGCCATCACCTTTCTATCATCGGACAACCCGACGTACGGCGAGTATCCACCCTTACATTGTTCACACCTCTACAGTCCGAACTAAGCGTTTCGCCTCATCGTTTATACTGCGTACATCAAAGGACTGCAACAATTAGCCTGCTGCGGTCTTCCCGATTAAAATTTAGATGTCTTCAAAACTAGAGTATTCACTCTAAAGCTAGAGCGCACTACATAGCTTAGCATCAATAGTGCACTGCATCAATAGTGCACTTCACCATCAACGATTACATCACTGCTTACCATCAGGTGGGAAGTACTAGTTTATGACATTTTAAAAAAAAAACAAAAACACCCATAGAGCCATTGCTATAAAAATCACTCAAGTCTTTTGAGTTTACGGTAATCAGAAGAATCAGTTTCACAAAAGTTAAATATTATTACCTACATTTATTTACTCTACCTGTCCTTGCATTAAAAATGATCATATCATCAAGCTCATGATATTCCACTCGTCTGACTTTATTTAAATACATCGGCTGTCCGTTTTGCACGCAGTCGCGAATGGTTCCGACTGTTCTCTGCGATAAGCACAGAGCTCGATATACATTTAATAAACAATACTTAACGATTGTATAATCTGTGAAATATTTGGTGTTTTCATTACGGAATACGGAATTTATATTTTAATGTTACCATTAGTTGAGGTTTTACTTTTTGCTATATTCTCGTCATAATAATTTGAACTGTCGCTACTTTATTTATCTAAGATCCGTTGTGACTTGGAATATGTCAGTCAGACCGCCAATCAACTAGGCACAAACGTAAGCACGTCTGGTGCAGTGGTTGAACGATAGACGGCTACGCAACGTATCACAAGTTAATTTCCCTCAGAGAACAAATATATGTATGTGCTATAGACAGATATTTCGGGTAAACACACCCACCAAACAGGAGTATTTCCTAGTGTAGGGCAAAGTTTTTAAAAGTAAATGAACCTGCTGCCAGTGGCTGAGTGTGACATCGGTCGGTATTCATAATTGTTTGGTGGTGAGTACTTAAAAATTTGTGAATAAATCAGTCTGTCGTTAGTCCACGTATTTCATTGACGTTACACTATGGAAACATACTCCCTTGATAAAAAGTATCATATATTATGTGTTATTCTATGGACAGGTTCTAGCCGTGAGCCACATCCAAATTCAATCAACTGTTTGATCGTAAAGAAGCAACAAATGTAGGTACAAACATATACCCTTACAAACATAAGTTTGTAAGGGTATATGTTTGTACCTATATGCCTGATATTATGCCTGTAAAATATTAGTGTGGTGAAATAAATATTACTCATTGGCTTTATTATTTAGACAACGACTTGTTTAACTATTAAACGGTGACCATCTTATATCCGTAGCAAGAGCCCATTCTCAGACACTTTCCATATAATTCAAGACTAATTAAGTCTTCTGAGGCTGTAACGAGCGAGTGAGAAAGGTGGTAATTAGGGTCCCCTTCTCACTGAAACATTAAAATTTCACCTTCACTTGGGTAACGAGTCATTAGCAACTCTTTGATGCATACTAATTGTGTTCGCTTTTCGACGTAATTGTAATTAAAGATGGACTCAAAGTGCACGGTGCAAGAAAAGTAAGAATTCTCTGAGGATTCTTTTTTGTATGTTCAAGCTTTTTGCTAGAGTTGCTCAAAGCTAAATAAACTTTCGTAGCGTTAAGTAAGACGTTAAGAATTCTAAGATGCATTAAAAATGTGCAAACGCGATAGATGGCATTTACGATATACCAACAATATTTTATTTTTTATTTTTGAGCGGAAACATTTACGGACTAAAACCAATCTGGATTCCTTTAGTTACCCTTTGCTTTCCAGGACGAAGGTAACTCTTTAAAGCAGACATCGGCTTTATTAGGAACCTCCAATTTTTCTGACATATCTTTGAGCATACCAATAATACTTACATAAAATTCTGTGGTAGCGGAAGCACAAAATAACAAAAAGAAAATAAGAGCGAAAGTGTGTTATAATATTTAATGCTTAATATTGCGCCAACCTGTCTCTGCATCACCCAAAGGTTGACTGGTAGAAAATGCATTAAGGCATTATGTCCGCCTGTGTACTTTTGTATGCATAAAGACGTATATAATTTAATAAAATATAAATGCATCGAAACCAAAATTAAAATAGTCATTTCATATTAATTAAGAACTAACTCAAGCTTGATTACTATTAACTTAATATTAACTATTAGTCGTCACTGAAACGGCAGTTTCAGCAAAATAACGATAATTGATCATGGCTTCGGACTCTTAAATTGAGACACATGCAGCCAAGCCATAAGGTTCTCCATTAATTGGAAATTAAGTCCGATATACCAATAATTCAGTCTGCAGATTAACTGTTAAAATCGAACTATTGTCAAACATCAGAGTACGTTAGTGTCGCCGTACATAAGCCACATGTCACAGCCACAAACGCCGCCACGAGAAGCTAGAAGTGGCCACAAAGGAACTGAACCGCGTGACAGCCACATGTGGCCGATGGCTGCTACTTCTTTTAATACATACGCGCAGTATCTCAATGGACTCTGATGAAGAAGGTTTAAATGCGCGAGTGGCGTGTGACGGCGTTTTGTATCAGCGTTTAGTGGCCAGTTCTGGCCACAAGAAGCGACCGGCGTCAACCGTGTGCAGCGAATCCATATAAAATGTATGAAACCTACAAGAAATATACCATGTATGCCAATATGTGAGCGTTTTGTGGTTGTGGCCGGTGGCCCGTGTGTGGCGACCCTTAGACTTTTATTACGAGGTTTGTGTAATGTAGAGTATGTCTAAGTTGTGTTCCGCAATTCGAAATTCTGTTGATCAGCCGCGATATATGCAGTCAATAAATGTCTGCCGAGCGAACTATTTATTTTATTCGACAATTCTAGAATGGCGATGAGGATGGCGTTTGGCAAATTCGATATAATAAAAAAAAACTTTATTATCAAGCAACTAAGGCCCATAGATAAAATACACAAATAATTTTACAAATTAATAAACTAATACATATGTATAAAAGAAACTATAAACTATACTATTGCACACGAAGTGGCGGCGTCGTGTTCCGCTGCGAGGTCGGTATCCTTCCACGAAATCGTCGATACACGACACCCTTCGGCCAAAACTCTCCTTTGAGGAAGGTCTCCAAATGGTGAGCCGGCACTCGCACCACAAACGACTTGAAATTAGTGTTATGGCGCGGCTCCAACTGCACGACTCTCAAAGTCCAGTTTGTCTTTACACGTACATACTCCACGATCTCCTCAGCCTTCGTGGTGTGATGTAGCCTAGAAACGTACAGCTGCGTCGTAGGTACTGCTGGGCGAAGCAGCATGTTGGGTCTTGCCAGCGCGGTACCGCACTGGTTCTGACAAGTAGGCTTCTTTCTCTTCTTCTTCTCTACCTTAGTCAAGCCATTCTCATCGCTCTGCTCTGATATGAAGACGGGAAGTTGGCTGTCTTACTATGATAGGCTGGACATGTATTTCTTGATAAACGCAGTGAAGGAAGACCTAAAACTACCGACGCTAATAACATTCATGGGTGAAGCGGCATACAAATTATTAGTGAACTTGTTCAGTCCGAGGAAGCACGCAAAAATGACCTTTACCGAAATTGTAAAGATCATGCAAGAACATTGCAGTTTGATGAAGTATTAGATCAAAAGTCATTAGCGTATCAGCTTGTCTATGTCAATACTGATAGAAGGCCATCTGGTTAATGATACAATTAGTGATGAAATGGATGGTATGAGGAAAATTCCGTAATCATCCCGGATTAGCGAGCGCTGTTTGTTATTAGCGGAGAGGAAGTTGCTATGGATCTGTTTAATTATTGGTAGGGGAGTCTGGGCTTAGGGTTTTTTTACGTAGCGAATACATTTAAAAAAAGATGTGTGTATGAACCTTAGGGGAAATTTAAATTGGTCGATATTTGGCGTTCAGCTGATCGCTTCATATTTAATCGCCACGCGCCCCAGCCGCCGGGATTCCGATCCCGATTACTGGCCACCATAGGCGCGGGCTTGCGGACAGCGAACAATAGGTAGCTCGCCATCCGATCGTCCGGTAACCGTCCGGACCGAGCCCAAGTCATCAACGGCGCGTAGTGTTCCACGCGCGCCTCAAGGAGATGTCAGCAACCGTAGGGGCCCAGCAGGGTTGAAGCCTACTGGGGCCATGGGTGATGCGAAAGAGATCCCCGGAGCCCTGGAAAAATGGCAAAGAAGGAACAAGAGTGGGTTTTTAGTCGGTAAAAGTCTGACACTATCTCCTGCTCCGCCCAAGAGCGGGGGATGTCATTAGATGATTTTCCCACCCGAAAAAAAAAAACCACTAAGTCATTTTCTTTAAAAATATCGAGCACAGCATATTGAGAAATTGCCTGCGACTAACCATTTTCACGGTCGATTTTAGTGACCAGCCGCATGAGGCCAATCACCGCAAAGTCAAATGTCGAATCCAGTAGGATGGCATTCATCAAAAAAATCCCACAAAATACAATAAGCAGTTGACAAAATCAGTTCAAATAATTCTGGATCTGTCAAGGCTGAGAGGATTTTAGTTTTTCACTGTAACCTACTGTATTAGTCACAGCCATCATCATTACCATCATCTCAGCTGGAAGATGTCCTCAGCTGAACATAAGCTTCCCCCAACCGTCGCCACAACGACCTGTCTTATCGGGTGCGAGACGCACAAGGCCGCTGTCATGGTGGTCCTGTTTCCGATTATTGATAAATTTTCTAACATATCAAAAACTAGCCTATGATATCAGCTTCGCCCACGTGAAAGTAAAAAAAAATATACATAATTATGTCAAACAGTGACAAAGTAGCATTTCACTAGTTATGGAGTTTATTAATTAAAAATAAAAATATAAATCTTTTTTCTTTATAATATTAGTAACGATAGTATAAGTTTATCGTACCTATTCAAACTTAATTCCAATACAACATAGATCAACACGAACAAAAACAAGGCATTCATTATTAATTCTAAAACCGTCAAAATCAATTTCTGATTTCGACAGTCATGTCAGAGAACTCGCTCCGTCATAAAACAACGGTTACGTCCAAAATAGGGACGCGAATCGATATTTTCAACTGATAAATCCCCAACGGTGACTTGTTCATCTTCCGCTTCACTAGTATCAGAGAAAACAACTCGCAAAAAATATTTTAAAGCTGAATCGACCATCAAAGAGTATATATCCCGTCCATATTTAAATATTCATTTAAACCTTTTTCTTAAAGCCTGTCACGTATTTAACCCAAAAAGTCACTCGGATTTAATAACACTCTTTACACTGAAATTTAAACGACAATTTGTGAGCTCTCACCTACTTTAAAGGTCACTAATTGCCTTTTCTAAAAGAATTATATAATCAAGAGTATAGAATTTATAAAAAGAAAGTGGTTCTGAGTGCATTTAGAAGGTTTTGCGTTCTAGTTTTACAGTGGAGTCAATACAAAGAAACAATTAAAGTTGGTTGGTTCTGTACTGGCTTGCCTGTATACTCAGACTCACTTGCTGGATTTCGTTTTGCATATTTGACCACCAGGTGGTGTATGTGTTAGGAGTGGCAGGCGGTCGCCTCCTTCTGCGAAGCAGTAATGCTAGCAAAGGAGGAGGCCGCACGTGCGCGCGGCAATGGCCCCCGCGTCCCAGCCACCGGGATTCCGATCCCAATTTTCGGCCACCGTAGGTGCGGGCTTGCGGACGGCGCGCAATGGGTAGCTCGCCGTCCGACCGTCCGGTAACCATCCGGACCGAGCCCAAGTCGTCGACGGCGCGTACTGTTCCACGCACGCCTCAAGGAGATGTCAGCAACCATAGGGACCCAGCACGGTCGAAGCCTACTGGAGCCATGGGTGATGCGAAAGACATCCCCAGGGCCCTGGAACGATAGCAAAGAAGGAACAGGAGTGGGTTTTTAGTCAGTAAAAGTCTGACACTATCTCTCGCTCAGCCTAAGAGCGGGAGATGTCATTAGATGATTTCCCACCCAAAAAAAATAAATTAAAAAAATAAGGTGGTGTATGTATTGATGGAGACTTTACAGTCATCATCATCAATATAAATTACTTAGATATTCTTGTAAGCATACAAAGAGTGAATCTGCATGGTTGGCGCACTGGGTGAGATTGGGTATCGATTCCGAAAACTGCACCTTGTATACTTAAAACGTTTTTGCAAAAATAGTAAAAATACTTTCATGAGCGAACAAAAACAAAACCTATATAAAAACAAACAAAAAAAGGCTTTTAATCTCGTATTTCTTTTTACATTTCTGGATCGAGAGAGCCGTAACGCGATATCACACCGCGATTATTGGAATACATACAAAGTGAAAACTTTGTTTGCGATGTAACGGAAAGCTCTTTGTTCCCCTTAACCCGATATCCGTTTTCGTCTTTAAAGCACACTGTACTTCCGCGCCACTTAGTTTCTCAGAAAATTTTCATAACGAGCATTTCAGTAATGCGATTCACTTGCTTTTACTTTAAAAGCATTGAAATCGTCAAGCGAAGGAAATTGAATTTCACGACTAATAAACTCATAAAATATAAACCAGTATTAAATGATTTTCGAAAAAAGAGTCCTGAAGTTTTTCTTGCGTGTTTTTATTTCCCTTCTTCGTAATGCAGGGAACTGAAAAGATATTTCATCTACATATTTCATACATAGGTATATACAAAGGTCTGAGTACCTTCCTACTCATTTTAATTGAAAATAATTTTATTATAAAGCAAAGTTCCGGTGAGATATAAAACTTATTCTATTACTTACGCAAGACCTGCTCATTATTCGGAACATGTTTTAAAATTTCCAAACTTCTCCTTTGCCCGAATAATGGGCTTTCTACGACCTTTCAAAAAAAGAAGAACCGTTGAATTCTGGCAACATTAGACGCTGTCGAGCCATTAATTCGGAGCAGAAGTTAACTTAGTTGGCGCGTACAAATTACATCAGTCTTAGTTTAGTAACACGGAAATGTTTGCGGAATTCTTTCGTATCTACATTATTCTGCCATCGGATTCCGACAAACCGGTGAATCGAGTCTGCGGATAATTCGTCTCGTAGGCCATTCGATCGACCTAATTCGGAAAGATCTCATTCGGCTAATGGGCGTAATGTTTCACCTGAGTGCGTCTACGCCAGAGGATTGAAGTATTTGTTCAACGAATGATGGCCCTTTACAATTCACGTTAAGGAAAAGAAAGAAGTCGGTAGCTGAATAATTTATAACGGATTACTTTGAAAGCAGATGTGCCGTGTTGTTTTAAGCAGAAACTAGAGGATTATATTTAAGAAGATCTGTGGATAGTAGTACTCTTAATTAAGCTTGCTAAACACATGTAAAAGAAACAGAGAAATCTTAATTAACAGAACAAAATGAAATTAACTTTCCTAAAGATAATTATGAAATATTTCTTAACTTTCCCGCAGACGTTTTGTTTAGTTAATTAGAATAACACTCAAAAACAGTGATTTTAGAGCTTAGTTGTATAAGCCTCGTGTTGCGTATATCATTGACACCCACTCATGCCCGCACGCACCCTTATCACTTACTAGCCAGGTTTAACACAACTTAAATCAAAGCAACGTACATACCAGCAATCTCTGGGTACAATTTTCGTAACAGAAAACGACAAAATACTAACTTATAAGCAAATCTCGTAGCGCTGAGGGCGACTATAAACATTCTTGGGCAAACATGCCCCGATATGAAGGAATTGAACTTTCCCATCCAGCTATAATAATTTACATGTTTTTATATGAAACAACGCCTCACGTCCGGTGTTCAACTGTAGCGAAGCCAAACAAAGGAATATCCCTTCATACGATAGTTTACTATGTTTGGGTTTCGACTTTATGCACTGTACCATGAATATTTTATTTTACGTGACCAACATCTCTATCGCACGTTTAAGCTTTCGTGGAATTCAAAAATATTTGCTGGAACAACATTTTTGGATGATTTATGTATTTATTGGGATTGCTATGACGTTGGTCATATTGACATTACTGATTTTTGAGCGTATTGGTTACAGAATTTTCTAACAAAAATACACAGCGGTATCTCTGTAATGTCTTCTGAAATACTTTTTAGTATCGTGGTTTTGCTCTCATGGACGGTCCCATAGAAATCAAATCGTTCTGGTAGACGATACTCCGATAAAATGAACTTTTTTTTCTTACCGGAGTAAAAAAAACCTGTCAGAGGTAGTACCCAAGTGTTAAAGGACCCGACTTGCGAATCCAACCCCAACCACTCCGCCAACCGCTACCACTCAGCAATAGTATATCTTCCTATCAGAGAAAGATATTTTGTAATCAGATCAGTACTACCATAGATTATCTTATGCAAACATTAAAACAAAATAAAATATTTATAATGATAATTATTTCTTTACAAATATAATTCTCGTCACCTCATTGCCTGACCAATGAGCTGGTTCGTTCTTTCCCCTATAAATTACCAGCATTCAGCGTTATTCAACGTGACAATGCTGTCAGTCTTCTGGCCATGTTTTAGGCGTATCCAGATGATAGCGATGTGGAAGAGTATTTTGACTCCTAAGAGCTGATTCACACCGGAATGACAGCTGCCGCTAGCGACACGAAGAAACCGGCGGAGACAGCCGACGTTGGCCGCTGGCAGCAGCGCAAGGCAACTTGACTGTTCGCGATGCTGTGGGCGGTCGTGTGCCTTTTTTAACCTTTCAAGCGATACTGATATTTTAAAGATGAAGATAAAGTTTAAAATTAATTCACTCTAAAAGTACTCGCCATGTCACTGCTAGACGCTGCCATTTCGGTATGAATCGACCGTAAGCATATTTGTTTTTGTACATAGATGAATAAATACTCGTAGTAAGTTAATAATAGGTCTTTACCTATGAAATTGCTGTTTTTTAAAACGGGTTGCTTTGAAGTGTATCTTTGGATGGACTTGGAATTATAAGTTCCAAAAAACTTTATATTAAAGGTACGTTATTCTTTTTTCGAAATTAGGTATTTATTGGTTTATTTGTGTTTTGTATTTTCTGTATTATCGCAGTACTTGGCAACGGCAACTTCATAGGTAAAGACCTATTATTTGAGTGATTTATGTACACATATTTATTTATTTATTACTTTATTGCACACCTTAACTTATTACAGGACAGACATGTCTTATTGCACAGGGCAATTTCTACCAGACAACCTTTGGATGACATATCTTTCTTTTTTCTTTTTGGTGTACTTATTTGGGTATTTCTTGAAAGGAGTTAGTAATACTCGTAGCATGACCTATGACAGGATAGAATGGAATAAAAAAACGTGTTGCACCGACCCCAAAAAATACAGCACAAGGGCAATGAATGAGGGCATGAGGACAAGGGCAAAACAATGCAGATGATGCTTTTGTTATTTCTTAATAAACAAATATATATATATATATATATATTATAACTAGCTGCTGACAGCGACCTCACTCGCGTCAAAGTAAAAAATTGAGAACAATGGAAAAAATACTCCCGGGATAAAAAGTATCCTATACTATTTCAGCACATGGTCTACCTTTGCGCCAAGTTTCAAAAAGTCCGTTCAGCTGTTCAAGCGTAAAGAAAAAACAAACTTACACACTCACAAACTTTCACCTGTTTAATATTTTTTATAGTGTTTTTTTATACCTTTTTATTATTAAGATGAAATCAAGGTTATTAAGTTAATCCAAAGTCTTTTACTCTCCGTAGCAGCATTTCAACCTACATTACGACATAATTTCGCCAGTGGATGTTAGCACGTCACTTCGTCGTCTGTGAAACAGACAGAATGAGCGGTCAGCGTGAACGCTATGACGGCCCGTCTGAGTCACCCCTAATCAGGACTAGACATTGAGTGGGCGAGGTGTCATTATAGAGCTTAGTGCTCTTCGGACACTCATATTTTCAAGAATATATTCTGTTTAAGATAGGTAAAAATAAATTAAGTCAAAGATTTAAGTTTATTTATTTATTTATTTATATATACTAATTACGAAGGTGACAGCCGGAGGACTTAAAAATTACCGAAATTAATTAGAAATAAAAGTTTAATTACTATAAAATTACAATATTAATTTATAAAAAATCTTAAGTCTAGACTTGGACGATGCTAATACCAAAGTGCGAATTAATTATCATAAAAATACAATATTGTACAATGTACAATACAATTGCGAAGTGCGACTGCAGTATCAGCAGATTGGAAGTAGGTGATCGGCCGCGACACGAGTAGTCGGATCAGCAGTCTTGGTGTTGCAATTTTTGTCGAAACATCCGTTGACGTAAATAGCTATCATCTCGCTATTCAGCCGTTTGGTGTAGGCAGGGCACGTAACATACTTTATTGCACACCAAGATAATAAATAAATGATACATTTGAGCTTTATATTTAAAAACATACAATTGGCGGCCATATCGCATTCCGCGATCTCTTCCAGGCAACCTGAAATGGACAGAGTTTGCCTGAACATAAAATGAGGTTACTTTTTTGGTGTACAACAAAGTTTATTCTATACTAATCTAATTTTTTTAGGGTTTGAAATGCAAACAAGTAGTTAATACGTTATAGATTAAATGACTGTGGGATTGTTTGAAAGAGTTACAGTGGCCCTGATCCGCAAACGACAACTGAAGGAATACAGGTGGGATAGTCAGTAAAATTCTCACACTTCTTCTTGCTCCACCCAAAACTGGAGAAGTCAATTGATGATTTAACACATAAAACAAAAAAAGGCGATTAAATGATTTGATTTATAGTCACAACGGACACAATAATTTGCATCATAGAGAAGTCGAAAATGAGTAAGAACCGTCACTTTCAAATGACTTTCATTTTGCGTTGACAGATTTAGACACATTTTATGTTCATATATATACTCAATTTTTTTTTTTCTAAAGAATTCGGAATGTGGCACTGTAATATTATTTTATCAAGTACAGTAACAAACGAGCGAGCCCAGCTGATTTAATAACAGTGCTATTTTTTTTTTTTTTTTTTTTTTTTTTTTTTTTTAATTGATATAAACCAGCGCTTGACTGCGATCCCACCTGATGGTAAGCAGTGATGCAATCATTGATGGTGAGGCGCACTAGTTTATCAAGAGCCTATTCACTCTAGCCTTGAAGACACCTAAATTATAGTTGGACGGGAAGATCGCAGCAGGCAAATTGTTCCAGTCCTTCGATGTACGCGGTATAAACGACGAAGCGAAACGCTTAGTCCGGACCGTTGAAGTTTCAACAACGTAAGGGTGGATACTCGCCGTACGTCGGGTTGTCCGATGATAGAAAGGAGATGGCGGAATCAAGTCATGCAATTCCTGCGCACACTCTCCAAAATGCAACCTGTAAAATACCGATAGGCTGGCTACCCTGCGCCTGTGCTCGAGGCTTTGTAGACTGGACTTAACCAAATCAGGATCCCCAATTAGCCTTTTCGCACGCCTTTCCATTGAGTCCAAAGCTGCTAGATGGCATTTTGCAGCACCAGCCCATATGTGACTGCAGTACTCCACACACGATCGAACCTGTGCTTTGTATAACATTAGAAGCTGTCCCGGTGTGAAGTACCGTCGGACCTTTGCAAGAACGCCTAGTTTTCTAGCAGCTACCTTGGCTTTGGACTCAATGAACCGCCCAAAATTGAGGTCTGAGGAGATTTCAACTCCCAAGAGCTGAAGGCGGTCGGTGCACTCCAGGGATACATTCCGAAAAGCAGGAGCCAAGGTGAACGGGCTCCTTTTGGCGGTGAACAGACACGCTTGTGTTTTGGCGGCGTTGAATTCAACTAGATTGGTTTCGCCCCACTTGGAGACTGCCTGAAGTGAGACATTCGTACGCTCCACCATAGCCTCTCGTTCGGACCGGATTAGTTCCTTACTAGCCCGAGCACCTGGAAGGTATCTCTCTACAACTGTGCTATCATCTGCATACCCATAGATACCGGGCATCAGCAGATCGTTAATATGCAGCAGGAAAAGAGTTGCAGAGAGAACTGACCCCTGAGGAACTCCGGCATTAGTGGACATGGGCTCTGATGAGCATCCATCGACAACATATTGAACTTTAAGTACAGATTACTTACCAATAATACTTTTTTGTGGATTTTTTTAGTCAGGATATTTAAAACGAAAGCAAGATTTTTATATTAAATCAGGTACACAACAAAAATTACAACAACACCATCAAAGATTCCTTCCTCCTCAGTAAACTAAAAACAAGGAATGCTTTTAATTTATTCATAAACACTCGTTAATTGTCCCCAAGCTTAATACTATATTCCGATAACGTCAACGAATAGGTATGTATATATTTATAAAGGTTTTTAATATAGCGGTCGAAAATAATCGCAATTCCGTCGAACAGAAATAATTTCTAGATTGATTGCTCAGATGCATTAATAAGACCCATGAAGATCTTTTATTTAAACCGTGAAAAGTTCCAACCAAAGCAATGAACTAAAAATAACTAAAATCTTTTAATTACTAACAAACACTCGATAATTTTCCGTCCTTAATACTATATTCCGATGGCGTCGCCGAACATGGATGTATGACGGTATAGAAATTCCAGCGGTCGACAATAGTCGTAATTCCGTCGTAGCTCGGACGCGGTCGCGCGGTCGTACCGGACGTGGGAGCGAATACGTAATGACATCCGATGGTCACATTTGTAATTTTATTACCACAGCCCCATTCTTGTTATGGTAATCCTGATGACCTAGAGTTTGTTACTGCCGTGAAAATTGCTGCAATATTGCCAGGCACCTAAATCTTCGTGTATAAAAAGAAGCAAGATATACTATATGTTTTATTCTTGGGTGGGTGTTTTAGAAGTGTTGTTTTTGTTTCTGCGTCCGTTTTATTTGTCACACATATATAATGTATTAAGAAGCTTAGTAGATGCTTTCAGTGCTAGGAAAGAAATAAACGCGTAATTCATACTCAACTTGAACAAACAAAGATTAGGTTACAATAATAAATATCATACACGAGCTTGATTATATATGTTGGTCGTATCAAATTAATAAAGCAAAAAATAATAATATCATACAATAAACATCAAACCCACTACACGTACGTATTTACAAACAAGAAATTGCTGTTCGTATCAAGGTTCCACATGAAACCAATAAAAAACAAAACAAATATTGTCACGACCTCACTAACATGTAACCTGTAATAAATAACACAGAGTAAACAAAGAAACAGACACTACACAAACACGTAAATAAAATAAAAATAGGTCTAAGTATAACCCAGATGGTAATGACACTACAAAAACATTTTATTATTCACGAACAGTATCAAAGAAGAAAGTTCCGGCTCGCCCAAATTATTTGCATCAGAAAGAGGGTAGTTCGCACTACAAACTACTCGTTTCCTTGCAAGTACAGTAGGACTGTCGGAAAAACATCCGAAAGGTAGGTATTTGAATGCAGATTTTACAAGGTTTTTGTTTGGAAAATATATGTTAGTTAAGAAGCTTACAGTTTTTGTCACAAACTTTGGGTTACTTTATATATTTTTTTGAAAGAGTAGATAACCATGGGGTTTCTTGCCGGTTCTTCTCCATAGGAAACGAACAATTTGGAACCGTGCACTAGCTTCTGACATTTTATAAGTGCCCCTATAGGCCTATGTGAAATAAAAAACTTTTGACTTTGACTTTGACTTTGACATAGAACTCCGCTAGTATACATTTTCTTTTCAATAACATAAACTAGTGCTTGAGTGCGATCCCACTTGATATTAAGCAGTGATGCAATCGTTGATGGTGAGGCGCGTTTATTAAGAGCCTATTCACTCTAGGTAGTTTTATTAATATGGATCGATTACGTAACGGTAATCGTCTGGGTAATTTGCGAATTAAGGGTGCCAGTCAATCATTCTTACATAGATATTTAAGTATAGCAATTCCACTAATGCTTAATGGTTTAAAATCGTTGTCATCTCCTAAGCCTTTTCCCACAACTAGCTTGAGATCGGCTTCCAGTCTTATCAGATGCAGCTGAATACCAGTTTTTTACATGGAGTGATTGCCTATCAGACCTGTATAACCCAGTTACTGGCAACACGATACTCTTTGGATAGACTGATGGTCAGACTTTTTTAGACCACTGTCAAAGATCTACGAATGACAACCAGGATCAAAGGCTTTACGTGCTTTCCGAGGCACGGGCTGACAGTAATGTCCTAGATAAACTTAGAAATGTACATATGAATTGAAAAATTCATATTGGTACGTGCCCGGTTTCGAAGCCGCAAACTCATGCATGAGAAGTGGGTGCCTTAACCACTGGGCCATCAAAATAGAAAATTAAGTCAATTTATCTCGTCATTAGCGCATTATATCTAGGTGCAAAAGAAAAACAGTACAAAAAAATTGATTTAAAAGTGTACGAAAATGGTGAAGTAGTTTCCATACAAGGAATGATTATTTGTCCTATTTAAATAATTTTATTTTGTACAGATACATTATTTCAAAAGTTTTCTTGTAACATGCTCAAAGATTTGTTCATACAATTTTTCACATTTTTTCGTCATCGTCATCCATGTTACGGGAGTCTGTAGGTATCTATACGACTAGCCTCTTATTACTTATCACAGCGTTATCTTTTGCAACTTTATGGATAAAACAACATCATATATCTACATTTGAACCGTACCCATCAACGCGATCGTACCGTCGTCGACTAGACTTAGAGTACCGTAAGTGTTCAAATCTGGTGTTGAAATTGGGCACTCTATTTGAAGTAACTTGTTTCAAGAATTATGTGGTACACGATTTTAGTATTGAGAATTCAGTATGAAATTCTGATATAGTGCGGTCACGTACAGAATTTAGGATAGGTCCGATAGAATATTTCAGCAGACAAGAATCTAATCTCGCAGGATCCTAAGAACCTCATGTCGCACATTCTTCGGACAAATTCTTAATAAACTCATGAATAATGTTTACCGATAATGTGCATTACTTTGACAAACTGCTATAACCTAGACAATACAACTTTTTTATTATTCCAAAGTTATTAGCTACATTCCTAACACATGTATGTACGAATACTGGCCAGAGATAAAGTAACAAATTTAATATTACAAGTCGATACATCTAATAAATACATTCGTAGCATATGCGCTCACAATTGCGATATTACATTGCATATTCCATAAAAGAACTGGCAACAACTCAAATCTGCCGACAACCCCTGGATAAATCTTCAAATGTACAATATTAATATAGGAGTAAATGGAGAAATTTATTATGGATGAGCTATGAACCTTTGCGGTGTTACCAGCGGATTTTTTTCATTACAAATGGGTTTAATTTTCAACGGGCAACGTTTCAATTCAGATTCTATTTCGTAAAAATGAAATACTTCCTCGTTCAATTTAAAACGTAGAGTTATGAAAAGGGGTTTATTGAATTCTCTATATTCGGTTCATTTTGTTTTGTCCAAAGATATTTAATTTCATATTTTCTCCTACTAGATAAACTATATTAACCTTCCTTTTTTTTGCTGCATAATATCAAGCCATTCTCAGGTTACTAAAATAAATTCCCATTACCGAAAACGTTACTATCCAGTTCCATACTGCGACATTAGCTGAACTTATTTAAGTAAGTATTAGCTACTTTCATTTTATGCTCCTGTCACCGACATCGCGGAGATAGTTGGCACTTTGACTGTTTGTTGAGAACTAACTCACCAAACTTATTTGAAATGAGAATCTCATCATAACCGATGGAGGAATCAAAGATGAAAGGTCGAGCTCGCTCTCAAGGGATACATTGAGACGTTTCCAATTTGTAATAAACTTGATCGTAACAAATCTGAAATATTAGAAGGCATTGTAAATTGGATCACGTTTTACGTCTTAGTCGGAAAAGTCTTCAGGGATTTTTGTTCCATTTCTGGTATTAAAGCTGTATAACTTCTGAAGATCGACATTTAGTCAACTTTTTTTGTAAAAGGCAGTGTATCCGTAAAAGCTTTAGAATAATTTAAGCACTCACCGTCCCGGCTGTAACTATCGACATTTGGGCGAAGTACCTCAGCGAACCCAAACAAATTCCTGTGCGACGTCTTATTGAGGGCGGAAACGACGATCGCTATCGACTTATTATACAAATGGCCGATTTCTGAGCAACAGTAACAATATCTTACCATGAAAAATTACGACTCACTAGTGTTGCGGTCTCTCTTGGTTCCGTTTTGCAATAAAATCGGTGCCTCATAGACCATTCCCTATATTTGTGATTCTCAACGTGAACTCACACTGATCTTTTACACACGAACCAATTTTGTCGAACACAGTTTTGGGGGAAGAATGATGTATTGTGAGAGTATTTTGTTCGGGACAAGCGCCAATATCAGATATGTGCGATAAAAATATACGTTTAATATTCGACCTCAGATATTGGTGTGAGCAGACCATAGTAACAGACATCTGTAGAAAATCTCCTTTCATGTTTCATATCGGGAGGTCTTTGTCCGCCGGTACGTCGACCTATCTCAGTATTTAACTACGTAATATCAATAAAACGTTTAACGTTGTGTCGCTGACAGTAAAAAGATAAAAACGTAGTGAACATGCAGCGAACACAATGTCTGACTTGTAAAGGAAAATTCTTTCTCAGATTTTCATTAATTGGATGTAATATCCCAGCACAAGTTTTTGAATCTCAAATAAGGATAACGGTTATTATAGTGCTTGTAGACGCTGTTCTGTGGGCTAACAAGTAATATAATCTTTAAACTCGTCTTAACATAGTTAAGCGTAGTTTTCAAATTGGTTCTATGGATAAAGTTGTATTGTTACCGCACAAGCTATTCAAAATGAGCGCAAAACAAGTGTTGAAAAAATCGTTACGTAATTCATATTTGACAATCGCTGCGGTAAAATCTTTCGAGGAAAATTATAAGCTGAAAACCAACACAAAATTGAAAATTCAAAATCAAAAGACTTTTTCCCAAAAAATAATGAAAACTTCGCTTGTAACCAAACCCTTTCAATCAACCGAGAATCTGTCGAAACACTTTTTAAAGTAATCTATTGAGAGCTTCCACTTATCAATTAATAGCAGTGGAAAACGATGACTGAGCACAGCTTAATCTCTTTCTGCCGTCTCACTGGCTAGCTATTAGCCTAATGGACCGGCGAACCTCGGCGACGACGTAACGAATCCAATATAGATGTGCTGAGTATTAAAACAAAAACAATCGGATTAGCTTTTTATTCCAACTTTGAAAACAGAAGGCCATTGGCTAATTTTATCTTTTTAGAGACAAATTAATCGAGTGACCAGCCTGATTCGTTTACATTAGTCGATAACTCGTTTATAGGAAAACGTAGTCTTCACATTCGAAAACACGGTTTAGGTATTCGGGTTTCGATTCGGAATTCGTGCGACTTGTATTTTAACCAGATTACAATTCGAGCTTCGGTTTTTCTGTGGGCTGCAGGTACAGTAAATACATACATGGATTATACTTACTTACCTACGGCATTCTAAAAGGGTAAAATAAATGTGATAATTTTACATATATCTTTTTATTATACTTATTATCACCAAACTTAAGTGTCAGTGGGCAGGGCAAATTCCTTGCAGTAAAGATGGTCAATAGGGCTGAAAGGTTCTGAAACGGAGACCACGTACCAGAAGACGCAGTGTTCTAAGGCCTCCCACAAGGTGGACCTTTCATCTGATTATGGTGGCGGGAATCTAATGGATGCAAAACGCACAGAATCAATCACTTAATCATCTGGCCTATGTCCAGCAGTGGACGTCTTTCGGTTGAAATGATGATTTTGAACAATGTCGATTACTCAAATGGAAAACAAAAGTGTTTATTTTATTATAACATTTTAATCTACTTTTATTATTACTTTTTGAGAGCAGCGGTGGCCGAGTGGTAACGGCCCCGACTTACGCGTTGTAGGTCGCAAGTTCAAACCCAGCCAAGCACATTATTTTGTGTAATTTACTTCATCACCACTGCTCTCAAAACCGTGAAGTAAAACATCGTGAGGAAATTGGCATGTCCTAGAACTAAAAATTCGAAGACATGTGACATCCACCAACCCGCACTGGGGTCGCGTGGTGGATTGTGGCCTATTCCCTCTCCTAGAGAGGAGGTCTGAGTCCTAACAGTGGGAATATTATAAGGCCGACTATGCTATACTATATTACAATCTACTGATATTAGAACGAATAACTTTGTAAGCAGAAGGGATCAAAGTGCTTCAAAATTGTTCTCAAATACATTCAACTATAAAACTGTAATGGCGCTATTCCTTCCATTTTATTTCTTTCTTTTTACCCGTGTGTTGAAATAAAATAAAATTATTGAGTTCTAGCTACTAGCTGTAAAAGTTTCAGCTTTGAAACTGTTCCTGCAAAAGTTTTGAGAGGAGGAAAGAGTCACTGAAGTAATCGTTAAACTGAAAACGAAATAAGATTTCAATAGTTCTTGAAAAACAAAAATGTGAACTTATGACGTAGTACAAATATTATTGAGATGTTAATGGCTTAAATTTAACTATTAAAATTATTTCATAACTGAACGGTATAGTTAAAGAATTTTTACTTAATTTTTTATAGAATTCGACCCATATATTGCGGGTTCCAATATTTAAATTAAACAAATCCAATTCCAATATTTGAACAAAAAACACATGTTTTCTAGTATGATATTGACACTTATTTGACTGACGATTGAAAAAGGCCAATTCAAACTATTGGCATGATTTACTTTTTTCTTTTCGCCAGAAATTAAACCTAGGTTATTTTTTTTTATTTATTTTTTTTTAGGTTGGAAAATCATCTTATGACAAATCCCGCTCTTGGGCGGAGCGAGAGATAGTGTCAGACTTTTACTGACTAAAAACCTACTCCTGTTCCTGCGTTGCCTTCGTCCCAGGGCCCCGGGTTTCGTTTCCACACTACCCATGGCCCCAGTAGGCTTCGACCCTGCTGGGCCCCTACGATTTGCTGACATCTCCCTGAGGCGCGCGTGGAACAATACGCGCCGTCGACGACTTGGGCTTGGTCCGGACGGTTACCGGACGGTTGGACGGCAGGCTACCCATTGCTCGCCGTCCGCAAGCCCGCGTCTACGGTGGCCGGAAATCAGGATCGGAATCCCGGCGGCGGTTGGGGCGTGAAGACCGTTGCCTCACGCGATCGGCCGCCTCCTTTGCTAGCATTACTGCTTCGCAGAAGGAGGCGACCGCCTGCCACTCCTCCTCGCTCCGGACCATGGCCTGTACCAAGGCCCGGCGCGAGAGATCGCCGCCGCCGATCGCCCCCACGAGGACACAGCGTTAGGGACGCCTAGGTTATATGTTAGAGGCCAATACGAAAAAGCAATAGCAAAAAGAACCAGATCTTTAAACCGTAACTGAACTAAGATACGTATAAGAGCATTGCTAGTATATTTTTGTCAGGCGTTACCTATTTTCGTTATATTATAATGAAATGGAAATATAATACGTAATATTTTGAGGTTTCCATTGATAAAATAGATTAAATTGGTAACTGTTATATTTTTATCACACTCGTAGTTTTTCATCACTAAAACTAGTAAAAAAATAAGTGATAAACGAATCGAAAAGATACGCGTTAGTGTTGTGATAGTGATTGACACTATTTAATGCGTACTCACCATAAAAACCGAAACTAAAACTATTTTTAACAATGGGAAACTTAAAATATCACAGTATTTTTTTTTTTAAATAATGCCTGATAATAAACATAAGACTAAATAGTCTCTAACTTCGTTTGGTTACGGTTTATAGACATAATTCTTTTCGCTATTGATTTATCATACAGTCCTTTAAGATATGGCCTAGGTTTCACTAATGGCGAAAAGAAAAAAAATACGTGCCTGCAAAGTATGGAAAAAGTTTCATTCCCGTGTATTTAAATAATGAGTTTCTACTCATTATTTATTTAATCTTCATGCGCCCAAACGGACGAAGGCGGACTTAATAACCTAAATTCATAACCTATCATCATCATCTTACAATTTTTTTTCTATTTTCTCATCTCTGCGTCTGCTTAAAAATAGTCTGTTAAATTAATAATATTCGTTCTTGATTGTTAACGGTTCCCTGTAAACTATAAAGTTAGCAGACTAGTTTCGTACACAAATGGAGCCCGTACACATAATCGTTCAGGTCAAAATTGAAACTCGCCATCTCTATACACCACATTCGATTCGATTCGATACGATATTGACTAAGTTCCCTGGAACGTTTCAAATGTCCATCAGTGACTCAGCACCTTTGTTGTTGGAATGGATTCACTAGAACTGTTCAATGGCTGCGAAAGGTCGATTGACAGACAATGCCTAACACTGCAGTGCGATTGTTGAACGTGTGAAGTCTAATATCTCGTCTGTTACAGAGGATGACTCGCCGTCTATGGAATAGTCGTTGCCACGGAGTAATAAGGAAATGGAGTGTTAATGTGCCAGTAGTCATCGCTCATGTGTCATGTGTTTTGGTATTTCTGGAAGTTTCTGTTCGTGGACGCCTTATCTTTCTGTATAATCACATTAAACCAACATTGACTACTTCGTCATAGGCCCCTTATTTTTCTTGCCAAACTCGTACGCTCCTGTACCAATCTCCTATAAGTCCTACCCGTGTTGAAAGTCATATCGACTACCCTTTTGGCAACTGTTATATATGTTAATATTTGCTCCGGACACTTACCGGAAATGTGTGATTAATTTCTACCGCTTAAATTACCAATACACGTGAAACATTTTTGTGATTAGGATTGCAGTTTTCATTAAACTACAAATATTGTCTACATATCTATGAGCACTGAGCACTCCATTAACTTCATATTCTGTACACAAAACGAAACAACAGCAGTGATTCCAGACAGGCCGTCCATATATCATCTCACTTCAACGGATCAATGATTGATGCTCGCTTACAAATCGCCGCGTCATTGTTATCATTGAACGTCTTCTCGTGGTGTTTACCTTTCAGCATCATTTAACATTTAGTTTAGAAACTAGGTACTTATCTTTTGGTTACGCAATGAGTTGTTGCTCTTGTGTGGATCTATGGATTGTGTTGATATATGCCAAGAACTTTTTTACAGCGTCTACTCCAATAGCTCTTTATTGTTTTAAAATCTAAACTAGTTTATTAAAGATGTTAACGTATTTGGTTGGTGGAGGTATTTTACGGAAAACCTGGGGCTCTAGACAAAGTAACGTTGTATTTATCAACATCCACGTGACATTTTTAACTTTCGAAAAGCTTTATCACTGATAAAACCTTACTTTGTCTATAGGCTTATCCAATTATAAACATTATTTCACTAATTGAATTTTACGTTATTGTTAAGTGCAACAAGCATTTTATTTTCTGAAACTACACGGTTCCTGTAGGAAAGGCCACGGGACTAAAAAAATAAAAACCGGGCAAGTTGGACTCGTGCACTGAGAGTTCCGTACAAACTTACCTATTAAAACAGTTAAATTCTCGAATTGAGTTTCGAAGATTTTTCCGAATCGCAAAAATAGTTTTTTTGTGAAGTAACTACAAATTTTCAGCTTTCAGATTGTTTCCTATACTTGTGCTTTAAAACCTTGCTTCATGCCAAATTTCAGGATTCTAGGTCAACGGGAAGTACCCTATGAATGGAAAAAGAATAAAATCCTTAGAGAGTATCGAAATATACGTTTTTTGCGACATAAACGGCCGTTTTTTTATTTTTTCACAGCTTCAAGGGACCGCAGACCTGAGTATAAACGTGACCTGAGTTTAAATTTCAACTCGATACATCCGCGCATTCCTGAGATAAAGGGCTTGACAGACAGGTAGACAGACGTACAACAAAGTGATCCTATAAGGGTTTTTTTGAGGTACGGAACCCTAAAAAATACTTTATTTCAGACCGTAGTCTATATTGTGTAAGTTATCATATACTGTCTATACTGCCTATACTGTCCCACTGCTGGGCAAACGCCTCCCTACATTACTTCCATATTTCCCGGCTTTGAACCGTGTAAGTAATCATACCCCTTAAAAACTATTTTAGCAAAAGATACAATAACAGAGAGATCTTAATTTAAATATCTTTTGCGTACACCTGACACACCGGGTACATGAACCCAGTGTATCAAAGTGACACAAAACGGCTTATCACTAATGACCCTCAAAATGCTGTTGCCGCTCCTATTATACTCTACGCATCATGGATGCTATTCGCTTTCTTATGTTGGCATTAAAGCCAATAACAAACAGTCAATATGTGCGTCGGCAAACATTCCTGATTAGTCCGGGAGGTAGCGTTGCAAATGAAAAAGTCATAGTAAGCCGGCTTATATTTTCATTGATGGTTTTCAGCCGGCGTACTATGGCTTATTTTTTTTTTTTCACCACTTCCGTAACCTTTCAATCCTACACCCACCGCGGGTGCGTCAGCTGACGCTTGGTTCACTTGTCAGTCATTCGAGATCTATTGAACAAGATGGCAACCGATCAGCGTAAAAACACTACCTAAAATGCAACGCTACCTCCCGGACTAGATGCACTGCAGTAATGTGGGAGCCCCAACAACATCCTGAAGGCATTGTTATACTGGACTTTGAGGGCGTTGTATACCCTTTGTGTATATCAAACCTACAGGGTGCACGTGTACAACGCTTGGAGAAAATGCCTTAAAAAGCCGCAGGCATAGTATTAAATAAAAATATCTTTAATTTCAAACAAAAAGAGACTTACTAACTAAATTAATTAACCCTTTGGTGTGAATGAAAGTGGTTTTTAATTTAATCTTTTTACATTTTATTTTTTTTAGGTAACAATCCTTTGATATTTGAGATAAACACCAAAACGGTTGCTTTATAAAACTTTTACAATTATTTACACCGCACAGAAAATACTGATTTTATTATAACAGACAGATTATATTTTAATTATATTTACGTATTTATTCATCATGTAGTCTACACGGTACAAAGACTTAAATAAAGATTATAGCTTAAGTATAATGCTTACCGTATCTGACCTTTAGTTTCCATATCAGAGGACTATGTTCGTCGTAGACATCTAGCTACGGCGTAGCCAGCTAACTACGGCGTAGGCATTATGCTACGATTTCGGTGAATTATCCACCGCCCGATGAAAGTTTTATGGCGGCTCCACATTAGCAGGTTTGCACGGTGTACGAAATCAGTAAAGATCACGCTTTTTAAAGCATTTTGTCAATCTTTTTACACCTGCAGCCTGTGGGTCGCATATTCGCAGCGGGCATACAGCGACCTGCGTGTTCAATATAACAATGCACTCAGGGTACTATTGGGGCTGCCGTGGCGTTGCAGTGCGTCAGGGATGTTTGCTGAGGCGCGGGTTGATGGCTTTGCCGCCATAATCAGGAAGAGATATGCCTCCCTACTCGCTCGCGTTCGTGGCAGCACCAATACTATACTGAGTGTTTTTGCAGATAGGTGGGAGTCCCCCATTCTGCACAGATGGGTGCGGCTTCATGTCAAAGAATAGGTATAGTTGTGCAATTTGTGTGTTTACTAATATTAGTTTTTAAGATAATTGTTACTAACGATAATATGGACCTCGTCCGAAATAAATGTTTTATTATTATTATTTTATTTATTAGTGCCGTGAAGCTCCGTAGACAGGCGTAAACGTGAATGTGGACGGTTTTCGTGGGGTTTACGTGCGTTCACGCCTGTTCCCCGATCAGATTTGGTATTTTGTCTCGCGACAAAGGGCTCGCGCTTCCTTCGCGCGGCGTTCACGCGTACACATCCACATTCACGGCCCCGTGCACAGTTTACTCCGCACTAGAAAGGCGTACGGACGTGTATAATAAATACCTAATTGGAGAAACTTTCTGAAGAAAATATTCAAAGTCCACTGTATAAATACGAGTAAATTTCTTAAATTCGCTGCTGGGTTTACAATGTACTTCTGCTTCTCCATAGAAAGTCTGAAACGAATTTTATATAACTAATGAAGACAGATCTAATTACAAACATATTTTGATCGGTTACGATGTATTTCAGTCATCCACCATCTTTTTTCCAACGCTTTTTTAATAACTTTATTGCAGCAGCAGCTTTTACGTCCATTTCACGTCGGGTTTAACGAACGATTGTGAGCATCCCGTGAATGTGGAGGGCAAGACTTGTGCCATGAATTTATGGTGAAAATTCGCGCGTAAATTCACGACACTGATGTGGAGCCGCCATTAAATCTATCATGTCATTTATCTGTCTATAGTTATCTATTTTCAAAAAGTTCTGAAACACTACCTACTTTTTTAAAACTGAATTTTCTTCCCCTTCTCCTTCTTCCAGCGTTGTTTATCTAATACCGAGGGTCGTGACCTCGACGAATAATTTTTTGTGGACTATATTTCGCCATGTTGTCCTATCTTCGGCGACGTGAATGGCGTCGCAGAGTGTGGTCTCCAGTGTAGAACGGATTTGGTCTAACCAACGTGTCGGACGCAAACGCCTCTGAGTGTTTTCCATCTACTTCAGCTCACTTGATACCTCAGTTTTACCAGCCAACAAAATAAAACATATACACCATAACATATAACCAATACACCTACATCGTCAACAGCCAGTGCATCAACAGGAAAAAATACGATGAATTTACAAAAGGTACAAAAATTGACGCATTTGTTTGCGTCACATGCATAGCTACACAAGCTCCGGTCCGCTGAAGCATCGTTATCTCCCTTCGTTCGGCCGAAGTCGTGTCCACGCATAATTATAAAAACACATGCAACGCAACATTAGTCGAAGGTACGTTCTTTTTTAATTCATTTTAAAACGGCCAAGCTTCCTTTAAAAAATTAAAATTCGAACATGACCTTTTATATTAGCGTCTCTGATTCTGATCTCATTTTTTTTATGTAATATTTTTGGCTTGGATACTAAGTCCTTTAAGCCATGTCTTCGTATGATTAGTTAATTTGTTTACCATAAGAATATGGATGTACACATTCTAATGTTTTTGTAGTATTTGGCAGCAAATGTATCAAGTCAACCTTCTTGACAAGTTTCGCTAAAGTAGTCAACACTACCATAAAATTCTCAGCTCCATTTTACCGAGGTCACTCAATGATTCCAGATATTGTCCAGTTTCATTAAAATTACACAAAACTCACATCACAATACCCTCCGGAATCAATTTGCGAATATTTAAAACAGTCACTGAACTTCACTCGAAAAAATCCCTCCAAAAACTCGTGTTTATGTGAAAAAAGGTCTTATCCATAGATTACAGCAATTTTCTCCATAAGTGAGACCGTACTATGACTGCCGGTTCTTCTCTATATAAAACGGCCCATTGGAACACTGCACTAGCTTCTCACGTTTTATAAGTACCCACGGAATCATGTAAAATAAAGCTTTTCTGAATTGATTTAAATTGAATAATTCTTGATCACATATTGAAAGCCTCAGCGTTTTTAGGGCTCCCACTAGGTAGGGCACGCCACAATTGTGGTGATAATGATAACTCTTCTCTTTGAGGCACTACTGACAGCGGCCTCACTTTCCACCTAACCCAGGTCCTCACCAGACATGATTATTTTGGGAGGTTCCTAAGTTCATTTATCGGATTCAGCGAAAAGAAACGTCTGGTACTTATGGGATTGCGAACTAGTGGTAATTCGCCGTCCGATAAGAGGCCAGATCGATGGCGCTTTGTATTCGACGCGCGCTTCCAAAGGCTGTCAGTATAATTGACGGGGCCCACTAGTGTTGATATTAGCCAGGGCTGCAAAATTATTCGCAAGAGTCACTGCAGCTCTGGAAAGTATAGTGGGCAACTAAAGAAACACAGGTGTTACACTTTCTCCTGCTCCAAGAAAGCAAACAAAGCACAAAAACGGCCTCGTACAAGGCGGACCCATGATATGATGAATATTGAGGAAAGCTGTTGGATACGAAAAGGACAGAACCGCCTTTTGAGTGCATTTTTCAAAAATTAATAATGTCCATATTTTTAATTTATTTACATAAATCTCATCCTTTACCGAAACGCGAATAACGAGTCATATTTTTAGACGTAATTTCCTACATTTTAGCTATCATCAAGCAATAAATCACGCTCCCATAAAAAATTCACCCTATCCGCAAAATATAGCAACGTGTTACTAAAATTAGTTTTAATCTCATAAGGATGACCGCTCGAGAAAGCCCACCCCGGCCACATATGGGATTAACGCCCGCCGTCCAACCCGGCCGGCGTATTAACCGGCCAGTTTACGATTATTACGTTGCACTTACAACTCTTAGGGGCAGCCTGCCGACTATCCATGGCCGGTTTATAGCAATCATTAGGGCTGGATCAATGGTTGCCAAACTTATTTTTTCGCTTTTTTATATTTGGCATCGAGAGTCAAACATTGGCTTAAGTTGGGTAAGGATTTTAGAAACGTTAATGCTTGCACTGTAAGTATAAAGCGATCAACTGTGCTTTTTCAATATATTTATAGTTTTAATTTGAAATCTTGATTCCTATTTTGTGAATTAAACACTTATTTATATTTTTATCAAAAAATTGCGCCAATTTAATGAGTCAGTATACTCATAGTATTGCATTTATTTTCTGATAAATTAAATTAAAAATATATACAACGTCAATGACCTCTTTAAAAGAAAGCCTACCGGTCGTGTCAATGCCTATGTTAGTGTAGAATTCCATATAATTCTTTTTCACGAAAATATGAGATTTTAAATCATAAGTTCGCACACATACAGTAGCTGCACGCAATCTAATTGTTTCTTACAACACGATTTTAGGACATTCAGTAGTTTTTCGTGAAATAGCAGACCTAATTTAATAGAATAATAAAATCTTTCTAATCTAACTGAAAATCTATCAGCCACTTTGAGCACCACCGGCGTTCAATAGGCCGCTTCGATTCAAAGTAGTTATTGCAAGCTATGAAATGTGCCTCGACTGTACCACGAGAGTGTTGGTACTTTATAAAGTTATATCGTAAACATTTATAGGCCATTCTCTATATTTAATCTTAGTCTGCAATCAGTTAACGAGATAGGCTTTGATTATGGAATAACAGAATTGTAAACAAGGTTATTGTTGTAGTTACTAGAAGGGAATTAGAAAAGTTTTACCACGATTAGGTTAGCTGTCTGTCTATCAGATATATCTGACCGTACTTATACCATTTTTAATGGATTGATTTTAATTTTAATTGATTATTTAATTTAATTTTATTACGTTAAGGTTTGTGAGGAATAAATAAAGCATTATTATTTTTATTTTTACTAATTGTTGCCAGCGGCTTCGCCCGCGTTTTAGTAGAAAACTATTCCAAGGGAACATACTTACGGGATAAAAAGTATCCTATGTGCTATTCCAGGACATGACCTATCTGTGTAGCAAGTTTCAACAAAATACGTTCAGCCACATAGTTTCCATATTCACAACAATAATAAAAAATTATAAAAATGTAATCTCTTTACAAAGTAGGTATTGCACTTCAAAAATTAAAAAAAAGAACCTTCTAAGTTCTAAGTCAAATTGTAAAATAAAAAAAATCATCAATGTCGTATACGAGAAAAAAGAATTATAAAAAGGACAACTATAAAAATAAATGTATATTTAAATACGTATTACCACAATTATAGTCAGTACTCGAGCAGGTCAATCCCAAGCCGTTTTGTACTCAGTATTCTCTTTTACAGTTTAAAAGCCTTCTGGCAAAGTTTTCGCTTAACAAATGATCTGAATTTATTCAGGCTAAGTTCTTGAATGTGACTCGGAAGTTTATTATAAAAGTATATAAATTGGCATTTAAATGAGCCCCCTATTTTTTTATTTTTTTGAGCCTGGTTGCGTGTTTGTTCCTAGTATTGACGTTATGGATATCACTGTATTTTTTAAACATGTTTTTTGTTTTTATGAACCAATAAAATATTTTCATAGATATACGGAGAAGGCACAGTCAATATATAATGTTTTTAAATGTATCTCTTAGGGAGTATCTTAGACTTAACTTATAAATTGAATGAATAGCCCTTTTCTGCAAAACAAAAAATTGTCTGGATATCGGTGGCGTTTTTCCACAATATCATGCCGTATGACATGACACTATGAAAATAGATAAAGTAAACTAAACGGGCTGTCTCTAAGTCAGTTAAATTTCGAATTTGTCTGACAGCGTATGCTGCTAGAGCTAAGTTTTTTCGATAATTTATCTATATGTGGGCCCCACTGAAGCTTAGAATATAGAGATATGCCCAAAAACACTGTAGTATCTTCAGGACTTAACTCTTTAAATTTTATTTGTACACTAGTTTCTACTTGCCTAACACGAGGCATTTTCAATCTGTTCACGAACTGGCTTTCAATTTGGTGATCAAGCTGCTTTTAAGTCTACAATTACTGTTGTTGTATTTCCTGTTAACTACAAAGGGGACTCTTTACGTCAAGAGTAAATACTTAAATAGGTTACTTGTAGGCGAGCGTGCTCCATCATCGACCACATCGTCGCTTTCCTCAGGTGAGATAGTAGTCAAACGCGAGCCTATCACAGAAAAAAAAAAGTTTTAAGAATAAGATTAAGATTAAGTATTTAAAGAAGCAGCAAGAAATTGATATTATAACTTTTCTACACCGACTTTATTTTATACTACTTCATTATATAAAAAGCATTGAATAACAACACAACAATAGAGTATATCTCAAGGGGAACTATTAATCAAAAGTAGGCAAACACGAGACGTCACAGGAGTACACATTTATCACTTTCAAATTCTGAAGGAAGTAAGGAACAAGGTCCAAACATACTTGTGGTGAAATAACAACTACGCAGATCGATTATCATCGAAGTGAAACTGCGATTACTACAGACCTAAATTGGGTGGGTTAGGTTTATTGTATACATTTCGGGGAGTGTGCATTGGAATTCTACAATTTAATTCCGCCAAGTCCGTTCCATCATCGGACCACAAGGCGTACGGCGTAAATGATGGTCATCCCACTCATACGGACAAAGCGTTTTTGGAATGCATTTAATATGCGTACAGCTAAGGAGTGGAATTCTCTGCTGGCGTCTGTGTTTCCTGATAGCTATTACTTAGGGGTATTTAAGTCAAGAGTGAATAGATTACTTCTAAGCAAACGTGCTTCATCACGGCCACATCATCACTTACCATCAAGTGAGATAGCGGTCAAACGCGAGTCTGTCCATAATAAAAAAAAGAAAAATCATTTTTCTTCCCACAGCTCAAGTATTTCTCCTGTGTCGTGGCACATTTACAATTACCATAGCATAAGCATAATCAGCCTTATAATGTGCCCACTGCTGGGAATCAAGCGTCCTCTCTGGGAGAGAAGATGGGCCGTAATCCATCACGCGGGCCCAGTGCGGATTGGTAGATGTGATGTCTTAAAATTTTTGGTTAATACCGGTTTTCTCACAATATTTTCCTTCACCGTTTTAAGAGCAGTGATGATGAAATAAATTACACAAAGTAATGCCTGGCTGGGTTTGAACGCACGACCTTATAACTCGTAAGTTGGGCTGTTACCACTGGGCCACCACTGTTCTCAATTACCATTTTCACTATACAAAATAGCTAGTTTTTCACTATACATAATAGCTAGTTTTTACTATACAAAATAGCCAGTTTCTCACTATACAAAATAGCTAGTTTCTCACTATACAAAATAGCTAGTTTTTCACTATACAAAATAAGTATTTTTTCGCTATATAAAATAGCTAGTTTTTCACTAGGTATACAAAATAGCTTGTTTTTCACTATACAAAATAGCTAGTTTTTCACTATACAAAATAAATATTTTTTCGCTATATAAAATAGCTAGTTTTTCACTATACAAAATAAATATTTTTTCGCTATATAAAATAGCTAGTTTTTCACTATACAAAATAGCTAGTTTTTCACTATACAAAATAGCTAGTTTTTATGTTATTAGATGATTAACAAACCGACAACACGTATTACAACCCCCCACGTCACTGCCGCCTTTGGATTTATACCAATAACATCAGATTCATCATCACCGATGCGATTACATCCTGATAAGTCTTATATTTATTTATTTAAACTTTATAAAAAAAGGCGTTCTCTACCAATCAACCTTCATTTAAAAAAAAAGATTACACTGTGGTAGATGTCCACAATAAATCAATATTATATTATGTCGACTCCTAATACCGATCAGAGTGAGAATCTCCTACATAGACCATTTGTGCTGTTCAACGGCCCTAGAATGCAAAGGGTAGCTGAAGGCATATGGGTGAGTTTTAGTCAATAAAAGTCTGGTACTCTCTCTTGCTCCACCCAGAGTGGGAGCAGAAATTACTCGATGATTTCTGACCCAATAAAAAAAGACTCACTTACGAACATACTCTACCAATTTTCTCACGGTGTGATTTTTACTAAATAGATCTACACACTACACCAGCGGGGAAAGCGGCTCCTTAGACGATGACACTCACACATTTATACTAAGAACCAAGTTCATTTATGCAGCAAGTTCATAACACAGAACGCGTATTGCTAAATTAATTAATCAGATGCATGTAGGTTTTTCTTTTCCAATTTCATTAACTAGAATCGGATTGTGATGGGATTTGATTCGAACTTGTTTTTCATTTAAATCTTTGTTTTAATATTATGTTCTGATTTCATTATTTCATGGTTGTGGGAAAATTTTAATGTATGTATGATTTAATAAAGTAAATACGTCTGTGATGAAATGGTTCACGATTTGATGAACTATTTCATCATTGCATTGTCAAATGAAAAAACATATCTTGGGAAAGCGAACTCCGGAACCTTTGTTTTTCTACATAATAATGTAAGTATTGTAGAAAAGACTTTCCGAATTTGTGCACAATCTAAGTTTTGTGCGAGCTATGTCCGTTACAAAACTGTATAAAAATGTTTACAGACCAGGTAAAAATGAATAACACTGAATAATTTCCTTTTCCCGATACTTGTAAAAACAAAGTTTCAAAGAATTCCAACGAAGAAAAAATTGAACTAATTGAAACACAGGAACTTTATCTAAGTACCTGTGTAAGTTTTATTACTATAGTATAACTTTTACTTTTGCGAAAATCAAGAGGAAAACCTACAAAAATTTAGTAGGTAGGTTTGTACAAAATGATTTTTTTCGGAATCTAAAAAATAATAACGTACCTTTAATATAAAGGTTATTTGAACTTATAATTCCAAGTCAATCCAAGAATATAACACGTCAAAGCAACCCGTTTTAAAAAACGGCGATTTTATAGGTAAATATAACCTATTATTAAAAATAAGAAATCCAAATATTTTTGAATTTAGAATACAGAAGCAAACTATTGTATAAATATCTTGTTTATTTATGATATTCTGTTCATAGACACAAATAATTTTTTTATTAAATATTAAAGCCTTAAAAAAATGCGCCTTGTTGATGTGAAAAAATAAAAATCACCCCCGCCTATAGAGATTTCTATATATTAATGGTTGTCTATTGTTATCTGCGACGAAATCAGAAAAATAAAGCCCTTGTTGTTATTGTTGTTAAAACACTGCATGTTGAACCCAATCGTAGTGCGAATAAGAACCAGTTTTCAAGGAAGTGTATTGAAAAGTATTTTCTTTTACTTCTTTAACAACGTCACATATTTTTTAGAAAGGTAAGTGGTTAGTTAGTTCAAAAGGAATCTATAAGCGTCCTCTCGTGTAGGCCACAATACCCCATCCTACTTATGTAATCCCTTAGTAGAGTCTTGTGACGCCCACGGGACGGCATTATTGTAGCTCTTCTACTGGATGTACATAAATAATGATCCATTGCCTGCCTTTGTACTTTTTACTTTAGCTATTTTTATTTATTTAAGTATGTTGGTAATTAGATATTGATTTTTTGGATGCTCAAAGTATGACTTTTATTAAGTTATTTATTCAAAATACCTACCTAATTATGCTGAAAACCAAGCTGCGAAGATACCAGGCGCACAATGCGGTCGGTTACAGACATATTAGAACGTAACTTTCACTTCGCTACCCGCTAGGTGACTCGTTAGGGTCTAGCTGGGCACTAAGCAAGCCGCGAAGGTACCAGGCGCGCAGTGCGGTCAGTCACAAACCTAATATTAGAACGTTCCTTTCACTTCGCTACCCACTAAGTAACATGCTAGTCTATTGATGCTAACCATGCCGCTTGTAAGAACGTTATTATCCAAACTCGATAATGGAACAAATCAATCGAAATAAACCGTACCCTACTTCAAGCAATCAATTGATACAAGTAGAAAAATCTTTTCACATTTTCCAACAAAAGAACAATCTACTCGATTTTAAATATTCGAATATGGAATACGAACAGCAAAAAAAAAAAGAAGTAACCATCCAATTTACGTTTTCAACATCAACATCAGGCGTTATTTAACCCATTCAAGTTGACCCAAAAATACCTCTATTTACATTTCACCATTCAAAAGTGCTGTGGAAACTTTTCCGCCGGCCATTCAACGTGTATGGAGGATACACGGCTTTTTATCTTTCAAACTCCAAGCCTTTTTGTTGCGTTGCCTCGCACTCTGAAAATAACCAATGCATATAAAATGATTCATGGTCTCAACGTGGGTGCAGGCCGCTGCATATCGTGCTCACACGGTCGCATTAATTACAGAATGTATTCTGGACTCTGGGTTTTATGCTTTGTCTAGGATTAGGGCTTTTGTTGTTTCAATTTTTAGTCTAAAAGTGGGTAGTAAGCGGGGGAATTTACGTGTAATGTTATGGGCTCGGACTCGGGACGTTAAGTCGTGCGCACATTTGTGGTCTTACGACTTCAAACGTTGCTGTGAAACTCTGAGCTTGTAATGTGAAACTAAGGTTGGCGAGTGGTTTTTGTATTACGACTATTGTACCTAGTGCTGCAGCATTTAAAAAAAAACACTCTTTGTATTACTGATAGCATCTACCAGTGGCTTCGCTTGTGTGTAAGTAGTTAATCCTAAAGGAATATACGGGATAAAGTGTCCTATGAACTATTCCAGGGCTGTGAGATTGTTCGAAAGAGTTACCATGTCTCTGAAACGCAAAGGGAAACTGAGGGAACACCGGCGGGTTTAGTCAGTATAAGTCTGACACACACACTCTCGGTCGGCCCAAAGCGGGAGAAGTTATTTGTTGATTTTCCACAAACACACACCTACAACGTTGAAACGACAAATGGGCTTACCTTAATAGAGGTCATTGTACTCATCAATATGAACAACTTTTACTATAGGACCAGCACTGAAATCGCGAAAAAAAATTTAGCTGCTCCATATATTTTGTTGAGTTATTTGAACGTAAATGTATGGAACAACGATTTTTTTTTTTCGTGAATGCAGGATTAGTCGCATAGTAAAAGGTTTTTATATTGATGAGCTCAATAACCAATGTTAAAGAAAGCCTATCTGTCGTTTCTACGTTGTATAAACTTTTATGAAATTAGTGTGATGTGAGATTTTACGTTACATCTTTTAAGAAATATCACGTGTTGAATGAGTCGCTCCATACTTTCTGGCTGTTAGTAATTAATGGACTTTTATTTAATTTGCTTTCTCTGGTGAGTAATAAAGAGTCTGATCTTCACCTAAATTATCGAATGAAAAAGAAAAGCTTTAATTTATAAGTCTCATATCGCCAACACGCAGTGAGCTAATATAATGAATTGACGATCAGAGGCCCTTCTCATACCACGAGGTCTTAAAGCGAACCATTTCACGACCTAAACTGAACTGTTCAAAAGATGGAGATGTGATGATGTGTGTGTGTGTGATGTGTGTGTGATGTGTGTGTGTGTGTGTGTTATGTGTGTGTGTGTGGTATAATGGTGTTGGTGGACGGATGTCCCTCTCATCGTACTGACTTTCTTCACAATTCATTCTTTCTTCAAGCTATTTCTCTGTGGAATGCGCTCCCCCAGGAGATCAGGATGGCAACAAGCCGATTAACATTCAAAAGCTAATTCGTAAGAAGTTGGCAGTAGTATCATCACAGCGTTAATGTTTCCCAATTGTCGATTTGGACTAATTGTTTGACTATATTAGTTAGGTAATTATGTAGTTTATTAATTTGAGTATGTATTGTATAATTGTACTAGCTTCTGCGCGCGGCTTCACTCGCGTGAATGTAGACTTCTCCATACAAACTTAAGACCCGGCTTCATACCCTTAGGGAGGGAATTTTGAAAAATCCTTCCTTAGTGCTCACCTACGTCATAAAGGAAACCTTGTACTAAATTTCACGCTCCTAACCCCAGTAGTTTCGGATAGGCGTTGATATGTCAGTCAGTCAGTTTCCCCTATTATATATATAGATTATATAATTATAATAATGGTTTATTAGTACTTATATATATTCTCGTATCCGTCTTCTCTCTCTTGTTTATAAAATAGTGGTAGGTGCACTACCACTATTTTTCTCTGCATCACCCAAAGGTAGATAGGTATAAAATGCCTAGGGCATTAAGGCCGCCTCTGTACTTTTGTGTGCATAAAGCATTTAATAAATAAATAAATGGAGCTAAATAGGGTGTACAACTCCATCCCTCTTTCTCACTCGCACGCTTGACATTTTAACACGTCATTTATTTATTTATTATTTATTTTTTATCCTCACATCGGAACGCCTTGCAGCAATTACACCAATGGAGCACAATTAGTCCAGAATCTGTTACTTTCCAACATCGTGTGCGCAGTGGAATGGTAGTCATAAAAGGAGCGGCGCGGCGGAGGGTCACGTCGCTCGCCTACGCAGAATCAGGCCATCGCTCCTCCAGGATTCCACATGCATCAAATCCCATATCGAACACATTTTGAAATGTCAAAGCTCTTTCGATGAGTTTTTACAAAAAAAAATTGATTTAAATTGAAAAATACGAAAAATTTTGATAAGTCATCTTGACGTTCATGGTAAGACCTCGTTTCTATTCAGAATGAAAAGCAAGCTTGCAGTGTGAAAATTACAGATGAAAATTATCACCTTCTTTATTATTACTTCGCATGTCAGAGCAATGCGTCATCTTGCTCATAATGTAAACGGAGTGAACAGGCCTAATTAATTTAATTAATGGAGTAATATATCAGTCCTCATATCATCTTAGCAAACACGCTCGAATTTCAAATAATGTATACTACACATACAACATTACATTAGGTATGTCCTCAAAATCGCATGTTAAATCAACTGTTAATTAAATTATTTGAATAGATTACTCTGGTGTTATTTTGTTTTACTCTGTAACTTGTAGCTTCCCGAACGTGATTCGTCGAATGACCACTTTCTAGAAGTTAGACCCACCCAACTGGACTGTCTGTCCCAGGTTATCGTTTTCGTCCACGACTTTGAGTGTAAAGTCTCTAATCTTGATAAGAGTGGGTGCTACATGAATGTTTACCATGACTTAAAAAAACCTTAACTAATTTAAAAAAATATTTATGGTTATGCTTTATCCTCTGACTAAGATAAAGCCAGCCTTTGGGTAATTTAAAAACAATTAGAAAACAATAACAACTTACGAATATTGGTTTCAAGTTTCTAGTAGGTAATTGGCTTTACATAGAGGAACCCAGTTTGCATTCGATGACCGATTGATGGCTAACAGGAAATAAAGCGGTTTGCGACTGTTTCGCATGCAATAGCTGTTTCGATTTGCCGAACTGCGCCGGTTTTAGCTTGACCCAGACCATCTAGACGAACTGCAGTCACAGTAGAAATATGAAACAGATTCTTTCTAGATTTTATTTATATGAGCATGAACTTTCACTTTCTAAATTTGACCACGAAATAATAGGTAAATGTGAGCGTCGGAATGGTAAATAATTTTTTGTTTAGTTTTAGTTTTTAAATCATTATCATTATTTCAGCATAAAGACCCGCTACTTATACCAGATAAAAAGGTAAATATCTATAAAGAAAAAGGTGTAGGTACTATATCAAAAAAAGAACCCTTAAAAGTATAAACATTTATCAGTCTTTTTTTTTATGACACCCACGAAAGGCATTACAGGGATTATACCACCTACGAAAAACATAACAAGGTAATGTCCCTTTTATATCAGGACCTAACATTCTAACCCACAAAACCTTTTACCCCTACATGGCACTCTGTAACAGAAGTATGTACCCAATACTAGAAATCAGTGTCTATACATACCTCTATAAAAATAAACGACTCCAATTTTCCCGGTGTGCTTCCAATAAAAACATTAGCGATCGTCGGGGCGTGAAATTTCCTTTTTACATGCGTGCCTTCACAGTTCAGAATAAATCTATGTATATACTTAATGAAATGACTGTTAAATAAATGGTTTGTTCCTATTTCTCAAATGAGTTTTACTGATACAAAAGGTAATTTGATATCCGCGCAGAGTTTTGTCACGTTACTGTAGTTTATTAGTTAAGCATTCCATTTACGTACGCTGCGTCCTCTGTTAGCTGTCAGGGTTTGCAATGATAAATTTCACTTATCTACTCTCATAACGTAAAGGTTCAATTATGCAATCAAGAGTAATTTAAATCTATATATTTGTTCACTTATTAAAATATAAAACCACCAGCTATAGATCGTCTGGAAAGAGAAGAAATCGGAAAGATATTTAGAGTTTCGCTTACCTCTAAACTGGTGACCCTCGACAATGAACGTCAGCGCAGCCTTCGTGCAGCTACTACTTCGTGACGTCATCATCACTTCCTCAAGATTTCGAGCAGCGAGCCATACAGCCAGCACCCACGGCTTTAAAGGGTATCCTGACCACCAGCATGCCTACATGGTCATACCTGGTCATCACCCTCAGCATCATCAGCGACCTTGGCGAATCACACTGCACCTTCGGCCAGTCATATGAAGAGCCACGAAGAACCTCTCCTAGTCAATGCCAGCAGTCAAGCCACTACGTCGCACAGCACCGCCCCGACTCACTGAAGCCAGCAACACTACTCCGACTCACTGGAGCCTGCAGCATCATCCCGACTCACTGGGACATCATCACCCCGACTCACTGGGGCATTATCCCGACTCACTGGGACATCACCACCCCGACTCACTGGGGCATCACCGCAGACAGTTCCGACTCACCGAGAACTATGCGGCATTCGGTTTCGACCCACTGGAACCAACCTACCACTGGCCTGGCACGCATCAAGAAGCATCAAGAATCATCGATCTCCGATCTCCGGGGAGGATGTAGCGACATCTATGGCGTCACATAAGAACTAATCTTGCATCGCGCAATTAAAGTTCTCCTCGCGATTAAAACATAAAGAACAGCCCGAAAATCATCTATCGGGCAGCTGCCCACCAGACATAACACCCGTCTGGTCGGAGGATCCTCCCTTTTCAACGGAGGTTTGCGGGACTTTACACTCTGTTCCGCGTATCTCCAAAAGAGAAAGCAAAACGATAGGACGACAGACTCAAATAGTGCTGTCATAGTAAAACCAATTTTAAACAATGACATTTTCTTCATAAAATAAGTGATGAAGTGATAAGTTATGTATCCGGCGAGCAAGTTCAAAATCCGGCAAGTACCTATGTGAGTTTTTCGATTAATATATATGTACTTTTATAAGTTTATTTCGGACATTACTGACGCCCGTGCCTCGGAAAACATGTAAACCGTAGGCGATAGTCAGACGCCAGAAAGTCCAACCATCAGTCTATCCAAGGAGTATCGTGTTGCCCTCGTAACTGAGTTGTGAAGGTCTGATAGACAGTCGCTCCAAGTAAAACACGAATATTCAATCGCATCTGGTTAGACTGGAAGCCGACCCCAAATTAGTTGGGAAAAACTAGGGAGATAATGACGATTTCCTGCTGCATAAAATAACATCCTCTTTAGACGTTCTCAAAGTGGGCGATATCTTTCCATTCTGTAACTTTACTATTATTGTCCTCAGGAATAACATCCTCTTTAGACGTTCTCAAAGTGGGCGATATCTTTCCATTCTGTAAATTCACTATCATTCTCCTCAGAAATAACATCCTCTTTAGACGTTCTCAAAGTGGGCGATATCTTTCCATTCTGTAACTTTACTATTATTGTCCTCAGGAATAACATCCTCTTTAGACGTTCTCAAAGTAGGCGATATCTTTCCATTCTGTAACTTTATTATCGTTGTCTTCAGGAATAACATCCTCTTTAGACGTTCTCAAAGTGGGCAATATCTTTCCATTCTGTAACTTTATTATCATTGTCTTCAGGAATAACATCCTCTTTAGACGTTCTCAAAGTGGGCAATATCTTTCCATTCTGTAACTTTACTATCATTGTCGTCAGAAATGACGACGAAGCCAAAGAATAGACTTTGTAAAAGTATGTGCTTATCCAGTGCAATCTTGCTAAAAGAACAACAATAGATCTTTATAGGTTAGGATAACCGAGGTTTTTCCCTTTGTTATTTACTAGATTAGAAAAAGCAAATGACACTGACGATACAAATGGCTATTTTTGAAAAATCTTGAAGTAATTGTAGTATTTAACGTGTGTATTTACAATAAAATTATATGTTTGTACTATAGCAATCAGCTTGAAGGTCACACCTATTAAATAATACTTTTCTGTATGTATCTATAGATATAGATAAGGTCTCAATAAAATGAGCGCTCTATTTCGTTAAATTTAAATCGATTTAACTGCAAATTGGAATTTGATTGGATGTGCCGATCGCGAGCGGTTTGAAATGAATTTTTGCAACTATGGGATCCCGTAATAGTATTCGTATTACTTCACAAACGAATGGCTCGGTAAACGATGTACATTAATTAATTATAATTAATACTGAGTAAAAATTCCTGACATTGTTCATCAATTTAAATTGACGATCAATTTTAGGTCGGCCATAATTGTTTTTCTTGTAGCGTTCCCTCGAAATGTACAACCTAATTATTATCTTAGGTTGTACATTTCGAGGAAACGCTTTAATTATCATAATTACTTTTGAAATATTCATAATTTCGTATAATTAGCTTGGCTAGAACAAAGCTCTTGAGCAGAAAAAATACTTTGGCAATGGCGACACACTACAACGGGCACAAATGATAATGGTTTTACTTAAAAATCCATATTTGGTATATTGAATATTCGAAATTATAAAAAAAAAAATTGTCGACACTAAATATTGAATATTCGAAAAATACTTTCTCTTGGAACTACGTTGTATTTGGAAGTGATGACTGTAAAAATATTCCAAGCGACATAAAACATTCCACTCATGTGTGAGTACTTCACAACTCTATATAACATTACACTCAAACGTTGTATCGAGTTTTCCATTTAATTTAATATTCACAAAGTTTATCAACGTTAACGTTTCCACTCGAATGGAAATCCTTGCAAACTCCACAAACTTTTCACATTAAGAAATGACAAACATAAAACATTTATTTAGATTCGTGCATTTGTGGGAACATGAACTATTCACAAACAAAATGTCCCCTTATATTCGAGGTTTGTAGAGGAAAAGCGGAACTTCAAAGGATGTAATGCGGAGGCCCGTTTAGTGGGGGCAGATGGGAGCCGGGTCGCGGTCAGCTTCATTTCCGAACACAAACCTAGATCAGTGGCTGTCCACAGGGCTGACCAAACTCACGGATTAGTTACTTGTACTCGAGTTTGTTTAGGAGCTCTCGCTGATATATTTAGTAGAAAAAAAAATGAATGGCGGCTTAATGGTGGGATTAGTAATAGTGACACAATTTTTTTATGTCAAACTACTTACTATTTTCAAGCTCAAGTTCGATCGTGTTTGGATTACTGCTCATATCTCTGGAACGGATCTGCCAGATTAGAGCTTAATGTCCTAGAGTCTATTAAAAAACAAACCAAAATGACCATCGACCATCCATTGAAGTTGTAATGTCTTAAACAACGATGACGCATTACCAGCCTATCGGTTTTTCTATCAATTAAATTTCGAGAAGTATGCGTATCGCTATAATCTAATTTCGTCAAGCCTATTCCAAAATCGGATTACTAGACGTACAGCGATGCGCCACCTGTACATAGTGGACATCTTACCCATACGAACAAAACATTTTAGGGCAACATTAATTGTGCTTTCAGCTAAGAAGTGGATTTATTTTTTGCCGGAGTCTGTTTCATGACAGCTACAACCTCAAGCCGCGTACGCACGTACGAACACGAACATAGCGAACACAAACACCAAACTTGAACATTCTTTTTCATGTTTGTTCGTTTGGACGGCATTTTCTTTGCTCGCATTACTTCCCATTCCCTATTGCTCCGTATCAGGCCTGAACCAGGGCTGGACGCGAGACGTTGCTGCCGCTAATTGCCCAAGCTAAGTGTGGTAAACTTCCACCGTATACCCCATTGTGTCGTCTGGGCGATTCGCACAATGGACATACCCGGGTGTGTCTTTCCGCTGAATCCAAAACAGGTACCTTCCGAAACACCTATATACGATGAAGACCTGCGTCAGAGGACGCTGTAGTGCCCTTTTTAGCCTTTCCTTAAAGAGGAGATTTACTGCCGCGATTGTGGCGTATTCAAGTTGCAAAGGGCAACTAAAGGTGTATAAGTGGGTTTTAGTCAGTAAAAGCCTGACACTACCTGTCGCTTTACCCAAAGCGGGGGCTACATGTCTCTTTCTGATTTTTGACGTTCATAAGTTTATTTGATGTATCTCATTTCAGTTTATTCTATTGTTTATGAGCGAAATAAATAAAATAAAATACATAAATCTGAACATAAGAAAAACATTATATATTACATATTTACTGGAGGTAATTTTCGTTTTTCGTTTTCGTTTTCGTTTTTTACATAAAACAGTTAAAGGTAACTGTTTTATGTAAAAGTAAAATAAATGAATTAAATTCTTTCGGCATGAATCACAGGCACAGAATTATTAGTAGCGTTTGCGTATTTTAACGAACTTGACGCGGACGAAGTTGCGGGCAATAGCTAGTACTTTACTAAATCTCTGATATGAGATTTGTATAAACACGTTAAGTTCATCAGATTCAGTTATGGATTTAACGCCTGATTCATGAGCGAAGAGGCCAAAACAGTAGTGGAGAACCTTTTACCGCCTAAATCAAAAGAAAGATACCTAAAATCTTACGACGACTCAGGTTTATATTTTTACTTTCCTTGTATTCGTAATGAAAAGCACAGTGTTTACCTCGGGTTAAAGACTTATTTAGTCCCTCGAACTATATAACTCCTTCTCGGGACTAAATAAGTTCCATTCACCCCTAGGGTAACAATGTACTATTGAACTTGTACATCTTATTGTAAAGTTAAGTTGTGTAACTCATTGTTAGTTGTGAGCAATAAAAGTGTTTACAAGATATTTGATCGTTTTCCTTTGAGAACTCCATACTCTCCCGCCCTTAAGTAGTGTAGATATAGTTTTATAGTATTCTACATACTTATTCTATGTAAAGAAATGTAATCAAAGTGTAGTTGAATTTACTATTCGAATATGAAAACAATGACTTACTTAGGGATAAATCTCACTCATTTACGTGACCTAAAACTATGATTTAGTCTCAGTAATACATTTAGTATGCCATTAGCATTTTGGCACCAAGAGAGAAAGCCAAATGTTACATACATAGAGCCTCAAATGATTTTACTGCATACATTCGAGTATTGACCTCTCTCATAAATTGTAATTCCCACTATACATGAATCAAAAGGATATCAGAGGATGCAAATTCGGAACTACGGATAACTTCACTTTCAAGTAGGTAAGTGGGCGCATGTAATCGAATTTTTATTCAGGTTTTTTAAATTCGAGTTATGGCTTTTTGAGTTGTGAAAATTCAAAGAAAGACATGATGGACAGTGTGAAAAATATTTAAAATTAAATTTTAAAATTATATTTCTTTAAAGTAGCTGACTACTGACTCTGACTAATAGTAAAAAAAATTATCCTGTCAGTTCACCAAAAATTGATTCACATATTTTCGCTTGACAACCAACGATTGGCAAAAACATGTTTCGTCGTTTCATCATTATACAACAACAAGTTTACCAAATAATTTACTAGATAATGATTATTGCCTTAGATAATGACTTAGCGTACTTTAACTTTATTTACATTTAAAAATACTAACTATAATTACAATAAAATAAAATAAATAATAATAAAAACCCTAATCTAATTAAAACTAACTTAAAGTTCGCTAATTCATTATCTAAGGCAATAATCATTATCTAATTTATAATTAACACAATGTGTCACATATTTTATTTTAGTTTATGTTGGTATTTACAAAACAGTTATTCACGTATCTTATTTTAATAAAATTATTATAATAATTTACTTTACAAACAAAGCACCAGATAAACTTTTGTTGAAAATAACGTGTCATTTGATTTGTCAAATGACACGTTATTTTCAACAAAAGTTCATTTTATCTCATAAAACGACGTTTGGAATATATAACGTTTTGTATATTTTTAGTAGGCTATCCGGAACCGAGTGTTTTTTTTTTCTAATGTCATTCAATGTGTGTCAACGCTGCCGACACTCATCCACTTAGTAAAAAGGCACAGAGAACTTGAGATGCAAGAGCGAGCGGGACTTGGGGGACCCGGCCATCCCCTTCGTGGTTATTTTTTTTTAACCACCCAGAAGTAGGAGCCCCGCGAAGCTGGACTCCGGCGACCTGTCCTTTGACAATATAGGGGAGAGAGAAATGAACATATTGACTTTTTATGAAAGTGTCATTAAAAGACAATATGTCGTGCTGCAAAATTTAGTGACAGAAATAAATCGCTGCAAAACCGACTTCACCTGTCTGGTCTGCCCTACCCTAAGAGTGTAATTCAAGTCCGCGTAGGCGCGTAGGGGTAGAATGGCCCGCGAGCTGAGGAGCAGGTACAGAAATAATGCTTGGTGCATGTTGCACGCCTGCTTCCATGCTGCATGCTTGCTTGCATGCTGCATATCGCATGCCTGCTTGCATGCTGCATGCCTGCTTCATGTTGCATGCCTGCTTTCATGGTGCATGCCTGCTTGCATACTGCCTGCTTGCATGTGGCATGCCTGAAAAAAAAATGCGAATGGAGTTTTGGTGAAACATTTGTGAACCGAAAAATAAATATTGTTGTAACGAGCTCAAATTAATTGGACTAAGGCTGGAGCATAATGGTGATGATGGTAGATATTTGGCCTTTTAACCGAGGTCAAAAGCTCCGCTTTTGTCAACAAATATTAACTAATCTAAACAATTAAACACTTCATCAATAAATTAAGTCAAAAATGACCAGGTGATTTCTAAGTAAGAATAAGTTTGCCCAGAATCTTCGACCACATCATCGCACAAACCGCTTGCATTGCAAGCTATAAAAAAAATGACCTCTCCTAAACTTTCAAACCTGACAACCCTGCTTGTCGAAACTGCGATGTCACATTAAGGTCTAAACCTCTAACATTATTGTAAGCTATCCGATAGCAAATGACTCCATTGCGGTGAATTTTCTGCTGGCGGGAGATTTTAACGCAAATACTCTGCTGACCTATTTATTGACCCGGATCGACAGACAACCTCCACTGTACCTGCATAGCAAAATATTTATCCTGTCACATATAGTGGCAATAAACTAGATTTTACAAGAGCACATCCAAGATGCTGCTATTATCACTAACTTTAATTCACAAAAAAAACCCAAAAATATTTACCCTTAGTCGTAAATTGCACGCCTAATAAGAATTGAAAATACACACGTAGCCTTTATTTAAGAACAAAGTACAATGAAAGAGGATCTGATAATTAACTGGAAATAATCTGGTTGACTGGTAGAGAATGCCTACGGCATTAAGTCCGCCTTTGTACTTTTGTGTTGCATGAAGTTTTAATAAATAAATAAATAATAAATAAATAATGTTTGATGGCACCGTTGGTGCAGGGGTTGATCGATTGGCTGCTGTACTGCGTATCACGAGTTCAATTTCCACACGGAGCAAATATTTGTATGGCATGTAGTTGTTCCGGGTCACGATACAGGAATAATTTATATTGTGTGGCAACGTATTTACAAAAAAAAATCTCTTTTTCTGTATAATTAAGATAAATTATGGTTTATTTTTTATAAACTACCAACAAACCGTCCTGAAAGCTTAAACATTGCTCTTTGTCCAAGATAGCTCACGCCGCTGATGTCAACAAAGAAGAATGAGGCACCTACTACGTGCTGCACATTTATTAAACTACTTTTTATAACTGACGACAGTTGGTTAGTTAGTTGTACGTGAGCCTTATGTGGGCCACTTAATTATACCATCTGAACCAAGCTAGAGTTAACCGAGTAGTTTATTGTGATAGTACAAAGCTAGTTGTAGACAAAGAGCTGAGCTAAGATAGTTTAACGTATCTCGCAAAGCTGAGGTAATTTTTCATTCTTATACGGCTTAGTTTAGGCCAAAACCGCACTGACAGGCGGCTTGCTTAGCACCTTGCCTAGCACGCCTCGAGTAGGCCATGCCTCCGATTCCTTTGTTCTGCATAAGCATAAACATAATCAGCCTTTTAATGTTCCCACTGCTGGGACTCAGGCCTCCTCTCTCTAGGAGAGGGACCTTAGTTCTGACGTCATCTCAACGCTCAGTCACGTGGTCAGAACAAAGAAATCGGAGGCGTGGCCTACTCGAGGCGTTCGACGCAAGAGAATCGAAACAAAACGGTCGTAACTTTGCTAGGGGTGCTGTGCTAGTAGTTCCATTTGAACTAACGTCAAAAATAGTTCGTGGCTGGACGCACTGCGTGCTTGGTTCCTCCACGTATCGCCTAGCATGTATCAATGCTACTGGCACTAAGCTCTAGAAGTCAAGCAAGCGACCTTTTATTTTGGTGGGAATTTATCAAATCACCCCTTCTGCTCTGGGTGGAGTGAGAGAAAATGTCAGACATATACTCACTAAAACCCACCATTTTTAACCTATGTTCCTTTTCGTACCAGGGCCATGGTAACTCTTTCTAAATTTTTTATGAGGCGCGCGTGAAACGCAAAGTACCATTGACATGTAGCGACATCTATGGCGTCACAAAAAGAACTAATCCTGCATCACGCAATCAAAGTTATCCGCGCGATTAGAACATATAGAACAGCCCGAAAACATCTAACGGGCAGCTGCCCACCAGACATAACACCCGTCTGGCCGGAGGATCCTTCCTTTTCAACGGAGGTTTGCAGGACTTTACACTCTGTACTGCTTACCTCCAAAGATACATTCGTGGTATATACCGGAAGGCGAGCTACCTATTACTCAACGTCCGCAAACCCGCGCCTACGATGTCCGTGAATCGCCCTGCGACTCCCGACGCTCGGGGCATCTGGCGCGTGAGAATGTCCTCTCCCGTATATTTAACCGCCACTTTCTTTGCTAGTATGACTATTTCGCAGTAGGCGGTGACTACTCCTAAGCAAGCGGCTTACCAGTAAGTTTTCGGCCTTACATAGTTTGCAATCTATAGATACTCGATACTCTTGCGCCATTTCATCTTCCTAGCTCGTCGTGCTGTGCTGGTACTGGCGCAGCGGCTGCAGAAAACCTCAAGCGGTGGAAATAAATAACCTTGTTAGTAGTTATATTTTCGAGCCGTTTGGGTTTGAAACTCGCGGATCATGGGGTCCGAGTGCTCACAAATTATTTAAAGAACTTTCAAAACGCCTTGTTGACACTTCGCGTGACCCAAGGGCTAGCTTTTACTTCAGACACAGGATAAGCATTGCCATTCAGCGTGGCAATACCGCCAGTCTTTTGGGTACATTACCAGTCGACAGCGATGCGGAGGAGTTTTTCAACGCCGTACTTTAGATTGGTTTTTTAGTTCTTTAGGGCTTTTATTTTTATTTTGTAAGTTAGTTTTAATTAGGTTAAGTTAAGCATATTAATGTTTTAATTTCTACATAAATTGTTTCTTCATTGTGTGTGTCTGTGTACTAAATATCTGCAGATTATAAAAAGAAATATGAAAAATTACCTCAGCTTTGAGTGTCAAGCTAAAACTGAATTAGCTTAGCTTTTGGTCTACAACCAACCTAACTGTCGGTCTGTAGAGCTCATTACAGCTAGTAGCTAAACGTTGACCATTGCCATTGCTTAGTTTAGCAGAATGTTTCTTCTGTGTCACTGGACAACAAAGTCTTACGTTAGCTAAATGTCGCGTGATATGACTAGGAATATTAACCATGGTTGAAGTACTTGATCTTAATAATATGAGGATGGAGTTGTTTGTCTCATTTTGCCTTGAAATAAAATTTATCTATGTTTTTCCTTGACAAATAGTTTGCATAATAAAATGAGAGTTTTTCAAGGGAAGGCCACGGTGCGGAAATATTTTTCTTAGACTTTTTCTCTTATTCCGACGTATTTATGTACCTACTAGCTACTGCTAGCGGCTTTGCCCGCGATATAGCATAGCATAGCATAGCATAGTCGGCCTTATAATGTTCCCACTGTTGGGACTCAGGCCTCCTCTCTAGGAGAGGGAATGGGCCGTAATCCACCACGCGGGCCCGTTGGTTCTAGGACATGCCGGTTTCTTCACGATGTTTTCCTTCACCGTTTTTAGAGCAGTGGTGATGAAATAAATTACACAAAGTAATGCGCCTGGCTGGGTTTGAACTTGCAACCTACAACTCGTAAGTCGGGGCCGTTACCACTAGACCACCACTGCTCTCTGCCCGCGATATACTAAAACAATATTCCAAGAGAACATAATTTCGGGATAAAAAAGTATCCTTTGTGCTATTACAGGACATGGTCTGTGTGGGCGCAAAACCATTATTTGATTATTTTGATAAGGATTTAATTTGATCACTTTCTGCTTATTTCTTTTAAATATTGCAACATCCTGTTGAATTTATAAATAACGACTAGCTTCTGCCAGAGGCTTCGCCCGCGTGAAAGTCGGTTTCTCCATACAAACTTTGGACCCCCGTTTCATATCCTTAGGGGGTGAATTTCGAAAAATCCGTACTTAGCGGATGTCTACACCTTATAAGGAACCTACCTGTCAAATTTTAAGTTTATAGGTGTTATAGTTTCTAAGATTTCGTGATTAATCAGTGAGTGGTATTTCGATTTTATATATATATATTTAATTTGATAACTTCCCTTCCGATTATTTAAAATATTGCGACATCCTTTTCATTTTATAATTATAAGGATTTCATTTAATAAATTCCTTTCGAATTATTTTAAATATTAAAACATCTTGTTCAGGTAATGATAACTTTATTTCTGATTCTTAAAAATATTATAGCATCCGTTTGAATTTGTTAAAATTTAACGTAACCACTTCCTTTTTATTTCTTTAAAATATCAGAGCAGCCGGTCATATTTAAATAAGAATTTACTGTGACAACTTCTATTCTATTTATTTATTTTAAATATTTTTCTACCTTCATAGCGAATTTTATAAGGATGTATTATGATGTGTCCCTCCTAATTTTTTATGCCACTTTCTGTGTATAAAACCCGATATAATGTGATTAGAAGGGCACTTTTTCGCTGCCCATGGAATAAACACCTTGAACTGAAGTAAGGTATTTCTTTATTATCTCTCTATAACATTCCCTGCCATTCTATATTACTGTGACTGTTTATTTTGTGTGACGTCGACACCGATGGCAATAATTCACCGACATCTACCTGTGTACCAAGTTTCATCGAAATCCGTTCAGCCGTTCGAGAGTGAATAAATTTCAAATATACACAAACTTTCGCCTTGTGATAGAAAATAGTACCTTGATAATAACAAAAAGCGTTTCTTAGATCTAAAGTTAATAAAAAAATGTTTTTCTAATATCTAAGAGACTTCATCTAAGCTCTGTTGTGTTGCTCATCGAGTCGTGCGCTTGGCAAGCAATTTGCTCGATAAAATACTTAGCATTCACATGACATCCACAGCAAAAAATGGGAGATAGAACTAGTTGTTGTTCGTTTACTCCCCTACTAGGGGTAATGAATGATTCATTTATTTATTTGAATGATTCAGATAAAAAGAATTACCCTTCCACTAGCTGTTGCCAGCGGCTTCACTTGCGTGATAGTAAAATATGATCCCAAGGGCTAAAAAGCATCTTATGCGCTATTCCAGGATATGGTCTACCCGTGTACTAAGTTTCATCGAAATTCGTTCAGCAATTTGAGCATGAAGAAGTAACAAACATACACACACACTCACAAACCTTCGCTATTATAATTTAAGTTCGATTTTTGAAAACGGGAGCTCTCGCGATTTTCGGAATGACATCATGTTTGAAATGGACGTGAGATTTCGGTAGTGCATGTCAATCCTTTACATTTCCGACTTTTCGACAATCATTATCACCGATTGGATGTCACTGGGGGTTTTTTTGCGGGATGTTTTTCGAGTGAACTTCAGTGGCTGTTTTAATTATTTGCAAACTCATTTCTAGTGGATATTAAGATATGAAAACTAGATGATATGTGTAATTGGTAAAATGGAGCTTTTTTTTTTTTTTTTCGGGTGGGAAAATCATTTAATGACATCCCCCGCTCTTGGGCGGAGCGCGAGATAGTGTCAGACTTTTACTGACTAAAAACCCACTCCTGTTCCTTCTTTGCCATTTTTTTCCAGGGCCCCGGGGGTCACTTTCGCATCACCCATGGCCCCAGTAGGCCTCGACCCTGCTGGGCCCCTACGGTTGCTGACATCTCCCTGAGGCGCGCGTGGAACACTACGCGCCGTCGACGACCTGGGCTCGGTCCGGACAGTCACCGAACGATCGGACGGCGAGCCACCCATTGCTCGCCGTCCGCAAGCCCGCGCCTACGGTGGCCGGAAATCGGGATCGGAATCCCGGCGGCGGTTGGGGCGTGAGGACCTTTGCCTCACGCTATCGGCCGCCTCCTTTGGTAGCATTACTGCTTCGCAGAAGGAGGCGACCGCCTGCCACTCCTCCTCGCTCCGGACCATGGCCTGTACCAAGGCCCGGCGCGAGAGATCGCTGCCGCCGATCGCCCCCATGAGGACACGGCGGTGCTCTGCCCAAGCGGGGCACACCTCTACTGTATGCTCCACCGTGTCCTCCGGGCGGTCCACACAATGGTGGCACCCGGGCGTCTCTTCTGCACGAATCCGGTGCAGGAACCTCCCGAACTTACCATGTCCGGTGAGGACCTGCGTCATGCGGTAGGTAAGGACGCAGTGAGGTCTTTCCAGCCACTCCTCAAAGAGGGGACTTATGGCCATAATTATGGCGTGCCCAGCACTGGGTTGCAACAGTTGCTGTCGCCATTCCACCATGAGATCTCGCCGGAAGTCTTCCCGCCATGCCGCGACATGGCGCGGCAGCGGAGTTTCGCCCCGGCGTTGCATCTCCATGCGCAGATCGTGCATGCGTGCAAGGTCTTTTGCCTGCAAATCCCACGGTGGTTGGCCAGCAAGGAGGCTCGCTGCTTCGCGGGAAATCATGCGATATCCCCGCACCATCCGGATGGCCATGACCCTCTGGCATGCGTTCAGCTTGGCCGCCGGTCGCTTTCGCAGCGACGGCGCCCATACCGGCGCCCCATAAAGGGCCATGGACCTAACGATTCCTGCGTAGAGCCTCCGGCAGGAGGCGTCTGGACCCCCTAGGTTAGGCAGAAGCCGCTTAAGAGCAGCCCCAGTCCGATCCAGTTTGGGAGCCAGACGTCGGAAGTGCTCCTCGAAATTCCATCGGCTGTCGAGGACGAGTCCCAGGTACTTCATCGTCGACCCGACGCCGATGTGAACTCCTCCTACCGTTATTTGGGAACCCGGTGGTGGCGCATTCCGAGGGCCGTGAAAGCACATGGCCTCAGACTTGTGCAGTGCCACCTCGAGTCCCAACTGCTGGATCCTCTCCACGACTATCGCAACCCCGCGTGTCGCTAGTTCGACCGCCGCCTGGTACGACTCTCCCTGCGCCAGAACCAGCGTGTCGTCTGCGTAACAGATCACGCTGACCCCGTCAGGGAGAATTGGTAAAATGGAGCTGAGAATTATAATGTAGCATTGACTACCGCAGCGAAGCTTGCAAAGAAGGCTGACTCGATACATTTGCTGCCAAATACTGCAAAAGCGTTAAAATGTGTTACATCCACATTCCAATGGAAAGTCAAGCGACTATATTCTGTATCAAAAACTAAATACATACTTTCTAAACTTGACAGTGTGTGGCTGAATACTTTTACAAAGCCATAACAAAAAAGAATGTTACTTTGTGACACAGTGACGTTTTTATGTTTGCCTTACGTCATCAAAATCTTTAACCCCATTTATGCATATAGGTATAGCTTCTAGCAGCGGCTTAGCCCGCGTGAAAGTAAAAAATATAGCCAATGTCACTCAGTGATAAAGTAGCATTCTACTGGAGATTTAAAAAAAAAAATCAGTCCAGCCCCCCTAGCCAATTTACAACCGTTTCATTTCGATTCTCTTTTTGTTGATCGCCTCGAGTCGGTCACACCTCCTATTCCTTTGTTCTGACCAGCGTTGAGATGACGTCAGAATAAAAGAATCGGAGGCGTGGCCTACTCGAGGCGTTCGACGCAAGAGGATCGAAGCGAAACGGTCGTAACTTGGCTAGGGGGGCAAGTAACGCGCGAGTCTCTAGGTGCTAAGCTAGCTACCTGTCAGTGCGGTTTCGGCCTAAACTAAGCCGTATAGTATAGGCGATCGACGAAAAAAGAATAGAAACGAAACGGTTGTAAATTGGCTAGGGGGGCAGTATTTTTAGAGATTATTCATTACAAACTAAAATACAAATCACAAGAAGATATAATATGTATATAGTATAATAAATAAACAATATTTATTTTACTATTTATGTACACACAAAAAAAAAGATAATATATAATAGACATTAGTACAGTCCTGCTTATTTCCAAATTTTTTTTTTCCAGCAGACCTGCGAAAGGAGAGATTAAAAGAAATGTAGACAATAGTGTAGGCAGCAATAGAAGAAAAGTGTGTAAAATTTTAATCTAAAGTATCACATAACACATTTAGTTAAATATTAAAAAATCTTTACTATAAACCAATATTATACTTATTATTTAGATTTTTACTTTTTTAACTACTTTTAATATTAGTATAGGTAGATTGAGTAACAAATATAGCCACAGTATCTTTACAAACTATCACATTTCTGTCACCATTGGAACTGCACTTACATTCCATTCGCTCTTCTACAAATCGTAATAAACTCCCAACTCGACCTATCTTTTCATAAAGCCAACCTCTAAATATCACGAGACCTACTTGAAACTGTCACCACGAAAAACCTTGGTGCAAAATAATTTCGCCCGTCGCATCACTTGACCCCACTCAAGTCGATAGTGGCCGTTGATGGGCCAGCCCAGTCGATGTTGGCCATAAATAAATAAGTGTCTACACCAGTGACACTTGACGGAATAGCTGTGGCTTATACTTGAAGCTAGTTAGTACCTAGTGAACAACCTACAAAAGTTGATGAAGTCTTACGTCACTTTCTTGGTAGGTAAGTAGCTTAGTTTTTTTTTTTTGGCATTGCACTATTTGTACATTTGGTCAGTGTCAAGTTTAGATAGAATTTAGTTTTTAGGGTACCCAAAAGGTTAAAAACGGGACCCTACTGCTAAGACTCCACTGTCCGTCTGTTTGTCACTAGGCTGTATATCATGAATCGTGATAGCTAGACAATTGAAACTTTCACAGATGTTTTATTTCTATTGCCGCTATAACAACAAATACTATAAATAGAATAAAATCAATATTTAAGTGGGGCTCCCATACAGCAAACGTTGTCGTTTGTCGTTTTTTGCTCGATAGGTATTTTGATAATAATAGTTATAATAAAGTGTTTAATGTCGTATAGATGTCGGTTTTTTTTATAGAAATAACGACCCGCCCCGATTTCGCACGGGTGCAATGCAGATACCACCGCAACCGCTATGTCCCTGCATTTTATATCTGTAATATCTTCGAAAATATTCATTTAAATTACATGCTGTAACGGGCCATATTGATATATAATAAATGTACAATGTATTTAAGTTACTTAATTGGATAAGGATTAATGCTGTATTGCTTAAAATCGCTTCGTAAATAAGCCATTATTTCTTGTAAAAAGTAAAAGATTAAAAATGGTTATTGCGGGTTACCTATCCCTAAGAGATAGACATATACCGTCGCGGACTTTTTTGTAGACATTTTTAAGGTGTACAATACTGCAGTACAATATTTTGATCTATCTTGTAGGGTGCACCCAGCGTTTGAAATATAAGCGCGAAAAAAATGCGATTATTTACGACATCACATTAGAAACTTCTAAAATAACCAATGTATGATACATATAAACCTTCCTCTTGAATCACTCTATCTATTAAAGAAAACCGCATCAAAATCCGTTGCGTAGTTTTAAAGATCTAAGCAAACATAGGAACAGACAGCGGGAAGTGATTTTGTTTTATACTATCTAGTGATAGTGATACGTGACCTTTGTTTTCTATTAGTAAATGGATGTACTACATTCTACTGTATTTGCAGTATTTAGCAGTAAATATATCGAGTCCACAGTGTCTCAAGACGAAAGTCTATGACCAGTGCGTGTTGCCAGTGATGACATATGGTTCCGAAACGTGGTCGCTCACAATGGGCCTCATCAGAAGGCTCAAAGTCACCCAAAGGGCAATGGAAAGGGCTATGCTCGGAGTTTCCTTGCGTGATCGAATCAGAAATGAAGATATCCGCAAGAGAACCAAGGTTGCCGACATAGCACGAAGAATCGCCAAACTTAAGTGGCAATGGGCAGGGCACATTGCTCGCAGAACAGATGGCCGTTGGGGCCGAAAGGTTCTGGTGTGGCGGCCGCGTACCGGAAGACGCAGTGTTGGAAGGTCCCCTACAAGGTGGACCGATGACCTGGTGAAGGTTGCGGGAATCCAATGGATGCGAGACGCACAGGACCGTGCGTTGTGGCAACATTTGGGGGAGGCCTATGTCCAGCAGTGGACGTCTATCGGCTAAAATGATGAATCGATTCCGCCTTCTCAATAAGCTTCGCTGAGGTAACCAATAGTACAATAAAATTCTCAGCCATTTCTCAGCACTATTTTACCGAGATCGTCCCTATTTTAATAATCCCAAGTATTGTCGAGTTGTGTAGAACTTGAGATACCAAATTATACCAATTTTACTTCACAATATTCACTAAGAATCGATTTGCGAACAATTAAAATACATCTCTGCCATCTACAAGCTATAATGCCGTATCTGACAAAAACACATTTAAAAATTACCTAGAAATCAAGGGAACTAAACGGTGGTTTTATTGTTGATCGATAAAGAATTTTTGGTTGATGACCTTGGCAACAAAAACTAAAATCACACAAAATCGCAACAAAAAATCTCGTCAAAAACTCTGAGTACATGCGATCTTTTTGTTTGACGCGTAACGATTGACACCAAAACTAAACGGTGATTTTATTGTTGATCGATAAAGAATTTTTGGTTGATGACCTTGGCAACAAAAACTAAAATCACAACAAAAAATCTCGTCAAAAACTCTGAGTACATGCGATCTTTTTGTTTGACGCCTAACGATTGACACCAAGATAGGTATATGATAGCAACAGTAAAACTAGCTGCCTGGCCCTGGTACGAAAGGCAACGAAGGAACAGGAGTGGGTTTTTATTCAGTAAAAGTCTGACACTATCTCCCGCCCCGCCCAAATGCTGCCTGCGCAGCCATATCCCAACTATGTTAGTGTCGACTTCCAGCCTAACCAGATACAGCTTTTTTTTTTAAGTGTGGAAATCATACAACGACTTCTCCCGCTCTGGGCGGAGCGCGAGGGCGTGTCAGTCAACTTTAACTGACTACCACACCTGTGTCCTTCAATTGCCCTTTGCGTTCTAGGATTACGGGTTTCCTTTTCAGAAATTCCCCGCGGTCCTAGCTAGCGGGCGTCGACCCTACTAGGCCCCTACGGTTTGCTGACATCGCTTTGAGGAGTGCGTGGATCGAATGAAAATCTTCTATTTTGCATGAACTTTGACACTTCATAATTTACTCAAAAATTTAAAAAAAATCAAAAAAATATAAAAATAGAAGCCACACAATTTTTTCCAAAAATGTTTAAGGGTTTAAAAAAAGCACGTATTTCCTGAAACAAGTTTTGTAAAATATTCCAGTAAATCACGGTTCGTGAGGAAACCGGCATGTCTTAGAACCGAAAATTCAAGACATGTGACATTCACCAATCCGCACTCGGCCCGCGTGGTGGATTACGGTCCATTCCCTCTCCTAGAGAGAGGAGGCCTGAGTCCCAGCTGTGGGAACATTAAAAGGCTGATTATGCTTATGCTTATGCTTAAATCACGGAATTACCGAATGCTAATAGAGTTTTCAGGCGTTATCTCTCTTTTTTCGCGTTGCCTTTTCGTCAAACATCGCGTTGGAATGCGTTTGACGAAGTAACAAACTTGCTCGATGTTGACGATAGGCGAATGAAAAAGGACCCTCTTAAGAGCGGCCAACTCGAGATAAATTTCCATACAACCGCTCTTACGTGATTATGAGGTTATTACAAATCTTTCTCTAGATATTTCGGAAATACAACATAATCTTGAGTATATTGTTCAGGCTTCTTTTGAAATCAAATCATAAAAGAGACAGATACGCTTTCATACAGTCTTGGGCCTGGGTACTATAGAAATGCATAAAGTTAATGTTTCCCCAATGGGGGAACGCTAAAGCAGCAGAGAGCCACCTGTGACCATCGTTTCATATTCCTTTTGCCTTGCACATAAGGTGGAAGCTTAATTCAAAAGTTACGAAGGCCCTGGACAGCAAAAGGTAACTGAAGAAACACAGTTAGGTTTTAATGAGTAAAAATTTGACACATCCTCTCACCCCACCCAGAGCGAGAAAAGTAAATAAATGACTTAACACCTAAAAAAAAAATAGATGCACACAACATTGCTACTTTGTAAAAGCATTCGGAATCTTATCAACATTTATGTGTCTAGACCCGTCATGAACTTATATTACAGTTAACAAAGTCAATTTGAAGTATATTCCACATAAAAAAATAAGAGCATATTCTGTTTTGAAATAAAAACTTTATGAAAACATATCACACCGAAATTGGTACTTACGTAAATTAGGCAGTCTCATATTTTATGAAAAGATGTCACTTAAACGAGCAGAGGTAACATAACTAAAATATCTCACACACTTAAAAATGTAGAGAGCCTAAGTGGGACGTGACGTGCTGGCTTTGTATTAAATATTATTACTTTATCCAAACCTCAGAGCTAAAAAGTTAAACGTTCATTAACCCTTCTAATAAGATCATGATGATGATAAATAAGCTAATAATAAGAATGATAAATAAGACTTTAAGTCAGAATTTAGTTCATATTTATTTACAATAGCATTTATTTACTACAAACAACTTCCCTACACTCATAAACAGCGTGATTAATGAATAATTTAATAGGTATACTTATATACAAAGTGAACATAATAATATGTACCTACCAACACAGATAAATATCGGAAACACAAATTCATTGGGCATGAAATTCATCCACATTCATAATTTCAATGACAAGTCAAAGTCAAACGATTTATTTTGATAAGACTATAAATATATGCATATTTAAAATATTAAAATCTTTAAAATTAATTAGTTTTAGTTGCTGATTCCAAAAGGTAATTTTAATTAATACAATAATTCATTGTAGTCCTTTTATACAATAGTAATATTATTTGGATTCTATCAATACTCAACTCAATCAGGATTAATAATACCTATACCGAGAACAGTTCACTACTCAATGTGAATAAAACTCAAAATCAAAGAAGCTGAAATGGACAGCTATTGGCCCCCTAATCTCTCCCTTCTCCAGGGACCTGTCGGTACAGGCACAAAGCCCTGTCAATACCTAACTCATCCGAAAAGAAAGCATAAAGAAAGTAATTTTATAAAAAAAAAAAACCTTCACCACGTTGAGAATGTGAACTGAATTACAATGTTCTACCAACGCCGTTCTATCACGAGCTCACAGCTTATCAAATTTGTTGGCCAGCCTTTATTAAGCCTCTTGAGATTTTCATTAACTTTATATCACAGAAAACACAACGGAGTTCACATAAAATGTAATTGTAGCAGTCAGAAAAATATAATACAAAATACATTGAGCCCCAGCGAACGTTCAATTTAAATTATGCGAGAGCCTATGAACTCGTCCAGTGATATTTTATTAACTTAATAGGACTTAAGTTAGGCATAATTATCTTGGGTAAAGTTTTAATTTTATCCATTCTGCTGAAATATCGTTGAAAATATTCCTTCGTTTGTTTTATTTTTTATCTCTTTGGCTTGGTAATGTGCGAATTTATATTTGAAATTCCTAAAAGTTTTCAGCCATATAGCCGTCCGAGTACAAAATGTTGTCAATTTATTTTGAGCAAGAATAAAGAAAATGTTCTGTTTAGTTAGGTTAGGGTTCTCCGTAGGCCTACCTAAATAAAACATTTTCCGTTTTCAATGTTGTTACGTAACGATCCAGTTTTTTGATATGTAGTTAAGTCCAGAAGTTAAAATAGTAATTAACACATAAATTTTGGAAAAATACGTTGAAGAATTAATTATTTATTTGACAATAAAAAAATAACTATCAGTCAAGAAAGAAAAAGAAATTGATTGATTAGCATAAGTATAAGTAGCCTTATAATGTTCCCACTGGACTCAGGCCTCCTCTCTAGAAAGGAATGGGCTGTAATCCACCACGCGGGCCCAGTGCGAGTTGGTGGATGTCAAATGTCTTCGAATTTTTGGTTCTAGGACATACCGGTTTCCTCACGATGTTTTCCTTCACCGTTTTGAGAGCAGTAGTGATGAAATAAATTACACAAAGTAATGCCTGGCTGGGTTTAAACCCGCGACCTACAACTCGTAAGTCGGGACCGTTACCATGGGGTCACCTGCTCTACATTGATTATTGATTGATTGATTGATTGAAGAAAATACGAGTACAAGACCTTTTGGCGTAGTTAAAAAATTGTTACTAATTTTAACTATTGTTTAAGATAACTAAAAAAAACTGGTCTTAATAGTATCTTAGACTCGCGTCACGTAGCTAGGTAGAGAGAGGTTACCTACATACATAATACATATTCTTTGTAAAACTTAATGGACCAGACTGCGATACGAAAAAAACTAACATAAACGTAACTCAACTATACCTAGACAGCCGACCTTTACAACCAACAAAGAGACCATTTTGATTCTACAAGGGTCACATTCAAAACTATTGAAAGACAACGTAAATAACTTCACAACTAACTCAGTACCTATAGACTACCTACCGACTCAAATAACGTGCTGCCACGTTGGTCCAATGGCCGTGCCAGGGCTGTGGGGTTCGAAAGAGTTGCCGCGGCCCTAGAACGCAAAGGGCAACTGAAGGAACGAGTGGGTTTTATCAGTAAAAGTTTGACACTCCCTATACAGCTACCCTAGGCAGCACATCTGTGTAGATTGGAGTGCATGAGATGGACAAAGCGGGTAGCCGAATGGATTCCATTAGACGGTAAAAGAAAGCAAAGGAGAGAAATAAAGAGATGGCGTGATATATTTATCCAACGTTGTGGACCAAACTGGATGCAGAAAGCGCGCGATAGGAAAGAGTGGAGCGATTTAAGAGAGGCCTACGCCGTAGAGGCGACCGCTATGAATAGCGATAACAAAACAGAATAGAAGAAACAGATGAAGGAACGAGTTTATGTAAATAGATTGAGAAGAAGAGCAAAAGATTTGTATATTTTTTTAATGGTTTTCATAATTTAATAAGTTTTCTAAAATTGTAAGTAGTAGAATAAAGGGCATTTTTATTTTACTTATTTATTTTATTTATACCAAGAGTGGGAGAAGTTATTTGATGATGTCCCACCCAAAAAGTACAGACACATTATCCCCTGGTTTTTTTTAATGGTGGAAATCATCCAATGACTTCTTCCGCTCTGGGCGGAGCAGGTCCCTACGGTTTGATGACATCTCTTTGAGGAGCGCGTGGATCACTACGCGCTGTTGACGACTGGCTCGGTCTGGTTAATTACCGGACGGCCGGACGGCGAGCTACTCAATGGTCGACGTCCGCAAGCCCGCGTCTACCGTGGCTGGTAGTCGGGGGTTGACCCCGGGTTGGGCAAAGAACACTTCAAAACGCACAAAACGTTTTGGAAACACATTCATTGTTCATACAACTAAGATGTGGAATTTCCTATCGGAGACTGTCATAGTCATAGTAATTTATTGGTAAATGATATTAATAAAAAAATAATAACCTTTGGGTCAAGACTGAATAGGTTACTTTTAGTCAAGCGTGCTCCATCATTGACCACATTATCGCTTACCTGATGGTACCCAATAACATTTTTGTATTATTGTTAAGATGATGCTTAACAATAATATAAAAGTGTTATTCATCTTGAATTTCTAACTAGCAGTTCGCATGTCATTTCGAATCAAACCACGCATGAAAGCCAATTCTTCACTTAATACATCACATATTTAATTAAAACGTCTAGACATTTAAACACGTTCACATTTAAACAATGGAAGTTTAAAACGGAGTTCGTGTAAAACTAAGTTGAGCCTGAAACAGCATTGGGAGGAAATGCAAACTGTGCCAAAAAAGTTTTTAGTCATTAGGAAATTCTATGAGAGTACAATAAGAGGCAAATGTTTTATTTTCTGTTTTCACTATAGACAAACAGACAAAACAATTTTACGCCTGTTTTGTTTCTGCTTTTACGAAGAAATCGGTTAAAAAACGAACCCCCACTCTATCCCTTGGATTTGGATGTCAAATTGAAGAAATGGCGAACAGAGAGTGACGGCTCGAGTAATAGTTTAGATACGAAATCACCCTTTGTTTAAGTGAATATTGGAAAAATAATGGATAACAGACTATAGTTTTTACGTTATATTTGTAAAACCTACTAGCTGTAGCCAGCGGCTTCACCCGCGCAAAAGTAGAAAATGTTTCCAAGGGAACATAATCCCACGATAAAAAGTATCCTTTTTTCGGTGGGATAATCATCTTATGACATCCCCCGCTCTTAGGCGGAGCGAGAGATAGTGTCAGAATTTTACTGATTAAGACCCACTCCTATTCCTTCGTTGCTTTTCGTACCAGGGCCGAGTCTTCTTTTCAGAATCAGACCCCAGGCCCCAGTAGGCTTCGGCCCTGCTGGGCCCCTACGGTTTGCTGACATCTCCTTGAGGCGCGCGTGGATCCTATGTGCTATTTCAAAATTTTAATAACAATTGGATATAAACTGGGGAGGGAAGATAGGATTTCTGCTGTACTTCGTGGCGAAGTACCATCCAGAGCGGTGCTCTAGCCAGTCCGACCTATCCACGTCCCCGTCGTCCTCCCTGGGGCTTGCTGCAACCGCGTAGTCACCCGGCCGCAACCCCGAATTGCAGGCCGTTTGTTTGACAGTCCTGTTGGTCTAGTGGTCAGTGGCCCTGACTGCTATGCCGGAGGTCGTGGGTTCGAATCCCATCCAAGACAAATGTTTGAGTGATGAGCATGATCATTTGTTCTTTGTCTGGATGTAATTTATCTATTATATTTATGTATTTAGAAATATATAAGTATGTTTATTAGTTGTCTAGTACTCATACCACAAGCTCTGCTTAGTTTGGGACTAGATAGCGTTGTGTGAAATTTGTGGAATATTATTATTATGCATTTACATAACTCAGGAAGGCGTACGAAGGGCCTAAGCCAACTCGCAGAGGCCCTTTAGATAATTTTTATGGAACGTGATACCAACCGACGATTATCCCTGTACGCGCTATGCTAGCGCATCCAAGGACAACCCCCGGTTGATGAAAAACTATTGCGACATATATTATTATTATTATTATTTCAGAACATGGTCTACCTGTGTTTCAAATTTTGTCCAAATCCAAGCGTGAAGAAATACTTAAAAAACACACACAAACAAACAAATACACACAAACATACCCAAACTTACCCCTTTTTAGCCAGGGCTGCGGAATTGTTCAAAAGAGTTACCGCTGCCCTGAAACACAAAGGGTAACTGAAGGAACACAGGTGGAGTTTTGTCAATAAAAGTCTGACACTCTCTCTCACTCATCCCTGAGCCGGAGGAATTATTTGATGATTTTATAAATCAAAAAAAGGATTATACACGAATCTCGCGGAGACAACCATGATAAAATAATCCCTAATTTACTTTTTAACTGGTTTTAACATGGCAATAGCATTCACTACTGGCACTTATTATTATTATTTTTAATTTTATAAACTGGTGCTTGACTGCGATCCCACCTGATGGTAAGTAGTGATGCAATCGCTGATGGTGAGGCGCACTAGTTTATTTAGAGCATAGATTCACTCTAGCCTTGAAGACATCTAAATTATAATCGGACGGGAAGACCGCAGCAGGCAAGTTGTTCCAGTTCCTCGATGTTCGCGGTATAAACGACGAGGCGAAACATAAATATTGTTGGCGGATTCCATCATTCTTTATTTCAAAATTTAAAAAAAAAAAACGCCCTGATGACGTTCATTCTCACTTAGTAATGAGGCACTGTGGTTTAGATTTTGAGTCTTACGAAGATGACCGTTACAGCCATGTTAAAACAAATTGTATTATTTTTCTATCTTCCAAAACCGTGGCCAATACCAATAAATATGTCAAAATGATTATTTAGCTATTTATTATGATACAAAAATACTGTAGCATAGTTTCACCCTAAATCAAAGTTACCCGTAAATAAAAAGACCAAAACAAAACGTAACGTGACGTAACCGCATTTCTTGCCATAAATTACAAGTCAACTGTTACAAGGAATGTATCTATAAAATACGTTAATTCGTGTGTGTTGGTAGGCGATGAGCCAACAAATTGTCATTATTTATAGTTGTATTCGTGCCAACGTCGTGTGATACCGCATGGTTCGTTTGGTGGAGAAAAAAGAGAATAATTAGAAGGAAACTTTGTTTTCAAACCTCTTTATGTAGTCAGAGACCATGATAATAATATATCGCAAAGGGCAAATGAAGGACCCAGGGGTGGTTTTAGTCAGTAAAAGTCTGACACACCCTCCTGTTCCACCCTAGAGCGAGAGAAGTCATTTGATGATTTCCCATAATAACACCTTAGGAGGCTCGCGTTAGGTGGCTGGATCAAGGGTTTGATTCAGAAAGTGGTACTCCTGCCCCCCTAGCCAAGTTGCAAACGATAAACGTGAACGCTTAGTAATCTCCAATAGATTTTCAACTTTATACCTAAGAGCATAAAGTTGAAAATCTATTAAAGACTACTGAGCGTTAGCGACCGGAACGAACGAAAACACTATGTAATCTTCAATAGATTTTCAACTTTATATCCAATAACATAAAGTTGAAAATCTATTAAAGACTACTGAGAGTTTACGTTTATCGTTTGTGACTTGGCTAGGGGGGCTGTACTGTGGTGGTGGTACTCCACGGCTCGTATAGTTAGGAGGTTCCTTAATTCTTTGGAACCCTGACCGCCGGTAGCTTGGACCCTGTTCCCGATACCGGTTTTTTTTTTTTGCGGTGGGAAAATCATCTTATGACATCCCCCGCTCTTGGGCGGAGCGGGAGATAGTGTCAGACTTTTACTGACTAAAAACCCACTCCTGTTCCTTCGTTGCCTTTCGTACCAGGGCCGAGTCTTCCTTTCAGAATCAGACCCTTGGCCCCAGTAGGCTTCGACCCTGATGGCCCCTACAATTGCTGACTTCTCCTTGAGGCGCGCGTGAAACAGTACGCGCCATCGACGACTTGGGCTCGGTCCGGACGGTTACCGGACGGTCGGACGGCGAGCCACCCATTGCTCGCCGTCCGCAAGCCCGCGCCTACGGTGGCCGAAAATCGGGATCAGAATCCCGGCGGCGGTTGGGGCGTGAGGACCGCTGCCTCACGCGATCAGCCGCCTCCTTTGCTAGCATTACTGCTTCGCAGAAGGAGGCGACCGCCTGCCACTCCTCCTCGCTCCGGACCATGGCCTGTACCAAGGCTCGGCGCGAGAGATCACCGCCGCCGATCGCCTCCACGAGGACACGGCGTTGCTCTTCCCAAGCGGGGCACACCTCCACCGTGTGCTCCACCGTGTCCTCCGGGTTCCCGATACCGGTGGGATACTGTTTTCTATATTTTTAAAAGTTTTATTTTTATTGGAATATTTGTAATATAATTTATATATTATGTTAAATGAATAAACGGAATATATCTCTAATTCGAGCAAAACTCATACAGTGTTAGTAACAATAATCTTAATCCATACTTCCATACTTCCATACTATCCATACTTCCATACTATCCATACTAATATTATAAATGCGAAAGTAACTCTGTCTGTCTGTCTGTCTGTCTGTCTGTCTGTTACGCTTTCACGCTTATACCGCTGAACCAATTTTGATGAAATTTGGTACAAAGATAGAATAGAACTTGAGAAAGGACATAGGCTATAAATTATCACGCTATTTGCTATGGGGGGTGAGCAATATTCCAAAATGTCGTTATTGAACGATTGTGACCGTGACTTCGATCCCCAGTTATAGTAATAATTTTTGTGAGTATTTTGTCGTCTTTTTTGTGTATAATTTGCGATGGTACTTCGATTACAATAATAACAGGACTTTTAGCATATTTTTAACACATCTTAGAGATTTTTACTCCATAATTTGTGTAAAAAGTAATCAAACATGTAATAAAATCTAAGTGGAAAAACGAAAATAATATTTCTTTTTTTAATTTAGCTACAAATTTAATATTTGAGATGAAAATCATCACGCTATCATCGACAAAGGGTTAAGCAGACAATGATGACGTTTATATAAGAACACCTATTTTACACAAAAGTCAACGAACACCGTAGTGCAGTCGTGTCTGGATTAGATCGGCACGTTAGGGGATAGTGGTTCAAAACTCAGTTTCTTTTTGTGATAGTTTTGTTTTATTTTACTGTAAACAAGAAATCCATACTAATATTATAAATGCGAAAGTAACTCTGTCTGTCTGTCTGTCTGTCTGTCTGTCTGTCTGTCTGTTACGCTTTCACGCTTATACCGCTGAACCAATTTTGATGAAATTTGGTACAAAGATAGAATAGAGCTTGAGAAAGGACATAGGCTATAAATTATCACGCTATTTCCTATGGGGGGTGAGCAATATTCTAAAATGTCGGTATTTAACGATTTGCCGTGACTTCGATCCCCAGTTATAGTAATAATTTTTGTGAGTATTTTGTCGTCTTTTTTGTATATAATATGCGATGGTACTTCGATTACAATAATAATAGGACTTTTAGCATATTTTTAACACATCTTAGACATTTTTACTCCATATTTTTGTAAAAAGTAATCAAACATGTAATAAAATCTAAGTGGAAAAACGAAAATAATATTTCTTTTTTTCATTTAGCTACAAATTTAATATCTGAGATGAAAATCATCACGCTATCATCGACAAAGGGCTAAGCAGACAATGATGACGTTTATATAAGAACACCTATTTTACACAAAAGTCAACGAGCTCCGTAGTGCAGTCGTGTCTGGATTAGATCGGTACGTAAGGGGATAGTGGTTCAAAACTCAGTTTCTTTTTTGTGATAGTTTTGTTTTATTTTACTGTAAACAAGAAATTTTTACATATTTTTGCGTTCTCACTATTATTTTTATCGATAGTCTGGTTTCTACATCAGCACTTTCGAAGCAGTTTGGCAGATTATACTGACCTTCATTATACAAGACAGAAATCCAGCGGTTATGTCGAAAGAGATCTAAAGAGATACAATAGAGCGGCTATCAGAAAAAATGTCTTAGAAAAACTGTCATCCTATGCCTCAGTGACGCCATCTGGCTTTGAATAGCAAACACACGAATTAAATTTGTCAAACTATTTATTTAACTATCGCTCGGTAGGTGGCCAGGGGCCTTACCATGATAATGTCAAAATGTCAGACGTACGAGCGAAAAAGAGTGATGGAGCTATACACCCTATATAGCTCCATCCCTTTATCAGTCCGGTTTAGGTCGTAAAATGGATCACGTTATGAGCTCGTGGTAGAGCCTCAGTGTGTGATAAAGGTAAGGTTAAGCTTTTCAGCAATAGATGGGGTTATCACGAAATCAGCAAATGTTTCTAGACCTATTTATAAAAATTATTGAATTCTAATTAATTGCTTCGTAAATGCCAAAAATATTTACGGAAATAAACCGCAGTTAGGTCCAGTCATTTTATCATAACAAGATTTGTAATAGCGTAAAGCGCGGTGGGCCTTGGGCGCGGTCGCCTCCTTCTGCGAAGCAGTAATGCTAGCAAAGGAGGCGGCCGCACGCGCGAGACAATCACCCTCGCGACCCAGCCGATCCGAACCGAAGGGTTCCGATCCCGATTTCCGGCCACCGTAGGCGTGGGCTTGTGGACGGCGAGCAATGGGTAGCTCACCGTCCGTCCGTCCGGTAACCGTCCGGACCGAGCCCAAGTCGTTGACGGCGCGTAGTGTTCCACGCGCGCCTCAAGGAGGTGTCAGCAACCGTAGGGGCCCAGCAAGGTCGAAGCCTATTGGGGCCATGGGTGATACGAAAGAGATTCCCGGGGCCCTGGAACAATGGCAAAGAAGGAACAGGAGTGGGTTTTATGTATGTTTCTTTCTGGTTTATGTTATGATAAAACAACGCTGTATGATTTTAAAATTATTGGTTCATTAGATATACTAAAAGTATATTATACCGTAGAATTATCTTTTTTACAACACTAAATAAATGTTATTTATCGTAGGCTATCAAAAAAAAAGTGGATAAAGTAGTTTTCAGTTGCCAAAATGTATAAATAGTCTCGAGTCACGGAGTTGATACTGAGGTCGATACACACAGTTTTTAGTGTGTGCACGTTTTGCTTTTAGGTAGGAAATCATCAAATACCTTCCCCCGCTCTGGGTAAAGCGAGAGGTGGTACCAGACTTTTACTGACTGAAACCCACCTGTGTTCCTTTAGTTGCCCTTAGCGTTCCAGGGCTATGGTAACCTCACGCCACAATTGCGGCAGCAAATACCTTCTTTGAGGAAAGTCTAAAAAGGCTCTCTTTCCGCCTGACGCAGGTCTTCATCGAACGTAGATGTTTCGGAAGGACCCCCAAAAAACCAGCAAATATAGGTAGGTACTTAATCACAGAAAGATGCTTCTTGAGCAGTTCGTGAAGGTTACCAGTACTTCAAATAGTCTATCCCTCGGACTTGACCACAACCTACTGTTTGGAACAAGTACCTAATTTCAAAGATTCCAAAAATTGAAGATCATTAAGAATTTCATGAAAAACCCATGAAGACATATTTCACACAAGGCCCCGACGTGGTTTGCGTTCCTGAAGATAGTTTGATTACGTATGATGTATCCTACATTACTTGCAGCCTTAAGTCGACAACTGGACGTTACCTCCTTAAGAGTGGTCAGTGAGTGGTGATCAACACTGGGACAACATTCTGACGGATGCCAGAGTCAGTCACAGCCCCAATTGGTTGCGACATTGGTTCGCTGTCATTTTATAGTTTTGTGGAGTCACAAACACGGAGTAATGAGGGGGTATTAGGGTGTTTCGAGAGGTTTCTGTTTCAAATTCGACGTGATGTAAGTCAACATCAAACTGCAACCATTTTTTCACAAATTCTTTATAAGTACAGTTGTGGAGCAAGATGACATCGTAGGTTACTCTGTAGTATTTTAATAATCGCTAGCAGCAGTGGACTATCAGTGCACGTTATCCAGCTGAAGATGGGCTGAAGCCGATTATGCTTCTTCGAAATTCACCTCCGCCAAAGTTGCATAACGGACCCGGCTAAAAGTCTGCAGAGAAATATCATCGAGGCAAATTCTTATGGGAGGTAATTCTTTCGAAAAATCTCATAGCTCTAGCAGGCATTGGCCCTAGAGATCTTCGTCAGGCGAAAAGAGAGGACGCTGTGGTGTCTTTAGAAAGACACCACAGCGTCCTCTCTTTTCCTCAAAGAAGGAAGATTTGCTGCCGCGTGCAAGTTACCGTAGCTCTAGAACACTAAAGGCAATTAAAGGAACACAGGTCGGTTTCAGTCTGTAAAAGTCTGACACAAACTCTCGCTTTACCCAGAGCGGGGGAAGGTATTTGATGATTTTCTTCCTAAAAGTAAAACGTGCAGACACTAAAAACTGTGGGTATTGACCTCAGAACAAGATCCGTACAGACTCTTTATACATTTTGGCAACATTTAACATTTTGAAAACTACTTTATCCATTTTTTTTTATAGCCTACGTTAAATAACATTTATTTAGTGTTGTTAAAAGAAAACAACGGTTTAATACACTTTTAGTCTATTATAATGAACCAATCATATTAAAACCATACAGCGTTGTTTCATCATAGAATAAACCAAAAACAAACTTAAACTATCACCTTTTCCTTTTAGGGGTAGGCAGAATCACAGTTTATCAACTACTTCGACCTCAACATGTCTGTTTCTGTTTATTGATGATGATAAGTAATTTATTTGATGTATATCATGAACGAGTATTCTATTACTGGTGAGCCAAATAAATAAAATGAATTATATATCTGGACATAAGAAATACATTTTACATAATATATTTACTGAAATTAATTTCCGTTATTTGAATTAGATGTTTTTAGCACGAATCACAAGCACAGAATTATTAATTACGTTTGTGCATTTTTACTAACTTGACGCAGACAAAGTCGCGGGTAACAGCTAGTTTTTACATATTTTTGCGTTCTTACTATTATTTTTATCTACAGTCTGGTTTCTACATCAGCACTTTCGAAGCAGTTTGGCAGATTATACTGACCTTCACTATACAAGACAGAAATCCAGCGGTTATGCATTCAAACGTCTACAAAGAGATCTAAAGAGATACAATAGAGCGGCTATCAGAAAAAATGTCTTAGAAAAACTGTCATTCTATGCCTCAGTGACGCCATCTGGCTTTGAATAGCAAACACACGAATTCATCATCATCATCATCATCATTTCAGCCGAAAGACGTCCACTGATGGACTGGACTGACACTGGACATAGGCCTCCCCCAAGCGTCGCCACAGCGAACGGTCCTGTGCGTCTCGCATCCATCGGACCCCCGCAACCGTTACCAAGTCATCGGTCCACCTTGTAGGAGGCCTTCCAACGCTACGTCTTCCGGTACGTGGTCGCCATTCCAGAACCTTTCGGCCCCAACGGCCATCTGTTCTGCGAGCAATGTGCCCTGCCCATTGCCACTTTAGTTTGGCGATTCTTCGTGCTATGTCGGCAACCTTGGTTCTCCTGCGGATATCCTCATTCCTGATTCGATCACGCAAGGAAACTCCGAGCATAGCCCTCTCCATTGCCCTTTGGGTGACTTTAAGCCTTCTAATGAGGCCCATTGTAAGCGACCACGTTTCGGAGCCATATGTCATCACTGGCAACACGCACTGGTCATAGACTTTCGTCTTGAGACACTGTGGTATATTGGACGAGAAGACACCGCGCAGCTTCCCGAACGCTGCCCAGCCGAGTCGGATTCGACGATTGATCTCTTTCTCGAAGTTAGACCTTCCCAACTGGGAAGCATCATCATCATCATCAACAACACACGAATTAAATTTGTCAAACTATTTATTTAACTATCGCTCGGTAGGTGGTCAGGGGCGTTACCATGATAATGTCAAAATGTCAGACGTACGAGCGAAAAAGAGTGATGGAGCTATACACCCTATATAGCTCCATCCCTTTAACAGTCCGGTTTAGGTCGTAATATGGATCACGTTATGAGCTCGTGGTAGAGCCTCAGTGTGTGATAAAGGTAAGGTTAAGCTTTTCAGCAATAGATGGCATTATCACGAAATCAGCAAATATTTCTAGACCTATTTATAAAAATTATTGAATTCTAATTAATTGCTTCGTAAATGCCAAAAATATTTACGAAAATAAACCGCAGTTTGGTCCAGTCATTTTATCATAACACTAGCTGTTGCCCGCGACTTCGTCTGCGTTAAGTTCGTAAAACTGTACAATCATTCTGTGCTTGCAATTCATTCTGAAAGCATCGTAATTATTTATTGTACTTTCACATAAAACTGTTAAAGGTAAAAACGCAAATTACCTTCAGGAAACATGTTATGTACTCGTCCAGATCCAGATATATGAACGTCAATGAATAGAAAGAGTATGTAAGGGTCGTAGCAGTTGGCATTTCTGCCTACCCCAAGGGAAAAGGCACTAGTTTATGTATGTTTCTGGTTTATGTTCTGGTAAAACAACATTGTCACAGTGAGCACGTCACAATCGCAGCGGTAATGCCTGTCTTTGAGGAGTGACTACAGAGGCGTCACGGCATCCTCTCTTTGTGCAGGACTCACCGGATGTGGGTGTTTCGGGAGGTATCTGTATTGAATTCAGCGAAAAGAAACACTCGAGTCTCACCATTGTGCGGATCGCACGGAGAATACGATGGAAGTTACGGTGGAAGTCAGTCCCGCTTGGTAGGAGCGCCGGCGCCGCCGTGTCTTCATGGAGGCGATTAGTGCAAAAAATGCCAACCAGTAGCCTTCTTCAGTGAAGCACTACGATCGAAGAAGGTGGCTGAAACTATGAGGGATGATGAGGGAAGTGATGCTCCAGGTGTTGAAAGCCGCAGGGCGATTGCGGTGGAGCCGTCCGGTTATCTGGTCAAAGCAATCCTGAATCGACGGCGCGTAGTAATCTACGCGCGACTCATAGAGATGTCAGCAAATGGATAGGGCCCTCTAGGGCCAATGTCCCTGTCACCTCCTGTAAAATTTTTGCCTCAATAATGTTTCACTGAAGAGTTTATGCCGTCAGACAGCTTTGGTAGAGGTAAACGAAGGAACATAATCGGGACACCGACCTTCAGCTGGATAACGTTTGCACTGATGGTGCAAAGCCAAAAAGCCAGTGAATCCAAAAATTACCATCATCATCAACTATCTTCCTCCACAACAGTACTTGTGAAGAATTTGCAAGAGCATGCTTGAATTGATTGTTGCAGCTTGATCATTTGGGGCGTAAAAATTACTTGTTCATTTACCTAGGATTTTTTGGTGTGTATTTGACTGACGTCCTCGTACATCAGATAAATGTTATTCCATAGTGGGAACTACCCTATGAAGAGTCTCCAACTTTTGAATGAATTTCGGTGAAATCTTGAACGCGTGTATCCCTGTCCAATCGAACTCGCATATTGATGGCCAAACCGAGAGGTCACTGACGCCGATTGCCTCTATGAAGACACGGCGGTTCACCCAAGCAGGATAGACCTCCACCGCATGCTACAACGGGTCCTCCGGGCGATTTGCAAAATGGTAATATCAGGGTACTTCCAACCGAATCCGGAACAGAAACCGCTGAAACACCCTCAACAGTCCTGAGCTTGTGTATCCATACAACAATGAAATTCCGGTAAACAAATGTAGCAGCCGATTAGTGTTATCCCTGAGACTGGCCTCCCTCAGAGGGTGGTTCCAGTGTTGGTCACCACTCACTGCAAGGAGGTAACGTACGGATGTCGACGTAAGGCTGCAAGGAATCTGAGATACATCATACGTTGTCGAACTGTGATCAGGAACGCAAACCTTTCGACCCCGTTTTATATGAAGCAGTGACTGCTAATAATAAAACACACCATTATTAGGCCGCAAGGTACCATCATCCCGGAGGACACAGTGGAGCACACAGAGGTGTGTGTTGTCCTCGTGGAGGCAATCGGCGTCAGTCACCTCTCGCGCCGGGCCTTGTGACTTTGGGCTATGGTCCAGAGCGAGGAGGAATGGCAGGCGGTCGCCTCCTTCTGCAAAGCCGTAATGCTAGTGAAGGAGGAGGCCGCACGCGTGAGGGAACGAAAGTCCTCACGCTGAGCCGAGATTCTGACCCCGACGACCAGCCACGGTAGACGCGGGCTCGCGGACATCCAGCAATCGGTCGTCCACAGCCGTCCGGCCGTCCGGTAATTGACCGGTCCGAGCCCAGTCGTCAACAGCGCGTATTAATCCACGCGCTCCTCAAAGAGATGTCGCAAAGGGCAACTGAAGGACACAGGTGTGGTTTTAGTCCGTCAAAGTTTGACACGCCTTCCCGCTCCAACCAGAGTGGGAGAAGTCATTGGATGACTTCCACCCTTAAAAAAAGAAAAATAAAGGTGCCATCATTGTCATTAGCATTTAAGCCGAAAGACGTCCACTGTTGGACATAGGTCTCCCCAAGTGTCACCATAATTACCGGTCCTGTGCGTCTCGCATCCATCGGATTCCCGCGACCCTCACCAGGTCATCGGTCCACCTGGGGGCCTTCCAACGCAAGGTGCCATGCTACCCCTTCCGAAAATTTGGCCGTGTTATTTTAAAGTCAATAATTAAATACATATAAGTATTTACTTTTATCGCCTTTGGTTGGTATGCCTTGAATAATCACGGTCAATTAGCTTGTTACAACCACGGGGGAAAAAAGCAGTAGGATTAAAAATGCCTCCGTCTAACTCCAGTTTAACAGTGTAACAACATAACGGTTTTCGTCCAATTTTAAACAATAAAACTGTCTGCAAACTTGGGCGATGGTCATTCTTCCGCCACTCAGAAAATTACGTAAAATACACACAATGCCATCTATCAAATATGACGTTCAACTATCATTGTCATTATTATTTCTACTTTCAGTCTTTAGATGGCGTTGCGAGTATGTACGTGATTTTACTCGCCGCTTTGATTTTATTATGTGTTTTGATTAGTTTTTACAAAATATTTAGAAGATATCGAATAGAAATGTCAATTTTATTTTGAAAAAATGGTAAAAGTTATTTTATTACAAAAAAGAAGATAAAATAATGACAAAATTTTTAACTGTAGCTGGGGATCGAACTCGTAAATGTCGTTCAATATCGACATTTTGGATTATTGCTCACCCCCCATAGCAAATAGCGTGATAATATGTAGCCTAACAGTTGACCCGGCCTATAAGGATTATGTATGCAAAATTTGAACAGGATTGGTTCAGTAGTTTTTTCGCCAATTAATACCAACGCTCCACCATTTTACTGTTTTATTATATGTATAGATAATGAACCAATCATATTAAAATCATACAGCGTTGTTTCATCATAGAATAAACCAAAAACAAACTTAAACTATCACCTTTTCCTTTTAGGGGTAGGCAGAACCACAGTTTATCAACTACTTCGACCTCAACATGTCTGTTTCTGTTTATTGATGATGATAAGTAATTTATTTGATGTATATCATGAACGAGTATTCTATTACTGGTGAACCAAATAAATAAAATAAATTATATAACTGGACATAAGAAATACATTTTACATAATATATTTACTGAGATTAATTTCCGTTATTTGAATTAGATGTTTTTAGCACGAATCACAAGCACAGAATTATTAATTACGTTTGTGCATTTTTACTAACTTGACGCAGACAAAGTCGCGGGTAACAGCTAGTTAGTAAATAAAATTATAGCACGGTACATGTAAATTACAGCGGTGAACCATGTATGGACAGTCCACTCTGTCAGTCATCATTATCAGAACCCTGTTGGGGCTAGCCATGACTCGTGCTACCAGTGATACCGCACGCTTGCGCATTGTAGCATAAAAACAGTCTACATGCGCAACCGTAAACATCCCTGATGCACTGCAACGCCATGGCAGCCCCATCAGTTTTCTGAAGGCGTTATTAAACTGAACACAAAGGGCTCCATACGATGCCTGCAAATACCCACAAGCTACACCATACCATAATACGATGGTACAATAACACAATGGTTGAGCTGTTGATACGTCGTAAAAGGTTTATGACAGAGAATTGCGTTTACAGAAAGATGTTGGCTGCTTTAAAAGAATTTGGTATGAAGAATAGAAAAAGGAAACGGTTTTTTTTTGAGTTGGGAAATCATCCAATGACTTCTCCGGCTCTAGGGTGGAGCAGGAGGGCGTGTCAGACTTTTACTGACTAAAACCACACCTGTGTTCTTCAGTTGCCCTTTGCGATCTAGGACCGCGGGTCTTTTCAGGAATTCCCGCCGGTCACTTCCGCAGTGACGGCGCCTCACCAGCACTCCGTAAAGGACCATGGACTGCACGATCCCCGCGTAGCCTCCGGCATGAGGCGTCTGGACCTCTTAGATTGGGCAGGGGCCACTTGATGGCAGCCCCGGCCCGGTAGAGTTTGGGAGCCAGACGTTGGAAGTGCTCCTCGAAATTATACCGGCTGTCGAGGATGAGTCCTACGTACTTCACTGTCGCCCTGGTGCCAATGTGAACCTCTCCTACCGCTAACTAGCACGGGATATGGTCAGAAAGATAATTACAATTTTCAACATAATGTGTGTACAAGCAAACCATAAGAACATTTTATTGAATTTTATTAATTTTTTGCGTTCAAACAAATCCATAGAGAGTAAGAACCATTAAAAAGTCCCTCAACCTTTCCTCCAGCAATTCAGTTGCAGGCATATAAATATTCCAACCAGTGCAGCTCAGCCCTGTGTTAATAATTCCCTACATGATTACCAGTTGCCGTTTGCCGATGGAATTACCCTGAATTTTACATTAACCCCACTATCTAATTATAGCAAGGAGCAGGTTGGTAGATAGGTATTTACGTAGTAAAGGTGCTTATCCATCAGAGATGTGTGAGGAACCTTAGCGGTGCGAGGCCGTATAGTCGCGGTGAGAAAATATACCTATGATTGTTTCCATCAATGTGGCACAAGAAACTCGCGTAGTGCGACAATTCGTAGCAAAGCTGTAAACGGTGTATAGCTGAGTAATGCACTCTTTTCAGATGTGTGTGACTCCTGTGTCCTGTCTCCTGTGTGATCCTCGCATTCATCTCTCGCACACTTTTCTCGCTTTTTTGTACGTACAAAACCCTAGTTCCGCTTTCTATCAGCCCCTCTAAGCCAGGTTATGATAATGAAGTGATCCCATTGGTAGACATATTCCTCTCGCACCACCTAGCTACCTCGCACATTTCTGCTGGAAAAGCACCCTAAATACACCCTATTTCCTCGAAACCATCAATGTATTATGCGATTCGGAATTCCAGTAACGTCCTATTATGTTGCTGCATTTAATTCACACCTACACTTAACGTGAAATTAAATGCCACGGACAATTCTCATTTCATTTCCATATAGACGAAAATTTCTTTACTTGAGCGATTATGGGCGAACCTGGCATAGGCAGAATTCTACACATATAATTAACGTTATTTTTGTTTTGACCACGTTTATATTATTTCAATGTACAGATGTTTTTTTGATAACAATGAGCTAAACCCACTCGAGCAGATTCAGCATAGTGGGCGAAAGATGTGGTAAGTTGTCATAACATAAGCAAGAAAATTAATATCTATTGAAGCATAAACAATACTCTTAATAAATACATCCCACGAAAGATTGAACTTCAAGAAGAATTAAGTATCACAGTATTAATTTCAAATAAACCATTTACAGGCACTTTGAATTGCCAAGAAGTCAGTCAGTCAATTAGAAAAATGATGTTATTTGCACATTCAAAACCGTAGATCTCTATGGAGAAGAATGTGCAAAAAACTCCATGGTCAATCTTTTCAATAATTAAAACTTCTACGCTACCTTCAAGAACAAACAACACCGTCGATTAGCCATTGAACAAAGAAACAGAACTTCATACGCAGTTCCTCCAATCAATGGAGATTAGGCTAAAGGTTCAGTCTAAGCCCCAGCCATTTGTACAAATCCTCTAGGATTGTCGTGGTGTTTGTGCCATAGACTATTTAGCGCAGTTTGCTCGATTTAATTGATGGAGAGGGATTATTGTAATGCTTACAGACTTGTTGCATATTCACATTCGTGAGATTTGTACCCGTTGTAGGTGCTAATTCTCGGAAAAACAGCGATGAAATTGAAAAGAATTAAGTATTTGATTGTAACAAGCAATTTATTCATATTATTTGGTCAGAATTCGCAATGTCTTCGAATTTTAGATTCGAAAATGTATTGTAACGATAGTAACGATTGAGGAAAGTTTAAAATAATTATTAAAATCACTAGTATTATGCGAAGCGTCTTGCACAAGTTGCACATTAGTTAGTTACACTGATCCAACACTATTTCTTTCGATAAAATTTGTATTTATTTTGTTATAGAACTCTATAGCAAAATTGAAATTTCTAAATAAAATCTATGATTGGAATTGCTTACTTCAATATAATTTATTATCTCTACACGATATTATACCGAAGTTGCAAGCCACACACGAATTCAATATGCACACAGTCTGCGATGCAAATGAACCAGAACTTACAAACACAACACACGTACACTACAGACACATAGCTGGAAAACTCGGTAGCGATCAGTGCACAAGGATAGAAGTCTTAGTAGTTGCTTCCAAGTTTAGTGCGTGACCAGCGTTTTCCCACTTACTGGGTTCTTGGCTTGCGCCAGAGTTTCGATCAAATTGAACACGAAGCGCGCACTTGCAGTTTCTCGGTGCCGAATGAGAGCAATTTACTTTGGTATTATTTTGGACACGTTTGTAATATGTCTGGTTGTGGGTTTGGTGAGATAGTGCTTCAAATTGCACGAAGGAGTTTATTGCTTTGTATATCGTTTTCAAAGACCGCCATATGCAAAAGTTATCCATTGAAAAATTGCTTTTAGTGATATGACCGCCCTATTAATTTTAAGCTACTATTATATTTTTTATACTGTACAATAAAGAGTTTATCTATCTATCAAAATGTGTAGAAACATAATGGTCAGCCCATTTCGAGCAATTTCTATATTGTTCGCATCTTTCATTGTTACTGTGTTTGATCTCTTTGAGTAAATGGAATACGACACATCACACGAAATATTAGTAATGCCGTGATGACCAAAAGGAAAATCAGTAAGCTAGACCTTTCGGTCTGTCGCGCCCTAAACGGTCTAGCGAATAAGCACAAAAGAGAGCAATAAAGCACCTGAACGTGAATACAATTTGATTGCCACTCACCCTTCCATATTCGTGATAGACGGCCGAAAACGTATCCAGCCATGACGAATGGCCGCCATTTTGCGCGCCTTAATAATAACTGTCAAATCATGTCCGCTCAAACCTAGAGCAAATAATCATCTAGGAAATTAATGCCGCGTTTATTATACGCGATTAATCAATCTTTTGATACGAATGAGAGCTATTTGTTTACTAAATATCTGGATGAATAAAGTAAATGCATTTATTGAACTGTTATTCGGGACAAGGGAATTTAAACCGTATAATTTATGTTTATTTGAAAATGGACCGGTAACGGCATGTTATCATGTTAAAACCACATAAAGTGCCCATATTTAGTGTTTATTTCATGTGCAAATATAAACTAAAGCCGGGTTTCTCACCTCACGTAATTCAACGCCGCAGCCGTAAAAAAAATGCATGCTGCGTAATCTGAGCACTCGCGAACGAAATGCGGTATGCTACTTTAATTATTTTAAGAGCCTTATTTACTCACATTTAATGCTAACATGCCGTCATAATAAGATTATGTTCATTTCATTAAGCTTGCCCGTAACACGATAATGCCGTGGTGTTAATTAAAACAAACGAAATTAATTTAATATTTCAGATACATCTGTTTACGGCGGATTCATTTCTTTGTATTCGTGCATTTTATCATTGTTTATAATTACTGTTTGTACTGGTTTATACATTTGACCGAAACCAAAAGAAAATCTTTTGATAAGTTTAAGGGAGCAAAATCATACATTTATTTACATATATATAAATAAATGTATGATTTTGCTCCCTTAAACTTATCAATACTACATAACTTATTAACTTATGAAGCCGCGGGCAAAAGCTAGTAATATATATATATATTACTAGCTTTTGCCCGCGGCTTCATCCGCATACATAAAATATAGTCTGTATCACTCAGGAATAAAACAGCTTTCTATCGGTAAAAAAAAAAAATTGTATTCAGACCAATATTTTCAGAGATCTCCTACAAACAAAAAAACCAACCTCTTTATAATATTAGTGTAGATTGTACACCAAGATAATAAAATACGCAATGGAAATCATAAACTAAGAAACATACAATTGGAGGTTTTATCGCATTCCACGATTTCTTCCAGGCAACCTGGAATGGACAGAGATTGCCTGGACACAAAATGATATATATGATATTTATTTAGAAAATTAGTTATAAATAATAGTTTAAAAATATTCATAATGCCAAGGTGCATAAAATTAAAAAATAATAAAAAAGGTGTTCGAAAAATTGACACCAGTTATAGGGTATATTATACTCCAGTAATATCAGGCTCAGTCCCAAGTCTTTTTGTCCTCAAGATACTATTTTACAGTATAAAAAGCCTTCTGACAAAGTTTTCGCTTCGCAAATGATCTGAATTTATTAAGGGCTAGTTCTTGAATGTAAATAATAAGAGCCACCTCTAGTAGTAATTTCAGTGCCTTTTTACCCGACTGCGCGACGCAAAGGAGGGTAATGTGTTTATCAGTCTATGTATGTATGTATGTATGTATGTATGTATGTTTGTTTCTATGTGGCGTTCTAGAGACCAAATGCGTAGGCCGATTTTGATAATTCTTACGTCAATCGATTCGTCTTAACCTTGCGAGTGTCACTAAAGACATGACAGTAATCAAAATTCACCACAGCTACAACCAGACGCCATATTGTCAAAATGAAAAAAAAAAAGTCGATGAACTATGTCAAGTGGGGTGTCGTTGAATAGGTATTTTAAAATCATCTTTAGGTTCCTTTTATCATTTTTCATTTTAAATAATAGTTTAGGATATATAACGATTTAAAGTTGTTAAACAAAACAATAATTCTCGCTAATTTTCTTACTTATTGATTTAAGTTTTCATTTCAAGTATAAACGATACACAAATAAAAATAAACAGTGAAAAAGCATGAAGAACAAATATTTTTGGTAAAAAAAAGTTTACCACCAAACTCGATAGATGGCGTTGTTCATTTGATGCACGTTTGTAAATCAAATCATTCGAGTTTTCCCATCTACTAGACAGGTCGATGAACATAAGCAAAAGATGACAACTATATTGGCAAAAACTACTAGGTTGTATAAATTACATGCAGTTGATATATCAGTAGAATCGAAAACATATGGTCAAAAACCGAAAGATGTAGGTATATGTTTCTGATGATCCTAACAAAATTGGAGGAATCGTTAAATATTTAACAATCGGTTTAGGATCACGAGTTATGTTACGAAAAAATTTGAATGTTACCCATGGTCTTGTTAACGGAGCAATGGGTGTTATAAGGACAATTGAGTGGCCAGCTCTTCGGAGGGACCAATTGGAACCCGGAGAATTGCCACAAGCTGTTTATATAGAACTAGCGACCCGCCCCGGCTTCGCACGGGTGCAATGCTGATCCCTTCATAGTATAAAACAAAGTTGCTTCCCGCTGTATGTCCCTATGTACTATGCTTAGATCAGAAAGCGCCTATCATCCACAGTGCAGTCGCGCATTTTAACTTCTTCGGCCATGTATCTCGTTGTGGTAATGACTCCATAGAGCGTCTCGTAGTGCAGTTGCAAAGTTGAGGGCACCAGGCCACGTGGTAGATCACTAATGAGATGGACAGACCAGATCAAGGCCGCAACTAAGTGCTCGGTTTATGAATGTACTCGGAAAGCTGCAGACCGCGATGAATGGCACCGTGTTACCAAGATGATCACTCATCGTGATTCACAGTGATGACCACGACCACTCTGGCAAGAGTGTACCGACTGAGAAGAAGATCTTTAAAACTACGCAACGGATTTTGATGCGGTTTTGATCAGCATTGCACCCGTGCGAAGCCGGGGCGGGTCGCTAGTACTAATTATACTACAGAATATCTATATGTACAACGTTCACAGCTTTTTTTTGTCATTAGATAATACAAACACTTTTGAGGTTACTCTTGAAAGAGCGACATATCATTAGCCATGTGAAAAACACTCAACGATCAATAACGTTGCAACGTTGAAAGTTGTACCCTGCGATTTATTATTGGTCATTGCAAAAGATATCTTTACTTGCCACTGTGTGGACCGCCCAGAGGACACGATGGAGCACACGGTGGAGGTGTGCCCCGCTTGGGCAGAGCAACGCCATGTCCTCGTGGGGGCGATCGGCGGTGGCGATCTCTCGCGCCAGGTCTTGGTACAGGCCATGGTCCGGAGCGAGGAGGAGTGGCAGGTGGTCGCCACCTTCTGCGAAGCAGTAATGCTGGCAAAGGAGGCGGCCGATCGCGTGAGGCAACGGTCCTCACGCCCCAACCGCCGTCGGGATTGTGATCCCGATTTCCGGCCACCATAGGCGCGGGCGGGCTTCCGGACGGCGACCGTCGGTAAACCGTCCGGACCGAGCCCAAGTCGTCGACGTATCCAGTAAATCGTAGGGGCCCAGCAAGGTCGAAGCCTACTGGGTCCACGGATAGTGTGAAAGTGAAACCCGGGGCCCTAGGACGAAGGCAAAGAAGGAACAGGAGTGGGTTTTTAGCCACTAAAAGTCTGAAACTATCTCCCGCTCCGCCCAAGAGCGAGATTTGTCATTAGATGATTTTCCCACCTAAAAAAAAACATTATGGAGAAGAATGTGCAAGAAACTCCATGGACACACATCTTCTCCGCTACCACGTCCAGTGAGTATTGTGCACTCTATGACAGTTTTTAGTGATTTTACCAGCAAACGCGTGCCATTGCAAAGTTTAAATGGATTCAGGTTTTTTAATAAAATATGACGGACGAAACGGGTTCAAAGAATTAACAAATACTGTAGGAAAAAGTTTTTACAAAAAAAACATAACCGACTTCACTATAAAAAGTGGGCAAGTGCGAGCCGGACTCACGCACTGAGGGTTCCGTAAAAACTTAGGTACCTACCTATGAAAACAGTTCAATTCCAAAATTGAGTTACGAAGATTTTTCCGAATCGGATTTTTTTTGTGACGTAACTACAAATTTACAGTTTTCATTTTTTTCCCTATACTTGTGCTATTAGACCTTGCTTCATGCCAAATTTCAGGATTCTAGGTCAACGGGAAGTACTCTATGAATTTTGATTCCCTCGAGTGTGTGCACAATAAACGTTTTTTGCGACATAAATGGCTGCATCTTTTTTTTTCGTAAGCTCAGAAGTTTGATTTTTTCACAGGTTCAAGGGACCGCAGACTTGAGTGTATGGTTTTAATTTCAACTCGATACCTTTATGCGTTTCCGAGATAAAGGGTCTTGACAGACAGACCGACTAACAACAAAGTGATCCTATAAGGGTTCCGTTTTTTCCTTTTTAGATACGGAACCCTAAAAACAAAACACTAAAACGATCAAAATAACTTTAATTTTGGAAGTCAGTGTTTCAGGTATTGTCCGCTTGTTATTTAACTGACTTCCGAAATTAAAGTAATGTTGATCGTTTTATTGTTTTGTTTTTTGTGAAGTTGGTTTTTTTTTTTTGTAAAAAAAATTTTATTTCACTCTTTTTAGTTGTGATACATTTATAGCCAGAGTACCTATTTCTCATGACAATTCGATTTAACTCAAACACTGCTAGGATACATTATTTTACTATGAAGTCTTTATCCACTTCCCAGCTCCATCATCAGGTCAGTTCAATAGTACCTTATAGCCAAAGTGCATCTGATGACAATTCTAATAAGCCCAAACACGGCTAGGTTACATTAATTAATTACGGAGTTCCAGTGCCTATCTTCCAGCTCCATCATCATCATTAGATCACTTTGATGCTACCATTTTCAACATAACTATTCAGAACCATTTATTTATATGCATTGTCATAGTTACTTAACTATCTTCATTGTGATATATATGTAGGGGTGAAGTTCCTTTGGCCATTTCTGGCCTTTTGCATCAGTTCCACTTCGTCAAATGTTACTTTTTGACTGTAAATGCTTAAGTTCTTGATGAAAATACTAAAATCATTATATAGTTGCCTAGAAAATTTGAGGAGTTCCCTCGATTCCTTATGAATCCCATCATTAGAACTGGATTTTGAAAAAAATAGGACTAATCTGAAATCATATCCTATTAGGGAAAAAAAAATGTTGCAAGTCGGTCCATAAACGACGGAGTTCTGAGGTAACAAACGTAGAATCAAGTTATTTACCGCAACCGCTATTTCCCTGCATTTTAAATCTGTAATATCTTCGAAAATATTCATTTAAATGACACGCTGTAAAGGGCTATATTGATCTATATTAAATACACAATTTATTTATGGTACTTAGTTGGATAAATATTAATGCTGTATTGCTTAAAATTGTTTCGTAAATAAGCCATTATTTCTCGTAAAAAGTAAAGGATAAAAAATGGTTATAGTGGGTTATCTCTAAGAGATGGACATATACCATCGCGGACTTTTTTGTAGACCTTTTTAAGGTGAACAATACTGTAGTACACTATTTTGATATATCTCGTAGAGTTCAGCCAGCGTTTGCAATGTAAACACAAAAAAAATTGTTTATTTACGACATCACATTAGAAATATCTAAAATTATCAGTATTTCTCTTCTTTATTATGCATGCATTATATACATAAACCTTCCTCTTGAATCATTCTATCTATTAATAAAAACCGCATCAAAATCCGTTGCGTAGTTTTAAAGATCTAAGCATATATAGGGACAGACAGACACGAAAAGCGACTTTGTTTTATACTATGTAGTGATTTGACGACAAAGCAATTAAAAACAATGTTCCTGGAGTAGGAGTCAGAATCGAACCATCGACGACAGAATTCGATGCACTTCGCGGACAGGGTAAAATAGAGCGAAAAATGTTGCCATTGATATTGTGCTGGGGTGTAACTGTACACAAGCTCCAAGGAACTACTTTGAACTTTTGGACCGAGCTGTGGTTGACTTAAGTTCACGCATTTTTGCTAAAGGTCAAGCATATGTAGCTTTGAGCCGAGTTAGGTCTCTAGAGGGACTAATCATCAGTAGTTTAGACCACCGCAAGTTACTTAATAATCCCCACGATATTAACTCCGTCAATGAAATGACTAGATTGCGAAATTTACCATCTTATAACGAAGTCAATGAATCGTAACTAAAAAGTATAAAATAAAATAAAAATATTTAAAGAAAAACAAAAAACCCGACTGCGTCGAAACTAATTTTAAAAAATACGTAAAAAAAATAACTTAAATAAAAACTAAAAAGAAACAAACAAGCACAGTAGTTTAGAATTCTGTTATGTAATACTAAATAACTACACAATTTAAATAGTTTTATAATCGATACACACATAATACAAATCATACATTCTAATGCAGAACAGAACGACTCACAGTCGGGGCCCCTTGGGAAGATTTGATTGGTAAAATTTGAATGGGCCCCGACTGTGAGTCGTTCTGTTCTGCATTAGAATGTATGATTTGTTTTATGTGTGTATCGATTATAAAACTATTTAAATTGTGTAGTTATTTAGTATTACATAACAGAATTCTAAACTACTGTGCTTGTTTGTTTCTTTTTAGTTTTTATTTAAGTTATTTTTTTTACGTATTTTTTTAAAATTAGTTTCGACGCAGTCGGGTTTTTTGTTTTTCTTTAAATATTTTTATTTTTTACATATTTTATTTTTTAGAATATACTTACATAAAATAATGTAGCGTTATCGAAAAATATTTGTTGACAAGCTTCTCAAAGACAAGAAAGACTACTCGTTTTACCGTATGACATGGGAATATCTGTCATTGGCAAACGTTTGGTGAAAATATGTGTAACAAAAATACTTTTGTCGGTAGGCAAAAATCTATCTACTACAGCTGTACTAGCCCAAATGTCCAAATTGTCCGTTCAAGCGGTTTTGCCATACCTCTTATTGTAATCACATACATATACACATAACATAATCCTTATAATGTTGTCATTGCTGGGCACAAGTCTTATCTTTAGCAGAGAGAATGGGTCGTAATCTACCACGCGGGTTCAGTGTGGGTTGGTGAACGTCCCATATAATTATGTATTATGTCTATCTACCACACGGGCCCAGTGTGGGTTTGTGAATGTCCCATATATTATGTCATTGGGTTTTTTACAATGTAACACACGTTTTCAAATTAGGGCCCAATAATATTTTAGTGTTAATTTTAATCCCATGGTGTTTGGCAACTGAAATTAGCGTAGTTGTAAACGTACTTTTTTGCCTATAGTTTGTTCGCCGGCTTGATAAGAAGGTAGGAAATATAATTTATGTTTTTCTAACTCCTGCACCATTTTTTTTTTTTTGGTGAATTTCATTATGGAATCTAAGACAGTTGAATTCTTTCTCCGGGACTTATTGAACTCCATTAACATTTTTTTACGTGGGAAAACATCGCCTTAGTTGAAATTTAACTGACTAAAACCAACAGTGTTCCTTCACTTGCACCTAATTGTGAGGGCTACAGCAAATCCTTCGAACAATCTCCAGCCCTGGCAGGTATTGGCCCTAAGTGGCCCCGTCAATTTTGCTGACGAGATGTCAGTTTGAGGCGCGCGTGGAATAACGTACCATCGACCGAGCTTCATTAACTTGATGTAGCTATTTCTGGTGGTCACCACTGTGATAGATTTCATCAGAAAGTCAAAGTTTTCTTTGTGGCTAAAGTGCTAAAATAATATGATTTCTTATTTAAATGCTCACTTACAGTTATACTCTGTATTAAATTAATTTTTGCAAATAATAGAAGATAGAAAATATTGATAACTAGCCTTTTTATTATATCGTGATAACACATGTCATAAGACATTGGATCGAAGCACAAAAAGCACATCCGCTAAGATATAAAAGCACGCATTAAATAATACAGTCTTCTGGCATAACATACACTTTAATTACCTCCAACGTATTCTCAACGTACGAGTACCAACCTAATTTTCTTAAACCCGAAAATACTTTTTCAAGTCGAACTCACCCAATACACCTGCCAAACAAAAGGTATAATACTTTTACTTTCAATCCAATCACAATTAGTTAAGTAACCCATGTAATTACTTAAAGTCCAGATCTACTTCGGTCCAACAAAAAGAACCTGGTTATTTCATCGGTTACAAAGGGAATTTCGCCAAACTTCATCAAGGGTTCCCAAGAAAAAGTCGGGTTCGGAGAAAAAAGATTTGACCCTCGAAACTCGGGGCACCTGACATACATAGGGGAGAAATGTCTTTATCTTATTTGTTGCTACTTTAACTTTATATAAAAATAAGTCTGGAACCAGATTGCTTATTTTATATGTGAATTTATTTATTGTGATGTATATACATGAGTTGATAGGATAATTTCTTAGATTGAGGAATTTAAATTAGGTGATATCTCTACCAACCCTCTTGCTCTCCAACCCTCCACGTTCCCACAAAAGAGAATCTTATCATGATGGAATATAATTTCTAAAATAAATTACTCTTTTTAGGGTTCCGTACCTCAAAAGGAAAAAACGGAACCCTTATAGGATACCTTAAGTACCCTTTATCTCGGAAACACGTAGAGGTATCGAGTTGAAATTAAAACCATATACTCAAGTCTGCGGTCCCTTGAAGCTGTGAAAAAATCAAACTTCTAAGTTAACGAAAAAAAATATACGGCTGTTTATGTCGCAAAAAACGTATATTTCGACACTCTCAAGGGAATCAAAATTGATAGGGTACTTCCCTTTGACCCAGAATCCTGAAATTTGGCATAAAGCAAGGTCTTATAGCACATCTATAGGAATAGATCTGAAAACAGTGGTATTGTTGTTACGTCACAAAAAAAAACTTTTTTTGCGATTCGGAAGAATCTTCGAGATTCCATTTGGGAATTGAACAATTGACATAGATAAGCTTGTACGGATCCCTCAGTGCGCGAGTCCGAATTCGCACTTGCCCTGTTTTTTAAAGATATATGTCCCACACTGAAATTACTCTTGCATCGCGGGTGCGTTCACAAAAATGTAGGCAAGAAACCCAGCTCCGGAACAAATATCTGACCATAAAAATGGCTAGACCAATTTCGCTAATTCTTTTTGTTGTGTTTGTTATCGTTACGAGAAGGTTCTTATGAAAGAACAAAATAAGAAAATTGTGCAGGAAACTGGTTTTTTTTTTTACGACTATTTAACCTTTGCGCGTTTGACAGTTCGCACGTTTGACAGTTCTTAGCTAAGGCAGGACAACGTATGTCGGGTCAGCTGGTCATAAAAGTAAAAAAAAATTAAAGGTAACTTTTAACCCATCCCCATCGATACGAAAATCTCAATTTACCAAATCCGTCAAAATTCTTACAAATTAAACCAAATTATAACGCAAATCTAATCGTTTCTTGTTATCGCTCTATTATCTGAGTGGTAAATTAGGACAGAAATTGCTTGGATATGCTAATTTGTGGTATCCATGATTGCATCTGTATGCTAGGCCACAATTCCTGATGCACACAGAATTAGCTGTATTTCTGCATGAATATAAGTGCAGGCAACTTTTCCAATTAACGAAGGATTACGTGTGAGTGTATGCTTTAATATTTAACTTAGGAGTTGGGTTATTTTCTATAGAATATGAAACTCAGTAAGTGATGTGATGTGATGTTCAGTGCTAGTCGAAATCACGGGCATTAATGGATTTTCAAACCTTGATAACTTTTTGACAATTCAAAAGTGATTGTAAACGGAAAAGGTTTATCTCCTTGAATATAAAAGTCAATCACTGTTCATAAGTCTCACTAAATCTCAAAACGTATCTGATTTTGATTAATTTCATTTTGTTTTGTTCGCTTTAATATAGGGGTGGTTTCAATTACAAAAAAAACAGGGGGAAAATGGATGTACATTTAAATTGATTGAAAGTTGAAAAATACTATTTTTATTACGCCCGGTTTCACCATTTTGTGGATCGCCCGCAGGACACGGTAGAGCATACGGTAGAGATGTGCTCCGCTTGGGCAGAACACCGCTGTGTCCTCGCGGGGGCGGGAAGGAGGCAGCCTCACGCGTGAGAAAACGACCCTCACGCCCCAGCCACCGGGATCCCGAACCCGATTTCCAGCCAACGTAGTCGTCGTGGACTTGCAGACGACGAGCTAGAGGTAGCTTGCCGTCCGGGCGCCCAGTAACCGTCCGGACCGAGCCCGAGTCGTCGATAGCGTAAACGTTGAAACCGTAAGGGCCCAGCAGGGTCGAAGTCTACTGGGGCCATTGGTAGTGCGAAAGAGACACCGGGGCCCTGGAACGAAGGCAAAAAGGAATAGGAGTGGGGTATAGTCACCGAAAAAAAAAGTCACATGTCTTGGAATAGCACATAGGACTTTTTATCTCGGAAGTATTTTTCCTTTGGATTTCATGCCTTCAGGAAAGCCGCTGGCAGAAGCTAATGGTCAATTTATTACGAAACTAGATTGATATGTGAAAAAGTTAAGTTATTCATTTAAATATTACGGAATTTTGGTTGCTCATATTACTATTCACACAGCTAACTATACCTAGAACATATTAATTTGGCAATAAGGGTCATTGACCCACCTACATTTATCAACATTCTTTATTTAAAACGTAAATATGTATAATGTTAAGTCATTCTGAATCTACTTTTATCGTGCCCCTCCTAGATTTTTAATTTACGCAAAACGCTAAAAGACAATAGGAACAAGACATTAACCTCTATTGCCTTGTAAAACGACACAACTATACTCAGTTAATTATTACTATGTTTCGAAGTAAAATTAATCATTTTCAGTAACACGTCAAAAGTGAACTCATGCGGTAATATTCGCGAAAACTCAATAGTAGCGATATTTTAATTAAACGATAAACTCCCGCTTTACGAAGAAACATATTATTATTGTGGTATCATTTCGCCAAAGTGACATTGGAAATATTAATTATTTCGACTTCAATCCACATTTGATTTGATCGAGGTAATATTTTACCACTCGGCCACCACTGCTCTCAAGCTTACGCCCCGACTTACGGAGTTGTAGATCGCGGGTTCAAACCCAGCCAGGCGCATTACTTTGTGTAATTTATTTCATCACCACTGCTCTCAAAACGGTGAAGGAAAACATCGTGAGGAAACCGGCATGTACTAGAACCAAAAATTCGAAGACATGTGACATCCACAAACCCGCACTGGGCCCGCGTGGTGGATTACGGCCCATTCCCTCTCCTAGAGAGGAGGCCTGAGTCCCAACAGTGGGAACATTATAAGGCCGACTATGCTAAAAGAATAGGTATAGAAAGAAACGTGAAAGTAAAAAATTGTCCCAAGGGAACATACTCCCTAAATATGTCCTATGCGTTATTACAAGACAATCATGGTCTACTCGTGAGAGATTCTTTTTATGTCTATCGCGATCTTTTGTCCTATTCTAGGACATGGTCTACTCGTATCAAAAATCATCCAAATCCCTTCAGCAGACTAGCAAATGTACAAACACATGCACTTATACAAACTTTCGCCTGTATATTTTTTTTTTGGGAAAAGCATCCAATGACATCTCTCGCTTATATGTGTCAAACTTTTACTGACTAAAAACCCACTCCTGTTCCTTCGTTGCCTTTCATACCAGGGCCGAGTTTTCCTTTCAGAAGCAAACCCTTGGCTCTATTAAGCTTGACCCTGCTGAGCCCCCACGGTTTGCTGAGATCTCCTTGAGGCGCGCATGGAACAGTACGTGCCGTCGACGACTTGGGCTCGGTCCAGACGGTTATCGGACGGTTGGACGGCGAGCATTGCTCGCCATCCGCAAGCCCGCGCCTGCGGTGGCCGGAAATCGGGATCGGGATCCCGGCGGCTGGGACACTTCAGACCATGGCCTGCACCAAGGCCCGGCGCAAGAGATCGTTGCCGCCGAGCACCCCACGAGGGCACGGCGGTGCTATGCCGAAGCGGGGCACACCTCTACCGTATGCTCCACTGTGTCCTCCGAGCGGTCCACACAGTGATGACACTCGGGCGTTACGAATCCGGTGCAGGAACTTCCCGAACTGACCATGCTCGGTGAGAAACTGCGTCATGCGGAAGGTGAGGACGCCGTTAGGTCTTTCCAGTCACTCCTCAAAGAGGGGACTTACCGCCATAATTATGACGTGCCCTCGACTGATATTAGTTTCATAATTTTCACAATGTGATACAAGCATTGGAAATTATGTTTTTTTTTTATTACTCTTCTGTTGATTAATTATGATTAATTTTGTTGCAGGATCCAATAGGGTTGAATTTTTTCTCCAGGGCTGGTCAAGCTTCATTGACTTTGCGTCTGTTGGTCGCCGCTGTTAATTCTGGCTTTCAGAAGTGTCAATGGTTGCCGGTTGGAGATAGCGTTGCGGACAATCTGTTCCGAGATTAAAAGAAGATAACAGTTTTGTCAAAAACAACAAAAGAGGAAAAGATTAAGTATTTTTTACACCACCTGCTCGATAATGTTCTTTTATATGTAGTACAATTCTCACTTAAAGCAAGTCATATACATATACCTAGGGATTTAATGTTTTAAGGGATTTAAAGTGATTATTTTGAATTTGGAAAGTAAAAACCATTTGAAAATACAACCGTGCTCGAGCAATAAATAGATTTAACTAATAAATAGTTGGTTTCATTCAGTACATTGTCTGTTTTATCTCGCAGAAGGTGTAAAAAATAACACAGTGATAAAGCTGTCTTTGTCTTTGGAATCTCGATTTCCATACTTCACTCAGGTTAATATATTAACTCCCTCACTGTGTTAATATATTAACCTGGGATTTAATTTCAATAACCTTCGCTTCGTTCGGGATTCAGTATGCCATCCGCGATTTAAAGACACTGCTTTACCCCCTACTAATCCCCCTAGTAGTACATATAATCTATACGTACTATTATATCTCTATTAAAAGTAAACTGCCGCAGTTGTTAAGCAATTAGCTACCGCACTGCGTGTCGCGGATCAATTCCCGCACGGAACATATTTGTATGGCCTGCAGATAGTTCTTTCTGAGTCTGGGTGTCTTAAACATGTGAGTTTAAATGATTTTCTACGCACCCACGATATAGGAATAATTCCTAGTGAGGCGCTGCTATTTTTTGTTTTTCAAAAAATGTAACTTAGACTCGTAAAGAAAACATCTTTAAAAAACTTTAAAATATAATATCGGAAAAATTTAATCACCAGTTTAAAATTCGAAATACAAAAACCGTATTATCGTCCATAGACTATAATATATCCTCTCTATCTCTTTGCACACTCCATCAAGCAAAGGCAAATAAGCATAAAAAGTAAAGGAAAAATAAGTACAAAATACTTCGTAAAAGTGCGGCCATAATATAATTTATTTTGTTTTGATGTTGTTCTTCCTATACGAGGCAGATAAGGGAAACTTTGCCTCGGTAAAAGTATGTAATCAATGTGGTGTTATTAATGGCTTTTGTTGTGCTCCATTGGTTACGTATTTGTTCTGAATTCAAATGTTAATTTTTTTCTTTAATGTTTGGAATACAGTTTTATCGTACATTGGTTAGCGATACAGATTAGCGATGTTTAAGATTTCATTTTAATTTTCAGGGTCCATACCCAAAGGGTAAAAATAGGACCCTATTACTAAAACTCCACTGTCCGTCTGTCTGTCACCAGGCTAGGCATATCCCATGTACCCACGGTAACTAACTATCACGATAGCTAGTTGAAATTTTCACAGACCATGTATTTCTGTGGCCACCACAAAAAATACTAAAAACAGTATAAAATAAATATTTACGTAGTGGTACCATTCAACAAACGTGATTTTTTTGCTGTTTTTTGCTACAGACAGTACGGAACCCTTCGTGTGCGAGTCCGACTCATGTAATTGGCCGGGTTTTTATTTATACACTACAATAATTCTGACGACCAAACGGTGGCCAATCTCAACAGCCATGTCAACCAGGCAGCCATATTAGAAGAGTGGAGATATTATAGTGTTAAGTGTATTCGCAAACACATGTGGACTCTTTGTATCTTTACTGTCATAGTCCGATAGGATGGCAATCCGACACAACCGGGGAGACATAGGACCAACAAGTTTTGAGCCTTCCGAGGTTTTTTAAGCTATTGCATAGCTTCTATCGAGGGCCTTGAGCGCGGAGACCGAATCCAGAAATTCCGTAACGAAAAAAAACCTCACGCTCCCCACTCCGACGGGCACGAAGGTGTGGCTTGAAGGCCGTGCATTGTCTAACGTCGTTTCTTTTCGGCAGTCTTCGACACGGTGTTTGTGTGCGTGCAACTAGCCGTATTGTACGACTCTACGAAGCTTGCACGAATCGAGACGAGCTGCTCCAAAATCGGACGAATACATAAGCAGCTGTTTATGAGAAAGTATATAGGTGTATAGGTATTTATTAATTATAATTGCATAAGTTGATACAAAATGCTATGCAATAGCTTTACCGCGGCAGTCCCCGAGTGCCACACGTCTTTTTTTTTGTAGGTGGGAAAATCATCTAATGACAAATCGCGCTCTTGGGCGGAGTGGGAGATAGTGTCAGACTTTTACTGACTAAAAACCCACTCCTGTTCCTTCTTTGCCTTCGTCCCAGAGCCCCGGGTTTCACTTTCATACTACTCGTGGCCCCAGTAGACTTCGACCCTGCTGGGCCCCTACGATTTGCTGACATCTCCCTGAGGCGCGCGATCCGACACGACCGGGGAGAGATCAGGCATAGGACCAATGACTTTTCGTACGTTCCGAGGTACTTTGTCAATACACCCTGGGTGCTTAAATTTTTTATTTCTGTTTTAATCCGGAAAAAAAATTCAAGTACCTATCCCAGAAGAAGTGGAGTAGGTAAAAGTTATCAGTCATGTAATGCTCTTCCTTACTTATTCTCATGGGACCGCCAAACGTTGTTTTGTTCTGGATATCACCTACAACAGTAGGTGGCATGAGAATTTTAATGTTTTTTAGGGTTTCGTACCTCAAAAGTAAAAAATGGAACCCTTATAGGATCACTTTGTTGTCTGTCCGTCTGTATGACTGTCTGTGTGTGAAGACCCTTTATCTCGGGAACGTGTGGAGGTATTGAGTTGAACTTAAAACCATATAGGTCTGCGGTCCCTTGAAGCTGTGAAAAAATCAAACTTCGTTAACGAAAAAAAAAGATGCGGCCGTTTATGTCGCCAAAAACGTATATTTCGACACTATCAAGGGAATCAAAATTGATAGGGTACTCCTCGATGATCTAGAATCTTGAAATTTGGCATGAAGCAAGGTCGCATAGCATAAGTATAGGAAAAAAACTGAAAACTGTAAATTTATCGTTACGTCACAAAAAAAAAACTTTTTTAGCGATTCGGAAAAATCTTCGTAACTCAATTCGGGAATCGAACTGTTTTCATAGGTAAGTTTTTACGGAACCCTCAGTTCCCGAGTCCGACTCGCACTTGCTTTTTTCCCTTACATGTGTTCTCTTTATTTTCGTATTAATTGTGAGTCAGTTAGTTGCAATCAGAACCGCAGAAACTCTTTCAAAATTTTTAGCAACAATGGCCATTGATGACTGATGCCTTTATCCTGATATCACTAGGTATAAAAAAAAACATTAGAACGTTTTACAAACAAAATTCATAGTCTACTCAACTAGTTTTGTGTGTAAAGTCAAACTCAGACAATAAACAAATAGCAAACTAACAATAACTAACAATTTCAGCAAATAGGCATAAATTAGCAATATGGCAATAGCAAACATATATTAAGCCAATATACCTACCTAAGTTAGTATGCTAATGTAATTGATTTGATGTTCATGTGAATGCGACTGGCTTTGTGCATAATATGTTGTTTGTTTATGCGTTTGGACATTAGTGTTAAACGGTGACGTCATATATACAGCTGAGTAATCATCTCATCACAATTGGAAGGACATTTACATAATTTGAATTGTCTCTCAGTTTGCGCTTGCGAATATTAGCCAAGCTAAAGTTGTCACCAAGGGGAATAACTACCAGAGATGTTACGAAGGTTCGATTCCGATTTGGAAAGTCCGAAAGTTCCGATTGATTTTGCACTTTGGATGGTTTATTTATTGTTTACATTTAGATTATATTTTTCAATATTTCAATAGAAAACAAAAAAAAACAAAAATATTATTATTCAATTCCGAAATAACCACTCCCATTACATCCCTCGTAACTACCAATTAATATTCCTATTTTGATTACTGAAGACTGTATTGTACAGGTACTTAATCAGACTGATATTATAAAGTCGAAAGTTTGTATGTTGGTTACTTCTTTACGCTCGAACGGCTGAACGTATTTCCATAAAATTTGGGACACGGGCAGATTATATTCTGAATTGTACATCAAATACTTTTTATTGATGGGGGCGTGGCGGCGGGCCTCAGAGTTGAGGACGCAAGGACAGTAGTGGTCCACGGGTAGTGTGAAAGCGAAGCCCGGGGCCCCGGGATGAAGGCAAAGAAGGAACAGGAGTGGGTTTTTAGTCATTAAAAGTCTGACACTATCTCTCGCTCCGCCCAAGAGCGGGATTTGTCATTAGATGATTTTCCAACCTAAAAAAAAAAAGGACAGAAGTGGTATGTGTTTTTGAAGACTTTCCCTATGGCTCTTCTATAGCAGGGTAGTAGTAGCTCGTCATCAGCCCCCCTAGCCAAGTCACAAACGATAAACGTAAACTCTCAGTAGTCTTGAATAGATTTTCAACTTTATGTTATTGGATATAAAGTTGAAAATCTATTGAAGATTACATAGTGTTTTCGTTCGTTCCGGTCGCTAACGCTCAGTAGTCTTTAATAGATTTTCAACTTTATGCTCTTAGATATAAAGTTGAAAATCTATTGGAGATTACTAAGCGTTCACGTTTATCGTTTGCAACTTGGCTAGGGGGGCAGGAGTGACGAGAGTATGCTTGGGATGGCAAATCTTGGAGTTTCGGAAGGATTCGTATAGGGAGTTCGATGCGATTACGGGGTTGCGATGTTTCACAACAGCATCAAAGAAATGCTTGTCTGCGAATGTTGATGTTATTTTTTTTTCTTTTTCAATATTACATTTTAATGAAAAAAAAAATGCATCAATCTTTATTCAAAATGCAATAGTATTTTATGAAGATAAGGCAAACATTGTGGCCTTGTATTGCAAAGGAATGGGTTTAATTAATACGTATTTCTATTCTAGTGAATGTGGATTATTTGTAAGCTATTTTCTTAATACTTTTATATAGAGTGAGCCGAGCTGTTGTGGTGACTTAATGGACTTAATTTTTTTATAGAAATGCCGTTAATCAAAAGGTTAGATAGAAAATATTCAATAAGAAGCTATGATAATTATTTATTGAGTATTTACTATGAATGAGTGGCCTATTAGACAGTTTTGGAGGGTTCTTCATCATCATTTCGGCCGAAAAACGTTCGCTATTAGACAAAGGCCTCCCCCAAATGTCGCCATAATGACCGGTCCTGTGCATCTCGCAACCATCGGATTCCCGCGACCCTCACCAGATCATCGGCTCATCTTTGGGAGGCCTTCTAACACTGAGTGTACCGGTACGTGGTCACCACTCCAAAACCTTTCGTCCACATCGACCATCTGTTCTGTGAATAATGTGCGCTGCCCACTGCCACTTAAAGGCGATTCTTCGAGGTAGGTCGGTAACCTTGATTCTTCAATTCTGATGTGATCACGCAAGGAAACTCCGAACATATTCCCTTTCCATTGCCTTTTGGGTGACTAAGTCTTCTGATAAGACCCATTATGAGCCCACGTTTTGGAGCCACTGGCAACACACACTGGTCATAGACTTTCGTTTTAATTAACTGTGATATGGTGGACGAGAAAATACCGCGCAGCTCCCCGATTTCTTTCGACGGTTAATGGTATATGAATAAGAAACCCCATTCGTCAATAGAGATTGTCAAAAGACACCATCCCCAGTCCCGAAACCAAACGTGATAAAATAATAAAACAAATACCAACCAAGTTATTAATAAAAAAGTAAAACTATCAATTCGTGCAATATGTTCTCACTGTAGGCTGTACCTTCAACTTTCATTTTATAACACAAGAGCTCTCAAACTTTCTCAATAGCTATTTCCTTCCGCATGCGTCTGTTACTCGTACAGAAACTTTTAGAATGCATAGAATTTCTTCGTCCTGTTCTTTTCATCTTATTAGTTTTCTAGGACCCTTTTATATGAGAAAGAATGTAAGCCAATATAAAATAGCTGAGCTAATAAAAAAGTAATATTGCATGAGAAAATCAAATGGATGAACAACTCTTTTCAAACATATTTTTTATAAAGTGATAAATTCACTGTCATATTTTTAGAGTTCCATACCTCAAAAGGAAAAAACGGAACCCTTATAGGATCACTTTGCTGTCTGTCCGTCTGTCTGTCTGTCTGTCTGTCTGTCTGTCTGTCAAGACCCTTTATCTCGGGAACGCGTGGAGGTATTTCATTTTCAATTAAAAACCATATACTCAGGTCTGCTGACTCTTGAAGCTGTAAAAAATCAAAACTTGTAAGTAAACAAAAAAAAAAGATACTTAGGTTTATGTAGTAAAAAAACGTACATTTTGACACTCTCAAGGAAATCAAAATTCATAGGGTACTTCCCGTTGACCAAGAATCCTGAAATTTGACATAAAGCAAGGTCTTATAGCACAAATATAGGAATAAATCTGAAAAATATAAATTTGTTGTTACTAATAAATAATAAAAAATAATGTTAATAATAAATTATTATTTTTTATACGATTCGGAAAAACCTTCCGAGACTCCATTCCGGAATTGAACTATTTACATAGGTAAGTTTGTACGCAACCCTCAGGGCGCGAGTCCGACTCGCACTTGCCCAGTTTTTTATTTACAAACTACAATTAATTACATTTATCTGTAGGCCATACAAATATTTGCTCTGTGTGGGAATTGTACCCGCGACTTGCAGATCAGCTGGCATTCGCTCAACCACTCCTCCAACCGTACTGTCAATTAAAACACGGAAAGTCAACAAATAAACTTTGTAATCACCCACAATCAAACAAAACAATACTAAATTACAACAAAACACAATCTTGTATTACACTTTTGAACCATAGAAACATAATTGGTAACTTTATTTGCGTTCAAAGTACTCACTCAAACACGAATGAACACTCAAACGCTGCAGGCCCCCACAACGTGACAACGGGTCCCTGGGCCCCCGAGTCGTAAAATAACACGCAGTCACGGTTGAATTAACGTAGCCAGATTACGATTCCTGGGTCCTAGAGGTGGGTCACTAATAAATCTGCTCGAATAAACCCAGTCATAACAGCGGGGTTATAAAACTTTACAGGCCCGTGAAATAAATTTCCATACATTGAGTGCAGAGCCTACATCGGGTATATACATATACCCCTATATACGCAAATGTAACCATTAAGCGTGAGATTTTGAATTAATGATGTTATTGCTACCAGTGCTGTGCTGCCTTATAAAATGTGTAGGAATGTAAAATTGTGGCAGCCATTTTTTACCTAAAGTTTTGATATCGTTTTGTTTGGGGATTTTAAAATGTTACTTTTTATGACACTTATTTTAATTTAACATAGGTCGGTATTTTAATGACATTCTCCCCTTTATAACGCAAACTAATATAGCTACGATATTATAGTTATTTTACTTCGCGCCGAAACTGAAATGCAATTCTATTATTGTTCACATAATGTAGTAATATTTTCATTACGGGTCAAAGGATTCGCAAGTTTAGATATATATAAAAAAATACAATCAATGTATCCTGGCAACACCATCGCGTCACTTATTTTTTTTGCGGTAAAAGTTTCGCATGGAAAAAACTTTATCCTATCTAATTATTCATTTAGGATACATGGAATAGTATTTTTTTAGCAATTTAACAAAATCCCAAGTGATACATCTTATTATTCATTTATAATACATGAAATAGTTCCTTCTTTAGCAAAATTAACAAAATTTCAAGTGATAACGTATAAAGTGTATTGTGCAATAACGAATTTCAGTGTCGAATTTAAGCCTTGAATCTACAATCACACAGGATGAAGAACCGATATCCAGCAAAAGCCAAAGCACTAAGTGATCATAGCGAGTACTGCATCTCAGACTTACGAGTCGAAACCTTGCTCAATCTTCAATCAGGGTACGAGATACCATTAGATTTTGTTTTCGCACGCTAACTGATTGGAAGCTGCCAGACTGGTACGTGATGCTCTTAGCGGCTTATTCTACGTTGCTAGTCTGAAAAGGCCCCTGAAACCTGTCATCGAGGACGCGATCCTCATCGGGCAATGGCGGAGGCACTAAGTGATCATAGCGAGTGCTGTTTTTCGGACTTGCGAGTCGAGGCCTTGTTCAATCTTCAATCAGGGTACGAGATACCATTGGCGATGTTATTTTTACGCGCTAGCTGATTGTAAGCTACCAGACTAGTACGCGATACTCTTGGCTTCGTTATTTTACGTTGCTAATCTGGTATGCATCTGTTATAGCAGGTGAGTCCCATTCATTTATAATCCAAAGAACAAAATGGCAAAAAGACTAAGTTCGACGTGCTCCACTTTATCAGTGCCTATAAAGGTCACGAGAAGGCCAAGTTCATACTACCCATCTGTGTATTATTAATTCGTGTAAAAACAGTACACCACCTATGTGTAGATCGCTACAAAACATTCAAACTCCTTTAGTGAATACGAGATATTCCAAACCACCATAAGGTGGCAAGTTATACTGCCTAATATGTAAATTATAAACTTTCCAAAGTAATGCTAAAGAATACGAGATATTCCAAACTGTCATAAGTTAATCCAATGTACCTAGCCGGATTGCCGGTAGATACCCACCTGTGTCCAGTTGTTGGACTAGAAGCCAACCCAAAACCATGGGAGAAGGCAAGGCAGAATTATTGACACCCTTACCGGCTACAATGCTGGTGGAAAATACTGCCATAGTGCGAGCATAACGGTGGCCGATTATCAAACCAATTTTTTGCTGAGTTAAATAGTAAAGACCTATTCAATAGAAATATTATTATTTCCTTATGGTTATGTTGTACACTGACCTGCAATATATTCAAAATAATAAAAACAAAAACAAACCATGGAACACGAGATGTTCACAATGATATATATCTAAGCACTAAGTGACATGAATACTTCATCAACAATCTACAAATGATATGTTCACTTATAGCAACAAATATCAGTAAGTGTTGATTATGATATGACTCCATGTAATAATATCTATGGAAAATCTTGATATAATTTAAACGGATTAAATTCATAGGTACAGCATATCATTCCACATCCTCAGTATTTAAGCTTATAGTAAAAACCTTGCTCAAAGAGCATGTAAGCTAACTTTTAAGGAACCAAAACCTAAGGAAATCGCAGGTTAAGTCCTCTGCTGACACCAGCAGTCCTGAATAAAATTATAAGGTTCTAAAGTTTCAATACCAGAATTACAGGAACTCCTCACAGGCTCGAAGAACCCGTGCACCAGCACCTTGGAATACTTGATGTATGACACCAATGCCACAATTGGTGTGGCCACCCGCTGGGCTGAGCGGTTTGAGGAAGCTACCATGATTTTAAGAAGAAGTAACTTCTCACTGTTGAAAGCAGAAGGGAATAATATTGACGGGCAAAACCACCAGCCCTACTTACTTATAATCACCCCAAGGGAGTAAGTCAGCAATAAACTTATAATGAAATACAACAACTAAATAATGAAATATGTGCTGATATATTTGTAAATAGTTGTTAGAACAAAATGGTATGAGGTATCTACCTTACTTAATGTCTAAATCACTCAATAAACTAAAAATTCAATATAAATGAATGTCAAATTACACAAACCGTGTACGCCTGCTATTGACAATTGCACAGAACTAAACCTAAATTCAAATCTATTGTAAAAACTTACCTGGTTGGTGCTCCTAATAAATAAATAAACAGACCCCCTATTAACATATAAGGTTGAAATAAACAGGGAAATCTTTGTTGTAACAAAACAGAAATAACAAGATTCAGATTTAATTTGATCTGCACTGGTATAACATTTCCAGTAGCAATTGTCTTATATTGACAATATTTTCTGTGTTCAAAGCAAATATTGTATGGAGGGAAATTGCCTCATTATAGGGAATACCTAGGAACAAGCTTCCCATGACTAGACAACTGGCCTTGTCATGGAAACATTACTTCTGATGCATTTGGCACATAAGAGCTCTCATGCCACGGGACACAAAAAGTGTGCACCAAAGCAACTTGTTTCACCAAGGACTCACTTCTATGACAATCAAAAAATCTCACTGCGCTTAATAGAAAAATTACTTTGCAGTATACATGACTCCTGAACTTAAAAATTTAACATAAAAGTAGACAACTATCTACCACTTGGTAAAGAAATGTAATGTTAGATTTTATGTTAGATCATTCAGACATTCCCAAAACATGCATGGCATACCCACCAATTTTGGGACAGGGATGGTTTGCTGAACACAGTTTAATATCATGCCTATAAGCCTATATGTATCCTATAAGTCATATGGTGAAATTATGGCTTCTCTCTACTTTGTTAGGTTGTCACTGTCAAACAGTGTCAGAAATGCAATAGACAACTTTGTCTACGGTGCAGCTAAAACCCGGTCCACACATGACCTACAGTAAAACTAGTCTTTTGTTTGGCTGATACTTTTAAATTTATTTCATGTTTATCCAGGTAGAATAAACATATCTTATCTCCTCTTTATTCTCTAAAATAGCTAAGTGGGACTGAATGTTCAAAATACACTTACTTAATTGAGGCAATGAATTACCCCATTTGAATTACTAGTATCATCAAAACTATAAGTACTTAACTTACCAATACAAAAGTAAAATTGCATTGAAACAAAAAAGGGGGGGGGTGTATGCTGGGGACCAACTAGTGCAACAGGTCCTCGTGAAAAGTCAGTGACCATACAACTTCTCTAGGTATCTAGTCCCTAGCAGGAAGTTCATTCCATCGACATGACATAAACCCCTCCCTCAAGAAACAAATTTTCTCGTTACATATAACATAAACTGTGACACAAAAATACTACTGTGATGACAGAGAAAGACAATCGCATTAACTTCCATTTCGAGAGGGACATAAAATGGTCTTCATAAGTATAAAATAATTGTATTTACATATATTTAGATAGACCCATATGCATATACATACAGGTATATACAAGTATACACATACATGCTGAAATGAACGTTAGTATACTAGCTGTATCATGCAGTAGAGTTAAAAAAAAAAAAAAAAAAAATTATTAAGAAAAAAAAAAAAAAATAATAATAATAATTTAATATAATAAAATATAGCCGTGGTGGCCGAGTGGTAACGGCCCCGACTTAGGAGTTGTAGGTCGCGGGTTCAAACCCAGCCAGGCGCATTACTTTGTGTAATTTATTTCATCACCACTGCTCTCAAAACGGTGAAGGAAAACATCGTGAGGAAACCGGCATGTCCTAGAACCAAAAATTCGAAGACATGTGACATCCACCAACCCGCACTGGGCCCGCGTGGTGGATTACGGCCCATTCCCTCTCCTAGAGAGGAGGCCTGAGTCCCAACAGTGGGAACATTATAAGGCCGACTATGCTAATAAAATATAATTTATATGTTATGTTAAATGAACAAACGGAATAATAATAATAAAATCGATAAGCTAGACTTCCATACCAGTCACCTACAATGTCAACACAAATATAACTTAGATGTGAATAGATACTTATCGTTTGAAACGAAAATGATGAATGTGATAATATATAATGCATGTACCTATGCAAGGCTAATTATATGATGCATGTAATGTAATTACATTACCCCCAGTGACATTTAAAACATCACTATGGTATGATAAAAACAACTAATGAGATTATTCTGCTTCAATAGATTTCAACAAATTGTCTTTGTGTTAAGTGGGAACAGCAGTACTATAAAACCAAAGTAACTCTTTGTCTGATTACATTTAGTAATAGTGACCTTGTAATATAGCCGACATCAACGGCTAGGTACAGGGGCGCTGGCTTTTAGAAAACCTCATGGGTGCTCATGCTCATTTGATGGACTCGAAAAAGTGGCGAAGTGTGAGAAGAAAAATGCACACTGATCAACCGACAAATAAATAAATGTCCTACTTACATACTGCGTACCTAATTACTAATTATGTTCGATAAAAATATAAAATGAAATCATTTTATAAAAATGAAACTAGTTTTTAGTATCAAGAAATTTTCTTGATGTCTATTCTCAGGGGTGCTCGGCACCCACTGTTTATTTCTCATAATCGGCGCCCCTGGCTAGGTACATATAACGATGATGTACAAATAACCAAGTAAGTACTAAAATATACTGAGAGTAATGATATAATATTTCTAAAATAAGCTAGTAAGTCTTATGTGACTTTCATTAAGAATAATCCAATTAATTACAATACACGTCTCACACCGTGGTATTATAACTGCCCCTGTTGAAGATAACATGCTTCTCATCTAAATCAGTTGCCTATCAATGAATCAAATATATTTTTACAATACGAGAATACTTGTCACACAATACTTTAAAAAATGAACGGATAGTCTAGTCAACACCTTGGGACACTCTCAGCAAGAACGTATGACTGTAGCGACAAAAAAACCTTAGGGAAAACTGAAATCAACTCATATCTTACTATAAAAAGAAACCGCACTTGAGTTGATAGTACCAGTACTAACAATAGCGTAACAATTAATTATTGCAGCAAACTCTAAACATCTACATTATGTGAACAATAATAGAATTGCATTTCAGTTTCGGCGCGAAGTAAAATTGGGAATCAAACGAGCTTACCTGTTAAGCGAAGTCTTGATTCTAATTTTATGAGCGCCGAAACTGAAATGCAATCACCCACCCACCACTAGTTAATAGCCCCAAAGCTGCAATAATTAACCTACCTAACTCACAGTTATCCTTACAGGGAAATAGTGAATGTAAGTATGCGGTAACAAGTCTGTCCAAAAGACAGCTTGTTCCTTGTCCTATAATCTCTAAAGTAAGTGACGCGATGGTGTTGCCAGGATACATTGATTGTATTTTTTTATATATATCTAAACTTGCGAATCCTTTGACCCGTAATGAAAATATTACTACATTATGTGAACAATAATAGAATTGCATTTCAGTTTCGGCGCTCATAAAATTAGAATCAAGACTTCGCTTAACAGGTAAGCTCGTTTGATTCCCAATTATTACTGTTTGACAAATTAGCGAACCGTTAATTAATATGTTTGTTTTGCTAGTTAGCGATAAATGTGCAACAATAATTTATTAATTTATCAATTGGATGCTAGTAATGAATTAGTTCATAATGGCTAATAAATATCTAATATCATTCAATCTATATACCGAGAAACTGACTGACTAACATATCAACCCAAAGCCGAAACTACTGGGACTTGTAGCATAAAATTTTGCACAAAGTTTATTTTTATGACGTAAGCGAGCACTAAGAGAGGATTTTTCAAAATGTGATAAAACAGGGGGTCCATAGTTTGTATGAAGAGATCTACTTTGACGCAGACGAAGCCGCTGGCAGAAGCTAGTATTATAATATTGGAGAAAATACCACAAAAATTGAATAAATTTTAGTAGGTACATTTTAACCAATATTTTTTGCCTTATGATTTAAAATACAACTTTATATAAATACTTGCACTCAGAAACTAGAGGGTATAAATCTACGCAGCTGTCGCGCTGACGTTAAAAGAAATGTATTAAAGTTTAAGAAACATGCACAAATGAGAAAAAATACTTGTACTGTAAATCATTCTGAGTATAAAAACTACATGAATTACCAAACAGGCTGATGCAAATCTTGCACGGATTGTGCCTCAGTAACAGTATTTCAAGACTATGTAGACGTACTCTGGCCCATCCTAATATTTCTTTTACCTTTAGCATAGCATAATGATAACACAGGATTGATAATGATACAGGGATAATCGTCGGTTGGTATCACATTCCATTAAAAGTGACCAAAGGGCCTCTGCGAGTTTTTTTTGGGCTCCTCGTACGCCTTCCAAAGGTCCGGGATCTCAGGGTTCCGAGATATCAGTATATCTATCATATCTATCAGTATCAGTCGGATATCAGTTTATGTATCAGTATACATAATATAATAATAATAATGAATACTGTTGGGCATTAGCGACCCCACGGACCCGATCTCCCGGGAGAATTCTTGTTCTTCATCTCCGGCTTGCCTTTATTGGCCGGCCGTAGTGAACACTGACGAGGAACTGAGCTCCCACCTCTCTCTTGCCTTTATTGGCTGGCTTGAGTGGAGATTCGCAAGAGCAAACGTGCTCGGGAGAAGGATGTATAATCCAGTAAGGTGCTGGTAGGGATCTTGACCGTACTTCCGGGATTGTCCTGATAGCCGTGGTATACCTCTCCACTCCTTAAGCACCTCAGGATATGTTGCCCTCTTGTTGCTACGTCACTTCGTGCTAGCGGCCGTTTTTGGGGGCCCATTTATTGAGTGTGCAAGTCACCCCCTGCCTTTTTTCGATGCATATTAATAACGTTGTTCAAGCAGGGGCCATAGTCTTGACATAGTTCCATGTTACCAGTCCACTTAAGACTCCAAAAACCATAGCCCTATTATCTTTGTTCTCCATAAGTCGCAACAGTTTTTCAATAACCGGGGGTTGTCCTTGGGTGCACTAGCATAGCGCGTACAGGGATAATCGTCGGTTGGTATCATGTTCCATTATAATTGTCTAAAGGGCCTCTGCGAGTTGGCTTCGGCTCTTCGTACGCCTCCCAAAGGTCCAGGACCTCAGGGTCCTAAGATAAATAAAATATATAAAAATAATAATAATCACACAACTATCACACAACGCCGTCTAGTCCCAAGCTTAGCAGAGCTTGTGTTATGAGTACTAGACAACTGATAAACATACTTAAATATTTCTAAATACATACATATTATAGATGAATTACACCCAGAGACAGAATAAATGTTTTTTTTTGCTCATCACACAAACATTTGTCCTGGGTGGGAATCGAACCCACGACCTACGGCATAGTAGTCAGGGCCACTAACCACTAGACCAACAGGCCAGTCAAATGAATATCCATACCAACGTACATTTTTGTCAATTTTCGACTGTTTTGGCACCTATAAATATGTAGACATTTTTGTTTGTATACTTTTCATACATCCAAACATTTAAGCAAACTGCCTTAAAGTGTAAATCCATTGACACGTGTAGTGTTTAGACACTACACGGCCGTTTGATCGGGCACCATCCTTTAGTTTGTCGTCATGTTCAGTTTGCATGGCAAACGACTATTAAAATATGGCCTGTGTGTCAACAGCTTTCCTTATTCGTGACATCGAAATAGATAAAGGTGTGCTGTGCACAAGATCATGATGATACCTCCAACGCATAAAGTTGTAACATATTTTTTGAGTAAACTTGTATTATGAAAATCTACAAGCCAGCGTCTGGTACGTGATTTTAAAATGATTATTGATTATGTAATGTAAATACATCGGTTAAAATGAATTATATTATTAACAATCCCAAAAAACGCATCTCCCGAAAAAAAATACCTTATGCGTGGGAGGTGTCGAATGATCGTTAGTAGTAAGCTTCGCAGGAGCTCTTAGTAAACTAACTAATTAGCTAGATCAAGTTGGCAGCCAATTGAAGAGCTTTATCTCACTTCTTGCTATGTAACACGTAGGTATAATGAACGACCTTTTTTTAATGTGGGAAATCATCTAATGACTTCTCCCGCTTGAGAGTGGACCGAGAGGGCGTGTCATACGTTTGATTAAAACCACACACAAGTTCCTTCAGTTGCCTTCTGCGTTCTAGGACCACAAGTATCCCTTTCATACTTTTCCTTATGGCCCTAGTCATGACCAACCTGGATTAGGAAATATAATATTTTTATTTCGGTACTACCACGAGCGCGAAACCAATAAAAAATTGCAGTTTAATTAGATTTCACGATGTGACATAACTTATCCCTACTTATAGCATAACAACAAAGTCATCATCTTCCTGCCCTTATCCCGTTTTATTTGGGGTCGGCGCAACACGATTTTTTCTTCCATTCTGTATTGTCACCCGTCACGCTATCACTACCTCCTTCTTCTTTCATATCACTTCTCACACAATCCATACATATTTTCTTTGGTCTCCCTCTCCCTCTCCATCCATCCACATGTAGGTATACTCATAACTCTTTTAGTAACATGTGTTTCATCCCTCCTCTTTACATGGCCATACCAAGACAAACGATTCCCTAGCATAACAGCAAAGTATAAGATGTTTTCGACATTTCAACATTAATATTTCTTTACTAAAGTTCTCATAACGACATCAGTCGAAATATCAAACGTAATCCTTTTATTTTACATGAAAGGATAAAATTCCTTTGCAATAATAATTATGTATGCGTTTTATTTGGTTTACTTATTCCATTTCAAGTCTGCCTCCCCTGAACTTACTTTGAAAAACACGAAACGAATTCATGTTTTATTTATGACGTTTAAAAAGGAAAAACATCAAATAAAATATTGAATAACTTGAGTAGAGAAACACCAAAACACAATGAAAAGAGTTTTGTAAGTACTTACTTACCTTTAAAAATATAATCTGTTATAATTAAAACTCTATCGTTGTTCTTAATTTAATTAAGCACTAAAATCTCAGTTGTGTAACAAGCTTATTAAATCACGAAATCTTTAAAAGCAAATACTGCCTCTTTCATCAGTATCGCTTTATGACAACAAACTAACGACGAGCAACGGGAAGCTCGCCGTCCAGCCGTCCGGTAACCGCCCGGACTGAGCCCGAGTCGTCGACGGCGCGTAGTGTTCTACGCGTTCCTCAAAAAGATATCAGCAAAATCTTTAGGGTTCCGTACAAACTTACCTACGAATACAGTTCAATTCCCGAATTGAGTAACGAAGATTTTTCCTAATCGCACTTTTTTTTTTGTGACGTAAGTACAGATTTACAGTTTTCAGATATTTCCTTCACTTGTGCTATGAGACCTTGCTTCATTCCAAATTTCAGGATTCTAGGTCAACGGAAAGTACCCTATGAATTGTGATTCCCATGAGAGTGTCGAAATATACGTTTTTTGCGTCATAAACGGCCGTAACTTTTTTTCGTTAACTCAATAGTTTGATTTTTTCACAGCTTCAAAGGACCGCAGACTTGAGGACATGGTTTTAATTTCAACTCGATACCTCCACGCGTTCTCGAGATAAAGGGTCTTGACAAACAGACGAACCACAAAGTGATCCTATAAGGGTTCTGTTTTTTTCCTTTTGAGGTACGAAACCCTAAAAAAATACACTATGATGCGCATTTCAAAAGAGAAAAAAATACAGAAGAGATTAGGATGGCCGTTAGACTGATAGGCGCGAGTTAAGCTAAAAACCTTAAAGGTAAAGAAAACCGAGCCCACGTATGCTACGCATTATGATATCAAGGCTCTTAAAAACAGATGACTAAACATACTTTTAGCATATGCAACGCTGTCACACGCGTCCCACGTAAATCTGTGTCTGTTCTCTAGCAAGCCCAAATGTCATAATGCGTAGCATACGTTGACTTAGTTTGTTTTAACTTTATTATTATTAATGTAAAAAGTATTTTTAGATAAGAATAAGTGATCCGGCGGGCGGCGGGTGGGCGGTGAGTGTTAAGCGTTATGTCCGATCTTCACAATATTCATTGAACATTGAACGTAAGTGCAAATAAGGAAAACTTTTCCATGGTAGAATGAAGTAGAATTAAAATAACAGCCATAAATACAAGCAAAAAAAAACATTATTCAATTTCTAGAACTTTACAAATTTAAAAAATTTCACCATACATTCTAAACTAGTCGTTGGAAACAAACTTTTAACATTTATTGTGTTCACAAAAGAGAAACGAATCCTCACGTGTACAAAATTCAATTTGATAAAAACGAACATTCACTTAGAAATTAGTTTTATAGTTTTATTTTCGACAAAAAGTTTCCAAATGGAAATATACAATTTGGAATATTAATGAATTCAATTATTTTGTAGATAAATGGATGGGTCTATCAAAACGTTATTTTCCACCGGCGATACTATCAAATTATCTATTATTTAAGTTTTACTTGAAAATGGGTTTTTCATAGCGCCTTTAAAACATTAAAATATTTAGCTTCATCTTTATTCTTTATTTACATTTACATCAAACCACTAGATACCTAAATCAGTTTTCCGGACGCCATGCAGCGTTTCCTTATTCAATCAATGCAAAGGAACTGTCATAGCCGCCATTTTGCTTCTCCTGAAATAAATTGTAAGATATTGAATAGATCAAGTAGCACGGAATGCCTTACGTGACGAAGCTCCAAAACTTTAAACAAGAAAGAAAAGTCCGACATGGACTTTGACGTCGTAGTCTATCACATCCGTACGGCCGCCATAGAAATGGCGTCTTGACGAGAGAGACAGATTCATTGGTTTAAAATTGTTATAATTTCTCGTTTGCTTTTCTACCAATTTTAATATTGTTTTCACAGTTAGTATTCTTTTGTATATATTTATTAATGAATTTTTTATAACAACATAAATGTTTTTGAATAATTTAAATACTCGAAAAATCCTGCCAAAGATACTCACTGACTCGTTTGGTAAGTTTAGGCAATGTCGCATATTGACACCAGTGGCCTCTGGCTGCATCGTTTGTTTAGTCTTTAGATACAGAAAACTATGAAATTCTCGGTTTTTTTGTACTATAATATGCATATATTATAAACCTAAACATTTCTCATGAATCACTCTATCTATTGATGAAAAGTGCATGTAAATCCAGCCATATCCAGTAGTTTTTGAGAATATTGCAAAAAATATATTTATTTATTTAAACTTCATGTACAGTAGTGGTACATAGGCGGACTTAATGCAACAAGGCATTCTGTACCAGTCAACCTTTGGGTTAAAAGAGACACACTGTGGTAAGTGTGCACAATAAATATAAATATAAATATAAATATAAATATTCCACAACTATCACACAACGCCGTCTAGTCCCAAGCTAAGCAGAGCTTGTGTTATGGGTACTAGACAACTGATAAACATACTTATATATTTCTAAATACATACATATATAGATAAATTACACCCAGACACAGAACAAATGATCGTGCTCATCACACAAACATTTGTCCTGGGTGGGAATCGAACCCACGACCTCCGGCATAGCAGTCAGGGCCACTAACCACTAGACCAACAGGCCAGTCAACAATAAATAAATAACAGAATAAATGAATAAATACCATATAAGTATTTAACAGACAGACGGTGAGGTAATTTGTTTTATATTATATAAGATAGGTCCAAGTATTAAGTAGTTATTTTTGTACTCTCTAACCCTTTATACACTGCTTTCCCGTCGCAAGTAAATAAGAGGTCATTAACCTCGTGTTTTTACTGTTCGTATCTGTGCGTGATCTCGTTGAAACTACTCGCGGTAATAAAGTTTCGAGTTTAAAGAGTGCATAAAACAAACTACCAGTCTATCAACGTTACAGAGCTTTATCTACCTTTGTTTGCTTTTTAAATAATGTAACATCTTTTCAGACGAAAGACGTCCACTGTTGGACATAGGCCCCCCAAGTGTCGCCACAATGACCGGTTCTGTGCGTCTTGCATCCATCGGATTCCCGCGACCCTCACCAGATCATCGGTCCACCTTGTGGGAGGCCTTCCAACGCTGCGTCTTTCCGGTACGTGGTCGCTACTCCAGAACCTTTCGTCCCCATCGACCGTCTGTTCTGCAAGCAATGTGCCCTGCCTACTGCCATTTAAGTTTGGCGATTCTTTGGGCTATGTCTGTAAATAATGTAACGTAATACGCTTTTATTCTTTGTTTCTCTCTAATCAGCTCTTTGATGGGCTGCGGGAAGGTTCGAGAGTTGCCGTGGCCCTGAAACGCAAAAAGCTACTGAAGGAATATAGGTGAGTTTGAGTAAAAAGTCTGACACGCTCTCTTGCTCAATCCTAGAGAGAGACAAATCATTTGATGATTCCTCACGCCAAAAAAAACAAGAGCTCTTTGATGCAATGTTATCGATAAATTGATTTATTAACTAATTCATGGTTTTACGAAAAAAGTACGTAGGCAAGACTTACGTTCATATTTTCTTAAACTAAATAGACACAAAAGAGAAGTTTAGTGAGATTTAATTTTTTTTTCAATCCTTTTCATTTTGGATTAGGCGCACAATGCCACATTCGCAAAATGACACATTGGATTTTCGCAAAATGTCATATTCTCAAAATGTCACATACTCAAAACACCATGTCGTAAAACGCCACATTAGCAAAATGCCATCTTCGCAAAATGCCATTTTCGCAAAACGACTTTTCGCAAAATGCCAAAATGTCACTTCGAACTCAGTATTTTTTTTTAATTTGGACGTTAGTATGTTTTTATATAAAGCCATCTGGCTAAAACTTAATAACTGCTAGATTACAAGTATAGCATGTAAGATACATTAATTGAAGTAGACACCGATTGAATTTATTATAGGTACATTGATTGAATTTTTGATACATTGTTTGTATTATATATCATAGAATACTTTAATTAGTTTAAAAAACTTATTAAAAATGTGCGAAGGTGTGTCAGTTTATTCACAAGTTAAATATCTAAAAATCAGTGTAATGACAGTATTTATATCGCCTCCTATCGAAAACTTTGATAACTATGTACTTGAATGACAAGCAAATTGTAGAATCAATGCTATTTAATAGATGGCGCATGCGGAAAAAAATCATAAAAGATACTTCTATTGAATCACAATTCTAATTATTATTCTTTTCTTACACTGTATGATATATCATTTTAATACATTTGGATCTAATTAATTATTAATATTTGAATGAGTTAAAAAAAAAATATTTTAAAAAAGCGGAGGTGGGTACTTCGAAAAAAAAAATACAAGCTTACTCACAAGGAAAATAAAATAAGTGTAATGACAGTTGGATTATTTTGTTATTCTCTTTATTTGACTGATATGCTATTGAATAGTTAATTACAAAATGGATCCAGTGTTTAAGATTGTGCATAATCAAAAGGGATACAAATCTCTGTGATGTGATAATAATAGGTACAACAAACAAAGACAAATCAAAAGTAAGAACATTACTGTTTGGCGGTTTATAAATCAAAAATATTATAGTGCTATATACGGATTAGGGCACAATGCCACATTCGCAAAATGACACATTAGATTTTCGCAAAATGTCATATTCTCAAAATGTCACATTCTCAAAACGCCATATCGCAAATCGTCACATTAGCAAAATGCCATATTCGCAAAATGCCACTTTCGCAAAATGACTTCGCAAAATGCCACTTTCGCACAATGCCAAAATGTCACTTCGAACTCGGTATTTTTTAAAATTTGGACGTTAGTATGTTTTTGTCCAAGGGGATGGTGAGGTAGACCAGGACGTAACACATTGGATCAACACAGGATGGATGAAATGGCGAAAGGTCACGGGAACAACTTGTGACCCACGGATGCCCCTCAAGTTGAAGGGTAAAATCTACAAGTCCGTGATAAGGCCTGTCATACTGATCAGAATGTTGGGCTGCGAAAAAGAAGGATGAAGAAACACGCACGCACGTAGCATGCACGTAGTGGAGATGAGAATGTTAAGATGGATGTGTGGTGTGACGAGAATCGATAAAGTGAGAAATGAGTGTATACTCATTTCTCACTCATTTCTTTTTTGATTGGATTGGATTGCAATCAATCAATCAATCAATCAATCAATCAACCAATCAACATGACCATACCAAGACAAACAAATCCCTGTCAATCAATCAAGCTATCAGTCAATCAATCAATCTGTCAATCTATCAATCTATCAATCTATCAATCTATCAATCTATCAATCTATCAATCTATCAATCTATCAATCTATCAATCTATCAATCTATCAATCTATCAATCTATCAATCTATCAATCTATCAATCTATCAATCTATCAATCTATCAATCTATCAATCTATCAATCTATCAATCTATCAATCTATCAATCTATCAATCTATCAATCTATCAATCTATCAATCTATCAATCTATCAATCTATCAATCTATCAATCTATCAATCTATCAATCTATCAATCTATCAATCCATAATTCTATCAATCTATCAATCTATCAATCTATCAATCTATCAATCAATCTATCAATCAATCTGTCAATCTATCAATCTATCCGAGTCGCCAGTGACTGAAAAGTTGGGATTAGGCGCACAATGCCACATTCGCAAAATGACATATTGACGCAAAATGCCACATTCGCAAAATGACATTTCGCAAAATGCCACACTAGCAAAATGCCACATTAGCAAAATGACACATTCGCAAAATGTCTTTTCTCAAAATACCACATTCGCAAAATGACACAGTCTCAAAATGACAAATTCTCAAAATGACACATTCTAAAAAAATCTTAATTATCACATAATGTACGATTTACGTAAATGACAATAAAAATATTGTTAAAATGACTTATTTACTTCTTGCAGTGGGTTTTTTATTAAAATTATGAATAAAAAATAATACCAATTTAATCTTTCCAGTATTTAATCACATTTACACATTTTCATTTATTTTAACATAAAATAAAAATGCTGTACTTGGAATCTAGCAGTTATTAAGTTTTAGCTAGATGGCTTTCCATAAAAACATACTAACGTCCATCATCTTTCTGCCCTTGTCCCGTGTTATTTGGGATTAGGCGCACAATGCCACATTCGCAAAATGACATACTGACGCAAAATGCCACATTCGCAAAATGACCTGAGTCCCAACAGTGGGAACATTATAAGGCCGACTATGCTATGCTATGCTATGTACAATTTACGTAAATGACAATAAAAAATTGTTAAATTACTTATTTACTTCTTGCAGTGGGTTTTTTTATTAAAATTATGAATAAGAAATAATACCAATTTAATTTATCCAGTATTTAATCACATTTATATATTTTCATTTATTTTAACATAAAATAAAATAAAAATGTAAGCTGAAGTAATGAATGCTTCTGAGAATCATAAACACTTATAACAAAATATTACAACTTTTTCAAAAAAGCAAAATTTTTTGTATCTACATTAAAAATTTAATTATTCAGTAACGCTTTAGTTTCATATGGGTCAATTGTTTAATAAGTATGTACCACCTATAAAACTGCTATTTGTACAATTGTAGAAAAATAACTTTACGGAGAAATTCTGCTAATGACAAACGGTTATCCCTTAAATTTTTTAACAATTTTTATATTATATATAGGTATATATATACATATTTAATTGATATAAACCAGTGCTTGACTGCGATCCCACCTGATGGTAAGCAGTGATGCAATCATTGGTGAGGCGCACTAGTATATGGTTGTTTTATATTGTTTTTATAACTATTCAATAGCATATCAGTCAAAATAAAGAGAATAACAAAATAGTCCAACTGTCATTACACTGATTTTATTTTCCTTGTGAGTAAGCTTGTATTTTTTTTTTCGAAGTACCCACCTTCGCTTTTTTTAATATTTTTTTTTTAACTCTTTCAAATATTAATAATTAATTAGATCCAAATGTATTAAAATGATATATCATACAGTACAAGAAAAGAATAATAATTAGAATTGTGATTCAATAGAAGTATCTTTTATGATTTTTTTCCGCATGCGTCATCTATTGAATAGCATTAATTCTACAATTTGCTTGTAATCAAGTAGTTATCAAAGTTTTCGCTAGGAGGCGATATAAATACTGTCATTACACTGATTTTTAGATATTTAACTTGTGAATAAACTGACACACCTTCGCACATTTTTAATGAGTTTTTTAACTAATTAAAGTATTCAATGATATATAATACAAATAATGTATCAATAATTCAATCAGTGCATAATTCAATCAATGTATCTTACATGCTATACTTGTAATCTAGCAGTTATTAAGTTTTAGCCAGATGGCTTTTCATTAAACCATACTAACGTCCAAATTTTAAAAATACTGAGTTCGAAGTGATATTATGGCATTATGCGAAAGTGGCATTTTGCGAAGTCATTTTGCGAAAATGGCATTTTGCGAAGATGGCATTTTGCTAATGTGACGTTTTGCTATATGGCGTTTTGAGAATGTGACATTTTGAGAATATGACATTTTGCGAAAATCCAATGTGTCATTTTGCGAATGTGGCATTGTGCGCCTAATCCGTTATTTGGGGTCGGCGCAACAGGTTTTTTTCTTCCATTCTGCCCTGTCACTCGTCATGCTATCACTAACTTCTTTTTCTTTCATATCATTCTTCACACAATCCATCCATCTTTTCTTTGGTCTCTCTCTCCATTCATCATAACTCTTTTAGTAACATGCGTTCCATCCTCCTCCAACAATTCCCAACCCTCCTGAAGAGGGTTGGGAATTGTTTGTCTTGGTATGGTCATGTCTTCACGTGACCCCTGACAAACAAACAAACAACAAACAATTCCCTTTCAATGCCACATTCGCAAAATGACACATTAGATTTTCGCAAAATGGATTAGGCGCACAATGCCACATTCGCAAAATGACACATTAGATTTACGCAAAATGTCATATTCTCAAAATGTCACATTCTCAAAACGCCATATCGCAAATCGTCACATTAGCAAAATGCCATATTCGCAAAATACCACTTTCGCAAAATGACTTTTCGCAAAATGCCACTTTCGCACAATGCCAAAATGTCACTTCGAACTCGGTATTTTTTAAAATTTGGACGTTAGTATGTTTTTGTCCAAGGGGATGGTGAGGTAGACCAGGACGTAACACATTGGATCAACACAGGATGGATGAAATGGCGAAAGGTCACGGGAACAACTTGTGACCCACGGATGCCCCTCAAGTTGAAGGGTAAAATCTACAAGTCCGTGATAAGGCCTGTCATACTGATCAGAATGTTGGGCTGCGAAAAAGAAGGATGAAGAAAGATTGCACGTAGTGGAGATGAGAATGTTAAGATGGATGTGTGGTGTGACGAGAATCGATAAAGTGAGAAATGAGTGTATACTCATTTCTCACTCATTTCTTTTTTGATTGGATTGGCATTGATTTTTTGATTCCAATCAATCAATCAATCAATCAATCAACCAATCAACATGACCATACCAAGACAAACAATTACCTGTCAATCAATCAATCAATCAATCTATCAGTCAATCTATCAGTCAATCTATCAATCTATCAATCTGTCAATCTATCAATCTATCAATCTATCAATCTGTCAATCTGTCAACCTATCAATCTATCAATCTATCTATCAATCAATCTATCAATCAATCTATCAATCTATCAATCTATCAGTCAATCTATCCGAGTCGCCAGTGACTGAAAAGTTGAAAGGGAATTGTTTGTTGTTTGTTTGTTTGTCAGGGGTCATGTGAAGACATGACCATACCAAGACAAACAATTCCCAACCCTCTTCAGGAGGGTTGGGAATTGTTGGAGGAGGATGGAACGCATGTTACTAAAAGAGTTATGATGGATGGAGAGAGAGACCAAAGAAAAGATGGATGGATTGTGTGAAGAATGATATGAAAGAAAAAGAAGTTAGTGATAGCATGACGAGTGACAGGGCAGAATGGAAGAAAAAAACGTGTTGCGCCGACCCCAAATAACACGGGACAAGGGCAGAAAGATGATGGACGTTAGTATGTTTTTATGGAAAGCCATCTAGCTAAAACTTAATAACTGCTAGATTACAAGTACAGCATTTTTATTTTATGTTAAAATAAATGAAAATGTGTAAATGTAATTAAATACTGGAAAGATTAAATTGGTATTATTTTTTATTCATAATTTTAATAAAAAACCCACTGCAAGAAGTAAATAAGTCATTTTAACAATTTTTATTGTCATTTACGTAAATCGTACATTATGTGATAATTATGATTTTTTTAGAATGTGTCATTTTGAGAATTTGTCATTTTGAGACTGTGTCATTTTGATAATGTGGCATTTTGCTAATGTGGTATTTTGAGAAAAGACATTTTGCGAATGTGTCATTTTGCTAATGTGGCATTTTGCTAGTGTAGCATTTTGCGAAATGTCATTTTGCGAATGTGGCATTTTGCGTCAATATGTCATTTTGCGAATGTGGCATTGTGCGCCTAATCCATTTTGAGAAAAGACATTTTGCGAATGTGTCATTTTGCTAATGTGGCATTTTGCTAGTGTGGCAAATTGCGAAATGTCATTTTGCGAATGTGGCATTTTGCGTCAATATGTCATTTTGCGAATGTGGCATTGTGCGCCTAATCCTTCATTTTGAGTTACTTCACTAAAAAGGGGTCATGTTTCCTTTCCTTATTTTCTTAGACTAAACACAATAGCAGGAATTGGCATTTAAATTTTTCTACTCATTGACATAAAATCCTGTCTATAAAACAACCTAGTTCCACGCCTGAGGAAATGTCACAGTGACAGTCATTAAATCAATAAAGTCAGGCTAAGCTCTAGAAACAGTAACCTCGACGTAACTAGTTACCAGCCCGGAGAAATTGATTCAATTGACTGACTTGAAAGACTCGCTAATCGCTTGCTAGCCTATCGAGAAATGGTAACACCGGAGCCAATAAAATAGTTGATAAAAGTGATTAACTCGTCTTCTAACAACGCTAATACGTGGAACGATCTGGGAAGGCCTTTGTCCAGCAGTGGGAAGAGTTCCACTGTTGGACAAAGGCACAAAATAGATAGGTACAGAAGTCAATCTCATGTATGTACTTCACTTTTCATACCTACGCTCGGCGATCGCGCTAGGGTCAGTGCGTGCCACCGAACTGTCCAAGTGCGACCGGTCGCAGTGATAAATGCCTACCTAATCTGAATTGTAAAAACATCACATGGCCACAAAATCATCTTCTCTTTCTCGGCGCGGGGCCTGTTATGTGTTACGTTAAAACAAACCATCAAAATACAAGCAAATCGGGGGGCACGGCAGTGCCCCCGCCAAGCCGAGTATCTACTTACCTCTCTGAAACAAAAAGTAGCCGAAAACACGTCAATTCACTGTTTAATGTTAAATTTAAACAACCGTCCACTGAACAGTTAGAATAAGTTTTTTTTTTATTGGTCCAATTTTCGACAAAAAAGTTCAAAGACGCGTGTCTTAAACGGATAGCACTCGAACTCGCATTGAGCTGAATTGAGCCGAGATATCCCTGTCCGTGAGCGGTGTCTATGTGTGCGTTGCTCGAGTGCGCTTTGTATGTAGATTGACTTTTGTACTTATCTATACAAATAAATTATATTATTATTATTATAGTTTATACACACACATTTTTTTTTTTTCGGTGGGAAAATCATCTTATGACATCCCCCGCCCTTGGGCGGGGCGGGAGATAGTGTCAGACTTTTACTGACTAAAAACCCACTCCTGTTCCTTCATTGCCTTTCGTACCAGGGCCGAGTCTTCCTTTCAGAATCAGACCCTTGGCCCCAGTAGGCTTCGACCCTGCTAGGCCCCTACAGTTGCTGACATCTCCTTGAGGCGCGCGTGGAACAGCACGCGCCGTCGACGACTTGGGCTCGGTCCGGACGGTTACCGGACGGTCGGAAGGCGAGCCACCCATTGCTCGCCGTCCGTAAGCCCGCGCCTACGATGGCCGGAAATCGAGATCGGAATCCCGGCGGCGATTGGGGCGTGAGGACCGTTGCCTCACGCGATCGGCCGCCTCCTTTGCTAGCATTACTGCTTCGCAGAAGGAGGCGACCGCCTGCCACTCCTCCTCGCTCCGGACCATGGCCTGTACCAAGGCCCGGCGCGAGAGATCGCCGCCACCGATAGCCCCCACGAGGACACGGCGTTGCTCTGCCCAGGCGGGACACACCTCCACCGTGTGCTCCACCGTGTCCTCCGGGTGGTCCACACAATGGTGACACCCAGGCGTTTCTTCCGCACGAATCCGGTGCAGGAACCTCCCGAACTTACCATGTCCGGTGAGGACCTGCGTCATGCGGAAGGTAAGGACGCCGTGTTGCCTTTCCAGCCACTCCTCAAAGAGGGGACTTACCGCCATAATTATGGCGTGCCCATTATACACACACATACATTATGTGTGTATGTATGTGAACGTTTGTCGCTCCTTCACGGTCAAACGGCTAAACGGATTTGTGGATTTGTTTGATAGTCACATGAGTAGACCATTTCCTGGAATAACACACACCATTATGCAATTATCCCGGGAGTATGTTCCCTTGGAATAATTCTACCTTCACGCGGGTGAAACCGCTGCATAAACTAAAAGCTTAAGCTTAAGCTCATAAAAAAACAACTCAAGAAAAACTAAAAATGAGCTATCAAAGCTAAAAAGTCTGCTTATGGCTTGATTCGTATGCAATTATTATAATCACATTCACAGAACTCATAGCCGTATAATTCCTTATTAACCTACTCAAGCAAAGAACACATTCTTAGAAAATTGTTATATTAAGAAAAGAAAAAAAAATCCGTATAAGAACACTGATTCTAAGTAATGGCCTCAGAAAAAACGCTAAAGGAATGTAATAAAAATGCTATAAAACTTAAAGCACACGTTAGGAGTACATTCGATACAAAATGGCGTCGTTACCTGTACCAAATTGCGCACACTTAAGCGACAGACCGATATGCCTTACAAAGTTCCTCATATCAGCTTCGGCTTTATCCTTTGAAACGTTATTTGCTCTTTGAAAGGGCAAACTTGTATAGGTTAGATAGTTTATTATGTGAACACTGATGGGTTTTGTGATTTATGTCCATGAACACGGTTTTTTTTATATCACGAATTTAGAGATAATGGTGAAAAAAACTGGAAAGGCAGGGTTGAAAGTTGAAAATAAAATATTTGTTTTACGTTTTTAGAGTTTTGTACCTCAGTCGGAAATAACGGAACCTTATAGGATCACGGCCGTTTATGTCGCAAAAAACGTGTATTTCTAAACTCTCAAGGGAATTAAAATTCATAGGGTACTTACCGTTGACTTAGAATCCTGAAATTTGGCATGAAGCAAGGTCTCATAGCATAAGTATAGGAAAAATATCTGAAAACTAAATTTGTAGTTACGTCACAAAAAAAAACTTTATTTGTGATTCGGAAATTGAACTGTTTTCATAGGCAAGTTTGTACAGAACCCTCGGTGCGCGAGTCCGACTCGCACTAGTCCGGTTTTTTTAATTATGGGTATAAGCCTAAATAAAATGTGAAAAATATACAAACCAATATATTCCTGTAAAAAAATTTTTTTTTCCTTATACCGAAGAATAAATAAAACGAAATGAAAGGCTACCTACCTATATAACGATAACCTTACTGTCAATATTTTTCAGTAGTCAATTGACAGTAGTCAATATTTTTCGTTAGCCTATTTAAATTGAGCAGGATGTAGGTGTTGTGACCATTTAGAAACTAAAATATTTAGGTTACAACCATCCAAGAATTTTAGTTACATAATTACCTTAATATATACACTTTATTGGACACTATGAAAATATCAACAAACTTATTTAAAAAAGTGTATAATGGACGGCGTTATTTTATGCTTTAATGGAAAGCGACATTACACTACATTCTGCTCAAAATTGCAACCCAGTATGAAAACCTACGGGTATCATATACAACAAAATTTAATATGAAAGTTAAATAACACTAGTAAACAAGCCAGTTTTACTAGAAGCGTCGTGTTAACTTGCTCATTACCTGTATTTGCAACTAACACAACTTTTGTTACGGAAATGTTTACGATACCAACTCGTAGACACCACTGGGTTCCGTACTAATAAATAGATATAGGTAGGTACATATGTGTGCAGCTGCATTGTGTTTCTAGTCTAGAATGATCTCGATAGTTTAGCAAATATGATAAATAGCTTGGAATAAGTAAGTTCGTTTTTGTATTGTTTGTTATATGTAGTTTATCTTGGAAACTCGGGCACGGTCTGGACGGCGAGCTACCCATTACTTGTCGTCCGGAAGCCACGTGGGCTTAACGGTTTGGAATAACAAGTTCGTGTTTGTATTGTTTGATAAATTTAGTTTATCCTGAAAACATATGCTGTCTATTAAAAGTCGGTTCCTTATCATGAATACATTCCTGCACAATGAGCATAGTATGCATATCTACAGCTTTCTTTCATAAAGGAATCAGATCAACCATATAATTTCAAAATTAAAAGTAGAAAACCTTCTTTAAAAACAAGCTTTTACTTAAATGCGGTTAAAAGAATAAAACAAACTTTTTCTTTAAACTTTTACTATCAACTTATAATGCCATGGCGTAATTTATATGATATAAAAGCTTGATTTAAAATCAATTAGATCAATTATTTTATTTAATTATTTATCTTCACAGGTAAGAAAAAGTAATGAGGCAAGAAATAAGTTGGTGACACTAAAAGTTTGGTTTTATTGGCCACGACAATTTATTTAGAAAAAGCTGTTAGTTTCTTTAAGTAACTCATGTGAGCATGCAAAAATTAATTTAAGTAAGAATCGTATTTTCATTTCTAAATAGCGTTACTACTAAAAGCGGCATTAAAAATTATAAATTTTCAACGAAAATTATAACCCATACCCCAAAATTGAACCCACGCGGTACCCTAAATTAATTACAAGCTAATCAAAACTTTCGTTCCAATGTATTCTGACCGCATTGAAATTTCACTGTAATTGTCAAACTTTTAATTGTTATTACTGTAATTAAAGTGCTATAAGTAGAGTAATTATAGACTTAACTATGTAAAAGTTTTCTTTTAGATAATTTTCCTTAGTAATTATTTGTTCAGTGTTTTAATTAGTTTTGAATCATTTTCTTCCATTATTGTCATGTATTGTTTATTTTTTTTTATTAACAACTATCACACAATTCCGTTAATAATACAATAATGTTGGTAAGAAGTGAGGTACATATATATTATCTAACTTAATTCAATTATTTTTTTAAACAAATTCTATGAAATGTTTAAAAAAAAAGATGATTCAGGCATACTCCCTTGATCGAAGAGTATTTTAAGCAAATCTAATTTGTAAACATTGTTTTCACCACAAAGTCATTTTCAATAATAATTTCGTTTGGCAAAACAAAAAGACACAATGAATTTACAATTTTGTGGCGCGAAATATTTCAAAGTGAAATTTATTTTTTAGTTTGTTAATTACGCGCGTTTCCAGTCAGTCAACTAACTGGATTATTTTTTAATTTATTTTTAAAAGTTATCACAAAAACAATTTTATGTTAGATAGATTTTAGCTGTAATCTACATTGAACAAAGGATTTATATTTTCGGTTTTATGGTTTTGTTATGAAAGTTTAATTTTCTTATTAATAAAACAGACCAGGACTGGACTAAATATTTTGAGGCGTGACTGGTTACACTAGGCAACAAAAAATACTTTTATCTTTGTCTATATTTTGTAATCACTTTTGATAAACACATTTATTAATACATACTTTGTTTGGGTTGGACTCTGTAACGATATGTCAATTAACATTTGAAAAAATAGTAACTTACTCTTCTTTTTTACTAAACTGACTTCGCTCGGTCTACCAAAAAGGTGTGTCAGACTTGTACTGAGTAAAACCTACTTGTGTCATTCAGTTGGGGGTGTTCCAGGGCCACGGTAATTCTTTGATGAAGCATTGACCCTGCTGGGCCCCTACGCTTCTGCATCTCTGTGAGGCGCACGTATGATACTATGCGCTATCGACTCGAGCCTCACCAGACAGCCTGCCGCCAAGCTATACCCATTGCTCGTCGTCCACCAGCTTGCACCTACGGTGCGCGGTAGCCGGAAATTGCCCTGCGACTCCCGGCACGCGGGGTGGGGGGGGGGCTTTTGTAGTGACGGTTGGGGCGTGAGGATGTTCGTTCCCTCACGGTTGCAGCCATTTCATTCACTCGCATTACTGCTTCGCAGAACGTGACCACTTCCAGTTCCCTCTCACTCCAGACCATGGCCTGAACTAGGGCCGGGCGCAAGAGAGCTTAACGAATAATTTTTACAACTATCTTTCAATTAATACACTTAATATTAAAAACGTGAAAGTGGGAATGTTTGTAAATCAATCATGCCTAACTGCTAATCAGATTTCAAATACAGGTAGACCATGACCTGAATGCATAGTGTGGCATCTGTAATGTACACTACACCTCTGAGGTTGATATAATTAGGTATGAACAAGTTACACCACAATATATATTGATATCGGCTCGCAGCAAGCACCCGCGTCTTCACTTAGCGGCGGTCGATCGGGCAGTGCCCCCCGCCCCGCGAACCTGCGCGTGCGCTGCTCGAGACGACAGATATACAATCATAAATGTCTATACACTACAGCATCCATAGAAGCCACACATTTACTGCTAACTTGGAAACTGGCAGGATAGTTATTCCTTTTATGATCAATGGTTTTAAAAGCATAGGTGTTCAAATTCGAAACAAGATTGATTGGAGATGTCAACAAATGTCTGGACGTAATTTTATATAAAAATATATTATAAAGTGCTTCATATAATATAAACATAAGTGTTTAAGAACACGAGGCCGTTTCATTCGAGTTCCGTCCCCACAATAGTATACTTTCGACACGGTAGCACGTTCTCTTAGGGCAAAATACTTATATCACGGCCGAAGCCGCTAAGCTAAGGATAGTTCTTAATAATAACAATCAAGGGAAAAGAAACAGAGTGGCCACTTATACGTGTCATATTTCTACTGGAACCCTATATCGAAGGCTGAAGGTACCGAATATACAATATTTTAGATTGAGGAGACCTAGATCTTTACTATGAATTAGTTTGTCGAATACTCACCTAAACAGTCTACCCATTAGATACAATTTACTAGAAAATCATTACATTCTTCAATAAGCATACCAGACTCAAAGTATTGCAAGTACCTAGATCTCTTTATCATTATTCAAAACCAGTAGCCCACTAACATAAACAGGTAAATACATATTTTTATTAAAAATTACATTAGAAACTTAAAATTAATAGGGTATCGCAATGGGCGGTCTTATCGCTAAAAGCGATTTTTTACAGGCAACCTAGACTCATAAAATATACTTAAAACAGTTGTAATTTTGTGTAAAGCAAAGAGTCAAAACAAAATACATTTTAATTAGTATACTTTGTAAAATTGAGACAGTAACGTGTTTACAGAGCGACGTGTTACGTATATTTCAGTAACACCAGACCTTAATTAAGCTAATTACAAAAATAGACACGAAGCTAATTTTATTCGAAATGTGACAATGATGTTTAATTTTCAACGTAAAATAGAAAGGAGATATTGTTTTTGGTTTGATTCATCTTATTTTATTGTGACACAATAGTACAGAGGTGGACTTTATAATATAAAATATAATACCTTAATTATATTCTATAAAGTCAACCTTTGGGTGGTGCAGAAACAAATTGTGGTAGATGCAAAATTGAACATAAAACACTATATTTAAATACAAAGATATAAACCATAAATACAATATAATTACTAATATATACTCAAAAAGGAAACTATTACAACTAGTGAATTGAGTAAAATTGAAATTATTTCGGTCTCAATGCATATGTTACTGTAGGTAAATGTGTTCTTTATTCCAATAAAAATATTGTTTCAAATTGAAATTCTATTTTTAAGAAATAAAATTAAGTATAATTTTTATATTAAAATTCCATGTATTCTTACGCGAGCTCCGTAGCGCAGTGATCTCGTGCCTTGATCTGCACGTAGAATGATTATGGTTCGAATCCCAGATATCTATTCTTCGCACTATAGCCGTTTACCACAAAACACAGATACAATCGGACTTCACCCCCTTCGTCCAATCTTCACACGCTTCGAAAGCAGCCTATCCACTTTCAAGGTACACGACAGCCTTCGCGAACAATGCAGCGTCGTTTTCCGATACCAAAGGCCTAATCTACTAGGCACCGCACTCCGGTAGTACAATGTGCCCAGCATTAATCAAAGGCAGCAGATCTAAGGCTTCATTCGTATCTGACAGCTACACGCTTTGATCTCACAATCCAGTACGTTCCCAACACTATTACAACCTCCTTACTAATAGACTGATGGCTCTCGTTCTCTTTGATCCCAAGATAGACGGATATTTGAGGACCCAATTCCTATTATGTTTATAATCCTTTCTATTATTACGGTTCTGATATTGGCATGTCGCTTGTCGTTCGCAATTTAACGCTCTGAACTCTGATATTATATCTATTTGGTGAGTACTTGGGATGTCGCAGATGGATTGTGTCGACAACGCGATCATTGAATAGATTAATTATTTTCTTCTTTTGTATCTACACTAATATTATACAGGTAAAGTTTGTTTTTTTTTTGTTTGTTGGATGTAATCTCTAAAAGTACTGATCCGATTGCGAAAATAAAAAAGAGAACCAAAATTAAAAAAGGCCTTTTTGTTATATTGGTATCAAACATACTTTCATATGCTTTAGTAAAAAAAATATTTTGATAGCACAAAACAGATACTTCAATTTTATTTACGTGTATTTAAAGACAATTGTATGTATTTAGTAATATGAAAAGGCAAGCAGCTATTCCAGACAGAACATTTAGTTAGTAAAATATTCAGAATAGTTCATGCACTAAACACCAAAACTGCGATTTTAAAGTGATGTAAAGTGCAAAACACATCTGCAGTATTAAGGAAACTCGCAAAATATGGAAGTCTTTAAGTATGAATGCAACAGGCAACAGCATTGAGACTAAATCTTAGCCGGGAACCATTTATACTACTTACTCGCATACACGTACAGCGGATTTAAATAATTTACGAAGTGTTATACTTAAAATATGTTGCGAAACAAAAAAAGGATGTTCGCGGCAAGAAAACAAATTGTAACAAACATTCCGTATGCCGTGGTGGATATTAAATTCTTTCCCTTTTGTTACTGTCGCTTCGCTTATTTTGTTTACAATTTGTGGAAAATTTTAGACGCAAGTCAACTTTTTGTCGACTTTGTTGGGTTTTAAATTGTGAAAATGCTTGCTTTGAATAAATTTAATTTCACGAAAGTGCCTACAACTTTCATAATGAGTCACTTTTCACCGCAAACATTTGTAAGAACCTGCTTATTTCATTCGCTTAACGCGTTTATTTGTCTTTTTGGAGCGGCTTTAACACAATAAAGGAAGTCATCAGAATAATTCAATTATTTGTCTCTGCTTATTTTGTATAACGAAGGGCACGCTTCATTGTTATTAAATAAGTCTTGAGAGGCTAGATGAACCAAATCAACAAAATTGAATTAACAAAACGAGTACGAGATCTTACTTGTATTTAAAATATAATAAAATCTTTTTCATCATTGCAAAACTATATAAAACTGGGCATAAAAACTTCAACTTCATATATAGCTCGATTTATGAATACTGACTGGAATTAGTTACTAACTTTTTTGCCGAAATCCCGTCTCACAACTTAAAGATGAAAACTTTTTGTAATAACCGAATACATTACGTATATTTACGAATGCCTGGAAATTGAAAATAAGTTTAATCGTAAAAGCAAAAGAGTTTCAAGTCCATGCGTCGGTAAACTTCAAAAAGTTTCTGAACGGTAAGGTAAAGGTTCCCGCAGACAAGTGATCATCTTCATCCTAATTTGACGGCATACTTGGCGCAGTGATTAATCAATTGGCTGCTGCACTGCATGTCATGGGTTCAATTCCCGCACGAAACAATTTTTTTTTTTTTATTCTTTATTGTTAAGGGGTTTTTATCCACACCGGCACGAAACAAATGTTTGTATGCTCTGCAGATTATTTATTTTATTTATTTATTTATGAAAACAAGGGTTTTCTTAAGTCTAGAAAAGGCACACAATTAGACCCCTGGGGTCTGTCTCAGCGTGCCACAACCTGACAATTGGTCAACGCGCTTTAAACTGTCAAGGTCCAATTAACTGAATATAGTACTCCTTCAACTTACGCTTTATATTTCTGTTATTAATTGAACATCTGATTTCTACAGGTATCTGGTTTAATAGACTGGGTATTGAGTAAGAAGCTGTACGCCTACCATAAAAGTTATTTTTGCGTGGCACTTGAAGTAGCTTAGATTTAGCCTGCCGTGTGTTCATATCATATTTTAGTGGTATTTGAATATCACCATTATCAAAATGTTCAATGAGGAACAGATACTCAGCGCGCGCTTGAACAGGTAATACTTTGCAGTGTTTCAATAACCCAATGTAATTGTTTCGGTATTTATTTTTTACATATTTTGGTACTACGATAGCTTGTGTAAGTATGTAACTTTACATATATGTAAACGCACACATGTTACAGGAGTACCTAATTCCTAGTGTGGGGCAACATTTCTTTTAAAAATACAAAAAATATTCGGGTCTTTTTTGGGGCATTTCTTGTTTTCCTTTTTCGTCATAGGCATCATATTCCACACAATCCAGCCATTGTTTCTTTGGTTTTTCTCTTTCCTTATAACCATCCACATTCACACAGAACTTTCCCCTCGACATTTTACGCATTCCTGGTGTGACGCGAGTACAAGACAGAAATAAATGTTTTTTTCAAAGAAATTGTTCCATCTATAGAACAATTTTAAGGCACAGTTTCGTTTTTAGTGTTCCGTACTTCAGTTGACAAAAACGGAACCTATAAAGGACCACTTTGTAGTCCGTCTGTCCATCTGTCTGACTGTCAAGACCCTTTTTCTCAGTGACGGGTATCAAGCAAAAATTAATATCAAGTACATACCCAAGTCTGCTTTCCCTTGGAGATTTAAAAAAATCAAACTTCTAAGTTACCGCAATCTAAAGGTAAGGTGTTTATGTTCCGATTGTGACGTATATTTTAACGCTTGCAATGGAATGCCCAGATGTCGCCACAGTGTAGACCGCCCGGAGGACACGGTGGAACACACGGTGGAGGTGTGCACCGCTTGGGCAGAGCAACGCCGTGTCCTCATGGGGGCGATCAGCGGCTTCGATCTCTCGTGCCGGGCTTTGGTACAGGCCATGATCCGGAGCGAGGAGGACTGGCAGGCGGTTGCCTCCTTCTGCGAAGCAGTAATGCTAGCAAAGCCTTGCAGTGGTCAATGGTCCTCACGCCCCAACCGCCGCCGGGATTCCGATCCCGATTTCCGGCCACAGTAAGCGCGGGTTTGCGGACGGCGAACAATGGGTAGCTCGCCGTCCGACCGTCCGGTAACCGTCAGGACCGAGCCCAAGTCGTCGACGGCGCGTACTGTTCCACGCGCGCCTCAGGGAGATGTCAGCAAATCGTAGGGGCCCTGCAGGGTCGAAGCCTACTGGGGCCACGGGTAGTGTGAAATTGAAACCCGGAGCCCTGGGACGAAGGCAAAGAAGGAACAGGAGTGGGTTTTTTGTCAGTAAAAGTCTGACACTATCTCTCGCACCGCCCAAGAGCGGGATTTGTTATTAGATTATTTTTTCACCTAAAAAAAACGCTTGCAAGGGAATCAAAACCCATAGGGGACTTTCCGTTGACCTAGAATCATGAAATTTAGTAAGAAGCAATCCCATGTAGCGCAAGTAAGAAAACAAATTCAAAAACTGTAAATTGGTAAAAGACAAAATAATTATATTATTGTTATAGGGTCATGTTTCCACTTACAACCAGCTGCCATGCAAGTTGCTTAAATGGCGGGCCACCGAGCCTTAAAGTGATCAATCTCACGATCGTGCCCCATTTAAATGGCTTGCAGATGCCACATGGCCTTAGAAACAAAATCTATGAAAACATGTCGTCGCATTATCCCGTCGCACCTGTCCTTTTAAAAGCTCGGTTACTTGAGCATTTTAAATGGAATAAAAATCAACTTCATGGGAACTATCGCGATTGAATATATTGTGGAGGTTATTTTATGTCAAGGCAGTAACTACTGCGCGTGACAGCTATCAGAGTACTAAGGGAAGACCACTTTACATTCATTTTAAATGAAATCTGCAAGCGATAAAATTGAATCGGAATTTTCAGGTATCATTATTTTCTTTATTCATTAAATATACATATTAATTAAATTTTTAAATATTTTTTTTAACAAAATCATATTAAAAAAAAAACATTTAAAAACATAAAAAATAGTGTCCCACCGGTATCGGGAACAGGGTCCAAGCTACCGGCGGTCAGGGCTCCAGAGAAAGGAACCTCCTGACAATACGAATGTATCATTATTATTATTATAGTTAGCCTATGTCCCACAGCTGGGCAAAACCCACCCTCCATTCTTTCTAACGACCAAGGTTCCTCGCTTTCTCATTCATTATATTATAGAAAAAAAAAATATTTTTTTTTAATTAAAAAGTTATCGGGTTTGATAAAATTGTTATCCTAATCCCGATGACATTTTTAATTTTTCATTCATTCATTTTTTCACTAAAAATGTCAGAATAACGATTTTATACAGTTTAAATTTAAAAAAAACGTATTTTTTTTAATTATGAAAAAACTGACAAAAAATTCCACCACTGGGGGTCCAGAATCATGTACTGGATCCATGGTATTCGTTTGTGCGTTGATGTCAAAGACACCCTGTATATACATTCAGTCAGAAAAGTATCGGGAATGGATGATTTGTTTATGGTTCCAAATTCAAATTTGGAACTCACATAAGTTAAGACTAGCTATGTCTGCAAAAAAATACGTGGTCCATAAAGTTACTCATATTCATTTAAAACTGCCACTATTATTATTATTATTATTTTAAATTTTACTTAATATTGCGTGAACTATAATTATGTGAATTTGCAAATTAGATACCTACTCATTTAATATTTCTACACCGGCAAAGGTAGTATATGTGATTCCGTCTAATATTAAGATCTTCATATACCATGTACTCAGAAATAAACGATTCTATTCTATTCTATTCTATGAGAATTATTGTAAGACTATGATCACTAATGTCGTAATGATACAGTTGTCGCAGTGGCTGAGCGATTGGCTGCTGAGTTGTTTGTTGCGAGTTAGACTCTCGCACGAAAGTATTTGTATGGCAAATAAATACAAATAGTTTTTAGTCTTTTTTTGTATGTAAGTTTGTATATTTGTGAATATACTCACGACACAGAAGTAATTTCTAATATGAGGGAAAAAGTCGAACACTTAAAATCTTGTGAACGTATATACGTATGTATGTTCCAATAAAATATCCCTAAAATATCCCCCCTATCTATATCTCTTAATTTTTTTTTTTTAATATCTTTATTATTATTAGTCTTTGACATGGATTAGGAAATGGAATACTTTTTTAATTCCAGCAATACGTTTTCCTAAGATATTTTTCAACTCGCAAAAGCTAGTGATGGATAAATTGAATTCAAAGAACATCTGCCTTAATTCGAAAGTTATGAGCTGTCTTAACTACAATAGTTAGCATGATTGATTGTGACAAATTAATTTTAAGTTAAAAGACTTCAACAATGATTTTGAGTGTCCAAAGCATCTTGACTGGAAAACAGATGAATCTTTCTTCGAATGTAAAATTGCTTTTAAAGAAAAAGTTTGAAGAGAATCCCTCATCAAAACATTTATTACGCCTGGAAGGTTACTTGTACCTAATTGGTTTTTGAGAACTTTGTAATTCAATTTTAATTTCTTAATCTAGAAATTTCCAAAAGAAATTAGCGTCTTAACATTAAAAGTTATTACGACTTTTGAAGTTTCGCGTACGTACCTGCGTAGCTTACAGAATCTTTTATTTTTATTTTCAATGACAAACTTACTCAGAAAAAAAATAGACCAAAGACAAGTAAACACATTCAGAGCTGTGAATTGTTCGAAGAAGTTACAGTGTACCTCGTAAAGGGCAACTGAAGTGGGTTTTAGTCATTAAAAGTATCACAATTCCTTCTCCCACACCACTTAGAGCGGAAGAATTCATTTGATAATTTCTCGCGTAAAAAAAGGTAAGTAAACACATTGCTCTACAATCTCCGATAGATGGCGCACCAACGTAGTGATTTGTTGACCTCAGTATCTACCTATTTCGGGCTTGCGGACGGTGAGCAATGGGTGGCTCGCCGTCCGATCGTCCGGTAACGGTCCGGACCGAGCCCAAGTCGTCGACGGCGAGTAGTGTTCCACGCGCGCCTCAAGGAGATGTCAGCAACCGTAGGGGCCCAGCAGGGTCGACACCTACTGGGGACATGGGTGATGCAAAAGAGATCCCCGGGGCCTTGGAAAAATGGCAAAGAAGGAACAGAAGTGGGTTTTTAGTCAGTAAAAGTCTGACACTATCTCCCGCCCCGCCCAAGAGCGGAGGATGTCATTAGATGATGTTCCCACCCAAAAAAAAAAGTATCTACCTATTTGTAGAAATTAGTAAAAAAAACTTTAAAAAATATTACATCTAAACAACCTTCACACAAAAACATCAATACAACAGAAAAAAGTTCAAATTTAAATTTAAAAAAATACACAAACAGAACACCCTACAAAAACACGAGCCTTTAATCAAAACCTCTCACCTTTATTTTCTATACTCGTACATAATACATAAATTGGTTCGTCCCGGTGTTTATCCGAAAGAGTAACTTAATCGCGCTAGACATACCATCGCTTTGGTTCGAAACTGTCAATAGGCCGAGCAAACAGACCCTTTGTCCTGTATAAATACAAGTTGATGGACTTTTACAGCCGTTCAACCTCTGTGATCTGAAAAACCTGCCAAGTACGTCAGCGAAATAATTCGAATACCCACTTGTAGAGTTACGGACGTTTTAAAAAAAAACTGTCAACGAATCAATTGACTTTTTTCTACTGCCCAGCATAAGTGGGTCTGGGCTGAACATGTTAACCGTATCTATTGATGGGGTCGTTAAACTCAGAACTGGTGCCCAAAAATCACACGAAGGCCCATACCAGCGAGGAGATTACGATGACAACTTAGGTAAGTTAGCAATTTCTTACCAATTCCTAAACCAGTTGTCTTCTTTAGGAATTAGTAAGAAATGGCCCAGAGCTGGGAACAATAGAAGAAGTGGAAGGAGGCATTTGCCCAACTGTAGGAAAGTACAGGCAAGATTATCACACTATATAATATTATAAAGTGTGGGTGAGCATATGAGTGAGTGTGTGGGTGAGTATGTGGGTGAATATATGGGTGAGTATGTGAGTGAGTGTGTGTGTGTATGTTTGTTACTTCTTTACGCTCATACGGTTCAACCGTTTGGAATTAGGAAGAAAATTGGTCACGGGTAGATCATCTTCTGGAATAGCATATATAAATACTTTTATCTCGAGAGTAAGTTCCCCTGGGTTATTTTTTAACTAAAACGCGGGCGAAGCCGCTGGCACCACCTAGTATATTTTATAAATCTCACGTGTTTTTTTTGGTTTGCAAAAGTTTTTGTTTTCAGTTTACATCTGTGGTTGCTGAATAAACATGACTTTATTTAGTTTTCTGTTCAAACCTCGTCTGCTTAATGTATTAAAGTTTGTATTTGGTTTAGAGAATTATTACTGTAATAAATCGAGTCGGTATTTATTCAGCTCAGATGCAAAACACAACATCACACCTTTCCCCAAATGGTTAAACAGAGTTGAAACTATAGTACTTTTTTTTTATTTAAAATTTTCAAATAACTTCTTCCACTTGTAACACAAAACCTTTAAGAAATTAAGAGGAGAGTCCTTATGAAACACCTCTTACAATTTTCAACATTTCTAAAAATATACCCGCACTGAATTACACAACTTGATGTGCCAACAGTTTCACCGAGAGGTATTTGCAAACCTATCCTTAATTTCGAGAAAAAAAATTGTTCATATCTCTCAAAAACAGCTAAATCGACCTTTTCTATTTGTAGTTCTCGAAAAGGATAGGTTCGCCAATATCTAGCGGTGAAACTGTTGGCACACCTATTTAGGTTCTTCATTATTATTTTTTTGTGTAATTCAGTGTGGTGTATTTTTAGAAATTTTGAAGACTTTTAAATAACTTTTAACAATCATAAATTAAGAAATTGAAATGATTATCCATTATTAATCCCAATCACTAGGTCTGGCACTGCCTTACTCCAGCCAGAAAACTTAATATCAGAAGGTTGGCAAATTTGTCTGTAACGACAAAAAATCGAAGTAAGAGATAGGACACACGAGCAACTTTTCTACGGAACTAATTCGTTTCTCACATCATGTTATGGGTTTGTATAAAAGTGCGACAGAGACAAAAACAAGTTACTGGTTAAGTAAGTTGCTCGTAGGCTTCGTCCTTTAGGTGTATGAAAAGAAAACATCAATTACATACATAAATAACGTCCTCCGTAATTCGTGACATAAAACAAAATGAAGCTGTCACTATGATCATTGATAAAGATCTGGATCCAAAATGCCCATTCTCTTCTTTAATACAACTAGCAAGATTATGAACAAATCAATATAATAAACCACTCCAAATTCGATACTGTACGTCAGTGATTTATCAAGAAGAAAGATTTTATAATCTCACGCGATTTAATATAAACTATTTACGATGTTTGTACACACCCAGTGACATATTACTTGAATGTTACCTAAGTCGTTATAAAGATATAGCGAGGCATAAATCGAATTCATATTCCAGAGGTCATCGGTCGTAACTGCTGTGGCAATCAATCACTGGCAGTCACGGGACAGATTTACCTAAAGTATAAAATTCAATTTCGACTCACAGTGCGATCGAACACAACGCGACGACGCTTCGCATATAATAGACTGAAATCATTAGGTACTATTAGAATGTAAACTGGAGACAAATAAATAAAACAGTAGGTAGAAGATTTTTTCTTTTTTAACGAAAATAATAGTAAATATGACTGTTTTCTTCCGTGATCTAAAAAATGAAGATATCCACAGGAAAACCAAGGTTACCGACATAGCCCGAAGAATCGTCTTCTCTTAAATGGCAGTAGACAGCGCATTACTCGCAAAACAGATGTTCGACGGTGACGAAAGATTGTGGAGTAGCGACCTCGTACCAGAAGTCGAAGCGTTGGAAGACAAGGTGGACCTATAACCTGGTGAGGACTGCGGAAATCCGATGGATGCGAGATATACACGACGTGTTTCAGCGACACTTGAGGGAGGATTATGTCCAGTCGTGGACGTCTTTCGACCGAAATCATAATTTGAGCACCAACAGCATTTTGAGGGTGATAGCTGATAAGCCGGATTGCCCCTTCTTGGGGCACTGGACTCGTTTGCACAGCTGCAGGTCTGGTGCAGCGGCAAGCGGGCACAGTTATAATATGTATAAGTTTATGAACTGATTTTATTTTATTCTAGTTATTTTAATGAACAATTTTACTAACATAGTTTTAAGTTCTACTAACATAATATGGATGTATCTGATATAAATAATAAATAAATAAAATAAATAAATAATTATGATGATATCGAAGACACGTTTGTTTTAGCAATGACTGCTTCTGCACATGTGGCCCCCTGGTAACTAATAATATTGTGTAAATGTGTCTATTAACTTATCCACATTTGTTGTAATATATACTTTTTTTTTCTAACACGTTTCTTTATATTATTAGATCCCAACTACCATAAATTCGTTACTAATATTATTTTGTTAACGTCTCATTTATTGATAGTTGTAATTATTTATTTTCCTTCCTTTTTTTATATAGCCTCTTTTTTATAATGTGAATGTGAGAACACTGTAGACTCTGCGAATTCTTAGATTACTTCCTATTACGACTCACTTTTTATTATAATTTTATTTATCTCAGGACCCTGAGGTCCTGGACCTTTGGGAGGCGTACGAGGAGCCGAAGCCAACTCGCAGAGGCCCTTTAGATAATTATAAAGGAACATGATATCAACCGACGATTATCCCTGTACGCGCTATGCTAGTGCACCCAAGGACAACCCCCGGTTATTGAAAAACTGTTGCGACATATGGAGAACAAAGATAATAGGGCTATGGTTTTTGGAGTCTTAAGTGGACTGGTAACATGGAACTATGTCAAGACTATGGCCCCTGCCTGAACAACGTTATTAATATGCATCGAAAAAAGGCAGGGGGTGACTTGCACACTCAATAAATGGGCCCCCAAAAACGGCCGCTAGCACGAAGTGACGTAGCAACAAGAGGGCAACATATCCTGAGGTGCTTGAGGAGTGGAGAGGTATACCACGGCTATCAGGACAATCCCGGAAGTACGGTCAAGATCCCTACCAGCACCTTACTGGATTATACATCCTTCTCCCGAGCACGTTTGCTCTTGCGAATCTCCACTCAAGCCAGCCAATAAAGGCAAGAGAGAGGTGGGAGCTCAGTTCCTCGTCAGTGTTCACTACGGCCGGCCAATAAAGGCAAGCCGGAGATGAAGAACAAGAATTCTCCCGGGAGATCGGGTCCGTGGGGTCGCTAATGCCCAACAGTTCGCCACAAAACTGCACTGCGGATTGTATCTCTCTTAGTCTGGCCCCTCACCCTAGGCATATTACGGCAAAGCAAACTTTACCGATACAGACCTAGGGTATATTGGAGCACGCAAGCCCCACCACGACGTCAACGTAGAGATACGGCGATGGGGTTATTATAATTATTATTATTGTACTTCTGAGTACAATATTGACTGGTCTACACTGTTCTTACATAATATCTACTAATACTGTGTGGAAATATTGTAAGAACAACAATTTTTGTTTTAAAGAGTAACCATGTAGTTTTTTGTCGGTTCTTTTCTATAGGAAACGACCAATTTGAAACCGTGCACTAGCTTCTGACATTTTATAAGTGCCCATGTAGGCCTATGTGAAATAAAAACTTGAATTTTTAATTACTGAACGCGCATTAGAATAGAACAAACTTTGTTGAACAGCAAAGTAGTAACATAACTTATACACGAACTTGAATCTATGGGTAAAAATAGCATTAGCGGCTGTGATGTCGTGTGTTGAAGGAAGCTAAGCGCATCACTTGACTTGCGTTCTATTTGTGCCGCGTTGATACTAATTTTTATCCAGAGGGTTAGATAAATTTGAAGTGGTTGTCTAAACATAATTATTACTTGACTGCAAAGAAGCGTTATATTCATGTTATACTAAAGTTGTAGATATAACTGTCTAAACTTTTTACTCAAATCACTCTAAGCAAATTGTAGAAATCCCTAGTGGGCCTTTAAAACTCTTACCAGTTAAAGTTTTTAAATGAAGGTCCTCTTTTTATTAAATATAACACGGTAAAATGTTACAAAACCCTACATAGTTCAGCAAGATAACATCGCTGCCAAGTATTCACCCTAGACGACAAAATTAAATAATTCGACCCTCAGGGAAATTCACGGTTCGTAACACTCATGTTTTATTTAGATAGTTTGATTAGCTACATGTGAGAAATATGTATGAAATATAACAAGTAATGAAAACATTATTTCATTGGTTTCGCTTTCATATAGATTTCCCTGGGGCAAGTTGGTGATACAGTGACAAGCGGCCAGAATTACTTGACCTACCCTGCCGTTTCTTTCGCTAATAATTTTGTAAAACTTCGAAAAATTACCGAAGAGTACTTTTTTTTTTCGGTGGGAAAATCATCTTATGACATCCCCCGCCCTTGGGCGGGGCGGGAGATAGTGTCAGACTTTTACTGACTAAAAACCCACTCCTGTTCCTTCGTTGCCTTTCGTACCAGGGCCGAGTCTTCCTTTCAGAATCAGACCCTTGGCCCCAGTAGGCTTCGACCCTGCTAGGCCCCTACAGTTGCTGACATCTCCTTGAGGCGCGCGTGGAACAGCACGCGCCGTCGACGACTTGGGCTCGGTCCGGACGGTTACCGGACGGTCGGACGGCGAGCTACCCATTGCTCGCCGTCCGCAAACCTGCGCCTACGATGGCCGGAAACCGGGATCGGAATCCCGGCGGCGATTGGGGCGTGAGGACCGTTGCCTCACGCGATCGGCCGCCTCCTTTGCTAGCATTACTGCTTCGCAGAAGGAGGCGACCGCCTGCCACTCCTCCTCGCTCCGGACCATGGCCTGTACCAAGGCCCGGCGCGAGAGATCGCCGCCGCCGATCGCCCCCACGAGGACACGGCGTTGCTCTGCCCAAGCGGGACACACCTTTACCGTGTGCTCCACCGTGTCTTCCGGGTGGTCCACACAATGGTGACACCCGGGCGTTTCTTCCGCACGAATCCGGTGCAGAAACCTCCCGAACTTACCACGTCCGGTGAGGACCTGCGTCATGCGGAAGGTAAGAACGCCGTGTTGCCTTTCCAGCCACTCCTCAAAGATGGGACTTACCGCCATAAACCGAAGAGTACTAAGGGTCAAACTGAAATGGTAGGTTGAAAGTATTTCACGATTAAACAAATATAAAGGTCTTATTTACCTTGTCATATTGATCATTTCAACAGTAAGTTCTATATAAATACTAAAGTATTGACAACTTGCTCGTCCTTAGAGACTTTCAGAGAATGGCTAGGATGACGAAAGGTAACATTTTTCAATGTCACAGTAAATAATTACTCTGATACTGAAAACATTTCTCAGTAATAATGTTTGTTGATGTTTACAAGTGCGTAGGTTTTGATCAATCAATATAAACTAAACAAAAAGGCTGTTTTTGTTAATTAATCTCTAGGAGTAGTAATATGATTACAAAAATAAATCCATTAGTAGGTAGCTATATTATTCCTGTGATACACTTTTACTTTAGACTACTATTTTAGACTACTATAGACTTAAAAAATATACTCTATTTCCAATGATCTTCTCTCATCCTACCATCTTTATGCTGACGATTTGCAAATATATTCGGTAGATGAACTAGCTGAAGCGGTTAATATGGTCAATAAAGACTTGGCTCGTATTGCCGAGTGGAGTGTGGCTCATGGTTTGAAAGTCAATCCTGGGAAGACCCAAGTCATTGTTGTCGGCAGCCCTAGGTTGCGCTCAAAAATCGACTGGACGCGGATACCACCGATAGTTTTTGATGGCTCAATTATCACATACAGCGATTCAGTCATAGATCTAGGAATTTTTATTGACAAATACATTTCGTGGGGTCCTCAATTGCAGTAAGTTAGCCGCAAGTTGTTTGCGTCTGCGGGGTCTTTGCGAAGGATGCGCAATTTTCTTCCAACTGCCACCAAAACTGCGCTTGCCCAATCTCTACTTCTCCCAATCCTTGATTATGCCGATGTCAGTTATTTGGACCTAACTGAAGTGCAGCTAGATAAGCTTGAGCGACTCCAAAACTTTTGTATTAGGTTCATATTTGGTTTACGCAAATATGATCATGTTTCTGAATTCCGTATTAAGCTCAAGTGGCTGCCGATCCGCCTTCACCGGAATACCCATATCTTATCGTTGCTTTACAGTGTCCTGTTTATTCCTACAACCCCCTCTTACCTCAAAGAACGTTTTAAGTTCCTTCAGACAAATCGTTCACGGTCCAAGCAGTGCGATTGTGGAACGCGTTGCCGATGCCAATTAGCCAAGCCCAGTCACTAGTTTCTTTTAAAAATTTAGTTAAGGATCATTTTCTTTCACAATAATTAATTCTGCTACTATCCAAATTCAGTTCTTTCCCTTCTTTTTTTTCTTTCTAGTCCTTTCACTTTTTTGTATTTTTTTTTCTCTATTACTCTCTTTGAAATTGTGTAACATATAATATGTATATATATATATATAATATTCATGAGTTTGTTTTTTTGTCATTTATATATAATAGCTGTACAATATAATTTTATATCTATGTATAGTCTTATATATATTTTAAATTTAATTAAATTTTAATTTAATTTGCAGTACACCGCAGTCTACCCCCCTTATTTATGTTAAGTTCTTACAGTCCATCATAAGGTTGTCTGGTAGAAATCGCTGTTAGCGATAAGACCGCCATTGTACCCATAGATTAAGTTAGTTTATAAGTTTTTATTACCATTTTGGTGTACAATAAAGTTTTATTCAATTCTATTTTATTTATTTTTTTAGTTGGTAAAAGCACGTAATGACAAATCTCGCTCTTGGGCGGAGCGAGAGATAGTGTGTGTACTTTTACTTACTAAAAACCCACTCCTGTTCCTTCGTTGCCTTCGTCCCAGGGCCCCGGGTTTCGTTTTCACACTACCCATGGCCCCAGTAGGCTTCGACCCTGCTGGGCCCCTACGATTTGCTGACATCTCCCTGAGGCGCGCGTCTACACTTGAATAATTACACTCATCCTCTGGAAAAAGGCAAAGCTACTAATACTCAGTAACTAATACCACAGAATAAGAAATAATACCTAATACTAAGAAATACCAATAATGAATTTCAATAATACAAGGATTGCTGTGTTTTTATTTAATGTAAATAATAAATTATCATTTATGTTATATTTATGATAAATATATTTTCTCATAAATATAGGCACAAATATTATTCTTAAAATATTTTTTTATTTATTATTTTTATAATAAATGATAAAATTAAATATCATTTATATTTTTTTTGTATAATTATTATTTACATTAAAAGCTAAGTAATCCTTGTATTAAATATTGAAACCCTTTATTGGTATTAGTATCAAAATGTATAATATATTTTCAAATATAAGATGTATTTATGTAGGTTTATATTGTACCTACCCTGAATCCTACCCTCGGTTGTCTATCTCTGTCACTCAAAAGTTTTCTGAAAGAAAACTCACTGTTTGACGAACTAGTTTGTCTTTGTATATGTATTGTCATATCACTGTGTACCTACAGTACACATTCAAAAATTTATTTATTATTCTTCAATAATGAATTAGGAGAATAATAAAACCAAAATTATGCTGTTTATTACATTATATTTAAAAGAGCCCACAAAGAAATTGCCTGACGCGTACCTATTATAGACGTCCGTGTAACATGTAGGTTACATGTACATGACCGGAGCATATCCGAGCAAGCTAGACCTACTTCGCAGTCATACTAATGAGTGAATCAGTAACACGCATGCTTAATAAATGGATCGTTAGCTCCCCACTTTCATCACGGCTCACTTTGATTCGCTCCATTATGCCCAGTCATCACCCCTATTAGGAATTAATAGGATTGCGTGCAACTTTATTATTTATTTAATAATTTCTTTAGAAAAAAGTAACGGCGATCAAAGTCATGCAACAATTGACGCTTTTTCACCAACATAAGTAACGTGTTTTTTATATATTTTTTCTCTAGCATGTGGCTTCGTTACGCATGCCTTGGGGCGCATAGGACTTTTTCATACATTTTTTATTTTTATTGTAATGTGAGAGGCCCGCAGAAGGGGCAGTGCATCTGGGTGATAGTTTAATGACTGTATAATGAATGTACCCATTGTAATGAAAAACTGAATCCATAATGTTTTAACTGATTAGCGTTCCCGCCAAACGTTAAGTACAAAATGTATGCCAATGACATTACCTGTCACGACACTTTTCACGTGACTTCCCCGCAGGAACGCTAAGAGTAAAGTCATTTTTGTCTAACCCCCAGTTCTTAGATGGAATCTTAATCATGTTTAATTATAAGTCTTGATCACTTGTTGAGCGGAACCATATCTTAGGCCCACTTACACCATGAACGAGACAAAATGATGTTTTACTCAATTTCCGCTTATCCTTTTTTTATTTATTAGGGACTTCACAGGCTATGGCAGCCCCACCATATTCCTAAGGTAGTTTACACAAACATATACTTTATTCTATTTGTCTTTGAGTTCAAGCGAAGCACAAAGACAGGAAAAAATAGGTGAAAATCCTCGCTCTTTGTATCTTAACGCATCAGTAACTGCAAAACATTATTACTCTAGATTTAGTCTGAGCTCTTAGACTGTAGATCGCATTAATAGTACCACCTAGAGTACACATAGACAGCCGGGGATAAGGTCGAGTACCACTACACAATGTCTCAGGTGTTCAATACTGAAGATCATTTATAGTTGTAAAAATATCTCTTTCATTATTTTGTACTACGTGGAAAAGCAGTGTACGGAACCTACTGCCAAAATGTAAAACATACATTATACACCAATTTTAAAGGTGGACGGTGAATGAGTTTATGATTTGCATTATCTATATTGTACCTATTACTTGTATAAATTTTGATTTAAATATATGAAAAAAAACACTAAAAGTGTTTTTTTCGCGAGAATGCTCCGTGGTAGCCCGCCAAAAGTTTTTCGCATTTTGTAAGTCAGTGTCAAGTTGTATGTTGATTTAAATATGATTGGGTGCATACCACTATTAAATGACTTTTTTAAATATAAAAGGAGAAACTGATTGACTGACATATCAACGCACAGCCAAAACTACTGGGAATAAGGATATGAGATTTTTCACACGGCTTCCTTTTATGACGTAGGCGAGCAATAAGAAGGGGTTTTTGGAAATATAACCTTTAAGGGGGTGAAAACGGGAATTTCGTTTGTATGCAAAATCTTATTTTGCCAATATTCTTGAAAGTTAGTGCAAATAGTTATCTAAGTAAATAATAAAGGATTATTTGTTTTCAGAACTACCCCCAATAGAACAATTTAGGGGGTACTAAAGATTAAATGGAGAAATTTTATTTCTTTGATTAATAAACTTGAAACTTGCCACAAATCCTAATCAAAATGAATATTTATTATTCTTTATTATTAGACTGTTATTAATAGTTTATCAAAACTACTCTTTTATAAAAACATTCTCACCAACAAAATTGCTTGCAAACTGCTAATGAATACAGTCACCAATTAACTATGTTTAAATCAACATACAACTTGACACTTACCCGTGGTCTTATTTACACTTATTTTCACTGACCGTGATCTTATTTACATGAAATAGCCACTCCCATTTTTAGCTTTTCATCACTGTTGTTAGGTACCTACTGATAAGCTAATCTTTTTGAGCAATTAATGATTACTTCAGAAATCTAACACCTCTTACCAAGAGGTACCTATTGAGTTACCCAGTTACTGAGTTGTGGAGGACAGATAAGGAGTCGCTCCTGTACAACCTATGCAGCTGGATCAAGTAAAAATGGAAGTCGGGAAAAGGTTAGGCATATTATGAACGGTCTCATAAACTACGGATACGACTCTTTTTAATATGAAAGTAGGTAGGGATCACAAAATATTCTTTTAAAAGGTAATGGGCCCCCCTCTATGTGCTGATGGTGATCACAGGGGTGGATTTAGTGAGGTAAAAATCCCACATTCCCCGGACTTATCCCCAAAGCCCGAGTGTTTTTTGAAGGTTTAAACTCGAAAACAAAAAAGGTTTCACAAGAGATAGGTTACAAATCAACTCCATAATGAATCCTACATTGCTTTAATCTGATCGACAAATCACTTTCGGAATTTGATAGCAAAATTTAATTAAGGTACGAGAAATTCCTACTAATTAATACGAACGAGAACCATGTTACTGTCACGTTTTCGCACGAATTCTGTATTCAACGTTTTATTTTGACGAGAGGTATTCAAGCATACCTTTCGACTAATTAATCATAACGTTCTGCTGGAAATATCACATTTATGTGAATATCTACTTGAAAATTTAATTTCGAAATGAATGTCACAACGTATTTTATGAAAAAGAATTCCTAGTAACGAGCTTGAACGATAAATACCATTTTATCTCTAAACTGAAATTTTATCAGCTAAACTTTTTACCGAAATGTAGGAACAATACTGTGAATCGTATAACGTTTCAATTTTTCCAGAAAATCGGTAAAAAGCAATGTAAACCTTACTTAACGATATCATATGCGAATAAATAAGCAAACCCAACTTCGTGCAAAGCATAAAACCTCGAACATATTTCCATATAAATGTCTGACTTTATAAATTTTTTTGCCATTAAGTGTAAAAAATTGGGCATTTTACCCTTTTAAATAAGGAAGGCTGCGGTCAATGTTTGCCCCTCTGTTAAGAATTGCTAATATCAATAAAATTTTTGCCCTCGAAAATATTAATAAACTTTGGACCAATGTTACTTTACCGACCCTTGTCCCTCGCCTACATATATACATATGAAAGGAAATTAACGAAATGTTTTGGGAAGTTATCTTATTAAGCCGAATATCGAAGTTTAAATTTTGGTGTTAAAGTATTTGTATTCATGACTTGTTTTGGTGTTATGTATGTCGGGTTCACGACACATGTTATGATTTTGATATGTTTAGTTTAAGGTATAATCAGCCTTATAATGTTCCCACTGCTGAGACTAAGGCCTTCTCTATATGAGAGGGAATGGACGGTAATCAACCACGCCAGCATTTTTTGGTTCTAGGACATGATAGTTTCCTTTACCGTTTTGAAAGCGCTACCTGGGTTTGAACCTGTGACGTACGATTCATAAGTCAGGGCAAAAACGACTGGGTCACTACTACTAGGTTAGGGCATTTATGGTCATAGTTTTCACTTACGTCCATGAGCTACCTAAATTGACCAGGATCTACAAGTTTTTGTAGAAAAAGGAATCTATTTCTTTGATTCTTTATTGCATTAAACTTGTCCTTTTTTTCTTCTTTTTTTTTGATTGATTGACATTGACAATTCAAAATATGCCTGTAATGCAATTAAACGAACGCGTACATCAAAGGACTGGAACAATTTGCCTACTGCGTTCTTCCAGCCGATTATAATTTAGGTGTCTTCAAGGCTAAAGTGAATAGGCTCATAATAAACTTAGTGCGCCTCAACATCAACGATAGCAGTCAAGCACTAGTTTATATTAATTATTAAAAAAAAAACATTTGAAGAAACTGCTTTGATTTTGAGAGTCATAGCGCTATCCAAGAAAGAAAATTTTCAAAAAGGTTTTACTGTTTTTACTCCAATTTTAAATTACCATTTTTTGTTTGCACATGACGGTATAATTAATTAACATTTAATTCTCTGCTAATGATTTTTAATGAATGTGTGCCAACCGAGTCTCAGATTACACATCAACCAATCTCTCATAATTAACACGAATAATTTAATTAATTGGGAAACCAATTAGCGGTACAGCAGGAAAATTAGTACTGTAAGAATATATACGTGGGCTTTTCCCAAGAGTTTTTATTCCGTAATTATTTTGTAAGGACCATGATCTTATTAACAAAATATATCAAATTGCAAATGAAGACTTTTCAGGAAATCATTATAGAAAAACTGGTTTTAAAATTTTAAAGTTTATAATAATCCCAATCAATAAAGTGGAATTTAGCCGGACATGTCTGCCGCATGTTAGATGAGCTGTGGGCTAGAAGAGCCACTTATTGGGTACCATTAAACGCAAGGCGACATCGTAGCAGAGCAAGGCGAAGGTGGAGAGATGAGCTTGACAACTACCGGAGGGACTGGCCCACAATGGCTGCAGACAGACGTGTGAAGGGAGAGAGAGGCTTTCGCCCAGCAGTGGGACAAAATAGGTTAACAATAACACATGACAATAAAGGTTTTTAAACCCACACATGCCAATTTTCAAATTGACAGCGCTGATATTCGTGACTCTTGCGTTGGATGAACTGATACAAAAACCATTACATCTGATCACGATGGTTTTACCCAATTCTGTATCGTTTGCTTTGCCGTAACATGCCTAGGTGGTGTAGCTCAAAAGGTTGCCAAACTGAAATGGGACTGGGCAGGACATGTCTGCCGCATGCCCGACAAACTGTGGGCCAAAGTAGCACAAAGTTGCTGCCCTGAAACAGTGAAGGTTATGGCGCGACGAACTAGACAGATTCCACCAGAACTGGCACCCTGTTCTCGATACCGGTGGGATACTATTTTTTATATTTTTAAATGTATTTTTATTGTTTTTTAAGAAATATTTAAAAATGTATTTAATAAGTTAGAATGAAGAATAAAAAAAAAAATAACTTTTATTTCAGACTATAAGGTGAGCATATAAAAAAGAAAAATCAATAACTTACTTTAAAAAAAAACTGTCAAAAATTATACATTTAGAATAAAAATAACTACAAAGAAATGTAAATCAATTTGACTCCAAGTTAATTAAGTAAACAAAACTTTAATGTCCTTTTTTTAGTGAAGTCGGTTATTTTTTTTGTAAGAAGTTTTTTATTTCGCACTTTTTAGTTGCGATACATTTACAACCTGAGTGCCTATTCTCATGACAATTCCAATTAACCCAAAAACTGCTAGGTTACATTGTTTTATTATGAAGTAGCCAAAGTGCGAGATGACAATTCTAATAAGTCCAAACACGGCTAGGATACATTGATTAATTACGGAGTTCCTCTGTGCCTACCTTCCGGCTCCATAATCAGATCAGTTCACTTTGATGATACCATTTTCAACATAACTATTCAGTACTATTTATTTATTTGTATTGTCATAGTCGCTTAACTATTTTCATTGTGATATCTATGTGAGTATGAAGTTCCGTTGGGCATTTCTGGTCTTCTTCATCAGTTCCACTTCATCAAATGTTACTTCATCTAATGTTTTGACTGTAAATGCTTAAGTCCTCGATGAAAATACCAAAATAACTATATGGTTGCCTATAATATTTGAGGAGTTCCCTCGATTTCTCAAGGATCCCAGCATGAAAACTGAATTCTGAAAAAACTGAGACCAATCTGGAAGCATATCCTCTAAGGAGAAAAAAAAATTTGCCAATCGGTCCATAAACGAAGGAGTTCTGAGGTAACAAACATAGAAAATAAATATAAAACATACAACCGAATTGACAACCTATTCCTTTTTTGGAAGTCGGTTAATGAAGTTCAAAATAAAATCATAATACAATGGAACAGTAAAACCAGTTTCACCTAAAAAGTTACATTCATTCTTTTTCCCATGGAGTCTCCAAATATCACTAATAAATAACCCTTTCACTGCAAACTCGTAATACTAACTTCACCAAAGCTCGTATGTTCGAACGTTAGCAAGCACATCCGAGTTACACAAGTATTGTTGAAATAAGACAAACTTTCCGTACTTAAAACGTTCTCGACACAAACTCAGATAATTTTTAACGCCCGCATCTCGAACAATTCTCACATATGTGAGTGCGCAACTCGAAAGTCATGTCTCAAGCGCTGTCAACGAAAGAAAAGTTTAGATTTAGAGGGGTCTTGAAGTTTGGGTGTTCTCGACTCCCACGCTATACCCGGTACTTGGGTAAGTCTTGGGTAACTTCTGACACCTCCGTCGAGCCCTCTAACGTTATTTACAAGACGACTCCAGCAACCTATTCAAAGGATATTCTATTAAGAACTTCGTACAACTTTATTTTCTGCGCCGGGGAAGGTAATCAGTGGGAGACGGTGACGTTATGCTCGATCACGTTATTTACTTACCCACGTTAAATGTTGAAAATTTACGTTTTTAATATAATTAAGTGAGCAATTATAAGTCCTCTAAACTTATCACGAGTTAAGGAGTTGTGAAGTACAAAGTTTACAAATATGGGCTACTAGCTTCTGCCAGTGGCTTTGCTCGCATGAAAGTAGGTATTCCCATACAAACTTTCGACTCCCATTTCAGCCCCTTAGAGGCTAAATTTAGGAAAATAATGTCTTCGTGCTCGCCTACGTCATAACAAAAAAACCTTGTGCAAAATATTACGCTCCTAGTCTCAGTAATTTTAGCTGTGCGTTGATATATCTTTCAATCAGTTTGTCCTTTTATATTTAACTAGCGACCCGCCCCGGCTTTGCACGGGCGCACTGCAGATCACTTCATAGTATAAAACAAAGTTGCTTACCGCTGTCTGTCCCTATGTACGCTTAGATCTTTAAAACTACGCAATGGATTTTGATGCAGTTTTGTCCAGCATTGCACCAGGGCGGGTCGCTAGTACTAAATATACTACAGAATGTCTTTATGCACAACGTTCACAGATTTTTTGCCATTAGACAATACAAACATATTTTCTTTTGAGGTTACTCATGAAAGAGCGACATATAATTGGCCATGTGAAAAACATTCAATGCTCAAATCTAAGCCTGTAACGTTGAAAGTTTGACCCTGCGATTTATTGATGGTCATTGCAAAAGATATCTTTATCGGAAATTGTAGGCGTTTATATTGTGCCACGCTTGGGCAGAGTAACGTCGTGTTCTCCTGGGGACGATCGGCGTTGGCGATCTCTCGCGCCGGGCCTTGGCACAGGCCTTGATCCGGAGCGAGGAGGAGTGGGAGGCGGTCGCCTCCTTCTGCGAAGCAGTAACGCTAGCAAAGGAGGCGGCCGAACGCGTGAGGCAACGGTCCTCATGCCCTACCGCCGCCGGGATTCCGATCCCGATTTTCGGCTACCGTAGTCGCGGGCTTGCGGACGGCCAGCAATGGGTGGCTCGCCGTCCGACCGTCCGGTAACCGTCCGGACCGAGGCCAAGTCGGCGACGGCGCGTATTGTTCCACACGAGCCTCAGGGAGATGTCAGCAAATTGTAGGGGCCCAGCAGGGTCAAAGCCTACTGGAGCCACGGGTAGTGTGAAAACGAAACCCGGGGCCCTGGGACGAAGGCAACGAAGGAACAGGAGTGGGTTTTTATTCAGTAAAAGTCTGACACTATCTCCCGTTCCGCCCAAGAGCGGGATTTGTCATTAGATGATTTTCCCACCTAAAAAAAAAAGGCGTTTATATTGGAACGGTAAATTCGATGGTATTAGAATTCAATTTCAATTAACCCAAACACTGCTAGGTTACATTGTTTTATTATGACTTTTCTGTGTCTACGTTCCACCTTCTTCCATCATCAGATCAGTTCGATAGTACCTTATAGCCAAAGTGCATCTCATGACAATTCTAATAAGCCCAAACACGGATAGGATACATTCATCAATTACAGGGTTCCGGTGCCTATCTTCCGGCTCCATCATCATCATTAGGTCACTTCAATAATACAATTTTTCAACATAACTATTCAGAACCATTTATTTTCTTGTATTGTCATAGTCGCTTAACTGTCTTCATTGTGATATCTATGTGAGTATGAAGTTCCGTTGGCCATTCCTGGCCTTTTTCATCAGTTCCACTTCATGAAATGTTACTTTTTGACTGTAAATGCTTATGTTCTCGATGAAAATATCAAAATCACTATATAGTTGCCTATAATATTTGAGGAGTTCCCTCAATTCCCCATGGATTCCATCATCAAAACTGAATTTTGGAATAATGAGATCAATCTGGAAGCTAATCCTTTAAGAAGAAAAAAAAATTTCAAATCGGTCCATAAACGACGGAGTTCTGAGGTAAAACACAAAAAAAATAATAAAAAAACATACAACCGAATTGATAACCTCCTCCTTTTTTTGAAGTCAGTTAAAAACACTATAACGATCAAAATAACTTTAATTTCGGAAGTCGGTGTTTCTTGTATTGTTTGCTTGTTATTTAACACCAACTTCCGAAATTTTAGTTATTTTTATCGTTTTAGTGTTTTGTTTTTTTTTTGTAAAAAGTTTTTTATGTCACACTTTTCAGTTGTGATGAACTTATAGCCAGAGTACCTATTTCTCATGACAATTCGAATGAACCCAAACACTGCTAGGATACATTATTTTATTATGAAGTCCCCATCCACCTCCCGGCTCCATCATCAGGTTAGTTCGATAGTAGGTATCTTATAGCCAAAGTGCATATAATGACAATTTTAATAAGCCCAAACACGGCTAGGTTACATTGATTAATTACGGAGTTCCAGTGCCTACCTTCCGGCTGCATCATCGTCCTCAGATCACTTCGATGATACCATTTTCAATATTACTATTCAGAACCATTTATTTATTTATATTGTCATAGTTACTTAACTATCTTCATTGTCATGTGAGGGTGAAGTTCCGTTGGCCATTTCTGGTCTTCTTCATCAGTTCCACTTCATCAAATGTTACTTTTTGACTGTAAATGCTTTTTTTGGTATTCTCCATGAAAATACCAAAATCACTATATAGTGCCTAGAATATTTGAGGAGTTCCCTCGATTCCTTATGGATTCCATTATCAGAACTGTATTTGAAAAAAATGGGACCAATCTGGAAGTAACCGAGTAGTATATTTGCGTCGGCGCATCGATCTTTGAAAGAATCAAATTATTTACCACAACCGCTATGTTCCTGCATTTAAAATATTCACTTAAATTACACGCTGTAAAGGGCTATATTGATCTATTTATATGCACAATTTATTTAAGGCACTTAATTGGATAAAGATTAATGCTGTATTGCTTAAAATCGTTTAGTAAATAAGCCATTATTTCTCGTAAAAAGTAAAGGATAAAAAATGGTTATTGTGAGTTATAGCTAAACGATAGACATATACCATCGCGGACTTTTTTGTGCATCTTTTTAAGGTGTACAATACTGTAGTACATTATTTTGATCTAACTCTTAGGGTTCAGCCAGCGTTTGCAATGTAAGCGCAAAAAAAATGTGTTTATTTACGACATCACATCAGAAACCTCTAAAATCATCAGTGTTCCTCTACTATATTGTGCGTGTATTATACACGTAAACCTTCCTCTTGAATTACTCTATCTATTAAAAGAAAACGCATCAAAATTCGTTGCGTAGTTTTAAAGATCTAAGCATACATAGGGACAGACAGACACGAAAAGCGACTTTGTTTTATACTATGTAGTGAAGATGAAATAATAATAGTAATATAATCTACTATATAAAAATAAGTCGGGTTTTCCTTCCTGACGCTATAACTCCAGAACGCACGAACCGATTTCCACGGTTTTGCATTCGTTGGAATGGTCTCGGGCTCGAAGACCCGAGCCCGAGGCCGAGAGAGGTCGAGGGTGAGGTCGGGTAGAGTAGGGTAGAGTAGGGTAGAGTAGGGTAGAGTAGGGTAGAGTAGGGTAGAGTAGGGTAGAGTAGGGTAGAGTAGGGTAGAGTAGGGTAAAGTAGGGTAGAGTAGGGTAGAGTAGGGTAGAGTAGGGTAGAGTAGAGTAGAGTAGGGTAGAGTAGGGTAGAGTAGGGTAGAGTAAGGTAGAGTAGGATAGGCGGTACGAAGTTCGCCGGGTCAGCTAGTATTTTATATAATAATAATGTACGGAAATTTCGTCCGTAATTTTTTTGTTGTGCAAACAATGATGGACTGGTAAGTATTAATTACTTTGTGGATTACGACATAACAAATACCCAATTAAAGTTGTTTTTTTTAACAATTTTGAAAGATTGAAAGCCCTTTTTTCAGATAGAAAAATAGAAATGAAATAACTAAATGTCCGTATATTATAATAAAACAATGTCCCCACCGCGTCCACCTGTCTGTCCGCGAGAAACTTAACAACTACAGAACGGATTTTCATGCCGTTTTCATCAAGAAGCAGAGTGATTCATTGAAAAGGTTTAGATATAAACTATGTTAGAGGAAACCTGATTATTTCAAACATTTGTAACACCCATGCGAAATATTCTATACTTATAATAAATCTGTAGAAGTTTTTAGTTGTGCGCGCATCACGTAAAATGTACGAAATCGAGGTAAATAACTTTTATACATTAAAATTTTATGTAACTTGATATATTACTTAGGCTTTGTTTCAACGCAATCGGTTGACTATATCGAAAGATTCGGTCGACTGGTCCGCCTTTGTACAATGTTTCATTAGTGCATAAAGTTTTAAATAAATAAATAAATATTACTACTACATTCATTGACTGTTAGGCGGTACGAAGATCGCCGGGTCAGCTAGTTATAAATAAATCTCCATAAGAAACGACCAATTGGAACGAACAGTCCCCTATCTTTTAAACACCTATGTGAAAAAAAAACTTACAAGTTGAAATTAAATCTTCATCCCTATAAAATAGAATAATAGTCAACTTCAAGTTACGTTCATACAAAATAATAATTTTATTTAAGTACATAGCTATACGTGAAATTCATTAGTTAGTCTACATGTCACAAACCTAACCGCAGTCTCTCCATCACGGTTCATTGCGAGAATTTCAGTCTCAATTTTAGTGCCTTGCCTAGGATTTTCCAGAGCAGCTCGAAGGTTTTCCGAGAAAGGTTTATGTGTATAATTTATTTGTGTGCGAAGTGCTGAAGGCTCACCAAACTTTATAAAATATTATTATAGACAAGTAAACATTAAATCTAGCTAGATATTTTTATAGGTGTGATGAGATTATTATAAAAATACTACTTAGGGCGGAATTCACCAATAAAACTAATCGCGTTTTAACGTTTGGCTCGCATAATCGCATTAAGCCGCTGTCACTAGTGTCACTTGTAAAAATACAACAAAAGAAAAATACAGACAAGTGACACTAGTGACAGCGGCTAAACGCGATTATGCGAGCCAAACGTTAAAACGCGTTTAGTTTTATTGGTGAAATTCCGCCCTTAGTTTGCCAGCGGCTTCGCCCGCGCGATAGTAAAACATTATCCCAAGGGAACATATTCCCAGGACAAAAAGTACCCTGTGTGCTATTCCAGGACATGGTCTACCCGTGTACCAAGTTCCATTGAAATCTGTTCAGCCGTTCGAGCGTGAAGAAATAACAAACAATCATCACCATCACACTCATAAACTTTACGTAGTTTAACCTTTGCAATAATTATAAGTGTATTTTCAAATTTAAGACTTAATTTTGTAGGTTTATATTGTACTTACACTGGATCCAGCCCTCGAATGTAATCTTTTTCTCAAAAGTTTGCTGGAAGAAATCTCATCGTTGGGTAAAAACTAAAGTCAATCAATTTTTTACTCAAGTGTCCCAAAATAGAGAATAATATAGTTTTTGAATAAAGATTTTAACTTACATAATCTGTACAACAAAGATCTAGAAAAGTCTTTTAATCGTCTTTTTTTTATGTAACTTTTTTTTTAATAATACCTCAAACAAAATACACTCATCATCTTCCTGCCCTTGTCCCGTTTTATTTGGGGTCGGCGCAACACGTTTTTTTTTTTCATTCTGTCCTGTCACTCGTCATGCTATCACTAACTCTCTTTTCTTTCATATCACTTCTCACACAATCCATCCATCTTTTCTTTGGTCTCCCTCTCCATCTCCATCCATCCACATTTAAACTCATAACTCTTTTAGTAACATGCGTTTCATCCCTCCTCTTCACATAACCATACCAAGACAAAGGATTCCCTTTCAACTTTTCAGTCACTGGCGCCACTTTCAAACTTCCTTTCTTCTTTTTCTAATGTACTCATTTCTCACTTTATCCATTCTCGTCACACCACACATCCATCTTAACATTCTCATCTCCGCTACGTGCAATCTTTTTTCATCCGTCTTTTTCACAGCCACACATTCTGATCCATACAGTATGACAGGCCTTATCACGGACTCAAACAAAACACACCGTTGTTATTAAATCCTTTCAACAGCTGCATAGTTCACAACACCCCCCTCCTCATTTTCAAAACCCCTTAATTCTTCAAACCATCACACCTCAGTCTACTTCATTTACCTAAGAAAGTATTAGCATTAATTTACGCGCACACGATGGAACACAGTAAAGCATTCGCGGTATTTTAACTAATACTACTCTAGCGTATTTATCTATGGTATTTACCTACGAAACTGATTACTTTGAGCTGTGATAACTTTAAATTGACTTGGAGTTATTTAGTTATTTATTATTTGTTTAAGATAAATAGAACAAGAAAAATAAAACACTTAACTAATTGATTGTGATTTTCAAATATAAGACTTATTTAGGTAGGTTTATAACTTACTCGTACCTAAAACAGAATTAATAGGTTTAATTTTTTTTTTATATAGGTATAATAGAACAAGTTATCCCTTTTAAGCTTGTTTATAGGCATATTTATTAGTTTCTTTGGGTTTTGTTTTTTCTGTAATATTTCCATATAAAACTCTGTAATATTGACTATTACTGTGAAATCTAAAAAAAAAAACTTTTTTTATTATATATGTTGGAAGAAAATGTGTTTCAAAAGGCAGGTTATATCAATTACGTATACCTACCACTACTAACTAACAAATGAGCGATGTGTTTTTCGGTTTAATAAGTTTTGTTTAGAAAATTTAGTCCCATAACAGCCTGAAGAGAAGGTTAATTTGTGACGTAAAATTTAAAAAACGAAAGCGATACACAAATACTCACTAGCTCGTTCGTTAGCAATTCATACGACTTTTATACTGTACTATTTGAGATGCATTGTTTCTTCGCTAAAACTCAATTGTCCAAAAACACGAGATTCTTGTAAATATAACGAATTATAGAAAATACGAAACCAATGCAAGTATTTGTGAGTCCATCCATAATTTCAATACCTAACAATAAACGAATATAGAAACTTAATTTGTTTCTTAATAATATACATAATTTACATATCTATATATACTCAGCCTTATTATGTTTCCTCTGCTAGCACGCAGACCTTCACTCTAGGAAAGGGAATGGAACGTAATTCACCAAGCGGACCCAGTGCGGGTTGGTGGATGTCACATATCTTCTAAGTTTTGGTTCTATGAGATACCGGTTTCCTCACGATGTTTTCTTTCATCGATGTCTTTATTTCCAATATTGAAATTGAGAACGACAAAAATATAGGTGAATCAACGACTGTTATTGCCATGCTAAAACGCACGTACTATAGTAGATGAAGATCAGCAATTAATACAGGTACAGAAAGCAGTGACGTCAGCAGTCTAGCATCGTTTACTTGAACACGTTATTATCGTTCGGTATTTAGCTGAATCAGCACCCTGTACCGACAGCACCAGTCTTCTAAGGCTGGGATACACGAGCGATTGAATGGCAAGAAATTTATCTCCATAAAATGGTCTTGTATTTAAAATACCCTTTAGTATCTATTTCAGGAGTACCCCATTATCATTATTTAATTTTAGCAGAAAAAATTTCACTACAGAAAATAGGGCATTTTTGAGTTGAGTATTTTTTTTAGGTGGGAAATAATCCAATGATTTCTCCCGCTCTAATTGTCAGACTTTTACTGACTACAATCCTATGTTCCTTCTTTGCCTTATGTGTTTTGAGATAAGAACGTATCAAACCGTTCTTAAATGCCTTGGCAGGTTTTAAGATGTTAAAATCAGAAATCGGGAAATAGACACCGCCATACCACCTTTGCTTTTTTCCTACTAGATTGGATTTAGTACCACAAATTCAAATCGACAGAAGATACCGAAACCGCCTGAATTCTATGTATCTATTTAATTCTGCGTTATTGCACAATTTAATTCCACCAAGTCCGTTCCACCATCGGACCACTAGACGTACAGCATTGTGCCATCTGTACATGGTGGAAATCCCACCCATACATACAAAGCGTTTTGGGAACACATTCATTATGCGTACAGCTAAGGAGTGGAATTCCCTGCCGGAGTCTGTGTTTCCTGATAGCTACAACCAAGGGGTCTTTAAGTCAAGAGTGAATAGGTTACTTCTAGGCGTGCTCCATCGTCGGCCACATCATCGCTTACCATCAGGTGAGATAGTGGTCAAACGCGAGACTATAAATAATAATAATAAAAAAACTATATTTCATAGTCAAGACTGTTAATTGGTTAAAACCACTATTAACGGCAAGAGTTGTTAAAAAATACTTTTCAACATTTGAAACAACTCTAAAATTGCATTTACTCAAAACCCATTAAGTTAATAGATATTTTTTTGTGACTGTTTAAAAAAAACATATTCTAAAGCGACATATTCTTTTAACTGATTTTGACGGACACTAGTCAATACTGTTTTTTTACAATAGTATTGACTGTCATACACGTATCTACCTACATACAGTATGACTTCCGTACCGGATTATTCTTCAATCTTCCAACTGCTCTTAAGATCGGAAGTTCCGGCTAAACATACTCTCCGAAGCACTAAAGAGGTGCGCCAAATTAGGCAGTTTTATGTTCGAAGTAATCAGTTTGTGATCCAGATTTGGTTAAAACCAATCTACAAAGCCTAGAGCACAGGCGTAGGGTAGCCAACCTTTCGGTATTCTACCGAATGCATTTTTTGTTGAGTTGAATTCCGCCGTCGCCTTTCTACCATCGGATGACCTGACGTAAGACGAGTGTCCACCCTTACATTGTTGACACCTCTACGGTATGGACTAAGCGTTTCGCCTCGTCGTTTATACCGCATACATAGAAGGACTGGAACAATTTGCCTGGTGCGGTCTTCCCGTCCGATTATAATTTAGGTGTATTCAAGGCTAAAGTGAATAGGCTCTTAATAAACTAGTGCGCCTCACCATCAACGATTGCATCACTGCTTACCATCAGGTGGGATCGCAGTCGCTTGACTACTAATTTATATCAATTTAAAAAAAAGTATGGTTGATCCGTGAAGCCACTTCGTTACGAGCCACTCCCACAGGCTCTGAGTAGCCACTTATACATACCTACGTAGATATATGATTTGGGTAAAATATGCAAACATAACACGCAGTGAAACCGCAGGTGCGAGCGGAATTTCATCAATTTTGGATGATTATGATACCTTTCCCCTGTGCTCGTATGAAAGGTAGCCTCATATTTCACTGAGTAAGGTTGTTAAAAGTGGTTGGAAAAATACCCCTACCATAGACCATGGGCAATGTTTATGTACGTACTCTTGTCTTATTAGATACGCTTTATCGAACTGTTTTATGAACTCGACGATGACATTGCAACAACATTTGGTCGGTGAAAAGATATACAAGTTAAGCGGACCCCAAGTAAATAGAACGCATGTTTAGGAAGAAGAAGATCGGACTGTATTAAAAATAAAAATAGCCAAGCATTATTTTTTATTATTATTGATCGCGCTTGACCATTATCTCACCTGATGGTAAGCAATGATATGGTCGACGATGGAGTACGCTTGCCTAGAAGTAACCTATTCACTCTTTACTTAGAGACCCCCAGGTTGTAGCTATCAGGAAACACAGACTCCGGTAGGGACTCCTTATCTGTACGCACTATAAATGTGGACCCTACATAATTACACCGCATGCTCCCCAAAATGCAACCGCTAAGTCATGTATTTTTTTTTTTTCAGAAGCTGTACCTAAAAAGTTAAGTTATTACAACGCTACAAACATATTACTACTGACTAAGCTCACTTCAACAAGCTCATTAAAACCCCAAGAAAATGCCAAGAAAAACCTCACACACAAAAACAAAACAGCAACGATATTTCTTTGACATTTTCCTTCCGTCACATGGAGTATGTGTGCACACCACCTTACAATGCAGAGGTAGCCGCTTGGCGTCTAGCCAGCCCCTCGACACATCTAGTGCCCACTTTACCGCGCTGGCGAAACTGTGACCGTAGTCATACGAACCGAGAGTGGTCACCGTCGTTGCCTTACAAATCACCATGAAGATGGGGTTTCTGTTTAAAATAAAGGCAGTTTTTGCTCAATGTTTTAAAAAAAGGTGAAGGGAAGCGGATGCTCAGCATACTTTAGACTGAAATGATGATGATGGAGTTCTTGCTCATGTTTCTGTCACTGGATTATTGCAAACAACAGGTAAGTTTTTTTATAAAACTTGTTAGATTATATTCTCTCGATATATTGACGTAGTCATAGAAACTATGTCTCTGACGGAGCCTTACAAATAACTAGAAGATGAAGTTACAGTTAAAAGGAAACTAAGTTTATACTCTTTTTTCTGTTTCTGGATTTTTGCAAACACTTGTTTTTTTGTAATAATTCTTGCGAGATTATGATCACTCGAACAGATAATTTCAATAAAACCCACCCATTCGATATACCTCTCTGGGGAAACTCTGTGTGATCTTAGACTCATAATGACGAGTCTGCGGTCACAACCACTCATAATTCATATAACAATTATAATTGAACACGAATTATGAGTAGTTGCCCAAGAAGCCTTAAAATCACTAAAAGATGGAAGTTCGTAATTAGGTGAACAAAAAAAAATGTTTTTCCTAAAAGTACGAGTAACTGCATTAAGTAAATTTTAGAATAAACTGTCAATTTTTGAAGTGCAGTTTTTAACGCAGTGTAGGACACCGCATTATACATCAAACATTGTCATAGACTATTCAACGCGAAGCGATGCGGCAAGAATGGAACAAACAATCTTTTACGGCGGCCTACGTGACCCACGTGAGTGCGGTGTGGTGTCGAGAGAAGCGAAGCGGGCGCCATAGTTAATTTGATATTTTTACGCGAACTCTTGCTATGCGCTGGCTTGTTTTATATAAATAGTGGCTGAAGCGGTTTCCTCTTGCGCACAACACAGCGGCCGCATCGTATTGCATTGACTTGACCGCATCAGATCGCTTCGCAACCGCTGTCACGTTGAATCGCTCACGTAGGACGCCGTGTTACGTAGGAAAACGATCGTAATCTGTTGTCTATTGGCTAATTTATAGTGCGCAATGGGTGCTGTATCGAATCCTGATTGGTATAAAAATATACACACGAAAATAGACCATAAATCCATTACGTCCCCATAGTCTACGCCATAACACCTAACGCATTAAATTAGGTGCTATGCCATAGACAATGGGATTACGGTTTAAAGGGTTTTTGCTTATGTTTCTCAAGATTAAGGCAAAAGTTAGTACTTCAATGGATGGTAAATTCCCATCTCCATTTGCCGTCTTTACTAAGTTGAGGATGATCGAAACTGAAACTTATACAAACATGTAAGAAGTTTAGCGTTCGAGATTGTTATCTTTAGTTACTGTCCTGTCGACAATGTAGATGGATCACTTTCTGCAAGTAGAAACTTGGAAAACAACTTTGATTTATGATTTAAAAGAAAACCACGATGGGTGTTTGAAAAAATCGTGAATTATCTACGTAAGGAAACTTCATTCCTGTAAATCCTATTCCGGAGGGATAGACAGTGATTCCTAATACATATATACTTTAAGCCAATGCATAGAAAATATTTTATTTTCGAGGGGAAACCTCCAAAAGGCGCTTGGACTTTTAGAAAAAAGACCAAGGAGTTTGCGATTTTTACCTCACTGAAACCGCTCTGGTACCTTCAATACGTGGAACCCTGTGACTTCTCATAAGACCACCCTGGAACCTCCTCTTTACAACACATGTTAGGGCACATCGCTGAGGAGACTGTGAGGAATCTCCCCGGAGACTCGTGTACCACCGTCTTGCCATCCTCGGTGAGCGGACACAATTTCCGCTCTGAGAGCCCGTGACCTTGGAGTCCCGTATTTTACATGGGCACTTGTAAAACATCAAAAGCCAGTGCACGGTTCCATTTTTTCATTAGTCATTTCCTATGGAGAAGAATTGGAAACAAACTCCACAGATACTTTTTTCAAAAAAATAACTTTAAATAAAAACTGAAAAGACCTCGCAAAAAACATAACCCTTCTTGCAGTCGGGTAAAAAAAGGTAAAATTTTACAATACTTTCATATTACAATATTAATAGATATGAGAGAACAATGTAAACTAGTCAACATGTAGTACCAAATAAGTAAAATGTAATTATCAATAAAAACTGGGCCGAAATAGAAAATAATCTATGAATCTTATTAAAAATTTAATTTTATTATCATTAATTTTATTGCAAAAAAAAAACATAAAAATAAAAAAAAAACCAACAATAACAGTAATAAATCAATATATAACAATAATAAATCATAAAAGAACTACTTTAAAAACATAGTCTCCTGCGACTCCTATTTGTACTAGCTTGACCAAGAGATTCAATCATATGGAAAACACAACAGCCCTGTTAGACGTAATAATCGAAAGTGCAGTTTGTCTAAAAAAAAAATCATTTCTCAAAAAAAAAACCACCTTCATTTCTGTAATAATTCCAATAATCTCTGAAAAAACTCCATAGCTCACTTTTCTAATATGCATGCAAATACAGTACCTACCATGACGAATACCGCATAATAACTTGAGGGGAATTCTCGATGGGGTATTAAGGTATTTCCCCGTGACTAATCGAGCTTGACGTGTTATAATTTCATTAAAATTTTACCCCTCAGGCCAATAACGATGATAATAGTCCTTAGGGAGACGGAAGGGGAATTGACCTTAAGTCAATAATAATTATTAACATGGAAACGATTTTAAATTAAAACTTGGTATTAAAAACCATTGATTTGCCAAAGCATATTAACATGAACGCATCAGGAATGAAGATATCCACAGGAGAACCAAGGTCACCGACATAGCCCAAAGAATCGCCAAACTTAAGTGGCAGTGGGCAGGGCACATTGCTCGTAGAACGGATGGTCGATGGGGCCGAAAGGTTCCAGGGTGGCGACCGCGCACCGGAAAACTCTGCGTTGGAAGGCCTCCCACAACGTGGACCGACGACCTGGTGAGAGTCGCGGGAATGCAGTGGATGCGAGACGCACAGGATCGGTCGTTGTGGCAATGCTTGGGGGAGGCCTATGTCCAACAGTGGATGTCTTTCGGCTGAAATAATGATGATGATGATGATTATTAACACAAACCATTCTCGGGCATATGGCCTGCGGAAATGTTCGCAAGAGTTACCGAGGTCCTAGACGCAAAGGAAAACAGGTGGGTTTTAGTCAGTAATAGACTGCTGATTCAGAGCGGAAGAACCATGGGTAGACCAAAAGGGAACCCCGGGGTCCTGGGACACAAGGCAAAGAAAGAACTTAGGTTTGGTTTTAGTCAATAAAAGTCTGACACGCCCTCCTCCTCCACCCAGAGCGAGAGAAGTCATTCCCACCTAAACTGCACTAGCTGTGCCCATGTTGGCCTATGTGAAATAAAAACATTTGAATTTTGAAACGAAAAAAAAAAGTGCTTGAGAAGTTGAAGAATTCAAAACCCATAAAAAAGGGCATAAACATTTACTAATTAAGAAGAGACTTGTAGCCTTGCTTATCTTCATACAATTATTATGTTATCAGTTAGAAATATACATTTCTATTCCTATCGGGACTATTGAAAGTATCACTGTACCTACATACATCAACACTTAGCCCATCATCACGTTCATCCCAACCTTCTCATTATTTTTTCCACTATCAAACTAACTTTTTAATATCAAAACCATCCATATTATAAACATAATTCACTAAACGTCAACAATCTGTTTGTTCCCTACACATTTTCTGCGCCGGGAGACATTTCCATCACATCCTAAGAAGCTTATCTACAGTAACAGCGCTTCGCAAAGGGACCGGCTTTCATTCAAGATCACCAATTTCTTACTTGATTGGGCCGGCTGATGGCTTTTGGAACAAAGGACTCGATCAAGTCGATGCAACAAATACGAAACACATCATTTATACATATGTATAGGTATGGTCTTTTATTCATGAATTTGCTCACCATGTTGATTTAGCTTCCAATACATCTTTAGATAACGCTCTATCAAGCAAGCTGATTGAGTAATTTCCTGTCTCTTGTACAACAACAAAGCTCGATAAACAAATTTTGATTTGAACGCTTTATCTCTATCTCTTACTACTCTCCGGTACTTTTGCCACATAAATATCGCCGCTCTCAATCGACGCATCAGAAAACTGTTTACCAAATAGTCGACAGCCTAACTTTTTTTTTCTGTGGGAAAATCATCCAATGACATCCCCCGCTCTTGGACGGAACGGGAGGGTGCGTGAGACTTTTAATGATTAAAAACCCACTCCTGTTCCTTCATTGCCTTTCATACCAGGGTCAAGTCTTCGTTTCAGAAGCAGACCCTTGGCCCCAGTAGGCTTCGACCCTGCTGGGCTCCTACGGTTTGCTGACATCTCCTTGAGGCGCGCATGGAATATTATGCGCCGTCGACGACTTGGGCTCGGCCCGGACAGTTACCGGACGGTTGGACGGCGAGCTACCCATTGCTCGCTGTCCGCAAGCCCGCGCCTACGGTGGCCGGAAATGGGGATCGGGATACTGGCGGCTAGGGGCGTGAGGGCCGCTCCCTCGCGCGTGCAAATGCGGCCTCCTCCTTTGCTAACATTACTGCTTCGCAGAAGGAGGCGACCGCCTGCCACTCCTCCTCGCTTCGGACCATGGCCTGTACCAAGGCCCGGCACGAGAGATCGTTGCCACCGATCTCTCCTACGAGGACACGGCGGTGCTCTGCCCAAGCGGGGCACACCTCTACCGTGTGCTCCACCATGTTCTCATGGTGGTGCGACGGTCTAACCTAGGGTACGTTTCCTACGTGATCGAAAATAAACTAGGTAAGATTTGGCAGTGGGCAGCCTAAGAACTTCCACAAAGTGTACCTGGTGTAAATCGTGACAGTGCACTGGATGCAAGAAGCATTAACTAATAATATATTACTCAGCTTGGTCACCGAAAATTCATCATCAACAAGGAGCTATCGGCTACTATGCTACGAACATGGGAGCTATCCCACGTACGTAGTTGTCACACTGAAGTGAAAATGACAAAATCAAACAGCTCGAAAAATCTCTTGAGAGTAACCTCACGTGCCTCACTGTTCCAACACTTCATTCAATTGAAACTTTTTACAGAAGAATTGAAATGGACAGCTGACCTGACAACCATGTTGATCTACTTCGAAACTTGTTCTAACAACAACTGCTGATAGTGTTATTGTATTCCTATTCAAATGTCAGAGAAAACAACGCCTTTTGATTTTCATGCAGCTGATAGTTTAGGACGATATTAAGAGATGCCTATATCCAACAGTGGGTAAAATCATACTGGGTAATTATAATAATAAATCCTTTATTATCAGATTTAGACGAAATACACAAATAATCTTTCAAAATAATAAACTAATACATAGAAACTATAACAAATTCATCGTGTTTCGTTGCGAGGTCGGTATCCTTCGACAAAATCGTCGATACACGACACCCTTCGGCCAAAACAATCCTTTGAGGAAGGTCTCCATATGTATAGTAGGCCTGCACCACAAACGATTTAAAATTAGTGTTATGGCGCGACTCCAACTGCACGTCTATCAAAATCCAGTTTGTCTAATAAAATAATAATAATAATGATAATGGTATCATGTTCCATTATAATTATCTAAAGGGCCTCTGCGAGTTGGCTTCGGCTCCTCGTACGCCTTCCAAAGGTCCAGGACCTCAGGGTCCTGAGATAAATATTGAAAATAATGATAAGATGATAATTATAATAATGATATAATAGTAATGATGATAATTTGAAATCACTTCTCAGTCGTGCAATTTTGACAGAGTGGAGTCTTGCGCCACCGGTTCTCTCGTGATGCGACGCCTTGCAGCTCTGTGTTTGGCGGTTTGGGAGTCGTCATTGATGCTGGAGTGTGTCACAGATTAAAATTTGATGAGGTTCGTCTATCGTGTTGGAGAGCGCTTACGTGATCTTCTACCCTTGACTTTCCCTTCCACCACCAATCGTTCATTCGAGTCGTCGTTACGGGTGATATGCCCAAAGAACTTCATATTTGCACAGTTGACGATAATCTATCTTAATTTTAAACACTTGCTTAAATTTCAATCACACTATAATATTATCTCACTTCACACTAATAATCACTTACACAGGCGAAATTTTACATATAGACATATGTGTGTATGTATAAAGATGTATGTTTGTGAATCCTTCAGGGTCAAGTGGCTGAAAGGATTTAGATAGGCACATGGGTAGATTATGCCCTGAATTAGCACATAAGATACTTTTTATCCCGGGAGTATGTTCTCTTAGAATAATTTTCTACTTTGACGCGGGCGAAGCCACAGAAATAATAATAAGCTAGTATTACATACGAAGTTCATTTCTCTTACCTTCGATTTATTTAAAATAATAACTGTATCATCAATTTAATGACGTTGAACAATAAACAAAATAAAGCCGAAAGCACAAAATACAGGTAGGTAGTGATACATAAATTAAAACAGTTTTTAATGAGTTTCAAAATTAAATTACGTTGGTAATTGAAACTTTTGCAACGTTATTTTATGAACCAACGCTTTGAGGGATTAAAAGTATTAACATTAACATCAGGTCAGTAAAAATGTATTCACGGTACTGGGATCTGTGGTACAATGCTGTTAAGGTGATTACAACTGTGAGATATTACCGACCCTGCTCTAAAATTCAGTAGCTTGGAAAAAAGCGGAAACAAAACACATTTACGACATTCGTGCAAAGACAAAGCACCTATGTGAACTTATTGCAAATAAGTAAATAATCATACATATACAATATTGCAAAGATATGTGGTGTAAAATAAAGTATACTCTGTTTTATATCTACTACTGCAAAAGCAATCTATACTAATAATAATTATAAAACTGATGAGTTTGTTTGTCTGTTTGAACGCGCTAATCTCAGGAATTACAAAATAAAAGAAAATATATATGTCGTGGCTAGACCGTAGAATTGATTACTTCATGATGTGACCGGCCATATCATGAAATAGTTGTATTTCATGATATGGCCAACTAAAACTGGCCAGATCGTTTAAACGTCAACGTTTCATGATATTTCTATCAACGTTTGACCATATCATAATGTATATAATATATTGTTGTATATGTGTATATTGTAGGGTTTCCATAACATTAAGGGTTTAATAAAAATTCCAATTAAAGAATGTTAAAGATAAATAAGACATTTTAAATAGTTTTAATTTTAATAGAATAACCACTAAATAATGTATTAGAGATTGAAATCTACAAACCTGTGAAATACATTCTGAACTCCAAGATTTTTTTACGTTGTGCTCGTTTTTTGAATGACTTTCGTAAAATTAAAGTATTTTTTTATCGTAATGACATTTCACTATATTATTATTATCAATTGGCACATTATCACTAACAGTTTTACCAGAATAACCACAAGAATAACTGTCCGCCGCCATGATTCATAACAAAAACAAAACAACATCAGCGCCTCTAACGGTGGATAATATAACTATTTTAAGATGTGATCAACCATGTTTGGCCATATCATAAAATAATCATGCGTTTAGCCGTTCATATCGTTAAACGCAAAGTATTCATTGATTTGGCTTGCCCATGATTATCATGGTTCTATATCATGAAATGCCACCATTTCACACGATCAATTCTAAGATCTGGCCACGACATATATATTAAACGTTAACATTTGATGATATTTCAATCCTCGTTTGGCCTACTTTATTTAGATCTTTTATTGTCATAGAAATCCTACATCTCAACAACCCTCGTTGGGCCATATCATTTATGGCCAAACGAGGATTGACATATCATCAAATGTTAACGTTTAAACGATCTGGCCAGTTTTAGTTGGCCATATCATGAAGTGATCAATTCTAAGATCTGGCCACGACTTATATATAACATCACACCACGACCCACGGGAGCAGAGCAGTAATCTAAGACGCGGGGGAAACCACGGGGGACAGCTAATGTTTTTTTTTATTTTTTGGAGCAGTTTACCCACAAGAAGAAATTCTTTTCAAATATTCCTTTATAAATGTCCCCATACCAACATGCGTTTCTTTTAAAATATCCTCCGAAAAAGAAAAAACCACCCCACGCGGGGTCAGGTATACATTCCTTAAGTTCAATATGCAGTTCATCTTGTTTTATCTACATACGTAAAAAGGTTCCAGAGGTATCAGCCAAAACGGTTTATTTTACGGCCCTCGAGCAAAACTGCAGCTAACTACAAGTTTAGTCCATGTAGTCCAGTCCACTACAGTTTTGGGGTTTATTCGACCTGACGTTTTATTTTGTACGCGTAACAAACCTTTTAGAAACTGCGAATGTAGCACACCGAGTGTTTTTTGTACGACTTTTTGGTAAACAGACAACCCTTCAGAGTACCCTGCCTATCTAGTCTTTTTTGTAAATATCTGAACTTTATTTATTAAAAAATCTCGCAGTTGTTTGTGAAATATGAATCGTTGGCGATGCTAACGTTTGAAATAAAACTTTGTAAAAAAATAACTATGTTTTTTTCCACTCAATCTGTGCATGTCGATTCTGTTGACGGTTTTGCTACCGTAGTTTTTGACCTAAGTTGAATTTATCTATTGCTAGCGTCTGTCGGCGGCTTCGCCCGCATCGTTTGTTGGTTGAAAATATAGCCTATGTCCTTCTCCAGGCTTCAGACTATCCATATAAAATTTTATCACAAACAGTTCAGCAGATTAGCCGTGAACTGTTAGTCCGTTTCTTTATCTGTGAGGATGTATAATCCTCACAGATAAAGAAACGGACTAACAGTTAGAAGTTATTACTACCACTTCCTTTTTATAATGTCAGGTAAGGATTAGTATGCATACTATTTATTATTGAAGAGTATTACTTAATAACACTGGTCAAGAAAATATCAACTTTTGTAAACCCATGAAATCATACACACACAAAACACAGTAATTTTATATCTTGGTTAGCTCGAGTTTTTTTTTTGTGGATATCAATTAAAAACCTTAAAAATTAATCATTTTAAAATATATTACAAAAATAAATCTTATATCCAAGTATTGGTTATTTTTACATCTTTCTCTCATTGACATTAAATGGCGCCCATCTTGGCTTAACTAAGGATTTTAATAAAATACATGTACCAAATACGAGAACCTGCCGATATCTTAAGATTAACTCTCATTGTTTGCCATACTCCCAAGATTCCGTTCTATATCAGCACAGGCGTTAGAAGTAATGAAAGGGTAGCATTTCTAGATAATTGCGAAGATATGAGGACAATTCGACTTATCGCGAGAACTATCTGCGAAGATGTATTACATCTGTTGATGAAGCAAGTTCTCGAGCCGACCTTCATTAGTAGTTAGCATCTTGATTTAGACTTAAGTATCTAGATAGGCCGACGTATATCATATCAGACTTTGCTTTGATCTTGATTTACATGGATTATGATTTAAGAGCCTTATTGTACTTGCTATTTAATCAAAATTAATATTGGTTAGACACTGAATATGTCATTATATTAATTCTAGTAACCTTTTCATCAACTGGGGTAATAAATCGGCGACCTGTTTATGTCCCATAAATTAATAAAATAAAATCTATTTCCTATTATTAATCGCTTTAATAAACTGATATTACTGACATACCTACTGATTCATAATAAAAAAAAATGTCGATTACGTACATTTTCAGTCGACAGCGATGCGAAGGAATTTTTTGAAGCCATATTTTAGTTACGAGTTTATTACCTTTAGTGTATATATAGTTTTAATTAGTGAAGTGTTTTTATTTTCCTTGTTTTGGTATTGAATTAGATATAATTCTTAATTATTTTATAACTAATTCAATACCAAAACAATGAAAATAAAAACACTTCACTAATTAAAACTATATAAACACTAAAGATAATATTATATTTTATATTTAATATCTCCATAAAAAAATATGTAAGATGATGACGTAAATGTTATAAGAACCACGGTTAAGTACTATAGATAAGTTTTACTTGATTAACTAAGACACGAAAATAAAATAAGTGATTTGAGGCCGTTTTAAAAAAGAACGGTCGAATTTGTTCGTCTTTAAAAGGACCTAATGCTGTGCACGGTTTCCAATGCCTACTATAAAGATAGTCGTTTGACATTTATGACACCCTAGTGAGTAGTGGAGAATCCTTGTGGGTTCAATTTCCGCAAGGAGACACAACGTTCGCATGCCCTATAAAACAAACATATGACCCTTAGAGTTTAATAGTTTGGCAGTACCTAAAATATACTCAAATACATATAGCGTAGAGAGGCACATATAGCGTAGAGAGATAGGTACATTAGCGTAGAGGATTGTTCGAAAGAGTTACCATTCCTCTGGAACGCTAAGAACAACTGAAAAACACAGGTGGGTTTCCAGAGCGGCAGGAATTACTTGATGATTTCACATCTCAAAAAAAAGATATAGCGTACAAAGCATCAAAATGGGACTAATCGTATTGTTCACAATCTAAAGCATAAATAACATTTCATTTCATTGGACGAGCGCGATAATTATATATAATAATAATAAGCCTGACATAGTGGTGATAGATCGACTAGAGCGTCGCACAATGATTGTTGATATAGCGGTCCCCCATGACGAGAACCTCGTGAAAGCTGAGAAAGATAAACAAACTAAATATCTTGACTTAGCTCGCGAGGTTGTCGACATGTGGGAAGTGGATAGAGCAGTCATTGTGCCGATAGTCGTAACGGCGAATGGCTTAATAGCTAAGAGCCTCGAACAACATCTGAGGAGGCTCTCGTTGGGCAGCTGGATTAAGGGCTTGATCCAGAAAGCGGTACTCCTGGACACGGCGCGCATTGTTAGGAGATTCCTCTCTCGGGAGCCCTGACCACCGGTAGCTTGGACCCTGTTCCCGATGCCGGTGGGCTACTATTTTTTATATTTTTAAATGTTTTGTTATTATGTTTGTTTTTAAGAAATATTTAAAAATGTAAATAATATGTATATATAGAAAATAAATGTAATAATAATATAATAATAATAATAACTCTTTATTTCAGGCTGCTAAGGCCCATAGACACTATACATAAATAACAATCTTAAAAATAATAAACTAATACATAATAACATTCTATTTTTATTTATTATTAAAACTACGTTGGGTCGGCGACGTATTGCGCTGAGTCGTGGTGTCATGTAGCCTTCCGCGAAAGCGCCGATACACGACACCCGTCGGCCAAAATTCTTCCTTCATGAAAGTCTCCAGATGTTGAGTCGGTACCCGTACAACAAAAGATTTGAAGTTGATCTTGTGACGTGACTCCAACCTTTCAACTCTCAGGATGAACCTGGTCTTCATCTTTATGTACTCCACGACATCCTCTACGCTCGTGGAGTGATGCAGACGTGACACGTACAGCTGCGTCGATGGAATAGCGGGACGCAGCAACATGTTCGGACCTGTCAATGCGGTACCGCACTGATTGCGACAAGCAGGCTTCTTCTTCTTCTTTACTACACGAACAAAGCCTTCTTCATCGACCTGTCCTTGGCTTGTTACCAATTATTCCAATAATATTTTTATTGGAACAATAAACTTGTTTACAAAATTTTAAGTGTTCGTTAACAACTACATTAGTTTAAAACTGTGTTGTAGCCATTAGCGTCCACCTCCAAGAGGGAGACCGTCTTTGCCTTTGTTCCAGGGCCCCGGGGATCTTTTTCGCATCACACATGGCCGGGCTTCGACCCTGCTGGGCCCCTACGGTTGCTGACATCTCCTTGAGGCGCGCGTGGAATACTACGCGGTGTCGACGCTTCGCAGAAGGAGGCGACCGCCTGCCACTCCTCCTCGCTTTGGACCATGGCCTGTACCAAGGCCCGGCGCGAGAGATCGCTGCCGCCGATCGCCCCCACGAGGACACGGCGGTGCTCTGCCCAGGCGGGGCACACCTGTACTGTATACTCCACCGTATCTTCTGGGCGGTCCACACAATGGTGACACCCGGGCGTTTCTTCTACACGAATCTGGTGCAGGAACCTCCCGAACTTACCATGTGCGGTGAGGACCTACGTCGTGCGAGAGGTAAGGAAACCGTGTTGCCTTTTCAGCCACTCCTCCAAGAGGGGACTTACCGCCATAATTATGGAGTGCCCAATCAAAAATACACTTAAAAGTAACTAAATGAAAGCACCAACAAGATGAACAACACCCAACCAAGCACTCCGGTCGAGTTAATGCAAAAATAAAACTAACGAAAGACCTAATCCGACGGTACCGCAAACATTTCGAACACGTAAACCAAAACAAAATAAACTATCTACCGAAATTAAATAAACCTGCCTGTAACCACTTTGCCTTAACGCCGTAGAGCAGGGGCGCTCAAACCAATTACATTTTTATAGAAATAGAACGCATTCCTTGTAGTTTTAGTTTCGCTCGCTACCTCCTGTGGCGCCACCAGCGCTATAAACATATTTGTTCTTTGCAATAAAACTAGTTTTTGGTAAATTATAAAACCTTACACATTTGACTGGTCAATCGCATGAATTTCCGAGCATAAAATCTTCATATTTTTAAAACAGACCCGTGGTCTTTTTACACATACCAACGCCACAAGTAAGAGAATATTGATTTTAGTATTGAAGTGTGTTTAGACAATTGACTCTAGTCATTCTTATTCATCATCATCATTTCAGCCGAAAGACGTCCACTGTTGGATTCTAATTCACTGGGGACATAAGTTTAAGTTTATAATTTTTATCGATTGAGCCTCAAACTTTTACTGACTAAAACCTTCCTGTGTTCCTTCAGTTACCATTTGCGTTCCAGGACCTTAATAAATCTTTAGATCAGTCTCGCAGCCCTAGTGCCCCGTCAGTTTTGATGACAGCTCTTTGAGACGCACGTAGAACACAACGCGCGGCGAGCTACCCATTGCTCGCCGTCCACAAGCCTGCGCCTACGGTGGCCGGGATGTCGGGGGCGTGAGAATGTACTCTCTCTCATGGTTTCAGCCACCAAGGAGATAACTGATTCCCATTCCTTCTAGCTCCGTACCATGACCTGAACCAAGGCCGGACGCGATAGATCGTTGGTGGCGATACGGCGATGCTCTGCTCAAATGGAGCATACTTCAACGGTATATTTGGGTTTGAGCACCCCTGCCGTACAGTATTTATACGAATCGTCCGAAAACTAACATGGATCCGAGTGGATTCAAATTGGAATCAAACATGGCTGCCTTAGCATATCAAATCGATCTGCAGTCAGGCGCCAATTAGCAGTGTTGACGTAGGCATTACTTACCTGATGCTCAGGTGCTCACTCTAGTGATGCATTTTGGTAATGTAGATTAGTTAATAAACTTAACGTCATATTGAATTGGGATCGCGTATTTTTAAGTTTCGGAAGAGCGAAGTGCCCTAACACAGGCAATTTTGTCTAAAAGGGCACTTCAGCCAACTAGATGTAGTACAAATTTTGTGAATGGAAAATAAATTATTTGTATTTGTAATTATTTGGGATATAAATTAGGGTCATAGCTGATTTCGGGTTGTGGAATTGTTGGGGTAAACGGCCTAATATTTGGCTAACCGTAAAGTTTGTTTGATTCACCAGCTGTTGTGGCACAGTGGGCCATTATGTCATTGGCAAGTAAAACAAAGGGATATAGGAATATATGTATAGAGTAACAGCCGCACGGGTCGATTTTCAATGTTAAGCAACGCTTGCCGAGGTCAGTCTGTGGATGGGTTGCATCGTAACATTTCGAGATCCTTCCGTGTCTAAGAAATGTTTTTTTTTTCGGTGGGAAAATCATCTTATGACATCCCCCGCACTTGGGCGGAGCGGGAGATTGTGTCAGACTTTTACTGACTAAAAACCCACTCCTATTCCTTCGTTGCTTTTCGTACCAGGGTCGAGTCTTCCTTTCAGAATAACACCCTTGGCCCCAGTAGGCTTCGACCCTGCTGGGCCCCTACAGTTGCTGACATCTCCTTGACGCGCGCGTGGAACAGTACGCGCCGTAGACGAAATCTTGATCTTGTCAAGAAATATCGTGTTATCTAATTTCAGAAAGACGCACTAGTCGCTTCATATAAAATACTAATATTTAGCTTCATCCGGTTAGACTCGAAGCCGACTCCAACATTGGGAAAGGCTGGGCATATTGATTGTTAGTGCTGCAACTGTGTCAGAATTGCTGGAAGCATTAGCTTTCCTTTTAGGACGGGTTACAGGTGCGAATTAATTAAAAGATTTTAGATTACAAACCAATAAATAACATGTTTTTTTTTATTCATTTCAGAATGTGCACCTTTTGTGAGTCAAAAGTTAGTCATCAAACTGTGTGAGCCTTTATAATTTCGTAGTGTTATGGCTGGAGCTATCACCGTATAAGCCATACGGGGCCCCCAGGTTTCAGGGTCGCGACATATGGCAGCATAAAATCGTAAAATTTTGTCTTCAAACTCAAATTCTTATTAATGAGAGGATCTTTCGTTGGGCCTATTTCATAACAAAAACTATATCCCTTTTGGAATTTACCGCAGTTGCGTTGTAAAGGGTCCCATTTTTTTATTATACAGGGGCCTGTATTTTTTTAGGACCACCTACGCCACTGGTAAAGAAAAATATGGCACAAAAAATTCCACGCCAATACAGTCACAAAAAATACAGATAGATACATTTTACCTTATACAAAAAATACCTGATGAAGCTCCCATCAAACGCACAGGATACTACCATCAGGTACCCACAAAATTACCCAATGCAAAGTTTACGTTCATTGCTTATATCCCATCTACCGGGCGATCACATCTCGCGGCTTATGGCTACGTAAAACTGGCTCCATTTAGGTCCCAACTTATTAAACTTATGTAGTTTCAGAAGACTGAATGGGATTGGAACATCACTATTTCGATAAAATGTGATAGTAATGTTGTCCAATCTGATTATCTGTTTCATCAACAAAACTCGTTATTCTAATTATGCACATACGTTGAGAATCGACACTTTTTGTACGTCAAAAGATAATCAAACAGCCCGTTCTTGATCACTAGTATTGTAGCTTGAGTCTTCGTCAATCGATGTTTTCGTCGCATCCTCAAAATTTACTGGTCAGAGACCTTCTCTAATGTAGAGCTGTTGGAGAAATTTCACGAAAGCCTGATCAACTGCAAGATTAAACGTCTTAAGTGAAATGGGTTGGTCACACTCTTCGGAGGGATTCCGATCACATAGCTAAACAGGCCTCGGAATGCAATCTTCTAGGAAAAAGGAAGCGTGGCCGTACTCGGCAAACCTGACGAAGCACCCTGTTTGTAGAAGCGACTGACATCGGAATAACATGAAGCGAGGTGAAGCATGGAGCCAAGACAAGTCGCGATGGTTGTCTTCTGTGGACGCCCTTTGGCCTCTGCTAGGAGACATATAATCTTAAGTCAAGTCAGAACTGAAGTTAAAAAGAAGTGGCGGAACAAGACCCACATCAATAAAATCAGAAAAATATAGAATCATAATACATGTTACTTTATTTTACGCAAATACCTGATGAAGTTCCTATCAAACGCACAAGGTAAATAAATCCATGTCCACAAATTACCCTGTGCATTACATGCAAAAGTTTACATTCATTTCCTACATTACATTTATTACTCAGCTACCGGGCGATCACATCTCGCGGCGTATAGCTAGGTAAAACTAGCTCCGTTTACGACCCTACTTATTAAACTTATGTAGTTTCGGACGGTTGAATGGGATTGGAACATCACTATTTCCCTAAAAGCTGATGGCGATGTTGTCCGCTCTGATATCTGATATTATCTGTTTAATCAACAAATGTGTTTCTGCTATGAGCTGGTGTAAAGTTGCGACTTTGGATACATTTTGGGTAGGGGTTTTGATAAAGCTGCAGTTGTAATAGCTCAAAGATATACTTATTTTGAATGTTATCAGATCAAAGTTGGAAAATGTGTGGGTAAGAATTCATGATTATGAAAACGGTATCAACGTTTTATTTTCTGAAAACATTTGGTTTAGAAGAAAGGGCATAAGAATGAGTACAAATTAAAACATAATAAGTAGATATCTGAAATGATACTGTAGGAACCAAGTGCTTTTTAGTAAAAAAAAATATATGAGAAATCTTCTAATGAATTCTCTCGCTCTAGGGCAGAGCGTGAGAGCATGTTAGACTTTTACTGAGTAAAACCGACTGCTATGTTCATTCATTGCCTTCCTTCCAGGACCTCGGGGTTCTCGTTCGCACAACCCATGGCCTCAGTATGCTTCGACCCTGCTGGGCTCCTACGATTTTGCTGACATCTTAAGGCTCGTGTGAAACACTACGCGCCGTCAACGACTCGGGCTCGGTCCGAACGGTTATCGGACAGCCGGACGGCGAGCTACCCATTACTCGTCGGCCGCAAGCCTACGGTAAGAAACCTTGCCGTAAACCATTCGCTTACCAACTGGGCATTAGGGAACACGTGTCAAGATACCATTGTGGCAAATATAATATTAACTACTGTCAGATCAGCAGTGTTAAACACTCATACATCAACCCTCAACGTCAGAACTCCATCAGTGCCATATAGCATTATTAAACAATAAATTGGTGACCCCGACGTGATCTGAGATGAGTGAGTAGTTATAGGCACTCGAGGTCACCAATGTGTAAGTGTTTGATACTAATGGCGTTGATGACATGACTGGAGCCTCAAGTTAACAAGGCAACTAGCGAACATTTGCCTGCTACGGTGTTCCCGTTCGATTATAATTTAGGTGTCTTCAAGGCTAGAGTGAATAGAGTCTTAATAAAGTAGTGCGGTTCACCATCAACGACTGCATCACTGCTTACCATCAGGTGGATCGCAGTCAAGCACTGCTTTATATCATTTAATTAAATATTATCACTGTCTGCCAGTGTCCGATAAATTCAAAAACTGCGGAACACATTTTATTTCAGTTTCCACTAATAGACAGAATGCTTCGTAAGAAAGGTTTTAGGTGTATAAAAAAGACAAAAACAACTTTTATTTCAACTTGTTCCTCATTACATACAAATACCTACGACTGCAACATTAACTACCATTAAAAACGTTCTTAATTACGTGACAGTAATTGTGGAAACGACCCAGTTAACGCGACATTAAACTGATATTAGAAGTCGATTAAGCTTCCCCAGTTACTTCCTTAGTACGTTCATTACTACCTACAATACATCCGCTAAGCTTTCGAGGCATCGAACGCATAGTTTGCAATTTGTAAAATGCACTGGCAGTTTAACTCTGCACTGTTTTGCACTGTAAGGCTTAAAGTCACCCATAGGGTAATGAAAGAGGAGGAGGAGAACCCAGGTTACTGACATAGACCAAAGAATCGCAAAACTTACCCACTACCACTTGGCAGCGGGCAGGGCACATTGCTCGCAGAACAGAAAGTCGATAGCGCCGAGAAATTCTGGAGTGGCGACCGCGTACTGGAAGACGCAACATTGGAAGGCCTCCCACAAGGCGGAGCGAAGACCTGGTGAGAGTCGCGAGAATCCGATGGATGCGAGACGCCCAGGACCGTTCGTAGTGGCGACACTTGGGGAGGCCTGTGTACTATAATGGACGTCTTTCGACTCAAATGATGACGATGATGACTGTCAGTTTTCAAAAAGCATCGAAATAGGAAAAAACAGAGACTAAAGATCCTTCAGGATTTACGAGGGAATTTGAAAAAAAAATCAACTAAAAATAGAATGTCAACACTCACCTCAAGAGGCCTTTTGGAAAAATTACGTCATAAATTTTAAGTAGGTATCCCCCTTGCGAACGACACTCAGACTGAAAAAACATTGAATAACAAAAAGAAAAATTATATTTAATGCGTACCAACCGTTTTCCATGACCTCCTTGAGCGCCAAAAAGCGTTAAGAGACCCTTTGTGAAACGCTCCGATGTATTTTTTTTTATTATTTTTCTTTGTCTCAGAACCTTCAGAAGTACCTACCCCGTCTGTTAAAATAAAATATTCGACCCGTGAAATAATTGCGGCGGTAATTTTTTGCCCTCATTCAACAACATCTATTATAGAGTGGTCCTTCGTTAATTTTGGATAATTATTGCGCCTCCGTTGTTATCAAATGGCACGTGTTAAAAATGGAAATTTATTTTTAGGAAAATATTTAAATTTACTAACTGGCGCGGTAATAATCATTAAACTTTGCGAAATAAAATTTGTCTCAGAACAACAACAATTAACCCAAAAAAAGTTACTTTTGGAGTTTGCCATAGTATCTATTTAAATGGATCCCTACAGGCTGATAATTTAATAGATAAAGGTCATGAACTTTTCCTCAGTATTAATATGAAACGCGTTTTTTCATACATATTGTGATAATCTACCAGGGCCACCATGACGTTTTAAAATGTCAGGTGCCTGAGCGAGAAAAAAGGATGGAGCTATACACCCTTTAAAGCTCCATCCCATTAATAGTTCAATTTAATTCGTCAAATGGATCGCGTAGAGCCTGAAAATAGACTTTCAACTTTAAAAAGCGTCATCTCGTGGGAAAAGGTGGAACTACGGGCGCAGTTCATAAGAGAATCTTTTAACTACAAAACTTTCCTCACCCCTTGCTAGATGTCGCTGTGCTACTAACATGTCGTACGATGGTGACCTTATCTTACTGAAAACGGGCAAATGAACTAAATCGGAAAAACCCCAACAGATGCTCCTAGTGGTTTGAAAATTCTTCACCAAGTTTCATATAAAATTGTGAGCAGTAAACAATTGAATTAATTAAAGCAATTACAATTATTTCTCAATTGCAGCTATTACAATGTTAACCGACGTATCGAAAATAACGAGACCTTTTTTCGCTGAAATAGTAGTTATTTCTTTCTAATTGCAATGAAAGGTAATAAATTGGTCACGCATCAAAAATAATAGTTCCACTTAAAAATTTAATAGAGTATAATTCCCTTCGTTAAGTTTAATTAAACTTTTATTCGAAATAGTACCTAAATGACTAGAATAAATAGTTTTTATACAATACAAATATAATATATTTAATTTATAAGTATGTGTTATTTTTTAAGCGGAACCTTAAAAAATAACACAATACTAGCTATACCCAAAGAGTAAAACAGGACCCTATTACTAAGACTCCACTATCCAACCGTCTGTCTGTCTGTCCGCCCGTCACCAGGCGATATCTCATGAACCGTTATAGCTAAATAGTTGCAATTTTCATAAATTATGTATTTCCGTTGCCGCTATAACTACAAATAAGTAGTTCATTGTTTTTTTTTTCTTTCCCTAAAATTTATTTTTATTTATCTATCTTATTCAAATCTATTAGCACATAATACCGTGCCGACGTCTATAGGTCGATACCATTACCGGTCCACGTCGACAATCAGCGCCGTAGACTCATCGCATTTTGCGTGTGGTCACGGCATTATGCTGAGCGTTCGGCCGTTATGCGCGGATGTGGTGCATTTTTTTTTCACATAATATACTTATAATTTGTTAGTTCTAAATTAGCGCCTTGTTCCGCCAAATAAAATATTTTTCTTTCTTGTTTTTCTGTAAATACTAAAACAGAATAAAATAAATATTTAAGTAGGGCTCCCATACAACAAAATTGGTTTTTTTTTGCCATTTTTTGCTACAGACGGTTAACCTTTCGTGTGCGAGTCCGACTCGCACTTGGCCGGTTTCTTTTACTTTAATTTGAGATTTCAAAAACTCTTCTTTTCTTATTTCTACCCACTATTATCTACATTTCTTCTAATCTCTCCTTACGCAGGTCTGCTGGAAGAAATTTATTTTTAAAATAAGCTGTAGACAATTTTTTATAATGATGTACCTATCTTCTGTGTATATGTGTGTACCTACATAAATTATATAAATATCAAGTCATAATCGCTGATACCAACACTACACAAAATTAATACACGAACAGACTAACCAACGCTATTCTGGGCCGTCGAACTGTACAACAAGTTGTCATTGAAGTGTGGCCGGACAGACTGGAGAGTATTTCAACTTTAATCGAGTTGTGGGAGCGCATTATGCTTGCATCGCGATAGCTGGGATGCCTCCTACCAATCCACAATTGGATCTTGATGGGATTACCAACCGCTCTTTGCTAAATCAAGTGCTTGGACGCTGGGGCATGGATCGTCGATGATGATGTGTGTGGGTCTTTGATTAGTGCGACTGTCTTGACATATTTAGGTCATGGGGGGACCGTGCCTCGACCCCAGTATGATGTAGCGCCCACCCCAGGATGTTGGGTTACAGATTTGAAGTTTTATGTTGAACGCCAAAATACTGATAACTTCACAAAAAAATCAGGCATGTCAGGGACGAGCCCCCCCAATTACAAATAACCCCCTAAAAGATAAGCTAATGTTCATCGGTAAGCTTTCAAATCTTCTTTAAAGCTTTCTTCACTAAATAAGGACTTTTAATTGATTAGTTATAACTAATCCAATTTCATTGGTAAGACATAGAGTAGGTACGAGTAAAATTTTTACATAAGACCTTTATTATAATACTGATGTACACAAATAAAGATTAATTAATTGATTGATTGTTTCACGCGTGCACACACTAATCTAACAAATAATTTAAAATAAAACCAAGTTCACGTCAATGCAATTGGTAAAAAACACAATAGAGTTAGTCCTTACTTTGCACTTTACAGCACTGTTCCATAAGAGAAACAAAGATATTGCTTTCGATCCATTTGACAAATGGGTAACCGTCGTAAGGCCACCCAATGCATAAGTACCTATTTATAAGTTACGTATGACCCAAGCCACCTAATATCTAGTACAAAAATTTGCATCTTATCTAATTTTTGTAAAGTAGACACCAGATAAAGGCATAAAGTGCATTGACCTTCTTACATTTATTGTCATTCTAACAGAAATCTATATACCTACATAAAACAAAGTCGTGTTAGTTATAGCACTTTAACTCAATAACGGATGGACTGATTTTAATGATCTTTGCTTCATTAGATACGTCGCCATCCTGAATAGCAGAATAACTATTAAAATAGGTATCGGAAATATTCACGTAGAAAGAAATACGAAAAATATCAAAAAAAAAAAAACAGTCAATTATTAGCTAAAAGGTAATCGAAGAAAGAAAAACTTTTTTTCCCAGAAAAAAATAAAATAAAATATAAATTCCGAGCAAAACGGCCGTACGCTCAGCATAATGCCGTGTCCACACGCAAAATGCGACAAGTCCACAGCGCTGGTTTTCAGCGTAGGCCGATGACACACAATCAGTCACAATCACTACATTAATTAACTGTTAGGCGGTACGAAGTTCGCCGGGTCAGCTAGTAAAGACATAACGCTGTCTTGAATCGACATCTATCGTGATCCTTTACGTTTTCTAGCTATGAAAAACAGATCATTGTTTATTGTCCTGGTACCTACGCAGATATTAGGATAAATCAATGTGCTTTATTCCAATTTTTTTTTCTGTGAGAAAATCATGCAATGACAATTGCTCTTGGGCGTAGCGGGAGGGTGTGTCAGACTTTTACTGACTAAAACCCACTCCTGTTTCTTCGTTGCCTTTCATACCAGGGCCGAGTCTTCCTTTCAGAAACAGACCCTTAGCCCCAGTAGGCTTCGACCCTGCTGGGCCCCTAAGGTTTGCTGAGATCTCCTTGAGGCGCGCGTAGAACAGTACGCGTCGTAGACGACTTGGGCTCGGTCCGGACGGTTACCGGACGATCGGACGGCGAGCTACCAATTGCTCGCCGTCCGCCCGCGCCTACGGTGGCCGGAAATCGGGATCAGAATCCCGGGGGCTGGGGCGTGAGGGCCGCGCCCTCGCGCTTGCACGTGCGGCTTCCTCCTTTGCTAATTACTGCTTCGCAGAAGGAGGCGATCGCCTGCCACTCCTCCTCGCTTCGGACCATGGCCTGTACCAAGACCCAGCGCAAGAGATCGCTGCCGCCGATCTCACCCATGAGGACACGGCGGTGCTCTGCCTAAGCGGGGCACATCTCTACCGTGTGCTCCACTGTGTCCTCCGGGCGGTGCACACAGTGGTGACACCCGGGTGTTACTTTCGCACGAATCCAGTGCAGGAACTTCCCGAACTGACTATGTTCGATGAGAACTTACGTCATGCGGAAGGTGAGAACGCCGTGAGGTCTTTCCAGCTACTCCTCAAAGAGGGGACTTACCGCCATAATTATGGCGTGCTCAAAGCTCTAAGCATACATACTTGTTATACTAATTATCTGGTGTCTACTTTAGATAGACAACCTTGTGCATTTGTTTTTCTAACCCTCTAGCTAGTAGGTTCTTGGACAGTGAACTACTTTGGTTCCCCAGAGAATCACGACCTCGGGCAAAGCCCGCTTTAAAAGCTGTTTGTGAATTTTACCCAACAATTTAATGTTGGAAGATTTACTTACAACATGAAGCAAGTTGTATATGTTACTAGTAAGCGAACGCTAATTTTTATCTTACTGTGGTGACTCTTTCGAACAATAACTCTCAAGATTATGTTCGTCCATAATAAAAATATTTATAAAGCACTCTGCAAAACAACTTCTTTCAACAGCAAACATCTTATAAATTAAAGCTTAATTAACGTTCTTTGACTTCAGATATCGAGTGCTTAAGAGGTCTCCCGTTGCGAGCTAATTGACTTTCTACAGTTACAATAACAGTAATTGCAACAATCGGAATCGGAAAGAAAACAATAGACTAAAACAATTTCTTTAATAAGGAAACTCTCTGAAGTAAATAGTTTTATCATTAGTTTAATCCATACTAATATTATAAATGCGAAAGTAACTCTGTCTGTCTGTCTGTCTGTCTGTCTGTCTGTTACGCTTTCACGCTTATACCGCTGAACCAATTTTGATGAAATTTGGTACAAAGATAGAATAGAGCTTGAGAAAGGACATAGGCTATAAATTATCACGCTATTTGCTATGGGGGGTGAGCAATATTCCAAAATGTCGGTTTTGACCGATTTGCCGTGACTTCGATCCCCAGTTATAGTAATAATTTTTGTGAGTATTTTGTCGTCTTTTTTGTATATAATATGCGATGGTACTTCGATTACAATAATAATAGGACTTTTAGCATATTTTTAACACATCTTAGACATTTTTACTCCATATTTTTGTAAAAAGTAATCAAACATGTAATAAAATTAAGTAGAAAAACGAAAATAATATTTCTTTTTTTCATTTAGCTACAAATTTAATATCTGAGATGAAAATCATCACGCTATCATCAACAAAAGGTTAAGCAGACAATGATGACGTTTATATAAGAACACCTATTTTAAATAAAAGTCAACGAGCACCGTAGTGCAGTCGAGTCTGGATTAGATCGGCACGTAAGGGGATAGTGGTTCAAAACTCAGTTTCTTTTTTGTGATAGTTTTGTTTTATTTTACTGTAAACAAGAAATTTTTACATATTTTTGCGTTCTTACTATTATTTTTATCGACAGTCTGGTTTCTACATCAGCACTTTCGAAGCAGTTTGGCAGATTATACTGACCTTCACTATACAAGACAGAAATCCAGCGGTTATGCATTCAAACGTCTACAAAGAGATCTAAAGAGATACAATAGGGCGGCTATCAGAAAAAATGTCTTAGAAAAACTGTCATCCTATGCCTCAGTGACGCCATCTGGCTTTGAATAGCAAACACATGAATTAAATTTGTCAAACTATTTATTTAACTATCGCTCGGTAGATGGCCAGGGGCCTTACCATGATAATGTCAAAATGTCAGACGTACGAGCGAAAAAGAGTGATGGAGCTATACACCCTATATAGCTCCATCCCTTTAACAGTCCGGTTTAGGTCGTAAAATGGATCACGTTATGAGCTCGTGGTAGAGCCTCAGTGTGTGATAAAGGTAAGGTTAAGCTTTTCAGCAATAGATGGCGTTATCACGTAATCAGCAAATGTTTCTAGACCTATTTATAAAAATTATTGAATTCTAATTAATTGCTTCGTAAATGCCAAAAATATTTACGAAAATAAACCGCAGTTAGGTCCAGTCAAGATTTGTAATAGCGTAAAGCGCGGTGGGCCTTGGGCGCGGTCGCCTCCTTCTGCGAAGCAGTACCTAATGCTAGCAAAGGAGCCGGCCGCACGCGCGAGACAATAACCCTCGCGACCCAGCCGATCCGAACCGCCCCTCGGTACGGTGGCCGGAAATCGGATTCCGATCCCGATTTCCGGCCACCGTAGGCGCGGGCTTGTGGACGGCGAGCAATGGGTAGCTCACCGTCCGTCCGTCCGGTAACCGTCCGGACCGAGCCCAAATCGTTGACGGCGCGTAGTGTTCCACGCGCGCCTCAAGGAGGTGTCAGCAACCGTAGGGGCGCAGCAAGGTCGAAGCCTATTGGGGCCATAGGTGATACGAAAGAGATTCCCGGGGCCCTGGAACAATGGCAAAGAAGGAACAGGAGTGGGTTTTATGTAATGTTTCTTTCTGGTTTATGTTATGATAAAACAACGCTGTATGATTTTAAAATTATTGGTTCATTAGATATACTAAAAGTATATTATACCGTAGAATTATCTTTTTTACAACACTAAATAAATGTTATTTAACGTAGGCTATCAAAAAAAAGTGGCTAAAGTAGTTTTCAGTTGCCAAAATGTATAAATAGTCTAAGTCACGGAGTTGATACTGAGGTCGATACCCACAGTTTTTAGCGTGTGCACCTTTTGCTTTTAGGTAGGAAATCATCAAATACCTTCCCACGCTCTGGGTAAAGCGAGAGGTAGTACCAGACTTTTACTGACTGAAACCCACCTGTGTTCCTTTAGTTGCCCTTAGCGTTCCAGGGCTATGGTAACTTGCACGCCACAATTGCGGCAGCAAATACCTTCTTTGAGGAAAGTCTAAAAAGGCTCTCTTTCCGCCTGACGCAGGTCTTCATCGAACGTAGATGTTTCGGAAGGACCCCCAAAAAACCAGCAAATATAGGTAGGTACTTAATCACAGAAAGATGCTTCTTGAACAGTTCGTGAAGGTTACCAGTACTTTAAGTAGTCTCTCCATCGGACTTGATCACAACCTACTGTTTGGAACAAGTACCTAATTTCAAAGATTCCAAAAATTGAAGATCATTAAGAATTTCATGAAAAACCCATGAAGACATATTTCACACAAGGCCCCGACGTGGTTTGCGTTCCTGAAGATAGTTTGATTACGTATGATGTATCCTACATTACTTGCAGCCTTAAGTCGACAACTGGACGTTACCTCCTTAAGAGTGGTCAGTGAGTGGTGATCAACACTGGGACAACATTCTGACGGATGTCAGAGTCAGTCACAGCCCCAATTGGTTGCGACATTTGTTCGCTGTCATTTTATAGTTTTGTGGAGTCACAAACACGGAGTAATGAGGGGGTATTAGGGTGTTTCGAGAGGTTTCTGTTTCAAATTCGACGTGATGTAAGTCAACATCAAACTGCAACAATTTTTTCACAAATTCTTTATAAGTAAAGTTGTTGAGCAAGATGACATCGTAGGTTACTCTGTAGTATTTTAATAATCGCTAGCAGTAGTGGACTATCAGTGCACGTTATCCAGCTGAAGATGGGCTGAAGCCGATTATGCTCCTTCGAAATTCACCTCCGCCAAAGTTGCATAACGGACCCGGCTAAAAGTCTGCAGAGAAATATCATCGAGGCAAATTCTTATGGGAGGTAATTCTTTCGAAAAATCTCATAGCTCTAGCAGGCATTGGCCCTAGAGATCTTCGTCAGGCGAAAAGAGAGGACGCTGTGGTGTCTTTAGAAAGACACCACAGCGTCCTCTCTTTTCCTCAAAGAAGGAAGATTTGCTGCCGCGTGCAAGTTACCGTAGCTCTAGAACACTAAGGGCAATTAAAGGAACACAGGTCGGTTTCAGTCTGTAAAAGTCTGACACAAACTTTCGCTTTACCCAGAGCGGGGGGAAGGTATTTGATGATTTTCTTCCTAAAAGTAAAACGTGCAGACACTAAAAACTGTGGGTATTGACCTCAGAACAAGATCCGTACAGACTCTTTATACATTTTGGCAACATTTAACATTTTGAAAACTACTTTATCCACTTTTTTTATAGCCTACGTTAAATAACATTTATTTAGTGTTGTTAAAAGAAAACAACGGTTTAATACACTTTTAGTCTATTATAATGAACCAATCATATTAAAATCATACAGCGTTGTTTCATCATAGAATAAATCAAAAACAAACTTAAACTATCACCTTTTCCTTTTAGGGGTAGGCAGAACCACAGTTTATCAACTACTTCGACCTCAACATGTCTGTTTCTGTTTATTGATGATGATAAGTAATTTATTTGATGTATATCATGAACGAGTATTCTATTACTGGTGAGCCAAATAAATAAAATAAATTATATATCTGGACATAAGAAATACATTTTACATAATATATTTATTGAAATTAATTTCCGTTATTTGAATTAGATGTTTTTAGAACGAATCACAAGCACAGAATTATTAATTACGTTTGTGCATTTTTACTAACTTGACGCAGACAAAGTCGCGGGTAACAGCTAGTCTGTAATAAGTACAGGATTTTTTTCCATTAGGAATTTCTCAATTGCCTCGGAAAGAACGTAAAGCCGATGGTTCTGCGCCTGTTCTTTCCCCAGCCGTGTTGAATTACCGTCTCATCATACTATGAGAATGAAGGAACAGAATGTGTACCCGTGTTAGTGCACAATTGTGCACTGTTATATCTATTGGGTACTTAATTGGCTACCAGTATCAACGGAGACTCCGTTGATACAGATCACCGTGATCGAAATTTAGCCGGGAGGATAATTATTATTACAGGTTTTTTCTTGCAACAGACATCAGTCTCTTTTTAGAATTACTTTGACTCTATACTCTTGATGTTGAGAAAATCCACAGCTACGAATTATAATAATTTAATGACTCAACGGTATGGAAAAAGGTGTGAGTGTATAACTCGTACTTAATGAGCTGATGCCATTTTAAAGAGAACTATTTCCAAAAATCGATGTGTTAGTATCTAACGGACACATTCTATTTCCAACGTAGGGATTACACTTTGGTGCATTGTTATTTTAGTTTAGTTTATAGTGTATGCAACAAGCAAAATATTTATAAATACCTAAAGGCCATCAAATCTAAGACGTCCGTTTGACGTTTCACACTTTTCAAGCCGAAATAACTTTGTACAGGCGTAACTCACACAATTTCAATTACCTTTTCCGTAAAACCAATAGAATTATGAAGCTATTTTTATTTTATCACAAGATATAAAATTTTTAATCAATAAATTTAAATGAAAATCTCTGAAACAAAGCAAAATAACCGATATGTACAACACATAGCTTTTGTTCTACACTTTATGTTATGTCAAAGTCACGTATAAAGTCCTTTACCGTAGTGTTGTAGTCGCAGGAATTTGAATATCATTCAAATTCACTTGTATAAGTATAATCGTTAATAATGTCCGGATAATCGTAATTAGAGCAGAGGTGGTAACGGCCCCGACTTACGAGTTGTAGGTTGCGGGTTCAAACCCAGCCAGGCGGATTACTTTGTGTAATTTATTTCATCACCACTGCTCTCAAAACAGTGAAGGAAAACATCGTGAGGAAACCGGTATGTCCTAGAACCAAAAATTCGAAGACATGTGACATCCACCAACCCGCATTGGGCCCGCGTGGTGGATTACAGCTCATACCCTCTCCTAGAGAAAAGGCCTGAGTCCCAACAGTGGGAACATTATAAGGCCGACTATACTATGCTATGCTATGCTAATCGTAATTAGTAATAACGAGCCGTTTTCATTCCAAGCGTATTTTAGTATTTCATTTTCAGCTGACCTCCAACTGTCAACGAAAACGCATAATTAAAATTTATATTAAGTATGTTATTGTTATTTTAAATAAATCTATATGTAAAGTCAAATATATAAATCTGTAAAACTGTAATCGAAATAAAATCAATATCTCTTAAGAATCGATAATTATAGTAATCAATTTCTTTGACCCCATCCCTTTTCTCTAATAGGTCAGAACTATCAAACGGTACTTCTCAGATTTGACGTTCTTTAATGAATTTGACACAGTGATTGACCGATTGGCTGCTGCGCTTCGTATCACGGATTCGATTTCCGCACGGAACATTTTTACATGTTCACGCGTTCCGGATGTAGATATCATGTGTATACCGGCACGGAACTTGAGCGCTGACTTCTACAGTTCTACTTGCGCAGAAGCACGCAGAAGTAAAATATCGGGTCTCTTTTGTGGTATGAAGAGAGATGCGGGGGCGGGGAGTGCAATTTTTGTACAGCAATTGGCTCGTCGATGTTGTACGATGCGCAAAGCGATTTCCCCCGCTTCCCGCTCTTTCGCCGAGCTCTCAAGATTCGTGCCGCTATCTATATATGTGAGTATACATGTTTGTGAATACACCCACGCAACAGAAATATAAATTCTTCTGTGAGGCAACGTCTTTTTAACCTTATGGTTGTAAATAAAAAAGGAAAGTCCGTCTAGTTTTGGATATTTAATGCTGTACAATCCTGTCACACTATTCTTAACCACTGCTCCTCTCGAAATTCAGAATGAACCGTGACGACCGTTAGAAAAGCGTCGAAGCGAATTCGAAGCAATTCAACTGTGTTGGATCAAGCAAGAATATTAATCTGAAAAGAACAACGGTGACACAATAAAAAACATAATTTTCACTTATCTAGTTTGTATGCTTACATTGTGCTAGAAATTTAAAACTGTACCGCAAAATCCGCCCCATAATCCAGGTCCCAACCGCTAACTAAAGTAAATATCCCCGAACACGTACATTTTGTGTTTCACTTCGCTCCGTAAACGTTGTAGTCCGAGTATTAAAGTAAACCGAACGTAAACCGGTAAGTCCACAGCGCCGCTAAACCGAAAATGCGCTCACGTGGACCTACGCAAACAAATTGCAATGTATGTAAACAGAGGTTGGTACTCCGGTAGTGCCCTGGGCTCGGCACACGGTAGCGATTTTTGTCAATCGCCCGAAACAAAGAACCGGGGTGAATATTAGAGGACGGTGACACTTGAGCCGGTTTTTCATCAGGCAACAGACACCAGTGTGCCTCTTTCAAACCCTCCTTTTGAGATCCCGCGCAAGATTAGGCACTAGTTCTTATGGTGTGACCGTAGTGATGTTACAGGGGTGTGTTGAGATTTTAAGCCGAAAAAAATGTATCGATAGAATGGAACTAGATAGATGAATGTCAACAGATGGTTCCAGCTCAGTGTGATAAACCTCAACTTTTAAGCGGTAATCAAATAATAACGTTAGAATCTTAGGAAACACTTAAACGTACAGTCAGGGATCAAAAGTGCAGTTCCACCTTACCAGTGCTAAAATGTCTAAAATTTCTTTGTAGAAGAGGGTCACTGGTTCATGACTGGTTTAATTGGTAGCATAGAATCTAAAGTATTGAATAAACTAGTTGTGGACTATTGAACATCTACAACAAAGAAATTTTAGACACTTTAGCATTGGTAGAGTGCAACTGCACTTTTGATCCCTGACTGTACCTAAACGGAATATTCTTAAATTCGAAATTCTTAACAACGTTACAGTATTTCAACGACACGGCAGGCGCAGTGGTTGAGCGATTGGTTGTTGCGTTGCGTGTCGCGGGTTCTATTCCCGTGTGGAACAAATGTTTGTATGGCCCACAGAGAGTTTTTCCAGGTCTGTGTGTCTTATATATGTGAGTTTACATGTTTGTGAACGTACCCACGATATAGAAGACGGCGAGCGATGGGTAGCTCGCCGTCCTACCATCCGGTAACTGACCGGACCGAGCTCAAGCCGTCGTCGACGGCGCGTAGTGTTCCACGAGCGCCTCAAGGAGATGACAGCAAAACCGTAGGGGCCCAGCAGAGTCGAAGTCTACTGGGGCCATAGGTTCGCTTTTAAAAGGAAAACCCGGGGCCCTGGAACGCAACGCAACGAAGGAACATAGGAGTGGGTTTTAGTCAGTAAAAGTCTGACACACACCCTCCCGCTCTGCCCTAGAGCGAGAGAAGTCATTAGATGATATCCCAACCTAAAAAAAACACGACACAAAAGTAATTCTTAATGTGGGGCAAAGAATATTACAAAAAAAAATATTTTCAATTTCATAATAAACTAAAAACTACCGCATTAAGGAAGATGCTCCAAGGTACCCGGTGCCTACCTTAACTTTTCAAACCCATTAAATATTCACTTTCAAAACTATCGACACGAACACATCACTAGCTCGTTATTGCACGTCATCACTAGTATAGAGCGGCGCGACGCCCGCCACTCGACGCCGCGATGATTCAGCATTCTCAATCCAAAAGCCTTTTACGATTCCTCTTTCATTCTCAACGAACGTGAATTCGACTCGTTCCCACGCAATTTTGAACGCGACTGTACTGAAAACTATTCAACACTTGTTGGTTGATGCTCATTTATTCATTGGTTGCTGGATTTGAATTAGGTATAATTCAAATGATATAATAATACCTGTGACCGAATTAACTATTGGAAAAACCCTAAGGCAGGTCTCATACATCTGGAATGGCTCTCTGGATTCATAATCTGAATTCATATTAATAATTTAGAAAGACCGGAATACCATACAATATCAGTACTTATGCTCCACACACATTCTGAAGTTTTCAGATAATGAATTTCTCTGATCGATATGTAAGAATGATACTGACGAACGTTCTGAGTTCCAGATCGGAATATTTAAGACTAACTTCTGCCAGCAGCTTCGCCCGCGTGAAAATAGGTTTTTCCATACAAACTTTGCAACCCCGTTTCATCCCTTTAGGGGATGAATTTTGGAAAATCCTCTCTTAGTGCTCGCCTACGTCCTAAAAGGTAACCTTGTACAAAATTTCACGCTCCTAGTCCCAGTAGTTTCAGCTGTGCGTTGATATGTCAGTCAGTCACTTTCTCCTTTTTCGGAATATTTAATATTATGATTTCACAACGCGCATATTCCCATACATTTTTGACCGTTCTCAAGAAATCTTCACCTTAAGATATGTGTGAAGCATGGTGCCGGAATTTAGATTATAAATTTTAGATTATGAATCCAGAGAACCATTCCAGATGTATGAGACCAGCCTAAGATTGTAACAAATCTTCCGAGAGTCTAAACCTGCATTAAAATTTGATAATTATAATTCACAATTTTATTTGAATCTTTTTGAAAATAGAAAGTTTACAATTTACGGGATTTATCATAAAGTTAAGGTATTTACAATTAATATTTTTGGTAGCTTTATGTATTTTTCTAAATATTTTCTTAAATTATTGAGTTGCTGAACTGCAAAATTGTAGATATTACACCCGGTTTCTTGAATTTGAAGAATTTAGAGTTTGAAGTCATCTTTAAAATTCAACTCTATTTACTTTTGCAAGTTCGACACTAGTTATCAATTTTAAAACCGGGATTAGAATCTATCTATTTGAGATAACAAGGGTGGAATAAAGCATTAAACCTACCACAAAACAAATTGTTATTTGTTTTAAAAATATAAAGAAAAAAAAATTATGCTTTCACAAAACCTCCCGAATTGTCACGAAACATTTCACAAAAAAACTTTTCAATGAAAGCTTTATAACAAAATTCCCTGTAGCCAAAGAATAGCCCTGGTTTTGTTCAGACTAAAGCAAATTGGCCGAATCGGGCCATTCTGCAGTGTTAACAGAACTTTGTTACATTACAAAGTTTTAAACTGACCGAGCAATTTAAGTTAGTGACTTATATTGGCTGGAATCCGTCTTAACTGGGATATAAAGGGATTTAACGGTTTACTTCCTAATGGTTTTAGCCCCAGCCACACATTCAAATACGTACGTACTCGTAACATGTGTTTATTATTATTATGAACTTCTCTGCACTGTTCCATAACTGGACAAAGGCCGCCTCCAATTCGTTCCATTATTCCCGATACGCTTCTTGCCAATTCCTGAGAAAAACATCCAAGACGCCTTGCCATCTCCGTCGCGATCAGTGCGCCAAGTGTGAGCCCTTTTGGCGTCAACACGATCGGAACGTTTACCGCGTTTGGCTCTCTGATTGGTTAAGAGCTTGAAGCGGGCCAATCGGAACGCCGAACGTCATAAACTTAAAACTCGCACTATGCACTCTACTGCGGCTCCATCTCGCGATTTTGTGTTTCAAAGGCCTTTAGAGGTATGTGGACATCGGTCCCGCAAACCTACATTGAAAAGGGAGGATCCTTCGACCAGGCGGGTATTGTATCTGGTCCGTGCAACTTCTGGATAGTTGATTTCGGACTGTTGCATAATATATTCTAATCGCACGAGGAACTCTGTTACCGGGACGCAGGATTTTCAATTTTAGATCAAAGATTCAAAGCATTTTATTTCAAATAAACCATTTACAAGCACTTTTGAAATGTAAAGAAGTCAGTCAGTCAGAAAAAAAATGATGCTAATTGCACATACCAAAGCGTAGATCTCTATGGAGAAGAATGTGCAAGAAACTCCATGGTCACTCTTTTCAATCATGTTTTGTAATTACAAATATCTCTATTACATGTTTCTTGTCGCTATCATGTGAGAACAATGTAAATAAAGTAAAAATAAAAACTAAATATAGATATTAAAATAGCAACTGGCAGCTAAGAGATGACCAGTCTCAACTGACAGCGCCCGTTCAAGAACATGACGCTAATATTAGCACCACTCAGCTCAACCATTTTGAAGGGAACCGAATGATCCAACACATGCGCCACCATCAGTGATCCTATGTAGATGTCGCGACAGGCCAAACGATCGTCACGAAATTATATGTATACTAGCTGACCCAGCGAGCTTCGTACCGCCTAATAGTAAGGATAACGCCATCTACTGGCATTACCAAAACAGCATAATTCATTTTATAAAGACATTTTAATTAGAGATGGCGTTGTATTCGGTTTTTTTTTCGTGATTTCTTCCAGTTTTTTCGCACCGTTTAAACCTTCCCTGGACTATCACGAATTTTTCAAGACTAAAATTAGCCAAATCGGTTCAGCCGTTCTCGAGTTTTAGCTTGGCGCAGCCGTGAGGCACACAATGTTGATGTATTTTTAAGTTTAAGTATTTAAGTTTCTATATTATAATTGTTATCTCATTGTGTGTACCTGTGTGCCAAATAAACGTGTTTTCTTTCTTTCTTTCTTTCAGCTATATAAGATATAGATACACATTTCTGTTACGTTTCCCCAGAAAAAAAATACCTGGATCGGTTTTATGGCCAGTAAAGGAAAAGATATCGCCTATTTTATTATATCACAAAAGTCAATCACACAAAAACCTTATCAGTTCATAATTATGATTTAAGTACAATAATTTCACAGATTTAATATAGAAATAAACGCTATCTACAGTAAAGTTAGGTAAGTATTTTATACGTAACGCTAGTGGCTGTATCCTGTAAGCCTTTCAAGTTCCTTTAAGTGGTTTTGTTTTCCATGGAACGAGTTGCTAGGTATTTCTTGACTTATCCTTATTACATCAGCATATACTTTCCCACGATGTTTTTTTTTAGTGGGTATCTAATGACTTCTGATCTAAGGCATGTTTCCCGTCTCCACTCTTGTCACTTCTAATAGCTTAAAAGCCGAAGAGCAAAAAAAATATCTTTAAACGAATTTAGATTACTATTTATTACTACAGTTGTTACCCGTCTGTAACCTGTCAAATCCACCATAACTGAAACTTCGTAGTAGAGTATCGTTAGTACCTGTGTTGGGGACATAGCTTTTATAAAATGACGAAATTCTGGCAGCCACCGGCTCTCACTCTATGAAATTCCTCACCTCGCCATCTACGCCCGACTCATTCAGGGTGCCGCTTTCTGTCATTAAGCTATCATTCAGATGTCAAGTTTAAATTGCGATCATTTGCCATCAGACTTTGTACTGTCCAGCCCTATTTTAGTTTGGTGGACTTTTCCTCCCACATCGACAATTTGTATGGAGGAACGCAGTAGGTATTATGTACTCCATTCGCGCTAAGATTAGAAATTTCAACAAACCTTTTTTACTATCCGTTCAACCTATTTTGACTTCTATTGTATAGGCATAAGGATGGCATTAAAAGCAAAAAAAAAAAACTGTTTACTGCAGCCGCCATTTATCATGTCACCAACGCAATAAAAGTCAAAATTAGTTGAATGGACAGTAAAAAAGATTGTTTAAATTTTTAATCTTAACGCGAATGGAGTATATTATGACCTGCCCTGCGTTCAAAAATGAGGTTGGAGTTAATTCTAATGACGTCATCAGGGTAGATACTCGTCGCTCGCATTTTTGAACGCAAACGTAGAGTTCAACTGTCAATGCCAAGCAACTGTCATTCCTGCCGCTTACACGAATCTACCCTGCTCGGATTTAGAGTTAGTTGGGTTAACTCTAGGGTAGCTACTCGAGTTATAAAAGAACGACCCTGGGTTGCAACTCAAAGCATTTTTGAACGGTTAGCGTAACGACCCTACCCTACTCTGGTTATTTTTGAACGCAGGGCTGTAAGTTTGACTTCCAAAATACTGCGCTCCATATGTCACTGTCTAGCTGCAACTATGAAGATGTACCAGAGACCGTGTTAGTGCAACGTTCTTAAGTATGAGGAGCTTAGGTACATAACCTAAGCTTCATGACCTCTGAGCGAAATCTTAATAAATAAATGCCATATCGCGGAAAAATCTTAATAAAAATATAAACATTAATCAAGCCAGTTGTATGAGGCCAATGAAAAATGGCGATTGCCATTAAAATGTAAACGCACAATGGTGGCACGCGACGTTCGTAATTACAACGTTTAACTGACATCAATCATCAGACGGATCTCGGCTCCGTTTTTATTGCGATCTGTTTTATCCTTGTTTTATGTTTTGATAGAGTATGATGATACAATCCAGTATTGTCTCATCAACGTTGTGTGTGTTAATCTTCTGTTTCTTTGAGTTTTTTCGTGATCATCTTTTTTGTTCTTGACCTCAATCTTGCCTACGATAAAACTAGCTAGACCAGAAGATGCCTGTTCATTCTTGACGTGCCTGTTCCTGTTGACGTACTTATAGTTACACACGGCTGTATAAATAAATAAAATAAAAAAGCCTTTATTTCCCATTACCCTTAACATCTTCTAATATATAAAATTCTCGTGTCACGGTGTTCGAACTTGAACTCCTCCGAAACGGCTCGACCGATTCTCATGAAATTTTGTGAGCATATTGAGTAGGTCTGAGAATCGGCCAACATTTATATTTTTTTTTTTTTTTTTTTTTTTTATTTATATGGCAGAACAACGTTTGCCGGCTCAGCTAGTAATATTTTATAGTTTAAATCTAAGTACTATTTTTATTTTTTATTTGTTAGTAGTTTTTCCTTATTATCTAAGTTAGTAAGTTCATGGGATATGGGCCCCTTCACGGGTGAAGGCCTCCTCCAGTTCCTTCCATTTGTCCCTGTTACTTGCTATATTTTGAAAATCATTTCCTGCTGTATCAATTATATCGTCAGCCCACCTTCTTTTTGGTCTTCCTACTCTTCTTTGTCACGGCTGTGCGCTTTACAAATGTGGAGTAGAAGCGTATTTTACTAAACAGTGTTATACCGTTAACCAATTATAGGTATCCCTAATACCTACTTTAGGGAGTACCCTAAAGTAGGTATTTTTGGTATTTCTAAGTTAAAAGCTATTAAATTATTTATTGTACACCACGATAAGTTATAAAATTTGTGGATATCAGAGTTCATGTACATTGGCGAGCTTAACTCAAAGTTGAGTTTTCTTCCTGCAAACCAATGACTGATAGAGAGATATCATAGTAGAGGGTAAGATGCAGTGCACAATTTTAAAATTACAAATAACATAGCTATAACTATGTTCGACAATACATATAAATAAGCTCTTGCCTGTGGCTTTGTCCGCGTAAAAGTCGCAAATTTTCATGATAGGTACTAGGTACCGGAATAAAAAATAACACATATATTCTTCCAGGGCATGTTCTAAGTTTCATCTTAATCTGCATCTCGTCTAACTGCAAGGCAAGGACCTCTTCTCATCTCATACAAAGAAAGAATGAACAGTTGGGTATTTGTCTATTTTTATTTTTGTACAATATTATCTATAGCGCGAAACAAAATATGGTTTCTTAAAACATTATCAAAATCAGTAATGAAGCAGTAATTAGTATTTCAAACATTAGTATGAGGAAGCGCGGGGGAATATCTCGCTATCGCTTTTGTACAAGCGAAAGCTAATGGCGGTTTTTTTTTCGGTGGGAAAATCATCTTATGACATCCCTCGCTCTTGGGCGGAGTGGGAGATAGTGTCAGACTTTCACTGACTAAAAACCCACTTCTGTTCCTTCGTTGCCTTTCGTACCAGGGCCGAGTCTTCCTTTCAGAAGCAGACCCTTGACCTCAGTAGGCTTCGACCCTGCTGTCGACGACTTGGGCTCGGTACGGTGGCCGGAAATCGGGACCGGGATCCCGGCGGCTGGGGCGAAAGGGTTGCGCCCTCGCGCGTGCTCGACCTTGAAAAACGAATAAGAGTCTTACTGTACACATGGATGTACGAAATTTGTTGGGCCGAAAATTTTGGTCTCTATAATTTTGGTATGATTAAGGTTGTATTACTAACACTAGTTTTAAGTTTTTATACTACTAACAAATTGGATCCAAGTTATCTTTAATAAACGTTTATTATTATTATATTTTCGTTTTTCCTAAGGTCTACCCAAAACGATTTTTTTTTATTATTATTTTTTGGTGATTTTAGTAAAAACGCGCAATTACGTAATAATAATACCCCTATACGCGCGAAGGGTTAATATTTAACGTATTTGAAAAACTATTTGTATTTGCGATTTTGGATAAAGTTACTTTTTAACCGACTTCAAAAAGGAGGAGGTTCCATGTTCGGCTAAATGTATGTTTTTTTTTGTATGTTCACCGTTTTCTCGGTCAATTGTGGACCGATTTTGAAATATAATTTTTTCATTGAAACATTTTGCTTCCAAGTTAGTCCCATAGAAATATTGTTATGATCTGATCATGAACTTCGAAGATATGGAACAGAACTCCTCATAGGATCACAGCAGAACTGTCGTAACAAGTAAAATTGCTTTATTTATACGTGTAGTCGATGACTGACTAAAAGAAGAGGTGGAATATATTGAACTGATCTGATGATGAAGCCTGAAGTTTGGCACTGGAACTCTGTAATAAATTAATTTAATCTAACCGTGTTTGGTATGATTAGAATTATCATGAGATGCACGCTGGCTAAAAGGTATTTAAGTATGGCTGAAGGGTACTTTTTGTTGTTTACAAAAAAAATACAACCGACTTTAATATAAAAAAAACACTGAAAATTGCAAAATAGCTTTAATTTCAGAAGTCGGTGTTAAACGAAGATACAAAACTATTATAGAAACAATGACTGCCCCTCTAGCCAAGTTACAATCGTTTCGCCACGCCTCCGAATCCTTTGTTCTGACCACGTGACTGAGCGTTGAGATGACGTCAGAACAAAGGAATCGGAGGCGTGGCCTACTCGAAGCGTTCGCGCCGAACGATACGATTGTAACTTGGCTAGGGGGGCTTTTTTTTTTTTTTGGTGGGAAAATCATCTTATGACAAATCCCGCTCTTGGGCGGAGCGCAAAGTAGTGTCAGACATTTACTGACTAAAAACCCACTCCTGTTCCTTCTTTGCCTTCGTCCCAGGGCCCCGGGTTTCGCTTTCACACTACCCGTGGCCCCAGTAGGCTTCGACCCTGTTGGGCCCCTACGATTTGCTGACATCTCCCTGAGGCGCGCGTGGAACAATACGCGCCGTCGACGACTTGGGCTCGGTCCGGACGGTTACCGGACGATCGGACGACGAGCCACCCATTGCTCGCCGTCCGCAAGCCCTCGCCTACGGTGGCCGGAAATCGGGATCGGAATCCCGGCGGCGGTTGGGGCGTGAGGACCGTTGCCTCACGCGATCGGCCGCCTCCTTTGCTAGCATTACTGCTTCGCAGAAGGAGGCGACCGCCTGCCACTCCTCCTCGCTCCGGACCATGGCCTGTACCAAGGCCCGGCGCGAGAGATCGCCGCCGCCGATCGCCCCCACGAGGACACGGCGTTGCTTTGCCCAAGCGGGGCACACCTCCACCGTGTGCTCCACCGTGTCCTCCGGGCGGTCCACACAGTGGCGACACCCGGGCGTCGCTTCCGCACGAATCCGGTGCAGGAACTTCCCGAACTTACCGTGTTCGGTGAGAACCTGCGTCATGCGGAAGGTGAGGACGCCGTGAGGTCTTTCCAACCACGCCTCAAAGAGGGGACTTACCGCCATAATTGTGGCGTGCCCAGAACTGGGTCGCGACAGTCGTTGTCGCCATTTCTCCATGAGAACCCGCCGGTGCTCTGTCCGCCATGCTGCGACTTGTCGCGGCAGCGGAGTTTCGCCCCGGCGTTGCATCTCCATGCGCAGATCGTGCATGTGAGCAAGGCCTGTTGCTACCAGATCCCATGGTGGCTGTCCAGCAAGGAGGCTCGCCGCTTCGCGGGAAATCGTCCGGTATCCTCGCACCATCCGTATGGCCATGACCCTCTGGCATGCGTTCAGCCGGGCCGCCGGCTGCTTCCGCAGCGCCGGCGCCCATACCGGTGCGCCATAAAGGGCCATGGACCGAACGATTCCTGCGTAGAGCCTCCGGCAGGAGGCGTCTGGACCCCCCCAGGTTGGGCAGGAGCCGCCCGAGGGCAGCCCCAGTCCGATTTAGTTTGGGAGCCAGACGTCGGAAGTGCTCCTCGAAATCCCATCGGCTGTCGAGAACGAGTCCCAGGTACTTCATCGTCGACCCGACGCCGATGTGGACTCCTCCTACCGTTAGTTGGGAACCCGGTGGTGGCGCGTTCCGAGGACCGTGAAAGCACATGGCCTCGGACTTGTGCAATGCCACCTCGAGTCCCAACTTCTGGATCCTGCCCACGACTGTCGCAACCCCGTGTGTCGCTAGTTCGACCGCCGCCTGGTACGACTCTCCCCGCGCCAGGACCTGCGTGTCGTCTGCGTAGCAGACTACGCTGACCCCGTCAGGCAGTTCGCCGCGCAGCACGTAGTCGTATCCAATGTTCCACAAGGGCGGCCCTAGTACCGATCCCTGCGGAACACCGCACGACATCTCTCGGCGTTCCCACTCTTCCTGGTGACCAGGGTAGATGATGTACCTGTCCGACAGGTACGCCTCGACCACACGACAGAGGTAGTCGGGCATCCGGTGATACCGGAGTGCCCTCCTAATGCTACTCCAAGTTGAAGGCGTTGGCGATGTCCAGAGACACCGCCACGACACACCTGCCCTGGGCCACCGCATCCCCCGTCGTGAGGGCTCGCACGCGCATGATGGCGTCCACCGTGGAGCGCCTCCTGCGAAAACCAAACTGGCCGTCCGCCAGATCCGGCCCCACCCAGGCCCCTCTTCCCCACTGGGCACACTGGGCACGTGCCCAGGGCCCCGCGATGTATTGGGGCCCCCTCCTCCCTACTCGATTACCAAACGATAACCGATAGCTAAGTACACTACTCTCGCCTGAAAGTGCAGGCTTACCGATTGCAGCATGTTTTAATAAATTTCAATATACATCTAAAATTAATTGTATATAATAGATATATAGATACATATATGTTAAATTTAACTGTTTTGAAAAAATCATCAGATAATTATTTTTATTTTGTGTTTTTGATCAACAGTTACGGTAGTGGATCGCGGCATTCAAATGAAGCGAGAAAAAAAGCATTAATTATTTTGAATTATGTTTGTCGCTAATGTCAATATAATGTATATAATTATATATGCTCGAAAACACAGATTTTCAAGATGTGATTAACGATTTTGCTCAACTCATATTTAGAAGGGTACCTCATCTTCAATCAGCATAGATACTTTTAAATAAGGACTAATCGTGGATGCCGGTTACCTACTTGGTGTGGATCACATCATATTACCTATTCATCGTAATATCTAATGAACTGTAAAGAAATAAAAATAAAGCTATAACTTTGCATATCTACGTTTTTGGTCTCTTCTAACAAAAACTTTTTACAAAAAAAAAATAACCGACTTCACTAAAAAAAAAACACTAAAAGGATCAAAATAACTTTAATTTCGGAAGTCGGTGTTTCTCAGTATTGTTTGTTTCTTATTTAACACCGACTTCCGAAATTAAAGTTATTTTGATCCTTTTAGTGTTTTTTTTTTTAGTGAAGTCGGTTATTTTTTTTTTGTAAAAAGTTTTTATTTTACACTTTTTAGTTGCGAACCACTTATAAACAGAGTGCCTATTTCTCATGACGATTCCAACTAACCCAAAACACTGCATGGTTACATTGTTTTATTAGAAAGTTCCTGTGTCTACCTTCCACCTTCCGGCTCCATCACCAGATCAATTCGATAGTACCTTATAGCCAAAGTGCATCTCATGACAATTCTAATAAGCCCAAACACGGCTAGGATACATTGATTAATTACGGAGTTCCTATGTCTACCTTCCGGCTCCATCATCAGATCAGTTTGATAGTAACTTATAGCCAAAGTGCATCTCATGACGATTCTAATAAGTCCAAACACGGCTAGGTTACATTGATTAATTACGGAGTTCCAGTGCCTACCTTCCGGCTCCATCATCATCATCAGATCACTTCGATGATACCATTTTCAACGTAACGTAACTATTCAGAACCATTAATTTATTTGTATTGTCATAGTCGCTTAACTATCTTCATTGTGATATCAAATCAAAGTGAGTATGAAGTTCCGTTGACCATTTCTAGTCTTCTTCATCAGTTCCACTTCATCAAATGTTACTTTTTGACTGTAAATGCTTAAGTTCTCGATGAAAATACCAAAATCACTATATGGTTGCCTATAATATTTAAGGAGTTCCCTCGATTCCTCATGGATCCCATCATCAGAACTGGATTTTGAAAAAAATGGGACCAATCTGGAACCATAACCTATATAGGGGAAAAAAAATTGCAAATCGGTCCATAAACGACGGAGTTCTGAGGTAACAAACATAAAAAAAAGATTTAAAAAAAATGATTAAAAAAAAATACAACCGAATTGAATAACCTCCTCCTTTTTTTGAAGTCGGTTAAAAAATAGTGCTTTATTATGGTCATAGGGGCCCCATATCTTAATCTGCCCAGGGCCACTAATAGGTGAAAGACGGCCCTGGCCCCACCCGTGTTAGGTGCGCGACAAGGCGGTCTGCAATTACTCTTTCAAAGAGCTTGCCCACCTCGTCGAGCAGCACAATGGGCCGGTACGCGGACGGAGAGTCCGCAGGGCGCCCCGGCTTCGCGATGAGGACCAGTTTCCCAGTCTTCCAGCGAAGTGGGAACTGGCCCCTCTCCATGCATGCGCTAAAGAGCCCTCTTAGTCGAGGCCCGAGAGCCTCCATGGCCAGGACCCAGGCCTTCCCAGGCAAGCCATCGGGTCCTGGGGCGGTATTTTTGGCACTCAGCCTTCGTACCGCCACTCTCATCTCTACCTCGGTCACCTCTGGAGCGTTGTCGTCGTCGTCGCCATCGTGGTCCGCGTCGGACACCGCTGGTGGCGGAGCCATGGGCGGGGGAGAGTGTTCCCCTCGCGTGGGGAACAGAGTGCTCACCACACCCTCCACAAGCTGAGGCCGGAGACTCTGCGTTAGCGGGGGAGCCCAGGGGCGGAGCTTGTCCCGCACCACCTTGTAGGGGCGTCCCCATGGGTCCCCGTTCAGAGTACCCAGCCACACGTTGCGGGCCTCGAGTTTGGCCCGCCTTATCTCCGCTCGGAGGGTGCGCTTTGCCTCTCTGTATCCCTCGTACAGCTCCGCCTCTCTGGCCTCCGCATCCGGTGGACGGATACGGCGCCTGCGGTATCTGGCATACCGGCGTCGCGCGGTATTGCACGCATTGCGCAGTGCCGCAATCTCCGGCGACCACCAGTATACCTGGCGCCGAGCGCGTCCTGGATGGACTCGGGGCATTGCCGCGTCGCAGATTTGCGACACGGCCTCCCGGAACCACTCTGCCTCGACGTCGATGTCGACAGGCCTGTCCGGTGCTTGCACCCAGGCCTGTACCGTCGCGGCTTCCAGGACGAGCTCCCGGTCCATCTGCCTCAGCGCCCACCGCGGACCACAAGGGTTCTGTCGGACCGGCGCGGTCGAGGTTTGGGCGGAGACGTCAAACCGGATGTACCGGTGGTCTGAATACGTCTCCACCCCCTCCATAACACGCCAGTCGACGACACTCGGCGACAGAGCGGGGCTGGCGAACGAGATGTCCACCACTGAGTCACCCCGCATCCGCACACACGTGGGGACAGAACCCCGGTTTAGGACGACCAGGCCTGTCTCCAGAGCCCAGTCCTCCACCATCCGACCCCGCTGGTTCGTGAACCGGGAACCCCAAGCCAAGTTCTTGGCATTGAAGTCCCCGCACACGACCACGGGAAGGGAACCAAACCCAGCGACGACGGCTTTCAGCTCCATTAGGGAGATGTGAAGTTCACCGAGAGATCTGTTCGGGAACAGGTAGACGCCCACCACTGCAATGTCCCCGAACCGTGCTGCCACGCAACCCCGTCCCCTCGTGATAGCCTCATGGGTAGGGGTACCGGCGGCGGCCGACGAAATTAGGGTCACCGAGCCGTCCAGGTCCCGCACCCAGTCTCCCCTGGGCAGGACATAGTACGGCTCGGAGACCACGGCGATATTGATCGACCACTGCGCCATGCTCTGGAGCAACACATCCTGAGCGGGGGCGCAGTGGTTGATGTTCACCTGGAGGAGACGCAATGGAGTCACTAGTGACAGTCCATTACAGTCTCCTCCCGAGCCCACTGTGAGGACCCCACCGCGGCGGGTGCGGCGGCAGCCGAGGAGGCGGCTGCGGCGGTGAGTACGTCCGGGTGGATGGGCCTCCGTACCTTGCCCTTGGCCTTGGCGGGGGGGTCGCAGGACCTGCTCCCAGCCCGGTGGTCGGCCGGCTTGCCTGCCGCCGCACATGCGTAGCAGTGCGGCGTTGCACGGCATTCAACGGCCTTGTGACCAGCCTGACCGCACTGGTAGCAGTGGTCACTGCGGTCCACCTCCGCGGCGCAATAGGCCCCCACGTGGTGCCCTACGTGGCAGCGGTAGCACCGCAGAGGTCTGGGCTCCAGCAGTTTTACCTGCGCGGAGACCCAGCCCACCAAAAGCCTTCGGCCTTCGCCCGTGATGGCTTTGGCCGCCGACACGGGGCAGCTAACCGTAACGGCTCGCATGCCCGTGCTGTCAGCACGAATGGTGCCCGCCCGCACTTGAACTGCCTGGCACCCTCCCGTCCTGACGACGGCGGCCACTACCTCATCCACCCTAACGGAGTCATCCAGGCCCATGATGCGCATGTCTATGCACTTTGTGGGCCTGGACACTCGGACCTCCTCGACGTCCAGGGACGCTCTGATCCTTGCGGCCAGGGCGTCCGCGGCAGAGCCACTGTCCGCACCAGGGACCTCCAATATTCGGGCCCCGGTTGCGGTGCGCCTCATTCGAAAGCCTTCAGAGGCTCCGAATTCGTCGAGGTGCTCCACCACCGCCTGCTTCGCCTTTGCCATGACCATGTCATAATTCACGCCCTTCTTTTCCGCAGCTGGCTGTAGTGTAATCACTACAGCTGCGGAATTCGGGGCGCGAAGTCTGGCTGCCATGGCCCGCTTCCTACGCTGCTGTCGCCGCTCGCGCTTTTTCGCCGCTCTAGCTGCCTTGCCCGCCTTCCTGCTGGCGCCGACAACCGTCCATTCGGCGCCAACCGGGGGCATTTCAGATAGACCCGGCCTAGTCGCCGCCGCAACAGGAGCTCCTGCTGGTTTAGCAGCATTGGCCGCCCCACCCTTCGGGGAAGGAGCAGTCTTCTCCTGCCGCTGCCGCTGCTTGGTCGCTGGGGCCGGCCTCGGAGGCTAAGACAACACGGCCCCGCGCCCAACTTGCCCCGACGGGCCCGCCTTGGGCGCAGCAGCCGCGGCCGCGGCTGCGGCGGCGTACGTCACCGCCCTCTTCTGGCCGGAGGCCGCAAGCGGAGGGCGCAGCACAATGCCCTCCAGGACAGCGAACTGCCGCTGGACCCGCTCCTGGAACTGCTGCTGCTGCTCCCGCTGCTGCTGCCGGAAGGCAGCCAGCTCTTGCCGCAGCAGGGTCACCACCTCATTCTCTGGCTGGGGCAGGGGCTGCGACTGATCTTGCCCTTGCCTGCGTCCCCCTTTTTGCGCCACCTGGGGGCCAGTTCCACGGAGACCGGCTAGGTTCGCCTCGAGCCGCTCAATCCTCTTGTTGAGGGATTTTTTGAACGGCTCCAGGACGATCCCCAGTGCCTCGGTTATTGAGGTCGTGGCCTGGGCGATGGATCTCCTCTTGGAGACCTTCTCCCTCTTCTTGGCCACGCCTGTTATGGCAGCTGCCACGATCTCCGTGAACTTGGTCAGCGCCTCCTCCATGCCTTCTAGCTCACTGCCTGAGGGCTCCGGCTCCGAAGGGCCGGCCTGACCACTGGGTGCCCCGGGTTGGCGCCCCTCCCTGGCGATTTTGAGGGATCGCCGGGTCACTTCCTCGTTGGTGCGCCAGCTCCCTTTTCTCGTCTTTCGGCCCGCACCCCGTACAGCGGTGGAGATTTTGCGGGCCGATGCACCCAGTTCGTCATCGGAGGAAGTCCTCCGGCCATACCCCAAGATGGGGCGTTTGAGGAACTGGGTCGTCCTCCTGGAGGTGAACTCTTCCACCTCCATTCTCTCTGAGTTGGGCGAAGACGCGGCATCGGAGTCCGACGCCGCGTCTCCGCTCACTTCCCTGAGGCCGAAGCTCCTGCCGGCCTCTGCAGGACCCACCGGCGCAGCGGACGTGCTGGGAACTGGTCCCAGGGACTCCACGCTACCGGAGAGTGAGCCACCCTGGCTCTCTGCGTCCACGAAGGACGGTAACAGATCCTTGTGGGATCTGGCGCACTCTTTGCCCCCCCCAGAGTACGAGGGGCAGACCAAGCTCTGCTTGGTGAGGGATTCTCCTCCTGCGATGCAGGCGGTACCCTCCTGGGGTAATAACTTTTTGAGATGTGCGTCCATGATAGTGCTGAACTCAGCTTTGCCTTTTTTGTGGGGTGGGGTCCCCAATAACCACGTTCGCCATCTTGGTCACGTCTGATAAACAGACGCGTACCCGAGGCGAACCCACTCTCCCGGAACCACTGTCCAAAAACACCAACAGCTGTTGGTGCCGATGTTTCTGGACAGCGCACCCTCCGTGGCGGTCCGTCTGGACTCCGCCTGTGTGTTCCTCTTGGTCTGGTCTCTCACTTGAGGCCTTCCGGCATGAGTAGCTCTACCGGCATAGCCCTCAAGATCACAGAGACACGCAAGCCCCACCACGACGACAACGTGGGAACACAGTTGGTGGGGTGGCTAGGGGGGCTGGTTTTTTTACCTTGAAGTCGGTTGTATTTTTTTGTAAAAAGCTTTTTTAGTACTCACAAATCATTTTAAAAAATAAGCCAATTACCCAATTGCACTCACACTTGGTGGAATCACAAGCATTGCAAAATAATATAAACTGAGACTATCTCTAAAGCTATCACTTTTCCTATCCCCTGAAAGAATCAAATACCATTTCCACGATGGAAATGTTACGTTGGAACTTGGAAAATGCGTTCCAGACGAGAGAACCTTTTATTTTGATACACCTCTTTGCTTATTGTATATTAATGGAAGTTTTCATACATACACTACAACAATCTCCTAGAAAAGAGACGGGAGAAATGAATGGAATTGTAGTGTTTTTAGTTTAAAGTAAAAAGGACGACATATAAATTTATATTTGAAAATAACTTTAGTTTTACCTCATAAAAATTATAACCTATATATATATATATATATATATATATAAGTTAATCCACGAAATAAGCTATCTTGGTACCCATCTAAATCCGTTTAGCCATTTCAGCATGAAAGAATAACAAACATACACATACATACAAATTGTAGCCTTTATAATATTAGTGCGATCACTTTGTGTTTACCGAACAATCCTGTAGTCCCCTTAAGATTATATAAGTAACCAAATAAAATCTTAATGGGACCACAGAAGCTAATCGGGAGTTTTGCAATGCGCAAAAGTATAGGATCCACTGTAGTAAACAGAATCAGAAAACAATATGTTGTTGCGACATTTATAGCGTCACATAAGAACTAATACTGCATCGCGCAATCAAAGTTCTCCGCGCGATTTGAATATATACGACAGCCCGAAATCATCTATCGGGCGGTTGCCCACCAGACATAATAACCGTCTGGCCGGAGGATCCTCCCTTTTCAACGGAGGTTTGCGGGACTTTATTCTCTGTTCTGTATACTCTAAACTGGTGACCCCGACGTGTTTTTTTTTTTTTTCAGGAGAAATGCTAGATAGATAGTGTATTCAAAACATAATACAGCTAATTTAGTACGATAGAAAAAAATCACGAAAACGCCTCAAAAAATAATTTTATGGATTAAAAACCAGGCATATATGTGTACATGTACATACGTGGACCAGTTTAGGGGAGGCCTATGAATAGCGATGACAAACTAGAGTAAAAGAAACAAATGAAGGAACGAGATTATGTAAATAGATTGAGAGGAAGAGCAGAAGATTTGTATATTTTGTAATGGTTTCTATAACTAAAAAAGGTTTCCTAAATTTTATATAGTGTATTAAGAGCATTTTTATTTTATTTATTTATTTTTATAATATACATGCAATAATTCTGATTGTTTGTCAGATTATTCTACAAGAAAAGTTTCACCGTAGCATTGTTTTAATTTTATAATTAAATCTAAATTTTTTGTAAGTCTCTAAAATGCTTCATATTTTGCAAGCATTCTATCATTGTGCATCTCTTTCTTTAGTATGCACTCTAAGAGTGACCGCGCTTTAGGTCCTGTCCTCTTTTAATCTATCTTTTAGATTGGTATTAAGTTCCCCATAATTTATGTGTACCTTAATTATAACACCTAGAAAACCTTAACCCCCTCGCAACGTCACACGCTCCCGTCTCCCCAACTCAAACAGTATCACACTCGCTATTAATGTACCGTGAGTGAAGCACAGTGGAACTTGTGCTAAGTTATTCAACACTTTGCACGAGCGAGACGTGTCTACAGTTCGACGTTGCCTACAGGGACGGAGCGATTCGCTCTCGGTAAATTATGAACACGTCAACCGTATGTGTGTTTGCTCTGGTTCATGTTCAGAGGTATGAGGAAATTTGGAGAGCTATAAGTGATGTTAAATAGCAAAGGTACTACGATGGGAAGCTTTTCATAAAGAACTGAAGCGAGTCACCAACTTTTATAATTATCTAATATCTTATGCACTAGTAAAGAACATTGTACAAAACGAATTCAATACCTTCAGCACGTCAGAATCTTTAGGCGACAACGATAGAACTTGTCAATCATTATTTTGGTTAATACTTTATTTTGCATCCCGTTTGTAGGTCAGTTAACTGCGCTACATTTTCCATTTTTTTTTATAATGTTAACTTCTTCTGCTTTTATTTAATGTTGACGGTTCACATTTAACAAACTCATATTTATGCCCAGTAACAAGTATATTTAGAACTTTGGGCACGCCATAATTATGGCGGTAAGTCCCCTGTTTCAGGAGTGGCTGTAAAGACGTCACGGCGTCCCCACCTTCCGCATGACGCAGGGCCTCACCGGATATGGTAAGTTCAGGAGGTTCCTGCACCGAATTCGTGCGGAAGAAATGCCCGGGTGTTACCATTGTGTGGACCGCCCGTAAGACACGGTGAAGCAGACGGTAGAGGCGTGCCCCGCTTTGGCAGAGCACCGCCGTGTTCTCGTTGGGGCGACCGGTGGCAACGTCCTCTCGCGCCGGGCCCTGGTACAGACCATGGTTCGGAGTGAGGAGGAATGGCTGGCGGTCACCTCCTTCGCGAAGCAGTAATGCTAGCGAAGAAGGCGTCCGCACTCGCGAGGGCACGGCCCTCACGCCCCAACCGCCGAGATCCCGATCCCGATTTCCAGCCGCTGTAAGCGCGGGCTTGCGAACGGCCGTCCGGTAACCGTCCAGACCGAGCCCAAGTCGTCGATGGCGCGTAGTGTTCCACGCCCGCCTCTAGGAGATGTCAGCAAATCGTAGGGGTCCAGCAGGGTCGAAGCCTACTGGGGCCATGGGTTATGTGAAAGTGAACCCCGGGGCCCTGGAACGAAGGCAAAGAAGGAACAGGAGTGGTTTTTAGTCAGTAAAAGTCTGACACGCCCTCGCGCTCCACCCAAGAGCGAGAGAAGTCATTGGATGATTTCCCACCCAAAAAAAAGTATACTTAGAACTTAGGTACCGATCAACCATCTGTTACGGGTTTTCAAGAAATATATATTCTTTTTTTCAAAGTCTCTTCAAAACTACAGAAGGAATTTTGACTCAATTCGCGTCAACTTCGAATGATTTGTACGTGCCAACGTACAACGTATCGTAGCTACGTTCATTGAAACGTAACGCTCACGCTTGTGTCAGCCAAGCGATTTGAGAACAAAGGAGGCGGACGGCAGCGCGGGCTCTTTTCAAATATTCCTCCATTATGGGAGACACACTGCTTATAGTTTTGAACAGCATTTTAAAATGAATAGAAGACAAACCATCTTCTATTCATTTTATTAGGTATTTGTGGTTGAAACGTTTCTCAATTGATGTGAATAAAGAACGTATTGCCTAACGTTCTTTATTCACAACAATTAAGAAACGTTTCAACCAAAAAGACCCAATTAATATAAACAAACCATCTTCTATCCATTTTCTAGATAAAAGCTGCCGCCGGAATGTTTGATTTTCATGAAAACTTTTTCATTAAATAAACACTCAAAAAGGAAAACTAAGCAAATTGTGTATAAGCAATAATATATTACACCTTGTTACATTTTCTATCTATCGTAACTTTTACCATTCAAGAATTATTTCTTACCAATTTGTGGTTAGGTAATTAATAACACATTGTCGTACGTTTATTTCTTGAATGGCAGAAGTTAAGGGCCTATTACATTACTCGATATTCAGACAGTCTTAGTCGATGTCGCGTAGTGTATCAAGGGTTAGACCGGTCTTACTCGGAACAAAAAATAAGACGCATAATCGCGTAGTGTAATAGGCCCTTTAGGCTAGATAAAAAATGTGACAATGTCTGTATATGTCGGGAATCGAACCCGCGACACGTAGAGCAGCAGTCAATTACTCAACCAATGCGCCAACCGTTAATTGATTCACAAATATTTCTAAGTTCCTTGCTCCATAAAACAATGTTCATCCGTATGTATTCCGGACTGGTCGAACACCCGCGTCCGCGCGCAAACTTCACCGCCAATTTGTTAGCACCTCACAAAGCAACCTCTTTTAATATTATTCTACCAGCCACGGAACCCTCTCAAATTAAACGCTACAATATAATATTTGTGGCATTATGAAAAGCTTGCAAACTGGATGCTATTCCCGAGTATTTTCTCTTTATTTTTTTGTAAACGAGTCAAGGATGTTGCAGGCCGAATTCATTTGTTTATTTTAATGTTGATGTTTTTTAAATGCTGTGAATGGATAAAAGTTTTTAATTATTACTAGCTTCGTCAAGCGGTTTCGCCCGCGTGAAAGTAGGTTTCTCCATATAAACTTTGGACCCCGTTTCATTCCCATAAGGAGCGAATTTTGGAAAATCCTCTCATAGTACTTACTTACGTCATAAAAAAAAACTTTGTGCAAAATTTCACACTACTAGTTCCAGTAGTTTCTTCTTTTATATATAATACTCGTAGATGAAAGTGTTTTGTCTGAAAAAATATGTGAAGTTGGTAAAATGTAACGAAATGTTTTGCAGCAATATTTCTTGAAGATTTAAGTCACGGGTAGAGGTACCTACAGTTCACCCGAATTTCACGTTTCGTGGTTACGGCGAGGTTTTATCCATTGAAATCGAAAATAAGTATCAAAAGTGATACAGTACGCTCAACGTTAACAGTGTTCCGTATTATCCCCTAACGTTACAAATTTTCGTAATTTCATGTCGCTAAGAACAAAAATACTACTACAACAGCCACTAGTGGAAACGCGTTCTTACACAGGGCGTTCTTTTAAAACCAAACCCGTAGGTAAGCCTTACCATGACGCCCTATATGGCTCCATCCCTTTAACAGTTCAGTTTAGGTCGTAAAATGCATCGCGTGTTTTTTTTTATTACTTTTTTTTTCGGTGGGAAAATCATCTTATGACATCCCCCGCTCTTGGGCGGAGCGGCAGATAGTGTAAGACTTTTACTGACTAAAAACCCACTCCTGTTCCTTCGCTGCCTTTCGTACCAGGGCCGTGTCTTCCTTTCAGAATCAGACCCTTGGCCCCAGTTGGCTTCGACCCTGATGGGCCCCTACAGTTGCTGACATCTTCTTGAGACGCGCGTGAAACAGTACGCGCCATCGATTACTTAGGCTCGGTTCGGACGGTTACCGGACGGTCGGCCGGCGAGCTACTCATTACTCACCGTCCGCAAGCCCGCGCCTACGGTGGCCGGAAATCGGGATCAGAATCCCGGCGGCGGTTGGGACGTGAGGACCGTTGCCTCACGCGATCGGCCGCCTCCTTTGCTAGCATTACTGCTTCGCAGAAGGAGGCGACCGCCTGCCACTCCTCCTCGCTCCATGCATCGCGTGATAGCGCCTTTAATCTAAAATATGCGTAGCAATGCACTGTCGGATTCATTCTGAATCATGTCTTCTACACTGTTCAATTGTTCATCAATCAAGAATAGGTGTACTAGATTCTGACGTTTTATAAGAGCCTATGTAGTCCTATATGAAATCAAATATTTAGAATTGAATGAATGAAGGTTTTCAGAAAAATTCACACCACCAGTTGGCGCGCCGGGATTCCGATCCCTTTTTCCGGCCACCGTAGGCGCGGGCTTGCGGACGGCAAGCAATGAGTAGCTCACCGTCCGACCGTCCGGTAACCGTCCGGGCCCAGCCCAAGTCGTCGATGGCGGGTACTGTTCCACGTGCGCCTCAAGGAGATGTCAGCAAACCGTAGGGTCCGAGCAGGGTCGAAGCCTACTGGGGCCAAGGGTCTGATTCTTAAAGGAAGACTCGGCCCTGGTACGAAAGGCAACGAAGGAACAGGACTGGGTTTTTAGTCAGTAAAAGTCTGACAACATCTCACGCTCCGCCCAAGATCGAGGGATGTCATAAGACGATTTTCCCACTGAAAAAAAAAACACCAGTTGACGCCACTTGGTCGAGAGGTCTTCTACTTTTGAAAAACATGACGTTGACGTCCAGTCGCCTGGACCTGACGACTCTGAACTGGTGAACGTCATTTTAGAAAACCCTCATTGCAATAGGCGTAAATAATACAAATTTATGTAATAAAACCAATATCTATCATCTTTTATGCTAAATATTTATAGCTATTAGCTACCGGTTAAATATATAATATAACAATGAAAGTATTGAAAAAAGTCTCCATTTAAAAAAATAGCCACCTATACCTAAACCCCACCTATTGTTCAGGTAACAAGTGTCTTCAAAAGTAGCTATTAACTACTTCAGGGACCGAGGAGTCGACAACGAGGTCTCATTTCTACTTGGTTCCGAGGGTTAAGTGTCCACCGTCTTTTGTATTTGCCCTACGCTTTCAACAATCATTTTCGCAGAAATTACGCCACTGAACAATGTTAAGGAATTTGATACGGGTGGCGAATCTGTAACGCAACAAATACCTACATTGCATTAGAATAATCTCTAACTTGGATTGTGTGAGAAGTGATATGAAAGAATAGGGAGTTAGTGATAGCGTGACGAGTGACAGGACAGAATGGAAGAAAAAAACGTGTTGCGCCGACCACAAATAAAACGGGACAAGGGCAGGAAGATGATGATGCATTAGAATAATCTCTAATTTGACTTGCAGTTAAGATAAATGGTCCAAGGTAGTGCAAAATTTAAATTTTCTTTCAATATTTTTGTTTTTTTGTGCTAGCTATTAACCCTATTGAATAACTTTTGCATGAAATAGGCATTTAATAGGGAACTGAGAGGGTTGTACTGATAATTTTAATTATTATAATTCTTTAAATAAATACGTGTTATAGTCGCAAACCATATTTAATGAATATAGAACCTGCAAAATGCAAAAAAAAGTTAAGAAAATTTGTATTTCGCGGGTTAGGTGTTTTTTTTAGGTGGGTATCATCCAATGACTTCTCACGCTCTAGGGTGGAGTGGAAGCGGCGTGTCAGACTTTTACTAATATAATAATAATATAATATTCACACAACGCCATCTAGTCCCAAGCTAAGCAGAGCTTGTGATATGAGTACTAGACAACTGATAAACATAATTAAATATTTCTAAATACATACATATTATAGATAAATTACACCCAGACACAGAACAAATGATTTTGCTCATCACACAACCATTTGTCCTGGGTGGGAATCGAACCCACGACCTCCGGCATAGCAGTCAGGGCCACTAACCACTAGACCAACAGGCCAGTCAACTACTGACTAAAACCCACTCCTAAGTTCTTTCTTTGCCTTGTGTCCCAGGACCCCGTGGTTCCCTTTTGGACGACCCATGGGCGGGCTACCCTGAAACATTCATCTTAAAGATGAAAAATATTGACGAAAAAGAGAGAAATAATTTCAACATCCCCAATTTCTAGAACCAAACAAAATATTGACGAGTAATAATTTCAAAATGCGCAATTTTTAGAAGCTAACAAAATTTCATGGGTAGAATAGATCTTCTCAGCCTTTTCCCAACTAGGTTGAGGTTGACTTCAGTCGGATGCGGCTGAATACCCGTGTTATACATGGAGCGACTGCGTATTAAACCACCACATTCCAGTTACTGGGCAACACGATATTCCTAGGATAGACTGACAGTCAGTCTTTCAGCCGCGAATGATCAAAATAGCTATCCACAGCCTTGACTATAAAAATACCAGTTCGATAATAACTTTAGAATATGTGAGGTAACACATTTATAGGACTCACTCCACTAAACACATACTTAAATTCTGATCTAGTAAACCTTTTCATGTCATTCTTATTCTCCCTAAGTGTATATAATAAGGCATCACAAGACAACAATGTTTTATTTGTTTATGTTGAATAAAATTACACAACTGATACCACTAAAACTCGTCGACTAGATGGAAATAACCAGATGGAAACAACTAATAGGGTTGGAATGTAAAGTTGGTCCTCAGTTATTTTGTCTGGCGAAAAACTTTCTGGAGCTAAAATGTAAAACAATAGAAGATCGCTAAGTGCACCACCTCGCTGACATGCTGTCTCCAGTCCTGTCTGTCGTAATAACTTAAAATAAATTCTTTGACAAATGTTAAGTTCACATTTTTGCACAGCATTTCAACGAAACTTATTGGTTTCACAAGAAGTTCAAAGAGGTGGAATTCTTTATGTAATCTAAAGTTTTGTAAAAATGCTTCTGATTGTTTCAGCTATATTATGGATGACCAGATAAATGACATATTTAAGGCGCTTTTCAAATGAAGCATCTTTACTTGAGACCACTATAAACTTTTTAAAAGTTTCTTTTAAAAGTTGCCAGTTTCACTGTACAAATCGAGTTGCTACGTGAGTGCAGTTCCATCGAGATATATTTAAACAGCTAGTTGTCAATTATTGTAATAGTTGATCCATCTGCAAAGCGTCTAAGTGTTCTTGCCTATGGCTTTAATGCATAAGATGTGGCCTATCTACATTGTAGTCAAATCTCTCATTTTAGAACATTAAATCATGCAGTAACGTAACTAAGTAGCAGCTAAGCGTTACCGTCTAACAAAATCCCATCAGACGCATAGAATATGAACACACAAACTTAACTACGAAATGAATAATAGGTACCACATCCCGCGCACATCCCTCGATAGTAATACGTCACGTCCCGACGCAGGTCCAATTATTTGCCCAGTTAATTATGTACACTCAAATCCAGACCGATGAGGCCACACTAAATGACCTAACCACAACATTCGGCCTAATGTGTATACAATTCTAAATTTCAGGGCAATATCTGGCTCAATAACACTTGTGCCATTAACTCTCTAGCGGAATAGACATTGGCTTATACGCACCTACGGCCAACGAATGCAACGCAATCCCTACCCTTACAACTTATCATACAGTTCAATTTTATTGAAACACGAGGTTTTTGGATCAAGTTGGCACTGAAACCAGAACATTACATCCACTTGAAATCCTTCAATCCATTATGGTCACTGTTTTAGGGGCAATAAGATGGGTATTCTTTTGCTGCATAAGAGCAATATACCAGACCGATTTATTCTATTTCATGCCGGCACAAATTGCCGACAGTTAGGTTAACTGTTGCTCGCAGTGCTTTCTATCTTCGCTATTGTGTTTTCTCCTGATGTATTGCAAAGCATATTAGTGCAAAAACCGGAATGTATTCATTTTTACGTTGCTTGCTCCTGCTACAATCATAATGTGCGAATCTTATGAAAAAGGGCTGGGGAGAAGTTTTCCTAATGAGAAAATATTAGGGGAATTTGGGCTTACAGAATTCGTTTCGTACATCTGATTTTATATTACGTACACTGCAAAAAAAAAGAAACAAATGTTTGAGCATGATACATTTTCAAGATAACGTCCATTCTTTCCATATTTAATGTTATAAATGTGAAAGTAACTCTGTTTGTCTGTCTGTTACGCTTTCACGGTTAAACTGCTGGATTGATTTTGATGAAATTTGGTACAGAGCAAGCTTGAACTCCAAGGATGGACATAGGCTACTTTTTATCCGTCTTTAATTTCGACTTTGCGTCCATAGGAACCAACATTCCCACGGACGAAGCCCCTGGCAGAAGTTAGTATACAATAAAGGGCAAGATTGACAATAGTTAAATTCGAGCAGGAAAACGATATAACGGCCATTTTCTATATATACCAGCATCCAACAGTCCTCTCTTTATATTTACAAGGTCTTTCCACTTAAGTCGATGATACGCTCCTCCATACAACTAAATACTAATGTGAAAATACCCTTACAGCTGCCAAACTAAGATAGCGAAGTATACATAACTGGCCATCAAAAGGCCGTTAGACGGACGGTATCAATTCAAAAGTATCAATCCACACAAATTTATGACGCGATATCCTGTTTATTACATCGCTGGCCGTAGAGAACCAATAAAATCGCCTTGTTTTATGTTAAAAGTTTATGAGCAATATTTTATAAAAATAAATAAAATACACAAGGGAGAAACGATTTTACACTCGCATAAATCGTTGGGATGGTTTATGTTTATTATGAACCAGGATGTAAGGCGGGCTTTGCTAACTAGGCCGTGACGGACAAACGTTCACGTTGAAATCCAAATCTTCATAATTTACACACATTTCAGTTTCGAAAATTGTAGATATTTGTTTCGTACCATAAGCCAAAAACATATTGATAAAAATTCTAATATGTAATGCTATATTAGCGACTTCTGCAGTGGTGGCCAAGTGGTAACAGCCCCTACTTAGGATCGCAGGTTCAAACCCAGGCAGGGGCATTATTTTGTGTAATTTATTTCATCACCACTGCTATCAAAACGCTGAAGGAAAAAATCGTGAGGAAACCGGTACGTCCTAGAATCAAATATTCAAACATGTGTGATATCAACAAATCCGCATTGGGCCTGCTTGGTGGATTACGGGCCATTCACTCTCATAGAGAGGAGGTTCGAGTCCCAGCAGTGGGAACATTGGTGTGATTATGCTTATTATTATGCTAGTGAATTATTTTAAACGAGGACGTAGTTAAAAAAAAAACTGGGCAAGTGCGAGTTGGACTCGCGCACTGAGGGTCCCGTACAAACTTACCTATGAAAACAGTTCAATTCCCGAATTGAGTTTCGAAGATTTTTCCGAATCGCAAAAATAGTTTTTTTTGTGATGTAACAACAAATTTACAGTTTTTAGATTTTTTTCCTATACTTATGCTATGAGACCTTGCTTCATGTCAAATTTCAGGATTCTAGGTCAACGGAAAGTACCCTATGAATTTTGATTCCCTTGGGAGTGTCGAAATATAAGTATTTTGCGACATAAACGGCCGTATCTTTTTTTTTTCGTTAACTCAGAAGTTTGAATTTTTCACAGCTGCATGGGACCGCAGACCCTGAGTATATGGTTTTAATTTCAACTGGATACTTATACGCGTTCCCGAGATAAAGGGTCTTGACAGACAGACAGACAGACAGACAGAGGGACAACAAAGTGATCCTATAAGGGTTCCGTTTTTTCCTTTTGAGGTACGGAACCCTAAAAATATTTATTTATTTTTTCCTACCTCAAAAATGTGTTTAATGACGTATGGGCGTTCCCTAGAGATTTAAAGTAATTTGGTTTTGGAATGTTAAAACCTTTTGACAGTACAACCATGGTCAAGTACCCAGCGATTGCCGCTCTCCGGAGTAGACGATAGACAGCGGATATGGTTCAGATTAGAACCTTAGTAGGTGAATTAAAATGTATGTGTAAAAAAAATAGTTCATTTGAAAATCTATTGAAGAGTAAGTGGAAGTAATTAATAATACTACATTTAACTAATAAATAGTTTATTTCAGTAAACTGTCTGTTACTATCTCGAAGAAGGTGTAAAAAGTAGATTACAATTGAGGACAAAGCTGTCTTTGTTTTGAGTGGCTTGTTTTCCTTACTTAACTCAGATTTCTATATTAACTCCCTCACTGTTCTCTGGAGTTAATTATATAAACCTCTCACTGCCCTTAGCAACCTGCGTTCCGTTCAGAATTCAATATGCTACCAGCGACTTAAAGTCACTGCTTTATCTCGTAGTTATATATGTATAATCTACCTACCACTATTAACCCTTTATAGGACGGCCCATACAAAGTGGCCAGTAAACTGGACGATCACTTTAAGGTCGATAATTCAAAGACTTTTTTAATAATGTTGAACCTTATGATCATAAACGATAACCAATAAAGCACGCTGGCCTTTTAACTATCCAGTGTTCAAGGACGTCACATGCAATGCAAAATTCGCGCCTTTTTTTACGGTGGCCTGTCAACTGGCCACTGCGCATACCTGCACTAGTATTTGTTGTCATCACAAGTAGACGTCAAGTATTTCGGAGTGTCGTGCAAGGAAAAAACATGTCTTTGTAAAAAAGGTGAGTAAAACGATTTGGTTTTAGTATAAACTTTCTTATTGTGTACAAATATAATCGAGTATCATAAAATAAACAATGTTATTTTGCCATTAAAACCAGACAGGTGTGTTGAAAAAATCTAACTTAGAAATTACACATGTGTGTTGGAGGTAGTCTCATAAGTATATATTTCGATTAATGCTTATCAATTACATCATTTTATACCAACTAGATAGTCTATTTTTAGGATAAAATAGTGCAATAAGCACAAATATACGGGTTCGGTAGTTATAGCTTATTATCGTAATTTTTGAGGTATTTTTTCATATCGAAAAATGTCGATTTGTAGGTACGTATAGTTATTGTGTTTTCATTCTCGTTTTTCTGTTGTTTTAGAAAGAATTTTAGCACACAGGATCTGGAGATGCTGAGTGAAGATCAATAGGCAGAAATTGTGGCCATTACTGATGACCAGGCCATCCATTCTGATATTGGTGGTGATTCCGACGCTGATGATTGTTTTGACGATATTGTCTCGAATACTAGCAGCTTTAGTACTCGTAGTTATAGTCATCAATTCAGTCTTCTTCAGAACTCCCACACGGATCTGTATCTCCGCAAATTCCTCCACCAGCTTCTCCACCACAGCCTTCACCACAAACCCCAACAGCACCGCCACATCCCTCACTGCCTCTGCTATCACCGCCTATCCAAATTATCCTTTTCTTTTGAATTTTGAACACCACATTAGTAATTTTTAATTTTTCGTTTAATTTAATAATAATTTAGAGGAGAAAACACTTTGATATTGATTTTTTATGTTTTTAGACTAAGAAGAAGAAATACTAAAATTTTGTTTGAAATGATACGCTAATTATGTTATTTTTTTGAGACTGATTAAAAACTAATTATGAAATACACAAAAATTACATTTTATTACGTAAAAAGTAACCGGTTTTTATGTATCCAGTTTACAGGCCAGTGATTATACAGGGAGAGTTACTGATGCAGAACGGTCGGTGGTCAGTATACTGGCCACTAGTTTTTTTGGGTTTTCTCGGAAAATAACAACTTTCTGAAAAATATATCACTACATATTATTATAAATAACATTACTGGATATAATTTCATTTAAAATCATCATAAATTTAAAAAAAAGGTAAGGTGTGCGTTAAAGGGTTAAACTTCAGTACAACTTTAGACCACCGATATATCTACAAAATAAGTTTAACACAAGTATTAAACATACATATCACAGTAACAATTACACTAGCCAGCATCATGATAGCAGAATGTAGTTAAAAAGTAGTGTTGTGCGTGGTATATGCAACTGATGTTGCGTTTAATGGGTTTAGTTTAATTGAAACGGGTAACGCACTAGCAGCCGGTCTTGTGTGGATAGTGTAGCAATGTATTCAGACATCTATAATAGTATCTACATTGTTTCTAATAACAATTTTAAGGACAGACTAGTAAGGGAAAAACACGTAGAAAAGACATATATAGCAAACTAATTCCAACACTTAACATTGTTAAACACAGTCCACTTTACCAGGCAGTCAAAATATTTAATAGGTTACCGCTTACATTAAAAAGCACACTATACAAGTTCGTTCAAAGCAAGGCTCAAGGCATTCTTGTTAGAGAAATGTCTTTACTCTGTAGACGATTTGTAAAATATAGCTTTAAAACTATATATATGGTTAATTTTCTTGTTATTACCGTTTATTATTATTATTATTTTTTATATTTTATTTATCTCAGGACCCTGAGGTCCTGGACCTTTGGGAGGCGTACGAGGAGCCGAAGCCAACTCGCAGAGGCCCTTTAGATAATTATAAAGGAACATGATATCAACCGACGATTATCCCTGTACGCGCTATGCTAGTGCACCCAAGGACAACCCCCGGTTATTGAAAAACTGTTGCGACATATGGAGAACAAAGATAATAGGGCTATGGTTTTTGGAGTTTTAAGTGGACTGGTAACATGGAACTATGTCAAGACTATGGCCCCTGCCTGAACAACGTTATTAATATGCATCGAAAAAAGGCAGGGGGTGACTTGCACACTCAATAAATGGGCCCCCAAAAACGGCCGCAAGCACGAAGTGACGTAGCAACAAGAGGGCAACATATCCTGAGGTGCTTGAGGAGTGGAGAGGTATACCACGGCTATCAGGACAATCCCGGAAGTACGGTCAAGATCCCTACCAGCACCTTACTGGATTATACATCCTTCTCCCGAGCACGTTTGCTCTTGCGAATCTCCACTCAAGCCAGCCAATAAAGGCAAGAGAGAGGTGGGAGCTCAGTTCCTCGTCAGTGTTCACTACGGCCGGCCAATAAAGGCAAGCCGGAGATGAAGAACAAGAATTCTCCCGGGAGATCGGGTCCGTGGGGTCGCTAATGCCCAACAGTTCGCCACAAAACTGCACTGCGGATTGTATCTCTCTTAGTCTGGCCCCTCACCCTAGGCATATTACGGCAAAGCAAACTTTACCGATACAGACCTAGGGTATATTGGAGCACGCAAGCCCCACCACGACGTCAACGTAGAGATACGGCTTATTATTTACTGACATTGTTATCACTTACTTATTTATTGACATTATGAATGGTAATTGTAATTTTTTTTTTCTTTTTGACATTGTTATTACTAATTTATTGACATTATTAATTTTAATTGTAATATTTTTGACATTGTTATTAGGTACTAATTTATTGACATTGTTGATGGTTTTTGTAATATTTTTGACATTGTTTATTTTCGTTTTTCTTTTTTTATGTTATCTAGTTTTATTAATGGTGTAAATCAGATCTTTTTAACATTATTATTTTTTTAACTAATCCTTTTATTGTAATTTAAGTCATATTAGTTTCCCGAAAAAAAAGGATATTTCTTAGTCTTTTAACAATTCAGTACCTACGTATAAGGACTGTTGCCTCCAAATTCTACGGCGGCAGGCCGGCAAGTAGGCTCGCAGCTTCGCAAAAGACCGTGTGGCGGACGACAAGCAATGGGTAGCTCACTGTCCGGTCGTCCGATAACCGTCCGGACTGAGCCCGAATCGTGGACGGCACGTAGTGTTCCACGTGCGCCTCAAAGAGATGCCGATGCCCGCTAGGGCCATGGGGAATTTCTGAAAAGGAAACCCGTAGTCCTAGAATACAAAGCACAACTAAAGGACACAGGTGTGGTTTCAGTCAGTAGAAGTCTTGACACGATAGAGACCACCCTTTTTTACGACATAAATGACCGTATCTTTTTTTTTCGTTAACTTAGAAATTTGATTTTTTCATAGCTTCAAGGGACCGCAGACTTGAGTATATGGTTTTTAAATTAAACTCTATACCTCTACGCGTTTCCGAAATAAAGGGTCTTGATAGACAGACAGACAGACGGACAACAAAATAATCCTATAAGTGTTCTGATTTTTTCCTTTTGAGGTACGGAACCCTAAAAACAGCATTATTCAATTGTCACCTTCGTGGCTCTGGCACTTTTCAAAACGATCTCTAACATTCATGAAAACGCGCCTCAGAGGTTGAATGTTTTTGTTATTTATCTTGTCTAATGTCTTCAATTACGAATACTGACAAATTCTTGCACTGACTGGACAGGTCCACTCAAATCTGTATGGTTTTTTCCTCAAAAAACCATCTCAGACACTAATCTGCATGGTTCTCATATGATTTTACCATCAATTACGTGTTTGCTGTATGGACTTAAAAAGAGACTTTGACCTGCTTTGATCCTTAAGTTTATTTCGGTGTTTCTTAGATTAGTCAGCTAGGAAACATCATCCTCAACTAGTTTAAATATACGGAATAAATTTACGTGTAAAAGTGTTGTAAAATAAATATCATTTGATTCACCTCCTCTCAAAATTTATCTGGTGCCTACCTTAGTCAGTAAAAATTTCACACTCCCTCACGCTCCACTCAGAGCGAGAGGAGTCATTTGATTACCCACCTAAAAAAAACCCTTACAAAAATGTAGAACTTTTAACTATCGCTAAACATAATTTCACTTTATATAGACCTAGAACAAACCGCGCTCTCTCTGTTTACGTCTCTGCCATGAAGTCATTACTCTTCTCGCTGCAGTGTGTTTCGAAAGGAGAATCGTTCAGTGCTTCCCGATAGTTTACCGAAGTACCGAAACTAAGGTAACGGGGCTCATCAGTCTTCAAGGGCGAACTATATTTTACGTAGAAGTAATTTATCCTTACTTTCGATGGGTAACTTACTTATAGTAACGTTTAAGAGATTTTTTTTGTAAAGATTTTGATTTAGTAATGGAATTAATGGATGCTGCTAACTCCAGAGTACTCCTGGGAAGGCTGCTGATCTGTGACAAGGTAGGACTGGTGGCTTTATCGTTGTCTTTTGTTCCTTGATTGGGCTAGCGCTCAACGAACGCTATACAGCCCCCTAGCCAAGTTACAATCGTTTCGTTCGCGCTGAACGCCTCGAATAGGCCACGCCTCCGATTCCTTTGTTCTGACCTCGTGACTGAGCGTTGAGATGACGTCACGATACGATTGTAACTTGGCTAGGGGGGCAGAACACCTAATCTCCCATCCACAACCAGCCAAATTTCATACAATCCACTACTCTATTCCACAACAGTAATATTATAAAGCTGAAAGTTTGTGTGTATGATTGTTACTTCTTCACGTAACACCTGTTATGGGCAAATTGCTAGTGAAATTAATAAAAATTATTCTACGCAAATGAAATAAAAATAGGATTGACTTAGCGCCATGTTGTGACGTCATAGCTGTCAAGTCAACTAGGGTGAGCAAAACAAGATATTACGAATCATGAACGAAAAAAGTTTAATCAGAATCTCGTTCTTTAATTCCGCTCATCTCTGTATCACTGTGTGAAGTGTCTGGGACGTAGCGAATGGAAGAATGCAGATTTTCGCCAACAGACGTATGGCGTTGCGCCACCGGTACATGGTAGACATCCCACCCATACGCACAAAGCGTTTTGAGAACACATTTATTATGCGTACAGCCAAGGAGTGGAATTCCTTGCCGGAGTCTGTGTTTCCTGATAGCTACAACTTAGGGGTCTTTAAGTCAAGAGTGAATAAGCTACTTCTAGGCAAGCGTGCTCCAGCGTCGACCACATCATCGCTTACCATCAGGTAAGATGGAGGTCAAACGCGAGCCTATCATTAATAAAAAAAAAAAAGAAATAATAAGAATGAAAACAGTTTTTTTTAACTAATTATGACTTAAATGATATATTTAGCTAATCTAGATTAAACAATAACGTTTTTACTTCAGTTAGATTTAACTAAGACTCGGTTAGACAAAGTAAAAAAAAAAAACGTTATTGTTACGTAAATAAGATTTCATATAGAGGTCACTGATGTTCCTATTCTTAGTTGAATTGTATTGTAAAGCGAAATCACATACAATTTAACAACAACAATTTAAAAAGTATTTTTCGCAAGAAAATTATATAAAGGTCGTTAATCTACGAGTGGTTTCAATAAAGCTGTCTCGTTCTTTGTGTCGCGCAACAAAGGAATTCCTAGCTGGTGGTGTTACAGCTTGAGTCTTGGATCAAGAAACCTTTATATAAAGCGTTAATTTGATCGCAGAAGAACGATAGTTCCGACACCCGATGCTGTTAGTTGCTTAGACTGTACTACTGACGGTTGATTTGATTTGAGGATATGGAGAGATTCTGATTTGTAACATAATATTTACTTAAAAGAAATTAATCAGAGTGGAACCACGTGTAATCGTAGTAATCATAATTGTGGCTCAATAATATAATCATAATAATAATAGCGCGTACAGGGATAATCGTCGGTTGGTATCATGTTCCATTATAATTATCTAAAGGGCCTCTGCGAGTTAGCTTCGGCTCCTCGTACGCCTTCCAAAGGTCCAGGACCTCAGGGTCCTGAGATAAAAAAATAAATAAAAAAATAATAATAATATTCCATGTTCATTGTAAACACATATAAATTACATTTTTAAATATTTTTTAAACAAAATCATACAAAAAAAAAAACATTTAAAATATAAAAAATAGTACCCATCTAGTCCCAAACTAAGCAGAGCTTGTGCTATGAGTACTAGACAACTAAAAAACATACATACATAATCAGCCTTTTAATGTTTCCACTGCTGGGACTCAGGCCTCCTCTCTCTAGGAAATCATCGTGAGGAAACCGGCATGTCCTAGAACCAAAAATTCGAAGACATGTGACATTCACCAACCCGCACTGGGCCCGCGTGGTGGATTACGGCCCATTGTCAATGGGCCGCCGGACATGCCGGTTTCCTCACGATGTTTTCCTTTACCGTTTTGAGAGCAGTGGTGATGAAATAAATTACACAAAGTAATGCGCCTGGCTGGGTTTGAACCCGCGACCTACAACTCGTAAGTCGGGGCCGTTACCACTCGGCCACCACTGCGCACTAAAAAACATACTTATATATTTCTAATTACATATTATAGACAAATTACACCCAGATACAGAACATATGATCGTGCTCATCAAACAAACATTTGTCTTAGGTGGGAATCGAACCAACGACCTCCGACATAGCAGAGCCACTGACCACTAGACCAACAGTCCAGCCCATCTTTCAATCAGCAATCGTAATTTAGGCAACGAAAAATTAGTCAAAGGTAAGCGTCATCGAAGTAAATGTAATTTATTTATCTATTAAAACTTCATGCAATACAAAGGTGATCTCAATGCCTTAGGCCTTAGCCTTCTCCACCAGTTAACCAAAGGTAGTGAAGAGAAAACATGGCAAGTGCATAAAAAAAAGATTAAATAGAAAACAAGGGTACAAATGTATATATATATTTTTATATATATATATATATAATAAGCGTACATATATATTTAATACTAGCTGTTGCCCGCGACTTCGTCTGCGTTAAGTTTGTAAAAACGTACAATCATTCTGAGCTTGCAATTCATTCTGAAAGCAACGCAATTATTTATTGTACTTTAACATAAAACGGTTAAAAGTAAAAACGCAAATTACCTTCAGGAAAAATGTTATGTATTCGTCCAGATCCTAGTAGGTATGTAAGGGTCGTAGCAGTTGGCATTTCTGCCTACCCCAAAAGAAAAGAAATTAGTTTATGTATGTTTCTGGTTTATGTTCTGGTGAAACAACATTGTATGATTTTAACCCCTCGCCACAGTGAGCACGTCACAATCGCAGCGGTAATGCCTGTCTTTGAAGAGTGTCTACAGAGGCGTCACGGCATCCTCTCTTTGTGCAGGACTCACCGGATGTGGGTGTTTTGGGAGGTATCTGTATCGAATTCAACGGGAAGAAACACTCGGGTATCACCATTGTGCGGATCGCCTGGAGAATACGATGGAGCATACGGTGGAAGTCGGTCCCGCTTGGTCGGAGCGCCAGCACCGCTGTGTCCTCATGGAGGCGATTGGTGGAGAAAATGTCAACCAGTAGCCTCCTTCAGTGAAGCACTACGATCGAAGAAGGTGGCTGAAACTATGAGGGATAGGACATTCTGACTCCTTAACTGTCGCTGCAAGTGATGCTCCGGGTGTTGAAAACCGCAGGGCGATTACCAGCCATCGCAAACCGGGATTGCGGTGGTGCCGTCAGGCCGTCTGGTCAAAGCAATCTTGAATCAACGGCGCGCTGTATTCTACACCGGACTCAAAGAGATGTCAGCAAATGGATAGGGCCCTCTAGGGCCGATGTCTGCGAGATTGTTCGAAAGAGTTACCTCCCGTAAAATTTTCGCCTCAATAATTTTTCACTGAAGTGTTTAAGCCGTCAGACAGCTTTGGTAGAGGTAAATGAAGGAGCATAATCGGGACACCGACCTTCAGCTGAATAAAGTGCACTGATAGTGCAAAGCCAAAAAGCCAGTGAATCCAAAAACTACCATCATCATCATCAACTATCTTCCTCCACAACAGTACTTATGAAGAATTTGCGAGAGCATGCTTGCATTTATTGTTGCAGCTTGATCATTTTGGGCATAAAAATTACTTGTTCATTTACCTAGGATTTTTTGGTGTGTATTTAACTGACGTCCCCGTTGAATGAATTTCGGCAAAATCTTGAGCGCGTGTACGCCCAATCAAACTCGCATATTGATGGCCAAACCGAGAGGTCACTGTCACCGATTGCCTCTATGACACGGCACGGCGGACACGGCGGTTCACCCAAATGTGATAGACCTCCACCGCATGTTACACCGGGTCCTCCGGGCGATTCGCAAAATGGTAATATCAGGATACTTCCAACCGAATCCGGAACAGAAACCGCTCGAAACACCCTCAACAGTCCTGAGCTTGTGTATCCATAAAACAATGAAATTACGGTAAACAAATGTAGCAGCCGATTAGTGTTATCCCTGAGACTGGCCTCCCTCAGAGGGTTGTTCCAGTGTTGGTCACCACTCACTGCAAGGAGGTAACGTCCAGATGTCGACGTAAGGCTGCCAGGAATCTGAGATACATCAGTGATCAGGAACGTAAACCACTTTCGACCCCGTTTTATATGGAGCAGAAACTGCAAACAATAAATCACGCCATTATTAGGCCGCAAGGTGCCATCCCGGAGGACATAGTGGAGCATACAGAGGTGTGTCCCGCAAGGGCGGATCACCGCCGTGTCCTCGTGGAGTCAATCGGCGTCAGTCACCTCTCGCGCCGGGGCCTGATTTGGGCTATAGTCCAGAGCGAGGAGGAATGGTAGGCGGTCGCCTCCTTCTGCAAAGCCGTAATGCTAGCGAAGGAGGAGGCCGCACGCGTGAGGGAACGAACGTCCTCACGCGGAGCCGAGATTCCGACCCCGACGACCAGCCACGGTAGCCGCAGGCTTGCAGACATCGAACAATGGGTAGCTAGCCGTCCGGTAATTAACCGAACCGAGCTCAGTCGTCAACAGCACGTAGTGATCCACGCGCTCCTCAAAGAGATGTTTCAAAGCGCAACTGAAGGGCACAAGTGTGGTTTTAGTCAGTAAAAGTTTGACACGCCCTCTTGCTCCAACCAGAGAAGTCATTGGATGATTTCCACTCTTAAAAAAAGAAAAAAAAAGTACCATCATTATCATTATCATGGACATATGCCTCCCCAAGTATCGCCATAATGACTGGTCCTGTGTGTTTCGCATCCATCGGATTCCCGCGACCAGGTCATCGGTCTACCTGGGGGCCTTTCAACACAAGGTGCCATGCAACCCCTTACGAAAATTTGGCCGTGTTATTTTAAAATCAATAATTAAATATATATACTTGTTTACTTTTATCGCCTTTTTTGGTTGGTATCCCTTGAATAATCATGGTCAATTATCTTGTTACAATCATGGAAAAAAAAGCAGTAGGATTGTTAAAAATGCCTCCATCTAACACCAGTTTAACCATAACTATTTTCCTCCAATTTTGAACAATAGAACTGTCTGCAAACGTGGGCGATGGTCACTTCTTCCGCCATTCAGAAAATTACGTAAAATACACAATGCCCTCTATCAAATATGAAGTTCAACTGTCATTGTCATCATTATTTCTACTTTGAGTCTTTAGATGGCGTTGCGAGTATCTGAATTGCGTGTGGTGCTATATTTTACTAATTCGATTTTATTATGTGTTTTGATTAGTTTTTACAATACATTTAGAAGATATCGAAAAGAAATGTCAATTTTATTTTGGAAAAATGGTAAAAGTTATTTTATTACAAAAAGAAGATAAAATAATGACAAAATTTTTAACTGTAGCTGGGAATCGAACTCGCGGCAAATGTCGTTCAACACTGACGTTTTGGATTATTGCTCACCCCCCATAGCAAATAGCGTGATAATTTATAGCCTAACAGATGCACTGACTTATAAGGATTATATATGCAAAATTTGAACAGGATCGGTTCAGTAGTTTTTGCGCCAATTAATACCATCGCAAAATAATTGTACTGTTTTATTATATGTATAGATAAGCTCTAAAAAAAAGGCTGAAGTACACTTTCTTGGATCAGCTCTACCATTTTGTGCCTGTCGCTGTGGAGGCTCTGGGCAGTTAGAGTTCGGAGGCAAAGTGTTTTGTGGGGGATTTAGGCCGTAGGCTCGGGGAGGCAACGGTTGACTCCCGGTTCAGGTCGTTTTTGGTGCAAAGGATGGCCATCGCTATTCAGCGAGGTAATGCGGTCAGTGTTATGGGCAGTTTTGCACCAGGAACAATCAGGGGTGGGTTATTTATTGACGTTTGACATTTCATTTAATTGTAAAGTAATAATTCTTTTGTATTCTGTACTAATATGCTCTTCTGATTAAATAATATAGTATTTTATTGTTTAATTTATTTGATATTGAATCACTACATAGTATAAAATAAAGTCGCTTTTCGTGTCTGTCTGTCCCTATGTATGCTTAGATCTTTAGAAATACGCAACGGATTTTGATGAAGTTTTTTTTAATAGATAGAGTGATTCAAGAGGAAGGTTTATGTGTATGATACATGCACAATATAATAGAGAAACACTGATGATTTTAGAGGTTTCTAATGTGATGTCGTAAATAAACACATTTTTTTGCGCTTACATTGCAAACGCTGGCTGAACTCCACGAGATATATCAAAATAGTGTACTACAGTATTGTTCACCTTAAAAAGGTCTACAAAAAAGTCCGCGATGGTATATGTCCATCTCTTAGGAATAACCCACAATAACCATTTTTTATCTTTTACTTTTTACAAGAAATAATGGCTTATTTACGAAACGATTTTAAGCAATACAGCGTTAATCTTTATCCAATTAAGTATCTTAAATAAATTGTGCATTTAATTTAGATCAATATAGCCCTTTACAGCGTGTTATTTAAATGAATATTATCGAAGATATTACAGATTTAAAATACAGGGACATAGCGGTCGTTGCGGTAAATAACTTGATTCTACGTTTGCTACCTCAGAACTCGCGTCGTTTATGGACCGATTTGCAAATTTTTTTTTTTCCCTAATAGGATATGCTTCCAGATTGGTCCTATTTTTTTCAAAATCCAGTTCTGATGATGGGATCCGTAAGGAATCGAGGGAACTCCTCAAATATTCTAGGCAACTATAAAATGATTTTAGTATTTTCATCGAGAACTTAAGCATTTACAGTCAAAAAGTAACATTTGATGAAGTGGAACTGATGAAAAAGACCAGAAATGGCCAATGAAACTTCACCCCTACATAGATATCACAATGAAGATTGTTAAGTAACTATGACAATGAATATAAATAAATGGTTCTGAATAGTTATGTTGAAAATGGTAGCATCAAAGTGATCTGATGATGATGATGGAGCTGGAAGATAGGCACTGGAACTCCGTAATTAATTAATGTAACCTAGCCGTGTTTGGGCTTATTAGAATTGTCATCAGATGCACTTTGGCTATAAGGTTCTATCGAACTGACCTGATGATGGAGCTGGGAGGTGGATGGGGACTTCATAATAAAATAATGTATCTTAACAGTGTTTGGCTTAAATCGAATTGTCATGAGAAATAGGTACTCTGGCTATAAATGTATCACAACTAAAAAGTGTGAAATAATTTTTTTTTACAAAAAAAAATAACGAATTTCACCACAAAAAAAAAACACTAAAACGATCTTTAATTTCGGAAGTCAGTGTTAAATAACAAGCAGACAATATCAGAAACACTGACTTCCAAAATTAAAGTTATATTGATCGTTTTAGTGTTTTGTTTTTAGGGTTCTGTACCTAAAAAGGAAAAAACGGAACCCTTATAGGATCACTTTGTTGTTAGTCGGTCTGTCTGTGGGTATGTCTGGTCCAAGACCCTTTATCTCGGAAACGCGTAGAGGTATCGAGTTGAAATTAAAACCATATACTCAGGTCTGCGGTCCCTTGAAGCTGTGAAAAAATCAAACTTCTAAGCTAACAAAAAAAGATACAGACGTTTATGTCGCAAAAACGTATATTTTGACACTCTCAAGGGAATCAAAATTCATAGGGTACTTCCCGTTGACCTAGAATCCTGAAATTTGCCATGAAGCAAGGTCTAATAGCACATTTAAAGGAAAAAAAATTGAAAACTGTAAATTTGTAGTAACGTCTTTTGCGATTCGGAAAAATCTTCGTAACTCAATTTTGGAATTGAACTGTTTTCATAGGTAGGTTAGGTTAGGTAACCTAAGTTTTTACGGAACCCTCAGTGCGTGAGTCCGACTCGCACTTGCCCGCTTTTTATAGTGAAGTCGGTTATTTTTTTTTTGTAAAAAGTTTTTTTCCTACAGAATTTCTTAATTCTTTGAAGCCTCCTCATAAAATGGCGTTGAAAATAGGTTGTCCTGTTATTTTTTTTAAAAACCTGAATCTATCCAAACTATGCAATGGCACGCGTTTGCTGGTAAAATCACTAAAAACTGTCATAATAGAGTGCACAATACTCACTGGATGTGGTACCGGAGAAGATGTGTGTCCATGGAGTTTCTTGCACATTCTTCTCCATAGAGATCTACGCTTTGGAATGTTTTTTTTTAGGTAGGAAAATCGTCTAATGACAAATCTCGCTCTTGGGCGGAGCGCGAGATAGTTTCAAACTTTTACTGACTAAAAACTAAAACTAACTACTAAACCACTCCTGTTCCTTCTTTGCCTTCGTCCCAGGGCCCCAGGTTTCACTTTCACACTACCCGTGGCCCCAGTAGGCTTTGACCCTGCTGGGCCCCTACGATTTGCTGACATCTCATCATCATCTCTCTGAACACTAAGCGCCGTCAACGACTTGGGCTCTTTCCGGATGGTTACCGGACGGTCGCCGTCCGGAAGCCCGCGCCTACGGTGGCCGGAAATCGGGATCGGAATCCCGACGGCGGTTGGGACGTGAGGACCGTTGCCTCACGCGATCGGCCGCCTCCTTTGCCAGCATTACTGCTTCGCAGAAGGAGGCGACCGCCTGCCACTCCTCCTCGCTCCGGACCATGGTCTGTACCAAGACCCGGCGCAAGGGGTCACCACCGCCGATCGCCCCCATGAGGACACGGCGTTGCTCTGCCTAAGCTGGGCACACCTCCACCGTGTGCTCCATCGTGTCCTCCGGGCGGTCCACACAGTGGCAAGTAAAGATATATTTTGCAATGAACAATAATAAATCGCAGGGTCAAACTTTCAACGTTTCAACGTTAGTGATCGTTGAGTGTTTTTCACATGGCCAATGATATGTCGCTCTTTCAAGAGTAACCTCAAAAGAAGACCTGTTTGTATTATCTAATGACAAAAAAAGCTGTGAACTTTGTATATAAAGACATTTTGTAGTATGATTAGTACTGACGACCCGCCCCGGCTTCGCACAGGTGCAATGCTGATCAAAACCGCATCAAAACCCGTTGCGTAGTTTTAAAGATCTTCTTCTCAGTCGGTACACTCTTACCAGAGCGGTCGTGGTCATCACTGTGAATCACGATGAGTGATCATATTGGTAACACGGCGCTATTCATCGCAGACTGCAAGTTTTCCGAGTACATTCATAAACCGAGCACTTAGTTGCGGCCTTGATCTGGTCGGTCCATATCATTAGTGATCTACCACGTGGCCTGGTGCCCTCAACTTTGCCCTGCACTATGAGACGCTCTATGGAGTCATTACCACCACGAGATACATGGCCGAAGAAGTTCAAAATGCGCGACTGCACTGTGGATGATAGGCGCTGTCTGATCTAAGCGTACATAGGGACAAACAGCGGGAAGCAACTTTGTTTTATACTATGAAGTGATCAGCATTGCACCCGTGCGAAGCCGGGGCGGGTCGCTAGTTTAATATAATTTAGAAAAAAAAATATAATTCTACATATATATAAATGTATGTTATTTATATAAAGTAAATGAAAGGAGTTTTTGAGACGACACCGCTATTTGTGTAGAAAATAATGCCGCAACTTCCGCTTAAATGCATACTGACTGGTGAATTTACATTACTCAAAGATTCAAAATGAGTCGGGTTTCTGAATTCAAGCTCAGATTAATTTTATTACTAGCTACTGCCTGTGGCTTCGTTGGGCAGATACTAGAAGGAACATATTCCCGGAATAAAAAGTTATCCCATGTTCCATTCTAGGACAATGTCTACCCATAAACCAAATTTAATCAGAATTCCATTTTTGATTGCCAGAATCTTATGAGATAATCTTAATTAATATATCAACGTAATCTTTTCCTTTTTTTTTTCAAACCGTTAGTAGTTGCTCATCTACTTTTAGGATACAACGAGCGTTTAGAATACAATCATATCGAACCTTTTAAAATACAATCATATCGAGTCTTTTAAGGTACAATCATATCGAGCCATTTAGGATACAATCATATTGAGCCTTTTAAGGGAAAAAAAATAAAGCGACTAATAGACTAATTAAAAGTATTTATGATAGCCAATAGTGCATTTTGTAATAAATAAGTAGTTTTATGAATAACAAGTTTTAACATTTTTAGAACTTTATTTATAACGAACAAAAACCTTTTAAAATCAATATTGCTTACCTCCCATAACATACGACGTGATACTATACGGTTTAAGACATTTATTTCTCAAAAAGAATACAATTCACTTAATATGAGAAATACAAGTTATTCTTAAATACTAAAACGTTGACATGAGAAATGTAGGTACTCAAATAAACTAGTAAGTATTAAATTATCTAAACACAAAATTCTACAATGTCATGAGGGTAACAAGAAAAAAAATACATATTTGTTGTATTAGGAACTCATTACGTATCGTTTCTTAAAGGCAAGTCGATAGCAATTACATATTTTTGTTGTATCTAACTTTTTTATCTATGTTTTTAAGGTAATTTAAGCTTGTTTATTAAATTAATTGTAGATATATTTTATTGACTCTAATTTACGGAAATTTACATTGACTCTTTTCTTTATATATCTTAATTTAATTAAAACGGGAAAAATCTTTCAAGATGTGGTGTTTCAAGGTTTTTTTGAATAACGTGTAGGATTGGATCTCTTTTATGTCATTAGGCAATTTGTTGTATAATTCTGCTCCCTCATATAGTATGTTTTTTCTTCCGTAGTTCCGTAATATGTAGCCTAAAGCCTTCCTTGGTTTACAAAGAACAGTTTTGCTGAATTTCAATTCAATCTATCCAGTAGTTTTGGCGTGAAGCCGTACAATACACACAGACAAACAGATAAACAGACAAAAATTCTAAAAGTCACTTTTTGTCATAATTTTTTCTCGAAAATTCTCAATGTACAGTTTTTCTTTCGTTACTGTTTTGTCATATGTATAGACAAATACTTTTAAATTGGGGAAAAATATACCCCTTCCTGTAAAAAGTACAAACTGTCGATTACTAAGAAGGATTATGAAAAACACTTCCTGATAAAATTCGATACATTACCAAATAAAACAATCCATAAAATAATACTGGTACACTGACCCCCTACTACATTATATCTACCCACATCGCACAGCAAAATTGCAACACATGATACTCTTATTTAACCGGTAACCTGTTGCCCTTCACTCGGGTCCGTCTGACAGTTATTACGTTACCCACTCCTTATGGTTTCCTACACTCGTATACTAGCTGCATTCACTTAGAGTTAGAGCTGTTTTATTTAATAAAAGATAGAGATTTCAGGATGAAACATATTATTGTTGAGCATTATTTTATAAGATAGATAATTATATCGAAAGCACCGTGGAGGCCGGCCCAGAAAGAGGCGGCCAGATGATCTAGTGTACCACGAGAACTGGTTCGAGAGGGTGGGAATGAAGAATATCTGGAATTTCAGTGGTGGGATAATAACGGCTAAAGAAAATAAATGTGTTATTATAGCACTGCAAAGGCAAGATCTTTTGAAGCAGAAATCAGAAATCAGAAACGTTTATTTCAAATAGACCAATTACATGCAATTTTGAATTGTCAAAATGTCGGTCAGTCAAAAAAAAAAACAAGTGAAGCTAAATTGTACGTTCCAAAGCGTAGAACTCTATGGAGAAGAACGTGCAAGAAACTCCATGGACACTCTTTTAAATCATATTATGAGTTACAGAGAAATCGCAAGCCAGCCTTTGCTCAATGTGACTTGTTTATACTCACTCGCTCCACTCAGTCATTTAATGATTCCCCATTAAATGATTTATCCCCACCTGAGTGAGTGAGAGAAAGACTCAGACTTTTAGTGACTAAGAATTCTACTGTTCTAGCCCTGTGATTTTCCAGTTGCTCTTTGCGTTCCAACGCCGTGGTAACCCTTTCGATCAATCCCGCAACCTGGGTTGTTAATACTGGTCTTCTTCTTCCGGCCCTTATCCCATATTATACATTGTGTCCTGTCACCTGTCACAATATCACTAACTCCCTTTTCTTTCATATCACTCCTCACACAATCCATTCATCTTTTCTTTGGCCTCCCTCTCCATCCATCTACATTCATCATGCCATGGTACAATTTTGAAAAATTAACAACTCGACTCTCGATTGAAACCTCTTCATTAAATCAAACATTTTGATTAATCTGGCACATAAGTACGTTAATATTTAATCATAAAACTCGACATTAATCAACGTACACTCGCAGGGTGATAGATACGTATGTATATGCTGATCACAAATTCATACGCTTAATAATGCTCTAACATTTTTAATAATGTAAATTGATTAAAACCTTTTCGCGTAAACTCACTCGAAAATAAAGCGTAAAAGCGGAGTTTTGGCGTAAATTAAATCGTGAATATCACAGGAACAGCCATGTTTGAATGGTGCTATGCAATTTACGTCGAGGTACCGCATAATAAGCTGTTTACGTAAATCTGGCTTCCGATGAATGTATAATGTAATCAGTGACTAATAACGTAAACGTATGCGACCTTTGTGTCCGGATTGACAAAACACCTGGATTGATTGAAATTCTGTTGTGAGTGACGGGACTGGTGGAGATAAACTTCTTTATTACAGCCCTTTATGATACCTCCTTTAACTTTTATTGTACTTTGAGTGATTACAATCGGTTCCTCCCACTGTGATCGATTTCCTCTCAACCCCTAAGAATCTGAAATTGGAACTTGTCAAATTTTACTTAAGTATTTAACCTTGTGTTTTCCGTGGGAAATAATCAAATGACTTTTCCCGCTTTGGGTGAAGAAGAAGTGGGAGGAAGTTTCAGACTATTCCTGACTAAATCCTACAGTATTCCCTCAGTTGCCCCTAGCGAGGGTCACGATAACTCTTCCGAACAATCCGTAGCCCTGGCAGGCATCGGCCCTAACTGGCCCCGTCTATCTTTCTGACATCTCTTTGAAGCGCACGTGGAAAACAACGCGCTGTCGACCCGGGCTGTCTTTATTGGACGGGAATCTACTCATTACTCTTCGTCTGCATCATCATCATCATTATCATCATTTCAGCCGAAAGAAGTCCACTGTTGGACATAGGCCTCCCCCAAGTGTCACCATAATGGCCAGTCCTGTGTGTCTCGCATCCATCGGATTCTCGTGACCCTCACCAGGCCTTCCAACGCTGCGTCTTCCGGTACGAGTTCGCCCACTTCAGAACCTTTCGTCCCCATCGATCATCTGTTCTGCGAGCAATGTACCCTGCCCACTGCCACTTTAGTTTGGCGATTAGCGGTAACCTTAGTTCTCTTGAGGATATCTTCATTTCTGATGTGATCACGCAAGGAAACTCGAAGCATAGCCCTTTTCATTGCCCTCTGGGTGACTTTAAGTGTTCTGATTAGGCCCATTGTAAGCGACCACGTTTCGGAGCCATATATCATCACTGGCAACACGCACTGGAAGCAAAAGCTTGAAAAGCTGCCGACTATTCGTATGGTTATAGTATGGTTTGTGTCAAAACCATTTCTCAATTTGTTAACCTACCCTATCTAATTGTTATTGTTGTAGTTGTTTGTTGTTGTTGTATTGTTGTTGTTGTAATTCTGCTTACACTGGACAAGACAGTTTTACAACATCAATGGTACCACGTAGGTAGTATTTTACCGCAAAAGAAGAGTTAAAATAACAAAGTCTCCGCCAATTTAGAAGTGCAGGCAGCGTTAGTACAGAGTTTCAACTTGAATTTATTGGTGCCAGAGAATTTCCTTTGAACTCCGTAACGATCTCTGCGGATAGGTAGGTTTTTGCATAATTTTGTTACATTTTATGTCACTGAAGAAATAAATAGTGGTGGCGTTATTAGGACATTTCTCAGGATTCGTTTCTTTTGTCACTAAAAGCATTGTCTCTTCTGTTAAACAAAGTTGAAGTTTTTAAAAGCTCATAAAAAATTAAACACGTAAGTATTATGCCTTTTTGCATTTTCTGTAACCTTAGCGTAACAACCTATTTTGTTGATAACCGATTTTTAAAAAGGAGGAGGTTTTCAATTCATCTGTATTGTTTTTTTCTCAACGTTTTTTTTTTATTTCGTAATTTTCGGGAAATTCCATCGGCAGAAAGGATGAACATACAAACTTTCATACTCTATCTAAATCTCTAGAGCATGTAATTTATTTATTTAAACTTCATGTGCATTACTGGTACATGAAGTTTAATTGCGGATTTAATGCAACAAGGCATTCTCTACCAGCCGAACTTTGGAATTTGATACTCAACCTTCACCTTGCATAAAGAACGCTTGTACAAAAAATCTTTGCCACACTAGACCAAGCGATTTAGGAAGTGTGTTATATGCCTGTTTTTTTTTTTTCGAAACATCTCTATTTTCCCTCATCTCAATAGTCTGTAACACAGGTCTGTAACAAGTATTATGAGCACAAGTACATATATACAGTACTTTGTATAATTGATTGTATCACCACTTCTCTCAAACCTGTGAAGGTAATCGTTGTGAGGCAATTGGTATGACCTAAAAACGCAAAGCCAAAATTGGTCCAGTAGTTTTTAATTTATTACAAACAAAAAAAAACTCATTATATTGGCGGGGGCTTGCGGACGGCGAGTCGTCGACGGCGCGTAGTGTTCCACTCGCACCTCAAGGAGATTTCAGCAAAACCATAGGGGCCCAGCAAGGTCGAAGGGTTCATGGGTTCGCTTCTGAAAGGAAAACCCGGGGTCCAAAAACACAAGCCAAAAAAGGGACATAGGAGTAGGTTTTAGTCAGTAACAGTCTAACACGTCCTCGCGCTCCACCCTAGAGTGGGAGAAGTCATTAGATGATCATGATACCAAATATATATCTATATATATAATATTAGTATAGATTGAAATTTCACTACCTACCTACATTTATATAGTTCACTATTAATAATTGACTTTCAACCTTAAACGTAGTGTACGATGCAACCGCATCCATTGTACTACCATTAAAATAATAGATTACACCACTTTAATTGGCAATTAATTTTAATTACTCACATTACAGTAGTAATTTGGTGAATGCCATTACTTGCCAAAGGCATTTTTAATTGTGTGTATACAATGCATTATTATTTTAGTATTTATTTCATAATTAACCTTTTGAGTGCGTAATTAGAGACACAATAGTAAGACAATGGCGCGTGAACGCCGGCGTTAATGCGGGGATTAACAGCTTAATGTACATACATATAACAGACGACAAATTATTATTAAAAAAAAATTGGGCAAGTGCCAGTCGGACTCACGCACTGAGGGTTCCGTACAAACTTTCCTATGAAAACAGTTCAATTCCCGAATTGAGTTACGAAGATTTTTCCGAATCGTAAAAAGTTTTTTTTTTATGACGTAACTACAAATTTACAGTTTAGGTTAGGTTAGGTTAGGTTCATTTCAGATTTTTTCCTATACTTATGTTATGAGACCTTACTTCATGCCAAATTTCAGGATTCTAGGTCAACGGGAAGTACCCTAAGAATTTTGATTCCCTTGACAGTGTCGAAATACACGTTTTTTGTGACATATACGGCCGTGTCTTTTTTTAAAATAACTTAGAAACTTTTTTGATTTTTTCACAGCTTCAAGGGACCGCAGACCTGAGTATATGGTTTTAATTTCAACTCGTTAGCTCCACGCGTTCTCGAGATAAAGAGTCTTGACAGAAATACAGACGGAAAGACCACAAAGTGACCCTTTAAGGGTTCCGTTTTTTCCTTTTGAGGTACGGAACCCTAAAAATTGTACAAAGGTACTGCTTATTACAAAAGAAATTTCTTCTAGCAGAACTGCAAAAGGAGAGATTAAAAAAATGTAGATAATAATGTGTAGAAACAAGAAAATAATAATAAATTTAAATTTGTGTTTATATTTAATTAAATTACAAAAGTAATCGCGTACGAAAAAAAAATAGTATTTATATTTAACTACCTTCTGACAGCAGCTTCGTCCACTTGAATATCGGTTATTACCGACACGAAGTCGAAGCCAGATAATAAGTAGCCTATGTCCTTCCTTGGGATTCAAGCTTACTCCATACCGAATTTCATCAAAATCCGTTCAGCAGTTTATCCGTGAAATCGTAACAGACTGACAGACAGAGTTACTTTCACATTTATAACATTAAGTATGGATTAAATTACGAAGGAAATATCAGGTGTATTAAATCATTATTACCATGCAGGTTTTATTCTAGGGAGGGTATTGTTTTTTAAGGATTAATTAGGCGCCCATTTTCATATAATTTTCACGCGACAGAGAAATGAACCTTCTCTTTTATAATACAATGAAAAGGCTTTGTTTACTACGTTAACTCTCTCTGTGTTGACGATTCCAGACTAGGCATTTTGCACTGTTAGTGACTACCTACAATCTTATGTGATGTGTGTAAAAGACGAGATCAGTGAACAAGTGATGTAATTTTAGGGCACCCAGACACAGACAGGTTAGGTTACAAGGAGGAACTTGTTAGCAAATTACATTATATTATTTATAGCCAGTAGAATTTTTAATTTAACGTTCATTTTATTATGTATAAGTACTCAGATCCTATTTGCGTTTGCGGGGTTAAAGTAAGCCTGCTATTTTCGGGTGGTTATAAAAAAAAAACACGAAGGCTAAGGCGGCAGTTCCGCTCCCGCCTTCTAACCTAACCTGTCGGTGTCGGGGTGCCCTAAAGCACAGAATAAGTAATAGAACAAGTACATAAATTTCACTGTTCGAAAGAAAACATGCTAATATAAACCTACTAAAAACGTTACTAATGTTGATAATATACGGCACAGACATGACCTTCATTATATTTACCTACAGGGACTAGTCCCGTTCGTAACGAATCAAAATACACCTTAAGTTCACGAACTGAGAGTCTCTTTTATTATGCCCGCTATGCACCTTTGAACAGGCCGCTCTAGCTATAGGGTGGGTTAGAAGTTGTGAGTTTTTAAAAATGTGAAATAGGTACCTACATTTTATAACATATATACATTATGTGGTACCTAATTGATTTGTTCCTATGTATTTATATCCATACTTTAAAATGTAAAGTCATCTCATAATAGCGTAAAGAGATAGGTTACATTTAGTTAGGTATCTAAAGAAATTAAATAAAATTAAAATGAAGTGGATATAATTTTGTTGGTTTTGTGTGTACGTTAGCTTTACGTTCAGTAATTTTTAAAAGGTAAGCAATTTAAAACGTTATTATCTATACATATAATAAAACAGTAAAATGGTGGAGCGTTGGTATTAATTGGCGAAAAAACTACTGAACCAATCCTGTTCAAATTTTGCATACATAATCCTTATAGGCCGGGTCAACTGTTAGGCTACATATTATCACGCTATTTGCTATGGGGGGTGAGCAATAATCCAAAATGTCGATATTGAACGACATTTACGAGTTCGATCCCCAGCTACAGTTAAAAATTTTGTCATTATTTTATCTTCTTTTTTGTAATAAAATAACTTTTACCATTTTTTCAAAATAAAATTGACATTTCTATTCGATATCTTCTAAATATTTTGTAAAAACTAATCAAAACACATAATAAAATCAAAGCGGCGAGTAAAATCACGTACATACTCGCAACGCCATCTAAAGACTGAAAGTAGAAATAATAATGACAGTGATAGTTGAACGTCATATTTGATAGATGGCATTGTGTGTATTTTACGTAATTTTCTGAGTGGCGGAAGAATGATCATCGCCCAAGTTTGCAGACAGTTTTATTGTTTAAAATTGGACGAAAACCGTTATGGTTAAACTGGAGTTAGACGGAGGCATTTTTAATCCTACTGCTTTTTTCCCCCGTGGTTGTAACAAGGTAATTGACCGTGATTATTCAAGGCATACCAACCAAAGGCGATAAAAGTAAATACTTATATGTATTTAATTATTGACTTAAAAATAACACGGCCAAATTTTCGGAAGGGGTAGCATGGCACCTTGCGTTGGAAGGCCCCCAGGTGGACCGATGACCTGGTGAGGGTCGCGGGAATCCGATGAATGCGAGACGCACAGGACTGGTAATTATGGTGACACTTGGGGAGACCTATGTCCAACAGTGGACGTCTTTCGGCTGAAATGCTAATGATAATGATGGCACCTTTATTTTTCTTTTTTTAAGGGTGGAAGTCATCCAATGACTTCTCCCACTCTGGTTGGAGCGGGAAGGCGTGTCAAACTTTGACTGACTAAAACCACACCTGTGTCCTTCAGTTGCCCTTTGCGACATCTCTTTGAGGAGCGCGTGGATTAATACGCGCTGTTGACGACTGGGCTCGGACCGGTCAATTACGACGGCGATTGCTGGATGTCCGCGAGCCCGCGTCTACCGTGGCTGGTCGTCGGGGTCAGAATCTCGGCTCGGCATGAGGACGTTCGTTCCCTCACGCGTGCGGCCTCCTCCTTCACTAGCATTACGGCTTTGCAGAAGGAGGCGACCGCCTGCCATTCCTCCTCGCTCTGGACCATAGCCCAAAGTCACAAGGCCCGGCGCGAGAGGTGACTGACGCCGATTGCCTCCACGAGGACAACACACACCTCTGTGAGCTCCACTGTGTCCTCCGGGATGATGGTACCTTGCGGCCTAATAATGGTGTGTTTTATTATTAGCAGTCACTGCTTCATATAAAACGGGGTCGAAAGGTTTGCGTTCCTGATCACAGTTCGACAACGTATCTCAGATTCCTTGCAGCCTTACGTCGATATCCGTACGTTACCTCCTTGCAGTGAGTGGTGACCAACACTGGAACCACCCTCTGAGGGTCTCAGGGATAACACTAATCGGCTGCTACATTTGTTTACCGGAATTTCATTGTTTTATGGATACACAAGCTCAGAACTGTTGAGGGTGTTTCACGCGGTTTCTGTTCCGGATTCGGTTGGAAGTACCCTGATATTACCATTTTGCAAATCGCCCGGAGGACCCGTTGTAGCATGCGGTGGAGGTCTATCCTGCTTGGGTGAACCGCCGTGTCTTCATAGAGGCAATCGGCGTCAGTGACCTCTCGGTTTGGCCATCAATATGCGAGTTCGATTGGACAGGGATACACGCGTTCAAGATTTCACCGAAATTCATTCAAAAGTTGGAGACTTTTCATAGGGTAGTTCCCACTATGGAATAACATTTATCTGATGTACGAGGAAGTCAGTCAAATACACACCAAAAAATCCTAGGTAAATGAACAAGTAATTTTTACGCCCCAAATGATCAAGCTGCAACAATCAATTCAAGCATGCTCTTGCAAATTCTTCATAAGTACTGTTGTGGAGGAAGATAGTTGATGATGATGGTAATTTTTGGATTCACTGGCTTTTTGGCTTTGCACCATCAGTGCAAACGTTATCCAGCTGAAGGTCGGTGTCCCGATTATGTTCCTTCGTTTACCTCTACCAAAGCTGTCTGACGGCATAAACTCTTCAGTGAAACATTATTGAGGCGAAAATTTTACAGGAGGTAACAGGGACATTGGCCCTAGAGGGCCCTATCCATTTGCTGACATCTCTATGAGTCGCACGTAGATTACTACGCGCCGTCGATTCAGGATTGCTTTGACCAGATAACCGGACGGCTCCACCGCAATCGCCCTGCGGCTTTCAACACCTGGAGCATCACTTCCCTCATCATCCCTCATAGTTTCAGCCACCTTCTTCGATCGTAGTGCTTCACTGAAGGAGGCTACTGGTTGGCATTTTTTGCACTAATCGCCTCCATGAGGACACGGCGGCGCCGGCGCTCCTACCAAGCGGGACTGACTTCCACCGTAACTTCCATCGTATTCTCCGAGCGATCCGCACATCGTGCGGATCGCTCGGAGACTCGTGTGTTTCTTTTCGCTGAATTCAATACAGATACCTCCCGAAACACCCACATCCGGTGAGTCCTGCACAAAGAGAGGATGCCGTGACGCCTCTGTAGTCACTCCTCAAAGACAGGCATTACCGCTGCGATTGTGACGTGCTCACTGTGACAATGTTGTTTTACCAGAACATAAACCAGAAACATACATAAACTAGTGCCTTTTCCCTTGGGGTAGGCAGAAATGCCAACTGCTACGACCCTTACATACTCTTTCTATTCATTGACGTTCATATATCTGGATCTGGACGAGTACATAACATGTTTCCTGAAGGTAATTTGCGTTTTTACCTTTAACAGTTTTATGTGAAAGTACAATAAATAATTACGATGCTTTCAGAATGAATTGCAAGCACAGAATGATTGTACAGTTTTACGAACTTAACGCAGATGAAGTCGCGGGCAACAGCTAGTACATAATAATTAACATTTTATAAGATGTAATTCCAGTATATGTTGACCTTGCATTAGTAAGGTAGACACTAGTACTGGGAGGTCTACTTATATTGAATAATCTTTAAAGTCATTGACTTTTTACGTGAAAAATGTCGCAAATATTTGAAATACAAAGTCAATAGAATATTCGATAAAGAGTTTTTGTTAGCGCCCGTCAAGCGGCAGGTCAAACACGCGTGTGACACTCTTCTGAACTAACCACGCCAAAGGGGTCGCGCAGCGTAGGTACAGATTTATGCCTACAGTGTGAAGTATGCCTGCCTATGACCTGAAATTGATTTTTAATAAGTAATAAAACATATTTCATTTGCCCGTCATTTTATAGGTAGGTCGGTTGACATTGATAAATATAGACCAAAATCTATTTATTTTACACATTGCCGATGGACCAGCAGGTACTCTGTACAATCCCAAGGAATTGTATACATTACTTAGGTAAAGTAAGAAATGGACAATAATTTCCATAATATTTCATACATTGCCTGGGTATTGTATATATTACCTGAATTATACAGATTGCCGGTAACATATACAAAAAATAAGAAACGATTTTCCAAAATTCACCCTCTAAGGGCAGGAAAAGGGGTCCAAAGTTTGTATGTAGAAAACTACTTTTACGCGGGCGAAGCTACTAGCAAGAAGGTAGTATAAGATAATTGTTGACTCTGCATGTATTGGTTAAAGGATAACTGTAATAAATAAATAATATAGAAGGAAAACATATTTTTTAAATTAATTACCCCAGTTTCGAGACCTTTTTTTTTGTTTTCGAGGGGAGACCTTCAAAAGGCGCCCGGACTTTTGGGGATAAGTCCGGGGAGTGTTTTTTTTTTCGGTGGGAAAATCATCTAATGACAAATCCCGCTCTTGGGCGGAGCGAGATAGTGTCAGACTTTTACTGACTAAAAACCCACTCCTGTTCCTTCGTAGCCTTCGTCCCAGGGCCCGGGATTTTTAAAGACCATTCCGGAACCCCCAGGCGACTATTTTTTTTATCTTAAACCGAAATACCATTTTTTAAATGAAAAATGTCTTCTCAAATTTCTTATTCCTACACATATAAATGTACATGTTATTTTAATTACTAAACAAACATAAATGCACATTATTTCTATACTCCACAAAGTTACGAGTTGTACTCAAGAGCTGGCTTGTGTTTCGTAATAAACACTATCTGGCACTAAGTACCCCATAAAGCAAGGAGCTGACTCTCGGATAGTTAACTAGATATAGTTCTTATAATCAAATGTATGCATAAGAATAATAATAATGAATGCAAAACGCAGAATTTAGGTATATACATATGCTTGAATTTCGACATAAATAAAAAACACTCTTTTTAAAAAAGCTTTTTCACTTTTTATGGTGGATTTAGAGTCGCTGCAAGCCCTATCAATTTCAGCTCAATCGGTTGACGATATCTGTTTCAAAATTGAGTTACAAGATTCGACCCGAGTTTCTTTTTGTGACGTAACAACAAATTTACTGTTTTCAGATTTATTCCCATTCCTGTACCATAAGACCTTGCTTTTTGCCAAATTTCAGGATTCTGGATCAACGGGAAGAACCCTATGAATTTTGATTCCCTTGAAAATGTCTAAATATACATTTTTTTGTATACCGTATCTTTTTCTTTCATTAAATTAGAAGGTTTATATTTCACAGTTTTAAGGGACCGCTGACCTAAGTATATTATTTTAATTTCAACTCGATACGTCCACGCGTTCCCGAGATAAAGAGTCTTGACAGTCAGACAGACAGACAACACAGTGATCCTATAAGGGTTTCGTTTTTTCCTTAACCCTAAAAACAACTTTTATTTCTTGCATCATCTTTCTACCCTTGCTTGATATCACTTCGGATCGGCGCAACATGTTTTTTTGTTCCATACTGTTTTGTCAATCATCACGCTATCACTGACTCCCATCATTTCAACCGATAGACGTCCACTGTTGGACATAGGCCTCCCCAAGTGTCGCCACAATGAGCGGTCCTGTGCATCTCGCATCCATAGGATTCCTGCAACCTTTACCAGGTCATCGGTCCTTCCAACGCTGCGTCTTCCGGTACGCGGTCACCACTCTAGAACCTTTCGGCCCCAACAGCCATCTGTTCTGCGAGCAATGTGCCCTGCCCTTGCCATTTAAGTTTGGTGGTTTCTTTGTGCTATGTCGGCAACCTTGGTTTTCCTGCGGATATCTTCATTTCTGATTCGATCACGCAAGGAAACTCCGAGCATAGCCCTTTCCATTGCCCTTTGGGTGACTTTAAGCCTTCTGATGAGGCCCATTGTGAGCGACCATGTTTCGGAACCATATTATGTCATCACTGGCATCACGCACTGGTCATAGACTTTCGTCTTGAGACACTGTGGTATGTTGGATGAGATGATACCGCGCAGCTTCCCGAACGCTGCCCAGCCGAGTCGGATTCGACGATTGACCTCTTTCTCGAAATTAGATCTACCCAAATGGACATTCTGTCTGAGGTAGACGTAATCAACCACGACTTCACACTGACTCCCATTTCTTCCATATTACTCCTCACACATTCCACCCATTTTTTTTTATTTATCCTTCTTTCCCTCCCTCTGCTTTTAAATTTTCCTCCTATTTCTTGCATAAAAGTAAAAAGTAAGTAAACTAATCTTAATCCTATTAGTGCAAAATAAATTAAGTCTTTATTTCCGTTTTTGAAACTAAAATTTATTGCAATAAATGTAGATATGTCAATGAACACTGTAGATATATTAAAGCAAAGAACCTTAGTTTATTTTTGAGGTGAGTATATGTGAACAGAGCTACGTTAATGTTGTACCAATTATGCTTCAATGAATGCAGCAAACCATGTCTATTTACATAAGAACGCCGTACGCTACAGTATCATGATAATATAATAACAAAATAATGTAAACACTCGTAATCTTCCGTCCCTTTACCCCATTGCTTCATTATGACACTAAAGCTTGACGTAAATTGTTTTACAGAAACCTCCCAGCTTCAATTATTTCGTATGTGCTACGCGGCTACGAGCGTAGCCAACGTAGGTCTACGAGTCGGTCTCGTAGCGGCGTAGCAACAGTTGCATTTGCTACGTGCTAGGAAACGGGCGCACTCGACGGAATATCAAAATTTTGCGAAGCCACGAAAGTTGCGAATAACAATGTGACCTACTTCCAATTGGAGTTGTTAAAATTACTTTATGTAAAATATGTGAAGCTCTTCATATGAGAATAAAGTTTGTGTTATGGAGATAAGTTCAGTGGTGATTGTGGAAATTAAGTAAAATGGGGAGTCTGACTGTGTTTTGTTATTTTTTGTTCTCATATATAAAAGGTAAAGTTTAGTTTGTAAGTACATAATAACAAACACGTTTTATTCTAACTTATTAATTGTTATTAACTACGTATTCGTTTAATATCAATAATTTTTGTTATATTTTCGTTATTTTCATTCGAAGATTCCTGATTTATTTCCAAGATTTATAATTAAAGCAAAAGCGGTATTTTTTTCAATTCAATTAATTCATTAACGCTCAGGCGGTAGCCGGCGCCCGGAAGCCATTGTCTTACTATTGTGTCTCTAATTACGCACGTCAAAAGGTTAAATAATTAATCCTTAGGAATTACTAATTAAAACTAATTCAAGATTTGCATTCAACTCAAATATTGAGTTCGTGAAAAATTAACCTTTTGACGTGCGTAATTAGAGACACAATAGTAAGACAATGGCTTCCGGGCGCCGGCTACCGCCTGAGCGTTAATGAATTAAACATTCCTTGCAGTTTCGTAGTATCATATCGTAGTGTGGACTTTGGTTAACATAAATTAACATTTTATGATTATATTCATGAGACACCGATGTTTATTATAATATTGCTATTTGTAAACGATTGTTATAATCGAAAAACATCATGGTATAAGTAAGCGATATACAGATTTTTATATTCAGTAAAAAATAAATATTTTTTTATTTGTGAGTGAAACACAGGAAACAAAAGTAGGTAATTGATCTGTGTGACAGTATTTTTATGTATCGTTGCATTATTTATTCAATTTATTTATAAGCAAGCTCTGCTTAGCTTGAGAATAGACGGCGTTGTATGATAGTTGTGGAATATATTATTATTATCTAACATCGTATTCATCACACCAAAACAAAAAAAAGATGTAGATTATTGTGTACTACAACTTCTGCCAGCGGCTTCGTCCGCGTGAAAATAGGTTTCTCCATACAAGCTTTGGACCCCCGTTTCATCTCTTTAGGGAGTGAATTTTGGAAAATCCTCTCTTAGTGCTCGCTTACGTTGTAAAATGAAACCTTATGCAATATTTCACACTCCTAAGCTGCAGTTTCAGCTGTGCGTTGATATGTTAGTCAGTCAGTTTCTCTTTATATATTTATAGATTGGTTAGCCGCCAACATACATTCCATATACTACGTCCGGCAGGACACGGAGAGATACGATCGAATTTGGATTCGTATCAATGTAGAAAATCGGTCCTATTTCCAATATAGCTAGGGCTTATCACTAAAGTTATTTTTTAATCTTATAAAGTTTACAATAAATCGGTGACATAAACAGTCTCATACTAACTCGGCTTATTGTGAAACCTACGAATAAATTTATTTAACCATTCTCACAAGTGTTTTCTTAAACATGCGACAGGTATAATATTAAATGCATATCGGTAACAAGAGTTGTATTGTACCAGAATTATTACAATGATCCCCAAATTAGGCGGTGCGGTATCTATGTACAGTTAGGGCCTAAAAGTGCAGTTGCACTCAGCCGATGCTAGTATCTAAAATTTATTTGTAGAAAAGCGTCAATGGTTTATGACTGATTTAATTTGTAGCATAGAATCTAAAGTACTGATTAAACCAAAGAAATTTTAGACACTTTAGCATCGGTAGATTGCAACTGCAGTTTTGACCTCTGACTGTACTTTGTAATTGTCAACCCTCAGGGGTTTACCATGACGTGTTAAAATACCAAGCGTGCGAGCGAGAAAGAGGGGTGGGACTATACAACCTGAATAACTCCATCTCTTTAACAGTTTAGTCCAGGTCGTCAAATAGATCACTTTAAGAGCTCGTGATAGGCCTCTGCAGACAGCATTATTTCTGGGACATTCCACTTTCCTCATTATATCTTTCTTCAATAATTTCAACCAATTATACTTCAACGATATCTCTTGTCTTCCACAGTCTGCATATGCCTCCGAATAGTCGGCATATCGGTGCCAACCTTGAAGCAACGAGGCGAGTCTTCCACGCTGACGTGTGACTACGACCTGGAGGGAGGCAGGCTCTACTCAGTGAAGTGGTACCGAGATAATGAAGAGTTCTACCGGTACATGCCGAGGTTGAGGCCTCCGCAGCATGCACATAAACTGGATGGGGTTAAAGTGGACGTGAGTACTCAACTATCACAATTATCAATCAATAATAGTATCTAGGGGTTGATTACAAGTGAAAACTGCTGCTGGATTATTTTGGAACGTGCCAAAATTGAGGCCTCCGCAGCACATAAGCTGAACGGGGTTAAAACAGACCTGAGTACTCAACTGTCATCATTATCAGTCAAGAGTAGTACCTGGAGCGAGGCAGGCTCTAATCTGTTAAGCGATACCGAGACACCAAAGATTTGATTCGTACATGGCAATGATGAGGCCTCCGCAGCATGCACATAAGCTGGATGGTGTCAAAGTGGACGTGATTACTCAACTATCACCATTATCAATAAATAACCGTACCTGGAGGGAGGCAAGTAATTAGTCAAGCGGTACAGAGATAACAAAGAGCTCTACTGGTACGTGCTGAGGCTCAGGCTTCCCCAGTATGTGCACAAGCTTGATAGGGTTAAAGTTGACGTGAGTGCTCAACTGTCATCACCACAATGAGGAATTCTAACGGTACATGACAAAGTTGAGGCCTCCCCAGTAAGTACATATACCTATGCTGGAAGCTAGCTTGGTTTTTAATTGACGTATGTAAGCCGCTGTCATTATCATCATCATCAAAATTTCAGCCTCACCCGAGTGTCGCTACAATGAAATGTCCTGTGCGTTTCGCATCCATTCATCATCTTCATCATCATTTCAGCCGATAGACGTCCACTGCTGGACATAGGGCTCCCCCAAATGTCGCCACAACGAACGATCCTGTGCGTCTCGCATCCATCGGATTCCCGCAACCTTCACCAGGTGATCGGTCTACCTTGTAGGGGGCCTTCCAACACTGCGTCTTCCGGTACGCGGTCGCCACTCCAGAACCTTTCGGCCCCAACGGCCATCCGTTCTGCGAGCAATGTGCCCTGCCCATTGCCACTTTAGTTTGGCGATTCTTCGTGCTATGTCGGCGACCTTGGTTCTCCTGCGGATGTCTTCATTTCTGATTCGATCACGCAAGGAAACTCCGAGCATAGCCCTTTCCATTGCCCTTTGGGTGACTTTGAGCCTTCTGATGAGGCCCATTGTGAGCGTCCACGTTTCGGAACCATATGTCATCACTGGCAACACGCACTGGTCATAGACAAGTTTCGTCTTGAGACACTGTGGTATATTGGATGAGAAGATACCGCGCAGCTTCCCGAACGCTGCCCAGCCGAGTCGGATTCGACGGTTGACCTCTTTCTCGAAATTAAATCTACCCAACTGGACTGTCTGTCCAAGGTAGACGTAATCGTCTACAACTTCGAGTGCAGAGTCTCCGATCTTGATCGGAGTGGGTGCTACATGGTTATTTACCATGTCTTTGGTTTTGTCCATGTTCATTTTAAGACCCACTCTTTCGGAAGCTCTACTGAGGTCATTGAGCATTGTGCTGAGCTCTTCCGTAGTCTCAGCCATGACTACTATGTCGTCGGCAAACCGAAGATGAGTGATGTACTCGCCATTGACATTAATGCCCAATCCACTCCAGTCCAGAACCTTGAAGACATCCTCCATTGCGGCCGTGAACAGTTTCGGAGAAATGACGTCTCCCTGCCTCACACCCCGCTGCAGGAGGATAGGTTTCGAGGTCTGGTCCTGCAGTCTGACTAACATAGTAGCGTTTTCGTACAAACACTTCAGCACCTCGATGTACCGATAGTCAATCTGGCACCGTTGGAGAGACTGCAGCACAGCCCAAGTCTCGATCGAATCAAAGGCTTTCTCGTAATCCACAAACGCTAAGCAGAGAGGCAGATTATACTCCTCGGTCTTCTGTATAACCTGCCGTAGCGTGTGTATGTGGTCTATGGTGCTAAAGCCTTTTCGGAATCCGGCTTGTTCGGGAGGCTGGAAGTCGTCGAACCTGCGCGCGAGACGGTTCGTGATGACTCTGGAAAACAGCTTGTAGACATGGCTCAAAAGTGAGATGGGCCTATAATTCTTGAGCAGGGCCTTGTCGCCCTTCTTAAAGAAGAGTACCACCACACTTCCGCTCCATGCCTGTGGTGTTTTTCCCTCGAATATGACGGAATCAAACAGCTTCTGAAGGGCCTTAAGGATCGGTTTACCACCCGCCTTCAGGAGTTCGGCTGTAATTCCGTCATCACCCGGTGCCTTGTTGTTATTAAGCTGCTTCAGAGCCATCCTAATCTTGTACAAGCTGACGTCCGGGATATCTTCGGTATAGTGTCGGGTCAACCTAGCTCTTGGGTCGTTTGCTAGATTCGTCGTGGGTTTTGTGATTGACGTGTATAACTGTCCATAAAAAGCCTCGATCTCTCCCAGAAGCTCCGATTTGGCGGATATGACTCTGCCATCTTCGGTCTTCAGTTTCGTGAGCTGGCTCTGCCCAATAGACAGATCTCTTGCAAACACCTTAGATTTTTCCAGTATTAAAGTGACGGAGATCGCGTTTCAAGGACTTAGAGATCCGTTTATTGAGCAGCCGATATGTGTACGCATCGTCTGAAGACTGCAGAATCATCTCACGCCTTTCCTTCATAAGCTGGAGAGTTCGATTTGTGAGCCTCTTGCTCTTATTTGTACGAGTCTTATAGAATTTAGACCCGACCGTATGGACAGTTTCCACGAACCCATCGTTGTATTCGTCCACAGAGCTTCCTAGGCATTCGAAACGATTTTGAAGTTCGAGCTGAAAGCTCTCGGAGTTTTGGATCTGGATCTGTGCAGGACGGAACGTAGACTTCATCAGTCGAGAACTTTCAAGCTTGACATTGATATTCAATGTGCCTCTTACCATGCGGTGATCACTTCCGGTTTTCACCGCATTGATCACAGAGACACCATTGAATATTTGCTTCTTCGTCGACATGATGAAATCAATCATGTCGCATCCATTAGATTCCCGCAACCCTTACCAGCTCATCGGTCCACCTTGTAGGAGACCTTCCAACGCTACGTCTTCCAGTACGCGGTCGCAACTAAAAAGAACCTTTCGGCCCCAACGGCCGTCTGTTCTGCGAGCAATGTGCCCTGCCCATTGCCACTCAAGTTTGGCGATTCTTCGATTCCAACGAATCCAAACATAACTGGACATATAAATTTCTAGGCCTTGGGACGAAGGCTACGAAGGAACAGGAGTGGGTTTTTAGTCAGTAAAAGTCCTCCTTAATCAAATTGTCCAATAGCCAATAGGTCGAGCCAATTGAAGAGAAACTGTAATTAACCATTACATATAATTAGTCACGAGGATGTTGCTGCTGATTACATAATTAGCAGTTACCGCCTCTAATCACTATTTGTTATCGGTTAGTGTTATATGTTCAACGAGTTAGGTACCTGGGACTTGTATTCTACTTGCGATAGATCAGATCAGATCAATAGACTCACCATCATAACAAAGATATGATCTAAAGGCGGTAGATACATTTCGCCAGTTACAGGTATATAACGTTAACAATATCTCTCTTCAGTTGGAGAAATCAACAGCGCGCCGCGTTCACCTACGGGAGCTAACGCTCAAATCTCGAGGCTTGTACCGGTGTGAGGTGTCGGAGGAAGCCCCCTCTTTTCACTCAGCGCAAGCAGAAGCTTTCATGGAAGTTTACTGTAAGTAACCTAAATGTTACCTTATAAATGTGTGTCTTTCTTCCTTCCTTTTGACGTGAAACATCTTTAAAATCACACCAAAACATACAGGGCACAAAAATGGACCGTAATGAAAATGTCTATATCGTCTTACCTTAATAATTACAAAACTATTAGTCTTAGAAACATGAATCTAATGTGATTACTTAGCTTATATAGTCATCTCGCTGCTAAGACCTTAAATTTGCCTCGGGGCCGGGTGGGGCGGCGGGGGAGGGGCTCTGCGTAGAATCACGGAAACCGACGCTCTCGCTGGTTTCTATTCAATATAACTCACGACTCACACGTGAGCGCAAGTTCAAGTTCAAGTTCAAGTTATTTATTTCATAACAAAAATACATTTGTGTCGAAATATTTGCACAGTAGGTACACAAAAAGAAGCAACATAAACAATTATAATCGCTAAGTAACCTCGTTCCTCACCCATTCGAAGTTAGAACGTCTATCCAAGTTAAAACCAATTAGCTTTACAAACACAATCATATTGATACAGATTATAGTCCATAGCAAAACGGTACAAAAATACATTTAATGTCAAAATTTTAAGAAAATACATTTAATGTCAAAATTTTAAGAAAATATATTTAATGTCAAAAATTTTAAGAAAAAAGATTTGTGTCATTACAAAATTCGTCAATGCTATAATAGGCTTTCTTGATTAACAAAGCCCTGAGTTTATTTTTAAACATGTTCACATTCTGAATATTCTTGAATTCTGCTGGTAGTTTGTTAAACAGATTGACAGACTGCACGCGTGACGAGTGTTTGACAACATTAAGCTTTGCCTGCAGAAAAGTAGGAAGATCTTTTCTGCGAGTACCTAGTCTGTTTTTTTTTTCATCGTCTGTTTCATACTCATTTAAGTTTTTATTTAAATGAGTAAGGAGAACTAAAATATAAAGACATGGTACCGTTAAAATTCTAAGCTTAATAAAATACTCTTTACATGATTCTCTCTGGTTTAAACGCAGCATGGTTCGTAATGCTCGCTTTTGTATAGTAAAGGCTGCCTTAATATTATATTTATAGCTGTTTCCCCAAAATTTAATACTATATCTAAATTTGGATTCAACTAGAGCAAAATAGACGGTACGAAGCTGTGCAATAGACAAAATATCCCTTAGAGATCTTATAGCATAACACGCACTACTTATTGTATTCGTTATTGAATTTAGTTCTGGCTTCCAGTTCAGTAAAGAGTCGATTTGTACCCCTAAAAATTTTAAACTTTCTACTATATCAATTTTGCTGCCCAAAGATTCTACGTCTATTATAGTTTTATTCCCAACTGTAGATCTAAATATCATATATTTTGTCTTACTCACATTTAATTTAAGATTATTCATAGAAAACCAGCTTTCACAAGCAGCTATTAATACATTTAATTTACATTTTAAGGTCTCTATATTGTCAGCAGCTATAACGGCACTCGTATCGTCAGCAAATATTATCAATTCAGCATCCGGTAAAATTTTCCTAATGTATTCAATTAGATCGTTAAGAAAAATTATAAAGAAAATGGGACCCAACACAGAACCCTGAGGAACACCTCTCGTTACAGGAAATAGTTTCGATTTATGAATTTCTTCCACACCTTCCTGAAGTGATTTAATTTCGACGTACTGTTTCCTATTGGTCAAATATGAACTAAAAAGTTTTAAAACGTTTTCTCTTATGCCGTAATGCTCTAATTTATCCATTAGAATGCAATGTTCTACAGTATCAAACGCAGAACTTAAGTCTAGGAATAAGCCGGCAACTTTAAGTTTCTTATTCAGCTTATTTACTACGTTGTTAACTAACGCGTCTATTGCATCTAGGGTCCCTTTACTTTTTTGGTACCCAAACTGACTACGGTTTATTATTTTTAGACTACTCAAATGTCTTACAAGCCTAGCTTTGATCACTTTTTCAAAAAGTTTGGATAAAACTGGTAACAACGAAATGGGTCTGTAATTGCTTGAATCCGTTTTAGCACCTTAGCGCGGTGATTCTTTCGTGGATTTATAGAGTTCATTTAGACCAATCGATTTCAATAATAATAAATGTGACTTGGACTATATTTGTAGTTAAAAATAACCAATAAGTGTAAAAAAATAATAAAAAATCAGTATGTCGGCATCAGCCCGTGCAAGGGTCAGCCAGAAATATAAAACACGGCTATCGTCGGAAAGAGGGGGTTATGGGCTATGCACAGGTACCCAATATCCCAATATCTTGCGCCAAGCGAGCCAGGCGGTTTCGGGAGTGTCTCAAAGCTGCGAAGACACGTTCTGTAAACGACGCCGATTCCGCGTGAACCTTTCCTACTGAAGTCGATTGTCGAATATTAAATGGAATGTTATTTGTTCTAACTTTTTCAGTTTAAGATTGTATTAAAATATTTAGAATGAAGTAAATTTGGTTTTCTTTCAATCTTTAACACTAAAAGCAACTCGCTGATATAGACGTTTCACGTTAAAACCAACGACCGTGTGCATCGACACGACCCCACCCGATTTTTTTCTTTAGGTAACTTTTTTGTTGTGTGGAAATCCACACTGGCTTTCTCCACCGGACACAATGTGCCTGCAGCTATCTTCCCATCCGATTATAACTTACGTGTCTTCAAGGCTAGAGTGAATTGGCTCTTAATAAACTAATGCGTTACACCATCAACGATTGCATCACTGCTTACCATCAGGTGAGATCGCAGTCAAGCACTAGCTTCTATCATTTAAAAAAACACTAAAGCATAGCAAAGGACAAACAACTCCTTCTCGGTGGTCCATCTTATTCGAATCAAACGATAACGTAACCCGCTGGTGTCTTCTTAATTATATTTGTACCTACAGCCAACAATAAAAGTTAATTAAAGCTGTTTTTAAATATAAATGAGTGAGCATAACATTGGGTACCTACCATCCGAAATAAAGTGTTAAGAACACTTCGATTTTTTATATCTGCAAGGGATGTTCAACTATATTCCTAAAAGCTTCGTGCTTTTAGGAATATAGTTGAACATCCCTGAGGTCACGTTCGCGTAAGCGTAGTTCAAAAAGTTTGAACTATGCAGCGTGAGGGATTTACAGTCTAGACTAAAGACGAAAGATAGGTACAGATCGATATATTTTATACTTGGTAGGTTACAAAAGACCCAGAAGCAGGAGTCCGATACGTTTGTCAGACCAAATCCGTGCCACACTGGAGACCACAGTCTGCGCCATCCACATCACCGGAGATAGGACAACATGGCGAAATATAATCCACAAGATAGTTATTCGTCGAGGTCACGACCCTCAGCATTGAAGATAAAAGAAGCAAGGAGGAGGTTACAAAAGTACAAAATCACACAGTTTGTTACTTCTTCACGCTCATATGCTCATCCGGATTTCAATTAAATTTGGTAAAAATCTAGACCATCTCCTGGAATAGCACATGATCTCGAGAGTATCCTTGGGACAATTTCTACTTTCACGCAAGCGTAGCCGCTGGCAGCAGTTAGTATCTTATAATATCTTATAATGTCTTATAACATCTCGTAGATTAGGTTTCTTTATTTATTTTCTGCTTGGGAAGTGCCAAGATGCTTACTATTTTTTTCTAGAAACTTAATTTTTATGCCTATTGAAAATATAGACTGGTAGCTTACTTTATTTCCTACTAACTAGTACAAAAAACCTACTGGTTTTAAATTAAATTCCTCTGGTTACGTACAGAAACAAACTATCGATCTTTTCAAATGAAATGGGATCTCATAAAACACAGAACCCAAACACATTTCATTTGCCTGTTAACTTTAAACGTAAACGGAGCCAAATTAAATTCTAACACCATTTGTAACTCGGCAATGCAAAAAGTTTACCTACATACAAGAGATTAGCTAACATTAGCTAGGTACAGATTTCTGACAAATTCTATTTTAGTCATTTTTTTTTTTGAGGTGTGAAATCATCATATAGCTTTTCCCGCTATAACGCAAAGCGCGGGTAGAGCGAGAGGGCGTTTCAGACTTTTACTGACTAAAACCCACCTGTGTTCTTTCAGTTGCTCTTTGCGTTCAATCCGCAGCCCTGGCAAGCATCGGCCCTAACTTATCTCGTCAACCTTGCGATACAAAACTGATTATCTATATTGTCATTACAGATTTGCCCCGCGAAACTCCTCGCATCACGGGTCACGAACGAGCTTATCAACTAAAAGAACCACTGGACGTAAACTGCTCTTCAGCCAAGTCGTTTCCTGCACCCGACCTCCAGTGGCTCATTGATGGGCAAAAGGTGGGATCGCAGTCAAGCACTGGTTTATATCAATTAAAAAAAAAAAAAAGGTAACACGTAAAAATTTGTGGCCAGGAAAATAGTGAAATTCATGACGGCTACAGTTAGGAGTTGGATATTTTAGCGGTATGCGGCACAGAGTGTGAAGTCCTGCAAACCTCCATTGAAAAGGGAGGATTTTCCGACCAGACAACGAGTGTTTGCTAGTCCTGCCCCTCGAGCCAAGTTACAACCGTTTCGTTTCGATTCTCTTTTCGTTGATCGCCTCGAGTAGGCCACGCCTCCGATTCCTTTATTCTGACGTCATCTCAACGCTCAGTCACGTGGTCAGAACAAAGGAATAAGAGGCGTGGCCGACTCGAGGCGATCAACGAAAAGAGAATCGAAACGAAACGGTTGTAACTTGGCTAGGGGGGCTGTTGTCAGTTGCCTGCTCGATTGACGAGTTGATTTCGGACTTTTGTGTATGTTCTAATCGTGTGGTGAACTCTGATACCGCGATGCAGAACTTTGAATTTTAGTTACTATGCCGCCAAATAATTTAGGTACACTAAATAACTTGCTATCTAAATTGTAAAATATTCCGCATTCCAAAACATCATAATATAGTACATTTTGATACAAGTGCAGAAAGTTTGTCATTGCGACCGAGGCGGAATTCGCACGAGCCGTAGGCGAGTGTGTTATGGAGCCGAGGGCTGAAGTGACAAATCTGCACGTGTATCAAACGACTTTTTTCAATACACTAACGAAATGAATAAACGGGGATTGACCGGCGATAAAATTGTGGCGAGGGAGAGCACGCGCTCTTTTCTGCACTAGTGCGGAAAACAGTCTATTGCGTGCCTAAAAGCGGTGGGATAAGAACAGGTTTTCGAGTAAGTGTATTGAAAATATTTTTTTCAGTTTAGATGTTGGTAGGTATGCTGAACAGTGTGTACAGTCCCACAAACCTCCGCTGAAAAGGGAGGATCGTGCGACCAGACAGGGAGAGTATTTTTCGGGTCCATGCAACTTCCCAATAGTTGATATCGAACTGTTGTATAATGTTCTAATCGCGCAGACTCTAAGACCGCGAACGCGATGCAGGATTTTGTAGTTTAATTCCTTTGTGGTGGCCAGTGGCGGCATATACTTACTTACCTTAAAAAGTTTTGACGTACGATTACGCATAGTCATCCGCCGGGACTCCGACCCCGACTTCCAGCCACCGTAAGCGCAGCCTTGCGGACGACGAACAATAGGTGTAACACGCCGTCCGGCCGTCTGGAAACCGTCCAGACCGAGCCCGAGTCGTCGACAGCGCGTAGTGTTTCACGCGCGCCTCAAAGAGATGTTAGCAAAATCTTAGGGGCCAGCAGGGCCGAAACCTACTGGAGCTATGGGTTAACTTCCGAAAAGGAAACCCATGGTCCTGGAACGCAATGGGGTTAAGAAGGAACGTAGTTGTTTTTAACCGACTTCAAAAAGGAGGAGGTTCTATGTTCGGTTGAATGTATGTTTTTTTTTTTATGTATATTCACCGATTTCTCGGTCAATTGTGGACCGATTTTCAAATATTTTTTTTATTGAAAGGTTATGCTTCCGAGTTGGTCCCATAGAAAAATTGTTATGATCTGATCATGAACTTCGAAGACATGGAACAGAACTCCTCATAGGATCACAGCAGAACCGTCGTGACAAGTAAAATTGCTTTGTTTATACGTGTAGTCGATGACTGACTGAAAGTAGAGGGGGAATATATCGAACTGATCTGATGATAAAGCCTGAAGTTAGGCACTGGAACTCTGTAATAAATTAATGTAATCTATCGTGTTTGGGATTATTAGAATTGTCATGAGATGCACTCTGGCTAGGTAGGTAGGTATTTAAGTTTGGCTGAGGGGTACTTTTTAGTGGTGGTACCATAGGTAGGTAACTAAAAAGTGTAAAATAAAAACTTTTTACAAAAAAAAATACAACCGACTTCAAAGTAAAAAAAAAATACACTGAAAAGAGCAAAATAACTTTATTTCGGAAGTCGGTGTTAAATAACGAAAAGACAAAACTATTAAAGAAACACCGACTTCCGAAATTAAAGTTATTTTGCACTTATCAGTGTTTTTTTTTACTTTTTTTTTTATAGTCAGTAAAAGTCAGACACGCCACTCGCTTCGTCCTAGAGCGGAAGAAGTCATAAGATGACTTCCCACTTAAAAAAAACGGTAAACGTATCTACAGTAGTAATTACTTTTGTTTATAAAGATTTACAATATTACCTGTTGTTAAATACCGGGGTGGTATTTGGAGGAGTTTGAGTATGAAGGTACACTAGTGGGAGATTGATAATAAATAAAACCACTGAGTACTGATCTGGATTTGGCAGCTCAATGACCAAATGTTCGATAGCTCATCATTGATCTCTCAAAACTCGCTCTCATTTATTAATTTTTTTTTTTTTTTTTTTTTTTTTTTTTGTGTGTGGCCTCTCGCAGGTCAACCTAGGAGGTTGTCGGCTGCTTAACCGGACTTGCCTGTGGCGGCCTCGATTCGAGAATCAAAGCCTCCAGCCAGGGCTTACTTAACTAACTTAAAAACTAAGCGACTACACGCTAAGGGCACCCCCTGTGGGGTACGGACCTCGGCTTAGGGCGTCGCTGGGGGGGGGCAGCAAGGGACGGGCTGGATCGCACAAAGATATTATTATTATTAACGGGGAATTTTAAAACTACGGCTCAGCGGCGCGGGCTGGCTCGAGCAAAGGACGGGGAGGACGTTGACGGGTCTGTCGCGGCGGGCCTCGGCGGCGAGGACGGAATGACGGCGGTCTGTAATGTCTACGAACTGTACTGGTTTCCTTACGGCTCTCTTGGAGCAGGGTAATGGGGTCGTCGGGGGTGACAAGAGTATGCCTAGGACGGCGAATCTTTGAGATGAGGGAGGGTTCATATCGGGCGGCCGATACGATAAGGGGGTTGCGGTGTTTCACAGCAGTATCGAAGAAACGCTTGCACAGGCGTTTCATGAACTGCTGGATGGTGGGGATTTTGAGATCTAAGTGTAGATTCTCATTTCGGACGTAATAAGGGGCACCGAGGATTTTACGGAGGGTCCGATTTTGGAGGGTCTGCATCCTATGGAGGAAACGGGGCTTGGCGTGTGCGAAGATAGCACAGGCATATGTCATAATCGGGCGGATTACTGCTGTAAAGAGGCGCAGCTTGCACTTAAGTGATAATTTGCTGCGAGCAGTCATGAGATAGTGGAGCCTACCTTGAGCGAAAGCGGCTCGCGAGCGAGCCTGCTTTATGTGCTCGGCGAAGGTCAAGTGCTGATCTAGGATCACTCCGAGGTACTTGGCTTGCTTCTCCCAGGGGATTGGCTTGCCGTACATGGTGATCGGAGGGGGAGCTCATTTATTAAAAAAAAAAAAACTAATTGCCTTATACAAAACGCGGTAACGAAACCATAGCGACTTCTAATTCGACGCCAACGCCATCTATCGAGAGAGTATGAACTAAGTCGTGAACATACCGCCCACCAAGGACGTTACTGACGAAACGTCCTTCTAAACTGAACTACTGAACTGTAGTGATATATTGCTAGAATAAGTCGAGCAAAATATTTGGACTATCTAAGACAACTGGCGCTGACGTCTAGTAGCCATGGTTCCGATACAACTTAAAGCTAAGCATGATTGTATGGCATTCTAGGTTGTAAATAAGTGTTGTATAAAGTTGTATATAAAATGTAAAAGGTACATAGAAAGCTTAAAATAGGTGTATAATTCAGTATAGTAAAACTTAAAACATTGTATAATTTGGTGTGTAACAGTTGATCTAAATGATGAATTTATGAATTGAAAAATGGTTGTATAAATTAATTGGAACAAAATACGTGTAAAAGTTATACAAATCATGGTATAAAAAAGTAAATACAATGAATTCTCCTTATTCCACTACAGGTAGAATACATAATTTGGATGTTGGCCTTTTGATAGTTGAGGATTTGGTGCGTAACGTGACTACACGGGTGATGTCATCATCACCAGGATGCTTTTCTATTACGCGACCTAACAACCAACGACCAGGAGGCAAATCGTCTTCCTTGACTAAAACGATGTCCCCTATTTTTGGTTCAGGTATTTTTGAAGACCATTTGTACCGGTTCATAAGGTTTGATAAATATTCTTGAGACCAACGCTTCCAGAATGTCTGTACTGTCCTTTGAATGAATTGCCATCGTGACAAGTAACTTACATTTTTGTTCTCGTAATTATCATCTGGTACATTTACTATAGGTTCTCCAATTAGGAAATGTCCAGGAGTTAAGGCAGGGAGTTCACCAGGGTCACTAAAGTTAAGGACGCTTATTGGACGCGAGTTTAAACAAGCCTCCACTTGATTAAGGAGTGTGCTCATTTCTTCATAGGTCAAAGTAGCATCTCCAATGACCCGTTTGAGGTGAAACTTTGTGGACTTCACCCCTGCTTCCCAAAGTCCGCCAAAATTGGGACTATGTGGAGGAATGAAGTGCCACTCAGTACCGTTGGCCTCGAGTTGTTCTGCTATGGAAGCTTGAATAGAGGCTAATTGTCGCAACTCTCTGGAGGCGCCTACAAACGTGGTACCATTATCACTCCAGACTTTAGCACAACGTCCTCGCCTAGCCACAAAACGCCTAAAAGCGGCTAAAAAAGCTTGCGTGCTCATGTCACTAACGACTTCTAAGTGAAGCGCACGAGTGGACATACACACAAACAAACAAATGTAGCCCTTATATGACCGATAACCACGACCTTTCGTTGTTCTCACATTAATTGGACCAGCATAGTCAACCCCACTATGCAAAAATGGTCGAGTTGGGGTGCACCGAACAGTTGGTAGTGAACCCATAAACTGGTTTTGAGTACTGGCTCTTTGCCTGGCACATATCACACACTTGAGGACATGGTGTTTGACCAGATTTTTGACCCCTATAATCCAGTAGGCTGTCCTTAAATAGTTTATCATGAGCTGCGGACCCCCATGAAGGGTTTTGCGGTGTGCGTCCGCTATGATAAGTCGAGTTAGATGACTGGAGTGAGGCAAAACGATCGGATGTTTCATTTGTTCGCTTAGCTGGGATTTCTCCAGTCTCCCTCTAACTCTCATTATCTCGTTATCATCGAGGTAGGGGCAGAGGGATTTTAATTTACTTGATTTAGATTGTATATAACCTTTGTCCTTTAAATCTCTATATTCAGATGTAAATAGTTCTTCTTGTGTTCTCCTAATACAACATTCGAGCGCAGCGTCTAGTTCTACCTTTTGTAAATATGGTTTCCTGTAGATTTTGTTCTTCTTTAGAAATCTTTGACAATATGCTACAACCCTAACCAATCTTCGTAACTGAGAAAATTGTTCGAAGAAGGGATAGATTGGAATGATCGCTACATGTGCCTTTGATGACTCTTCTAAGTCTGTACGGCAATCATTATTTGGCCTGTTATAAATTACGTTTTGTAATTTAAGAAACGATGGTCCAAAAAACCATAAATTATTTTCTAGAAGTGAGCTGGGAACCATTCCTCTAGAGGCGCAGTCTGCTGGATTTTGTTTAGTGGGGACGTGAAACCATTGCGACGCTTTCATCGAGGTCAATATTTCGGACGTCCTATTGGCCACAACAGTCTTCCATTTGCTAGGGTGACTATTTAACCAGGCTAATACTACAGTGGAATCAGTCCACGCCTTGACCTTATCTTGGGAGATACTCAAGACTTCAGCTGTTTGAGACAGTATCTGTGACAACAAGACTGCTCCGCAGAGCTCTAACCTCGGGATACTTATCTGCTTTACTGGTGCAACCCTGGTCTTAGCAACCAGCAACGACACTTGAACACCGCCAACTGCGTCTACAATCCGCAAGTAAATTACAGCTGAGTAAGCCGTTTTGGAGGCGTCACAAAACCCATGTAGTTCCAGACTATCGCTCGGCTTAGTGCCAAGCCAGCGAGGGATCCGAACCTTGGTTAGTAGTAACATTTCCTCACGATATGATTTCCATTCATTTACTAAGCCGTTGTTTAGCTCCTCGTCCCAACCAACACCTGCCAGCCATAATTTCTGGATAAATACCTTTGCTAAAACCACAATAGGGGCTAACCATCCTAATGGGTCGAAAAGACGTGCTATCACAGAAGTTATGGATCTTTTAGTCACAGGTGCGGTCGTCGGCGGCGGGAGATTCACCATGTACTGGAAGGTGTCTGCGTTGCGGTTCCAGGTAAGTCCTAGAATTTTTATTGTACTGTCTAATTTTATTTCTACTTCCTTTTCCCTTTGTTCTGTTTTATTATAATCTGTTGTTTGCTTGTCATGTATCATTTTGTCTTTAATTGTGTTGTCCTGTATCATTTTGTCCTTATTTGTGTTATCCTTGTTTATTTTGTCCTTATTCATGTTATCCTTTGTCCTAGTTTGTTCTATGTGTCCTTCCAATCCCTTGCTTTCTATTGCCTGTATCCCATCTAATACTTCTTGGTTGTTGCTATTCCATTTTTGAAGTGTGAATCCACCCTGTCCTAATAATGCAGTCATTTGCTTATATATTTCCAGGCCTCCTTCCACGTTATTACAACCGGTCATCAAATCGTCCATATAGAAACAGTTCAGAACCATATCGGCAGCAATAGTATAATTTTTACCTTCATCGTGGGCGACTTGATGTAAGGTTTTAACTGCTTGATATGGTGCCGATGCCGTCCCAAAGGTAACCGTTACCAGCTCGTAGTCCGTGATTTCGGTTTCAGGACTGTCTCGCCATAAGATGCGCTGAAACATTGCGTCTTCTTCCGCAATTCTGACCTGCCGGTACATTTTAACGATGTCCGCAACCAGAGCGATGGGATGAAGTCGCCATTTTAACACTGTGTGTCTTAAATCAGACTGCAGTGTAGGTCCCACCATCAACGTGTCATTGAGTGAGACTCCATTGTTGTTCTTCTCAGACGCGTTGAAGACAACACGTACCTTCGTGGTAGTTTTGTCTTCGCGGACAACAGCATGGTGAGGTAAGTATACCGCTATTTCCTTATTCTTATCGTTCTTATCTATCTTCCTCATGTGTCCTAGGTGTAAATATTCTTCTATTACCTGTTTGTACTTTTCCTTCAGATCTAAATTTCTTTCTAACCTTTTTTCTAATGCTTTAAATCTTTTTTCAGCAATAGCACGTGAGCTTCCACCCTTGCAAAGAGGATTTTCATCGCGGAAAGGTAGCTTTACTACGTACCTGCCACTGCTATCTCTTTTAGTAGTTTTAGCATAAAACTCTTCACACTTCTTCTCTTCAGGTCCTAATATTTTCTTTGAACTATTTTGCTCTTCTATTTCCCAAAATTTTCTTAATATTTCGTCTTCATTAATTTGTGTATGCAAAACACTTATTTTACCTTTAGCTGTATCCTTACTAACTGTACCAGACAGGACCCACCCTAAGGTTGTGCTCTGAGCTATGAGAGTGCCTGAAGGACTCTTAACTATGCCTGCCTTTATGATGCAGCTGTAAGCGTCAGCACCCAGTAAAACGTCTATTTTATTGGGAGTGTTGAACTGTGGATCTGCAAGCTGCATTGTATTAACGCTAAACCAGTCTAATGTAGTATCAAGTCTACACTCAGGTAAGAACGTTGTAATTTTACTTAGTACGTAAGCGTTGACCTTAAGATTGAAATTTGGATCTACCCGAGACTGGATATTCAATTGTACCATGTACTTTGCCATGGTTGAACTATTGCCACCAAGACCTGAAATGGTTCCTCGAATAGGGATTTTTTTCAGGTTGAGTAGCTGAACTACGGCTTCTGTTACAAAACATGCCTGCGAACCCTGATCGAGCAGAGCTCGGACTGTTTGAAATACACCAGAGCGTGACTCGGCTTTTATTAGTGCAGTGGCTAATAAAACCTGTCTAGGCTTGGGAATATTACCTGTCGACAAGCATGAAACAATCTGGCTAGTATTAGGTGAGCTAACACTATCGACTGCCGATGATGTCGAAGGTTGATCCCTTTTATCTGACTCCTGACCTAAATGCAGCAGTGAATGATGGCGCTTCTGACAAACCTTACATGTGGTAGGTTTTTTACATTCAGAAACAACGTGATTGCTGCCTAAACAGTTGTAACACATTTTATTTTTTGCTACAAAATCACGTCTAACCTCAACTGTTTGCTTGGAAAATTTCTTGCAGAAACAAAGTTTGTGACCTTCTGAGCAAAATTCACATTTTATTGACGAATTCGTAGCTAACATAGCCTTTGGAGAATGTGCAACTGAACCTTTGTTATTGTTGTTACCCTGATGAACTGGTGCCCTTTTAGGCTCTAAACACTCTAACGCACGAAACCGATTTTCAATGAACGATTTAAATTGATCGAAAGTTGGTAAGTCATTGTTGGAGTCATTATTGCAAACACTAAACTCCCATTGTTTACGCGTTTCGTTGTCTAATTTAAAGGTAACAATGTGTATGATGATGACATCCCATGTACTCACGTCTATCTTTAAATTACTTAACGCATTGAGACAATCACACGTGGTATCAATCAACTCCTTCAAAGAAGTAGCTGATTCCACCTGCATACGTTTTTGGCCGAACAATCTCCTAAGTATACAATTAGTCAAGTATTTTTTATTGCTATAACGCTTCTGTAACTGAGTCCAGCACTGATTATAATTGGCGTCAGTTACAGGAGTGTGTCGTATTAATTGTTCTGCTTCGCCAGAAAGGTGACCTTTCAAATAATGTAACTTCTGAACATTATCTAACGTATCATTTTTGTGTACTAACGACGTAAAAAGATCATGGAATGTTGTGCATTCATCATACTTTCCTGAGAAGGTCGGAATTGTGATTTTGGGCAACTTGACATAAGAACTACTTGACTTACTTGTACTAGTGTAACTATTATCAGTTTGACGGTCAGAAACTTTAGGTAACTGAATTTTATTAAGAGCTGTTTTCATTAAACTTTTGTAATTAATATAAGTATCCTCTGTCGTGTCATAAATGTCAACTACTTTCTGCGCTATATCTTCTGATTTATACCGTTCATACAAATTTGTGTTACTTTCTTTGAATAATACCTAATCTTTTTCTAATAATTCTTGCTTTGTTTCTATATATTCTAGTGTTAATCTATCTTTACCACATTTTTTGAAATTTGTTAATCCTTTTGTAATAACAATTTGTTGTTGTTTTAACACGTTAATTAAACCTTCCATTTTTATGATTGATTTTTGAAATAAATATAAGTGAATTTAAATTGATTTTAACTTGATCGAAACTTTCAACCTTTTCTTAAAAATGAATAACAACTTTCCCAAAAGAGATAAAATACTTAAAATTACTAAGTGTCCGCAGTAAACGTATAAGTTCATAGCAATAGGCTAAAATTTTCTAAGTTGTACAATTTCATCAAACAATAAAAATAACACAAGTCCCAAATCACTACTTGAAATTTTACAAGTGTTTTGGAAACATACAAATTCTGGTGGAAATTGGGCGTAGGTTCCCCGTTCCCCCGTTTTCTCTAAAATATTCTAAGTTTAAAATCTAACATGCACACAAATAACAAGTCGCTAATAAACTAAACAAATTTCTTAAGTTTTATTTTAACTTCTTAAATTTTACAAATCCAAGATTGACCGCTAATGTTTCTAAGTCGAAACTTCACTATTTTCACTAAGTTTAAATTGTCTTTAAAATAGAGTTCAAAATTGTTTGAGTCGATCTGTTTGTCCCAAAACGTGGGCAAGTAATTAAATAAAATGTACTCACAAAAACTGCACTTCACACAAACTTCAACCTGCAAGTGGCGCCCTCTAGTGGCCGCTATCCAAACTGCGCTTGACGTCTCCTGTGACGTCGCGTGATGGGTGCGCCTGCGTCACCTTGCTGTTACCGGAGTTGAAGTGTTGACCTGAAAGTGGCGCTCCCTGGTGGCCGCTCCTTGAACTAGTCCAATGCTGGCTCGGTACCTACCGTCAAAGCTGGGCGATGCTGTCGCCGCTCGTGCGGAAGACCGTGTACCTCTTGCCGCAGCGATCCACTGCGAGTACTCAGGGAAGCGGGCCAGCGGTGGCTCCACTTTCTATACAAAAACTGTCCAAACGACCCGGCTCGTAGGACCAATGTTAAATACCGGGGTGGTATTTGGAGGAGTTTGAGTATGAAGGTACACTAGTGGGAGATTGATAATAAATAAAACCACTGAGTACTGATCTGGATTTGGCAGCTCAATGACCAAATGTTCGATAGCTCATCATTGATCTCTCAAAACTCGCTCTCATTTATTAAAAAAAAACTAATTGCCTTTGTGGAGGTATGCGGAACAGAGAGTAAAGTCCCGCAAACCTCCGTTGAAAAGGGAGGATCCTCCAACCAGACGGGTGTTATGTCTGGCGGGCTACTGCCCGATAGATGATTTCGGGCTGTTCTATATGTTCTAATCGCGCGGAGAACTTTGATTGCGCGATGCAGGATTAGTTCTTATGTGACGTCCTAGATGTCGCTACATCACTCCCCTCCGGAGATCGGAGATCGATGGTTCTTGGTGCTTCTTGATGCGTGCCAGACCAGTGGTAGGTTGGTTCCAGTGGGTCGGAACCGAATGCCGCACAGTTCTCAGTGAGTCGGAACTGTCTGCGGTGATGCCCCAGTGAGTTGGGGTGATGCTATCCCAGTGAGTCGGGATGATGCCCCAGTGAGTCGGGGTGATGATGTCCCAGTGAGTCGGGATGATGCTGCTGGCTCCAGTGAGTCGGAGTAGTGCTGCTGGCTCCAGTGAGTCGGAGCGGTGCTGTGCGACGTAGGGCTTGACTGCTGGCGTCGACCAGGAGAGGTTCTTCGTAGCTCTTCATGTGACTGGCCGAAGGTGCAGTGTGCTTCGCCAAGGTCGCTGATGAGGCTGAGGGTGATGACCAGGTATGACCAAGTAGGCATGCTGGTGGTCAGGATACCCTTTAAAGCCGTGGGTGCTGGCTGTATGGCTCGCTGCTCGAAAGCTTGAGGAAGTGATGATGACGTCACGAAGTAGTAGCTGCACGAAGGCTGCGCTGACGTTCTTTGTCGAGGGTCACCAGTGTGGGAGTATGTGGAACAGAGAGTAAAGTCCCACAAACCTCCGTTGATGAGGGAGGATCCTCCAACCAGACGGGTGTTATGTCTGGCGGGCTACTGCCCGATAGATGATTTCGGGCTGTTCTATATGTTCTAATCGCGCGGAGAACTTTGATTGCGCGATGCAGGATTAGTTCTTATGTGACGTCCTAGATGTCGCTACACCTTATACAAAACGCGGTAACGAAACCATAGCGACTTCTAATTCGACGCCAACGCCATCTATCGAGAGAGTATGAACTAAGTCGTGAACACCTGTATAAGTGAGCAGTTGCCAGAAATTTCAAATGCTACCAAACGAAATTAAACCACAAATATGTATTAAACTAGCCCTCTTGTTGCTGGAGCTAACTGGTTCCTGGCTTCCAGTAGTGGCCCAGTGGTTACGCTAACAATAGATAGGTCGTGATTTCGAATGGCAGGCATGCACTTTGAATCATTTTTAGGGTTCCGTTCCTCAAAAGGAAAAAACGGAACCCTTCTACGATCACTTTGTTACCCGTTCGTCTGTCTGTCTGTCTGTCAATACTCTTTATCTCGGAAACGCGTGGAGGTATCTAGTTGAAATTAAAACCATATACCTACTCAGGTCTGCGGCAGCTGTGAAAAAAATCGAACTTCTGAGTTAACGAAAAAAAAAAGATACGGCCGTTTATGTCGCAAAAAAACGTGTATTTCGACACTCTCAAGAGAATCAAAATTCATAGGTTACTTCCCATTGACCTAGAATCCTAAAATTTGGCATGAAGCAAGGTCTAGGCCAAGGGCACAAGTACCTATAGGAAAAAAATCTGAAAACTGTAAATTTGTAGTTAGGTACGTCACAAAGAAAAAACTTTATTTGCGATTCGGAAAAATCTTCGTAGCTCAATTCGGGAATTGAACTGTTTTCATAGGTAAGTTTGTACGGAACCCTCAGTGCGCGAGTCCGACGCGCACTTACCTGGTTTTTTTTTTGTCAGAAAACATTGTGTCCCTCTGCTAGGCAAAGACCTCCCCTTCTGCTTCCAAACCTCTCTGTCTTGGGCGATTTCTGGTCAAGTTTGCCTTAAGAACATGGTCATATCGTCATACCACCTGGTTTCTCAGGCGTCCAGTACCTATGTGATGATCTTCCCCCATCTATCCGGATACATCCGTGGGACGTAGCCAGGCCACTCCTACTTCAATCTGGCTGGCAGTTTAAATTAAAAAAAATATAAATAGGTACAATGCGTTTCAAATAAGAATAGGATCGATTGCCATGTTGTGACGTCACGTCATACTGTCAAATCGCAATAAATTGGGCAAAATTGAAGAATTCAGATGAGCAAAATTTAAGAACTAGATTCTGATTAAACTTTTTTCATTCACAGTTCGTAAATAAATTAAATTTTATAAATTTCTTGTTTTGTTTACCATAATAATTCTTCGATATGACAGTATGACGTGACGTCACAACATGGCAATCGATCCTATTCTTATTTGGAACGCATTGTATTTCATCAGTAAACAGTGAAGACATGTACTAGTAGCAAAAATTTAAAGACATGGATATTGTTGTAGTTATTTATCAGCTTCATCTTTCCAGATCACAGACAGATCGTGGCTCATAGCGTTCGGGGCCAAGCCTGCTCCTCAAGGGCTGCTGGTGTCTACCCTCGGCCTAAGAGCACCCACCAAGCAGCGTATGAAACTCAAGTGCGTGGCTACTATAGGAACGCATAGGAGGGAACGCACTGTCGTTATAGGTAAACTTATTACTCTACTTAACTTTGTTTAACGCTGTCTCGTCTATAACTGCCTAAATTAAAAAATACAGCCGATTTGAGAACTTCCTCCATTCATTGTAGTCGTTTAAAAATATATCACTGGTCACTACTGACAACAATTTCCAGTTTTCATCAGTAGGTAGCGGCATAAACATACAACCAAATTGAGAACCTCCTTTTTTTGAAGTCGGTTGAAAAAGCTTATACCTAACTAGGTAAAAGCTGGTTTCTGTGACAAAAGATACAACAGTGAAGAGACGATATTTTTACTATAAAGCAGTGCAAAAAGGCTGCTTAAAAAAACGAGATGGCCAAAGCACTCCTGTTTTTTAAACCTGAGACGTTCATCTTTTTTAACCGACTTCAAAAAGGAGGAGGTTATATGTTCGGTTGAATGTATGTTTTTTATTTTATTTTTTTATGTATGTTCACCGATTTCTCGGTCAATTGTAGACCGATTTTGAAAAATTTTTTTTTGATTAAAAGGTTATGCTTCCAAGTTGGTCCCATAGAAATATTGTTATGATCTGATCATGAACTTCGTAGATATGGAACAGAACTCCTCATGGGATCACAGCAGAACTGTCGTAACAAGTAAAATTGCTTTGTTTATACGTGTAGTCGATGACTGACTGAAAGAAGAGGGGTAATATATCGAACTGATCTGATGATGAAGCCTGAAATTAGGCACCGGAACTCTGTAATAAATTAATTTAATCTAACCGTGTTTGGTATTATTAGAATTGTCATAAGATGCACTCTGGCTATAAGGTATTTAAGTATGGCTGAGGGGTACTTTTTAGTGGTGGTACCATAACTAAAAAGTGAAAAATAAAAAACTTTTTACAAAAAAAAATACAACCGACTTCAATGTAAAAAAACACTGAAAAGTTCAAAATAACTTTAATTTCGGAAGTCGGTGTTAAATAACGAAGAGACAAAACTATTATAGAAACACCGACTTCCGAAATTAAAGTTATTTTGAACTTTTCAGTGTTTTTTTACATTGAAGTCGGTTGTATTTTTTTTTGTAAAAAGTTTTTTATTATCGACAATAGATCAGTAGATACAAAAGTGTGTCAGAGGTGTATTTCGTTCACTCCACACATATTTAAAAAAAATGTAAAATATTATTGTCCAATTTAAAACCCCATGTATTTTATTTACTAATAAACTCAAAATAAATTAGAATTGAGAAACTTAATAATTTCAAGCATAAATACGATATTTACATTATTTTTCATGGGGACAAGTGATTGTCGATAAAAAGAATGTCCCACCTACCTAAATTCTGTATTCCTGGGGAGATAAATTGTGAATGTTCGGTACTATACCTACTCCATCTAACACTATCATGCTTGTGAACGGGCGCCGTCAGTTAAGACTGATCATCTCTTAGATGCCAGTGGCTTATTTCAACTTCTATTTTTTAGTTACTTTTTTTCATTATTTATCTACATTGTGCTCACGTATTAGAAGCGACAAGAAATATGTAACCAAGATTTATGTAACTTATAATGTGATTTAAGTGTCCATGGAGTTCCTTGCACGTTCTTCTACATAGAGATCTACGCTTTGTACATGCAAATTAGCTTCACTTTTTTTACTGTCCGACATTTTGACAATTCAAAAGTAGTAAATGGTATATTTGAAATAAACATTTCTGATTTCACCTTGTTACACTATCTATCACTTCGACGCCTTTAAACAGTTATAAAATACAGATAATAATCGACCTCAAAACAAAGTTAATATCTCTACTTAATATTTAATTAAAAGGTCATCAAAATGCAGGTTTTGCTCTCTTATTAACCAATTATTTATTTTACATTTCAGAAATAAACTCTTCAAGCTGGAACAAATCATTTAGTTTGCTTATAATGATAACGCTCAACATTGTTTGTGTTAAGATATCGTGATAGTATCGTATTTAAATATACCCCCAATGTAAATAAAGATACATTTGTAAAAACGCTGTTTTATTTTACTCTCAACAGTCGAAATAATAAACACAGTATTTTAGAACATTATAATATGTAATCACTTATTTTAACAATATACAAAAGAATGAATGAACAAAATGTTTTCATTACATAAGATCAAAATTAAAATTAGGTATAATAACAGGCAAATATCTTGAACAAAGGCGATGGTCATGGCGCCTAAGGATAATGCGGTGTTAATTGAGGAAGGCATGGGACGCGATCCCACACAAGTCGGTTTGGTCCAAAATCTTTGCCAGCTATTATGTATGTATTACGGTTGTTTGCAAAATCATAACAACTAAGATATTACTAAAGTGCAAAAATATTTTTAGTTTAAAAATGAAACTATGTATAAATAATTGGAAGATGGGTCTTGGTTTTATGTACAGAACTCGAAAGGTAAACATTTAATAAATATAAAATGCCAATATCACAATGAAATACATATTTACTTTTCAATCGAAATAATCAAATAGATTTTTTACTGGTCTGTTTTGAACCCTGTTACCTAAATTAAAATGTTGCAAAGTTAATTCAATTGAACAATCTAGAATACTGATATATTAGATAATTTACAGTTTGGTTAAAAGGTGATGTAATAAAATTTTATCATATATTTTAAGAAAATTGAGGAATATCAAGCCTTTCACATTACAAAAAGTTCGTAATTTAGGTATAGAAATATACTTTGTTAATATAATACTAACTCTGAAGAAAGCAATCATTTAAGCTAGCTACACATACTTACGTTATTATTGTTATTAATCAAGTAGCATGTTATACAACTATTGAACATCAACAACGCCTTTAAATTGATGGTGAATATAAGCGTGGGGTAAAATACAAAGTAAAGTAGTGTTAGTTTTATAATCCAGAAGCAACTCCAAGCCAGTATGTTAACAAATTTCGAAAACATTTCTGATTTATACCTCAGCAATGACAACTCTCAGTGGACAAAATTTCTTAAAAATTACCTAGAAATGTATACTAATTTATTGCGTGTATAAATGGTAAAGGCATAATTTTACCATTCAAACATTTAACACTATCATAATTATTGTAGACATAAATTCTTAAAGCTGTAACACACCACACATTTTACCAGCCTGGCGATCACGGTGAAATGAAACAAGCTGAAGATGTGATGGTTTCAATTACCAACTAACAATACATTGTGAAAATGTTTACAGCTATATACACATCATGTGGTCAAATCTAGATTGAAAATTTTATAAAAATAAAAAGACTACATTTGCAACACATTAGGCACTGTGAATAAACTCAAATAAAATACAGCCAATAAAAACTTATATCTTCAAATAAGTAAAATGCAACAAATCTATCCTTCCTGACCAAAGTCTTCCATGAACTTCCTAAGCTTGACCATGTCCTCGTCATTTACAGTAGGTTTCGATATAGCTAGGGATCGAAGCATGTCAGGCATTGTTACTGCAGGTTCATTCAATTTTTCACTAGGGACATCCATCCATGTCATTTCCATAGCACCTGGGTCGCCAGGGGAACAAGGAGTTAAAAGATCATTGACAATTACATTGGGGTCTAATGGGCTAGGACCAGATACTTTCTTGAAGTGTGTGGCTGACTGTACTTTGCGTACAGGCTGCATCAGCGCATCTCGTGCAACAATACATATATCAGCACCTGAATATCCTTCAGTTTTAGCAGCTAACACCTTCAAATCCTGCTCAGTGAGCTGATGTCTTGTATTTCCCATATGCAGCTTGAACATATCCAAACGCGCGTGTTCTTCTGGTAGGGCGATGTAAATACGTTTCTCAAAACGTCTTCTGATGGCGGAGTCAAGGACCCACGGGATATTCGTAGCGCCGAGAACGAGAATACCATCCATGTCATTGCCTACACCTTGCATCTGTACAAGAAATTCAGTTTTAATTCGTCGAGCCGATTCGGACTCGTTGTCAGAACGAGACGAACAAAGAGAATCAATTTCATCAATGAATATGATACTTGGTTTGTGTTGACGAGCCAGTTCGAAAAGATTCTTTACCAACTTCTCAGATTCACCAAGCCACTTTGAAACAAGATCAGAAGATGAAACAGAGAAGAATGTTGAGTTATTTGCTTCAGTGGCCACAGCTTTTGCTAAATAAGATTTACCAGTACCAGGAGGTCCAAAAAGCAAGATTCCCTTCCAGGGTATTCTTTTACCAGTAAAGAGATGAGGGAATTTGATGGGAAGGATTACAGCTTCCTTCAGAGCTTCTTTAGCTGCCTCTAAACCAGCAACATCACTCCATTTGACATGTGGTTTTTCAACTATAATAGCCCCTTCAAGTTTGCCTTGAAGTTTTTTCTTCTCTGGATTATCTGAATCACTATCACTGTCGCTCTTTTTATCATCACTTTTGGAGTTGGATTCTCCATCTTTGATGGGTTTTTTCTTACTGTCCTTTTTGAGATACTCTTTCAGTTTTTCAGCTCTGTCCAGGTACTGCAGACACTTTGCTCTTATGCTTTCTTTAGCCCGTTCACCCTGAGCTTCATATTTAACAGCATGTAGGAAATACTCTACACCATGCTCATACAATCGTAAAGCTTCTTCATAATTTTTATTTTTGTCTTCCTCTGTAGCCTTTGTGACAAGGTCAATAGCCTTTTGCAAAGTATTGGATGATGCCATTCTCCTTTACCAATTGTTTACCTGGAAACCAGTTTTTGAAATATAGTATAAAAATAATCACATGGTATAATTGATTGGTGAGCAGGAATGACGAATTGTTGTAGTTATTATATACATTTTTTTGTATTTTACTCCGGCAAAACACAAAAGTGATAAAAATAACCTTTGTTTGTGTAAAACAGTAGCCCTGTATTTTTAGTTTTTTAGGTATACATCAAACCATAATATTTATCATGTTAATATAGACTAACTGCAACTATCTACTCATTTTCTCAAAAAATTTACCTTTTGAGTGCGTAATTAGAGACACAATAGTAAAACAATGGCGCGTGAACGCCGGCGTTAATGCGGGGACCAACAGCTTACCAAGGACTGTCTTAAATCAATTACAAGATAAGGGTAAAAAGAAATAAATTATTTTAAACTACTTTTAGTTAAAAATATTTTAAAAATTAGATTTATTATACTAGTCTTCAGAGTTTTGATGTGACTCAATAATCAGATATCTTTTTATTTTAAACCATTGCCAAAACCATCCGGTAGCGGGAGTCTGATGGATGCGAGACGCACAGGACCATTCAATGTGGCGACACTTGGAGGAGGCCTATGTCCAGCAGTGGACGTCTTTCGGCTGAAATGATGGTGATGATGATTGCCCAAAACTAGGAATCCTCTTATATTGTAGGTTTGTTTGCAAACATGAATATAAATAACATAAACTCACATACGCAAGTCACTCAGACCCAGAACACCTAACAAATATAAACTCTCGAGTGTTAATCGAACATGCAACATGCACACTTAATAATTGCACCAACTGTGCCATTGTTGTGTTGTCATTATTAGTTTTTAGAAGTAACTTTGTCTAATAAAAAAAAAATTGTTTCAAACGAATTTTATAATGGAAGATATAAACTGAAATAAGAGTCACCATTACCTGGGTTAGGACATACTAACCCACTCAATTGAAATTGGTTTTTGGATGCTATTGAAATTATTTTAACGTTTTGTAATTTTTTTTTTAATTACATAAACTAGTGCTTGACTGCGATCCCACCTGAAGGTAAACAGTGATGCAATAAATTGTTGATAGTGAAGCACACTAGTTTATTAAGAGCATATTCACTTGAGCCTTGATGACACCTAAATTGTAATCGGATGGGAAGACCGCAGCAGGCAAATTGTTCCAGCCCTTCAATGTATGCTGTATAAACGACATAGCGAAATGCTTAGTCCGGACCTTTAATTATGTCTTAAGTAAACCATGGTAAAGTTATCACTTTACCATGGTTTAATTCTAATTCCAATTCATGGTTTAGGTAAAAAATGTTGCCATTGTTTATAGGTATTTACATCCAATAGATCAAAAATAAGGTTTAAAATAATAATAGATCAAGCATTCTATGCACAAGATGGATCTATTGTGTCCGACCGTAAGTATGAGAACACGCCTAATGACAACAAGGAGGAAAAAACACGATTTTGCAATGCAAGTATTCGTGTTTGTACAATCTGACTAGCAAAACAAACTGCAGTTTTGACGAAACATCAGATCATTCTACAACTTAAAAACTCTTATTCAAGGATAATTACTTAAGTTACACTAGCTGGTAATTAGTTAATGTGTCTATTTGTTAGGCTTTGCCCAATGACGAATTCGGCAGCCAAATGAGATCACGGCCCAAACGGCCATGAAATTAAGGTGTTACAACAAAGTTTTAATCATTAAAATACTGGCTTACCATCCACGGCAGTGTAATAAGTTTTATTTTTAGGCAATTCTCGAGTTTTATCCTTCTTTAATCACATATATTGCGACGAAAAGCTAAAATACCAATACAGATTGCTGTCGCTGCTGTTAGTCACATAAAATGACTTTTTGTCTCCATTGCCAGATTAAAAAACTAAATCATCTCTACAGGACTACAGTCAATTTTACAGTTAACTTCATTTTCTTTTTTTACGGATTATTATGTAAATAGTCATCATAATTATGCAATTATTAGAAATAAAGTAAATATTAATAGAAATAAACAAAACGTGGAAAATTATTGCAGAATATTTATTTTTCTTATTGGCAACTACTGATATTTTTTAAGTATAAAGCAAAGGAATTCAAAGAATGCATCCTAATTCTCGAAGGAATAATTTAATAGATGTGATGAACAAATTATGTTCATTGCATATTCCAGTTTCTACAATAGTAACTGTTTTTCCTTTCCAGGTTGTTCCATGAAATCTCCGCACATACAAATTATTTCAGTTACCATATTTAATACATTCCTGTCTGTTGTTTCTAAATTATCAATCAATCCGGCACCATGAATTCGATTACGGTAAGCCTTTATTTTTTGAACTCTGGCTATATATTGTGTACACTTTATTTTAATGCTGTCTTTAACTTCTTCAGATTCAGTATGATATTTGCCAACATGAAGTAAGTACATTACACCTTGGACATAAAATCGTAATGCTTCTTCATAGTTGTGATTGTTATCCTCTTCTACAGCTTTTGTAAGAACATCTAAACCCTTTTGAAGAATATCAGTGGAACTTTCCATTATGTTAGCAGTTTTTTTACCTAAAATGAAAATACAGAATTATCATAAAGTAGTAATAGTACCTAGGTACGATGTTAGGCATTGTTTAATTTTCAATTTGTAATTTAGGACACGTCTGTTCATTTCCGCAGCCGTATCAATGATACAGGGTGCCCAGATTGGCGTACTTAGGGATATTTTATCACATGCCTGATTTTTAAGTATGTGAAGTTATCAGTATTTTAGCGTCTATGGAGCCTGAACAAAAACAAAAATAGGTACGCTAAATGTTGACTAAGTACCTCATAGGAGCCCATAATGAATTAATGATGAACGTATGATAGGTTATTCCATTTGAATCCGAAGATGTCCCCAAATTTTTTGTGCCCGTTCTAGCAACACTACTTTTCTTTTTTTTATTAACTTTACCCAACACTAGGAATAACAAACATGTAAACACACATACACAAGACACCCAGACCAGAGGGGCTATTGCGTAACTCTGTTGACAGTTCAAGTGATGATCACTTGTTAACAATGTACATCATTTAACTGTCAAACAGCTAGTTTCGTATTGCCTATCTTCAGTGACCAACTGCAGTGACGTCAATAGCCACTGGTGCCTTTGATATCCACCGTATCACGTTTTGACAGATGTTATTGTATCGATACTTCTAAAATTGCGATTGTGTAAGCTTTTGAAGCTGTATAATAGTCGATAAAATTTTAGAGTGGTCACAATAGGCACCGTAAATTTTTATAATTCACCACATTTCCACCGTAGTTTGTTAGTCGCTTGTGTGATACGTAATACCAATTTTATGACATTGTCAGTTGACAACTAAGTTTAGTGTGCAACGAATGCTAGTTCTCAACTGTTATTGAAAAAGTTAGCCAATAGCACCCCTGGAACATCTATCTAGCTTTATGTACAAGTATTTATTCCGTGCGGGAATCGAACTCGCGACTCGCAAGGAGCCAATCGCTCAACCACACTGTGCGAATTACGAGTATGCCATCCTGAAAGTAGAATGATAGTTAATCCTCTAATATAATATCTATGTTCTTCTCATGCTATCTGCGTTCTTCTAACAAGCTTCTACTGCTTTGTCCTTCTCATACTTCTGATTTTGTTCATCCTTCCTTTCATATACAGTCCATACGTCAGTGGAATGTGCTTCCTCTCGAGATCAAGACGGCCAACAGTCCGATGTTTCGAAATTATTTTCTGCAAAAATAGTGAAGTCGTCTCAATAACCCCTTTCTTTTACTAATAAATATGTATATAAGGTGACTGGTAATTAGTGTACGATACTTAAACACGTGATTGTGCTCATGATAACCAACAACTTTTACTATGGGAACAAACCTGAAATCGCGAAAAAAAATCAGCTGTTCAGTACATTTATGTTTGCCTAATGTACTGAACAGCTGATATTTTTTTTGCGATTTCGGCTTTGCTCCCATAATAAAAATTGTTTGTTATCATGAGCCCAATCACGTGTTTACGTATCGTACACTAATTGCCAGTCACCCTATATTTATTAGTAAAATTAGTAGGTTTATTTTGTGTATTTAAACATACTTTTGAACACTTATTTTCTTAATAATCTTTTATATCTTTATGCAACTGCCATATTTTCTTTTTACCACCGTAGGTTGACTGGTAGAGAATGCCTAAAACATTAAGTCCGCCTTTGTACTTTTGTGTTGCATGAGGTTTTAGGGGAAATAGGCAGCGACAGGCTATGGCGGCAGTGCGCCGTGAACTCGCATCAGAGCCTGTATTAGCGCATTTTGAGCCGGCGGCGCAACTCGTGCTGACAGTGGACGCAGGGCCGGCCGGGCTCGGCGCCGTGCTGTCGCAGCGCGGGGAGGATGATGCGCACGAGCGCCCTCTAACTTATGCATCTCGTTCGCTCACTGCCAGCGAGCGAAACTATAGCCAGATACAAAAGGAAGATAAATAAATAAATCCTCGTACCTACAAATAAAAGGCCCTGGCTGGAGGCTTTGATTCTTGAATCGAGGCCGCCACAGGCAAGTCCGGTTAAGCAGCCGACAACCTAATAGGTTTACCTGCGAGAGGCCACACACACAAAAAAAAAACCTATAAATAGAAACTGGCAACACACTTACCTGCGCTTGGACTGTTTCTGGTCGTGCTTGATTGCCCTCCCATTGGACTTCGACTGTGAGAGTTCGGAAACTGGAAACGGCAGAAGAAAACAAATGCACTAGACCTGCATTTATACACACACTAGTGCACTATTATAAGCCTGCGTAGATTTGCAAGATTCTCTTGAGATCGGTTGCCAGGTCTGATTTTCATTCAGGAGCCAAAAGGATCTAAAACTTGGCTTATGATGGTATTATTCGCTTGTCTACGTACCTACTACAAATAAAATGTGGTGTAAATTAGAATATTATGTTAAACAAATATTGAAAAAGACTAAAAATTGCTTAGGTACGTAAAAGTATACCACACTCATACCTACTTCAATGTATAGGTTAGTAGGTATGTATCACGTACTTTGATTACATCATCTCATCCACGGAAAAAAAGAACACTCTCATCACGTAAGTACGTACCACTTATATAAGTAGGTACCTACCTATATAAAATATGAAACTTACCGCGCCAAACTTTAATATTTTAATGCTCTTTCCTTTGAAAATCAAATAATAAACGACATATAGTCGTTTCGCAGCAAAAAATGAACACCGCTCAGTCCACAAAATTCACTTAAACACTAATTTATCAAAGAGTTAATTAAAAATAACCTCCGAGTCACAGAGAATAACATAACATTGTGAAATAAACATAATCACTACAGAATATGGTGATAACGCATCACATGGTCTGATGCTGCAAAAACAGTTTTTCCTCTTGGGAATTACGTTAAGTAGATTACGGCAATGACCACGCCATATTCATTCGAGGATAACTTAGTTTGGCGGGAAATTCTAACATCACAATGAGGCTCATTGACAATTCTCTGCAAAAACAAAAGGTGAAGTGGGGTGATCGAAATCTTGAAGGGAATGGAAACAGAATTTTGAAGGAGATTTTCACGATATTTACCTAAATATTGTTTGCACTTTTACAGTATGTAGGGACACCAATTTTTTTTATTGATGTGTTTTTACCTACCAAGAGTTCTAGAGATAGAGTTATCAGATCCAGTGTGTCTTTAGCGACAGAAGCCAAACTTCGGCGTCGCCGCGTCGGGACGCGTCGCAAGAGCGAGTCGACCGTAGAAACATATCCTGCTGACGCTGGATCACGTGATCACGTCGCGTCATAAATAATGGGTAGTAGGCTTCCCCCATAATACGACGTGTCTTCTGAAGGAACCCGAGATACCACGTAGGGCCTCTTAAGACCTTGATTCCCGAGCAATGCTATAAAACAGTGACTTTCTGAAGCCTACTCATCGGTAACAGCTAGGTCAATAGGTTTGAATGTCCCCCAGAAACAACAAAAAAGAAATATCACTTATTATTAAAGGAAACTAATAATCCTATACGCCTACTTATTTTATTTCGTACAACACACATTTTTTTAGTGTGAAATTTTGCGATTTTGTGTGTGGGATAATTTTTTATTAGTGGTTTTCTGGTGGTTTTAAAAGTTGACTCTAGTGGTAAGTTAGTGTAACTGTTGGCAACACTAGACGTCTCAAAACAGTCTTGTCGTAGACAAGTCTGCGACTTCGTAGACAAGTCTTTCAGACAGTCTTTTCTCAAGTGTGCGCAGGCCCTTAATTCCGGCCAGATGCTCAAGGGACTGGCCCGTATTACAGAACCTTACTCAAGTACTACTTAAACTGCGTTCAACCGATTACAGCTTGAGCGAAGAATCTCGACTTAAGCGTTCAGTTTATTTTAGAACTATCCTCAAATTCAAATCAAACGAAACTACGCTTGAGTAGAGATTTTGATCTCTGATTTAAATCCACAACAATTTCCATGAGATTCTATGCTCAAGCGTGGTCTCGACTACACTTGCGAAAACAAAGATCAAATCTCGCCTCAAGCAGAGATTCAGAGCTGATTGTGATTTTAAAATAAGGACACATTGAGTGGAGCTCACTCAAGCACTGTTCTATAATACGTAAAAAATGTAATTTTAAAGTGACACTGCTCAGGTGATTATTGATTGTAGTTTCTCTGCTCAAGTCAAGTTCTAAAATAAAAACTCCAACTGAGACTCGTTTTAAGTAATGCTTGAGTCTTGATTGTAGTTCTGTAATACGGGCTTTAGACAGACTTGTCTACGACCGACCGACGTCGCAGATTTGTCTACGACACCGCAGACTTGTCTGTGACAAGACTGTTTTGAGACGTCTAGTGTTGTCATCAGTTACACTAACTTACCACTAGAGTCAACTTTTAAAATCACTAGAAAACCACTAACAAAAAATTATCCCACACACAAAATCGCAAAATTTCCCACAAAAAAAGTGTATGTTGTACGAAATAAAATAAGTAGGCATATAGGTTATTAGTTTCCTTTAATAATAAATTATAAAAATTAACAATCAGTTGATCAAAATACCATTTGTGGGTAAATTATCATTAGTAGGTAAAACAACATACAAATATCCAATAACAGCTATGTATTAATTCGTCTTCAGACGAATCATTTTTGTTTGCCCCATCATTGTCGGTATCAGATTGATAATTATGTATTATGTGTTCCGTTTGACGTCCGAAGTCCATTACGAGAGTACATCGTCTTTTTTCCACGTTTATTCGCTAGATAGTCCTACTTCCGCTACGTAAATCGACCTCAGCGCCACCCGTGGCCGCACCTGGAACTAACTAACAGCGCACGCAGAGCAAGCCACCATTCCTTTATCATTGTTGCGTCGTTTTTCATACCGCGCGCATGTCGCTAGATTTTGAATTTTGAAAACATACAAACCTCCATTTTGTTTAAATTTTTATTAAAATACAAGTATTATCTTTCGAGATTAAAGTAGAAAGTTACCGTTTTTATTGTTCCGTTACGTAAAATTATCTCGTTCGTTTTTAAAATGGACGACCGTTAACAACTTCGTGGGCGTTTAAGTAGTCAGTAATCATTAATTATTATTCGGCTCGGTTATGTAGAAGTGTTAATGTACGCGTGAATGCGTTTATTGAGTAAAGTTCATCAGATTTGAATTCAAGTTCGAGTGAAGATGATGAAGCCTCCGTTAAACGGCGCCGGACCCGATCACAAAATAGGTTTGAAGTACAATATCTGGTAAGTCATTTTACTACTTTATTTTGGCTGAATGTTCCTTGTTCGAGTATGGCGCCTGCAAATGTTATTGCCGAGCAATTCGTATTTTTCGAGGTTCATAATTATATCATCATCATAAAGCTTCAATGAAAACATTGACTCTTTGGATTAGAATGGAGAGTAATATCTTGCCATTTCGACGTATACAATGCAGGAATTGGATGAGGATATGAAAATCTTTGGACAATTTATTTGAACCAAGTTTTTGATATTTTTTTTTTTTTTTCCGGAGTCCCTGCCAAAATTTTTAAAACGACATTTTATTCGATCTTTAAAGTTTAAATTATAGAAGTTGTAGTACCTCTCGACTACATAAAAACACTCTTCTTTTTGCAATAAAAATAGCCCAGGAAGAATCATCTAATCTCGCAACTTTTGATGATCAAAAATTCAAAACTTCAAAAGAAGCCGAAAAAGAAAAGAAAGGAGCCGAAAATGTACAATTACCAGAAGTAAGCTCAGTGAGCCTTATTCGGGCAAACTAAAATTAATGTCAAATTGATTTCTATGCCTTTGGCTTTATCCACTATCACCATTTTTAATTTTTAACAAAAACCAATGAAAAAGCTACACCCCATTTTTACAAGGTTGAGCTTGATCCAAGCCTATCATGAGATGCGAATTTCACAAAGAGCACTGTCTTTTCTTCCCATAAGTTAAGAAAGTAAATTGCTTCAAATTACATGTCTTCCATTTGGTCATGCCATGGCGCTGTTTCCGTCAGTTCCAAACTGCACTTCCGACGTGTAACGCAGTGCTTGAGCTGCGTAACCTTAAATACCTCTGTACCTGGGCTGACTGGTCATTGCCTGGTCCTATTTTAAGACGAATATACTTAACAATTCTCCAAGCAAGGAGTCCTTAAATCTCATGTAGTTATCACTATAAACAGGGAACTACATTGGACCGAAGTATACGTGGGCGACGCCTGAGTGGTACGTAGCGTCGCCTCGGCTGGCGTCGCGTGGCACGGGTCTGATGTAGCTCTACAAGTCTGGTTGCCATATATAAGCATCCAAAGTTTTTAAAAATCGTTAGTGCTAAGACTTTCTTAGCAGCTGGTAGATGGATTCTCAAACGGGCGCAAAGCCTTAAAGGGTATCTCTACTTTATGACCTTCATCATCCCTTGGGGAAGGTTGCAATGCCGTAGCTCGCAGGAGTTTGCGTCCAAACAAAACTTTGAATTATCGGTATTGACATGTGACTTTCTTAGTAATAATTATATATATATTATTATTATTATTATTTATTTTATTTTATTTTTTTCTTTCTTTTTTATTGTATTTATTTTTATTTTTTTTTGTATATAGATAAATTACACCCAGACACAGAACAAATGATCGTGCTCGTCACACAAACATTTGTCCTGGGTGGGAATCGAACCCACGACCTCCGGCATAGCAGTCAGGGCCACTAACCACTAGACCAACAGGCCAGTCATAAAGTAGCTGACAGTCGGACCCTCAAACAAGCGCAACGCCTCAAAGGGTATATTTACTTTGTAACCTTCATCACCCCTTGGGGAAGGTTGCATTGTCGTAGCTTCCATTTAGTTCCTGGAAATTGACGTTATACAGCTCCAAGAATTTGCCTCCAGACAAAACTTTATATTATCTGTCAATACCTATTGACTTTCTTAGTAGCTGGCAGTCGGACTCTCAAGCAGGCGTAACGCCTCAAAGGGTATCTTTATTTTGTGACCTTCATCACCCCTTGGGGAAGGTTGCATTGTCGTAGCTTACATTTAGTTTCTGGAAATTAACGTTATCCAGCTCCAAGAATTTGCCTCCAGATAAAACTTTATATTATCTGTCAATACCTATTGACTTTCTTAGTATCTGGCAGTCGGACCCTCAAGCAGGCGCAACGCCTCGAAGGGTATATTTACTTTGTGACCTTCATCACCCCTTGGGAAAGGTCGCATTGTCGTAGCTTGCATTTAGTTCCTGGAAATTGACTTTATCCAGCTCTAAGAGTTTGCCTGCAGATAAAACTTTGAATTATCAGTCTATACCTATTGACTTTCTTAGAAGCTGGCAGTCAGACCCTCGAGCAGGCACAACGCCTCTAGGGTAACTTTACTTTGAGACCTTCATCACCTCTTGGGGAAGGTTGCATTGTCCTAGCTTGCATTTAGTTCCTGGAAATTGACGCTATTTAGCTCCAAGAGTTTGTCTCCAGACTTAGCTTTGCAAGATCCGTCAGTGCGAATTCACTTGCTTAGCAGCTGGCAGTTGATCCTTCAAGCAGACCAAGCCTCTTAGGGTATCTCAACTTAGCGACCTTTATCACCCACCGGGGAAGGTTACTTGCCGTATCATGCACTAAGCTTCTGGAAATTTCTATAAGACACGTGGTCCATTTCCGAGTGTTGGCCACCAGACTATGGTTTTGCATTATCCTTCATTGCCTATATTTGGCTTGCTCAGCAAACGCCTCTCGGTGTACATCAACTCTGTGACGTTCATCACCGCCTGGGAAAGTTTGAATTATCGAACCTTGTATGTAATTCCTGAAGATTGTGACACTCGAACCAAATGTAAAGGGTTTACCTCAGTATCCATCAGAGCCTATTGATTCGCGAAGCAGTCGGCAGTTTCTCAAACAGGTGCAACACCTTTTTAAGGTACCTATGTCAACTTTGTGACCTTCATCACCCTTCGGAGAAAGTTGCATTGTCATACCTTGTGTAGGTTTTCAGAAAATTTAGGACACGCAATCCAACATCAAGAAGAAGGAAGACCGTGTTTGTAGATTCGCTTAGCAGCCGGCAGTTGATCCCTCAAGCAGGCCAAGCCTCTTAGGGTATCTCAACTTGCGACCTTCATCACCCTCCGGGGAAGGTTGCTTGCCGTACGTAGCTACAGCAATTCGCTTAGCAGCCGGCAGTTGATCCCTCAAGCAGGCCAAGCCTCTTAGGGTATCTCAACTTTGCGACCTTCATCACCCTCCGGGGAAGGTTGCTTGCCGTACGTAGCTACAGTAATCGTCTTGGGAGAGGTTCAAGTCATCCGACACAGTTTGCAGACGAGTTACGCGGACTACTACATTGGCGAGAAAGAAATCCTGAAGACAACACTGTAAGTAACACCGACGGACCGTCTGATATCTGTCCCCATGTATTGGGACTGTAAAATACAGAACGAGATCTGCTGAGCTTCGTGACTACACTGCACTAACTCTTTTGCCACTTGTGTTACGTCACCACCGCGCATCTAGGTGAAGTTCATGGCCTACAGCTGGAAACCTGACCAATTCGGTTACGACTCCCTAGCAGGAAACTGGTAAAGTGAGGTTTAGGAAGTTTTGGTTGGTGTAAGAGAAAGTTTCAACACTTATACATCCATATAAAACTGCAGATGGGTGCTGGGACCACCACCCACTCCGTCTGATATAGTCCAGTATTTATCAAATCATTATTTTAGCTTAGTGTACTGTTCTCACTGACAAACAAGCTACAGTATCAGTTTCTGATTAACTCTGTAAAAATTTCTTTGAAAATTTGCAAACCTACGTGCATACGTGCTACGTGGCGTACTGCTACTATATTATTGCTAGCATTGAGTCTGACTTCATACTTCGAATCTCTTTGATTGTAACTCAAAAATTATTTTATGGACAATAAAGTTCCAACAGTCTTGCATCCGGAATTTGGCTTTAACTATTTGATTAGACGTTATTATTTTTCCAGGGAGAAATGCTATATTTTTGTAAAAAACATTAATAGATGGTTAATAAAATATCAAAGGTTCCTTGAAAAAATATTTTTCACCTATAACCGAGTCTCGTCAAACAACTAGTACTACTAGTAGATAAAACACTATTTCCGGAATATACACTGTTTCCGATACTTACCAATGTGGGTCAGCAATTTCATCACGTAACTGTTACGTAGGCCGTTAATATACATATTCAAACTAAAGTTTACCTTATAACTTGTGCAGTAACAAACTTTTACGAAATATCAATGCAGTTCTGTTAAACGCCGATTTCGTTAATAGAACGAAATCAGTTTTATTATAGATAACTAAGCAATGCTGATTTCTTTTGTGTCCTATATTCTTTCTTATACAATTATAGGAATATTGTTCACATTGTTGCGTTTTACTAAGCAAGCCACCAGGAGATAACAAACAGATCTCTCATAATGGACTTCGGACGTCAAACGTAACACATAATATAAAAATTTTACCTTAAAATTTGTATTATGTTTCCTAAGACGTCCGAAGTCTTAATAATTTCTTCCTGGTGTATATCAATTATTATCATTATGAGCCGAACAATGATAAAGGAATGGTGGCTTGCTCTGCGCTGTTAGTTAGTTCCAGGTGCGGCCACGGGTGGCGCTGAGGTCGATTTACGTAGCGGAAGTAAGACTATCTAGCGAATAAACGTGGAAAAAAGACGATGTACTCTCGTAATGGACTTCGGACGTCTTAGGAAACATAATACAAATTTTATTTTAAGGTAAAATTTTTATATTCTATGGTGCTGATTTACACCCGACTGATCGCATTTTTAGGAAGAAATTGAATTTTACTAAAGCACTAGAAAAATCCACTAGCCACTAAAACCAACTAAATGGGGGGTTTAAACTACGGATGTAACGGAGGTGGTCTTATCGGAACCGAAGTCGAAACCGGAGATTTGAAATGTGTTTTAATAACGGAACCGAAATCGGAACCGAAACCGGAACCGAAACCGAAATCAGAACCGGAGGTGAACCATGGATGGAGTGGAGTGTAGGGGACAAATGAGAACCTATGTTAAGGCCGGGTCAGATAAATGAATAAAACAATTTTATAATTATTCTGTTCTTTAATATCGATTCGAAAAATACACAGAAAATAAAATACATACCATACTGATAACATTACAACAGAGGTATGGCCTGCACTCTGACACCAAATGAACCCTGACACCTATATAATTGCACATCTGAAATTTTTACACACCTAAAGTGGACAATATTTTGTATCATTGTTAATTTCACCTATCTACGATTTAATAGAAATGGAAAGTACTTAGTACACAGAAATAAATATTAACTTAGAATATTTATATAAAATTTACACAAACAATTTAATTATAAGAACTATACTTACATAAAAAAAAGAGTCATTTGTTTTTTGGCCTCTTGTATACAAGGGCGGATCCAGCTTTGGTGCCAGGGGGGGGTCACGTCACGTCATGGTCAAGTCATAAGAAGTTATGATTTAATTTTGATAATAATAGATACGGGTAAAAATACATACATCAATAAAATACCTGCTATTTTATCGATGTATGTACTGTGCTTAAAAATACCTATATTTAAATAACAAAATCAATTTTTCTTTTGCGTCTCCCGAAACGCGTTATCACTCCATCTACTTCAATGGTAACGAGAAAAGCAAGTGGCGAACTCAAAAAAATAGACTGGCACAAGGTAGTATTGTAGCCCCCTTGCTGTTTAACGTTTACACCAATGACCAACCGGTGAGCCCTAACACAACCCGCTTTCTGTATGCAGACGAACTAGCATTAACTTGCCAAGCCACTGATTTTGAGGAGATTGAGGCCAACCTTATCACAGAGTCTCAGATCTTTGCCAGTATTATACTGCTAATGCATTTAAAGCAAATCCCTCAAAAATATGCGTCTTTCACCTTTGTAACAGACAAGCGGGCTGAATGCTCAATATCTCATGGCAGGAGGTACCAATCATTCATAACCCCCATCCAAGATATCTCTTCATCACTCTGGATAGGTCTCTCAACTACAGAAAGAATTTCGAGAACGTTAAGCGGAAGGTGCATACGAGAAACAACCTGCTACGTCGCCTAACATCCACTAGATGGGGGGCGTCTCCCCAAGTTCTGCGAACAGCTGGAATGGCGCTGCGCTTCTCCGCTGGTGAATATGCCTGTCCAGTATGGAGCCGCTCCGCCCACTCTAACATAGTGGATACAGCACTTAATGAGACGTACCAAATTGCCACTGGTTGCCTTATGCCGACTCCGGTACGAATGCTATATCCACTAATCAGCATTGCACCCCTAGAAATTCGCAGGACCGTGGCTAGCCGCATAGAAAGAACGAAACAATAAAACGACCCTTGCCATTCTATGCACTATTACAGCTGCAGCAGCCCCTGAGACTTAAAAGTCGTAAAAGTTTTGTTGTAAGCGTGAAACCATCTCAAAGTAAAATCATATGACTTTACTTTGAGATGGGAGTGATGCTCTCTCCTGGACACGAGTTGCCATGGCCAATGAGGAAAACTCTAAATAGACTCCGCATGCAGGTTGAGCGCAGCAAAGACAATCTCCACAGATGGGGGTTCCTGAACGGTTCCGACCTTCAGTATTTGTGCAGTGTCTCTCCACAGACCATGTCCAACCTTTCATCCTGCATGACGTGCCCTGTTACCTGTTCATGTAGGGATCTTATGACAGTATCAGTGGACGGCATTGCCGTGGCCGAATACTGGGCCAGGCAATTTTATAAGTTTTACCATCGATACGTTAAGAACGTACGACACTGTACGTTTTTATGGACATGAAGAAGTGCCAGTCCGGTTAGACATTCGACCATTGAAGCTTCTAGTCATAATTTGATTTTTCGTAACGAGAGAGATCTTCCCGCTGTCGCTACACTAACATGTAGTGTAGCCATAATACATAAAAAATCACAATTTAAAATAAGGTCAGAAAACTTCTATTGATAAACTATTTTTATTAAATCTTTTCAAAGAACTCTCCACTAGCCTATAAATAAAGTTTCATGCGTCTGAAACAATTTTCGAAACATTTTTTCCAGTCTGCTGCAGACACCTCTTACATGGCCTTCTTGAACGCTGCTAGCGCGACTTCCGGCGATGAAAACTGTATCCCTTTCGGCAGATTTTTTATTTTAGGGAATAAAAAGAAGTCACACGGTGCCAGATCAGGACTATAAGGAGGGTGCCCCAGGACTCTGACCGGTGCGGTGTCCATGAAGTCCCTCGTTTTGAGCGCTAAGTACGCGGGCGCGTTGTCATGGTGAAGCAGTACCCTGCGGAGCCCGGTATTCGGTCGCTTGTTGCTCATTGCAGACAAAACTTCTGGCAGGCATGTGTTATACCATTCGGCGTTGATGCTGCTTTGGTCTCGTAATGGAATTGAAATCAGAAATCCCGTCAAAGTGAAGAAACTAGTGATCAAAATTTTCCCTGCGCTGTTTCTGTTTCGTTTTGAAACAGCCAAACTGTCAACTGACGCTTTGTTTCTGGATCGTATTGATAAATACAGGATTCGTCACCTGTCACAATGTCGTAAACGCGCCGAGACGAGCCTTTTCAAATTTTTTAATCATATCACGGCACCATTCCACACGGGCTTGCTTCTGAGCTTCGGTGAGGTTGTGCGACACACAGCGGCAAACTATCCTCCTCACACGAAGGGTAGAATCTTGTGAACGCTTCCCGAACCAATCTGCAGTGTATGCTGAATCTCTTCGTATATAATCCGTCTGTTTTCTTGAATTATTATTTTTACTGCCAGCACACTTTCTTCCGTGACAGCTGTCGTAGGACGACCACTTCTTTTTTCATCCCCCAAAGTAAGGCGACCGCGCTTGAACTCGCTATACCAGCGGTAGATGGTTGCTTTTGAAGGTCTTTGATCCATAAAAGCAACTTGAAGTCGATCAAATGACTCATCAGGTTTTAGGCCACAATTAAAATCATCGCACGAAAATGGCTTCCATAGATGTACTTTTTATATTTTTATATATTAAAAAGCGTACATTATGAAGGACTAAAATTCACGTAAAATAGCAGATTTTCAGAGGTCTTTAGTAGATTATTTTTACACAAGTTAATGTTTTGATTTTTATAGAAGCCTAGATAATATCCACAAGATATCTGTGTATCCAAAATATCTGGAGAAAGAAAATGTACCTCGGGTTGGCCGCTCTTAAATTAATTAAATATTGAAAGTAATTTTTTGTCACAATATAGATTTTATGTATGAAATCTATATTGTGACAAAAAATTACATAAAAACATTATGTTTAACAATTTTAGTTAGTGGTCCGCCTAGGTCCTGGACCCAGCCCAGGGGGGGGTCATGACCCCCATGACCCCCCCCCCCCTGGATCCGCCCTTGCTTGTATAGGCGTCGACGTCGAGGGCTGTATGGTATTCCTTTTATCATTCTCTAATTTTAAAAATTCTTCGTACTCATTTGCATGATTGGATTTTAAATGACTTTTTAATTGACTTGTCGTACCTCCTTTCCTTGAATATATCTTCTGGACTGAACTCACGTCAACATCAACCAAGTATTTTCATAATGCACTTACTTTCGGCTTAATTGTCTAATAATATCGTTCCAGTGACACTGTAAAACACAATCACATTCCTCTGGCAAACCACAACACACTGCTTTGATCCTTACCGATACCAAAACAACAACAAATGAACGTAAATTCGCGCAAATCGCGTGGGGTGTTTCGCGACAAGTACAAACCTGTTTATCTAGGCACGTACCGCGCGGCGCGTGGCGCGAAGCTCGGCCGGTGATCCGGTATAACCTCCGCTTCATATCAATCGGAACCGAAGCCGAAATCGGAGGTGTGAAATCAACCGAAAGTTTCGGTATATCAGAGCCCAAGCCCGAACTCCGTAACATCTCTGGTTAAAACCACCAGTTTTAGTGGAAAATCCACTAAGTTGGCAACATTGGCCGTACACTGCTAGACTGTTTTGTCTTGATGGTGTGCGCCGTGTCGTAGACAAACAAAACGAGTCTTGTCGCAGACAAGTCTGTCTAAGACAGTCTAGTCTCAAGTGTGCGAAGGCCGTTAGCGTCGGTCGGTCAGCGTCGTTAGGTAACTGATTTAAATGAAATAACCTTCAAAACTAGTTTAAATAGATAGGTAAGTACAAAGTGTAGATTTTAATTGACTGAGGTCATTAGACCACACGAATATTATTAAAGACGAAAGTTTGTATGTATGTAGGTATGTGTGTGTGTATGCTTGTTACCAGCTCCGCTCAAATAATACAACATTAGTATAATGCAAAGAATCTATGTACAAAATTTCATAACTGTATCATGAAAACTCACAAAGTTATAAGCTTGTTATGTTACCTGGTTGACCGCACAATATACATTGTCACCACCAGACCATCCAGATCCAGGCGAATGAGGGATTGTTTAGCTCCGCATGCCCGCACTGACCTGCCGTGATCTGTGTTGTACTTAGGCCCGTATTACAGAACTACAATCAAGACTCAAGCATTACTTAAAACGAGTCTCAGTTGGAGTTTTCATTTTAGAACTTGACTTGAACAGAGAAACTACAATCAATAATCACCTGAGCAGTGTCACTTTATAATGACATTTTTTACGTATTATAGAACAGTGCTTGAGTGAGCTCCACTCAATGTGTCCTTATTTTAAAATCACAATCAGCTCAGAATCTCTGCTCGAGGCGAGATTTGATCTTTGTTTTCGCAAGTGTAGTCGAGACCACGCTTGAGCATAGAATCTCATGGAAATTGTTGTGGATTTAAATGAGAGATCAAAATCTCTACTCAAGCGTAGTTTCGTTTGATTTGAATTTGAGGATAGTTCTAAAATAAACTGAACGCTTAGGTCGAGATTCTTCGCTCAAGCAGTAATCGGTTGAACGCAGTTTAAGTAGTACTTGAGTAAGGTTCTGTAATACGGGCCTTAGTGTCGGTGGTGTCCAACTTATGACTTTTTTTTTATATTTTTGGAAAAAAAATAACGCAGTTTAAAAATTATTGCGAATCGATTCAGTTACTGATTCTGAACAAACTATTATATTCAGGTTTCGCATATACTTACTAAAAATAATGTTGTTTATCTGACATAACAGCGCCTAGCGTCAAAGGTGAAGGAAGGATCAGCAGTTCTATTGTGTAAGATAAATGACAAAAACATGAATTCATTAGACAGGTACCTTTTTTTTTTAATTCATATAAACCAGTGCTTGACTGCGATCCCACCTGATGGTAAGCAGCGATGCAATCATTGATGGTGAGGTGCACTAGTTTATTAAGAGCCTATTCACTCTAGCCTTGAAGACGCCTAAATTATAGTTGGACGGGAAGACCGCAGCAGGCAAATTGTAGGTACCTAGGTACCAACTGTTTGAAATAGCAGACAACTTGAACAGAAGCCTTCAGCCACAGTCTTAGGCCCGTATTACAGAACCTTACTCAAGTACTACTTAAACTGCGTTCAACCGATTACTGCTTGAGCGAAGAATCTCGACTTAAGCGTTCAGTTTATTTTAGAACTATCCTCAAATTCAAATCAAACGAAACTACGCTTGAGTAGAGATTTTGATCTCTGATTTAAATCCACAACAATTTCCATGAGATTCTATGCTCAAGCGTGGTCTCGACTACACTTGCGAAAACAAAGATCAAATCTCGCCTTAAGCAGAGATTCTGAGCTGATTGTGATTTTAAAATAAGGACACATTGAGTGGAGCTCACTCAAGCACTGTTCTATAATACGTAAAAAATGTAATTTTAAAGTGACATTGCTCAGGTGATTATTGATTGTAGTTTCTCTGCTCAAGTCTAGTTCTAAAATGAAAACTCCAACTGAGACTCGTTTTAAGTAATGCTTGAGTCTTGATTGTAGTTCTGTAATACGGGCCTAAGTCTATGTTTTTCTATGTATCTCATCGTTCTGTTTCATTCCTTTACATGACTTTGGCGTAAGTTGCTCTCTTTCTTGTGTGACGCTACATAGAAGACTGTCTGAATAACGCGTAGTGTAATAGGCCCTTTACCATGACGTGGTAAAATGTCAGGCGTGCGAACGAGAAAGATGGAGCTATATACCTACATCCTGTATAACTCCATCCCTTTAAAACGTCAGTTTAGGTCGTAAAATGGATCGCGTTAAGAGCTCGTGGTAGGGCCTCAGGGTTCGTTGGTGATGCACAATGCGTTCCAAATAAGAATAGGATCGATTGCCATGTTGTGACGTCACGTCAAACTGTCAAATCGAAGAATTATTAAGGTGAGCAAAACAAGAAATTTTTAAAATTTAATTTATTTACGAACTGTGAACGAAAAAAGTTTAATCAGAATACAGTTCTTCAATTTTGCTCATCTCTGAGTTCTTCAATTTTGCTCAATTTCTTGCGATTGACAGTATGTATGACGTGACGTCACAACATGGCAATCGATCCTATTCTTATTCGGAACGCATTGTACCTACTAGTTATGGTGATACAAAAAGCTAAATAAAAATGCATTTTTTTTACGTAATTTATTTAATTCTCGCAGCATTCCGGAACTTTACAATTTACGATATCATCTTAAAAACAATTAGGCATCTACGGACGTATAGGTTACCTACATACGTAAATCATTGTAGATTTTGTGAGAAAAAAACATCTTAATACCTAAGTACATAAGTAAGTACCTACCTACTTAAATGATTGTCGAATACATGATCCTTTTAAAATCAAAGTTCATTGATGTCATAGGTATTTACTTATTTATTTCTGAATTTTTACGTTGACAATTACCTGGTACGACGAATATAATATAGTACGTACCTACACATTCACACATGCAAAGTATTTCGACAAAATACTTGAAACCTACTTAAAACTAATCTAGCTAAAAATAGCTAGTTAAAAATTACAAGTATAAATTACTCGTAATTAAATTAATTACATATTTAACTCGGTAACTATCACCACTTTGAGTACCCGTACCTCCCTACCAACCGAAAGATAAGACCGGCTGCCAAGCAACTGTCTTTGCAGATTTCAGACTGAGGGTACTTTTACAAATTCTTATATTTTTATCCTTACCCTTCCTAGGTACATTACCTTCACCAGTACGCATTATTTGAATCTTACTAAGACTACGAAGCTTACAATATCTTTTCAACTTAGAGACTTGACAAAATTCCTTTAATCACTTGTTTTCCCTTGATTTTCAATCAATCCAGTCATATGTATAGTCATCTGTCCAACTTGGTTCCATTGCTTGTAAAGACTGTTACATAACTACTTCCCCTTTTTCTGATCTATATCGCTGTATGGTAACTCTTCACTGATATGGTACCCTGTGACAGTTGTGGCCAACCCAGGCCCATTGCCCTCGCGCCGGTAGGTCTGTAATAAAAATACCTAACTATTTATCTATAACTGCCTATTGTTATATTGGTTGGTACTTGTTTTATCTACTAAACTACTTTATTCCCTACCGTTTCAAATGTGAAACCTTCATGCATCAATCTATCAACAATATCGGTTCTGTAAAACGCTGCTCCGGGCATGACCACTCCTCCCCTGAAAAAGAAGAGTAATTACGTTAAAGTCAGTTAAGTAATGTACCTAAGCATAATTGTGAATTTTCTTGTTTCTATTTTTTGTAGTCTCCTAGCTCCTAGTTTGTTGATCGCATTAAATGGCAATACAATTGGGTATCTACTTGATTCCATTTTTTTTATTGTTGGTACCAAAAAGTAACTTCATCCAAAATCGCAAATAGAAAGAAATTTTCAAATTCGTTTAACATTAATCAAGTTCGAAAACTTTTCAAATCTGGTGGAAGGGGAAATTGTCAAATAACAGTATAAGGATTCACATACTGAAATGTGACGTCACCACCATTAGGTTACGTATGCTCAAGCGAGATATTTCCACCACGCCCCCATGTTTCCTTAAACCAATATTTAGAATGCTAATTGCCGCTTCATTTATTAACCAACTTGATGTTATTTTCAGAAAAGGGTTTCTTTTTAGTGTTATTTGTTGTATATTGTAAAATATTGTATAAAAATAAGCACAAGCCCAATTGAAGTTAGACTCGACACGCCCAAAAACCACACAACATATTCACTGGGTGGGGTTGTTGAAGAAACTTACTTGGCCATATTGGAGTTTTCTTTAAGTATTGTGATGGCACACATGATAATTGCAACAGCTGTTGTGTCGTAACCTGGATCACTGCCCGATACCTGTGAGGGTAAAAGGTTTGGTAAGTTTCAAAAGCATGAGATGATTGGGGATTGAAAAATTATAGATAATTTTGAATATCTCCTCTAGACAAAACAGTATACGTTAATATAGCCGAATAGTCAATGAATCCGCGGCTCTATAGAGTTTGCTAAGCAATAAGAATAAAAAAGGACTATACCTGTCAAGAAAGTACCGGGAAAAGATCAATAATACACAAAATGTTTGTTATTCATCCAAATTTATTTCATCATCATCATCATCATCATCATCATCATCATCATCATTTCAGCCGAAAGACGTCCACTGTTGGACATAGGCCTCCCCCAAATGTCGCCGCAATGACCGGTCTACCTTGTGGGAGGCCTTCCAACGCTGCGTCTTCCGGTACGTGGTCGCCATTCCAAAACCTTTCGTCCCCATCGACCATCTGTTCTGCGAGCAATGTGCCCTGCCCACTGCCACTTAAGTTTGGCGATTCTTCGGGCTATGTCTGTAACCTTGGTTCTCCTTTCCAAATTTATTTTATCACCTTCAAAGTATGCTTCTTCAGAAACGATACACTTACGCCAACGAATAATCCAATCATCAAAACATTTTTAAATGCTTTTTCCGGAATTGAGTTTAGTTCTCGCTGCGAATTCTCCTTTATGTCTTCTACCGATTGAAAACGGGTGCCACGAAGTGCTAATTTGAGTTTCGGAAAAAGAAAGAAGTCGGCTGGAGCCATATCTGGTGAATATGGTATTTGCCCGATGATATTTGTTGAGTGTTTGGTCAAAAATTCGTTCACAATGATAGCTTTGTGCGAAGGCGCATTATCGTGGTGCAAAATCCAAGAATTTTCTTTCCACAAATCTGACCTTTTTCGTCGAATTTGCTCTCTTAAATGCCGCATAACGCTCAAATAATATTCTTTATTTACCGTTTAATCTTCCGGCAAGAATTTCGAGTGCACAACACCGCGATAATCAAAGAAAACAGTCAACATGACTTTGACTTTTGATCGACTTTGGCGTGGTTTTTTCGGTTCCGGTTCAGTTGGAAGGCGCCATTCCGAAGCTTGTTGACTAGTTTGCATGTCAAACTCGTAAACCCACGTCTCGTCACCAGTAACAATGCGTTTCATGAATGTTGGGTCGGAATTGACTCGTTCTAGCATGTCCTCAGCGACTATCATGCGATTGAGTTTTTGGAGAAAATTCAGGTCTTTTGGGACTAACCGAGCGGTAACATGTTTCATACTCAAATGATTAGTTAAAATGGTACGGATCGACTCGTGAGATACAGAAAGTTCGGTGGCTATCTCTCTCAAAGTTGAATGAGGATTTTCAGTCACTATTTCCTTCACTTTTGCGATGTTAACTTCAGTTGAAGACGTTGATGGCCTACAAGAGCGAGGCAAATCTTCCATCACATCTTATCGCTTTTGAACGCTTTGTACCACTCATCAGCACGTGTTTTTGATAAAGTCGATTCATCGTAAGCCTTCTGTAACATTTTCAGCGACTCTGAACACGAAATTCCATTGGCGATGCAAAATTTAAGACAAACTCTTTGTTCGATGTTTTTTTTTTGTCCATTGTGAAATTCGCAATACACACTAGATATGATATAACTAAAAACAGCACTGTATTTAATATAAATAACAGATGCATCTCAAACTCCGCGCCAAAATGGAAAACAGTTATTGTGCCAATCTACCAACAACAAAAAAAAACAAAAATTTGAATTTGGAACCATAAACAAATCATCCATTCCCGATACTTTTCTGACTGAATGTAAAATCCCCTTTTATTTTCTCATTGCTGAATGGATATTGAAGGCTATATGGCCTTTGCCAAAGGCCATATAGCTTTCAATTGTCAGTGTTTAGCCTTCTTGGGCCACATAAATTTGCCAAGCCTTTAAGTTCATGCCAGCGTTTTCAGGGTGCCCTGGATGATGACGAAGCCCGTCTTCTGACATTCTGGCTTTGAATACGTAACGACTCTGGCCCAAAGGCCCATTCAAAAATCAACCTACCTTAACTGACATTGTCTTCGTCGGTTTTGTATTCAAATCCGCTCCTGAGTCCCAGCCTTTACCGTTCAAAACGAAATTGTACTTTGTGTCTTGTCTCATTTTCTGCGAAGGCCCTTTTTGTGATGCATAGCCAACAGTCATAAGTTTTGGAAAATTAATTAATAGTTTTCTGAAGAACTTGAAGTAACTCAAGTAGTAATATAGAAACATTATGGGAACTACAATGAAATGGATGCATAATGGGACCGTGGTATAAGCCTTGAAATGAGCGGGTTTCTTTTGAGCTTTCTCGTACATATATCTTTGGGACATATAAACTGATTCATTTTCCGTTCCTGGATAAGGGAACCAGGTTTGACGGTTGTGCCGGTGGAAGAAAGACCTGCAAATTAAAAAATGCTTAATACTCATCTTCAATATAGGTTTAGGTTTAAAGAATTTATTCTATGGGGGCTATTGGCTAACTTTTTCAATAACAGTTGACAACTAGCATTCGTTGCACACTAAACTTAGTTGTCTACTGACAATTTCATAAAATTGGTATTACGTATCACACAAGTGACTAACATACTACGGTGGAAATGTGGTGAATTATAAAAATTTACGGTGCCTATTGTGACCACTCTAAAATTTTATCGACTATTATACAGCTTCAAAAGCTTATACAATCGCAATTTTGAAATTATCGATACAATAACATCTGTCAAAACGTGTTACGGTGGCTATCAAAGGCACCAGTGGCTAATGACGTCACTGCAGTTGGTCACTGAAGATAGGCAATACGAAACTAGCTGTTTGACAGTTCAATGATGCACATTATTAACAAGTGATCATCACTTGAACTGTCAACAGAGTTACGCAATAGCCCCGCTGGTGTGTTGGTGACGTCATATTTTATGTACATGTTTTTTTAATTTTGATTTAAACATATTAATTTTGTCACATTTCTTAAATTCTTCGCGTGCAGTCATTAGTTGAAACTTGTTTTTACTTCTAGTATTGTATGTTGTTGTATGAATTTTGTTTTGAATGTTTGATTGTACAGAATTCGTGGTGATTTTTTTTATGAGAATGTAGGTGTAATATATGTAAAGTTGTTTGAGGTTTAGTAGGTTTGTTTTTTCGTATAGTTTTTTTGTTGGGTATAGATAGTTAAAATGAAATAGTATTTTGATAATTTTGTTTTGTATTCTTTGTTGTGAATTTAGATTAGATTAAGTGGCTGATCCCCATAGCTCAATTAGGTATTCAAGGTTAGATTTTACCAGGGAGTTATATATAATTTGTCGTACTTTTTTCGGTATACAGTTTCTAATTTTTCATACCGCTCCTAATAGTGACGTTAGATTTGTTTTGACATGATCGATGTGTAGTTTCCACGTTTTTTTTTTTTTTTTTTCGGTGGTAAAATCATCTTATGACTATCGGCTAGACAGCTGCCTTAATTCTCATCTGACAATCATTCTTTATTTTCAACTCGAATTATTGTTTGTTTCTTTTCTTTATAATATGCCAGATGGTCGATGGTTTTTTTTTTTTTTTCGGTGGGAAAATCATCTTATGACATCCCCCGCTCTTGAGCGAGGCGGGAGATAGTGTCAGACTTTTACTGACTAAAAACCCACTCCTGTTCCTTCGTTGCCTTTCGTACCAGGGCCGAGTCTTCCTTTCAGAATCAGACCCTTGGCCCCAGTAGGCTTCGACCCTGCTAGGCCCCTACAGTTGCTGACATCTCCTTGAGGCGCGCGTGGAACAGCACGCGCCGTCGACGACTTAGGCTCGGTCCGGACGGTTACCGGACGGTCGGACGGCGAGCCACCCATTGCTCGCCGTCCGCAAGCCTGCGCCTACGATGGCCGGAAATCGGGATCGGAATCCCGGCGGCGATTGGGGCGTGAGGACCGTTGCCTCACGCGATCGGCCGCCTCCTTTGCTAGCATTACTGCTTCGCAGAAGGAGGCGACCGCCTGCCACTCCTCCTCGCTCCGGACCATGACCTGTACCAAGGCCCGGCGCGAGAGATCGCCGCCGCCGATGGCCCCCACGAGGACACGGCGTTGCTCTGCCCAAGCGGGACACACCTCCACCGTGTGCTCCACCGTGTCCTCCGGGTGGTCCGCACAATGGTGACACCCGGGCGTTTCTTCCGCACGAATCCGGTGCAGGAACCTCTCGAACTTACCATGTCCGGTGAGGACCTGCGTCATGAGGAAGGTAAGGACGCCGTGTTGCCTTTCCAGCCACTCCTCAAAGAGGGGACTTACCGCCATAATTATGGCGTGCCCAGTAGTTTCCACGTAAGTTTGTCATCTACCCACAACCCGAGATATTTTTCGTGACTAGACCGTTTGATTATTTCTCCGTCAATCGTTAGAGGTGAGAAATGGGGTAGTGGTTTATTTTTGGTGGAAAACATCATAAATGATGTTTTTGACGTGTTAATAGTTAGCAAGTTATATTTTAGCCATTCGTTTAGTAGATCGAGGTCTTTTTGCGCGTCAGATATAATATTTTGTAATTATTGAAATAAAAGAGGCAAGTATCGTCTGCGTATAGTGTTAGGTGCCCTTTCAAACCTATTTTATCAATGTTATTAATTAAGGTATATGGGAAATATTTAACGAACTTAAAATTGAACCTTGTGGACAGCCATATGTTATGTTTTGTATCGCGCTTGTGAAGTTATCTATTTTAACTACTTGTTTTCTGTTTTCTGGCCTGAAATACCTTTATTATTTAATTTTTGTAGTAGCTTTTTATGGCTAACTTGGCTAACTGTGTCATATGTCTTTTTTAGGTCAATGAAAATACCTACAGCAAATTTTTTCTGATCAATATTAGTTTTTATTTTTGTTATCAAATCTATTGAGGCTGTTAGGGTACTTGATTTAGGGCGGAAACCATATTGTTGATCAATCAGGAATTTTTTCTTAGTTAAATACGCGTTTAGACGGTTGTATATGACTCGTTCGAATATTTTCGATATCACAGGTAGGACTGATACCGGTCGATAGTTACCGGGGTCAGTTCTACTCCCAGATTTGTAAATAGGACTGACCCTTGCAACTTTAAGCGAGTCGGGAAAAATACCGTGAGTTAAGCACATATTTATACAGTCTGATAATCTTTCTGCAATTATATTTTTAAGGCATTTAATGGCTTTTGTGCTGATACCGTCTAAACCTGTACTACTGTTGCTGTCGAGGTTGTCAATAATTTTTAATATTTCGTTAGTGTCAGTGTGGGTTAGCTTACTCAAAGTCACTTCGTGTGTGTAGTTATTGTCGTACATGAGAATGTTGCCTGTGTTTGTATGGTACCTTTTAGGTATTTTATTAGCTAAGTCCGCGCTTATTGATGCAAAGAATGAGTTAAATACGTTACAAATTTCATTACCGTCTGTGATGAATCCCGAGTTTGACAATAGTTTAGGAGGAGCACTAGTCTTTGATTTTGTTATTTGCTAAGTTGTTTATTACCTCCCAAATTTTTTTAGGTTGTTTGTAGGTATTTTGGAATAAGTTGTGGTACCTAGTAGTTCTTTTTCTGTGTCTTTATTAGGCTTTTTACTTTTTCCTGTTCTTTATTAGAGTTCTTTCGAAGTTTGCCATCTTTTGGGCGGGATTTTGTTTGTTGCCATAGTTGATTTCGTAGGTAGATTGAGTTTATGATATTTCAGTTAATCCAGTCTTCTTAGGGTAAATTTAGGATTTTAGTCTTATCTTCTTTATTTTTGTTTATTTTTTCTGAGATAAATCTTTCTAAGTTGTAGTAGGTAGTCGTTTTTGTTATTAGTGTAGTTTGCTGTCATGGCACTATTGTATAATTTTTCGTAGTTGAGTGCTTTATACTTGATTCTTTTGTTTACTTTTGGTGCTACGCTGCCTATCTGAAGAAATAATTGCTTGTGGTCTGATAGGCTCGAGTCAATTATAGATATGCTGAATGCGTGGTTATTGACGTTGGTACATATATGATCCAGTAAAGCGTTTGTAGTGTCAGTTTTTCGGGTACTGTATAGTTTGTTTATTTCGTTTAATATTTCGTAGCCGGTTCCCTTTATTTCATTCAGGTATCTTGTAACGTGGTTGTCCTTACTGAGTAGATCGATGTTGAAATCTCCAAAAACAACCGTTCTTTTTCTTTTAAAAATTGTGAGGTATATTTCTCTATAAAATTGTTGATATTGGAATCGCCAGGTTTGTAAATCGCTCCTATATTCAATGAGAGTTTATCTATGTGTATCCATAGGTAATGGTTTCCACTTTCGTATAACTCTTCTGTTATTTCGTATTTAATGGTGTCGTGTACGTAAATTGAAACCCCCGCCGCTTTTGCGATCCGTTCTGTAGTTATAGATTACGTTTTTAGTATGGTATTTGGTATAATTTTGCGTCCGCATCGGATGTAATCAATGTTTCAGTAAAAATTAGGAAATGTCTTGTGTATGTCTTGGAATGAAATTGTGAAATGAATAAAATGTATGATAAAAGCAACACCAATGACTATTCATTGGTGTTGCTTTTATTATACATTTTATGTCGTCGAGTTTGCCAGTTGTACGGGATACTGCATATTATGTTCGCATAAAAAATCGTAAGGAGGACGGGTAAGCTGGTAAATCTTCGTATCTACTTACTAATTGATAGTTTAGTCTTTCTATATATTTTGCATTTTGTACGGAATCTGTTATTTTTTTTTTTTTGTTTTGTGTAATTGTTGGTAGTCCTTTTATATATTTAATGATGAGATCTAATTCGCCATTTTCTTATAATATCTCATCTTGATTTTTAACTGTTGTGTTTTTCCCCTAGTTTTTTCTTTTTCTCTTTAATTTAATGAATTGATGTGCACCACACCACATGCTGTTATCTAGTTCATAAAATATGCATATTCATTTATTTATTAGGTACTCATTTACTAGATAAGTTTTCTCGTTGTATTACATAATTTTATTATTTGTCGTAGGAGAACCAAATGAATAACAATAGTAGGTAGGTTTAAGACACATTAAGCCAATTACAGGTTCTCACGGGTAGCAACAGAATTTGAAGAAAACTTAGGTTCACGAAGAAGCACGATAAAAACAGAATATTAATAATTAAATAGCATAGCATAGTCGGCCTTATAATGTTCCCACTGCTGGGCCTCCTCTCTAAGAGAGGGAATGGGCCGTAATCCACCACGCGGGCCCAGGGCGGGTTGGTAGATGTCACATGTCTTCGAATTTTTGGTTCTAGGACATGCCGGTTTCCTCACGATTCCCTCTCCTAGAGAGGGAGCAGTGGTGACCAAGTGGTAACGGCCCCGACTCACGAGTTTGTAGGTCGCGGTTTCAAACCCAGCCAGGCGCATTACTTTGTGTAATTTATTTCATCACCACTGCTCTCAAAACGGTGCAAGAAATAATTAAACACTTATCACTTAAATATAATTATTACAATGCACTTTTAAAACAGTCAGCATTCAGCCGAGAGCGTGCAGGATAGGTTTTAGTAATAGGTCAAATGGGAACTCTTTACAAAGACTATTTTATTATACACATACTTTTTCATTTCTTCAGGTTCTGGTTCAATAGGTGTAGGGAATAGCTCTCTCCATAAAGCCAAGTGATCTTTAAAATGTTCCAATACGTGAACGAGTGACGTCCATGTTCCATTGTGTATAAGAGCTCGACCAGGAATATACGCTCTCTTTGGTATGTTGAGGTAGGTGTAACATTCTACCGTGTGCAGAGTCCCTAAAATCATAAAATTTTACTTAGGTACGTGAGGCTTTAGGTCGCTGCAGTAGATTAGGTATCGTCGTGACTTATTTATAAACCTCCCATTTCTGATTTAAAGATTTGAAGTTGAGTATTTCTTAGACAGAAATCCTGTCAAAATTGGACATAAAAATAGTGTTTGCCACATGCTTAACTCCAAATACCAACCCGCCCTAAGTAGCGTACCATAAAAACTCAACCAGTATTTGGATGGAAGGTCATCTAGTTACAACAGTCTACAACATTATTTTTCGTATATGCAAAACTTGAATATAGTTTGTTCAGAATCAGTAAGTGAATCGATTCCAATCATTTTTACACCATGTTATATTTTTTCCTAAAAATATTTATAAAAAAACTTTTTACAAAAAAAAAATAACCGACTTCACTAAAAAAACACTAAAAGGATCAAAATAACTTTAATTTCGGAAGTCGGTGTTTCTCGGTATTGTTTGTTTCTTATTTAACACCGACTTCCGAAATTAAAGTTATTTTGATCCTTTTAGTGTTTTTTTTAGTGAAGTCGGTTATTTTTTTTTTGTAAAAAGTTTTTATTTCACACTTTTTAGTTGCGATACACTTATAAACAGAGTGCCTATTTCTCATGACAATTCCAATTAACCCAAATACTGCTAGGTTACATTGTTTTATTATAAAGTTCCTGTGTCTACCTTCCTCCTTCCGGCTCCATCATCAGATCAGTTCGATAGTACCTTATAGCCAAAGAGCATCTCACGACAATTCTAATAAGCCCAAACACGGCTAGGATACATTGATTAATTACGGAGTTCCTGTGCCTACCTTCCGGCTCCATCATCAGATCAGTTCGATAGTACCTTATAGCCAAAGTGCTAACCATGACGATTCTAATAAGTCCAAACACGGCTAGGTTACATTGATTAATTACGGAGTTCCAGTGCCTACCTTCCGGCTCCATCATCATCATCAGATCACTTCGATGATACCATTTTCAACGTAACTATTCAGAATCATTCATTTATTTGTATTGTCATTTGTCATAGTCGCTTAACTATAACTTCATTGTGATATCTATTTGAGTATGAAGTTCCGTTGACCATTTCTGGTCTTCTTCATCAGTTCCACTTCATAAAATGTTACTTTTTGACTGTAAATGCTTAAGTTCTTGATGAAAATACTAAAATTACCATAGGGTTGCCTATAATTTTTGAGGAGTTCCCTCGATTCCTCATGGATTCCATCATCAGAACTGGATTTTGAAAAAAATGGGACCAATCTGGAAGCATATCCTATAAAGGGAAAAAAAAAATTTGCAAATCGGTCCATAAACGACGGAGTTCTGAGGTAACAAACATAAAAAAAAAAAAAAAAAAATACTGATGATAAAAAAAAAAAAAAATACAACCGAATTGATAACCTCCTCCTTTTTTTTGAAGTCGGTTAAAAAGGTCACATGTTAGCCACCACCGACACTAAGTACAATACAGGTCACGGCAGATCATAGCGGGCATTAGGCACTAGCGCTCAGCTGGGTGCGGGAGCAGAACAATCCCTCAGTCGCCCGGATGGCCCGGTGATTATGATAACACCGAAAGACTGGACAGAGCTACTTTACAATTAAAATCAACTCTTCTGTTCTCTTAGGCGTATCAACGTAACACACGTCGATACGCCGATTTTTCCGACTTCTCTTTGAAGCGCACGAGGAACACAACACGCCGTCAACCCGGGCTTGAACCTCACCGGACGGCCGGTTGGCGAGCTACCCATGGCTGGCCGTCCACAAATCCGCGCCTAGGTGGCCGGTAGTAGTCCTGCGACTCCTGACACCCGGGGCGTCTCCGGCGGCAACTGACATAGGCTCTCTCCTCTCCAAAGTTACACTAATTTGAATTCCAATGTACCTACTGATTTTTACCTAGGCTCTCTACAGCCTAAAGTTATGCACACTAATTAAAATTTCAGAGTACTGTTTTGTACCTAGACCCTCTCCAAACCTAAATTACACTATTTCGGATTTCTGAGTACCCACTGATTTGTACCTATGTTCTCTCCAGCCCAAAAACACACTTATTTAAACATCCACAACCAACTCAACTCAACCACTCTATTCATATTAAATCTATGTACCTTTGAATTGCCGGTCAAGATATATCATACCGGCCTCGGTTGGTATAGCAGCGTATCCACAGCTAGGGATCACAAGAACGCTCGCATCTTCTGCTGCCTTGTTGAAATTCCGGTACAAGTTGAGAATATGCTGTTCGAAAAAAAAAAATTGATTAAAAACCATGGCCTCTTTTTCTTATCCTTCTTTCTTAATGGAACCAACTTAAAACATCTTGGTGAGTAAGGTCATGCTGCAGATTTTAATAATACATAATAAAATGTTTATTTCTCACCAAAATATCATACAATATATCATTTAAAATGTTATGATAATAGCTTTATTATTGTGGGAGGTGGCTAAACTAGGTTACAAGCCTGTATTTCAGGATACCAGGGCACCGCCATTTACGCAGTAGGTAATTATATCGATAATTCGATACCTACATTAACATTAGGTATTCTCCACCCAAAAAAAGACTCCACGGGAAAAGTCATTTAATGATTTTCCAAAGAAAAAAGACTTATATCCATGTGACAAATTCATCTAAATCCGTTCAGCCGTTCGCACACGACACGCGGACACACGGACACGGGGACAGGGTTTTGGGCTTATAAACCTTCGAAGAAGAAAGAAGAATATTGATCGATGAACTCAAAAATAATAGATGATCAAACGAACTTACCTGTGATGTTCGATCATTATTATACGTAGCTTCGTTCGAAGACATATTCTATTTAACCATGCAGCTCCTTCCGCATGCTAGGAACCAATCGCAGCTTTTCAGAGCCTAAAAACAAAGACAAAACGCACCGTATCCTGCGAGTACTTATCTGACAGGTGTCAGTTGTCAAATGTCATTCTTTCAGAGTTAGAGATAAATCTTAAGTTTTGCTGGGTAGGGTAGGGAGGGTTCCCTATGTCTTCGAACGAAGCTACGTATAATAATGATCGAACATCACAGGTAAGTTCGTTTGATCATCTATTATACTGCAAGCTTCGTTCGAAGACATATTCTATTTAACCATGCAGATGTTAAGAGTCAACTTAAAGCAAAATTAAGATTTTTAATATCAAACAAATATATTTCAGGAACCAAAATCCCTTAGGCACTTATTAGGCTCTTAATATAATGGTAATATGAGACAATCAGTCTTTTTGACATACTTATACATTTTATATTATATAAGTATATATGTCTATATTTTTTATAATTATTTTAAACATATTAAGGCATTTATAAGCAAATATTTTGTTCAGCATTAAGCACAGCATGAGCAAATTCAGATGAATTGTTGGAAATAGGTATATTATAAAATTTTGCAAAAGTTGAAGAACTGTTTGTTCAGCCGTTTGCCTAATTACATCTAATGATACTCCCCTAGCTTTAGCAGTCGACATGGATGCATGTCTTGTACTATGCCTTGAAAAAACGCTAATATGCCACACATAGAGAAAGTATATATATATTTTATTATTATTATTATCCATCTACTAATGGTAGACGAAGAAATTGGCTTGTGTGGGTTATTCAAAGAAAGTATTAAATGAGTATTATCTTCCCTAATACTCTTGAGTGTATCTAATGTAATAAAATAAAGTAGTGTCAGGGAAGATTTCAGGTTTTGCCGTGCATTTTCGTTACAGAAAATGGCTCTATTTTTGTATGTTGACTAAAACAATAAAAATAATAAAATAAAAACTAAAATAAAGGTAAATAAGAGGTTCGGTCCGCTGCAACCAGAACCAGATGTTTTTATAGTGTCTAGGATAGAAATATTTACACCGGTTTCATTAACTATAATATTGGGTATTTTTATAAATGATAAATCTGTGCTACTTGGGCTTTGCTAAGTGCAAACAAATTCACTAACTTTTTAGACAATTTGATTTTTATAGAAACCTTAACATAATCTCTGGATGTGATCATTACGACCAATTTATGAGTCTATTAATTTATTAATTGGTATAGACTGTGTGAATAAGTGAGATCCTATAAGTAACATTGAATTGAGGCATTATTTGGAAGGTAACCTAATGTAACCTCTATGGCTGATGGAAGAACATCATGTCAATATTCTGGAAATTAGTGTAAGGAGGTGTGTAAGATGACACTCTTTAAAAGAGGAATGCAATAGTTTTTTATTGAGTACCTATAAAGACTAACAGCTTGAAAAAACTAACATTGTTTTCAATGGTGGACAAGCTTGTGAAGGTCAATATGACATCACCTTTTCATTTTTGATTTTTGTAGCCTCCTCAATATTGGGCTAAATGGAGGAAAGAACACATAAAAGAAATAAATTATCATGTTCAAGGGCAGTAAAAAACATCTAATTAAATGTATTTTGAATCTGGTATCCAGGAAACACAGGCATCACATTTATGTATTAGGTACTTGTAGAAGGGAAAAGATCAATCAGTTTGACCAAACTGAGACACAATATACCTACTAAAATGTAGAGATATTCTGTTCCCACTCTATGTTAGATGTATGAGATTGTTAATTGGTCTCTTTGTTGTCTTTTGAATCCATGTATGAAGCAAATAGACAAATCTAATTATTTTTACACCATTGCTCCATATTTCTGGCTATATTATTTAATTGTTGATACCGTATTCCTCCCATTCGGTTTATTTAAGATACAGCAAACTATTATCAATCTCACACAAAATGTGTAAGTGCTCATGTTTAACAAAATAGAATTTTTAAAGGTAAAAAATGTGAAGCAGTTCTAAATAATTTATGTGATAATTATAATTTTTTATCCTTTTTCCAGAACCCATGGGCTTCTGTTATCACTACAATTGCGCCCCCCCCCCCCAGTTCTTGTTGCATCATTGTAGGTCTAGTTCGATGATTGGATGAATTTTTATTTTGAATCTTAGTTGCCTTTACTTATAACTAAGTATTTATGTTCTAATTTTAGTATAGAACCAACCAACAACAAATGTTGTTGCAACAAAATAATGCAACAGTTGATGTACCTATTAAGTGAGTAATCTCTCATAAGCTAAGAAACTTGTTTCTGTAAATATTTTTAAGGGATTTACAGAAACAACATTTTTTGTATGTGACATCAGTCATTGTATAAGTGTCATATATACCTAAAATCTAAATAATTAACATGATTGGGATGGCGTATTTTGTAAAAAGGAATAATTGTTCCTTGAATATTTTTCAACCTTTTATTATATAATAGTAGGCTAGTATGAATAGTGTAGTGTGTATAGTAGTAGACTATATAGTCTGAACCAATACACAAAAGGTCATCAAGATGATGTACATACTGATTTGTGAACTTTTGATCATAGATATACATGTAACTACCACTATCAAAAATGCATAATGTGTAAAACAAATCCCATTTGGGACAGCAATAGACTCTTTTTAAATGATCATAATGAAATAATAGGTATCTCCTGTGATCTGGATTCAATTTTTGCCATAAGATCTCCTGGGTACACTAGAGCTACCGCAGTGATCTTACATCTTATAAATTTGGATGTGTGAACCAATTTGTTCAGGGGTTTAAAGGTTTCCCTGTTGGGAAACCAAAAAATATCTTTGATATAAGTTGATTCCCACACGGTTTCCATGGGGAATTTGTGTTCAATGGCAGTAAATTATGAATGGTTTTATACATAAATATGCATTCATCTTGGCCCCTGATCTTGAAGATTCTGATTGATCACTTGTAAAACCATTTTTGTTTTGAACCGTTGAATTTTGGTTGATAAGTTATGGAAGAAAAAATGCACTTACCGAACATCCACTGATGTGTTTCAAAATTGGGGCATTACCACAAATCCTCTATCAACGAGGTAGGGAATGGGCTAATCTGTAAGCATGACTAACCTCTAGTTTCAACCATGAGCCTGTGGTGAAACTTTTTTGTGTTCTAGCATACACTGGATGTGTTGCGAGAATTGCTTGGTTTTAGTTTAATATGAGGACTGCAGTTACTTTCGTCCAGGCCTAGGTATTATTCTTTGCTGGTTGTACCAAGATGGACCATTCCCGTTTCCCTGACGGGTTACAGTTGAAGATTAGGCTGGCTTCATAATAAGCTTGCCGCTTCTGTGGCATGTCTTTAGGACTTTAAATGTTCTCTGTTGAAGTATTCCCATGCAGGTAGTCGTCTCTATCAACATCTTTGACAATATCTTTGTTTATGTGAAGTGCAAATCTATTAAAACTCTTCCAGTATCAATCAACTGGGAAAATTAGTTTCAGCCTATTTATGCCATCATTGCTGAGAAGCTTAGATAGGGTCTAGTGATTCCCAATCCCAACTGATTCTGTTCTGATTTAATCTTTTTGTATCAGTATATTCTTGTATTATCAGTGAATTACTGACTGAGGCAATAATCTCTATATTATTTTAAACAGTTATTACACACATTTTTATCTAGTTTTTGTTCATATTCCCTGAGTATTTCCAAAAATGGTATTCTAGATGTGGGTTAAGTCATTCATTAAGTCAGGCAATTAAATCATTTGGTTTTGTAGATATAAATACTGTAATACTTCAGCAAATATAGTAACTGGTTCAACGACTAGCTCAGATGCTAGTTCAGGAAATGTTATACTCAAGTCTGTAACAGTTGGGGTTGTGCCTGTTGGAGCCGATGATGATACAACAGATATCTAGTTTAATGTCCACTTCTTGAGGATCATCCTAAATACAAGGTCTAAAAACCTAAAACTATTGACCCTGTTATGGTACCAAAGTGTACCTAGGCAAAGCCTTTCGGATTTTATCAAAAGGTAATGACCATTGTTCATTAATCTCGTAAACACCACGAGTAAGCGGATCACGTCAATGCATCTCGTACATCACCCGTGTCCATGTACCAAAAGGTAAAGATCATCGTGTGTTCATCTCGTAAACACCACGAGTCAGCGGATCGCGCCAATGTATCTCGTACATCACTCGCGTCCATAGGTACAATATTCAAAATCCATTTCACTTGCACTGTAGATAACTTTCCTGACGAAGCTTTTCAGGTTACCCCAAAGGTGTGGGGCAAAAAACAATCTCGTATGTTTATCTCGTAAACATCCCGAGTCAGCTGAACGCGTCAATGCATCACGTGCACAACCCGCGTCAGTAGGTATATTCATATTTCGAAACCCATTTGATTTACAGTCTTACACTGTATAATGTACCATGGCAAAGCCTTTAGAGTTATGGAACAAGGAAACCAGCTCGTGTGTTCATCTCGTAAACACCCCGAGGAGTTTGATCGTGTCAATGCATACAATTATTTGGGTTAAGTACGTGAAACTCTTACTTCACTGAATAATCTAATAGATAAATCTATTACTTCACCTGGAATCAAAGAATTAAATAGCGATAGGACAGGTGACGTACTATGTTATCGTCGTTTCGTCCTTTTTTCAAACTTTTCATCATATGAAGATAGTATTTCATATCTTTTCGTTTTGGCATACTTCATTACAAATTATACAAGCACTATGCTCTTATTTCATTACTTAACCTTTTGACGTGCGTAATTAGAGACACAATAGTAAGACAATGGCTTGCGGACGCCGGCTACCGCCTGAGCGTTAATGAATTAAATTTGTAAAAAAAGCAAATAAAACACAACGTAAAACGTATTGGTTGCCGCGCAAACGTATGGAATGACATTTGACAACTGACACCTGTCAGATAAGTACTCGCAGGATACGGTGCGTTTTGTCTTTGCTTTTAGGCTCTGAAAAGCTGCGATTGGTTCCTAGCATGCGGAAGGAGCTGCATGGTTAAATAGAATATGTCTTCGAACGAAGCTTGCAGTATAATTAAAATATTATTATACTTAGACAAGTTATAGTTAGTAGGTATAAGTGTGTGTGTATTTAAGTAACAATAATACACTTTATTCACAAATAGGTATGAGGCAACCATATAGAATAACTTATACTCTCCATCGTCTCCATCTGTTTAGGTAATTAACTAAACGTAAACAATCTTGACATCTTAAAAAGTTGTCTAAAAATTTTATCTAAAAATGTTTACAATTTGTTATTATCTATATCGATGTTTGGTAATTAACTAAATTTAAATAAACTTTGTATGTCTTTCATACGATTTTTTTTAAATAAAAGACGTACCTATCAAGACTGTTTACGTTTAGTTAACTACCTAAACAAATGGAGTACCTATAATAATGTACGAGTACCTACATAAAAATAGACAAAAATAAAATTTAGGCAATCTATAGTTAAAGAATGTGAAATGGCATACTTTAAAACTGGTTTGGTTGTTTTTGTGGCCGTATAAGTATTCATGTGTGTACATGTGTGTTCTGTATGGGAGTATAAATATGAGTGTGTTCGTTACTATATAATATATATTCACTCCCTTGCATTTATCCCATTTTATTCGAGTCGGCGCAGCATGTCTTCTTTCTTGATGATGGAAATTAGAAGAAGAACTATGGAAATTCATCTCTAATTTCCATCATCTCAATATTTACGGGACTTACTTTCAAGTCAAATTACATTTGCAGGATTGCTCGGAAGAGTTACTGTGCAGTCCTGGAAAGCACTTTTACTGACTAAAACCATCCAGGGCTCTTTCAGTTGTCCTTTTCATTCCAGAGGGCTTAGCCAAGTTGATAATCTACAATCGTTAACGCTAGTAGAAAACTTCTTTAAGGGAATGACCCTAACGTGGTCAGAACAAAGAAATCGGAGGCGTTACGGACTTTAAAAAGAGATTCGAAACGAAACGGTCCTGTTTTTTATATTTCTATGGTCGTACCTAACTTGGCTAGACCTGCAAGGCTATGATAACTCTTTGATGATTTTCCACCGAAAAAAAACAAATGAAGGAGTTCCAGTCGACAGCGATGCGAAGGAATTTTTTGACGCCATATTTTAGATAGGTGTTATTGTGTCTAAGTATATTATGTAATTTTAATTAGTTGTGTTTTTATTTTTCATGTATAAATAATCATTCCAAATAAAATAAAAAAAAATGAAGGAGTTCATTTGATTTTTTTCGGTGGAAAATCATAATCACAACTTATTTATATTATTTATATTACTCACAATCACAACTTATTCATCGTAACATATAGTTGTTCTCTATAACACCTGTAGCTGTAGCCACTGGTATATTTTCCAGCCTGTATTGTCTACATTAAGGCTTATTTATTTATTCTTCTTTATTCTTGGCTTATTATAGGTTATTCTTTCATAGTCTCGAGCTATCTAAGATTAGAGCACAATCGTTTTCAAATGAATATAGAAAAAGTAGCTTTTGAATTAAAATATCAACTAGTTCAGGAATATCGCTACATATACTCGTACCTAAGTAAATTAAATTGCAGAAAGAATGACTATCGATAGGTACAAAACACATAAAACTCACGTGCATCATAAAATAATAAAGGAGACGTTCTTTTTTAGGTTTTCGTAGCCAAATGTCAAAAAATGGAACTCTTATAGGTAGATTCGTTATGTCTTCTGTCCGTCCGTATGTCACAGCCACTTTTTTCTGAAACTATAAGAACTATACTGTTCTTCGTAAGTAGATGTATTCTGTGAACCGCATTGGGGAAGTCCGTGTCTTCACAGTAAGACAGTGGTCTGGGGCAGGGCTGTTCTAAACCGCCCCTAACTATATGTGTTCAAAAATTGTGTAAAACTATCTGTATTAGAATCTAGAATAATCGTGGTATTCAAGCCACTTAGTTTGTATTTGATAAAGGTCCTGTTGACCGATAATAATATGTAATATGTATAATTAAGATTTTCACACAAAAATAGAAAAAAAAACAATAAATTTTGGGGGTTCCCCATACTTCGAACTGAAACTCAAAAATTATTTTTTCTTCAAACTCATACGTGTGGGGTAAAATTATATTGAGGTTTCAAATATCATTTTTTTCTAAACTGAATAGTTTGCGCGAGAGACACTTCCAAAGTGGTAAAATGTGTCCCCCTGTAACTTCTAAAATAAGAGAATGATAAAACTAAAAAAAATATATGTTGTACATTACCATGCATACTTCCACCGGAAATTGGTTTGAACGAGATCTAGTAAGTAGTTTTTTTTAATACGTCATAAATCGTAAACCGCAATTTACTTTTCAAGTTTGTACGGAACCCTCAGTGCGCGAGTCCGACTCGTACTTGCCCAGTTTTTTACTAATTGACCGGTTTAAAAAAACTGTGACGGAGAGTTGTCCACTCTATCACGCAAATTATTATAAAAAAAACACCTAAAATATTGTTACCTAATTTAAAGCCCTTGAATAATAATATGTATTTCAAGCATAAATTATACGATATTTGCAATATTTTTCGAGAGGACAAGCGATTATCGGGAAAAATGAACAACGTCCCAGATACATAATTATCAAATTAATGAGATAAACAGAGAGATTATTAAGATAAAACAAAAGCAGTGTGTATTCTAAGTCTAAATATATATATTCTTGCTTTCACAAGTAATACGCTTACATAAATCTATACATATAAAAGCGAAATACTACTCACTGATTAATCACGAAATCTCAGAAACTAACACCTACAAACTTAAAATTTGGCAGGTAGGTTCCTTATAAGGTGTAGACTTCCCTTAGGAACGGATTTTACGAAACTCCACCCATAAGGGGGTAAAACGGAGGTTGGAAGTTTGTATGGAGAAACTTATTTTTACGCGGGCGAAACCGCTGGCAGAAGCTAGTAATATATAAAAGGAGAAACTGACTGACTGATATATCAACGCACAGCCGAAACTACTAGGACTAGGAGCGTGAAGTTTTGCACAAAGCTTCGTTTTATGACATAGGCGAGTACTAAGAGAGGAATTTCCAAAATTCACCCCCTAAGGGGATGAACCGGAGGTTCAAAGTTTCTATGGAAAAACCTACTTTCACGCGGGCCAAGCCGCTTGTAGAAGCGAGTAAATAATAATAAATTCGCATTGTGCATACAACATACTTATATAGGGTGACTGGTAATTAGTATACGATACTTAAACACGTGATTGTGCTCATGATAACAAACAATTTTTATTATGGGAGAAAAGCCGAAATCGCAAAAAAAATATCAGCTGTACAGTACATTAGGCAAATATAAATGTACTGAACAGCTGATTTTTTTTCGCGATTTCAGGTTTCTTCCCATAGTAAAAGTTGTTGGTTATCATGAGCACAATCACGTGTTTAAGTATCGTACACTAATTACCAGTCACCCTATATATTGTAAATACATACATGACATATGATAAAATATTGTATTATTATAAAAAATTTGCACATGACTTGAGAAATGTGTGTTAATGAATTATTCTAATATTGTTACTTAACTATCAAAATTTTATTTTTAACTTCGCAAGGTGAACGCTTCTACGATCAACTTTCCAAACTACTAATGTAAGGTCTTTGATGTGGCAAGACTCGATACCCTGTCGCCACTCTGCAACTCTTCGGACCCACCGCCACCAACCATATGTTCTGCGAGCAATGTGCCTGCCCACCGCCACTTAAGTCTGGAGATTCTTCGGGTAGTGCCGGTAACTTAGGTTCTCCTGGCGATATCTTAATTCCTGATTCGATCACGCAAGAAAACTCTGATCACAGCCTTTTTATAACTTCAAGCTTTCAGATGAGGCCCATTGTGAACGACCACGTTTTAGAAGCATATGTCATCACTGGCAACATGCACGGATCATAGATTTTTATCTTGAGACACTGTGATAAGTCGGACGAGAAAATACCGCGCTTCCTGAACGCTGCCTCTTGCTCGAAGTTACACAATTGAAGCGTCTGTTCCAGGTAAACGTAATCGTCGACAGTTTCGAGTGTAGAGTCACCGATCTTAATAGGTACCCACAACTACATGGCTGTTTACCATGACTTTGGTTTTGTCCATGTTCATTTTAAGTCCTACTCCACAAGAGAATAGATTTCGAGATTGGTCCTTAAGTCAGACTGAGTGTTAGCGTTTTCGTACATACATTTCACATTTCGATATACCAAAAATCAATCTGACATTACTGGAGAGAGTAGGTACAGTACCTACAGCCTAAGTCTTGATCGAACCAAAGGCTTTCTCGCAGTCAACAAACGCTAACCAGAGAAGCAGATTATACTCCTTTATCCTCTGTATAGCCTGCTTCAGCGTATGTGTGTGGTCTACCTACGGCACTAAAGCCATTTTGGAACCCAACTTGTTCGGGAAGTTGAAAGTCTTCAAACCTGCGCGTGAGGCGGTAAGTGATGATTCTAGAAAACAACAAATTCATGCAAATTCCTTATTGGTACAAACAGACAGTTGGAAAACATCTGCCTTATGATGATACCTACTACTGCTAACTTCTTACGATTATTTCTTTGTCGGTAGAGAAGAGGCTTAAAAAAAAACAAACTTACAAACATTTCAGCAGATATGTCAACATAATGAGTTCCACATTCGATGCATGTTTCCACGATGGGAGGGCTTAGAACAGAGTTAGGTCCAGTACAGTTGATGACCACTTTCGCAATTTTCAATGCTTTCCTCAAAGATTCTCGATTCTCAATATCACTTTCTACTGTTACTATATTTTTTGTATCACATCCTGTAAATAAAAGAACACATAAAGAAAAGAAAGAAATAAAATGAATTTAGTTGGAACAGTACAAGGCACACACAATAGTTAGCTACTTATAGACGATATAGAAACAGAAGCCAAAAAAACAATTGTCTGCACCAAAATAATACACAGTAGTACAGTAGCAGTACTAATAGTAGGTAACACATGTACCTAGTAGGGTTAGGAAGAAGTAGTTGAACATCACCATCATCAAAGGAAAAGTCGTGAAATGTACAATAAGTACTTATAATTTTGATAAATCAGTAGAAACCTTTTGAACGAGATAAACTTAGTTGAAACACAAAAAATCTTATTTGGCACAGCCTACTTTTATGTTTTTCAAGTTTAAAATCAAAAATATTTTAAGTACTTCACATAGGCCTACATGGGCACGTATAAAACATCAGAAGCTAGTGCATTAGGTACCGTATATAAAGGGGGAGGAGGGGCTGAGTGTGGTCTAATGTCCATAAGCTTTACTTTTCAGAAATCCAGTGTAACTATCACGAGGCAAACTTGTCAAAAACATTGAGCAATATTTTTACAATCTAACACTTTATCATCAGCTTAATCAGATTAGACCGCTGCTGGGCATAGACCTTTATATTACGTTGTGACTACCAATTTGAACAACATTGGACAGTTCTTTAACCGTCAATTTACAGTAGTGGTACATAGGCGGACTCAATGCAACAAGACATTCTCTAATAGTCAATTTTGTTGTTAATAACCCTTCTTGCAGTCGGGTAAAAAAGACTTCACTGTGGTACGTGTGCACAATAAATAAATAATAGATGTTTCAAATAGAATGAAGGATCATTAAAATTAGGTACTTATAATAATAAAATACATAGTTATATACTTATGCTAAAATTGTAAACTAATAAATACTATGATAAATATCAAATTATTAGAAAGAAAGAAAGAAAGAAATTATTTAACCTCTGATAGGTAGTCTTGAAAAGAAAAGTTACCTACTCAAGATTTCTCTCAGACTTTAGCAATGTTATTGTTTTAGTGCTTTTTATTCGTTATCTGTACATACATACATTATACTTTTTATCACCATAGGCCTCCTACGGGGAGGCCTATGGCATGATGGTGATAAAAAGTCCATAATCCACAAAGAACGGTTCAGTGCGTCTCGCACCCATCCAACGCTGCGTCTTCCGGTACCTACACGGTCCCCATCGACGATCTGTTCTGCGGGCAATGTGCCTTGCCTACTACCACTTAAGTTTGGCGATTCTTGGGTCAACACAAATATACATTTTTAGTTATACAGGATGTCTTTGACATCGATGCACAAACAAATACCGAGGATCCTCCAGTACACGGTTCTAGGTCCCCCAGTGGTAAAATTTTTCGTCGGTTTTTTCCTAAATTAAAAAAAGAAATCTTTACGTTTTTTATTTTAATTAAATTAAAATAAATAATTAAAAATATATGCTGTCAAAATATATTTTAGGAGATTTTTCTTGCTGATACAATATTTAAAAAAATCCTATGGCCACCTACCTACACCTACACGGGAAATTTAAATTAGGAAGAGGCATTGACATTGGTTATTAGTATTGGTCACTGGTTTTTTTTATGGTTTTGGTTGAGATTTTGGCCGATGCCCTGGTGAGGGTCACAAGAATCCGATGGATGCGAGACGCACAGAACCGGTAGTTGTGGCGGCGCTTGGCCTTCAGCAGTGGCCGCCGTCTTTCAGGTGAAATGATAAGAGTTATTGACCAAAGTCACTCAGATTGTGCCAGCGAGCAATGGAACAAAGTATTCTCAGAGTCAAGACCGCAGACCGCATATGACACTTCGTTCCAAAACACAAATCGCAGACGTAGGCAACTCAGCTGCCAAACTAGAATGGAACTATACTCCATTTGTTTAGGTAGGTAACTAAACGTAAACAATCTTGATGGCTTTTTATTTAAAAAAATCGTATAAAAGATACCTAGGTATACAAATATTATTTAAATTTAGTTAATTACCAAACATCGGTATAGGTAAATAATAAATTGTTAAAATTTTATCTAAAATCATTTTTAGATAAAATTTTTAGACAACTTTTATATAAAAGACATGTCAAGATTATTTACATTTAGTTAATTACCTAAACAGATGGAGAATAGGTAGGTAGTCCATATCTGCCGCATGTCGCAATTTGACTGACTGGATCCCGAACAACAGGAACCGGAGACGTGGTAGACCCAGAAGGAGATGTCGTATGACCTAAAGGATTGGCCAGAAGTAGGTACCTAGCTAAAGACAGAAGTAAAAAGAGGAGAAGGGTTCGGCCTCTGCCCTGCAATGGGACACAACAGGCTCATATCATATTATAGGTACCTATCATTGCATTTTAGGAACAGACTACTGTTGAAATATCTACCTACAAAATTTATTTTTTAATAATGCCGTGCTTAATACCTATGATATTAAAAACCTACCTACTTTTCAAAACAAACTATTTTTCCGGTAATTTTCAGTCGTAAACAATTCTGAACTACTTTTAGCAGAGAATTTAGTTACGAAATCATTACATTCATTACTGTATAATTTTATCCTGGATCATTCATTAAAATAGTTACATAGACTAGGTATTGTCAAGGTGAAGGTTACGTCTAGGTCTAGTAACTTGATTTTCCTGTCATTTGCCTTTTGTTTACAACTCATGTTAAAAAACTTTAAACAAAAATAAATAAAAAATACAACTGACTTCAATGTAAAAAAAACACTGAAAAATGCAAAATAACTTTAATTTCGGAGGTCGGTGATTCTATAGATAATAGTTTTGTCTCTTCGTTATTTAACACCGACTTCCGAAATTAAAGTTATTTTGCACTTTTCAGTGTTTTTTTTTTTATATTGAAGTCGGTACTGTTTTTTTTTTTTTTTGTAAAAAGTTTTTGTTTTACACTTTACCACTAAAAAGTACCCCTCAGCCAAACTTAAATAGGTAAGTACCTTATACCTAGCCAGAGTGCATCTCATGACAATTCTAATAATCCCAAACACGGTTGGATTACATTAATTTATTACAGGGTTCCGGTGGTAATTTCAGGCTTCATCATCAGATCAGTTCGATATACCTATTCCCCCTCTTCTTTCAGTCAGTCATCGGCTACACATATAAACAAAGCAATTTTACTTGTTGCGACGGTTCTGCTGTGATCCTATGAGGTCTGTTCCATATCTTTGAAGTTCATGATCAGATTATAACAATATTTCTATGGGACCAATTCGGAAGCATAAACTTTCAACCAAAAAAAATTTTCAACGGTCCACAATTGAACGAGAAATCGGTGAACATACATAAAAAAAAATACATTCAGCTGAACATAGAACCTCCTCCTTTTAGAAGTCGGTTAAAAATAATAAATATTACAAGATATTATTTAGTATATATATTTTTAAATACAATAAAAAATATATATCTGAACAATAAACTAATCTCACCTGTTGCATTGAGTTCTTTAATCAAATCCTGCAGTTTATCCTTGGAGCGACCTGTGATGCCCCAAGTAACATCCCAATATTTTTCTCTTGTCAAACTCGCAAGATATTTCACAGTACATTTTCCAGTAAACCCTGTAGCACCCAACACTAAAATGTCCAGACTTTTACTTTCCATTATTTAATTTCACAATTTTTATTTTTATTATACCTTGAGAACGTTTCTTTGTTGTTCACTTCTACAGTTTTGCTTTACTACTAAGAATTCAAAACAATAGCAGACAACCCACTACAAACGCTTGCTTATCAAATCTGTGCGCGTACGACGTTCGGGCAACCAGACAGGCTGGTTTATTAACATTTTTTTTAACACCGAACAGGTTTTTCATCCATAATGAAAAAGTAATTCTGTCTGTCTGTTACGTACGCTTTCACGGTTAATTTACTGAACCAATTTCGAACTAAAGTGAAATTTTGTACCTACCTAAGCAAGTTAAACCGCAAGGAAGGATATAGGCTACTTTTTATCTGGCTTCGACTTTAATTCTCTTTGCTTCGACTGCTTCGACTACGTCACGTGTACACAATAACCCACATTCACACTGACGAAGTTGCGGACAAAAGCTAATATCACTATAATTTGCACTGATCAAAATAATTAGATAGGTATATATTCACAACCACTTAGAAGACGTGAGACGACTTTATTTCTTTCTTTTGTCGACATGATTATTAAAGTTTATTTGCCTATGTTACTAGATAAATTAATCACGGTTGGCCGTCTTATCGCTCAAGCGAGCGGTACAAACAGTGACGGATTAAGACTACTTGATGCCCTAAGCAATCTACGCCTGTGGGCCCCCCTATCCGTATGTCAACTAGAATCGGTCTTTAAACCTTTACCATCTAAAAACATTGATGAGATGTAACGTACCTTAGAAGTGGAGTAGGTGTGACAACAATAAAAACCAAAGCATTATTTATTATTAGGGGTTAAAGTATGAAATTGCCGATTTGTACAGAAAAATTGAAATTCGTTTTTTTTTTTCATTTAACATACTCGTATTTATTTAATCAAAATAATTACCATTATTATATTTATACATTGCTTCCATGTAATAGAAAGGTCATTTATGCCTTTTCGATAGAACTCTGGTGATCTAGATTCGACAAACTGTGAAAGCATTTTGTACTGCCTCCTGAGAAGAAAACTTTTTATCAAGTAGAAAATTGTCCAAATCACGAAAAAAATGGTAGTCCGTTGGAGCAAGGTCTGGTGAATACGGAGGGTGACGAATGGTTTCTAATTGCAGTTCCTGTAGAGTTAAAACGGTTTCTCGTGCTCTATGAGGTCTCGCGTTATCATGGAGCGATAATGGTGAAGATTAATTCATGAGTCTGGGCTGTTTCACTGCTAGTTTTGCTATCATTGTTTGGAGTTCGGCACAGTAAACATCTGCTGTTATTGCTTGACCAGATCGGAGAAAGCTATAGTGAATAACACCATGCTGAGACCACCAAACAGTTACCATTACCTTTTTATTGGTAAGCTTTGCTTTAGGACACTGTTGCGGCGTTTGACCTGGGGTCAGCCATTGCATTTTTCGCTTACGGTTATCGTAAAGAATACACTTTTCATCACATGTCACAATTCGATCCAATATTCCATCATTTCTGTATCGATTCAACAAGGCAACACAAGTTTCAACACGCGTTTCTTTCTGCAGATCAGTCAAATCATGAGTTACCCATTTTTCATATTTTTTTATTGTTGGTAAGGTAACGTTAAACCATGTCGCTAATTCCTGGGTAGTATGGCTCGGATCGGCTTCCACCATCTCTTTCAATTCATTGTAATTTACCTGTGCGGGCGGTCTTCCACGTGGTTCGTTCTTCAAATCAAAGTTTCCATCACGAAAGCGTTTTTTTTTTTTTATTTCGAAACCAAAATTGCACGGTGCGTTCATTTCCAGTCCCCTCTCCAAACGCAACATTGATATTGCGAGCTGTATCTGCCGCGTTAGTTCCGCGTCGGAACTCGTATTCAAAAGTCACTCGAATTTTCGAAGTATCCATCTTTCTTGTCTAAGCTGAATAAAAAACAACTGAAAGTCGATAATCGAATGTTGCACATTTTTTAAAAGAAGTACTTTATAGGTGCCCTGTGAAAAAAGTTTCACTCAAAAATCTCAAATCATGAAGGTTTTATGTCAATTCGAAGTACCTATTACAATAAAACGGCAATTTCATACTTTAATCCCTATTATTACGTATGCATAGAAGCCGGCCGGCACAATTACTCAAAAAACAAAACATTTGATTGACACAGATTTGCGGGGGGCGCGGGGTAGGTGTGGTTTGTGATTGGCTGATCGCAATTCCGGTGCATTTGAATTGCCGAATGCACTAGCGGGCAGCGAGTGGGCAAGCGGAAGCGGGATTATGACTCTAGGCCGAACTCTATGTCAATTTAAAACGCGCGAATTTTCAAATTAGTCCTAGAAACTTTTTTTTGTGTGGTTTTTGGTGACGTGAGAGTAAGACTTGCCCTAAGGACGGATTTTTTTTGAGCTTCTTCTGGTGCCCCCCCAGACGTGATGCCCTAGGCAATTGCTTAATTTGATTAAGGGTTAATCCGTCACTGGGTACAAAGCGATTTCTTCTAGACAATCCTTGGCTGAAAGAAAGGAGATAAATATTGGTCAGTCTCGCCACTCACATCCAAAAAATCTACGATAACACTTATCTAAAAGATAAACAATAACACTGCTAGCAGTTATTCAATCTTTGATACGCGCTCGTGCTACAAAACAACGCGTGTACTGAATGTAGGTATTGGGCCTTACCACGATGGATGTCAAGCGTACAGAGTGAGAAAGAGGGATGGAGCCATACACCCTATATAGCTCCATCCCTATATCAGTTCAGTTTAGTTTGTAAAATGGATCACGTTATGAGTTTGTGGTAGGGCCTCCATTAGTCCTTGCATGTACTGTAATACCAAGTTACGTTCTTGTTGGTCAGGGTCAACAACTTTATACAGATACGGTACTAAAGGCACGCGTACTTGCATAAGTACGAGTACATAAGTAAATTAATATTATCTACACTAAGTCTTTCACATCGACACACAAACGAATACCTACCATGGATCCAGTACATGATTCTGGACCCCCGGTGGTGAAATTTTTTGTCGGTGTTTTCCTAATTCTTAAACACAATATGTTTACGTTTTTTAATTTAAACTGTAGATATAAAATCGTTATTCTAAAATTTTTTGTGAAAAAAATTAATGAATTACTTAATTTTAAAATTAAAAATGTCATACTCATTGGGGTTAATTAGAATAACGATTTTATCTACCCCGATGACTTTTTAATTACATTTTTTATTTTGTTTTTACAAAAAATATCATCGGGTTGGTTAGAATAACGATTTATAACGATAACGAAAAGCTAGACAATTATATTTTCTGTAGGTAGTTATTATCTTAGAGCAAGTAGCAACAAAACAGTCTACATATACATGTATATGGATATTACTTAAAAACTTCGTGGAATTAGTATTCCAAGAACGGGCAAGTGCTTTTGCCCGCGATTTCTTCCGCGTGAAGGTCGGTTATTGCGGACGAGAAGTCGAAGCCAAATAAAATGTAGCCTGCTATGTCCTTCCTTGGGGGTTCAAACTTTCTCTGTACCCTCAGAACCATAATATTTATTAGTATTGTTATAGAGTTCCGTTGGCTATTTCTGATCTTCTTCATCAGTTCCACTTCATCAAATGATACTTTTTAACTGGTGCTCGAGTTCACGATAAAAAACCATAATCACTATATTTGAGAAGTTCCTTCTATTCCTCATGGATTCCATCATCAGAACTGGATTTCAAAATATGGGACCAATCTGGGAACAAATCCCTTTAAATAAAAAAAATGCAAGCCGGTCCATAAATGACAGAGTTCTGAGGTAACAAACATAAAAAAAATGGTCAAGAGCGAGACGGACTCGCGCACTGAGGGCTCCATACAAACTTACCTATGGAATGGAGCCTCAAAGATTTTTCCGAATCGCAGTGTTTTTTTTTTTGTGTCGTAACAACAAATTTACTGTTTTCACATTTATTCCTATACTTGTGCTTTAAGACCTTGCTTTATGCCAAATTTCAGGATTCTGGGTCAACGGGAAGTACCCTATGAATTTTAATTCCTATAAGAGTGTAGAAATATACATTTTTTTGCGATATAAACGGCCGTATCTTTTTTTTCGTTAACTTAGAAGTTTGATTATTTCACAGCTTCAAGGGACCGCAAACTTGAGTATATAGTTTTAATTTCAACTCGATACCTCCACGCGTTACCGAGATAAAGGGTCTTGACATACAGACGGACAACAAAGTGATCCTATAAGGGTTCCGTTTTTTCCTTTTGAGGTACGGAACCCTAAAAATGACAATTGAATTGAGAATATCCTCCTTCTTTTTGAAGTCGGTTAAAAATTCAATTACATTGGTAGGTATAGCGGTTTTCGAGTGAAAACCTAACAAATATACATTCAGTCAGAGTTACTTTTGCATTTATAATAATTATGAGAATCATAAGTAGTTTAATAAATAGATTAATGTTTCTATGTATTCCATCTAACGTTGCATAACTATATCTATAATAAAAACACAAGGTTCTTCCTTGAGACTTCCGCTCAAAAATTAGGCAAAATTATCATTTAAATGTTCCGGTTTACTAGCGGCATTGGCGAGGCCAAACCGAACAAAATGCAAAATTGTTCGTTTTGCGTTTTGCTTTATAAGGAAAGGATTTTTTAGTAAAGGATCTAATCTTTATCTCTCAAATTAAACGAAGATTGTAACGATATAAACGGATTTATTTTAAACAAGTGTTCGGTTCAACCGTCAAATCACGAATGAATACATTTCAATAAGCGTGTGTAACTTTTTACTGAACCGACTCACTGTTCCGAAACATTTTGGGCCTGCGCACACTTGAGACAAGACTTTCTTAGACAGACTTGTATATATACGACACCGCAGAATTGTCTGCGACAAGACTGTTTTGAGACGTCCAGTGTTACAAACAGTTTCACTAACTTACTACTAAAGTCAACTTTTAAAACCACCAGAAAGCCACTAACAAAAAATTATCCCACACACAAAATCGCAAAATTTTCCACTAAAAAATTTGTGTTGTACGAAATAAAATAAGTAGGCTTATAGGTTATTAGTTTCCTTTAATAATAAGTGATAAAAATTAACAATCAGTTGATGAAAATACCATTTGTGGGTAAATTAACATTAATAGGTAAATCAACATACAAATTATTCAATAACTGCTATGTATTAATTTAATTCGTCTTCAGACGAATCATTTATGTACTTTGCACCATCATCGCCGGTATCAGATTGATAATTATGGATTCTATGGTGCTGATTTACACCCGAGTGATCGCTTTTTTAGTAAGAAATTGAATTTTACTAAAACCCTAGAAAAATCCACTAGCCACTAAAACCAATATTTCGCAATTAAATGTGTTAAAACCTCCAGTTTTAGTGGAAAATCCACTAAGTTGGCAACACTGGCCGTACGCTGCCGCTAGACTGTTTTGACTTGATAGTGTGCGCCGTGACGTAGGCAAAACAGTCTCGTCACAGACAAGTCTGCGACGTCGTAGACAGTCTGACAGTCTTGCCTCAAGTGTGCGCAGGCCCTAAAAACGTCAAAACTGTCATACAAAGTGTTGCCATATTTAAATCTTGATTCGATACAATTAAATAATCGATTTAATATTCGACTAGAATTATAACTACTACTTTTTTAATTTGCTTTTACTTTAGATACAAATAAGTACATTGTATTCGTGGTCGTATACTAGCTAGGATATTATCAAAATACCCACATCTTGGCTAATTAACCTTACATTAGAGGTGGGAAATCAACATCCATTGACTTCTCCCGCTCTAGGGTAGACCGGGACGAGTCGGACCTCGCATGCGACGAGTCCATAAATCAAATGATTTATTAACCATTCGATATTATGAACGTTCGATTATTTAGATGTTCGAATTATTATAGTGGAGGATCAATTATTGATGTTCGATTATAATTATGGAATTCGATTTGGCCTAGTACACTCATTTCAAGTATCTACTCTCGAGTAAACGTTTTCGAGCAAGTGTTATTTGAGCTAACGTCATTCGATTTGAAATAGGGAACCTTGCCAAGGCGTGTCAGAATCAGCCGTGCTATTCTGTAAATGGTAAATCATTTCGAAAATCATTTCACAAATCATCTCGAATGTCACACTACTCACACTCAGCGAATTGTATTTCAAAATACCAAATCCTATAGACAAATTTGTAGACAAACGTCAAAATACTCAACCGTTTTAGTTCCTCTCACTTTGATCATCACTCGGTGGCGCCAGTGTCAAATTCACTCCATTTCAGAATACGAAACTTTGATTTCACTGCGGATTCAGAAGTGATTTCGCAAATAAACTTTTCAGAATAGCAATGCAGGCTTCTGACTACCCGTAATATGTGTCAAAGATCTACGCATGAAGATCAACCGCTAACATGCTTATCGAGGCACGGAGGAATCTTGGTACATTATCACCCATCCACGGACCGACCTCTGCAAACGTTGCCATAGCGCGGTTATGATTGATAGGTAAGCCGCCACGAGACGAGTTCTTCTCAAAACCATCACTATCAAGGGCTACGCCAAATAAAAACCATTTGGTAAGCAATATTTGTAGGTATTCCCAGTAAGGCAGCACATTATGATACTAAGTGAAACGATGGTTTATATTATATATAATTAACACCACGGAATAGATAAAAGTTAATATTATATTTACGTGTAGGAAATACTTAAATACATTATTTCACTTTGACTTGACTTTGGGGGGCGACCAAAAATTCTTATAGCAGTACCTACCTGTATAATACTGTTTTAATCTTTATGCTTTTCGTACCATGACGCCTTTAAAACAATCATATTACCATATGTTTTCTTAGCGTTTTTGTGACGTCACTGTTAAAAAGTTCATTCTTTTCGTACTATACTAAGTACGGAAAGTAGTAAAAGTAAGTAAGTATGGAAAGGGCTATGCTCGGAGTTTCCTTGCGTGATCGCGTCAGAAATGAAGATATCCGCAGGAGAACGAAGGTTACAGACATAGCCCGAAGAATCGCCAAACTTAAGTGGCAGTGGGCAGGGCACATTGCTCGCAGAACAGATGGTCGATGGGGACGAAAGGTTCTGGAATGCCGACCACGTACCGGAAGACGCAGCGTTGGAAGGCCTCCCACAAGGTGGACCAATGACCTGGTGAGGGTCGCGGGAATCCGATGGATGCGAGACGCACAGGACCAGTCATTGTGGCGACATTTGGGGGAGGCCTATGTCCAACAGTGGACGTCTTTCAGCTGAAATGATGATGTTGATGATGATACTAAGTACCTAGTCTTTGTTTCGTACTCTAACGGGATATTTGACCGCTACGCTAGCAGTATTGTTTTTACACATTTTACGTCAAATTAGCAGGCATAAAAAAGTTGCCCGGACGCAGCGGATTAATTATTGTTTCCAAATAAATACTTTTTAAAATGTTTTTCGTGACATATATGTCACGAAAAACAACATCGCAATAAATAAGCATCGAAATAAGTTTTAGTCACTTTATAAAGTGACTAAAACTTATTTCGATGCCTAAACGTGTCCAGTTAATTGTTTAATCTGGTGATTTTAGTACATACGTGGGTTATTAATTTATTAATGTATTCTAGGTGGCAAACATATATGAATTTTTTTGTTTCTGGAAGCAGATAACACTGAGTCCAATAGTGCACAAACAACAACACGATTAACAAGTTATTTCACTGCAATACACTGTTTAAATTAACATTGATTCCATGATGTCCATGTAAAATAAGTTTCAAGCATAACATAAGCATTTTACTTCGTGGGTTCAATTATCCGCTTCGAACACCAACCACTTGAAGACTACTCTAAATTTAAGCACTTGAAATAGTACATTTTGATACAAGTGCAGAAAGTTTGTCATTGCGACCGAGGCGGGATTCGCACGAGCCGTAGGCGAGTTAAGGAGCCGAGGGCTGCAGTGACAAATTTGCACGTGTATCAAACGGCGTTTTTCAATACACTTACGAAGAAAAATAATACGAAAGTATTTTTAATATTAAAATATTTAATTATTGAAGGTGCAGTTATGAAAATGATACACAGAAGATTTTGTTGGCATTTTCACGGTTTGTGAAATGTTATTGTTAACAATTTCATTAATTTCACTGTTTTGTGTATTAGTGAATGTTGGAGATGATGAAATATAAGAGGTGGAATGTTCTATTTGCTCTTCAGTAGCTATAGGAGACACCAAATCGTTATTGGCATATGAAGCAGAAGGTTGCGGTTCAAGGCAAAACTTCTTAAGGATACTAATATTTGTCTTGTTATGTATCGAGTCTTCAATATAAGATTCAGCTACTGTGTTAGACCTCCATCCGCCATGACGTTTTAGAGTCAATATGTCGACTCTAGCATCAGCCAGCAATGTAGCTGAAGTTCTTCTGAAGGTGATTTTAACTAATAGTAAATTGCCATGATTTTCAACATCTTTTATTGTTATTTGACTTAGCTCTTGACGTCTACATGCACCATTTACCCCGAATATTAACGCGACCTGGAAATAAATAAAACACTGCTTAGATAGCTATAGGTTGTTGAGCGTGCGGTCGTAGCCCGTAGGCTAGGTATTATAGATAGGTATTAATTCAATTACTGACCTTTGTTGCCAAATACTGATTATCCGGAGCCTCTTTCAAAAACTTTTCAGCGTCATTTGGTAACAATACCTTTGATTTTTGTGCAATATAACCGATTGAGCGTCTTTTTAACCGACTTCAAAAAAAAGGAGGAGGTTATCAATTCGGTTGTATTTTTTTTTTTTTTTATCATCATTTTTTTTTTTTATGTTTGTTACCTCAGAACTCCGTCGTTTATGGACCGATTTGCAAAATTTTTTTTTCCCTTTATAGGATATGCTTCCAGATTGGTCCCATTTTTTTCAAAATCCAGTTCTGATGATGGAATCCATGAGGAATCGAGGGAACTCCTCAAAAATTATAGGCAACCCTATGGTAATTTTAGTATTTTCATCAAGAACTTAAGCATTTACAGTCAAAAAGTAACATTTGATGAAGTGGAACTGATGAAGAAGACCAGAAATGGTCAACGGAACTTCATACTCAAATAGATATCACATTGAAGATATAGATAAGCGACTATGACAATACAAATAAATGAATGATTCTGAATAGTTACGTTGAAAATGGTATCATCGAAGTGATCTGATGATGATGATGGAGCCGGAAGGTAGGCACTGGAACTCCGTAATTAATCAATGTAACCTAGCCGTGTTTGGACTCATTAGAATTGTCATGAGATGCACTTTGGCTATATAAGGTACTATCGAACTGATCTGATGATGGAGCCGGAAGGTAGGCACAGGAACTCCGTAATTAATCAATGTATCCTAGCCGTGTTTGGGCTTAGAATTGTCGTGAGATGCTCTTTGGCTATAAGGTACTATCGAACTGATCTGATGATGCAGCCGGAAGGAGGAAGGTAGGCCCAACAACTTTATAATAAAACAATGTAACCTAGCAGTATTTGGGTTAATTGGAATTGTCATTAGAAATAGGCACTCTGTTTATAAGTGTATCGCAACTAAAAAGTGTGAAATAAAAACTTTTTAGAAAAAAATAATAACCGACTTCACTAAAAAAAACACTAAAAGGATCAAAATAACTTTAATTTCGGAAGTCGGTGTTAAATAAGAAACAAACAATACCGAGAAACACCGACATCCGAAATTAAAGTTATTTTGATCCTTTTAGTGTTTTTTTTAGTGAAGTCGGTTATTATTTTTTTCTTAAAAGTTTTTATTAGAAACGCAGTTAGGTTTGAATATGTTTTGGTGTCCACGCCGTGTTTTTGCAGAACCGTGCTTTTTAACATGGAATGTATACTTACTCCATAGCGTGTTAGGCTTATATTTAATGGCAAGTTCATTGAAGTAGGTATGCCAAAAATACTTAATAATAATAATAATAATTGCCCTGTGCGATAAGACCGCCCATTGTACCTACACTTATTTTTAATTATGTTTGTCCTTATTTTTGTTTATGTGGTGTACAATAAAGAATATAATAAATAAATAAATAAATAAATACTTCTGAAAATGATGACGCGTTTTTGTTAATTTTCCACTGAAGAAAATTATCCTAAGTTGCAATATATTTCCGTTTAGATTTCGATGGCAACAAGCTATCGCAAGCATTTTGTGCCTCAATCACAATATCTGGAGGCGTAACATCTAAATAATTGTCTTCAAAACTTAAATTCGCCATTTTTTTCACCAAATTACCAATAACACCAATAATGTGATTTAATTTACTTTTTTTCCCGCGCATAACATTCGCAGGTTAGAGGAGCAGCAAAGGTATAAAGCCGATAAACATCCTAATATTAGAAATAACAAATTCAAATATTTTTGAATTTAGAACACGGATAAATGTTAATTTGTTGGTAATAACCAATTATTGTGTAAGTATCATGTTTATTTAATTATTCTGATCAAAAACACAATTTCAATTTTCATTAGATATTAAAACCTTAAAAATATTTGCCTCTTTGCCTAAAAAAAACAATAATCAGCGTTGACCGTGACGAAATAGGAATGAAAAAAGCCCTTGTTGTGAAAAATTAAAAAAAAAACCACGAGGGTGATAAACATGGCATGTTGAACCTAATCGTAGTGCGATAAGAGCCAGTTTTCGAGTAAGTGTATTGAAAACTATTTTAATATTTCAAAATCGGTTCGCAGTCAACAAATCAACACTGATAAGAATTTTGTTAATGTAAACAAACGTTCCGAATTCCGAATGTCTGATCCACACTAACGTGCTAATAAATGTCAACGTATTCGCTCGCAGCTTTATTTGTTTTTCTACTTTATAATGTAAAATCTTGAAAGTTAATACGTCCTTTTTATGAAAGTTACATAAATCCTTTTACAAATATATTTTAGCATCTTTTGAGTATGTATTCTATTGATTCACGACGAACTTTCTGTTTTAGCAGGGAATAGACAAAATCTTTAAAATCATTCATTCTTTCTCAGCCTTTAGCAGGAATACAATCTACTGAGCGATTAAGCTCATGGTACAAAATGAAGTAATATTACTCTAAAATGGAAACAAAACTCTCCTGCAATAAGATTACCTACTTTATAACACTTTATGGTCGGCCCCTTTGAAACGGTTCACCTAGACAGGAATTTTTAATCATTGTTTTAACATTCATAGCTCGTTGTATGGTCAAAGACAAGAGTGAGTAGTTGTTTAGTATTCTATTTTAAGCAGGAACTGCTGACAAGTAAGTACTTTTGTTTTTAGGGTTCCGTACCGCAAAAAGATAAAACGGAACCCTTATTGGATCACTATGTTGTCCGTCTGTCTGTCTGTCTATCAATACCCTTTATCTCGGGAACGCGTTTTGGTATCGAGTTGAAATTAAAACTATACACTCAAGTCTGCGGTCCCTTGAAGCCGTGAAAAAAATCAAACTTCTAAGTTAACAAAAAAAAAGATGCGCCCCTTTATGTCGCAAAAAACATATATTTAGACACTATCAAGGGAATCAAAATTCATAGGGTACTTCCCGTTAACCGAGAATCCTATAATTTGGCATAAAGCAAGGTTTTATAGCATAGATACATAAAGGAACAAATCTAAAAACAGTAAATTTATTTTTTGTGATCTTCGAGACTCCATTTGGGAATTTAACTATTTATTCAGGTAAGTTAGTACGGATCCCTCAGTGTACGAGTCCGACTTGCACTTGCCCAGTTTTATAATCTTTAAACCTCAGACCAATAAATTTTTTATTGGTCTGAGCTATAAGCATTCAATGTCTCCAAACAGCTTTAATTCAACTATTTGGTATTCTTGGACAGACATCTTGTTATACTTAGCTACAGAGTTTAGATAAATACCTATGTAGGTTAGTAGGTACTATTTTTTTGAGGTGGGATGTCCTTTCTCTCAAGGAGGCGACCGCATCCCATTCCCTTACGCTCCAGACAATGGTCTGAATTAGGGCCCGACACGACAGGTCGCCGTCACCGATGACACGGCGGTGTTCCACCCATGCGAGGTACACCTCCACCATATGCTCCACCGAATCCTCCGGGCGGTTCGCACAATGACAAGACCCGGGCGTTTCTTCCACCTGAATCCGGAACAGGAACCTCCAGAACTTACCATGACCGGCGAGGACCAGCGTCATGCAGAAGGTGAGGATGCTTTGGCTCTCCAGTCACTCTTCAAAGACGCTCCACCGAATCCTCCGGGCGGTTCGCACAATGACAAGACCCGGGCGTTTCTTCCACCTGAATCCGGAACAGGAACCTCCAGAACTTACCATGACCGGCGAGGACCAGCGTCATGCAGAAGGTGAGGATGCTTTGGCTCTCCAGTCACTCTTCAAAGACGCGACTTACCGCCATGATTGTGGCGCGTCCAAAATAGGAGGAATTACCACCGCGATTGTGGTGTGCCCAATGTAGGTTTGTATCTCACTACTTTTCTACCTACCTACTCGAGAAAGACGTTGCAAACCGTAATAAACAGCTTTTCAAATCACCCATTACGTTTTATTTTATGTGTGTACCTACTTATTGCTAAATAGAATATCTTTTCAAATCTAGAAAAACTTATACTGTGGTTAAACGAAGATGAATTTGGTGGAACCAGTCCAAAAACAAAAGGGCAACGAATATGAACTTGTCTCTCTATCGTGGTTACCGGTTTTGAACGAGCAAATCGGGTTTATCAAGGCTGATGTATTTGATTGACGTCCGTCGACAATCGCTATAAACCAAACTCATTACTGGCAAGTGCGGTTCTGGATTTGATTCTTGCGCTCGCAAAGTGATATTACTTATTATTTTTAAGCCGAGAACAGACTGCTGTAAAGTAATATGCAAGGTAACGTGAAATTAACATTTCCTAAATGTGGACGCAGCGCGCACACGAACCGAGTATGTAACTACTACCCAACAAACATTTGATCGGTCGCCACGACGCGCGACGTGCTGATTTTAACTTTTACTTTATTTTTTCTTTTTTGGTTCTATAAGCTGGTCGTAAATACGTCGCTATCACGTTGATATGACCGAAAATATGCCCATTTTATACGAATCAGTGTCGTAATAGAGTTACACAGCAGTCGTATTAATCACTTTTTAACCGACTTCAAAAAGGAGGAGGTTATATGTTCGGCTGAATGTATGTTTTTTATTTTTATTTTTTATGTATGTTCACCGATTTCTCGGTCAATTATAGACCGATTTTGAAAATTTTTTTTTTGATTGAAAGGTTATGCTTCCAAGTTGGTCCCATTTTCCAAGTTGGTTGTTATGATCTGATCATGAGCTTCGTAGATATGGAACAGAACTCCTCATGGGATCACAGCAGAACTGTCGTAACAAGTAAACTTGCTTTGTTTATACGTGTAGTCGATGACTGACTGAAAGAAGAGGGGTAATATATCGAACTGATCTGATGATGAAGCCTGAAGTTAGGCACCGGAACTCTGTAATAAATTAATTTAATCTAACCGTGTTTGGTATTATTAGAATTGTCATAAGACGCACTCTGGCTATAAGGTATTTAAGTATGGCTGAGGGGTACTTTTTAGTGGTGGTACCATAACTAAAAAGTGAAAAATAAAAAACTTTTTACAAAAAAAATACAACCGACTTCAATGTAAAAAAACACTGAAAAGTGCAAAATAACTTTAATTTCGGAAGTCGGTGTTAAATAACGAAGAGACAAGACTATTATAGAAACACCGACTTCCGAAATTAAAGTTATTTTGCACTTTTCAGTTTTTTTTTACATTGAAGTCGGTTGTATTTTTTTTGTAAAAAGTTTTTTATTGATGATGTAGTGGTCGTATAGATGTCATAAGGACCTCTTTTCGTCGAGTTATGGTGTTTATTAGCGCTACTTTGCGGAATTTTATAGAATAACTAGTTTTCATCAGAACTTTTATAAGGAATTTTGATGTAAAGTGATGAGATAAATATAGTAAATTGAAACTTAAAAACCAGACTATTATCTTATACTGTGTAAGAATAATATATTTTTTTATCATTGAATGAGTAGTAGGTACAGCCATTTTATTTTTTCATTAAGTATAATATTTTATCGTCGAAAGTCGTGTTCAAGTACATTAATCTATTGGGGAATTAATTTTATTGAGTAATATGCACTAGTTTTCTCAATATAATAAATGCGCCTTATAAATTCTTTAAATTAAGTAACATTTTAAAATTTATTTTAACGAAAGTGCAAGCGGAACTAGTAAAAATTATACACTTCGTGATAATGTAAATGGGCAATTGGAAAATTAAGTTTTAAAAATAACATCACTAAAATGTCATCCGTCTCTGGCACACTTCAAAGTGATCTCTAACTTTCATGAAAACGTGCCTCAGAAGAATTAGAAGATATGAATAGCCATCTCAAATACATACTGTATCAATATGTTAAAGTCAGGTAGATTTAATAAATTTTATCATTGAGATAAAATTTATTAAATCTACCTGACTCTTATACAGTGACGGATTAAGACTACTTGATGCCCTAAGCAATCTACGCCTGTGGGCCCCCCTATCCGTATGTCAACTAGAATCGAAAACTTTAAACCTTTACCGCCTACAAACATTATTTTTTTAACGGACTTCAAAAAAAAAGGAAGAAGTTATCAATTCGGTTGTATTTTTTTTTTAATCATTTTTTTTTTAAGTTACCTCAGAACTCCGTCGTTTATGGATCGATTTGCAAATTTTTTTTTTCTCTTTAACCGATATGCTTCCAGATTGGTCCCATTTTTTTCAAAATCCAGTTCTGATGATGGGATCCATGAGGAATCGCACTTTAGCTATAAGGTACTATCTCGTAGGTGTTTCTCGGTATTGTTTGTTTCTTATTTAACACCGACTTCCGAAATTAAAGTTATTTTGATCCTTTTAGTGAAGTCTGTTATTTTTTTTTTTGTAAAAAGTTTTTATTGTAAAATTAGGTGATAAGATGTAACGTACCCTAGAAGTGGAGTAGGTGCGACAACAATAAAAACCAAAGCATAATTTATTTATTAGGGGTTAAAGTATGAAATTGCCGATTTGTACTGAAAAATTGAAATTCGTTTTTTTTTTTCATTTAGCATATTTATTTAATCAAAATAATTACCATTATTATCTATACATTGCTGCCATCTAATAGGAAGGTCATTAATGCTTTTGCGATAGAACTCTGGTGATCTAGATTCGACAAACTGTGTGTAAGCATTTTGTACTGCCTCCTGAGAAGAAAACTTTTTATCAAGTAGAAAATTGTCCCAATCACGAAAAAAATGGTAGTCCATTGGAGCAAGGTCTGGCGAATACGGAGGGTGACGAATGGTTTCTAATTGCAGTTCCTGTAGAGTTAAAATGGTTTCTCGTGCTGTATGAGGTCTCACGTTATCATGGAGCAATAATGGTGAAGATTGATTCATGAGTCGGGGCTGTTTCACTGCTAGTTTTGCTATCATTGTTCGAAGTTCGGCACAGTAGACATCTGCCGTTATTGCTTGACCAGATCGGAGAAAGCTATAGTGAATAACACCATGCTGAGATCACCATGCTGCGACCACCAAATAGTTACCATTACCTTTTTTTTGGTAAGCTTTACTTTAGGACACTGTTGCAACGTTTGACATGGGGTCAGCCATTGCATTTTTCACTTACGGTTATCGTAAAGAATCCACTTTTCATCACATGTCACAATTCGATCCAATATTCTGTCATTTCTGTATCGATTCAACAGGGCAATACAAGTTTCAACACGCGTTTCTTTCTGCAGATCAGTCAAATCATGAAGCACCCATTTTTCATAGTTTTTTATTGTTGGTAAGGTAACGGCAAACCATGCCGCTAATTCCTGGGTAGTTTGGCTCGGAACGGCTTCCACCATCTCTTTCAATTCATTGTTATTCACCTGCGTGGGCGGTCTTCCACGTGGTTAGTTCTTCAAATCAAAGTTTCCATCACATAAGCGTTTAAACCAAAATCGCACGGTGCGTTCATTAGCAGTCCCCTCTCCAAACGCAACATTGATATTGCGAGCTGTTTCTGCCGCGTTAGTTTCGCGTCGGAACTTGTATTCAAAAATCACTCGAATTTTCAAAGTATCCATCTTTCTTGTCTAAGCTGAATAAAAAACAACTGAAAGTCGATAATCGAATGTTGCACATTTTTTAACCGACTACAAAAAAAAGGAGGAGGTTATCAATTCGGTTGTATTTTTTTTTTTATGTTTGTTACCTCGAACTCCGTCGTTTATGGACCGATTGGCAATTGTTTTTTCCCCTTAGAGGATATGCTTCCAGATTGGTCCCATTTTTTTCAAAATCCAGTTTTCATGATGAATCCATAAGGAATCGAGGGAACTCCTCAAATATTATAGGCAACCATATAGTTATTTTAGTATTTTCATCGAAGACTTAAGCATTTACAGTCAAAAAGTAACATTTGATGAAGTGGAACTGATGAAGTAGACCAGAAATGGCCAACGGAACTTCATACTCACTTAAATATCGCAATGAAGATAGTTAAGCGACTATGACAATACAAATAAATGAATGGTTCTGAATAGCTATTTTGAAAATGTATCATCGAAGTGAACTGATGATGATGATGGAGCCGGAAGGTAGGCACTGGAACTCCGTAATTAATCAATGTAATCTCGCCGTGTTTGGGCTTATTGGAATTGTCATAAGATGCACTTTGGCTATAAGGTACTATCGAACTGATCTGATGATGGAGCCGGAAGGTAGGCACAGGAACTCCGTAATTAATCAAAGTATCCTAGCCGTGTTTGGGCTTATTAGAATTGTCATGAGATGCACTTTGGGTATAAGGTACTATTAAACTGATCTGATGATGGAGCCGGAAGGTAGAAGGTAGACACAGGAACTTCATAATAAAACAATGTAACCTAGCAGTGTTTGGGTTAATTGGAATTATCATGAGAATAGGCACTCTGGTTATAAGTGTATCGCAACTAAAAAGTGTGAAATAAAAAACTTAAAAAAATAATAATTTCGGAAGTCGGTGTTAAATAAGAAACAAACAATATCGAGAAACACTGACTCCGAAATTAAAGTTATTTAGATTCTTTTAGTGCTTTTTTAGTGTAGTCGATATTTTTTTAGAAAAAGTTTTTTTTTAAAAGAAGAACTTCATAGGTACCTACTATGTGAAAAAAGTTTCACTCAAAAATCTCAAACCATGAAGGTTTTATGTCAATTCGAAGTACCTATTACAATAAAACGGCAATTTCATACTTTAACCCCTATTATTACGTATGCATAGAAGCTGGTCGGCACAATTACTTAAAAAACAAAACATTTGACACAGATTAGCGGGGGGGCCGCGGGGTAGGGGTGGTTTGTGATTGGCTAATCGCAATTCCTTTGAATTGCCGAATGCACTAGCGGGCAGCGAGTGGGCAAGCGGGAGCGGGGTTATGACCCTATACTCCATTTGTTTAGGTAGTTAACTAAAAGTAAACAATCTTGATATGTATTTTTATTTAAAAAAAATCGTATAAAAGAGATACAAAGATTATTTAAATTTAGCTAATTACCAAACATCGGTATAGGTAAATAACAAATTGTAAATATTTTTAGATAAAATTTTTAGACAACTTTTATATAAAAGACATGTCAAGATTGTTTACATTTAGTTAATTACCTAAACAGATGAAGTATAAGTCGGATTCTATGTCAACATAAAACCCGCGAATTTTCAAATTAGTCCTAGAAACTTTTTTTGGTGTGTTTTTTGGTGACATGAGAGTGACACATGATGCCCTAAGGACGGCTTTTTTTTGTGCTTCTTCTGGTGCCCCCCCAGACGTGATGCCCTAGGCAATTGCTTAATTTGATTAAGGGTTAATCCGTTACTGCTCTTATAGAATCACTAGATCTACTTTTTGCGGTTCGAGCAACATCATATCGTTTAGACCCACTTTGCATCGAACTCAATATCTTGAGTTTTAAACAAAATTTTGTGCGGAACCAATTCTAGTTTCATTACAATAATTGACTTGTCCTGGCTGTGGTTGTAGGTAATGTTAATTTTTTTTTATACAATAATAGGTCATCTAGTCATTGAACAGTAGTATAAAAGTGTTCATATTAACTGAAAATTGTATAAGAGTGCAATTTATCACTCTTACAGGATTATCACTTAAATCAGTTTTCGCGACTCTAATACGATTAATGACGGCATAAAAGTCGTGTAGATGTTACTAAGCCGACATCATCGGTTATACCACTGAAAATTGTGTATCAGTCATATAAAATAGTCATATAGAAGTTTATACGATGTCTGTATGCGACTACAAGTTGTGTAAAGATAAGAGGCACTAAGTCATATTTCACGATAAAAATACTTCAATACGATGTTTAAAGCACTTCGAGTCACATAACTCTCACTAATACAGCTAAAATGTTTGTTGGGTAACTACTCTTTTAGTTCTATTCGCGCGCGTAGTTTCAGTGTCACAGAGTCAGGGGCGCCGACTCCGCGGGTGCTCGGGGGCTCGAGCACCCATGAGAAATAAACAGTGGGTGCTGAGCACCCCCGAGAATAGACATCAAGAAACAGATCAGTAATCGCCTTTTAGGGATGGGCGTTTTTTCATTACCTGACAATCCGTTTAGCGCAGTGGTTTATAGCGCCGGGTTCGATTCCCGCACCAACACAAATGTTTGTTGATGAAACAGATATTTGTGTTGGGCCTGGGTGTTTGTGGTACCTTCGTTGTTCCGGAGTATGTAAGTTGGACATTTATTTATTTGTCGGTCGATCACTGTGCATTTCTCTTCTCACACTTCGCCCCTTTTTCGAGTCATCAAAAGAGCATGAGCACCCATGAGGTTTTCTAAAAGCGGGCGGCGCCCCTGAGTTCAATGATGCGTGCGTAGTTTGCGTAACACCGATCTGATACTTACACCACAAGACCGTCATTTCCTTCAAGGCAATTTGTTCATTGTGTAACATTAGGGCGATGTTAATTGCGATATAACTAATTTGAACGCGGAGAAATCTTGTAACGTATTTTTATGTATTACAAAATGCTTGATCTGCAAAGATTTTTAGAGTGGTAAATTCTTTTGTAACTAGGTACATACCTATCATAATTATAGGTATGTACCTACAGGTAAGTTTTTCTCTCTGGGGAAGTTCCATTCCTGAATGTTTTATTTATTTATTTACATATTAGTTATCTACAGTGCGTTCCAAATAAGAATAGGATCGATTTTTACGCCATAATTATGAAGTCAATGGGCCTCATCAGAAGGCTTACAGTCACCCAAAGGGCAATGGAAAGGGCTATGCTCGGAGTTTCCTTGCGTGATCGCATGAAGAATGAAGATATCCGCAGGAGAACCAATGTCGCCGACATAGCCTGAAGAATCGCCAAACTAAAGTGGCAGTGGGCAGGGCACATTGCTCGTAGAACGGATGGTCGATAGGGCCGAAAGGTTCTAGAGTGGCGACCGCGCACCGGAAAACGCAGCGTTGGAAGGCCTCCCACAAGGTGGACCGACGACCTGGTGAGGGTCGCGGGAGTGCGGTGGATGCGAGAAGCACAGGATGTGTCGACGCTTGGGGGAGGCCTATGTCCAGCAGTGGACGTCTTTCGGCTGAAATGATGATGATGATGACGTCATAGCTGTCAAATCGAAAAATTGGGTAGGGTGAGCAAAACAAGATTTAAAAAAAAAAAAATATTTACGAATCCTGAACGAAAAAAGTTTCAGAATTCAGTTTTTCAATTTTGTTAATCTCTGCGTCACTGTGTGAAGTGTTTGAGTATCGGCAAATGGAAGAAGGCGAATTGTTCCTAATAATAAAAATAAGAAAGAATCTAATTTTTTTTTTAAACTAATTATGACTTAAATAATATATTATTTAGCTAATTTAGATTCCACAACAATTTTTTACTTCACCTTTCTTTAACTAAGACTCAGTAATACAAAGCAAAATAAAAACCGTTATTAATACGCAAATAAGTTTTCTTTGCAAACCGTACTTTTCAAAAAAAGAAAAACATTTTGACATATCAAGGTTATCGACTTTCTTATTCTTATTTGTAACGCATAGTAGGTATGCAGGTATTGCACTTTTCTGATTATGGGCACAACATAATCATGGCAGTAAGTCCTCTCTTTGAGGAGTGGCTGGAGAGGCGTCACGGCGTCCTCACCTTTCGCATGACGCAAGTCCTCACCGGACATGGTAAGTTCGGGAAGTTACTACAACGGATTTTGGCGGAAGAAACGCCCGGATGTCACCACTGTGTGCACCGCCCGGAGGACACGGTGAAGCATACGGTGGAGGTGTGCCCCGCTTGGGCGGAGCACCGCCGTTTCGCCGTGGAGGCAATCGGTGGCAGCGACCTCTCGCGCCGGGCCTTGGTTCAGGCTATGGTCCGGAGCGAGGAGGTATGGCAGGCAGTCGCCTCCTTTTGCGAAACAGTAATGCTAGCGAAGGAGGAGGCTGCACGCGTAGGGAACGAATATCTTCACGCTCCAGCCGCCGACTACCAGCCACGGTAAACGCTTGTGTACGTCGAGCAATGGGTAACTCGCCATCCGGCAACCGAGCCCCAGTCGTCGACAGTGCGTAGTGATTCACGCGCTCCTCAAAGAGGTGTCAATAAGCCGTAGGGGCCCACCAGGGCTGATCCCAGCTAGGGAGCATGCTAGAGGCTGGCCTCATACAGCGACACACACTGGAATCAGATTATGAATTGACACTGCCAAAAGCAATGCGATTAGTACTAATTCCTCTTCCATAAAGATGTTTTGTTATGATTTTCATTGGCCGGGAATCACAAGACTACTGATCAATCTGAATTTTTAAAATATGTGTGAGGTAAGGTGCGTGAATTTAGATTAGGTATAAATTTTAGATTATGAATCCAGAGAGCCATTCCGGATGTATGAGGCCAGCCTTAGTGTATCACCCATTTTTTTCTTGATTTGTGAAATCATGCCATGACTTCTCCCAGTCTGCACAATTTTGTAATTAATTCTGCATTCACAAAATTCTCTGAAAAGGAGACCACAGTTTTCCTTTTCAGAAATTCCAAGTTGGTTTTCCTTGCACTGTCTGTTTTTTGTGTGTGTATAATTTTATAAACCCATTTGCATTTGTTGTGCCTTACTAGGGTTACTGTCTACCAAATCTGCAGATAAAATTTTAAACAAGCTTGAAAGTAAAAAAAAAATATGGGCCACATTGAATACATATGGGAGAATGTATTTTTACTCAAGTACCGTTTTGACTAACAAAAGATACAAAATAATTATGCAATAAATAATTTATTATCATTTACTTATACTAACAAATTGTTGCTTTAAGCATTCATTTGAAGTTTCAATAATTTAAATTTACCTACATACTTTTTAACTTCATCTTTAGGATAAGGCTTGAGAGCTAGACAAGTTGGAATATTTTCTGGTTGTTCTATCCATAACTTATGTGATATGAAGTTTTCTTTTAATTTTTCTGCAATTTTTTTCAGTGATTCCTCATCTGGTACCTGTAATTAGTATAAAAATACATTAATTGTCTGATTGCCACTCACTATTTAACATATAAAACACTTGGTGCAAAGATAATAATTTATTTTTGTGCCCACAACCCACCAGTTGTATACATAGCTGTTGTTGACTTGTGATCATACCCAGGACCCAACTAGCAAGTTCAACTGGATTCTTCAATTATGGTGTAACCTGTGTCCCAGGTCCTTTGCACCAATTGTTAAAAAGAATTATAATGAGATCATAATAAATTGGCATTATTTTCTTCTAAAGTAGGATGGTATGAATAAGTTGATATCAAACAGTAATGTCAACTTTTCAATATCTAGACAAGATAGAAATTCTAATAAGGTTTATCTTCAGACATAAGCATCCAACTTAAAGATGATAAGAATTTCAGAAATATCGAGGCATAATCGAACTTAATTAAATAACATACCTCTAGTACAACTTTGTGCATGTTATCCATATCATCGAGGTATTTTATAGTGTTATCGTCATCTTTGTACAAATGGAGCACAGCTGTAGATGCATGGCAAGCCTGAGCTACCACAGATCCTATTGACCATCCCAGCTCCTTCAGTAAATCAGTGCGTAACAGAATATATTGAACAATAGGGTTAGACATAATGTATTACAGTAATAATTTATAAAAGCTCAGCACTTTCTAGCCAATAGGTTATTTACAGGAATGGCAAGAGAACAGTGAAACTTATAGAAATGCTGCTTGATAGTTTAGATTGTTATATACAGTAAGCCTTGCAATAATAATATACTTTCATAAAAATACAAAGATTTAAAGTAGGAAAAGAAATGCAAAACAATTATTTGTTAATTGACATTGACAATTAGACGGCCGGCACCTGCAGTGTCATATGTCATCAGTCAGACGCGTCAGAGACGTCATGACCTTTTGTCATGCGGTGCGTTCCGAGATGAGCTATCAGTGCTGTGAGCGCGCTTGCAGTCGTTCCGTTTAAAAGGGCCTATTACACCATTCGATATTCAGACAGTTTTAGTCTATGATTCGACATATCGCGTAGTGTAATAAGAGTTAGACCGGTCTTACTCGGAACAAAAAATAAGACAGTCTGAATATCGTGTGCTGAATATCGCGTAGTGTAATAGGCCCTTTAACGTGAGCCCGTCCACAAACGATTTCTTGACGTCATGCATGACGTCATTATCGACGCCATCTTGCGTTAACAGTGCTTACGCTCTGATGCAATATCACTGAGAGCGCTGTCAAAAGTGACAGTTTAAAAATATTGTTTGTTTATGTTTGCTTAATAGTTCTTAGTTACTTCTTATCTTATAACGCATTTCGATGAAAAAATGGGGTTCCATAGCCATTTTGAAGCCCAGTTATTTTATTATTATAAATGTATGGAGAGAGCTATAGAATAAACTGACCAATCAACACAATCACAGAACACCATTATCCTAGCGGTGTCAAATACACGCGCAATACCTTGTTAACAAAGCTTATTGTTGAATCTCTAACAAACCACTCAATGAAATCACGTCAAAATCACTGTTGGCGCGACTACAGGTCGTTCCGAATTGACATATATCAATATCAACGCCGCGCTGTGAGCAGCAAAACTAAAATCGGAACGGCTGTCAGCGCTGTGAACGCTCATGGCGATGTAGGTAATCGTAATTCGGAACGCGGTGATGATACACTTGTCACATAATGAGCTATTCTGCAATAATAATATGTAACTTTCGCTACAAAAGTTGCCAGTGTATATTAAAATTTTGCATCAGTCTGTGGCGGCAGTTGTCAATTTCACGATTGACATTGTTGACTTGTATGTCAAATTGTTTTGACGGCGTGTTTCGGTGTTTGTGATTATCAAACGATTTTATTTTCAACATTTTGATGCGTCTAAGAAATAATAACTATTACCTACCTCACGCATAAATCTTATCTTTCTGTTTGTTTATAAAGCAAATAAAAGTGAGAGGCAATGGCTTCGGGACTAGAAAATTATGTGAATCAAACAGTATCAGTAATAACTTCGGACGGTCGAAACTTCATTGGAACTTTAAAAGGTTTTGATCAAACAATTAATATAATACTAGATGAATCACATGAACGAGTGTTCTCTTCTTCAACTGGAGTGGCGCAGGTGGTGCTTGGACTTCACATAATACGTGGAGATAACGTTGCGATCGTTGGCCAAATAGATGAATCTATTGATAGCAGATTAGACCTTGGGAATATAAAAGCAGAACCTTTGGGCTCTATTGTTCATTAATTACTTTAAGGATATGTAATAAATAAGTTTTGTCTACTATTTGTGTTTTTGTTTCCAACAATGTTCATATCAATATCTGTCACTTCTGTCAGTCTGCAGTTTTAGGTTATGTTATTATTGTTTACATTCTGATTTGGAATTTGTTGTGCATCAGAATAGGTCTATACTAGTATTACATCTACGATAGCAACATTGAATTTGATATTATAGCACAAAAACATCCCACACTTGGTTGTCTCATTTCCACAAAGTAGCATTTCATAGAAACTCTTCTGACAAGGTATTCTAAATAGGTAATGAATTTTAGTTATTTCTTTTAAACTATGATACTTTTTTTACTGAACATAACTCTTTTATTACTGATTATAAAAATATTGTAGGGAATTGTAAAGCTTTGACTACTAATAATAATCAACAAAAAATAAATAGGTAACAGAAAACTTTATTCCATAATATTTACAAATTCAATAGATAAAATATTTACAAAGTTTATTTTATTGTGTTATTTACACATTTCCAAATTATACAAAATAAAGTAAATAACAAAACAATAAAGAATACAAAATAAACAATGAGGTACAGAAACATTCGAATAACATCGGAGGATTGTCAGAATATTTTTTTATAGCTAAAATTTGTCAATACTAATGTAGACTATTGATCATGTTCTTTACTGCTACTTACTCTAAAGCAGTTATTACTATGAAGTTTTCATATCAACACTACAATTTGTTAGCTTGCAGTATTATGAACTGGATTTTTTTGTTCCCACTTATCTGAGTGTCATCATCATCTTCCTGCCCTTGTCCCGTGTTATTTGGGGTCGGCGCAACACGTTTTTTTCTTCCATTCTGCCTTGTCACTCGTCATGCTATCACTACCTTCCTTTTCTTTCATATCACTCTTCAAACAATCCATCCATCCATCTTTTCTTTGGCCTCCCTCTCCCTCTATCCATCCACATGTATGCTCATAACTCTTTTAGTAACATGCGTTTCATCCCTCCTCTTTACATGACCATACCAAGACAAACGATTCCCCTTCAACTTTTCAGTCACTGGCATCACTTTCAAACTTCCCCTAATACACTCATTTCTCACTTTATCTATTCTCATCACACCACACATCCATCTCAATAGTGTATAATAGTGTAATTTGGTGCAATTCCCATAACTATTAAGTTTTAGAAGGCTTTTCAAGCCACACCCTAGTGTGTGCCTTAATTCTTTTATTTCCCACTTCTCTAAGTGCTATTTGGTGCAAATCACATTACTGCTAAATATTTATTAAGTAGATATATAACCATCAATGTGCTGCATCGCTTTTTAGGTGCAATCATCTATTGTGTGCAAAGATAAATACAAATTTATGAAAGTGGTGTGGAAGGACTTGCGCAAGGCAGGATGGCCAACTCAAATGAGGACCAGTTTTTCAACTTAATACATACATATTATTGCCAACTGGAAATGTTTCATTCTCAAGGGCTTTTATCCCTTTTGAATAATGTCAAGGTACACATTTAAAATTTTGCAATTTTATGGAAGTTGCCTATGCCTAACTCCTATATACTTGTGATTATTCATTCATAACTGTGTCTGTTGTAGTTGCTCCTTAGGAGTCATCGAAAAGCTATACCTTCAAAAAGATTCAATAATACCACTACTGGTTTGGGGACCAACTATACTCCATTCACAATAAGATATTACAACAAGCCTTTTTTGTTGTGAGTTCAACAATTTTGGCTTTTACTGCGTTGGTGGCATGACAAATGGCTGCTGCAGTTGGTATTGTAACCACCAATGCCATCGTTATGTGTATGGAATAGAGGTCAAAATCAGTTGAAAGGACAGTAAAAAATGTTTGTACAAATATCTAATCTTATTGTGAATGGAGTATAGGTACGTAGTGTGGGGGTTATTTTTTATTACAGAAAATTATGAGGAACAAATCCATCTTCCATAAACCACAATGTCCAGCGCCCTAGCCAAGTTACAGCCGTTTCGTTTCGATTCTATTTTCGTCGATCGCCTCGTGTAGGCCACGCCTCCGATTCCTTTATTCTGACGTCATCTCAACGCTCAGTCACGTGGTCAGAACAAAGGAATAGGAGGCGTGACCGACTCGAGGCGATCAACGAAAAGAGAATCGAAACGAAACGGTTGTAACTTGGCTAGGGGGGCACGAAATATAGCACTACACAACTCTTGTGCAAGAGAGCACCAATGTTTTCTCCACATTACATGTTGCTTCTGCCCCAGCTTCGTCATGGTGATAGATTCTTTAGAGTTCACTTAATTTTATTTGAAAAACCATGTGATGAAAGTAACAGATACCACTGAAGAACTGAACAAAGGTTAAACATTTCTTTACAATAGTACTGTTAACACGATACTCCTGCATCTATTTGTTTTTTTTTTATTAATTATATTTTTCTATCATTTTATTCTTTTCAGTTGTAGCTACCTACGAATCAGGAATGGTATCTAATTTTTTTACAATATGTATGAACAGCCATAAAAATACTTAAACTGTACTACAGTTCTATCACAATTATAATGTTTTTAGTTTGCAAAACTATGATATCCCCATAATTCATACTATGAGTAGTCATTATTGCAGGAAGATTGGCCCACTAGCACTATTTCTTGATGTCTGAAATTGAAATAATGTGATTGTTAGAAATGTAGTTACATTTTATATTATTGTTTATTTACACTAATATTATAATATAAAGAGGCAATGTTTGTTTTTTGTTTGTAGGACGTAATGTCTGAAAGTACTGGTCTGATTGGTAAATTTTTGTACCAATAGAATTCCGCTTTATTCCTGAGTGACATAGGCTATATTTTATGTACACGGGCGAAGCCGTGGGCTTAAAAGCTAGGTTATTAAAAACTTTATGCACTAGTAAAAAAAAAAATTGGCCAGTTGCGAATCGGACTCGCACACGAAAGGTTCCGTATTATAATATTAAAATCGAACAAAAGAATGTTTCTTGTATGGGAACTCCCTTTAATTTTTAACTTGACTTTATTATTTTGACACCTGAAAGGAATAACATTGCAACTCAGTTTTGAGGCAAGTTGGAGTTTCAATCACATTCTTACTGACAAAATGCAGAATGCAAATTGCCTAAAACTGAGTTGTTATTCCTTGCAGGTGTCGATTTGTTGTAGTAGTGACAACAGAAATACACAGTGAAAAATTCAACTCTTTCCTACCTACTCTCTTACAGTTTATGAGATGCAGCCTGTTGACAGACGGACCGACAGATAGACGGACGGACACGGGAGGCTTAGCAATAAAAACACTACAAAGGTGGACTTAGTAATCTTGCACCTATGACACAAGGAACCTAAAAAAGTGTTTCGAGTTACTTCTAGAGCAAGTGGAGGAATTATACACAACACTTTAAAATAACTATAGATCTAGATAAATACAATTTTATTTATACTATAAAAATAGAAAAGACTGTAGAATAGAATATTCTATCTTTTTTATTTTACACCAACATATTATCAAAACTAATTATTAATTATCTACTCCCAGTTATGACAACCAACTTTGTTGACCACTGGAAACTAATTAAAAAAAAACAACCTAAGCTTTATAGGTTGTTTTTTTTATAACATTTTTTTTAACATAATTATTTGCGTCATATGTCCCCATACTGGAAACTCAGCCCCATTTCTCGCCAGTGGTGACGAAGTCGATCGTAACAACTGAGAATAGACATTATTAAATACGGTACAATACAAGATCAGTCTATAATAATAACCCTACAACAGATCTCACCAATAGCCTTTAACATAAAGGTCCATCTATTAATCTTCATTTGTAATTATTTCGACTTCTATTCCTTGTCTGAAATTAGTATGATTTTACTAGAATAAGTTGAATTAAAAAACTAATCTTAATACACAATATTATATTTTTAACATGGACAATTCTGAAGATCAATTCGGAAGTATCACAGAACATCAAATTAAAAATGGACGTACCTAGGTAGATCGAATCGGAAAAAAATAAAAAATCTACCTTTGCATTTTTTCCTTATACTTCTGTGTGTTGTATTTTTGGAAGAATTGCTTTCCGTATTCGAACGTAGCGATCATTATGGCGCATGCTGGTGCTACTTTGAATATCCGAGGTAGGAGTCCCGTGAACATTCCTTTATATCCGTGGTTGACGTATATCGTCCGCGCTATCTCCTTCATGTTTGAAGCTCGTTGATGGACTTTACCATCTGAAACAGTAACCACATCAACAAAAACAAAACTAAATATCGTCTACTGGGAATGAGTGATTCTGCAAATTTTTATTTAAACGGAGATAAAACAAATGAACACGCGGCCTCGAGATGGACAGAACGGAGTTGAGTGCCGAGCGGAGAACACGAAGTGGAGGGTACCTCAAATCCACTCCGCCCCGCTCCGTTTCAATGGAAACACTTGTCACTTCTCACTGCTCTTCTCCGTTCCACTTCAACTAGCTGAATTGGAGTGGAAACGCACCTTTACAGGTACCTGATAGGTCGATTTATACATAATGTCAATTTCGCTTGTCGCTGCGCCCCACTCCCACTGTCATATTTTGCTCCTGCGCAGCGACTCGCGGTGTTTAAGCTCAATTCTACCGTTACAAAAAAGACAGGCAGAAGGGCGCTTTTCACACCGTCAGTGGACACTGCGGTGTAAATTCTAAAATGGTATGGCATAAATGGCATAGGTCGAATTTTGGCCGCGCGCCAGAAGATTTTTGTCGTAGCACATAGGTTCGTGATAGTTTACTGAATCTAATTATCGACGCAGAGCAAACGGTACTCTTAACAAGTGACATTGAATATTGAACCTTATTTCCAACGTATAATGGTAGGGAAAAGCCGCAATAGAAGTATGCCAAAGTGGTTTGACATTAGCTTCGGACTTTGCACTTTCTTGCTCTAATTAAAAAGTGTATTATTGAATGCTATCAGATAATTCGATGATTTTTTTTTTGAAAATCGATGCTCATTTTTTGATCTCGACAAAATAAAATGTTGCCAACCTGTGTATATTTCTTTTTCTCCTAATTCTATTTGTTGATGTGTTTTTACGACGTCAAATGGAAGTGTTACGAATGCCGCAAGCTGAAACCAAAGATTAAAGAGTTAAGAAATCGTAAACTATAAATAGGTAAGTATCTATTTCCTACATGTGTGGTATCTTAACTGCTCACCCCACGTAGGAGATATGGACAAAGCAATCATGAAAAGTCATTCTTTATCTTAAACGGTTATCTATCAATGAGTTTGGCTTTGTTACTAGGAGGCATAGAGTCCGCGCGTTATCAGTTTCACTACCAAACAAATTAATGTTTTAATTAGTTGAAATATTTAAATGAATATCGTCGCGGTGCGCTATCGGACTAATGACTGTTAGCGCGTCGCGGAGAACAGAGGTGCGCGACTCAGCATTTGGGCTAAATTAAAAAAAAAACCTAAGTAATAGTTATATTTTTTGGTAGTGAAAACCTCGTTGAGCTGTGCCTCGCTAGATTTTAACCCTTTAACCGCTTGGCTAAATATCAATTGTCGTGCCCCTAGCGCGAGGCTACAAATCGACAAAATAATACCTACAATAAATAAGGAGGGGCAATCGTTGTATCGATAAAAAAAAGTCAAAGAATTTTTTATGTTTTTATTTTAAATCAGCCTTATCGTCGTTGAGCGTGCAAAACCGCGAAAGAGCAGTTTGTAGATACCGCGTAACAGCAAAAGTCGCAATATTGACATATCGTCTCAGCAGATCCTATAGGCTAATTCGCTTATCGTAGATCTCACACGATTTGAATTAGCTAATAGGAAAGCTCGAATTTGCCATCGAAACAATACCGCGTACTAGGAACATGTCTGAAATTGGCAGCAATTGCGCGTATTTACCAATTCAACGAAGAAGCCGCAACACGTTTTTTTTTTTAACATGGGAATTCATCCAATAACTTCTCGCGCTCTGGGTGGAGCGAGAGGGCGTGTCAGACTTTTACTGACTACAACCATACCTGTGTCCTTCAATTACCCTTTGCGTTCTAGGGCTACGGGTTTCCTTTTCAGAAATTTTCCGCGGTCGTAGCTAGCGGGCATCAGCCCTGCTGGGCCTCTACTGTTTGCTGACATCTCTTTGAGGAGCGCGTGGATGACTACGCGCTGTTGACGACTGGGCTCGGTCCGGTTAATTACCGAACGGAGCTACCCATGGCTCGACGTCTGCAAGCCCACGTCTACCGTGGCTGGTAGTCGGGGTCGGAATTACGGTGGCTGGGGTGTAAGGACCTTCGTTCCCTCACGCGTGCAGCCTCCTCCTTCGCTAGCATTACTGCTTCGTAGAAGGAGGCGATCGCCTGCCATTCCTCCTCGCTCGGGACCATAACCAGCCCGAACCAGCGCCCAACAAGCGCAAGCCCGAAAAAGCGAAAGGTCGTTGCCACCGATTGCCTCCACGAGGACACGGCGGTGCCCCGCTCAAGCGGGGCACACCTCCACCGTATGCTCCACCGTGTTCTCCGGGAGGTCCACACAATGGTGACACCCGGGTGTTTCTTCCGCACGAATAATCCGGTGCAGGAACCTGCGTCATGTGGAAGGTGAGGACGCCGTGTTGCCGCTCCAGCCACTACTCAAAGAGGTTGTTTACCGCCGTGATTATGGTGTGCCCAGCACTGGGTTGCGACAGTCGCTATTGCCATTCCGCCATGAGATCCCGCCGGAACTCTGTCCGCCATGCCGCGACTTGGCGCAGCAGCAGAGTTTCACCCCGGCGTTGCATCTCCATGCGCAAATCGTGCATGCGTACAAGGACTGTTGCCTCCAGATCCCACGGTGGCAGGCCCAAGGAGGCTCTCCGCTTCGTGGGAGACCGTGCGGTATCCCCGCACCATCCGGATAGCCATGACCCATGGCAGGCATTCAGCATGGCCGCCGGTCGCTTTTGCAGTGACGGCGCCAACACCGGCGCCCCGTAAAGGGACCAAACGATTCCCGCGTAGAGCCTCCGGCAGGAGGCGTCTGGACTCCCGAGGTTGGGCTGAAGCCGCTTGAGGGTAGCCCCGGTCCGTTCCAGTTTGGGAGTCAGACGTCGAAAGTGCTCCACGAAGTTCGAAGAGTAAATGCTATCAAACTTATTATTTTTGTAACGTTCATGTTTGATATCACGTCTATGTAATTAATAAGTGATAATCTTTTCCAAATAGACTTTTTAGAAGTTCTTTTTTTGTAATTTTTTTGATAATAAATTCAATACTTTAACAAAGTATTTCATTTAAAATCCGCGTACCTACCAAAAGTAGACTACAATTTCTGATTTTTATCACCACAATACCGCGTAAATGACTTTACACGGAACCTAACCAAGCTATTGGCAAATTTACACTATTTTCCCATAAAATAAGTTGCAAAGAAATAGTAAACAAGTTCAGTCGCAAAAATATATTTGATTGGTGAAGATATTAAGTTTTTTCTTCTTCCTGTAAAATCGTGAAAACACAGATACGCGGTATTTACAAATTGCTCTTACGCGGTCTTGCACGCTCACCGACGTTATGGCTTCTACAAACAGGCGCGACACAAAGAAACCGCTCATGTTTTTGTGTCGCGTGTCGCGCCTGTTTGTAGGACCTTTAAATTAACCACCCTAATCACTTTCTTCGTATCACAATCGTTCATCTTTAAGCTAATAAGTAAATGTTTTTAACAGTTACTAATTGTTTAACCTTACTAAATTCGAATTGTTTACATCACAATAATCTCTTATTAATCGACTAGGTACTTTTTTTCTTTTCTTATAAATCTACCTACAACAGCAATGGCTAAATCTTTGTATCACAATTGTTTAATCTTACTATCTAAATTTTAATTACTTACATCAAAATAATCTCTTATTATTCGACTTTTTCCTTTTCAAATCAAACTAAGTATAATAAATCTTTGAATCACAATTGTTTTTTTTTGTTTTTGCTTACCAGTTACTATACTCCATTTGTTTAGGTAATTAAATAAAGGTAAACAAAAAAACCACGTGACTTAGTTAGCCGACTAAACGTAATATCACTCACTTCACTTGTCATGCTATGTCACAGTTGTACTCTTCAATTTAGCAACATTATTAACGAATTATAACGTTGCTAAATTGAAGAGTACAACTGTGACGTAGCATGACAACTGAATAGACTGGTATTACGTTTAGTTGGATAACCACGGCACGTGGTTTTTTTGTTTACCTTTATTTAATTACCTAAACAAATGGAGTATAATACTTTACATCACATTCATTTACACATATTCCTCAGTATACTATAAAATACCTAATAAGTTTTGATTACCTATTAGATCAAATGCAATGATTTACGCATTTATAATAAGTAGGTTATAGTTGTTACAATTCACGAGCGCACTTTTCATTTAGATGTGTGTTGAACTGTTACCTATTTGTAACTACCTATGAATGACGTCCGCGCGCAACTGTTCGCTTCGTCGGGCACACACACAAGTGCAATGTGTACCTACGTGACGTGTACGTACACGAAACCTACACGCAAAGGCTTGAGTGCGCTCGTGAATTGCAACAACTATAATTAGAATTACGCAGTCATAAGCTAAAAACAAAAAAAAGGACAATTAATCAGTCAAACAGTAGGTAACAAGTAGTAGGTACATGATTCATAAAATTATTCGTTGTCTGTTTTTATCAGACGTATTATAGATGTCACAAAATGTGTGTACGTTTCTATAAATTTATTCGTGCGAGTCACATTAGTACCGAAATGTTTTTCGGCTAATATTTTTGCCGTTTTTGAAATTAGGTCAGTGCTGATCGCTTCGTATTGTGTGCCTACACTTGATATTTTTGTTAGAGTTTGTGTTCCTCTTGATACAAATAAATCAGGCGTACTATCTGTACTTCGTAAGTCACCGTCATGTGGTACATAGTAACATAACTGGGATTGTGCTACCGACGAAGGCAAACATACATCTTCTACATCTTCAAGATTCATTTCGTCTTGACTATCGCTAGTTGGATCCAAAATTGATTGACTACATTCCTGAGACTCGTCATACTTTCCTTAAAAGCAATTAAATATAAATAAGTACCTATAAAAATGGCTACAGGATGTGTATAATCAAAGGCTACAAGTATCAATTTGGCACAATTTACTTACTTTTCGATGTCATTTCGTTTTCTATCAAATTTAAATTTAATGCTCAACAAAACTGTGACGTTCAAGGTGTATAATATAACTAGGGTTCAATTCGCATAACACTTGCACTGAACCGTAAAAAAAGACGTGGGCTCGGTGTGTTTGACATGGACAAAGTGAAGTTGAACACAGACTAAATAGAGCAACGCAAGAAAAGAAATTAGTGACAGGATGATCTACCTACTTACTTAAACTATCGATATTTAGTCGATAGCTTCTATCTATGGTATTCCGCAGCACATGTGTCAACGCAAAGATAAACATTACACGTTTTACACATATACCGTGTGTGTGATCTTTTATTCTTAGTCGCGCATACTTTACAACGCTGACTTTTGCCACTGGGAATTCGTACAGGAAAATGTGCCAAAGCATCGATATGTAGACTGCGAGGAGGATTGGACTGAGTACCAGAAGTGAACGCTGGGCTAGTATTTGCAATTAATCTTTTATTTTTTTCTAAAAGTTGCCGTATCACATTTAATTGAAAATCTGCAAAACTATGTTTTTTGTTATTTTTTAAGACTCTGAACAAATAAAAAGCATTAAGCATAAACAAATCGATGATGTGGAAGCCTAATTTTTTATACCACTTCCTAGTTTTCCTTATACAACCTATGCTACTCATCATCATGTCGGTGATGTCCACCGAACCCATATTTTTATTGTAATCTATTACACATTGCGGCTTTAATTTAGGCAGACCAGAAAAATGATCCAAATTGTCTGACGGAACAATTTTGTCATCATGTATGGTAGACAGCATGGTAACAGCTTTTTTGTCTTGCCATTTTAACGCTAAAAGAGGAGGAGATGAAAATGCTTCTATTTCTCCACGCTTAAGTTTTTTGAATTTTGGCATATGTTTCCTATTACTTTTGACCGTACCGCATGCATAAATGCCTCTTTGTTTTAAATAAAGAAAAGTCGCGGACTAGAATACCAATTGTCGACATATAGCTCTCGATTACTATGATAATAACCTTGTACCAGTTCAGTGACTACTGATCCTGTAATACCTAAATTTGGAACATGCTCTATTTGTGTTTGTGAACCACAGTAAACAATGAAATCAATTATAAACCCTGATTCGACATCACACAAAACAAAAAGTTTTATTCCAAATCTGTTTCGCTTTTTTGGCAAATATTGTTTGATTACCAGACGACCTTTGAAAGCCACAATGCTTTCATCAATGCATAGTTTGCCTCCGGGGACCAATGTGTGTCGAAATTTTTGTCGTGCGTGGTCAATCATCATTTCAATTTTATATAATCTTGATAAATTACTTACATCGTGTACTTCAGAAAATGAAAGCATTGCCAGTATTGCGCAATATCTATCTCTACACATAATACTATGAAATATGGGACTATTTAAAAGGGGGTCTACAGACCAATGTTCTTCAATAGTGAGCCTTTTATTCCTTGTAAAGAGCATCGTAAGGGCTAAAAAGATATAAATGTCATGAACAGTCACATCTTGCCACCTTTTTAAACGAGCGTACACCCTTAGATCCGTATGCCTGACATAGAATTGGTGATATTTGTTAGTAAAATAACATATTTTTTCTACTAAATCATTGCCACAAAAATGTTCAAAAATATCCAGTTCCGAGGAGTCGCTGCTCAAAGGTACTGAAGGTGATACCCCCGAAATAAATTCGTCAAAGTTTTCTTTATCAGGTACAGTTATGTCTAACGTCCAATTAATGCCTTCATTGTCGTCATGATCCTGAAATGACAAATTAAAATTTATTACGTAAGTATATTATTTTTTATATTCATTAGGTAGGTATATAACTTTAACAAAAAGGAACCTAGTTAGCGTTCCTGCACACGATGCCGTCACCGCGCCGTCGCCGCGCCGACGCCCGCCGCACAGTTACACTGTAGAATACGAGTCGCGCGAAGCCCGCCACCGCGCCGCCACCGCGCGCGTTCCCGTCCCTGTCTCGTTTGATTCATTCCATTGATTCCATTACCGACCGCGTACGAACGTGCACGCCGCGAGATCGCACGCAGCCGGTACCTAATGGAATGAATCAAACAGACAGGGACGGGAACGCGCGCGGTGGCGGCGCGGTGGCGGGCTTCGCGCGACTCGTATTCTACAGTGTAACTGTGCGGCGGGCGTCGGCGCGGCGACGGCGCGGTGACGGCATCGTGTGCAGAACGCTTATTAAAGTTATCTTTTTTTTAAAGATAACTCATGCACTAGGAATAATTCCTGTGTAGCTTGGGACTTCACAAACACACAAGTCACGGACACAAAACAGCTACACCCAAACTCGAATAATGATTTATGAAAGAGAGAGAGAGAGAGAGAAAAAGAGACAAACGCGAGTGCGAGTGCCTGTCCGGCTTGGTAGGTACTGTCACAGTACCTTAATAATGGTAAGGACAACATACAACACGGTTCCAAATTTGAACAATCAATAGGATATGTAGGTAGTTAAGTAGGTAATATAGGTAATAACAGAATTACATCACAATATTTAAAATACTATTTCGATTCATCAAGGAGTTACCTAAACCCAACGAAAGTCTTATTTATACCTATACCTACTGAATAATGTGCAATTAACCTAAGAAGAAATTGAAATAGGTACTTACCTCTCCATCACTTCTAAATTCTATCGGATCGGATAATTCCAATTCGTCGTCGTCACCTTCTAATATTCTTAATAATTCCTCAGTAGTCGTCATTATTGAAAATTGAAATGTGACTATTTTATCGACAATGCACAAATACCAACGAACAACATTAATGGAACTTTCCATTCGTTTGATCCGCTTGTGACGTAGGCAGTGGTCGTATTAATGTGACAGCCGCGCTAGACTAACTAGAGAAATATGTTGCAAGCATAGGAGTCAAGGGATGGGAACTAACGTCAAATGTTGGCATTATACAAAGATCGTGAGGGATATTTTTCTTATGAATAATAAGGAAAAGAATTAATAACACAAGGCAATATGTTAAATTTAACTTTATTTGGTATGACACCGTTTATTTTATGCTGAATGATGCATTATACCTGATTATTTAACTGTTTGTTATTTCGTTTTTAAAATGCGCATTGCATTGTATCCCATCCCTATGGTCATATTTATGCGACGCGCGCGATAGACGTCGAAGAAAATTTCAAGCTGCCAATTACTTATTTTTGTTTAAGTTTTTTGAATGCTTAGAGTTATGACACATAATTTTAAGTAATTGTTGTAAATAATAGCTCTATTTAATAATAGTTTTAGTTGTACCACGCAATTAATAGGACGAAAATAGAACGAAAAAATCATGCATGTTCTCTGTCGCAGAAATACGACACGCGCGGTAGGGACACGGAAATATTTGTCGCATATATGCGACACGCGCGGTTAAAGGGTTAACCAACCTTTAGAGAATAAAGACTACAGACAATATTGATTGGGAAAGATTTTATTTTTCCACTTCATGAGCGTAAAGGCCTCAGATAATAGGTCTTTACCTATGAAATTGGAGATTTTTAAAACGGGTTGCTTTGAAGTGTTATATCATTAGATTGACTTGGAATCATAAGTTCAAATAAATCTTATATTAAAGGTATGTTATTCTTCTTTTGAAATTAGGTATTTATTGGTTTCTTTGTGTTTTATATTTTCTGTAATATAGCAGTACTTATAACCATTTTTGTATGAAATCTAAGAAAACTCGCATTATTTTGTAATATGAGTTCTACCGTGGAAACAACGGGACTCAAGTGATATGCAATATTGATGATGTATACGGACTTAAAACTGCTAATGAATGAGATGTCTATTTTGGTTTCAATCACTTTCATGTGAGAAATTTTATCTCAGGAATAACTTTATTTCTTAGGGCGGCTACAAGACAAAATTTCCAAAACGAAATCTATTAAACCAAGAACACAGAGTTTTTTTGTTAGAAGAAAGTCGTAGGTATGCGACATTGATATTGTTTGCCCTTTGCAATGCATAGTATCTACGTTGAAACTCTTAATATGAAAAAACGTTTTTTTTATTAGCTTTCATGGTACTGTAGCAGTACTTATAGTACTGCGATATTACAGAAAACACAAAACACAAAGAAACCAATAAATACCTACCTAATTTCAAAAGAAGAATAACATACCTTTAACATAAAATTTATTTGAACTTATGATTCCAAGTCAATCCAATGATATAACACTTCAAAGCAACCCGTTTTAAAAATCTCCAATTTCATAGGTAAAGACCTATTATTTGCTCACAGCATTTTAGCAACTTTACGACTGTGTGATCCTTTCAAGTACCTTAAAAAGATAACTTGATGTTTCCGTTTTCTATAGTAACAAGGGCAAAAAGCCAAAATAGTATAGATAATTATTTTGAAATACTTACGCTGCCCGCGACTGATCCACAAAAGAAATTAAACAAAAATGTGTTCTTTTCCGAGTCTGGTTTGTTAAACGCCCTCTTAGTTGTTTCAAATGTTGTCCAATATATACCTGAAAAATTAATATATATTATTTTACTTACTATTATTTCTTTTTAGTTTTTGCAAATATTTAACTCTTATATCAATGATACCTCTATCAAGGGGAGCATAAAAAAAACTAGTCGCCAATCTTTAAGGGTCCACCATATTGGATTTAAAATGACGTTACTAAACTAATAATGCAATGTCATCCAAACTGAGCTTGTCTGTAAACTAGTGTAAACTATCAGACTCAGTGCTATCAGCTCAGGGGCCATGGCGTGATAAAATGTCAGGCGTGCGAGCGAGAAAGAGCCTGGCTATATAGGGTGTATAGCTCCATCCAGCTATACACCCTATATAGCCAGGGTCGGCTTTACCTATAGCGCAAGGTGTGCGGTGCACACGGGCGCGGGGGCGCCGCTCGACACAGTGAAATAACTGTAAAAATGTACTTTCCTAAAAAAATACTATTACTACCCGACATAATTGAAAATTGCACCATTCGCACCCAAATGTCCGTTTGAAAAAATAAAGAACACGCCCTCTCGCTACACCCTAGAATGGGAAAAGTCATTAGACGATTTTACATCTTTAAAAAAACCCGCCTTTTGGCGCAGTTTGGTAAATAAACTGTAAGTTAGTATTCCACTTTGTCCGCAATAGTCCGCATGTCTATTAGGGGGCGCCAAGATATTGGTTGCACACGGGCGCTCCGAAGGCTAGATCCGCCTCTGTATAGCTCCATTCCTTTAACAGTTCAGTTTAGATCGTTAAAGGCGTTGCGCGCACTGCCTTGCGTTTTTCTAACGCATAATCTGTGAAGTATGGAGTCTCTTAGAAGTGCGCATTTGCATTTTTTTTTTCCCATATAAGATATGCTTCCAGATTGGTCCCAATTTTTTCAAAATCCAGTTCTGATGACGGAATCCATGAGGAATCGAGGGAACTCCTCAAATATTATGCATTTACAGTCAAAAAGTAACATTTCATGAAGTAGAACTGATGAAGAAGACCAGAAACGGTCAACGGAACTTCATACTCACATAGATATCACAATGAAGATAGTTAAGCGACTATGACAATACAAATAAATCAATGGTTCTGAATAGTTATTTTGAAAATGATATGGTCGAAGTGATCTGATGATGATGATGCGGCGAAAAAAATGCACGTTTTTAACGGACTTCAAAAAAAGGAGGAGGTTATCAATTCGGTTGTATTATTTTTAATTTTTTTTTTTATGTTTGTTACCTAAGAACTCCATTGTTTATGGACCGATTTGCAATTTTTTTTCGCCCCTTATAGGAAAAATCCAGTTCTGATGGTGGGATCCATGAGGGATCGAGGGTACTCCTCAAAAATTATAGGCCACCTTATAGTGATTTTGGTATTTTCATCGAGAACTTAAGCATTTACAGTCAAAAAGTAACATTTGATGAAGTGGAACTGATGAAGAAGACCAGAAATGGTCAACGGAACTTCATACTCACATAGATATCACAATGAAGATAGTTAAGCGACTATGAAAATACAAATAAATGAAGTTCTGAATAGTTACGTTGAAAATGGTATCATCGAAGTGATCTGATGATGATGATGGAGCCGGAAGGTGGAAGGTAGACATAGGAACTTCATAAAAAAACAATGTTACCTAGCAGTGTTTGGGTTAATTGGAATTGTCATGAGGAATAGGCACTCTGTTTATAAGTGTATCGCAGCTAAGTGTTAAATAAAAACTTTTACGAAAAAACTTTTTACAAAAAAAAAATAACCGACTTCACTAAAAAAAACACTAAAAGGATCAAAATAATTTGAATTTCGGAAGTCGGTGTTTCTCGGTATTGTTTGTTTCTTATTTAACACCGACTTCCGAAATTCAAATTAAACCCAAAACACTGTAAGGTTACATTGTTTTATTAGAAAGTTCCTGTGTCTACCTTCCATCTTCCGGCTCCATCACCAGATCAATTCGATAGTATCTTATAGCCAAAGTGCATCTCATGACAATTCTAATAAGCCCAAACACGGCTAGGATACATTGATTAATTACGGAGTTTCTATGCCTACCTTCCGGCTCCATCATCAGATCAGTTCGATAGTACCTTATAGCCAAAGTGCATCTCATGACGATTCTAATAAGTCCAAACACGGCTAGGTTACATTAATTAATTATGGAGTTCCAGTGCCTACCTTCCGGCTCCATCATCATCATCAGATCACTTCGATGATACCATTTCCAACGTAACTATTCAGAACCATTCATTTATTTGTATTGTCATAGTCGCTTAACTATCTTCATTGTGATATCAATGTTAGTATGAAGTTCCGTTGACCATTTCTGGTCTTCTTCATCAGTTCCACTTCATCAAATGTTACTTTTTGACTGTAAATGCTTAAGTTCTCGATGAAAATACCAAAATCACTATATGGTTGCCTATAATATTTGAGGAGTTCCCTCGATTCCTCATGGATCCCATCATCAGAACTGGATTTTGAAAAAAATGGGACCAATCTGGAAGCATATCCTATAAAGGGAAAAAAAAATTTTGCAAATCGGTCCATAAACGACGGAGTTCTGAGGTAACAAACATAAAAAAAAATGATAAAAAAAAAAATACAACCGAATTGTATAACCTCCTCCTTTTTTTGAAGTCGGTTAAAAAATAAAATACACGTCTTCACTAAAAAAAACACTAATAAAAATTTCGGAGATACAAACAATACCGAAATACCCCGACTTCCGAAATTAAAGTTATTTTGATCCTTTTAGTGTTTTTTTTAGTGAAGACGGTTATTTTATTTTTGTAAAAAGTTTTTATTAACACTTTTTAGCTGCGATACACTTATAAACAGAGTGCCTATTTCTCATGACAATTCCAATTAACCCAAACACTGCTAGGTTACATTGTTTTATTACCCTCGATTCCTCATGGATCCCATCATCAGAACTTTTTTTTTTTTTATAGGTGGGAAAATCATCTTATGACAAATCTCGCTCTTGGGCGGAGCGAGAGATAGTGTCAGACTTTTACTGACTAAAATCCCACTCCTGTTCCTTCGTTGCCTTCGTCCCAGGGCCCCGGTTTCGTTTTCACACTACCCATGGCCCCAGTAGGCTTCGACCCTGCTGGGCCCCTACGATTTGCTGACATCTCCCTGAGGCGCGCGCGGAACAATACGCGCCGTCGACGACTTGGGCTCGGTCCGGATGGTTACCGGACGGTCGGACGGCGGGCCACCTATTGCCCGCCGTCCGCAAGCCCGCGCCTACGGTGGCCGGAAATCAGGATCGGAATCCCGGCGGCGGCTGGGGCGTGAGGACCGTTGCCGTTGCCTCACGCGATCGGCCGCCTCCTTTGCCAGCATTACTGCTTCGCAGAAGGAGGCGACCGCCTGCCACTCCTCCTCGCTCCGGACCATGGCCTGTACCAAGGCCCGGCGCGAGAGATCGCCGCCGCCGATCGCCCCCACGAGGACACGGCGTTGCTCTTCCCAAGCGGGGCACACCTCCACCGTGTGCTCCACCGTGTCCTCCGGGCGGTCCACACAGTGGCGACACCCGGGCGTCGCTTCCGCACGAATCCGGTGCAGGAACTTCCCGAACTTCCCGTGTACGGTGAGAACCTGCGTCATGCGGAAGGTGAGGACGCCGTGAGGTCTTTCCAACCACGCCTCAAAGAAGGGACTTACCGCCATAACCATCATCAGAACTATTTTTCCTATAAGGGAGAAAAAAAAATTGCAAATCGGTCCATAAACGACGGAGTTCTGAGGTAACAAACATAAAAAAAATGATGATAAAAAATACAACCGAATTGATAACATCCTCCTTTTTTTGAAGTCGGTTAAAACGTGCGTTAGTTTCGCGGCAGTGCGCGGCCCTGTGAATGCGTTTATTCTACCGCACGGTAGAATAAACGCACCGCATTCCACCGCAAGGCAGTGCGCGCACGGCCAAATGTAGAGCCTGAGTTCAATAGGCAAGGGGTACCTATCTAAGTTAAATAAAATATTCTAAATATACGTTTTCAATAGCCGCCTAGCCGTGAGAAACAATCATAGTACCTAACTCACATTGTTTTCGGGTATGATCAACTAGTTACCAAACATAAGATAGAGCAGTAGTGCGAGTACGTAAAACGCTTTGTTCAACTTGAGAAGAGTAGAACCGAAAATTTTATATAAATAATGTTTTTCAGTATTGTAATTAAAACCAAATAATGGGAAACAAAGAAAACGTGTTTCAATTTAATACCTAAATACTTATTTAGACCAGAAGTAGAGCAGTTTACACACGTTAACAAACCTTGGGACCTTGTTTTTATGATAAGGAGAATGTAATAGTTACCTGAAAATGGTACATCTCTCAATAAAGTTGATCCCAAACCCCGAAACAGTCCTCTTAAACCTTCATATTTTACAACCTGACGCAAAGCATCCGAGATTTCTGAAAACAAAGATTTTTTTTTTTTAATAATAAAATGGAATACTAAATTATTTTCACTGATCTTTTCTTCTTTGCGAATCGATTAAACTCGTTAAACTTTGTGGGCCCAGTAGATGGCTAAGTTATTTGCAGCATCGGTGGCACTCAATAAGTCCTCCAAAGACTGCTCTTTGGAGGACTTAATTGGCACTTGGGACACTCCAACGTGCTTGAACAAGAGCACCATTCTCACATTGAGTTGCCAATGGTTCTGTAAAACCCAATTTCGTCAAGTTGTGTTTGCAGTGGCCTCGCTGCTGCACTTGCCAATAAATCGATTGCGCATCCAGGTGCTTACCTGCTTACGATTTAGTGCTTTCCATATAGACCACTACAATTCCTGTCCAGGCGGCAAATGTTCCTGAGGTTTCAAGAAGTCGGTTGGTGGTGGAGGAACTGTTTTTTTTTATTTATTTAGAAAATAGGTGTATTATATATATATAAAAGGAGAAACTGACTGACTGACATATCAATGCACAACCGAAACTACTGGGACTAGGAACGTGAAATTTTGTACAAGGTTTCCTTTTATGTCGTAAGCGAGCACTAAGAGAGGATTTTTGAAAATCCACCCCCTAAGTGGATAAAACGGGGGTCCAAAGTTTGTATGGAGAAACATACTTTCACGTGGGCGAAGCCGCTGGCAGAAACTAGTTATCTTAAGGGCCTATTACACCATTCGATATTCAGACAGTTTTAGTCTATGATTCGACATATCGCGTAGTGTAATAAGAGTTAGACCGGTCTTACTCGGAACAAAAAATAAGACTAATCTGAATATCGTGTGCTGAATATCGCGTAGTGTAATAGGCCCTTTAATTTTGAAGAGTTAGCTTCTTTGGTTGATTGAACAGGGTAATCTCAAGTATTACCTACTGGTTCGAATCAAAAAATGTTTTAGTTTTCTCTACGCTTCTTTATCGAGGCAGGCTATAAAATATAATCACGATACAACCAACATGAGCGGAACAATAACTAAAGACGCGGGTGAAACCGCGGAGGACAGCTAGTCAACTATAAATAGATTATCTATTTTATGTACCCAATTTTTTACCCTAATTATACCAAGGTTTAAAGGTCATGATAAACAATTAAATAATGATTAGTTATCTGAACGTTTCGAACTTAAATAAATAAACAATCAAAACATAAATTTAGTTATTTATAAATGTTTGTTAATCTGGGCTGAATATGGAACTCGAGAATGTGGACTAAGGTAGTTGAAAACCAGCATTAGGTAGCTGCTACGTAGTGGCCTGGCATTATGCTGAACTGGGCCTATTTGGTGCAGCCGTGAGACACACAATGTTTTTAAGTTTCTATAAATTGTTACTTCATTGTTTGTATCTGTATGCCAAATAAACGGGTTTCTTTCTTTACTGTACACCATAAAAAATTATAGTAAGAGCTTAAAATTAAAAAGGTGTAACAGTGAGCGGTCTCATCGCTAAAAGCGATTGTTTTACTGATAACTTTTAGATTGATTTGACAGAGAAGAAAAAATACCTGTGCATTTGTGGTGTACAATGCGTTCCAAATAAGAATAGGATCGATTGCCATGTTGTGACGTCACCTCGTACTGTCAAATCGCAAGAAATTGGGCAAAATTGAAGAACTTTGAGATGAGCAAAATTGATGAACTGGATTCTGATTTAACTTTTTTCGTTCACAGTTCGTAAATAAATTAAATTTTAAAAATTTCTTGTTTTGCTCACCATAATAATCTTCGATTTGACAAGTACGACGTGACGTCACAACATGGCAATCGATCATATAATATTCTTATTTGGAATGCATTGTAGGTACTATTTACATTTATACAATTTATAAAAAGTTAACTCGGCTATGTAGGTACTAGCTGTTGCACGCGACTTCGTCTGCGTTAAGTTCGTAAAACTGTACAATCATTCTGTGCTTGCAATTCATTCTGAAAGCATTGTGATTATTTATTGTACTTTCACATAAAACGGTTAAAGGTAAAAACGCAAATTACCTTCAGGATACATGTTATGTACTCGTCCAGATCCAGATGTATGAACGTCAATGAATAAAAAGAGTATGTAAGGGTCGTAGCAGTTGGCATTTCTGCCTACCCCAAGGGAAAAGGCACTAGTTTATGTATGTTTCTGGTTTATGTTCTGGTAAAACAACATTGTCACAGTGAGCACGTCACAATCGCGGTGTGGATCGCCCGGAGAATACGATGGAGCTTACGGTGGAAGTCAGTCCCGCTTGGTAGGAGCGCCGGCGCCGCCGTGTCCTCATGAAGGCAATTAGTGGAAAAAATGCCAACCAGTAACCTCCTTCAGTGAAGCACTACGATCGAAGAAGGTGGCTGAAACTATGAGGGATGATGAGGGAAGTGATGCTCCAGGTGTTGAAAGCCGCAGGGCGATTGCGGTGGAGCCGTCCGGTCATCTGGTCAAAGCAATCCTGAATCGACGGCGCGCAGTAATCTACGCGCGACTCATAGAGATGTCAGCAAATGGATCAGCCTCTAGGGCCAATGTCTGTTAAGGCTGCGAGATTGTTCGAAAGAGTTACCTCCTGTAAAATTTTCGCCTCAATAATGTTTCACTGAAGAGTTTAAGCCGTCAGACAGCTTTGGTAGAGGTTAACGAAGGAGCATAATCGGGACACCGACCTTCAGCTGGATAACGTGCACTGATAGTGCAAAGCCAAAAAGTCAGTGAATCCAAAAATTACCATCATCATCAACTATCTTCCTCCACAACAGTACTTATGAAGAATTTGCGAGAGCATGCTTGAATTGATTGTTGTAAATGATCATTTGGGGCGTAAAAATTACTCGTTCATTTACCTAGGATTTTTTGGTGTGTATTTGACTGACGTCCTCGTATATCAGACAAATGTTATTCCATAGTGGGAACTACCCTATGAAGAGTCTCCAACTAATGAATGAATTTCGGTGAAATCTTGAACGCGTGTATCCCCGTTCAATCGAACTCGCATATTGATGGTCAAACCGAGAGGTCACTGACGCCGATTGCTTCTATGAAGACACGGTGGTTCACCCAAGCAGGATAGACCTCCACCGCATGCTACAACGGGTCCTCCGAGCGATTCGCAAAATGGTAATATCAGGGTACTTCCAACCGAATCCGAAACAGAAACCGCGTGAAACACCCTCAACAGTCCTGAGCTTGTGTATCCATAAAACAATGAAATTCCGGTAAACAAATGTAGCAGCCGATTAGTGTTATCCCTGAGACTGGCCTCCCTCAGAGGGTTGTTCCAGTGTTGGTCACCACTCACTGGTACCAAGGAGGTAACGTACGGATGTCAACGTAAGGCTGCAAGGAATCTGAGATACATCATACGTTGTCGAACTGTGATTAGGAACGCAAACCTTTCGACCCCGTTTTATATAACAAAACACACCATTATTAGGCCGCAAGGTGCCATCATCCCGGAGGACACAGTGGAGCACACAGAGGTGTGCCCCGCAAGGCAATCGAAATGGCAATCCCGAATAGCAGGCGTTTGCCTCATTCTGCAAAGCCGTAATGCTAGCGAAGGAGGAGGCCGCACGCGTGAGGGAACGAACGTCCTCACGCCCAGCCCAGATTCCGACCCCGACGACCAGCCACGGTAGACGCTGACTTGCGGACATCCAGCAATGGGTCGTTCACAGCTGTCCGGCCGTCCGGTAATTGACCGGACCGAGCCCAGTCGTCAACAGCGCGTAGTGATCCACGCTCTCCTCAAAGAGATGTCGCAAAGGGCAACTGAAGGACACAGGTTTGGTTTTAGTCAGTAAAAGTTTGACACGCCTTCCCGCTCCAACCAGAGTGGGAAAAGTGGATGACTTCCACCCTTAAAAAAAGAAATAAAGGTGCCATCATTATCATTATCATTTCAGCCGAAAGACGTCCACTGTTAGACATAGGCCTCCCCAAGTGTCACCATAATTACCGGTCCAGTCACATCCATTGGATTCTCGCGACCCTCACCAGGTCATCGGTCCACCTGGGGGCCTTCCAACGCAAGGTGCCATATTGCTACCCCTTCCGAAAATTTACCGTGTTATTTTAAGCCAATAATTCATCTAAGTATTTATTTTATCGCCTTTGGTTGGTATCCCGTGAATAATCACGGTCAATTAGCTTGTTACAACCACGGGAAAAAGCAGTAGGATTAAAAATGCCTCCGTCTAACTCCAGTTTAACCATAACGGTTTTCGTCCAATTTTAAACAATAAAACTGTCTGCAAACTTGGACGATGGTCATTCTTCCGCCACTCAGAAAATTACGTAAAATACACAATGCCATCTATCAAATATGAAGTTCAACTATCATTGTCATCATTATTGCTACTTTCAGTCTTTAGATGGCGTTGCGAGTATCTGAATTGCGTGTGGTGCCATATTTACAACATTTTAGTACGTGATTTTACTCGCCGCTTTGATTTTATTATGTGTTTTGATTAGTTTTTACAAAATTTTTAGAAGATATCGAATAGAAATGTCAATTTTATTTTGAAAAAATGGTAAAAGTTATTTTATTAAGTACAAAAAAGAAGATAAAATAATGACAAAATTTTTAACTGTAGCCGAGGATCGAACTCGTGGCAAATGTCGTTCAACATCGACATTTTTGATTATTGCTCACCCCCCATAGCAAATAGCGTGATAATTTATAGCCTATAAGTTGCCCTGACCTACAAGGATTATGTATGCAAAATTTGAACAGGATCGGTTCAGTAGTTTTTGCGCCAACTAATACCATCGCAAAATAATTGTACTGTTCTATTATATGTATAGATTAATACTATTAATACACTTTCAATAAATGTCCATTCTATAGTTCATGAAAAAACAACATATTAAAGGAAGTTGTTAATTTGTTTAATCGTATTACGCTAATTACTGCATAGTACTAGAACAATGTTTTCCTATGTTTCCTTCCTACATTCAGAAGCCAATGAATGTTGTAAATAATTTTTAATGTATCATGGAATATTACATATTTACTATTTTTATTGCACTTTTGGGTACAAAGTTGACCTCTACAGTGTCCTCTCTTACTTATTAATATTGTAAAATGGAAATTTTGTAGAATCAATTTGATTTTTTAAAAGAGGAGAAGAACTAGCAAGAATTTCCATGGTTACTCCATGGAGTTTTTTTGCTGGTTCTTCTCCATAGGAAACAATCAATTGGAACCGTGCACTAGCTTCTAATGTTTTATAAGTGCCCATGTTGGCCTTTGTAAAATAAAATAATTTTGAATTTGTGTTTTCATCATGATCCCAACAGGGGCCCTAGTCTGCTATTTTTATAAATTCGTCATTCCAACACGATTCCATTGTCATTTTGCTAAAAGTTCGTAATCTGTTAATTCATAATGGCCGTTCATTGATCGATCAGTGGTCTTGTAATAGAATTGTGGTACGAGCTGTCTTGTAATGAATTATAAGCAATGACTGCACAGTGATGTTCTAATGGGAGGTCACTGATCAAAGGAACTGTCAAAATTTTAGCAGATTACCGCATACATCAGACATTCATTTGTCATTATATACGAGATTACCATTCTGTGCCATTTCTTTCAATGGAGTGTCAGTGGTTGGTTATTGGAAAGTCATAATGACGCAATTATATTAGTAGATTACCAAAGTTATCAAAATCAACAATTATGAAATCAATGATAGACCATTCTGACACTATTGTGATAGCAGACTTGAGGCCCAGGTTTATTGCAGGCGACAGTGTGGAAAGTTGCATAAAATTGATTTTAAATATTCAGCATAAAGCTAAAGTAACTATACCTGCATAAGTCAATTTTTTCGACTGCATCTTTGTTCTTATGAGTTCTAGAGGACTGACAATAGTTACTGCTAACATTCGTGCTGTAGCTCCCGATATCATTGGTATCCATAATGGTTGTGAGTCTGAAAAGATTAAGTTTATCTTTTAATTATCTACCAGTTTTATGAGGACCTGCTATTATTATTATTTCTAGCCATGCACTATATCCCACTAGTGGGCAAACGCTTCCCTCTATTCCTTCCATTGTTCCCAACTCTGCCCCTTTTTGCCAATTCTTAAGGAGTCTTTTAAGTTGTTCCACAATCTTTTTTCATGGATGTTTTGTGATATCAGGGCACCAATTTTGTCTTTTATACAAAACGGTGGAACTCAATTCAACACCACTTTAGAGTCTACTCTAATCCAATTTAGTCATCCAGGCTTCATGGATGACGGACCGATCATAAGATTTCTTGTGTTTTACAGGTCATCACTTACACACACACTAATCATCATGTAGCAGCCATGTTTAGCCCAGTTCCACTCAAGCTGGCCTTCTGAACCACGACAACAATCTGTGGTTTGGAGTGCAGTATAGTGTTTTGCCTTGACGGCCTGTTAGTTTTGTTTGTATGCAAAAGACTTAAACAATAAATATCCATATCAGCCATTGACAACATTGACAGTTACAAATATCTAGATAACAAAACATATACTTTGATCTACTGACATACATGTTCAACACAATAACCTTTGAATTGTGCGCGCGCTAATCGCCGAATTCGCCTCATATGTGTATGTTCGCGAAATTCGCGAATTTTTGGCGGGAAATTTCGGCGCGTCTTATTAAAACGACGATAACTTCAAAACTACGTTAGCTAGCTCATTACCAGTTATATCATTAGAATCGTTATTAAATTACCTAACAGGATATATATACATTGTTGTAGGTTTACCTTGTCATGTATTCGTAAGTGTCGTGTATGTTCAGTGTGAGGGTTTTTTTACCAGTTTCTTGTGTTAATGTAATTTTAATAAAATAAATAGACCATTGATTCAAAAAGTTATTGTTTTACTTACACAAGTACACTTTAGTTCACATAAATCAAACAAAAGAACAGACCTCGTAATACATTTATAACATACCACAAGCTATGTATTCTGTGAACCGCATTAAGATTTTCATACAAAAATAGAAAAAAAAGCAATAAATTTTGGGGGTCCCCATACTTAGAACTGAAACTCAAAATTTTTTTTTTCATCAAACCCATGCGTGTGGGGTATCTATGGATAGGTCTTCAAAAATGATACTGAGGTTTCTAATATCATTTTTTTCTAAACTGAATAGTTTGCGCGAGAGACACTTCCAAAGTGGTAAAATGTGTGTCCCCCCCCCTCTAACTTCTAAAATAAGAGAATGATAAAACTAAAAAAAATATATGATGTACATTACTATAAAAACTGCCAACGAAAATTGGTTTGAACGAGATCTGGTCAGTAGTTTTTTTTTAGTACGTCATAAATCGTAAACCGCATTTTACCTTTCATTCAATCAACTCAAATATAAAAAAAAAAACATTTAATTTCATAAACATAAACCTTATAATTATGTACATACACCGTGAACCATTATTATGTTAGTTGCTGCTACGGAACCCTCCATGGGCGACTCCGACTCGCACTTGGCCGGTTTTTTTATGTAACTACAATTTGAAGTTTTACAGTACTTGTATTATTTTTTTTTGTATAGCATGTGTTTAGTTTTATAACATGTTTTCTAAATTGTGTAACTATGTAAAAACTTTATGATTAGATTATCCATTTTTGGAAAGAAAAATATTCAAATTAAAATTTAAGGTGTAAAGAAAAAAAAAAGCCTAACATAAGTATGATGTTAATTTAAGTGTAAAAAATGCAGAAATAGCACTGAGTACCTAACGGGATGAGTCTAAATAAAAATGCAAGTTGTCAGACTCAAACCATGCTTAATGAAACTCAAAAAGTCCCCAAACCTACAAGTTACCACAATGACAATTTCATAAAAAATAATTTAGATTTTATAACATTTTTGGTGTTATTCCATTAACTATCACATTCAGCAATCAGCTGATAAAAAAGTTTGTTGTTATATTGGCACACAAAAGTTTATTATCACTTGTTTCTCTTCACCTTTGACAATAATATATTATTGTCAAAGACGGACACGACGGACGGACGGACGGACGGACGGACGGACGGACGGACGGACGGACGGACGGACGGACGGACGGACGGACGGACGGACGGACGGACGGACGGACGGACGGACGGACGGACGGACGGACGGACGGACGGACGGACGGACGGACGGACGGACGGACGGACAGACAGACAGACAGACAGACAGACAGACATGACGAATCTATAAGGGTTCCGTTTTTTGCCATTTGGCTACGGAACCCTAAAAAAGCAATGCTTACAGTTGTTTGCTTGCTTCACCTATAACCTTGAAGTCAAGGTGAGGAAACTCAACAAGTTATGTATACAATAATGTGTATTGTTGGTGGCAATATGGATGCTTTATCTCCTATCATTTGTCATTCATCATCATCACAATAGGAGATATTTATGAAATATTTGTGTTTGTTGCACTTCTGTGTCAAAAGGAATAGTGAGATATAAAATGCATGATTTGTCTGTATTTGTAAGGATTACCTTGGAAATACTTACTAATGATATTATTATTTCCAAGAATAATAATAGTTCCTAAGGTAAGCCAGGTCAAGTGAGTGAAAAGGAGTGTAAAAGCTAATTATTTATAAATTGTAAAAACACTTATAGTAAAATTACAATTATAATACTTACTGTTAAGCATCAAATTATTATATTTCGTTTTAATTCTATATCTCAGTTGCTCATAGGACACAAAATAAATGACTGTACATGGAAGAGCTAGGACTAGAGTAGGACTTAATCCTGACCATAATGCAGGAACTCCTTCGATTTTGGCTATTTTATAAAACGCATCCTGAAAGCATACAAAGTTAGATCTAAATTTGGATTTATGACATTACCTATTATTTTAAAGAATTAAATGTTTTAGAACATAAATGGGGTAAAGTATAATAGTGTTAAGGTTCCTTCTTCCATAGGTAAATAATCAGTTGTTAAAACAGAAAAAAACAATAAAGAAACTTATATTACCATCGTTCCGCTGAAATGTACTCTTCTGGGCAACCATGGTGAGTCTCCGCATGGACATATGTGTTCCATTAGACCATTGCAATATAAGTAACATTTGTTCGAGAGTAATGCCTTCTGTTGCGCTTGCAACCTTATTTTAACCACATCAAGAGGAGTCACTAAAACAAAGGAACGAAAAGTTATATCACAGAAAATACGCAAATGTTTTTGGAAAAAAAAAACAGAAAGAAAACTTACTGAATAGCGAGGTTATAAGGGCACCGGAACATGCCGATGCCATTTGCTGGAATGGAGTGATACGGAACTGAGGATCATCTTCTCGAATCATGGCATCGGTTTTTTTCACAATTAATTATAAAAATATTCTTCAGCGAAACTCATTCGGATCTTGCCCGTCTATTTACCGTGTTTTTTTCGATTCTTCAATCTGTCTGAACTGTCATTTGATCATTTCGTCTGTCACTGTCATTCTGTCAATGTCACCTATATTTTTTTTTTCCTTATAGGGAAGGCTATAATCTTTCAACCATACTACCTAGTATAGTATAGTATACAGTATAGTATAGTGTAGTATAGTATAGTAGTCTTTCATAATGATATAAGAATACTACGGATGAAAAACATTCTAATATTTTTGCAAGGATCTTATGGACCCTACGGTGTTTTTGTAGTATTTGGCTGCAAATGTATTCATTGCTAAGGTAGTCAACACTAAAATAAAATTCTCAGCTATATTTTATCGCGCCGTCGTTGGTTGTGCAGACAGTTGAGATACAAAAATGCACTAATTTTACATCACAATATCCACTCCTAGTGGATATTGAGATCCATTTACGAATAATTAATACAGCCACTGAATTAACTGAAAAAGTCCCGCCAAAAACTTTTTAAAATCTCTAATATATAAAATCTATTATATAAAATTCTCGTGTCACGGTGTTCGAACTTGAACTCCTCCGAAACGGCTCGACCGTTTCTCATGAAATTTTGTGAGCATATTGAGTAGGTCTGAGAATCGGCCAACATCTATTTTTTTTTTTTTTTTATTTATATGGCAGAACAACGTTTGCCGGCTATCGCGCCGTCGTTGGTTGTGCAGACAGTTGAGATACAAAAATGCACTAATTTTACATCACAATATCCACTCCTAGTGGATATTGAGATCCATTTACGAATAATTAATACAGCCACTGAATTAACTGAAAAAGTCCCGCCAAAAACTTTTTAAAATCTCTAATATATAAAATTCTCGTGTCACGGTGTCCGAACTTGAACTCCTCCGAAACGGCTCGACCGATTCTCATGAAATTTTGTGAGCATATTGAGTAGGTCTGAGAATCGGCCAACATCTATTTTTTTTTTTTTTTTTTTTTTATTTATATGGCAGAACAACGTTTGCCGGCTCAGCTAGTATTTAAAGATAATAATCAAACAAAGATAGAGCAACAGACATGTCGACATCTACCTAGTCGGTGTTACTAGCATATAAAAATTAGATTTGTATTTCTTCCGGAAAATCGATACAGTGTTGAACTGATTAAAATCGACTAACAAACAGTAAAATTTAGAAACATTATACCCTCACACCACAGACGTATAAAGAGTAGCCTCACACCTTCTCATTCATAATCACTATAATCAGTAATAAAAAAACGTGCGTGTAGATTAAATTACGGTTGAACCGAATGAGTCGATTAAATTTAGGTCAAATATTTAGGTTACATCGATAGCTCATGGACATTTTTCGTGTTTCAAGACATTGTGCATTATAACATAAGTATAATATATTAAAACTGTTATTGAAATAATTCAACAATCATTTAATTATCAGCGTGTGCGGTGTGCCTAATCTGTTTCGTCAGTATGTTTTAGTTGACAGTTCTTTGATTAGAATTAGCGTTTTACATAACGCACAATGCTCATCCCTAGTTACTTCAGTCAATTTCACTGCCACATGGATGGAGGGCGTCACTGAAATTATTTAGTACAATTTTTATTATTCGGTAATAAAAACTACACACGAAAGCGGTGCTCTTTTCTGAGGGTTTCAGTCGTGTAGATGAAAAATACTTTTTGAAATGTTTACCACAGCGTCTAAATCTTTATTGTGAGTACCTTTTCATTTATTTTTGGAGTTTTCGGAGTTTATATAACGTGACAGCTGTTTTTTATATCGGATCTATAAACAAATTGTGAGCTACATATAATAAGACGGTCACACATCGACCGTTCGTGAATTCTTAATAATATGTAATAGTAATCGCGCCAGAGGCTCTGGGCAACCATAAAATGCTAAGCGTTTGTAGTGTGCAATTGATTTTCGGTTTTGTTCTCTTGTTTCCCGTGTTCGATATATTTAGTGCCGAGTAGGTAAAGGAAGAGAGTATATAATTGCCGTGATAATTTCAAGGTCTCATTTATACTGTGGCATACCTTTCTGTCACAAATTAAATATTTATTCAACTCGTCACTGAATTTTTCGGGCAGCTAGGATTGTCGTAGGGGCGGAGCTCGTCCTCATTACCCTGCAGCTATCTTATAACATTTCGGCCTGTTATTCTTTGAAATACTGAGTCTAAATTATTTTATCTTCAGATTTCGAAAAAAATATTGGTTTATTGTATGGAAATCAATTACTTTAATGTTTTATAAATAATAACAAAAATGTTGTTAAAAAAATAAAAAAAGTGTTTATGATTTGATTGAGGTTGAGGTTAGCTGTTGTTCTTGGATATGACTTCCAGTTCCATATATCTTGAACCAAATTATTTACTAGAGAAGTCTTATACAAATATATTTTAACAGTGATTTCCTGCATCAGGTTTAGTGTTGTCATTGACATTGTAAAACATATCAGTGCCACCTTATCTGAAGTTTTTGCATCACTTCATATTATCTGATTATCATGTTAACATTTTGATTAGGACTTATTTATTAATTTTTATCAGTTCAAACATCCAACTAATTGTTTCATAATTGTTAAAAACTTTTATTATAATTATGTACACTCAATTTGAATGCTGAATCTGGAAATTTTGTATTCCCCAAATGCCAAATAATATGCCTAGTTAGAGTACTCTATCTGAGGACAAATAAATTTGACACTTATGATATCATAAATTACATTTATAATTATTTTATTTTTCCCCTATTTATGGAGGGAAAGTCTCAAACCTGCATAGTAAAGAAAGAAATAAATATTATTAACTAGTTTTTGCCCGCAGCTTCGCCTATGTAGGTACATAAAATATAACCTATGTCACTCAGGAATAAAGCAGCTTTATATTGGTGAAAAAATCAAAAAAACATGAAAACGAAAAAAAAAAACTTTACCTCTTTATAATATTAGATCTCTCTTTATAATATGAGATCAGCTCACCATAGCCTGCAAGACGCTCCGTGGCACTATTGACGCGCCTGATCTGCTTACTGTGCTAGCGCGTTTCTTTGTCCCAGACAATTACTGCCGCGGCAAAAAGCACAGAATGTTTGCTGTGCCTCAGTGTCGCACTGTTGCCCGTGCGCAGTCTCCAATACCTCGCACTTTGGCTGCACTAAATGATCTCTTGGATTCTTATCCAACAAACGATCTGTTTGCGGATGAATGGAAGATGATTTTATTGGTATGTCAGAAGTACTGTGAGAGGAATTGATGAAAGTACATGTTGTTTTTAACTTAAAGTTTTTGTTTAGTTACTGTAATTGGTTGTTTAACCGTTGTAATTAATTAAATAAATAAATAAATAAATAAATAAATATTAGTGTAGATCATTTAGATATTCTTGTGACAAATAATGTCAAAAACAAGCTACTCTACATATTAAGCTAACAGTAATTTTCAGATTAAATCATTACTAATTTAATATAACTTCACTACTTATAAAGTATGTAAGTATATTTTGTGCAACACTGATTTAACATTAATTAATCAAATAAGGATAATATTCTATATATGTTTGAAAATATACAACACGTAATTTTGTTTGATAATAATATAACAAATTTTCAGTCGACACTAAATTAATGCATGAAAAATCAGAAATATAGTCCTTGTATCTAAACTTGTCTTATTCGACCCTAATGGCCACTTTAAATGTCTTCTGTCAATGGCAATGTGCATTTTAAACATTATTGTTTACATTTATTATTTGAAATTCTTCAACAACAAAAATTACAAGTACTCTCTATTATTAGAAGTCTGTCCCATTATATTGTGAGTTGGCAAAGCCGTTGTGCCTTAAAATACTGTGAGTAGATTGCCAGAATAACAAAATATTTCTCACTAACACTCTTCTGTGTTGATATTTACCAACAATACTTAATTCTTTATCAGTGTTATGTTGTGATTGATTATGTGTACACTGACTTCTAGTCATAATCATATCATCTACTAGAAACTAGATAGGTTTTATCATTAGTTTTATCTATAACCACCTGAATTGGTTTTTACCACCTGTATTGTTAGTAGGTTCCTATTTTGATTTTGTATTTTATAGTCTTGATTCTTCCCTCTCCTGCCACTTTAGCATAGCATAGTCGGCCTTATAATGTTCCCACTGCTGGGACTCAGGCCTTCTTTCTAGGAGAGGGAATGGGCCGTAAACCACCACGCGGGCCCAGTGCGGGTTGATGGATGTCACATGTCTTCGAATTTTTGGTTCTAGGACATGCCGGTTTCCTCACGATGTTTTCCTTCACCGTTTTGAGAGCAGTGCTGATGAAATAAATTACACAAAGTATTGCGCTTGGCTGGGTTTGAATCCACGACCTATAACTCGTAAGTTAGGGCCGTTGCCTTTACTTTAACTTCCTGCCTTTACTTTAACTTCAGCTTAATTTAAGTAGTCAGAAAGAAAAACAAAGAAAAAGCTAATCTTTTATTTTCAATATCTAAATTGCCTTGACAATGGGCCATACGTTACGTCGCAGTGGGTGTGGTAATTACGTAAATTACCTCACACTCGGATAATTTTAAATAATAGATCAATAGGTGTAGATCCATGCCAACAGTCAGCCAGGTGTTCTATAGAATCATTGTATGTTTTATTCATTTGTATGGCGAGGGCACTTGATAGAGGATGCATTTTTCGCATCCTTGCTCACTCGTAATTCGCCATCAATCTCTCGGCACGGTTTTATGTGCGTAGTCCCGTTACACACGCAGTTATTGATAGTTGTGTTCATGATCTCATTTCAGGTGTTCCCCGGACTTAAAATGTTGGTAACTCTCGTGACTCGTCTGAGTATTCTTAAAGCTTTTGCTAAATCGTAATTTATCTCTCTCATTCACTAGGATACAATCCTCGAAAAACTAATAGCTGTGCTAATAGCCAACAACTGTTTTAGTCATATAGATACGGATGACTAGTATCGTACTCGAACGGATCTAGTAAGTCAATAGTGCCTTGCGGCGTCAACCGTAAAATATCTAATTAATTATTCTGAAACTGTAGTACCTACCTACCTCTGCATCTGTAGTACCTACTACTAAATAAAAGACACGGATCTAGAATTGAAATTGTAGACAGCCTCAATATTTTTATTTGGCTCAATATTTCGATAATCTTTTCACGTCGCCAATTTTCCATGTCGATTAGTACATAATGAAAACAGAGTGTAATAGTGTTTATGAAGGTAAAATAAAATAATAATGACACACATAAATTACTATATCCTCCGAGTGGTACCTATCATTTTCTGGGGAAAGAGAACACATCATCATCGTGTCATAATCAAGGCTTGTTCAATGCGACTTAGACAATTACAAGCCTAGGTTTCCTCATGGTGTTTTCCTTGTTCGCCAGTCAGCGATGTAACATTACTAATCTCATTGATATTCCCCAGATTCCCACTGCACCAATCGAAACCCAATCTTGCACCTGAAAAAGAGTTCTTTAACCTTTTCCCAAAAGTAACAGCTACCAGTCAGCTGAATAATAGTATTTTACATGGAGCGTCTTTCTGATCTCCACAACCCAGTAGTTATCCCTGCAATATGCTCCTATTGTATTTTTCCACCGGTAATGTCAAGGCCATACCAGCATCGCGGCCAGCGCCCCCTCTCAAACCCGTTATAATCAACTAGCCAATTATATAACGCGATCATTATAAAAACTAGTTACGGAAAGAGTTAATTGATGTTACAATTTGTTTTTGCACAAGGCTTGTTCAATGTAATAGTAAACTTGAATACCGAAGCTGACATTGAATAGGTTCCTTCCTCAAGTATCGATTACCATTGTTGTATGTTGATATCTAAAGTGTTACGATGTATTATCGATGTTACGGTTTGTATTTTATAAAGCCGTTTTGTATAGCTGCGAGATTTGAGCGTGCTTTTGCGTGTTTATTTTATTTATTCGCTATAGCCGTGATATTGTGATGACGAACACTTGTAAACCGTTTGTCTATGTTCTCATGGTGTCTAATATCTTAATACTATCAAAGCTGATTTTGTGAAGAACATTTGAACTAGAATTTAAATTAGAAATGGTGAATATTTTCGTTTCTGCAAGACAGAGTGTCTACTAATTCAATACTTGCAATGAAAGCTTGCCAAAAAAATTTAAATGATAAATCTGGCGACATGTTTGAGCGGTCTAAAATTTTCTAGGTGCTCGATGATCGAGATATTTGGTTTAAGTCGTCTACATATATCTGAGGTCATGAACCTTATATTTCATTCGCTGATACAGCTTTTTGTTGGCACGGTAGACGGTAACACTGCGTAGAAATCTGGCACCAGTATCAGTAGTAACATTTTAATGTTCGCCTACAATACAATTTAATCGAAATTAATACAATGTTGTATCAAGACAAAAAACTCAAATCAAAATCAAGAGAAACTGACTAAAGGCAGGTTTCTGAATTGAGTATTTTGAGTTAAGTATGTCTTAAACCGTACTTAAATGCCAAATTTTGACAGGTTTGCAGGCTAAAGTAGAGTTTGAGAAATACTTAACTTCAAATGCTTAAATCAGAAATCGGGGATAAGTGACATATCAACGCAGTCGAAACTGTTGGGACTAACAACTTGACATTTTTCACAAGGTTTCCTTTTATGACGGAGGCGAGCGCTAAGAGAGGATTTTCCAAAATTAACCTCATAAAGGAATGAAACGTGGGTCCAAAGTCTGCATAGAGAAACCTACTTTCACGCGGGCGAAGCCGCTGGCAGAAGCTAGTTTCTAATAAAGATGAAATGGATCACATTCAATAACTATGTTTTTTACTCGGTAATGATTTTATATCTCCGCATTGATACAACGTCACAGGTTATTTCATCATGGGTTTCAAACACATATGAATGTAGATAAGCGTAATCCATGTTTCCGACAAAGCTGAAATCGCCAGAGAGGATTTTATCTTTTGTGAGCGTCAACCGAGGCGCAAATGACATACCTACCTCATCGGCAAGTAATCAAATAACTGTCACTACTGTCGATCGTTAGAATTAGAATTATGTCTTTTGTGTTATATGACGGTAGCACGAGCTTTGAACGTGAACCTATTTACACCGTGAAAAATAATTTCAGACAGTAAGTACAGTATAACTTTCTGGCGTCTGTCCTTCATTGGAGCTTTTTGTTCCGTTCCTTTATCGATTATGTTTCAAGTAACTGATTTAAAGGGTCGCGTTTGCTGTCCGAATTTATCTACCCTCAACCAAAGTAGGTTCTTCAAATATAATTATGTATTAATCATCTTTTGGCTTTTACCTATCACTTTTTATAATGGAATCATGTCATTTGTATCTTCTGCATACATTTTATCAATCGTCATATTTATGTTTTCTTTTTAATTCTAGACATTGTCTTTCATTAACCTTTTGACCGCTTAGCATAAGCATACCATATACCATATATTTTCCCGGTGCAGTCTCAATTCACTCAATGGATTTCGTTTATTTGTAGCCTTCAAAACGCACCGTATCGTAAATCGTAATCCATCATTTAATTACAATAGAACGTAATTGTGTCTTATTGCGGTGTCTTTAGTCTTTACTTTCAATTTACTCAATTGGCAAATATTAGTTTAGACTACTTACTTTTGGACTAGTTATCACAAGGTCGATCAAGATATTTCACAGAGTTTGCGCATTACAAGAGACTAGTCTCGATCTATAAGAATCGAGACGAATATCGATTATAACAGACATTAATTTATAGTCCTGTATATTCTTGGAAATGGGTGCTCAGTTGGTAAAAGAATGTCACATACAAACAGGTACAAAGTGATGAATGGATTTCGCAAGTTTCTACCTACTTTCGGTCCAATAATGAAGAGGAAAATGTCGTTAGGGATTTTTGTGAAGGAATGTAACGTGTTTGCTATTAGTGTAGAAGGGATCAAATAAATGATGTATGGTCTGTGTAAAAGAAGCTAGAAAGGGGATAACTACCAAGATCACGATTTGTTGAAGAGTATGGAAGAAGACATTGTTGAATTTAGGTGGCATATTTTTACCATAACTATTTCAATATTTTCAATATGAAAGGCCTTGAAGCACCCCTAATAAATTTCACTTGATATAACTACTGAATTCCTCTCCAGGTCTACGTCACGGAAATCTCCGCCACTGCCCGAGTTTAATGTTCATATATCCAATACAGTTTAGCGGGGTTAGTGAGTCACCGTTCTCATCGGAAGTTCGATGTTATACTATATCGCTCAGTGCTCTGTTGCTATACTTGCTACATATCCTGAGAACCGTAGTTTTCCTCAATTATTAAGAAACAGACGTTCAGAATTTGCTATTGTAAAACTAACATAGAAACTTTATTTTCCTTGTTTTCCGTTTGTGTTGAATTCTAGTAGCTGCTTTAAGCTGCAGCTTCACAAGATCAACACTTGAATCTTAAGTATTGATCTCGACGTTACTCAGACACAATTCTAACGAGTGCTACTCGAGCATTCTTCTGAAATACAATCGTGCGTGAGCGTGATTTAAAATTGGGAAACTGTCTAATTTTTACGACTATTAGAGCCATGGAAGAAGCAAAGAAGTACCGCCGTTAAAATAATTAGGATGAAGGCAAAAAATTAATGACTCCCAGTTTAATTGTCACACACATTACATAAATTGAAAGAGTTTACAACCACGTTTATGAACAAACGGTTTTTCCATTATTGTTTACTATTATTTGTCTGTAAATAGTCATTGACTGATGTTTTTGATTGAGTCACGTCTTATGTTCGGTAATAAATATTTGAATCATGCGACATCGGAACAGTTTATGATTTGCACAGCTTTGATTTATTAGCTTTGACAATACCACAATACATAATCCATCATTGATGATAAATTAACAACGAATACACTTTCTTTTACTTTATTAAATTTAAATCGGTGGTTTATGATTGAAAATTTGTAACCATGAAATCTTATTTAAATTCAGCATTGTTTTTTTAGTTATTCATTAAGTGTTTTTGAGTTTCGTTTTAGTAATTTCTTTAACATTTGAGTCATAAAGATCAAGGACACATGAACTTGATTATGTACATTATGTTGTGAAACTACGTTAATCCAAATTAAAATGAAAATAGCTCTGACGCGATGTTGTCATTTATTTCCCTCAGTGACATGGTTTAGATTAGCGGTAGTTATGTAGATAAAAGGAATTTAAATAGCTCACGACATCGGACATAAAAGCTTTGTTATTTTACTCTAAATTAGTCATTACGATAAAAATAAGATTCAATAATTGCCTATGATGGGCTAGGACATAACATAACAACCTGATTCATAGAGCATTGGATACTAAGCTATGTTTAGGAAAACCGCATTTGCAAAGTGCAATAATACGAAGTACCTAGTTGATGCATACGTATTATATGCTGTAATTGTGTAAAGACATTACGTAACCTCGAACCGCGGTATTATGACGCATTCGTGAATATGTGCAAACGCCGGGAATTCTGACAGGCTGCAGGAAAATGAGCAAATTCTAACGTATTTGGGAAATACGAGAGTAGTTGCCGTTGTAAATAAACATGCGTTTTCCGAAAACGGTTTCTCAAATATTGTAGATAGGTCCTATAAGGGGCTTTAGTTTCAATGTTTTTCAAGCAGAAATTAATAAACGGGTTAGAATTTTCATTGGTATGCAACATGTAAAATAATACCTAAACGTACATCCTGAAAGTAGTATGTTCAGAATTGGTTACTGAATTCGATTTAAGCTATTTTTTTAAATATTTTTATCCTAAAATAATGAAGATTTTTTTTTGGTTAAGAAATTACCTATTATTTTGATAATTTCTCGATAAATCTTCGCTGCGTCACTAGCGTATTTGTGTGTACAATTGTGCATGCATATTGTATAGATACCAATATCGATTAGCGTTAACGTAGCGTCGATTCCCATATTAAATAATATGGAAATCTTAATTGTAGCCGAATGCCTACAATTAATTTCTTTAAAAAAAGTAGTCTTTATTTGTATTTTTCTTAAAATTTCAGTGTTTGAATTATGATTTTAACTTAATTTTCTAATTGGGATACACAGGTATGACGACGTGCATTATTCCAGTTACATATTGTATGATATTGGTTTATATTGTTTCATTTTCAAGCTCTTTATTCTTGTTGCAGATGTTGCTCCCCCGCTATAGGCCCACACAGGGTTCTGGCGGCCATCTTTGCGAGGAGCCCATCCTTAGTAACAGTGCCGACACAAAACCGGGACTACCACGAGGTCACCGGCAACATAATCTGCCCCAATGTTGTCAGAGGAATCGACCACTTGAGGGATCCACGTCTCAATAAGGTGAGAAATGTAGAATCGATAAGTTGCAGTTTAATGGTATATTCGTCACCAGATTTTATTTATTTATTTAGAAGCACTTGTACCTGTAACGTTACGGAGAATGTCCAAGATGTTGTACAATGGAAACCTACAAACTAAAAATACATTTATGAAACGACTAGCTGACCCGGCGAACTTTGTACCCCTTAACACTCACTGAATGTAGTATAATGTTTCGATATAGTTAACCGATTGCGATTGAAAATATGGAGGAATCGCAACATATATAGAGCCACAAGAATGTATTCCCGTAGCTGTAGCACTTGTATTCCCCATATTCTTGTACGCCGCAGAAACGTGGACTTTACGGGAAATAGAGAAGCAGAAGATAGACGCCCTAGAGATGTGGTGCTGGAGGAGAATGCTCGGAGTATCGTGGACTGAATTCCGTACCAACGAGTCTATACTTCGGGAACTCGGCATTAAGCAGCGTTTATCATCTTTGGTACAGTCTCGTATTCTCACCTTTTTTGGTTATTTATGCCACCGAGGGGAAGTGGCTATTGAGCGACTTGTGGTCCAGGGAAAGGTTGAGGGTACCAGGCCACGAGGAAGATCGCCTATGAGGTGGACTGACCAGATTAAAGCGGCATTAAATGGCTCATCATCACTGCACGAATGCACGAGGAAGGCGGCCATCAGAGAGGAGTGGCGGCGTGTTGTGAAGCTTGCCACCAACACCTGAAGTGATGACCACAACCACTCTGTCAATAGTGATATCGACAAGGAAGAAGAACCAATTGCGATGAAACAAAGCCTAAGTAATGTATCAAGTTATTAATGTACTTAAAGTACATTAATTGTGTGTAACTTTTCGGGGGTACAAAGTTCGCCGGGTCAGCTAGTAGTTTAATAAATGTATGTTTAGTATATCTGCATCGATTTCTTACATTTTACGTGATGCGCGCATAACTAAAAAAATCTATAGATTTATTATAATAATACGTATTGTTTGTATAGATAAAAACCTAAAACCATAACATATCCATACACATTGAATAAATAAAAAAAACTAACATAGTAATGCAAATGCGATAAGATTTTAAATCATCCAATCCAGTAAATCTTGATCGGATTATAAACCCTCGATTTATTGTGAACAGATCGTTTCGAGGTACATTAAATTCTATAATACAATGTTTCATAGAGAGAGTTAATAATTTCACGCAATTTATTATAAACTTACGGTGTTTGCAATAATCCGATGACATATTCAAAGTCAAAAGATAGCCTTTGTTTTGTCAATGTTTAAGGCGTTGCAGTTGGGTTTAATTCATTGACAATCTTACAATTGGTGAAATAAAGTACTCAGGTGGATTCATGATCAACTTGCAATATGAGACCCAACTCTGAAACATGAAATAAATTATGTTCGCGTAATTCTACCAGGGAGCACCTATTTTTTATGACTTTTAATTCATCGTCATTCACCCTGCGTAACGCCAAATGCGCTACAAACCATAATTTTGACGACGACCTATTTTTCGAAGCTCTCATTTTGAGTTGATTCAACGGTCGTATACTAACCGTGAGTTGGATATTATTGGGTTTTAGAGCAATTGAAATTGTTGTTCTCAAGTCTTGTAGTTTTATAGGCTTGTGTAAATCCTGGACTACTTAGCTCGTCTACTGTTTAAATTGAACGATACACTGACAATACAATTTTATTAAATTTGTATTATAACTGGACCAAACTGAAATATTTGTTAGCTGTAATTTTGTTAAGTTTTCCCTCGTTTTTCCTTGAAAGTCGTTATTGAACTATCGAGCTAAATGTAAGGGAAAACGTCTGACATTGACTATTTGATTACAATAGCATAATAGCATTGAAATTCGCTTTGTTTTGAAACAGATTTAAATAAAAATACAAAACGAATTTGACGGCACGGTTGACGCATTGGTTGGGTACTGCGTGTTGCTGCGTCGATTCCCGCACGCATAATTATGTGTATGGTCTTCAGTTAGTTGTTCCGGGTGTTTTTGTGTTTTTAAGTTTGCATGTTTGTGAACGCACCCACAATACAGGAGTAGTTCCTAATGTGGGGCAGCATTAGAAAAAAAAATCTAGTTACTGGTGTAGACGTTTTGGCCAGAAATAAGTTTTGGTTTCGTGTTAGCAAAACAATCGATAGTTTAGAAACAAGAAGACACGAATTTATAGGTAGCTAAAACATGAAAACTTCTTTATAGATACAGTACGGTCAAAGTATGTTGGCTACTCTGAAGTTGGCGTTCCGAATTATTGCGCATACTCGAAAAAATACGCAATACGCATTCGCTAATGATTCTTAAAAAGAATTACTGCGCAGCAAATTGTTCGAAGTTCGGAGCGGTCAAGATATTTTAGCCGTACTGTACATGTATCGTAAATCCCAACTGAGTTTTCATAGATATTACTCTCAATTGGGTTATAAAATTACCTTAATGGCGTATATAGTAAAATTACACATGTGCAGATAAGATCCCCTTTTATTGGTCACTTATATAATAGTCAGATTATGCATCATATATTTTTATTTTTTTATAGCCGATTATAGAGAAATACAATTCCAATCGGCATTCTTGCTCAGCTCTGCTGGAATAGATTTGGGGAAGACTTTGCTAAAGGTCACTTTAGCAATGTCTTCTTTAACACGCATTTTAACGATAAGACCGCCCAGTGTTACACCGTATTAATTTTAAGCTCCTACTATCATTTTATTATGGTGTACATACAATAAAGAGAATATCTATCTATCTACCTTTCCGATTTTCTATTTTCCTTGCCAGTACAATTTTTCTCAGACGACTTCACATCATCGTTCTAATTTTAAAGAGTTCCGCTATTCCGCTGTAGAATACAATGATATTTTTTTTTATAGGGTCTAGCTTTCACACTGCAAGAGCGTCAGGCGCTCGGCATCCATGGTCTTTTGGCAGCCAAGTTCAAATCTCAAGAGGAACAGTTAGAGATATGTACCATATCCATTGACAGATATGAGGACAACCTAAACAAATATCTCTACCTCGTCGAGTTACAGGTGACTAAACATGATAAAGGTACCGTTGATTCTGTAAAGCTATTTATAGAAACTGGGTTTTGGATACAGGGTCTGGTATGGGATGTTTAATATACGAATTCTAGGTTTGAATTTTAATGTTTAAAGGATTTGCTGAATTAATGTAGTTTAAAGGGTGGATTTTTTAATTAATAATTGGTTTATTTGGGCAATTGGTGGTGAAAGGAATGTGTAAAAAAGGTGTGAATAATAATCTCGCATTGTTACTCACGATAATGAATCTTTTCAGTTGATTAAGTTTGAAATATATATATTTTTTAATTGCTTTTGCTTTAACCCAAGCAATGAGCAATCAGGCTAATGTTGTTGGCCTTGACCTAAATTCCCTATCGACCCTGCTAAACTTTGGTGTGTACCGGAGTTAAATTGAAGGACATGATTGCAGGGTTTTTAAAGAACTAAATGTTTTTGTGTAGGATTTTATTGGTTTGTATTAATTGTGTATCATATAACAATACCTACCATTCCAAGCTGACCGTTACGATGAAATATAAGTACTTACTTTAATGCCTAGAAATACAATAATGAAGAATTAGAACGTAGGCTGATATGTTTATTTTAATAAATTATCGACTAAATAAAAGAGCCAAAATTTTAACATTAATAAACATTTTTGCAAAGCCACGGAAACGGTTCGCAGCGTACTTTAAACTGTTTGAATGTGCGAAAGAGTTACCGTGGCCCTGATGCAACGAGCAACTGAAGGAACACAGGTGGGTTTAGTAAAAAAAAAGTCTGACACGCCCTCTTGCTCCACCCAGATCGGGAGAAGATATTTGATGATTTACCACCTCAAAAAAAGGGTACTTATCAAAAGGTATTTTGTAATGAAAGTCCCGTAAGTTTTCACGAACGTTATATTTTTTTCTATGTTGGGCGGGATTAGATATGAGTAATCAAACGTATTTAAATCTGATTATTGTGTTTAAATTTAAACCTCCATCGCTCTCAATACGGTGAAGGCACACATCATGAGGAACCAGTATTTCCTAGAACCAAAAATTTAAAGCCAGTTGACAACCACCAATCCGCACTGGACCTGCGTGGTGAATTACGGCCCATACCCTCTCCTAGAGAGAAGGCCTGAGTCCCAGCTGTGGGAACATTATAAAACTGATTATGTCATGCTAAACCTGTATATATATGCTGGATAAACGTCTGATTGGACAATGCGTTATTGCAATTTCTGCATTTAGCTAAAATGAATACAGTTAAGTATGTTCGACGCTAAATATTTTATGTATGCGTCGTTAAAGCTGTTTACCGGATGATTTATCCAATTACAAGTACAACTGGCTGTTTTGAAGTTTGCTGTGCGCTGGATAATTTGGTTAATGGCAACAATTACCTCTGAAGCCTTTGACTGAATGGGATTCATTTATTATTTAACGTTTGCGTTTACTTGATTTACTCTATAAGACGACGGGTTTTGATTTAGTCAAGATATTTTTGAGATTATAACAGATGTAGTTTGTATTTAAATGATTTGAAAGCGAGAAGACAAGTCCCTTGTTATTTTCAATTTGCTGGAACATAATAGTATTTTTTTTAATACAAACGAAAACTGACAAAACCGAGGTACTTACACCCTTTAACCATCAGTCCGTTTCAAAATGCTTAGACTTAGCAATAATTTACTGGCAAGACTACCCTACTATCCAAAATAAACATGGTAATGTTTTTAATAATTTTATTGAATTATTGCAGGACAGAAATGAGAAGTTGTTCTTCAGGCTTCTAGCGGAGAACGTTGAGAAGTATTTGCCGATCGTATACACTCCGACTGTGGGTCTGGCGTGTCAGAAGTTCGGTCTCATTTACAGAAGACCTAGGGGTCTCTTCATCACCATTAACGACAAGGGACATATATTCAACATTATTAAAAATTGGTGAGTGTCTTCAAATATAAATGTTTTTGAAGCCCCAACACAAAAAGAGGGGTGTTTAAGTTTCACCGCAAGTTTACATGTTTATGATCACATCTGCGATTCAGGAGTAATACCTAGTGTGGAAGCAAAGTTTAAAACAAAAAAGAATAAATTGAGAATTGACAGTAGATTGGTTATGGTAGGCATCAGATGAAATTAAAATAAAGTACCTACATTAATTCCAGAGCAACTATGGAGTTTCCTGCAGGTTCTTCTCCTTAGGAAACGAACAATTGGAACCGTCCACTAACTTCTGACGTTTTATAAGTGCCCATGTAGGCCTATTTGAAATAAAAACATTTTGAATTGATTTTTAAAAATAAACAATGAACTGTTTTACACTAGAAAATGTAAAGGATCAAGATAGATGTCGATTAAAGACAGCTTTGTCTTTACTTCTCTTTTTGAAATTAAGATCGCCAATAAATGTAAGATGACCGCTATTTTAAATTTGTTTGGTACTTACCATAGTTTGTTACTAATTTTATAAGTCTCTGAAATGACTATTTTAGTACTATTCATCGTTACATATAATCAAATCATATCTAATATAAATTGTTGTTGTAAATAGAGACCATACTTTTTACATGTTGCGTCTACAGAAACATTCCTTAAACCATTATTATTTAAACAAACTTGTTATAGAAATCGAGATTCCTATTCATTATAGCTATGATAGATTTTATCTAGTTACATAATGCACTAGGTACGTACCTATCAACACACGCACGCGCGTATGCGTACGTATGTTACTGTTTTGGTGCACAATAAGGTTTATTTTCTATTCTATAATGGTATCATTTTTATCATACAACATTTACATACGGATTCAGAGCAAGACTTTCAAGTCGCTTATCTTGAAAAATAATTTGAGTTCTTGAAGGCATTAAGCCAGTCTAAGGTCGACCTGGTTTGACCTAGACTGAGGAAGGTTAGAGAAAATCGATAGATAGCAGGAGCGCATACGTAATGGCATGGTTTTAAATTGCTCAATAAAGATGAAAGTATTGTGGTGTAACGAAGGAGATCGCATGAGTTATTTTTCTTATTAGCTAGCGGACTGGCTAGATAAATATACTTTTAAGAATTTTGCATATTTAGAATAGGTTTGAATAGTGATCGAAAAAAAAAAGAATTGTCGGTTGTTTTTTTTTTTTTAATTGTTATAAACTAGTGCTTGACTGCGATCCCACCTGATGGGAATCAGTGATGCAATCGTTGATGGTGAGGGGCATTAGTTTTTGAGTTGTGAAGTGACTTCACGGAAATGTGATTTTTTTTTGGAGCTGAAAGAAATACATATAAGTTGTTACTGCGACGCGTAGAGTTTGATGTCTTCAAATACACATCCCGGGACTCAAGGCTACCAGGGCTAGTTCCCAACAGTATCATGATCGGTGCTTGACACACAGTGATGAAAGTTAACTGCCTATGTACGAAAATAGCTTCTACACGGATAATATTAAATATGGATAATAAATAAAATAAAGCAACTTAAATATAAATAATAACCTAGCTTCAATACAGTAAGGTTTAAGGCAATCAATGAATAGTAAAAGGTCATAAAATAATTCTTGACTCTACGCTATACGCCCTTCACACCGTCAGAGACAGAAACAGATGGAGGAATATCGTTCGAATGAAACTGATGAAGCAGGGAGGTCACGACCCTCAGCATTGAGGAATACGACGCAAGGAGGAGTAGGATAAAATAAGCCAACTCTTCAAATAATAACACACAACTAAAGGCGGTTTAAAATTATGATTTAGCGATTTGATAATGAAATCTTTCAATTTGTTAACGTTACTTCATTTTGCCATGCAAAGGAACGATAACTGACCCACATTTTGTTGGTAATGAAACAGAGAATAAACTTTGAGGCTTTACCTTTATTACAACTGCTCCGGTTTCGTACTATCCTAAATTTTTGGGCGAACATTCCCTTCAAACCTATTTGTCTAATCGATCGACAGAACTTTTTTTTCTACTGAAATAGACTTACGACATTTACGACACTGAAGGTTAAAAAAGGTAAAAAGTAATCTATCTACATAATAAACTAGCTTTTACCCGCGGCTTCGCTCCAGTCAACTGACTACTCTATTCTGCTCTACCCAACTCTACCCTACTACCATTTTAAAAAATTTTTTTTTTTTCATAAGATCCTTCTCCTGACAATAACAAACAACAAAAAAAAAAGTTGTGAAATCGGTCCAGCTGTTTACGCGTGATGGTGTGACCAAGGGAAATAGGGATTTATTTTTACCCGACTACGGAGGGTTATGATTTTGACAGGCTATGTATGTATGTGAGTATGTTCATCTGTTCCCTCATAGCTCCTAATCTACTTATCGGAACTCGACGTATGAGGTATCGTTAGAACCGTTTTAATTGTCCGCTAAACATAGGCTCGTGACGTGTCACAAAAATCGATATGGCGCCCTCTAGCGGACAAAAAGTAATGCGTTAAAAATAATAATGGAGATAAATACACCGTGTTTCATATCATTTGAAGGGGCTTCACTGATACTTATAAAAAAATATCATCAAAATTCAATGTGGCGCCCTCTAGTTGACAAAAAGTATTGTGTTACAAAAAATAAGATAAATACGACGTCGTGTTGGTATCATTTGTAAGGACTTCACTTGTTCATACCAAAATAAATAGTATAGAAGCACAGTGATTTAAAACCAAAATCTTTCAAATAAAAAAAAGTAAAAAACTAAACCCGACTACAACAAAAAAAAAGACGCTGAAAAAGTATGAAACAAGATTTTCAAGATGCTGAAATAAACAAAGTAACTGGAAAAACAAGAATAGAACAAAAAGAAAAGCCGTAGTCACACGTTATAGGTAGGTAATAATCGAAACACTTTAATAGCGTGTGACTACGGCTTTTCTTTTTGTCCTATTCTTGTATATCCAGTTACTTTGTTTATTTCAGCATCTTGAAAATCTTGTTTCATACTTTTTCAGCGTCTTTTTTTTTGTTGTAGTCGGGTTTTAGTTTTTTACTTTTTTTTTATATATATATAGATGGAGAAAGTGACTGACTGACGTATCAATGCACAACCGAAACTACTGGGACTAGGAGCGTGAAATTTTACACAAGGTTTCCTTTTATGACGAAAATCCTCTCTTAGTGCTCACAAAGCACTAAGAGAGGATTTTCCAAAATGGGGTGAACCTAAGGGGATGAAACGGGGGTCTAAAGTTTGTATAGAGAAACCCTTCATTCGGGCTCAGCCGCTGGCAGACTCTAGTTTAATTATAATTACACTATCTGTCTTCTGCGGTTTCACCCGCGTTGCCTACGTCTTAGGTTACTGCTCCGCTTCCGTGGGTCGTAGAGGGATGTTATATAGCCTATACTATTCGTCATGAACCTGGCTATCCTACACAGAAAGATTATTTCAAATCCGACTGGTAGTTCTAGAGATTAGCGAGTTTAAACAAACAAAATAATTCTTCCACTTTAGTAGATTTACTAACTGTTAAGTATAGACCAAACACACGACGAAAAAATTGCGTGAACCACGCATACTAAAACGTCATAAATATCAAGAAAAGAACGCTCTTGTTCTAGTTTTATGTTCGTTTGGTTTATACCCACCTTTATAAGAACAATGGAAATCCTTCTACTAAAACAAAAAACAACGTTATGTAAATCACAGTAATGGCATTCGATATCGTTATTCATTCCTTATCCTCAACCTATAAAACAATAAAGCAACAATTTCTTTTCATCGACTGAAAATAACTCGATCCTCGGAGCAATGCTTCAACGGTACTCGATCGTATGTAAACAAAGCTTACCGATGAATGAATATCGTAGTACGAGTGTATTGTACCATAATTCACTTGTTTTTACGATCTGCTACGCCTTTGGGAGCTCCTTTAGTATGACACATAACCTTTTTCGATGGGAAGCTATAAATAAACTGGTGTTCGACTGAAACACGATTTACTGCCAAAACCAACACCCTAACCAAATCCACCGAGTCCTCTGTTTCCCAATTTAAAAATAATCTGAAGGGCAGTATGTCACGGAAATTTTGAAAAAAGCGATCAGATTATTTATTGGAGGCGAATGTTGTGAATAGTCTATTTCTTCACGTTTGGTTTGGTAAACGTGGTCAATTTTCCAGCGGCTACTCCACCTATGTCTTATTCAAGGGCATAGTCTACCTGTGTGCCAAGTTTCATTTAAATCCGATCAGCCGTTTGTGTGTGAAGGAGCAACAAACATGCTTTCGCTTTTATAATATTAGTGTAATAACACCAATCTTATTATTAGTCCACAGTTTCTCTCCATTACGAATGTCGGTTAAAGTTACAATATCAAGATGATCTAATAAATAATGCTGAAGTCTAAGAGCGAAAATTGGACAGGCGGGAAATTACGTACAAGCCCATTACAATTTTAGGACTGTCGTGGAGACTGCTTTATGACATTAGAACATTTACAAAAATAAATGATCGTTAAAAAAAGCCTACATTTTTATAAAACCGGTTCTATCTACTTAAGTTACACAATCTTACGACTCTTGCCAAAATTCACACGTTCTACCATTTATTCATTACCATCTTGTATATCATGTTTTATGCAAATAAATGATATTATTGTTATAACTTATATTTATTATGACTAATATTATTTTTTAGGCCTGAACCCGATGTTCGTGCGGTAGTCTTCACTGATGGAGAAAGGATTTTGGGTCTCGGAGACCTTGGTGCTTATGGGATGGGTATTCCTGTAGGAAAGCTGTCCCTGTACACTGCCCTGGCCGGTATCAAGCCCCACCAGTGCCTCCCTATCACTTTGGACGTGGGCACCGACAATGAGGTGCGTAATTTATACACGTTTTTGTAATGTCAAGGCCAAACCGATGTCTATTTTGAGATGTAGTAATTTCCTTATGTTTGGTTTTTTTTTTATGATTGTGTGGATTGGAATTTTAAAATGATGAATGAATAATTCTTTTTTGTGTAAGGAACATAAATTGAAGCTTCCAATTCTATGTTCGAAAAAACATCTCGTTTATTTGCTTTGTAAGAAATTAGAACGAGCAAATATTTTTGAAGAAAACAATCAGTTCATGAGATGTTTACTAAACCATACGATCGATACGCACCTGCGATCAATAAAAGTTTTAAAAAAATATTAAAGAAATAAAAAAATCAAAATACGATCATCGTCTTTGCTTACATTTTCTGAGTAACTAAATAAAGAATTTCAGAATAGTTCGCGTGTAGCAAAAAGCTGAAATCTTAGGAATTTGAACTCTACGCCTTTTGACAAAAGTTTTATTTTACAGGATCTCCTAACGGACCCGTTGTACATTGGTCTCCGCCAGAAGCGCGTACGAGGAAAGGAATACGATGAGTTTATCGATGAATTTATGGAGGCTGTCGTCTTGAGATACGGACAGAATACATTATTACAGGTGAGCTATACCACCTAGTACCTACTATAATTAGAAAGTATAATCTTGGTCTTGGGTTCTTGTGGTGTGAGAGATATAAAGGTAGTATTTTCCTCGTGTGCGTACATTATCAAAACAGGGAAGGCCAAAAAAATATATCTCGCCAGCAGTCTTGTTTTTTTTTGGTCACGCCATAATCAAGGCGGTAAGTCCCCTCTTTGAAGAGTGGCTGAAGAGGCGTCATGGCGTCCTCACCTTCCGCACGACTCAGGTCCTCACCGGACATGGTAAGTTCGGGAGGTTCCTGCACCGGCTCCAGGCGGAAGAAACACCCGGGTGTCACCATTTTGCGGACCGCTCAGAGGACAGGGTGGATGGAGCATACAGTGGAGTTGTGACTCGCTTGGGCAGAGCACCGCCGTGTCCTCGTGGGGGATTGGCGGCGCCGACCTCTCGCGCCGTGCTCTGATACAGACCATAGTTCGGAGCGAGAGGTAATGGGTGGTGGCTGGCTCCTGCGAAGTTGTAATGCTAGCGATGGAAAACACCCGCACGCGTAAGGGAACGGACATCCTCACGCCAGACCCGTGACCCCGACTTCGACAAGCTCGCTGTCTGGTCGTCCGGTAACCGTCCGGATCGATTCCGAGTCGTCGACTGCGCGTAGTGTTCCACGCGCGCCTCAAAGAGATATCAGCAAAACCGTAAGGGCACAGCAAGGCCGAAGCCTACTAGGGCGCAACGCAAAGGGCAACTGAAGGAACATACGTGTGGTTTTAGCCGGTAAAAGTCTGACACGCACTCCCGTTCCGCCCTAGATCGGATATGGTGGATTTCTCACCTTAAAAAATGCAGTCTTTTTCCGAGATGTTTTTATAAGTGTAAAAAAAGAGTATTTACAGTCGCACATACAAAGAAATCTCGGGGCCAATAACAAAAAAAAAACTTAACTATGTCATTATGATGTTTAGTCAATAGTCTAAGTATTACACACGGCACTGTTTGCAAGTATTTTACAGACTCGGAATTATGTATTATATAAAAATATGCAATACATTGTATTGTACAAGGGGAAATGTATCTTAACAGTAGGCGTTCGTAAAAAGTGAACAAGGAAAAGTATGGTTGCTTAAATTTACAACATGATTTCATAGTACTTAAAGCTATATTTTTAACAACTTTTGCCAGAGGTTTCACCTGTGAAAGTCTAAAATTATTATATGGGATTGAATTCGAAATCGATTAAATCTCACCGTAGGCGCGGGTTTGCGGACGGCGAGCAATGGGTAGCTCGCCGTCCGACCGTCCGGTAATCGTCCGGGACCGAGCCCAAGTCGTCGACAGCGCGTACTGTTCATGGGGCCAAGGGTCTGCTTCTGAAAGCAAGACTCGCCCCTGGTATGAAAGGCAACGAAGGAACAGGAGTGGGTTTTTAGTCAGTAATAAAGTCTGACACACCGTCCCGCTCCGCCCAAGTGCGGGGGATGTCATTGGATGATTTTCCTACCGAAAAAAATCTGTTAAGACGATGATCGAAATATAGCAAGCAAGATAAAATATATCCAAACAGGCATAGAATTCCACAGCACACTAATATAATGGTGAGTGTGTGTGTAGGTTTGTTACTTCGGATTTCGATGAAACTAGGTACACAGGTAGACAGTGTCCTAGAATAGCACATACTACTACTACTTTATGAGCAGTGGTGGCCGAGTGGTAACGGCCCCGATTTACGAGTTGTAGGTCGCGGGTTCAAACCCAGCCAGGCGCATTACTTTGTGTAATTTATTTCACCGCCACTGCTCTCAAAACGGTGAAGGAACAACATCGTGAGGAAACCGGCATGTCCTAGAACCAAAAAATTCGAAGACATGTGACATTCACCAACCCGCACTGGGCCCGCATGGTGGATTACGGCCCATTCCCTCTCCCAGAGAGGACGCCTGAGTCCCAGCAGTGGGAACATTAAAAGGCTGATTATGCTTTTTATGTTTATAAAAATTAAATCACAACGTGACGATTTCTTTGAGGCCCCGGCCAATGAATTGGCCACGGCCCTCAGATGGTAAGGTAGTTACGGCACTGGCTACATTCACAGAACTGCGGTACTTTGTCTGAGGCCGACGCTGTTCTTGTATCAACATTGATTATACTACATGTGGATACGTATAACCGTAACCACTTTGTTTTGAAACCATCCAATGAATTGGCCACGGGCCTCAGATGGTAAGGTAGTTACGCCACTGCCTACATTCACAGAACTGCGGTACTTTGTCTAAGGCGGACGCTGTTCTTGTATCAACATTGATTATACTACATGTGGATACGTATAACCGTAACCACTTTGTTTTGAAACCATCCAATGAATTGGCCACGGGCCTCAGATGGTAAGGTAGTTATGCCACTGGCTACATTCACAGAACTGCGGTACTTTGTCTGAGGCCGACGCTGTTCTTGTATCAACATCGATTTTACTACATGTGAATACGTATAACCGTAACCACTTTGTTTTGAAACCATCCAATGAATTGGCCACGGGCCTCAGATGGTAAGGTAGTTACGCCACTGCCTACATTCACAGAACTGCGGTACTTTGTCTGAGGCCGACGCTGTTCTTGTATCAACATCGATTTTACTACATGTGAATACGTATAACCGTAACCACTTTGTTTTGAAACCATGAAATGGCATGCAAAACAGCCAGTCAAATCGTTTAAAAGCATTTTAGTTTTATTAATAGAACATTGCACACATATTGTTTTTATCAAATCATTATCATGCAATTGAGTTATCTTTGCACATATTAATAATAATTATCCTTGATTTAAATCAATTATTGAATCAGTAATATTATTTACGTACCTAAATTCCTTATCGAATTGAGACGTCTACAATGCATTATGTTAAGATAAGATAATGTAAGTAACACAGTGTGTTCCGTTCAATTTTCTTTTCCCTTTCCGATTATAATTTAGGTGTCTTCAAGGCTAAGAGTGAAATAGGCTTTTAATAAACTAGTGCGATTCACCAACAACGATTGCACTAGTTTATATCATTTAAAAAAATATCCAGTTAATATTAAAAACACAAATGTGCTTGAGGTCTTTTTTTTAATCCATTACTAGGCTAGGACCTCTACGGCTGAGGAATTGTTCGAAGGACTTCCCGCGGCCCAGGAACGCAAAGGGCAATTAAAGGAACATTTGTGGGTTATTGTCAGTAAAAGTCTGACATTATCCCACTCTCCACCCAGGTGAGAAGAGTCATTTGATGATTTCCCACTATATTTATATATTATATATATGTATATCAATATTTCCCACTGAAAGTAAGACTGTCCACTGTATATTTTTCTACATAGAGCTACATCTCCGTCCATACATTTAGAGAATACTGGTTGTCGTGTGTTTTCCTTAACATAGTAAATATTTTGCATTTTTTTTTTCAATCCGATTTCGAATCACCACCCTACATTCCATTTGAAATATAACGTCAAATCGTTTTAGAGAGAATAACCGGTGACCGTCGGAAAGTGATCGATAACATTTCCGTTTTAATCATTTTTGCACACGGAACACCAAACATGTACGGAAATCGTCTAGATGCAGACTGCACACGATATTAGGCCGTGTGTATTTTGCACACAGACGGAACAATCAGAGTAGGCACGTTAAATAATGTAATCTTATCCGATAAACCGTATAATCGTCTAGAATTGAACGATATTTGACAGCATCTGGTGATTTACAAATAAAGCCGATAACGCACCGATATGTTTGCAGTTATTGACTTAGATTTATCACTATCACATCCAGTATAATTATTCAGATAAGACATTTTAAACCTAAAAAAACTTTCTATCAATATGCAATCACTATAAGACTAGCTTCAGTGGGTTTACTCGCGCAAAAGTTGAAAATTATCCCAAGGGAACGTACTCACGATCCCTACATAGGTTACACACTTATGTAACCTATGTCCTATTTCAGGACATGGCAACAGACAGTTACTGTCTCATCTATCTATAGGTATATAATTATAAAAGAAAGTCGTGTTAGTTACACTATTTATAACTCAAGAACGGCTGAACCGATTTGGCTGAAAGTTGGTGGGGAGGTAGCTTAGAACCAAGAGATTGACATAGGATACTTTTTTTTTTGTGTAGGGTAGAGTAGGGTAGAGTAGGGTAGAGTAAGGTAGAGTAGGGTAGAGTAGGGTAGAGTAGGGTAGAGTAGGGTAGAGTAGGGTAGAGTAGGGTAGAGTAGGGTAGAGTAGGGTAGGTAGAGTAGGGTAGAGTAGGGTAGAGTAGGGTAGAGTAGGATAGAGTTGGGTGGAGTAGTCAGTTGACGTGAGCGAAGCCGCGGGCAAAAGCTAGTTTTTAATAGATATTAGTATGGATCATATTCATGTTATAGGTATATTATCTACACAACGTTAGTTTGAGTATATGCGAAACCCGAAACACGTGTCTAGTATTTTTATGTAAAGTATCTGTGTACTAAATTTCATAACTGTATCATGAAAAATCACAAAGTTATAAGCTTGTTATGTTACCTGGTTGTGCGCACAAATACATGGTCACCGGGCCATCCGGGCGACTGAGGGGTTGTTTTGCTCTCGTACCCAGGTGTGGGCTGGCACCTTATGCCCGATATGAGCGGCCATGACCTATATTTTACTTAGTATTGGTGGTGTCCAACTTGTGACCTGTATTAAATATTTTTGGGAAAAAATATAACATGATGTAAAAATTATTGGAATCGATTCAGTCACTGATTCAAAAATCTATTATCTAAAAATAATGTTGTATTTATAAGTACTTTTTCAGTTTACACCTTCTTTTCCAATCGTGTTTTAGAAATGCTTTCGTGAAGAGCATTTATCATGTTAAACATCGTATCATGAAACAGATTTGAGCAGTTGTGTTAAATAACTTCACAACAAATGTAATCTCATATTTCCCAAGGAAAACAAGTTATATAATATCTTTCTTTGGGTACGAGAATTCATTATCTTTTCAAATATTACTGACAACTGTTTTTATTATTCTCTAATATACTTTTTTTTTGTGTTGTTTGCTTGTACGAAATGTTTTAGTCCAAAATATCTATTATCTTATATCTAATATACTCGTACTAGCTTCTGCCAGCGGCTTCGCTCGCGTGAAAGTCGGTTTCTGAAATACAAACTTTGAACCCCAGCTTCATCGCCTTAGGGGGTGAATTCTGGAAAATCCTCTCTTAGTGCTCGTCTACGTCATAAAATAAAGCTCCTAAAGTCCTAGTAGTGTTGGTTGTGCGTTGATAAGTCTGTCAGTCAGTTTCTCCCTTTATATATTTAGATAATAAATATGTAATTTATTTCAAGTTTTATTGCCTCACAAAAAATAATTTAACACAATAGTCACAGTTAAAATGAATAAGAATTTAAATCACAATATGGACAATAAATAAAATACAATGAAATACATCTCAATAAGGACATTTTCAAGAACAATTTATGATTTTTTTATTGTTTTGTAGATAATGCGTACTTAACAATGAACATAAATAGAATCCAAAGTAAAGTGCCCGGAACACTAGTCGATTTACCACGTCGAATAGCAATGCTGATTCGTTGGCCAAAGAAAAGCCCCAGCCCTTTGGTCACGTGAAGAGTCGACAAGCTGTTTGCTGATATCCTGAACAACTCGATAATGATATGATCACGATTATGATATAAGTGTCTTAGCAATACCAAGGTGTCTAATGACGTCACACAGTACTGATCTCATTGATACTGGCTGACACATCTATGGCTTCGCACCTTCCTAATCAGCTGATTCTTACATCAATGTCACGGTCATAGACTGTAGATAAAATTTCTTTGTTAATCTTTAAATAAAAATAATCTAAGTAGTTTTTCTGTGTATTTTTAGTTATTGTCATATTGGTTTACTAGGATGATCCTCTGCTGCATATATATTTATAGGTCTTTTCATTACGTCATATTTTTTCCGTTTCTCTAGTACTTCGACTAAATTATTTTTCATTTAGTAAAGCCCATTTCGGACGTACTTTGATATATTATAGCTCAATCGAAGATTAAATTATATACATCTATACCTACATAGTGTAGTACGCACAAATTAATTTGCATAAATGGTTATACAAATTAAACTGTGCGTCCAAAGCGTAGTGACGTATCACTTAGCCAACACCTGATGATTCAGTTATTTAAGTTTCGGTATTTCTCGGTAGTATGTAGTACGCAGTTACACCACTATAAACCTGTATTTCACCTTGTCTTACCTCATTCGGAAATAGACGTTCGATTTGAGGTGTAATTTATGACATTAATATTTAACTTGAGTAATGGGTAAACTCACTGCCTACTAATAGAACCCACTGACCCAAAATTGTGTGAAAAGGGAGATGTAAGCCTATTTTGGTGTAGTACAAGGTAAACGGTGGGACAAAATAGGCTAGATATTCAGACTATTTTCGCGGCCTTCACCAGGTCATAGGCCCATTTTAAGGTATGCCTATGTCCAACAGTAGATGTCTTTCAGCTGAAATTATGATGATGTCCATGCAAATATGTCTATGTGTGTGTGTATGTCGTAGCCGTCCATGATAAGGACGAGCCACATTAGGTTAGTTTTGAGATGGCCATTTCAAGAAGTGGCCAAACAATATATGAAATGGCCAATTCTACGATATGGCTATGACGTATACATGTTTCATTTGACACACACGAATAATAAGAGAAAGCAACTGATTCGTTATTTTGTAATGTCAGTGTGTCCTTGAGACGCATTTAAGAGATTATATAATTTATAGCTCATCGAAACGGTTGAAGGTCAAGGTAAAAGTCAACACGTGTAAAGATTGGGGGTCAATGCTCCGTATGTTACAGAACAGAAATATTTAAAGATGCCAGCATTTTGTTTTATTGCGTTTGTGTTTATGTTCGGGCTACAAACCGTCCAGGTTTTGAGGGGCCCAGTCCCAGGGCATTCTAAGCGGCTACTGCGGTTGGCCAGACAAAATCTAAATCTAAATCTTGAATTAGAATCTATTTCAAGACTTTGGCATAGAGTTTAGTGCCGACATATATACGCCATTTTTTTTTTAAAGATCGGAAATCATCTAAGTACTTTTCTCGCACTAAGGCGGATCGGGAGGGCGTGTCAGACTTTTACTGACTAAAACCACACCTATATTCCTTCATTTGCCCTTTGCGTCCCAGGATCACGAGTAACCCTTTCAGAAGTCAACCGATGGCCTCCCTGCTGGACCCCTACGATTTTGCAGATATCGCCGTCGTCTACTCGGGCTCGTTCCGGACGGTTACTGGCCAGCCGGACGGTGAGCAAGCCATTGCTCGTCATCCGCAAGCCCACACCTGCGGTGGATACATACGCCATTGCAATTAGCGTTAGAACGGAAGAATTTCTTAGGGTAATGCCAAGTTTTTATGTTGCGACGTCGCACTGCTTTTTATGATTGTGTTACAACTTATGCGAGAGCGACTATATGTTATACATACGTTGTATGCTCATAATATACTGTGCACAGTTTATTACGTTGAGCTCTGTTTATTACATAAATGGGTAAGCGTGACTAAACGCACATTGTTTAGCGGTTAACAACGCGAGTTGAGCGTATTAATGTTGATGCTTAACATTTTCTGTCAGCACAGACATTAGGTTCAATAATGAACCTTATTACTAGTGTGTTTAATTACGTTTTTTAAAAACATGACAAGTCCTTTGAAGCGTCCATTAAATCAAAATATTTTGAGAAAGAAAAAAATCTGCTCTGACTTCTTTTGGTGTCCTTATTTCGTGCCAGTAATGATTTCGATGATGATTTGCGGGGCCTGTCAAAGACAATAGATTCAAGTTTTATCGCATTTCAATACTATTAGCATGGTTAAACAATTCACACATCGTATTAGGTATTTATATTGTTTTCAAACTTGTTTTAATGTATGACTGAATGAAAACTTGTTATAACATTGACTCATTAACTTATATTTGCATTAGACATTGGTCGTTATGTAGATTATAATATAGGAGAATATTTTCAGTGCCATATTAATTTTGCATTTAATTAGACTTGACCTTTTCATTAACTCTTGGTATGGACCCCAGTGCGCGCAAGTCTGCCTCGCACTTTTAAGGGCCTATTACACTACTCGATATTCAGACAGTCTTAGTCGATGTCGCGTAGTGTAATAGGCCCTTTACCTTTTTGGAAGCAGTCATCGTATAGCTTCAATTTACATTACCTAGAAAAATAATTTCCACAATCTTGGAAAAACTGACTCGCCACATCCAAGAACTTTAAAATTTATGATTATAATGATTATTATTATTATTATTTTAATTTAAGAAATTATAATAAAGGACGACAATGTCCCACTCATAAGGTGCTTAGAGTAAAATATCTTAGTCAAAAACTATCTCTCAAGATACAGGTAGCCCTAGTTTGAAAGAAAAGATTCATGAAATTAATTGTTACAGTTCATAGAGTATAGTTGCTAAATATATAATTAATATATTATTCAATACCACCATTATGCACAAACGAATGTAAAATTTTTGTTTTGTGCTAATAAAACCATTTTGCATCTTTGTTTATTATTATTTGGTGTGAAAGTTTTTATCAAAACCTTACAGAACTAAATATCTATTATCATATTTTATCATCTTTCAGTAGCTGTTAATAATAAGTTGTATTTTCCTTACCCCCAGTTCGAAGACTTCGCCCTAGCAAACGCTGGCCGTTTGCTAATGAAGTACCGTAACAAGTACTGCACCTTCAACGACGACATCCAAGGTACGGCCAGCGTGGCCGTCGCTGGTCTAATGGCAGCCATCAGGTTCACCAAGAGGAAGCTCAGTGAAAACATCTATTTATTCCTGGGAGCGGGTTCTGTGAGTATTGTAACTTGTTTATTGTGAAACAAATGAATAGCGATATGTTAGAACAGGGATGGCGAACCCTTATTGGAGAATGTCTAAGTACATAAAAAAAAATTAAGGTGGTATGACGTGCCGCCAAAGAATCTTGACTTTGCAATTTAATAGAAAAACTTTGCAACTAAATACTATTAACTCTTAATTTGCATCCCGAAATTCGTATAGCGTAGGTAATGTTTACAGTTGTTTGTTTATTTAATAAAATGAAAGAGAAAATTTGTGTCATTACGGTAGTATCAAATCACCACCCATACACACACTGGCGTGCCAACACTGGCACGCGTGCCATAGGTTCGCCATCCCTGTGTTAGAAAAATTTAAAATGTTTTGTGTACAAGATTAGGCAACCGGTAAGGATGTACATACCCGCAGTTGTAGATGAAAATCGCCGGGTGTTTTTTTTGCACTTGAGAATTATACATCATACTGGGATTTGCCAAGTGAAGTAAGGCATATCTAAATGATGTATACCTACCTACCCTTATCCTGAAGCGTGTAGGGTTCATTCATAAGAAACGCTTGACAATTGGCTTAAATAAATATGAGACGTTTACGTTACTCAGCAAAGTAAAGTGAAAATACGAGCTTTGAATTTAGCCATGGGCTGTCTAGCATGGTCAGTCTTGACGGTCAATATTATTGACACTGGTTTATTTTAACTTTATGCAACATAGCATAGCATACCATATCATAATCAGCCTTTTAATGTTCCCACTGCTGGGACTCAGGCCTCCTCTCTCTAGGAGAGGGAATGGGCCGTAATCCACCACGCGGGCCCAGTGCGGGTTGGTTTATGTAACATAAATGATACAAATCATTCCTCAACTGTTTCTACAATAATTTCTTTTTTAAATCTTTTTTTTTAATTGGTATAAACCCGTGCTTGACTGCGATCCCACATGATGAGCAGTGATGCAATCGTTGATGGTGTATCGCACTAGTTTATTAAGAGCTAATTCACTCTAGCCTTGAAGACACCTAAATTATAATCGGACAGGAAGACCGCAGCGGGTAAATTGTTCCAGTCCTTCGATATACGCGGTAAAAGGGCGCCTATAAATGAGCCGCCTATAATTATTCCACGTAAATAACAAAGATTTTATTTGACGAAGCGAAACGCTTCGCTACCGCTTAATCCGGACCGTAGAAGTTTCAACAACGCAACGTAAGGGTGGATGCTCGTCTTAGTCGCCGTACGATCATAGTACAGGCTGGATTTTGAAGTTTATTTTTTTTTAGGCTTCCAACGGCATCGCCTCCTTGACGGTAGCCGCCATGGTAACCGAAGGTCTGACGGAGAAACAGGCTCGAGAGCGAGTGTTCATGTTCGATATCGATGGTTTACTGTCTACCCGACGTGAGGGCGGAGTGCCCGAACATGCGAAAGCCTTCGGCAAGGATGTCGAACCCGAAAAGGACTTCGAAGCTTGCGTTGCGAAGATAAAACCTAGCTGTCTTATTGGTGAGTTAATGTCCATTGAAATATTGTTTTCCGATGTTAAGAAAATAATAACTTTATGTAGTGTTTTTTAATTGTTTGGGAAATAATCAGACTTCACTTGCTCTGAGTGAAAGAGGTGCGTCAGATTTTTTTTGACTGAACGAACACGAGTGGGTACCGATGTTCCTTCAGATGCCCTTTGCGTTTTAGTAACGCGGTGAAAATCACAAAGTGTTAAAAAGCTGATTGAAAAATATTTATGATTTTCAATTAATTAATGTATTGAAAATCTAATCGCAGCGAGTCTTAAAGCCTTTAAAAACATTTTTAAAGGCTTTAAGATTCGCTGCGGTAAATCCCAACAGGCTAAGGACACGTGTAGGCGTTTGAAACAAAACGTCTTCAGTAAATTCACATACTAACATTTAAATTATTATGTTAGCTGGGTACTAGAATACATTATTTTGCGTTACAGGTTGCTCGACGGTCGGTGGCGCGTTCACACCGAAAGTCCTTCAACAGATGGCCAAGAACACTGAACGACCCATCATCTTCGCGCTCTCAAACCCCACTAGTAAAGCCGAGTGCACCGCGCAAGCTGCCTATGACAATACAGAGGTATGTTTTACAATGTTTTATGTTTAACTATCATTTCATCTTCGGCTCATCTCGTGACCGTGCATTTTTCTGGAATAAAATCTTATGGTACCCAGCCAGCCAATTTATTTACCTTTTACAAACATATAATTTTAGTTTTCATGTATGGTCCTAATCATTATTTGTAAATCCTAATTATTTGCAGTGTAGGGCGTGCCACTACTTTATAATCAGATTACAATTAACGATTAAAAGTAGTTAACTACATGTAGTTATGATTACATGTAACTACAGTAATCAAACTAACGAAGTAGTTGTTAATTTGATTGCTGTAATCTAGTAGTTATAATTCCTGATTATTTCAGTACTAAGAACTTATATTATGGAATTAAATACACTTGTAATGTATTGGAATTATTGATTTATCAAATATGAATCTGGCTCTAAAATTAATTTAAAAAAATTGAATACCAGGCTTAAAGTCGTAGATGATTATGTACTTATATTACATAATCATCTTCATTTTCATTACATCATCCCTTCAAACCTTATAATATTGCGTTGATTGACAAATAATCAAAAAATCAACCTTTAAATGTGTAGTTATAAAAAGTAATCTCGTAATCGTGATTGCCAGTTCTACAATTTGTAGTTAGTAATTAAAATGTTTAACTACTTTTTACGATTACTTAATATAATTTAGATTTATGATTACTAACTATAATATGTAGGAGTGTTTCTATAATCTAGTCCCGTGTCAAGTCCAAGTCGACGGAGGCCCCCTTTTTTTCTGCCCCCGTTTTTCTGCCATGCGTCCTTTTTTCTGTCTTATCATTTTAAACATTTAACCTTGAGATTATGGTCATGACCTTGAGGTCAAGGTCATTCACCTTGGGTGTCCCAGACGTTTCCCATCATTTTATACATTTGACCTTGAGGTCAAGGTCATTGACTCTGGGTGTCCCAGGCGTTTCCCGACGTTTTAGACATTTGACCTTAACCTCAAGGTCATTAAGATTGAGGTCAAGGTCACATGCAGTGTCCCCCGATTGTTTCCCCACCCTTCTACTCCCACATCCCACCGGATCCCGAAGGCTAGGGTTATTTTTGTGTGAAAGTCTTTTTTCCTCAGTGCCCCGTTTCGTACACTCCAACCGAATAACGTTCAAACACGTTACGTTTCATAAAAATATAAAACTCTAACGATATCTACTTGCAAAGTAAAGTCATCCGCATCAGCCTTGACTTTCATGTTTCATCAGAAACATTTACTGATCTATTCATGAATATATGAACGCCTTTATTAGGATAGCAGCTGGTTGAGCTGCACAAGTGTTTAACAAACTCTACACTGTTCTCTAAATTGTAACTTGCAGGGCCGCTGTATCTTCGCATCAGGCTCTCCGTTCCCCCCCGTCAAGTACAACGGCAAGGAGTACCACACGGGACAAGGCAACAACTCGTACATCTTCCCTGGAGTGGCTCTCGGCGTCATCGCTACCGCTACCCATCACATACCCGAGGGCATGTTCCTGACGGCCGCTAGGGTATGTAAACCTGGTATATAATAAAGAAAAAAGTCGTTTATAAGGCCAAAAATAAATTAAAAATCTATGAGGTTGTCAAATTATTGTGAAAGTAACACTGAAACAAACTTAAAGACCTATAAACTAGACTATGATGTAGACAATAACGTCAAATCATAGAAGAATATGGAATTAGTATCTGTGATGGTATTTTTAGCTATTAATATTTGGGCTGGGTCAGTGCACGCATTTGACGCAGTTGTATGCAATTTGTTGACTTTTCTTTAACTCATCGATTGATTATTTAAGACCTTTTTCATTAGAAATGTTTACTCAAAAATCCTATGTGCCTAACCTGCTTTTACACAATAACAACTTATTAATATTATTGCAGACTTTAGCCCAGAACGTCAGCGAAAAGGACTTCGAAATCGGGCGCATTTACCCGTCGCTTTCGGCAATTAGAGACATTTCTGTCAATATCGCATTCGAAGTCGCAAAGATGGCCTACGAGGAAGGTACGTAATTTACACATAAACAGGCATTTTAAAAGAAAGCTAAGCGTATAATAATAGCATTGGGATTGAGCTGATAGCAAACATCAAACTGCCTAGCTTCTTCTATGCTAGCCTATTCTATTCAGTATTTTACATGGAGTGACTGATTATCTGACTTCCACAACCAAGTAACTGGGTAACACTAACCCCTTGGCAAGAATGGTGTAAGATATTCTGGTTCTGACTGACTGATGTACAAACGATAAGCCTGCCGCGACCAATGGTAATATAGACAAGCGTTTTGGGACCTGCCTTTTAACTGAGTTCATGCCTGAGGTAACCAAGTGGTGCGGGCTAGACCGATCGTCAGTGGCCTAATGACTGAGCTCTTGCCATAGACTATACACTATAAACAGAGATAGATGCGCATCTCCGATTCAGAAAAATGGAACGGTGTTTGTATCCGTAATCACCAGGTAGCGCTTTTAGTGTCCAAAAAATCCTATAGGTGGCGCTTTTAGTACCATAAAACTCTTATAGATGGCGTTAATATTATTTTATTTACTTATAAATAGTAAAACTAAGAATTTGATCAAATAAAAGACCTGTTTAATTATAAACATTTATTGAGTTAAATACAATCGTTTTTACAAACTTTTATGTGAACAATTTGATTCAAGATAGCGAAGACAAAAAATTAAATTAGCTTAACCAGGCTTCATTTTTTTCTTCTTTTTAAATAATATTGTAATGCCTGTTGTTTGACTAGGTCATTCTTATCAAATTTTGATAATTTTCCGTTTAAAATTCTATTAACTCCCTTACACCAACTGTGAATAATCAAATTTATTGCGAGATTATTAATTAAATCAATCAAACCATCTTTGTGTTGTTTACAAGAAATAATTTGGTAATCACATGCACAATTTAATAACAGCTTAATTTTTTTATTAATGAACGTTGATTCTGGGCTATCACGTAAACATGCAACAATTACATAGAAGATATCGGTCATTAAATCAACAAATCTTTTACTGGGGTGAAATAGAGAATGTTTTGTATAATCAATTTCATAATTAAATGATTGCATATCAACTTCAGATCTACATAAATCACGCATGCAATATTTACAATTCCTAAAAATCTTTGATTTACATTTTTTAATCACATAACCAGTAACATATTTTTTAGCTTCAGCATACACCAATTTATCATTACTTTTAATTTCACCCATCACCTTTAATAAACAATCTATATCACATACAAAATCATCACTATCAGAATCAGTCGGTTTTTTATAATTCAATAGATTCGCCATTGATTTAAATGCATTATTGTCATCACTTTCACAATTGGCTCGTGGGGAATGTAATGAATTAAAATTATTAATAATCAAAGTTTTAAAAGCATTACAAAATTGATTACATGTAGGATTAACATTTCTAATTCCATTACTTCTAATACCACTAAAGAAATTTTCCAAAGGATCTTGATTGAAGCTACGGGTGATTAAATTTTTTATATCATGCTGCATAATCAAATAATGCCACATTTCTTTAAAAGTTATCATATTCTGGATCCAATTTTTAACAGAAGGAATGGATTCATACTTGATTGACTCACGTCCATTTTTTCTAACTACTGATTTAAATTTGATTGATTCTAAAATCGGAATCATATCATCCCACAGTTGGAAATGAGGAGAGTTATTTTTTAAGCATTCTTTGTACGGCTTATCTGATGATTTGTAAGAATGACCATTAAATGTGTCAAACAACTTATCAAATATTAATAAAAAATCTGCAGTCCCCTTGCATTCTTCTGGAAGCACTTTGTGTCCTAAAACAATAAACAATTTTTAATATTAGTTATAATCAATGATTTGAATGAATATATAAATGTATAAGGTAAAAATAATATAAAATACAATAAACATATAAAATAAAATAATAATATATAAAAAAAAATATAAAAATAAATATATAAGGTAAAAATAGTTATTGTTGCTATCACAGTTATTTTAACATCATCATATTCAACTCCTTATTATGAAGTGCCTATTTTTAACCGTGTTCAAAGGAGGATAAAAGGAGGAGGTTATGTGTTCGGCAGTATGCATTTTTTATTTATGTATTATCACCGATTTCTCGATTAATTATGGTGCGATTTTGATTTTTGTTTATTTTTTTTATTGAAAGTTTATACTCCCGGAATTGGTCCCATATAAATAATGTTATGATCTGACGATGAACTTCGAAGATGTGTAATGGAGCTTGAAAATTGCTTTGTTTTTAAGGATCTGTTTCTAAAGTAATACACACTAAAAACAGATTACTACATCTTCGATGTTTTTTATCAACAGAAGAAGATAAAAGTAGGTACTTACTTGCTAGAAATCTCATCGCACTTGATACCCTCTGACTGAAAACTTGTGCAGCATATTTAACTTTCATCTTCGGTATTTTATCTTTCATGACGTGCATTTCGGTTAATTTGTTCACTAGTCTGATTTCATCGTCTCCTTCGTCTAAATCCAGTAAAAGCTTTAAATGATCCCATTTAGCCCATTTTGTTTCGCCATTTTGCACAAATTGTGCATCTTTCGTTAACAAATTGTTGCGAACTCCCTTTAGTAGGTGAGGAGTATCAAATAAGGGGAAAACTTTATTGCCATCTATTTCAAAGGCATTTGATTCGTATGTTCCCCCCTGTTGCAAATATTTTTTTCTTGTTTCCTCCTGAAGCATCTTTATAACCTTAGTGTTAGATGCCGCTTGGTCACAAATGGTGGCCACAACTCTAAACCCAATAGCTTCTAATCGCTTTATGGCTTCTATTAAAATGTTTTTTAAATCAAATGCCTTTGTACTACTTTTGCAAAATGTGAAACACGGGGCCTGTTTGCTTTTACTTTTGATTCCTTTTATCATTAATACTAGTGCATGATCAGCCAGAGTCTTATTTCTTTTGTTCCCCATGTCTTCAAATCCAATGATTTGGCCAGTTGCTGCATTATACTCTACTCCTGGAGCTAAAGAAATTTCATCAAATAGGAGCGTGACCAGTTTTTTTTCTGCAGGCAAACTTTGAGCAACACTTCTTAACTCGTTCATTATTGCTTCATTTATGCCAGGCTTAACAGAGAAATTGCTGAGCATGTTTTGAAGGCATCGTTTTGAAGGAAGCACAAATAATTTCTTCATTAATTGGTAAGCTTTTGGGCTTTGCTTCAAAATTGTCAAGGACATAATTTTCTCATCCACAGTAAATCTTCTACCTTTTGGTTTTTTGAGGCTTTTGAGCTGCAGTTTAGTGAAAGTTTGTATGTCTTGTGGTAATTTATCTATCACAGACAGAAATGAATTTGATAGCGACAATTTTTTTGCAGCTCGTATTTTATTTTTTTGGGAGTTGTATTTTTTGGATATCTTTTCTAATTTATTCTTCAGTTTATTAATAAGTTTATTTTCTGGATTTGTTTTGGGCCTTTTATGTTTCCGGACACCTGAAATTAATCATTTTCTATTTTAGTTATACATTAAAATAATAATGTTACTGCCTGACATTTATTTATAAATAGATGTAAATACAAATTACAGTTGGTCAAAAACTGTAGTCACTAATCTATAATAGTTATATTAAACAGTGCTTATTTCTGGTGATATATACATTTTTTTTTTATTTGTTTGGGAAAACAAACGGTGGTAAATTACAATTTTACAGTAAACAATACAATAAATAAATAAAAATGAGATAAATGCTTAACCAACGACATTGACATATTAACGTTCAGAGTAAATATATTATTATTTGGGTGTATTGAGACTGCAGTAAACCTGCTTCAAGATATAATGATAAACCTTCAGAGTAAATTTATATATTATTATTAGGGTGTATTGAGACTGCAGTAAACCTGCTTCGAGATACAATGATATAAAATAGGTCAACTGCCATAACAGTAACAGTTTACATAGTATTAATAACATGTTAGGTGTCATGTCAGACAATGAAGATTCCTTTCAAGCTGTGTCAGATTATAGTGATAAATTAATCCGCTGTATATAGATGGTACCTATAGAGTAACCAAAGTATTATAAAACTAACCAAGAGCATATCCTGATGTGCTAGCAGCAGATGTTGATTCCTGGTTATATCTTAGGTTGGTTGTCCTTAGGAAATCGAGTTCTATGAGAGCACCTGATGCTGATGATTGACCACTTTCTGCATTATGCTGTGTTGATTGTACAAGTTCTTCCGAAGACTGAACTTGTAGTTCTGTAATGATATAATATGTGTTATTATAACTAAAACCTGGAACTTGAAGAATAGTTCAATTTTCAGGGAATAGTATTCATAACAATTGCTCCTAGAAAATACTACACGCAGTGTTTTTCCATTGTTTTTCATTCATTAATCAATAGTCTGTACAATATTTCTATAAATTGAGTGACATTTTGGGTTATAAACAAACGCTAATAACTGTGCTGTTTGTGAATATTATCTATTGAGACTACTACAATAATAATAAGACCTGCCCCCTGCCCCCCTAGCCAAGGTACGACCGTTTCGTTTCGATTCTCTTTCCACTCATTCTGACCATTATGACACCTTTTACTTTAACTTATAGTTGCAGAAATATATACAAACCAAACCACTATATAAATATAATATATATAGATAAGCACTTGATAGTCGATCACTTTCTGTATTATGCTGTGTTGATTGTACTACAGGTTCTTCCAAGGATTGAACTTGTGGTTCTGTAATGATATAAGTGTTATAATCAGTAAAACGGGCTAAGAACAATTTTTTTTTTTTTAAATGAAAAAAAAAATGGTTTATGTCTAGGAATTAACTACGCAGTCTCAATTTTAGGAAATGTATAGTTTTAAGAAAAAAAAATTGACAATATTTTGACAGGTTTTATTTTTGTTTTGTTTGTTGAACTATGACATCGATCAGTCCTCTGGCATTTTGGTCCACTCCCCCTTCATGTTAGGTTACTTTAAATCCCGCAGACAGAAATAGGGATGCATGTGGCTTCTATTGACCCTACTCAATGTTTTTTGTATCAGTTCTTCAAATTATCAACCCCTTATTACTTTTGGAAAAAATAAATAATAAAATTGTAACTTGAGACAATTTTTATAAAGTTAGAATATATTTTTAAACGGTAAAGTACAAATCCCACTAACTCCAAACAAAATTGTTTTTTTTTTTCCCAATTTATATTTAAATGTCCATATGCATTTGCTATGTTGGGGAGAGGGTAACTCATCCTCTAAAACCTTGGTTTTCGCTACTAAAATACATGCAATGGACAATTTTTTTTAATTTTTTACCTGAAAATTTAAATCTTGAATATCTCTAAAAGTACATTTATGTTTCCTAGATTTGGGACAGAGTACATTACCTCCCCCTCCTCCCACAACCTAAAATCAACTAATTGATGTCCTGTATAGTTTTAGAATAAAACTAATAGTATAAACAGTTTGGTAAATAAAAATAAGATATAAAATAATAATTACCTAAGCGTAAAGTTGGAACAGCATTTCTTGTCAATCTACGACTTGGTAAACAGTAAACTTCCAGGAAATGATTATTACATAATCTTATACTATTGTAAATGTAATTATTCCCTTTCTCTTGTATCGACGCAGGAAGTACGCTCTTCCAAATATTGAATTTTTCCAAAACCTCCCATGACCCAGTGTTGGGATTTGGAAATAAGTGCAGTGGGCCTGAAAATACAACAAGTATGATTCTAAATGATAATCTATATAGTTTCATTATAAATAAATAATAAATAAATTTATTAAACCATTGTTACAAATAGTACATTAAATTAAATAATCATAAAAAGTATAGGTCTGTAACTATATGTGAGCTTCAGTTATGTAGATGGACTGGTGGTACCCAAACTAGGCGGTGCCTGTATCTCGGGGAGCAGAGTTGAAAATGTAAAATTGGTTTTTGCCATTTGAGATAATTTTGGTAACAAAAAGGTCAAAAGAAACATAAACAAAAAGTACATTTAAAATTGTGCTGAACCATGCACAGAACTTAAAAAGCCTAAGGGCTGAGGGCCGAAATTATTAGAATAGAATTTCATATTATTTGATTGAGTTTCCATTTCATTATGATGTAAGCCAGGCATCACGATGTTACAGACGAAAAGGTTTTCCCACTGTGAAATCTAAACTATAGTATAGTTTAAACCAACTTACCATCATTTTGGCATCCAAAATAGCAATGTAATTGCGATTTCTTCGGCATATTGTCGCTTGAATCCTTCTTGTATCCTAATCGTATGGTAAAAGTCAGTAGTCCAGTTAGAATGCCAAGTAGATCGGAAAAGCAGTAATCGGTGTCCAAAAACAAAGCCAAGTGGTTTCAGATAATATGATACAACGTCAGAATCCGTATGAAAAGCGCCAAGTCGTTAAAAGTTATCAAATACACGGAAAATCACAAAAGCACACAAACCAACGAAACGAAACAAGTTTCAAAGTGGAATAAAATTCAAACGAAAGTTCCCCTATTTCAAAAGTGTTGCTGTTAAAAAAAAATATTTTTTAAGTTCAAATAATAAATCAAAATAATTGCAATATTTAATGTTTCAAATAAATTTGTGAATTATTACATCACTTCTGATTTTTTTATTAATATTAATTTCTTTTATTTGCGAAAAACTATGAAGAGCCTAAAGTTTTAATGCCATCTAGAGATATTAATATAAAAACCAGTTTAAAAACTGGAATCCTGGGTCGATAGATGGCGCTAGCTAATGGTTCAATTTCGAATCTTAGATTTGTTCGGAACTTTCATGCCCCTGGCTCTTGCATCATGTCACTACATGAAAGTCTAGATAAACAGTACATACTACTTGACAATGACCAGTCCAATTATTACCATAATTTTTAATAAAAGGCACGATTTATACAAAAACCAACACCTGAGTAAGAAAAACAAAAACAGGTGATCAGTACTTTTTTTCTGCCATAACTTAGCTAAATGAACAGCTCATTATTTTTTCTTTTTTGGCACTGCATTATTTCATTAATGGTGTCTTTGTCTTTAGTAAATCGTAATACTTAAAACTTGGAACAAATATGAAAGAATTCGGTTTGTGAATGTGAATCTTGCTACAACTTATGTTCATTTGTACCCGCACAGGACAAATAACATAATAGAATTATGAACTTATCGCAACAACGACTTAGAAACAACCAGTGCGATGCCATAAAGGCTCTTATCTCAGCATTTGCTGCAACGTTAAAAAGAAAAATAACTAAGGCGCTGGTTTTCTGATAGGGCCTGGAATGCCATTGAATACATAAATATTTTACATGAAGCGACTGCCTATATGACGTACGCAACTTAGATACTGGCTAATACGATTGAATGCGCGGTTCAGGCGAGAGACGAACTATTAGAAATTCGGCTAGTGCTGCCGGTGGAGCTGACCAGTCGTGGGAAAAAATAGGTCAGAACGACTCATCTCTTAAAAGGCGGTTGCACAGTACCTGGTAATCCTTGGCACAGCTCAGCACGCTCGGTGTTACAGATCAGTCAACGATGTCATCGAATTTGTTGTACACATAGGAACGTCATTCCATATTCGAATACGCGGGTAGCTCAGTCCCTTTCACTCTATAGGTATGTGCAGGAAAGAGATGGATGTAGGAATTGCAAAAAAAAAAGAATCTATCGCGCATAGAAACAGCCCCTGGTTGTTAAACATACGGGATTTCTAACTGCCTGATTTTCCTTAGGTATCGGATCAGTTTACCCAGTTCCGAAAGACTTGAGAAGGCATATTTTAAGATGTCAGTATGATTTTCTATACGTGCCTCATCTACCTAAACTGTATGGATGGCCGAAGGTCGTAAGTTTATAAAAAAGGTGCAAAGCTTTAATTTGATTGTAAACTTTGAAACATTGTTGTTAGGGTAGTGTATTCACAAAATATTTAGGACAGTCGCTTATTGTTCGTTTAGTACATATAAGGCCAAAGTTGATCTAGTTAAAATAGAATACTACAAAATGTTGATTAAGAAAATTCATATCATCGTTACCTATAATGCTACAAGCTGTAAGGATCTTTTAGCTCTACATTATTTTGTGAAATTATTATTGTAAATAGTATTGAAAAAAAAAACATGGCGGCGGCAATACGAGTAGCTCAGATTTTGACCACGTGCCAAAATATTCTACTGTGTTGTGACTATATCGAACCCGCACAGCATTTTTTTTTCTTAACATTTTATTTAATACTTTCAAGTAACATTATTTTAGTTATTTGTTCATGGTATCAGTTAGTTCAGTATAAGTTGTGGCAATACAAATTGAATCTTATTTCCTTTCTACTAAAGTGTATTTTTTTTTCACAGGGTTAGCTTCAGTCTACCCCCAGCCAAAAGACCTCATGAGCCATATACTGAACCAGATGTATTGCTACCACTACGAATGTTCTATGCCGATCGTGTGGGACTGGAAACCCGAAGAGAAGTTCGATGTAAGGCCAATACAACCTGTTCCGAAAAATATCTAAATCAGTATTCGTTTTATTGTTTCGATTATGTGTCAAATTTAATGAAAAAGTTCGCCAGTTTCAAGCGTAAAAATTTATGTAGTTACTGTATGAGAAATATAAAACCCTTCTGTGTAGTATTATGAGTAAGTCGAGTTTTAAACAGAAAATATTTAATAAAACCTCGCCTGTATTCCGAAAGCTTAACCAGGGTGTACTATTGTACACACACGTTCGCCAACGATGACGGAATCGACTTTTAATTACAATAGGCGGGAAACAAAGATAAAAAATGTCACTTTGAATAATTTTATTTTTACTAATATCATAATTTTAGTAATGTTTTCTTGTTCAATCGAAATGAGACAGTTAAATCATTAAACGTTATCTTATATACATCTGACTTTAATTATTTAAAAGCAAGGTAGTTTAAAAACATTTAGCCTGCTTGCAGATGACAGTTTTTCTTTTTTTGACGGGCTTGTATTGTTTGATGTTTGAATATGTAACGTTCGTTTTGGAATGTTGGTAGTTAATGCAATAGAGACGCGTTCAGTGCACAACGCCTTTTAATGGGAGTGTTCATGTTGTCCATGTATTGTTGTTACAATAATTAATTTACACAAAGTATTTTATACCTCCTTATTATACATAAATATTTAATGTTCAAATTAGAAATCTTTATATATTATAACGATTGGGTTTAACGTCCAGTTACTCGAATCTCTTGTTGTGTTTACTCTCTAATGTTAGGTTAGTTATTCTTGTAGAAGTATTAACCGTAAGATTTTTATTTTCTTCGAGTAGAATTATTATTAAAGCAGTATTTCTTAAATATTCACTGATCACTGTTCAATCTGTAACAAACTTTCGAAGTGACTGGACTTATCCATATTTAATGTAGTGTTGACTGTATTCATCGTGTGCAAGTAGCGAGTAGTAGAGCATTTTAACATAATAATATAGATAATATGTTATCTATAGTCTTCAGTGTGAAAATAATAATTACGGTGGCCTTTTAACATTGTTTTCAGCTTTGCTCACTAAAAGTTATTTGCATTTCAGAATATTAGATTTTCGACTTTAAAAGTAAAGTAGTGTTAAATCTTTTAAACTATATTTTCTCATTGACTTTTATCCCCATTTAGTTTACTAATCCTACATTATTACCATAGTTATTTATTGCATCTCCTAGTTTTCATTTAATTTTGCGATGCGGCGAGCTATTTATTAGTAACATATAATTCTAACATTATTTTTAAGTTGTAAATGAATTGTTTAGCAAAATGGGATGTCCTACTTAAATGCTGTGAATATTTGAAATAATTACACATAAACAATTTATGGGATGAAAGTTAAGAAAAGTCTAGTCACCGTAGCATCAAAATGCAGGTCATCTATTTAATATGCATTTCACATCATTATAATTACGATAAGCATTCGAAGCGGAAATACAAACGAGAATAAAATAAAGACATTTAGAGAGTAATTGGATAGAATGTATTTATTGTGGAAATGTAGTGGTGGAGTGGCACCATTAATTTAAAAAAAAATGTTTTTATGAAGTTTGTAATTCTGTTACAGTTAAACACTTAAAAATCATACATCATTTTACACGCATTTATTTTATATTTTAATTTTTTTTTATACAGTTCGGTACCCACTTTTTATTGTATTTATCCGCATGTGCATAAAATGATCGTAAATTCGAGACAATACTAAACAAATTATACTATGAGTCGTAACTATCTGCTATTATAAGTTCTTTCTGTCCTAGTTCAAGTTTTTCCTGGAGTCTGCACAAAATATATTCCTTTATTAATTTGTTACGTTTTCATACTCCGTTCACTCAGCCTCAATAATAACTGCCAACAAATTGTTTTGCAGTTTGGCAGACTTTATGAATAGTCAAATGATCCCCTCCATCCATCAACCATATTCATCACACTCTTAGCCACATATATGTTTAATTCCTCATCACCTTATCAATAAAAACGGTTCTCTTTCAACTACGTATGAATATTTTAACACGTAACTCGGTAGTCTTATCATTGTAAATTTGACCAAGTATTATTTTTGAATTGAGTTCAGTATTGTTAAAATAGTGAGACGAATTTTTCGCAGAGCGAAATAAATGCAATGTTTTTATTTTAAGTAGTCAGTTATTTATGTTATATTACGTATCAGGTGATATTATGTGATTTTACCCTTGCTGTGACGATGTATAATAAAATGTATCCCACTTTTGTTAAATATTTGACTAAATGTTGCATGAAACGGAATTTTGTTCATGTGTTATGAAAGCATCTTTTGTAAGTTGGTCAATTATCAGGCAATACTATTAAAATCAGGGTTTTATTTTATTTTTACACTGATTTTATTGCGTCAATTAATGTGTCACGTCATTAATGTAATGCAGCTTTCGGTTTTTTTTTATAGTAATCATTAGTTTTACTTACAAATAAAAATAACATTATTGTGTATTAGTTAATGCGATTGTTAAAATGAAAATTATAGATGTTACTCATTAAACATGTTCCAAAGATATTTATTTTAGTTTTATTTATTATAGTGGCTGGATAATTCCTTACCTACATATAATTTATGTTTTGTGGGAGTCAGATGAGATAGTGGTTCTAGAAAACCTTTTTTTTTCCGTCGCTTACAACAAGTTTATGTAGAAAAATAACCTTGAAACTTTGTTTAGGTACACGGGGGTAAATTTTCTAGTCTTTCAAGACAAGGTGGTAAATTAATGATACATCAGATAGTTAAAACATTTATTTAACATAACGAACGACAAAATACTAAACTAAAAAAAAAAAGAAAGAAGGTTTATACTTTCCATCAATTATCGAAGTATAAATCACAGAGAAAAGAATAGTAGGTAGGTACACTAACTTCGCCGGGGCGAAACTCCGCTGCAGTGCCAAGTTGCGGCATGGCGGGCAGAGTTTCGGCGGGATCTCATGGTGGAATGGCGACAGCGACTGTCGCAACCCAGTGCTGGGCTCGCCACAATTATGACGGTAAGTCTTCTCTTTGACAACACGGCGTCCTTACCTTCCGCATGACGCAGGTCCTCACCGGACATGGTCAGTTCGGGAAGTTCTTTCACCGGATTCGTGTGGAAGAAACGCTCAGGAGTCACCATTGTGTGGACCGCCCGGAGGATACGGTGGAGCATACGGTAGAGGTATGCCTCGCCTGGGCAGAGCACCGCCGTGTAATCGTGGGGGCGATCGGCGGCAGCGATCTCTCGCGTCGGGCCTTGGTACAGGCCATGGTCCGGAGCGAGGAGGAGTGGCAGGCGGTCGTCTCCTTCTGCGAAGCAGTAATGCTAGCAAAGGAGGCGGCCGTACGCGCGAGAGAACGGCCCTCACGCCCCAGTCGCTGGGATCCCGATCCTGATTTCCGGCCACCGTAGGCGCGGGCTTGCGGACGACGAGCAATGGGTAGCTTGCCGTTCGACCGTCCAGACCGAGCCCAAGTCGTCGACGGCGCGTAGTTTCACGCGCGCCTCAAGGAGATGTCCGCAAAACCGTAGGGGCCCAGCAGGGTCGAAGCCTACTGGGGCCATGGGTGATGCGAAAGAGAACCCCGGGGCCCTGGAACGAAGGCAAAGAGGCAACAGGAGTGGGTTTTAGTCAGTAAAAGTCTGACACGCCCTTGCGCTCCGCCCAAGGGTGGAAGATATCATTACATGATTTCCCACTCCAAAAAAAGGTACTCTAACTTATGAGCAAGTTAGGAAAAAGACAACTTACCAAAGTGGTGCCAACGCACGATTTGAATAAAAAAACGAATCCTGGTCCAGCGACCAGGATCTGTAGGTACACACATAATACAATACGTTTCTTAGGCCGTATGTTGTAGATGGCGAAATTTTACGATGAAGGCAGCGCAGTTACAGTTTTCGACGGAAGAAGACAATTGGGGGCAAAATGCCCTGCAACATGACATGCAACGCTTAATATACGTCTGTTTCCCGCAATTTGCCCCCAACATTTTACAACGCATTCACGTGACGCGGGACATGACTGATTTGATAATTTGATAGCGTAACCTGTGGTGCTGGGGAAACTTTGTCCCCTAGTCTATCTGAGGTTTAAATAAATAAATAAAAATAAAATAAAATCTTTTTATTTCAGACATATTTGGTCCATATAGTTACGACTTACGAGTAGGTACATTTTACATTTTCATTATTATATTATTAATTGATTATATTCTGTATTACTTTATATTGTTATTATATTAATCATTCAATTTAATTTATTATATTAAGTATATTATTATTATGTCATATTGTTATTATATTATTAATTTAATTTATTTAATTGTCATCATTATATTATATAAAAATTAATTTAAGTATTTGCCGCCCTCCGGGGCCCCGGGCACGCGCACTTGAGTTTGAACCCAGTGTCCCAGAAGAGGGCTGTCCAGCTTGTGGCTGAGCACGTTCAGGATGGTGTTGGCGCTCCCACGCGTACGGAACATCAGCGAGGCGATGCGGCGCCGCAGCACAGTGTGAAAACCGTCTGTGTGCGCGTGCGCAAACATCGCAGACGCACTACAGCAGCGTGGGAGCCCCACCAGCACCCTGAACGCGTTATTATATTGTACTCGGAGAGCGTTGATGGCCCGCTGCGTGTAGTTGACCCACAGATTGCAGGTGTAGAGAGTTTGGCAGAATGCTTTAAACAGAGTGATCTTTACCCCTAAACTACACCTCGCAAATCTGCGTGCCAACATGTTACAGCGGACCGCCATCGCCCTCCTCTCCCTTTCTATATCCCTATCATCTTTTAAATCCTCGGTGACCACATGGCCGAGGTATTTGAATTCATTCACTCTACGAAGAGCGACAGCGTTAAGCAGCACAGGTGCCACATCCCCCAGTTTACGACCCCTGGCTTGAAATACCATGAGTTCGCTTTTCCGCTCATTGTACATTAGACCGTGTACTCTGGCATACTCCTCACACACGCCTATCAGCTTTCTGAGCGCGGCCACTGATGGGCTGAGCAACACCATATCATCTGCGTAGCTGATACTGTTGATACAGTGACCATCAATCGAGCAACCCACTCCGATGTTGCTCAGCCCAACAATTAGCCCGTTCACGTACAAGTTGAAGAGTGAAGGAGATGTTAACCCCCCCTGTCTCACTCCACACTCCAACTTGTACTCATCAGAAAGCTCGCCAAGCCATTTGACCTGATTAGTTTGGTGATCATACCAATATTTAAACATATTAATTAGCTCACCCGGCACACCTGTACTCTTTAATTTACACCAGAGAATATCATACCTAACCAGGTCAAAAGCCTTGGAGAGATCAAGAAAGGCTGCATACACAGGCGTGTTCCTGTCTGTGTAATACCTGACAGTCTGCTTGAGAGACATAACTGCGCATTCTGTCGAAAGTCCTGGTCTAAAACCGAACTGTGCGTCGTTTAAATTTAAGTGTTTTTTAAGCTGTCTCTCAAGCAGCCCATCAAGCACCTTGGCTGTGGTTGTAGCCAATGATATCGGGCGGTAGTTGCACTTATCAGAACTATCTCCAGTCTTGTTTTTAATTATAGGCACTACCACCGTCTTCATCAGCTCATTTGGCAGGTAGGAATGCCTAATACAGAGCGTGAAAAGCAGTCCCAGGAGCCTCGGGAGGTGTGGCCCCGCATGCTGAAAATGTTCGATGCTGAGGCCGTCGTGTCCGGGCGACTTCCCTCGAGTCATGCCCTTTATTATTAGAGCAACTTGTTTTGCTGTGACACGCTCAGGCACCGTTGACACGACGACCTCCGCATCCCTAGTCTGCTCACCTTTTAGCGGAGACTCCACTTGAAAGTGACACCGAAACACGTTTGCAATGTCTTTTGGTTCACAGATGCCGTTGACACTCACAGGGACGCTAGGTTTTGGGTTTAACTTTTTTTGTTTGTTGCCAAAATCCTTTAAAATCTTTGTTCTTATGTTTTGTAGCTAAAATATTCATTTTTATTAATTCTTGGTTATTCTGACAATAGTGTAGTTTGCTTTTGAATTTTTTTCTAGATTCATACATTTCATTATAAAACTTACCACTGTCAGGTCGATCGTAACTCACCCAGGTTAAAAACTTTTGCCTAGCCTCCCTGTGAGCGTCACGAACATACTTGTTCCATCCGACAACATGACGACCGCGGCGCCGTCCGCCACTAACCCCGCGACCCACATAGCTATCGACAGCAGCCTCCTGTAACGCTGTTACAATGTCACCATAAAGCGCGTCTATCGCTGCCAAGTGATCCTTGCCACTCTCACTACACATGCTATCACAACACTGTTGGAATTCATGAGGGAAGCCAAATTCCCTCAGTTTATCGTTACAACATTTTGTATATTTTTCTATTTGGCTCAAGTCCCTGTCACCCCATAGAACTTTATTGGTTTTGGTGAGCGGTGGCTTAATGATTGTACAGACTGTTTTCAAGTTACACTGAATCTCTACTGGACAGTGATCAGACCAGAAGATGTCGTAGCATACCCTTACTGAAGTAACCGTCTTTAGTGCAGCATCAGTAACAACACAGTGATCCAGCCACCTACGGCAGCCGTGCGCTTCACTTACAAAAGTATAGGTATTCGAATTTGAGCCTAACATCTCTAGGTCGACACATGTCCAGTTTTGCTCATTACAAAAATTTCGAAGTTCATTTCCAAATAATTCCCCCGGATGAGCGTTAAAATCCCCCATGATAAATACACTTTCAATATTATTACTCTCAACTATTGATATAATTTCACTTAAACATTGAACGAATTCCAAAAGATTGTCAGAAGAGTCGGTAGGCATATAGATAGAAAAAACGAGTATAAACCGATCCGACACACACACCTTAATCGCACTTATTCGTTTACTTTCACACGGAATCACAGACACATAATTACACTTACTGTTTCTCCATAGAAGTGCTACACCGCCATACGGTCGCCCCCGCAGTATACCACTTGTTAGGTCTACCGCAGATTTGCCGCAGTATCCGAAATCACTGTTTATTTTACCGAGTTCAGGTATTTCATGGGGCAGGAGCCACGTTTCTTGCAGTGCAATAATATCAGCAGTAAGGCAAAGACGTCTTACACACTCCGAGGATCTTTTAAAAGACTTACAATTGAAACTGATGAATTTTAAACTTTCATTGTTTGTTGTACTATCCATTTAGATTTATTATTGCACTAGTAGCAGATTTCTTACGTCTGTCTAAATCTCGTCTGCTGAAATCCACGAAACGGCGGAAAGCAATACCATCAGGCCATAAAGTGCAGTCCAAAAACAAACTAAGCTTCTCCTTAGGAACATACATTTTAAATGAGTTGTATTGTTTCTGTTGCTTGGGTTCGATCTTTTGTAATGTGACTTCAACATTTGTTTTGCTCCTTATGTATTCAACTATATGATTCTCGCAAGTTTCCTTATGCACATTATTTATAAATAGAGGGACACTGATATTTGCAGCCCTAAAACTATCAACTATTTCCGTGCATGTTCCTTTTTTACTCAGAAATCGATTCCTGTACCTTTTTCTTTGTACAACTTGCCAATCGTCTGCTGGCTGCGCAAGTACAGCGCTATGCGGCTGGGGCGTTCGAATCAGCTGATTGTTCGCCGTACCTACACATACAGAAGTATTAGTCACCGCGGCAAACGAGGCGCCCTGTGTATGTTTCTCGGTGAGCACCGCTGCGCTCGCGACGTCTGGGCTGGGTGGGACAGAGAGAACGTCGCCAGACGGCGGCGCGCGCGAGCGAGACGGGGACAGTGGGTGACGTGCCTGAGCGCGCTGATGCTGATCTACCTCCTTATCAACAACGGTCGAATAATTGTTATCGCTCATCATCTTAGGTGTAATATGAATAATTCCCGAGGGACCACTCTCGCAATTGAATTCTGAACTGTCTAACATTCGACTCGTACCTCGTTTTCTGTTGACAAAGTGGTCCCGTTCGAAATTATTAACTATCGATGTTTGCTGAAGATTAATAACTTCGTTTCGTAGTCTTGAAAACTGGTCCATAGGTGCATATGTTTCCTTGATAGTCTCAATCTCGTGTTTGAGTATAATAAGGTCCTTCAATATCCGTGTCGCATCCAAATGATCGAAAGTGACTGGGGGTAGTTTTTGTAAGTCACGAGCGACAAAAATCGGCATTTCTTCAGGATCTTTCTGTTTTATCAATGTGATTATGTCTTCTATTTCTCTTTGCGTTTTTCCCTCTCTTTTTCGGTTTATTTTTCTTCCCAATGTCTTGACTGAGGCAAATAAAAGATTTTTTGCAGCACTAATTTCGTCCGATGTGAACGCCGTGGCACACAGTCTAATCATTGAATCCTCGTCCATCACATCACACTTGTTCTGAATAAAGGCCAGAACCTCGTTTATAACCAAATTACAGTTCGCACACTTTAACATTTTAGAGGTCGTTGACCCGGTCGCACTAGCCATTGTAACGTACGCGCGCTGCGACGCACCGCTCGGAACTGAAAAAAGAAATTTAAGCCTCAGCTGTATTAGGTTAATTACTGCGACACATGTTTCGGAATGAGACGCGCAACAACTATGTGAAATGTATTGTGAAACATTCTGCAGGCCACACTAGTCAGTGTTTATAGATCGCCCGAACATACTTATTTTGGAAAAAAAAACGAAAGCGAAAGAGTCGGATGTGGATGCGAAATTTCTTACTACTTAGAACGAAAAATGGTTAGCAACGTTGGAAGCAAGTTGCGGACACTGGGTATCTTTGCAAAGTTACATAAATTGAGCGTTGCGCGTCATGTTGGGAAACATGGGGAAACATTTTATCTCCTGATGTATCCGAGGCTTTATGCTCTTTTTGGTTTTCTCGAAGCAGACACTGCATGTTGATCACACATCACAGCTGAATAACAGTGTTTAGGTAATATGGAGCGATTGTCTAGCAGAACTCAGCCCGCAACTGGCTGACACAATAACCTTAGGCAAGACTGGTAAGCTCTTCATCATACAGTCTAGCAGTGCCGGCCTGAGCATTTTGGCTTGGCATTTTGGAAAAACTATAACGGCGCCTTCTTTGAGAGAATTCGTGGCAGAATATGTTTGTTACTTCTTCACACTCAAATTTCTGAACGGATTTCGATGAAACTTGGTATACGGATAGACCATATCCTGGAATAGCACATAGGATTCTTGTCCTGGGAGTAGGTTTCCTTGGGAAAAATTTCTATTATTACTGCAGAGTCAAGCAAATTAAGCAACCCAAGGGTCCTCACGAACCGACTAAACCTACTCACAAGTTGAACTAGCAAAAAGTGCACATCCATAATAAATTATCGACTGATTCTTACCACAAACAAAGCGAGCCCTCTGTACTTGTAGATAATTCACACGAGTCAAGCGAATGGGCTGGACTAGCGACCAGTTGACTTGTAAAGTGAAAAGCATAGAAGGCTGGATTCCTCTGTTCGGCTAGTGATAAAAAATAATGGGTACTACATCTACATCACTCCTCTCCGGAAATCGGAGATCGATGGTTCTTAATGCGTGATAGGTTGGTTGCAGTGGGTCAGAACCTGAATCCGCATACAGTGAGTCGAAACTGTCTGCGGCGATGCCCCTGTGAGTCGGAATGATGCCCCAGTGGGTCGGGGTGATGATGTCCCAGTGAGTCGGGATGGCGATGTCCCAGTCAGTCGGGGTGATGATGCCCCAGTGAGTTGGGGTAATGATATTGTAGCGACATACACATACAATATGAAGTGAGGGCTGGTTTGGTTCGTAAGTTGCAGTGGTCGCCGTGGTTGACAGCATGACTGCCCGTCGCGCTACCTATCTCGAAGTACGGCCGCTTCACTCTTTCGGGTCGCGACCGGAAGACTGTTCGGTTTGTTTGTTCGGATAGCATGACGCTGGCTTCGCTCGCTCTGTTTCAGGTTGAATTCGCTCGGTGTTAGAATGTGTCAGCGTCACTACCACGATTTACGAATGGAATTGCTTCGCTCGTTCGGCTTGTGAGAACCATTCTAAAAGCATTTTTTAAAATATTGTTTTTTTAATATTCATGCCACCCCCTGAATACGAGCGCCCTAGATCATCGCCTATATAGTTTAACTAAATGGACGAGTCGGTCCTGGTGCAGAATACAGTAAATAACTGTAAAATTCAAATGTGGTCCCTTAATGGGAACACACACTAAATAACTTGAAAGAGGTGAACAGCGTGCTAAGTTCTTCATGACACCTACTGGCCAGTAAGTCAAGTAGCTCCGTCTTCTGTCACTTTAATTCACTGTCATTTAACAGGATAGTTCACGAGTATGTGGACTAGTTTTTTTATCACCTATTTTTAGGGTGTTTTTTTTATTAATTTTATTTACATAATTATGCAAAATGACTATCGAAAGTATGCTCTATCATTTGTAAGTTACAAATCTTGTTTTTTCATTTTATCTAGCTTTACATGTGTTCAAATTAGATACACAAACCTTCTTCATTTATAGTTCTTTTATTAGTGAAAACCGTATGAAAATCCGTTAAATACGCGCTTTAGTCGTGGAGTTGCGTACTCTAGCCCGAAATACAAATGGGAGTTAACGGAAAAGTAGAAATGCAGACTCAGAAAGTGATTGTTTTGTACTATGGAAATGTAGGTAGTGATTTTTGTTTGAGTTAGTTAAACGATATCAACGTCTGCATCGATCTGGTGCTATATTGAACATATGTAAATAGCCCTCCAGACCGAATGGCGGTCACGGCGGGGAAACTCAGCCGATGGTAGCCGGTTGATGGATGGCAGATAGCAGTAGGTTGATGCGAGAGATATAAGTGCATAATTGTGTGTTAACACAGCTGCTCTGCGGACATGTTACACATGTCATGGTATACGGAAACAATAAACTCAAGAGACTTAGCAGTCCTACAAATATCCCTTCAGTGAAAACACAAATATTGATTTGTTCACACATAACTATTGAAGGTTTTGTGCCGAATTTTAAATCATGGTTGTTGTGTGAACCTCTCAGTAGTTTTTAAGGTGTCAACAAAATGCTTCCGTTATTTTTATTATTTTACTATTGTGTTTTTTTTCCACAGAAACAATACAAAGGCTGTAGCTTTTAATCGTCTAGCAAATACAGTCTTCAACCACATTCCTCAGCCTATTATGATAAACATTAGAAAATATTCCGAAGAATTTGTCTGTCCAAATTTATTGAGAGGCATGGACTATTTAAGATTTCCGCAGCTTAACAAGGTAAGACTAGAAAAAGAAAAAATATTTCTAGGAAGGTAAGTGTGTACCTCCATCATTGAGGCAAAACTTAAATCTCTTAAATTAACATAAAAGAATTATGGACCCCGTTAGATACAGCAAAATTTTAAATAAGTAGTAGGTACCTACAGAAGAAAAACGCTTAGAGAAGTGAAAGGAGGTTTTCATTTTATGTATTTATTTACCCATATTGTGGTCATTATTTGGGATCGGATCTCCTCACTATTCAGTACCAGGATATTCTATCCTAGGTTCTAGCAATTGGGCTAACTTGAGGTCTCTCGATTCTGGACCACGGACCAATGGAGGGCGGCCTCTGTCTTTTTTATGGCAGTGCTATTTACGACATGGTCCTCGCTACTTCTCCCCACATGTCCAAACCATTTGAGGCGGTTTTCGGTAAGTTTTTCGTGTGAAAAGGCTTTTCACCAATAAAAAGCCCATACACCTGCATTTTAGAGGATCTAATGATTGCCACTAACATTGCGAAATGTTAACCATCGACTGAAAAATAGTAGTGCAGCTTCGGCAAGGCTCGAGTGAGGCGCATTCGCCAGGTCTGGACGCACCATTAGATAGGCACACAATTTATTTTAAAAAAATCTACAAGCTTCTCAAGGGCTCGCGCGCACGTAGCTTCTTTCGCGTTTGAACTATGTATGCGTACCGCGAGCGGCACGCGTGCACCCCCTGCACCGGTCGAGTACGGCGCGTAGCTTGCGCGCGAGCCGCTCGCGAAATGCAAGCAGCTCGCGAGCGACTCACGAGCGGCTTGCGAGCGGCGCATTCGCCAGGTCTGGACACACCATAACAACAATTCTTTGATTCTAGGGACTCGCATTCACGAGGGCAGAGCGGCAAGCGCTTGGTATACAAGGACTTTTAGCAAGCGCTGTTCAAACGCAAGCGGAACAACTGGCCATATGCACGTATTCGTTGAGCAGATTTAAAAATAATTTAAATAAACATCTTTATTTGACAGAGTTACTGGTAACTATCTCAGTTAAGTAGTACTTAGCTTGCTAGATTCTCACGGTATTTTACTGCACGTTTGTTTTCAGTATAAATGATATTTATTTTGCAAATGGGTTTAAAAATAACACTTTACACGTAAATTTTTGCTAACCGCTGATTTAGTTTAAAATGACGCATAAATTTCTAGGCCAGATGGCCTAGCTGACTCACGGGTTAAAGTCTCTTTTTAAGTCCATACAATAAACGTGTAAGTATAATGCTAGGATCCCACGTCTCATGGCATTACATCGCACGTTTCTAGAGTATCATCAGCGGGTTGTCAGTATATCGCACGTGTGTCAGATAGACAGTGGCTCCCTATAAAACACTGATTGCAATCGGTTAATAGAAGATAATTATTATTATATATTTTTATTTCGAGCATCAAAGACTCATTTCAGTAACATAATCACATACAGACAATATATACCGTAAAATTACATACAATTGAAATGTTAAAATTAAAATAAATTGCATTGAATTATCATTGTTATTTGATTGGATAATCATTAAATTGCATTGTATTGCATGAATGATTACATTTTCTGCTTCTGAAACCTGAAGCTTTAACATGACGTATTAAAGTGTTAAACGTGTGAGCGAGAAAGAGGGATGGAGATATACACCATATATAGCTCCATCCCTTTAACAGTTCAGTTTAGGTCGTCAAATGGATCGTGTTAAGAGCTAGTAGTATGGAACCGGGAGGCCGCTTGCGCAAATCTCCTTGTAGCCACAGTGCTACGGCGTAGTGCTACGGCGTAGCACGCTTTGGGTTACGCTACGCTCGCATCGACCTCATAATATCTCGGAAAAATGTAAAGTTCTTTGTATAAGATTCATACAGGCGTGTATTCCTTAGCACATAAGTCGATTATCTATCTGTAAATAATAGAGACGTGTCCGTATTAATTTGGCATTAAAAAAAAATATTATTTGCGTCTGGTTGATCTTAGTTGGGTCACGGGAATGTTCGAAAGAATTACCGGGGCCCTGGGACGCAAAGGGCAACTGAAGGAACACATGTAGGTTTTAGTCAGTAAAAGTCTGCCATATCCTCTCGCTCCACCTAAAAAGGGAAAAGTTATTTGATGGTTTCCCACCTCAATAGAAAATAGGTGTTGTTCTGAGTTTACATTTAGGCCTACTGTCGATGGACGCGTAACTGGTAGCGTACTAACGTCGTCGTGACGGCGAGCAATGGGTAGCCCGCCGTCTGACCGTCCGGTAACCGTCCGGACCGAGTCCAAATCGTTGACGGCGGTACTGTTCCACGCGCGCCTCAGGGAGATGTCAGCAAATCGTAGGGGTCCAGCAGGGTCGAAGCCTACTGGGGCCATGGGTAGTGTGAAAACGAAATCCGGGGCTCTGGGACGAAGGCAACGAAGGAACAGGAGTGGGTTTTTAGTCAGTAAAAGTCTGACACTATCTCTTGCTCCACCCAAGAGCGGGATTTGTTATTAGGTCGTGTCGTTGCCGCTTCGTCGAGAGAATTTCTTAGTTTTATATGCAAGCTTCACTCAGGCGTACACCAACCGTACAATGACGAATACGCGTTTGTGAAGCTATGCGTCCGTTTACAGTGGACCTTAGTCTAACGTGTTTTTTTTTTTCAGGATACAAATGAAAGATTATTTTATGAATTGCTAAGTTCCAATATTCAAAAATATTTACCACTTGTTTATACCCCAACTGTGGGGTTGGCGTGCCAAAGATATGGTCTGGTTTATAAAAGACCTAAAGGCATCTTCATATCGATACATGATAAAGGACGAATTTATAAAATTCTAAGGAATTGGTTAGTTTCTTTACATTACATAATGCTTTATAATATTTTTTGGGGGCTGAGTCACCCGCGTCCGTAGGAGAATACCCATAGATAGGCCCTATACGTGGTCCCCGGGTGGTGCTAATCAGGTGACGTTAACTGGTGGTAGGTTTCGACCGACGGCTTGTGACCACCCACTGGGCAAAGACGTACCGCCAAACGGCCTAGCCGTGTTCCGGTACGATGGCCAGTGTAGCCAATTTAGAGGAGTTGGGTCGAAGTGGCGGTTCTAATGTATGCAGACCAGCCGGACCCGCGCTGGTATTGACGTATCGGGAGACTAGTCGTGGAGGGTAGCGGGATACGAGGCACGGTGCACCGCTGGCCGACCGCAGTTAATTGGGGGCCCAAGTAATGTGCTAGCCACACATGAAAGGCTGCCCCGCCAACAGACGAAAAATCCCGGAATGCACCATCGTGCTGGTTGGCGACCAGATGAGAGAGCCCGATGGTCATTACCGGGGGGGCTCGGGCGTCCCCGCAGTCTCCAGACTAGTGCCCCAATAATGCTGTCCTGCCAGTGCGTGACTGAAGGTTAGCAGCATGGGACTCCATTTCACTTCCTTCTCCTCTCCTACCTCACTCTCAATATGCCAAGGTTGAAAAAGAGAAAAGTTAAACAGCGGCTGCACTCCCTCTCACTTAAAGTGCACCTCAGCAATATTAGAGGTCTGCACTCAAATCTCGCAGAAGTCCATCATCACCTGGAGACTGAAAAACCTTTCCTCTTTTTTCTTTCGGAGACGTAGATAAGAAGTCCGTTAGACGTGTACCTGTCTTACCCAGGGTTCACCCTGGAGCACAATTTTAAACCACACGCTGGTGTGTGTTTGTACGCCAGGGACGACGTCTGCTATCGGCATCTCCGCAACCTTGAAGATTCCAGGTTCTCAACGCTTTGGGCTCTGGTGGGTGTCCACCAGAGCTCAAAGCGTTGAGATGCCTAGGCGTGTAGGCATGGATAAAATTATCTATGCTTGTGTCTACAGTTCGCACAGTGGTGATCAGGAGACGACCAGGCTCACACAGTACCTTAGTGAAGCGGCGGATGCGGCTCAGCAGAGGTACCCTTGCGCATAACTGGTGTTACTGGGGGATTTTAATGCCCACCATCAGCAGTGGCTTTTCCCATACCGGTGCACAGACCATGCTGGTCGAGAGACGCGAAAGCTTGCGCTAGCGTTAAATCTCACCCAGCTGGTCCAGGGAGCTACGAGGGTGCCGGATGTTGATTCGCACACGGCCAACTGCTTGGACCTTCTGTTGACAACAGATCCAGACCGCTATTCAGTGTCGATATCATCACCGTTAGGTAGTTCCGACCACTGTCTGGTGAAGTCTGTATCAGTATACTCTCCGCCCGATCCCTGCCCTAGAGGCACCAGGCGGGTTTGGCGATATAGGTCAGCAGATTGGGTTGGCATGCGATCTTTCTTCGAATATTATCCTTGGCAGCCTACTTGCTTTTCTTCGGATGATCCATCGTCGTGCGCAGATGCTGTGACAGATGTGTTGCGGCGGGGGATGGAGTACTACATTCCATTCTCTGACGTAACAATGTCTGGCCAGGCTCGCCCTTGGTTTGGTGCGGAGTGTGATCGCGCTAACGCGCTAAGCACACGGCGTACCGGTCATGGGCCGACATGACGTAAGTCAGAAGAAGAGAGCCTTCAACAGAGCTGCCAAGTCTTGCAAGAAGGTGATGAGGAGGTCTCGGTTCGACCACATTAGCCGCATCGGGAACAAACTCGCATCATACCCTGCTGGTAGTAAGGCGTTTTGGTCCCTGGCTAAGTCGGTTGAATTGAACTTCTGCCGTCCCTCACTACCGCCACTGCTGAAACCCGACGGGTCGCTGGCCCATACCGCTGAGGAGAAAGCAAATTTGTTTGCCTCACTCTTCGCGGAATCTTCGCGTCTAGATTCTGGTGACGCGCGGCCCTCTGTTAATCCTGATGGTTGCGAGACGAGTATGTCGGATATTCGCATCCATGTCGAAGAAGGACGTCCGTAGGGTGCTGCGTAAACTTGACGTGAACAAGGCTAGCGGTCCAGACGGAATACCGGCAATTGTTCTAAGAACGTGTGCGCCTGAACTGTCTCCGATCCTGACACGCCTATTTAGGCTTTCATTTGAGGCTGGAAAAGTGCCGATTGCATGGAAGCAAGCTAAAGTACAACCGTGCCCAAAAAGGGTAGTCGGGTTGACCCAGCTAACTACAGGCCAATCTCAGTAACGTCCATTCTCTGTAAGACTATGGAACGTGTACTCAACACTAAGTTCCTGGCATACCTAGAAGCTAATGACATCCTAAGTGACCGACAATACGGCTTTCGCCGAAATCGGTCAACTGGTGATCTTCTAGCGTATGACATCCACATCTGGAGTGAGGCCATCGAGAAACACGGGGAAGCGCTTGCCGTCTCCCTCGATATCTCGAAGGCTTTCGATAGAGTCTGGCACGAAAGCCTTATTAGTAAGCTTCCTTCTTTCGGTTTACCTGCTGGTTTGTGTGCTTGGATTGCAGACTTCCCGAGTGACCGGTCCATCCGAATGGTCATCGATGGTTGCTCGTCCGGTCAAGTGGCCATTAATGCTGGGGTCCCTCAGGGGTCAGTGCTCTCGGCAACATTGTTCTTGCTGCACATAAATGATCTGCTTAAGCCCGGTACCTTTGGGTATGCCGACGACAGCACTGTTGCTGAGAGTTACATATCCAGCGCGCAAGCTAGTGGGTCACAGATCCGGTCTCTCCGAGAGGCTATGGTCGAGCGCTTGAACTTGTCCTTGGAGGCAGTCTCTGAATGGGGCGATGCCAATTTGGTCAAGTTCAATGCTGCTAAAACCCAGGCGTGTCTATTTTCCGCTAAAAGGAGCCAATTCAGCCCTGCTCCAACTTTCCGGGCCGATAACCGACCATCTTGATCTCCTTGGTGTTACGCTGACGTCAACACTCAACTTTGAGCCATACATCGAAGTAAAGGCTCAACTGGCAGCAAAAAAGCTGGGAATCCTTGCGAAGGTCAGACGGTACTTCACGCCGGAACAGCTGCTCAAACTTTATCAAGCGCAAGTTCGATCGTGTATGGAGTACTGCTCTCATCTTTGGGATGGATCGGCCCGACACCAGCTTGATGCACTTGAGGCAATTGAGAGGCGAGCCAGGAGGATCATTGGCAATGATGCACTCGTTGAGTCAAGGCCTCAAAGTCTTGAGCATCGACGCCGAGTTGCCAGCCTGCCGGTTTTCTACCGGTTGCATTTCGGGGAGTGTGCGTCGGAATTGCATGACCTAATTCCGCCTAGCCCGTTCCATCATCGGACCACCAGGCGTACGGCAATGCGCCAGCGGTACATGGTGGACATCCCACCTATACGCACAAAACGTTTTGGGAACACATTCATTGTGCGTACAGCTAAGGAGTGGAATGCCTTGCCGGAATCTGTGTTTCCTGATTGCTACAACCCGGGAATCTTTAAGTCAAGAGTGAATAGGTTACTTCTAGGTAAGCGCTCTCCATCGTCGACCGCATCGTCGCTTTCCATCAGGTGAGATAGTGGTCAAGCGCGAACCTATCAAGAATAAAAAAATAAAAATAATAATAAATGCTCAATAGCCTTTTAAATGGAGCGTGCAGTTGTTTGTAAATGGTATTAAAGTATTTATATTATGTTGTGTTTGTTTTTAAGGCCTGTTCCGAACGTGCGTGCTATATGTGTTACTGATGGTGAAAGAATTTTGGGCCTTGGCGACCTTGGAGCCTACGGCATGGGAATACCTATAGGCAAGCTGTGTTTGTACACAGCGTTAGCAGGCGTCCCACCTAGCTTGTGCCTACCTATCACTTTGGACGTGGGAACCAACAATGAGGTGTTTATTTTCTTATCCTTTTCGCGTAGGTAATTCAACGCAACGGAACGCGATGCGATTCGACGTGAATGGAACAAACAATTCACACTCTTATTGCGGTGGCCTACGTGAACAACCGCACGCTGTGCGGTGAGGCGATACCCAAACGACGCGGTCGTTCAACTCTTATGCGGTGTGGTGATTTGTTTTATATAAATGGCGGCTAAAGCAGCAACTTTGCGGGCAAGTAGGTTAGCCACCGCGTCGCGTTGAATTCGCGTTAACCGCATCGGATCGCTTCGCAACTGAAATCGCGTAGAATGGCTTTCGTAGGACGCCGTATTAGCAGTAGTAACTGAGAGCAGGACCTCAGTACAATAATCGATGACCTCAGTAGAGCTTCCAATAGAGTGGTGGTGGTGGTGGTGGTGATCTTAATATGAACATGGACAAAACAAAAGTCACACTAACCGTACCCATGTTACACCCGCTCCTGTCAAGATCGGAGACTATACGAAGCTGTAGATGATTTCAGGGGGTTCACGAGTAGTGGCCGCGCACTGGTAGACTCAACGTTGGAAGGCCTCCGACAAAGTAGACTGCTAACTAACCTGAAGGCCGCAGGAATCTGCCTACTGATGGCGATGCATAGATGAGGCCTATAGAGAGCTGAAATGTTGATGATGATGAGCAGTTGTGGCTCAGTGGTAACGGTCCGGACTTACGAGTTGCAGGCCGTGGGTTCAAACCCCACCAGGCGCAATACTTTGTTTATTTCCTCACTACAACTCAAAGAAAGCGGTGAAGGAAAACATCGTGAAGAAACCGACCGGTCACAAATCCTAGAATAAAAAATTAGAAGATATGTGACATCCAACAAATCCGCACTAGGCCTGCGTGGTGGATTACGGCCCAATATCTCTTCTAGGGAGGAGGCCTTAGTCCCAGCAGTGGGAATATAGTAAAGCTGATTATGTGTGTATACAAAAATGATGATAAAAAATGCCTGTAAAATACCATTTCTCTCGAAAATTTACCCTAATTGATAGGCTAGTAATATTTACAGGCATTTTAACTGCATTGATTCAAAAGGCCAATATTTTCATGTGTCTTAAATTTTCGCAATTCAATATTTGCGCAATAAATCACATAGGCACGTGACAGTGTTGTCTGTATGTAAGTGTTCTGTTACATTTTTAGAGTCTGCTAGAAGATCCGTTGTACATAGGTATACGAGAAAAGCGAGTTCAAGGCAGTGAATACGATGATTTTCTCCAAGAGTTCATGGATGCTTGTTGCGAGAAATACAGTCACAACGTTCTTATACAAGTAACTTTCCCTTTCGTTTACTTTTTTAGTGATGTTTCTATAGCGAATGTATGTACCTACAGATAACAAAGGAGATAAGTCACCAGGGTCGTCAGATATAGTTGAAATTTTCATGGAAACCGATGGACTGATATGAATGAAATATAATTAAATTCATAGGAAACTCATTAATAAAATTAAAATTCTGCTGCATCTGCAATTTCACCTGAATATTCTTAAAAATTGTTGCAGTCACTGTAATTTTTTTTAATGAGCAGAATTAAAGGACACGTTGAGAACGATTGTTAATGTTTAAATTAAACCATAGCTCCTTTTTTTTTTGAAGTGGAGAACCATCAAATCTCTTCTCCCGCCCTGGGTGGAGCGAGAAGGTGTCTCAGACTTCCGTGTTCCTTCAGTTGCCATTTGCGTTCTAGTGCCGCGGTAACTCTTTTTCGAACAATCCGGCAAACAAGCATTAACAGGTACTGTATTGTTTACAGTTTGAAGATTTCGCCTTGCCTAACGCTGTGCGCCTTATTGAAAAATACAAGAATAAGTACTGTACATTCAATGACGATATTCAAGGTACTGCAGGTGTCATCGTAGCTGGCTTGTTAACAGCTTGCAGAATCACCAAGAAAAAACTTGGAGAGAATATATATTTGTTTCTTGGAGCCGGTTCGGTAAGTTTCTTGTGACACGATAGCTATAATATTTGACATTTAAACAAACCATTTTTACTGTCCCTTCAACCGATTTTCAACTATGTGGTTGGAAAGCTTGTTGTTTCTTCCAACGCAATTTTAAAAGAGGCAGTGCGAAAAAAGATAAATAGCGCCTGAACGCTCGGTTGCCATTCGGGAACTTCCGTCGCTCACTCGAATATTTCTTAATACATGTTCGAAAATTTTCGTCATTCAAAATTTCGATATCGAATTTTAACGTGCAAGGTTTCCATTAATATTTTTTCTTTATCTTTTAATTTATGGGTACGTTATGAAGGGACAAAGTTCAAGTAAAATTAGTACAAAATAGAAAACTATCAGAGGTCTTTATTGAATTAGTATACATGAATTGTATGTTTTGTTTTCAATAGAAACCTGGATAATACTCATATACACAAGATACGTATCTGTGTTTTCAAAATATTTACATACTAGCGGCCCGGTACGTGCTTCGCTACGTATAAAGTGAAATAATAAAAAAATAAATAATAATAATTGGAACATCAAATTCATTTATTCAATCAAAAAAATATTTTATTAATTGCTTGCTATTTTAAAACTTAATCCAAAACATTTGGTTAGACAATATTTTTTGTTTTTCAATTTTGAGCATGAATAAACAAACGGCTTAAGAAAACTTTGTGAAGGGAAAATAAATAAATAAATAAAATAAAAGATAATCAACATAGTAATCAACAACATTTTAAAAAGATTCAACAATCATATTATAACCAATAGTAAAGCTTTTTAGGATTTATCATTAACTTGCACAGGTCTGCAAAAAAAAAGAATTGGTATGGGTGTTTTCCTATGGAGAAGAACCGACAAGAAACTCCATGGTTACTCTTTTTAAAAAATGGTTGTACTGTAATGTATACTGACTTTTCTAACATCAAAAAAAGAGGTTTTTAATTCGTGAGATTTTTTTTTAATATGAAATAATCTATAAACAAAACGAAAGTAAAAAAAGTGTCTTGTGTTACTAACTGTACTAAACGTTGATAAGGTTTAAAGTTCCATACGAAAAGAAACGTTGGACGAGTTGACCAATGAAAATATAATTTATTTTTATTTTCTGCAACTCGTACCATATGGGCCGTAGGTATGCGGTACGAGTTGACGAATTACTCATTTGCATTACGCGTTCTCCGACCTATATTTGCTCGTCTGGCTCGTAATAAATCAAATTAAAAACAAATTTCTACATACATAGTGATGTATCAGTATTTATACATGTGCGTATATGTGTGTATGGAAATATATATGACTGCATACGTCAATGTATATAAAAATGTCATTAAATAATTCATTTTTAAATCGACGTGCTTCCATTTTTTACAAAAGAATAAAACACCCGTACGCACACAATATGTTTTTACATACATGTAATTCACTTCAACAGTTCAAAACTTACCGTTTGTGTAAATGCGTTTGACAATTTAATTCAAATAAAGCCTGTAAACGATATGATACACCGAAGGCTCGCTAAAAAACTGAGAAAATTACACGCACACATATACATAGTACATTTGAACAATTCAAGACTCACCGTTTGTATGAATTGACGCAGGTCCTCACCGGACATGATAAGTTCGGGAGGTTCCTGCACCGGATTCGTGCGGGAGAAACGCCCGGGTGTCACCATTGTGTGGACCGCCCGGAGGACACGGTGGAGCACACGGAGGTGTGCCCCGCTTAGGCAAAGCAACGCCGTGTCCTGGTGGGGGTGATCGGCGGCGGCGATCTCTCGTGCCGGGCCTTGGCGCAGGCCATGGTCCGGAGCGAGCAGGAGTGGCAGGCGGTCGCCTCCTTCTGCGAAGCAGTAATGCTTGCAAAGGAGGCGGCCGATCGCGTGAGGCAGCGGTCCTCACGCCCCAACCGCCGCCGGGATTCCGATCCCGATTTCCGGCAGCAATGGGTGGCTCGCCGTCCGACCGTCCGGCAACCGTCCGGACTGAGCCCAAGTCGTCGACGGCACGTGCTGTTCCACGCGCGCCTCAAGGAGATGTCAGCAAATCAGAGGGGCCCAGCAGGGTCGAAACCTACTGGGTCCACGGGTAGTTTAAAAGTGAAACCCGGGGCCCTGGGACGAAGGCAAAGAAGGAACAGGAGTGGGTTTTTAGTCAGTAAAAGTCTGAAACTATCTCCCGTTCCGCCCAAGAGCGAGATTTGTCATTAGATGATTTTCCCACCTAAACAAAAAGATTATGAAGAAGAATGTGCAAGACTCCATGGACACACATCTCCGGTACCACATCCAGTGAGTATTGTGCACTCTATTATGACAGTTTTTAGTGATTTTACCAGCAAACGCGTGCCATTGCAAAGTTTAGATGGATTCAGGTTTTTTAATAAAATAACAGGACAACCTATTTACAGGCAACTGTAGGGGCCCAGCAGGGTCGAAGCCTACTGGGGCCAAGGGTCTGATTCTGAAAGGAAGACTCGGCCCTGGTACGAAAGGCAACGAAAGAACAGGTGTGGGTTTTTAGTCAGTAAAAGTCTGACACTATCTCCCGCCCCGCCTAAGAGCGGGGGATGTCATAAGATGATTTTTCCACCGGAAAAAAAAAAAACCGTTTCTATGAATGCACTCAACAATATGTTTAAAAATATAAACACAAAGCAATACTTAATTATCGCTGACAATTTGCTTTAATCGAAGCACGTCCAAAATAAAATGACCACATGAATGAAATAATAACATGCTTGTACTGTCAATACTGAAAAAGTTTAAATTTGACAGCGCAATCCCCATGAAAAAAGTTTCAATTTGACAGCAAAATCCCCATTAACAAAATTATCCGCCATTTATTGAATTCATTTGTTACAAAAAACGTGATAAATGAAGAACCACTCGACCGATTTTGTGCAAACTTCACATAACCATCTACTAAGTAGTCCGAACAAAGCCTAAACATTTGGTTTGGATAGGTGAGCCCGTTCTTGAGTTATAAAATTACAACGAAAAGTGGCATTGATTTATATCTTCTAATATATAAAATTCTCGTGTCACGGTGTTCGAACTTGAACTCCTCCGAAACGGCTCGACCGATTCTCATGAAATTTTGTGAGCATATTGAGTAGGTCTGAGAATCGGCCAACATCTATTTTTTTATTTTTTTTATTTTTTTTATTTATATGGCAGAACAACGTTTGCCGGCTCAGCTAGTATATATATATATATATTGATAAGAGCGGTTGTATGGAGTATCACGGGTTGAGCGCTTTTAAAGGATGTAATTAGTGTTTGAGATATTACTTATGTTTTTGCAGATGAAATTAATGCTTAATGTTTTTAACCAAGAAGTTGTATCTTCAGGCAGGCGTTGGTATTGCGAATTTAATATGCGATGCGATGGCCCAGGAGGGCATTAGTAAGGAAGAAGCTATAAACAAAATCTACCTTTTTGACATTGATGGTTTGCTGTCAACAAAACGACAGAGTGGAATACCAAAACACGCGACTAAGTTTGGTAAAGATTTGGAACCCACGAAGGATTTCGGAGCTTTTGTGAAGAGTATCAAGGCTACCACCATTATCGGTAAGCTTTTCTGGCTGATTATACAATTTTTATGAAGTGAGTGAATGCAGTTGGCAAATAAAATCTCAAAGGTTGTGTATTTAAAACGTTTTCCTTAGGGTGCTTCGACATCTGGCGGATGCGCCACAAATGCGTCAACCGACCAGCGACCAGCTCGCAAGCTGCGTGTGCATTTCAATTTCACGTGCCATTTCTGCGCCGTCCACGTGACCCTCGCGCTTCTCCTTCTGCTTCGCGCCGTGCACGAACGGCGCAAGAGCACCTGCATAAACGAGCAAGCCTTACCTGAGTTGCGCTAAAGAGGCCGAACAATTGAAGTAACTTCAAGCGTGCAGTGCTCGAACAGCTCGCGTGTGCGCTACTAGCGGCGCAATCGCCAGATGTGGACACAACCTCAGATTTGCCTGCTTTATAAGTACGGGTGAATCATCTTATATTTCAGGTTATTTGTTTTAGGTTGTTCGACAGTGCGTGGTGCGTTTACGCCCGAGATTTTACGACAAATGGCGCAAAATTGTGAACGACCGCAAATCTATGCACTTTCAAATCCGACAATTAAAGCGGAATGTACAGCACAGGAGGCGTATGACAATACTGAGGTACAGATGTTGGTTGCAATCGATAATATTTAAAAAAAAAATACCGGTCAAGTGTGAGTGGGATTGCGCACGAAGAGTTCCGTACCGTCCATAGCAAAAAACGAGCAAAAAATCACGTTTGTTGTATGGGAGCCCCCTTAAATATTTATTTTATTTTGTTTTTTTAGTATTTGTTGTTATAGCGGCAACAGAAATATGTGAAAACTTCAACCGTCTATCACGGTTCACAGACAGACGGACAGAAAGACGGACGGACAATGGAGACTTAGTAGTAGGGTCCTGTTTTACTCTTTAATAATAATAAAGTTTATTTGGAACAACATAAGTTTACAGATTACAGGAAAAACGAAGATAGCGACAAAAGTAAAATACTGTAGCGCAGCTATCAACGCCCAATTTAAAACAAATGCACTCATAGACATTGTTCCAGAATATCGTAACAGAAGTGAAAATATAAATTAAGTAAGACAATTATTGGGTACGGAACCCTAATAAAAAGGATGATTTAATTGTATTGAAATAATACGTAGTTTACAGTTGCGTGTTGCCCATCTCTTACAACGATGTAAGGTAATGGAGTCGATATTATCATTAATGTTAAGCACGATTTTGTGTTAAATCTGTATTATCCAACATCTAGACAAAGGTCTCCCAGATTACTTGTCTTACGCTCTTTTACTGCTGCACCTTGAATCATTCTTTGCGGTGCGCATCCAGGGGTCCAAATCTGTTGTTTTTATAAATTCGTCATTCCAACACGCCCCATCCCCAACATCCCCTAAACACAAAAATTATTCAGCCGAGAGTATGAGAGCGAGAGCACGCATGCGTTTCAGAGCGAGTGAGACGATTTCATGCACTGACTGGATGTTTGGTCACTACTATTAGTCTGACTAATGAAATATAACTTTGTAATCGTCACCATAATAACATATTTAAAATTCAGACATGTAAAAATAAGTAAAGTTTATTTACTTCTTGTGGAGCTTTAAAGCGTCTGACAGAAGTTTTGGTCCATGGAAAGTGTCTGACACTTATGATACTACTTTAAAATAATATTCTACAAAACATTTATAAAAATCACCCATAAAAAATTAAGTTAAGTAACTCGTTATTTTTAGTTCCCTTTTTCACCTGGTACTTGCTCAGGCACCCCAAGGATGAGCTCCACAAGCACGCAGATATTCAAAGCACATGAGACGCTACTGAGAACCTAAGGTTTCATCCATGTGAAAATAAGTTATGTCAGACAGCTCTGGGATCTTAGTATATGTCATTATGTATATACGAGATTACCATTCTATGCTATTTCTTTCAATGGTTGATCATTGGAAAGTCATAATGACGCCATTATATTAGTAGATTACCAAAATTTGTCAAAATCAACAATTATGAAATCAATGATAGACCATTCTGACACTATTGTAATAGCAGACTTGAGGCCCAGGTCCTCGCGGTGTGCATGCAGATCATCCCGCCATCGTTTTTAGAGTTCCGTAACTCAGTCGGCAAAAGTGGAATCAATATAGTATCACTTTGTTGCCCGTCTGTACAACTGTGGAGTTATGCTAAAATTAATATCAAATATCCAGATTTGCTACCCAAGCAGTAAAAAAATCAAACTGCAAGTCAAGTCAATGCAATTTATGGATAAAGCAGTTTATAGTGCATATTTTGACAGTCGCAAGGTCTCATAGCACAACGAAAGGAAAACCATTTTGTAGTTACATCACAAAATAATTCGTTTTTTTGCGATTCGGAAAAATCTTCGAAACTAGATTCGGGAATCGTAACTATTTACACAGGTAAGTTTGTATGGAACCCTAGGTGCGCAAGTCCTATTTAAACTAAAATTAACAAAAAAAATGTTTGGGCTTGACTCGGTATTTATTAAATATATAAAATTGGTTTTAGGGTCGATGCATATTTGCATCTGGTTCTCCTTTTCCGCCAGTCAAATATAATGGGAAAGAATACCACACAGGCCAGGGCAACAATTCTTACATATTTCCGGGAGTTGCACTGGGAGTGCTCGCTTGCTACGCTCATCATATACCTGACACCATGTTCCTAGCTGCAGCCAGGGTAATTTATTTTTATAATTTAGGATTAAGAGAATTCAAAACAGGAGTGAACAGGGACTTTCAGGACCCGCTTGCTCCATCATGGATTTTATTGGTTGATTACCATGAGGATTGAGAGATCAAGAGTGGAACGTCAAGAACGAAAAACAAATGCCACCTTCGGTTTAATGCTGTAGTGTGCATAATGTAATGGAGCAGATTTGAATATTCGCAGTTTGCAAAACGGGTGACCCCTACTGCAGATGCGTATGTGCTGACGACGCACACTGGAGCCTATTCATAGAAAGGCATACCTATAACTTATTTTATGAAATGTGGTTATTAAAAAAATAACCTAAAATAAAATGCATTAGCATAATCTCTATTACGTATCACAATCACGTGTAAAAATGTTGAATGACTGGCTGCTATAAGTTGTCTAGTGTGTAAGCTCAAAGTTGACTGTTTACGCAGTCGTATGTATTGTGATTTAAATGCTACATATAAGTGATCGAGCAAGCTTCGTAGATTGCTTAAATATTTTATTATTGCCCTTCTCGACCCATCTATCTTCAACCTGAGCGTGGTTTAAAAGCTTGTCGATTCATCCAACGCAATGTTTGATAAAGAGGCAACGCGAGAAAAGAGAGATAACACCTGCTCCCCAAACCAAGTTATAACCTAACGTAAATGTAGCTGCTCAATGGCTCCAGGATGATTTTACTCAACTTTCCAAATGGGCGCACGATGTTGGACTGGTACTTAATGCAAGTAAAACAAAAATCATCCATGTTCACTCTAGCCACTTAAAACAATCTGCCTCCGTTAGGATAATTGCCCATAGTCATAGCTGTCTCCACTCCACTCCTTCAGGGATATGTCAATGTGAGGCAATCGAACAAGTCACACACCATACTTACCTAGGATTAGTTGTAGATAATCGATTCAACTGGGGCTTTCACGTAGACTCAGTCTGTGATAAGTTGCGAGCCATTCTGGCAAAGTTCTACATATTAAAACCTAAAGTTCCGTTTAAGATCTTAATCAACATGTACGTTGCTTTAGCGGAGTCAATAATAGCGTACGGCATCACGAGCTACGGAAGAACATTTAAATCGTATATTGAAAGAATTTCCAAACTGCAAGTTAGACTTTTGAAACTTATAGTGCCTAGAAAAATTAAAAACCAATTCAAAGAAGACGCTATTGATCTATTTAAATACTGTAAAATTTTGCCAGTACAAACCAGACTTAACATGACCCTCTTAATTGAACAATTTAATAATAAAAGCAATCAAAAACCTATATCTCATAAAATTACCACCAGAAGTATCACCAATAATACATTAATCGTACCTCGGGCTAGAAACTTCTATGGAAGGCGAACTATAAAATATTTGATTCCCAAATTAATTAATGAACTCCCGAAAAATATCAAAAAAGAAATAAATATTAAAAATTATAAACAAACATATAAAAAATACTATCACGACTATATAAACAACTTATCATAACTATAAACTATTACTGAGTATATTTACAATAATATCTGTTTATTCAGGCACAAAGTCCCAATTTCAAAATAATAATAATAATAAAAAAAAAAACACAAATACAAATTAAATATTATTTGATCACTACAGCAAAACTAATTAAAATGATATAAAATTCGATAACACAATATAAAAAAACCACGATTAACATTAAAGTTCATAAAATAGGTAATAGACACTATACTAATAAAAAGTAAACCACCTGTATACATTGAGTTGAAATTATCTCATAATGAGCGACCAATAGCGCAACGCTCCGTAGATACTTAACGTGCAAATTATTCATGTACCTACAAGTCCACGTACTGATAGATGTTTACGTTTCTATAACTTGGGCGATTATTTTTCTTACCCACTATGGTGTATGAATTGTTTTTCTTTTTATGAGTATTTGAATTTGTGTATTATCGCAATTGAGTTGTCATCTTTGTTTAACATTATTGATTAAGCATTGTTGTTATGTGAATGTGAGTACCAATACAAACCAAGTATGGTTTAATGGTACAATAGAAACCAAAAATGTAAAGATACGTGTATGGAACAATAAAAAAAAAAAAAACCCTTTCGTTTCGATTCTCTTTTCGTTGATCGCCTCGAGTCGGCCACGCTCCTATTCCTTTGTTCTGACCACGTGACTGAGCGTTGAAAGAAAGAAAGAAAGAAAGAAAGGAATCGGAGGCGTGGCCGACTCGAGGCGATCGACGAAAAGAGAATCGAAACGAAACGGTTGTAACTTGGCTAGGGGGGCTGCTCTGTAAGCATTCGGTAATTCCGTTATTCACTTCATATTATACAAAAAAAAACCTTTTTTTTTTTAATTATCCACAAGATATCTGTGTTTCGAAAATATCTAGAGAAAGATGTGTAATAACGTTATAATCACGTAAGAGAGAAAAAGAAATGAAAATGTGTCTCGGGTTGGACGTTCTTAATTGAATTATTTGAATATTTTACGTGAACAGTCTGATTTGAGCTTAGACTACCGCCTTTACTCAGGTTCTGCCATTTGAGATCTTGGCCTATTGTAGTTCTACCATCAATTTATAATTCGGGTTCGGTGATTTCTGATCATAGTATTTTTTTTTTTTAGTGTTTAGCGAAAAATGTTACACAGAAGGATTTAGATATTGGACGAATCTATCCATCTCTTAACGACATCCCATGTTTATCTTATAAAATAGCTGCGGACGTGATTGAGGAAGCTTACAAGTGCAGTATGTATGAACTTAATTCACTGTAACCTCTGTTATTCTACTAATCTATATAAATCTTATCTGTCTCTGTGTTCCGTGAGTGTGTCCGTGGCATCACCAGGCCCTATCAGAATACCAGCGTTGCGTTATTTTTACTTTTTAGTTAAATATCGCAGCATATGCTGAGATAGGAGCCTTTTTGGTCTCGCACAGGTCTTTTATTTTTATCTTTTAATATTGTTTTCTTTTATTTTAAGTTAAGTATTTATAGATTAAGTAGTTACTTTTTGTTGTTTGTCCTGTGCGAGTCTCAAATAAATGTTTTCTTTCTTTCTATATATAAAAGCGAAATATCACTCACTGATTAATCACGAAATCTCAAAAACTATAACATTTACGAACTGAAAATTTGGCAGGTAGGTTCCTTATAGGGTGTAGACATCCGCTAAGAATAGATTTTACGAAACTCCACCCCTAAGGGGATGTAACGGAGGTCCAATGTTTGTTCGGAGAAACCTACTTTCAAGTGGGCGAAGCCATTGGCAGAAGCTAGTATTTTATATTTACTCATGAAGTTTAGTATTTGGATATTTATTTATCAATCACAACTCAACCGCTGAATGGACTTTAATGGCATTTGGAACATAGGTAGACTATGATTTTTGAACCAGTAGCATGTTCCATGGGATAATGTTCGACTACCAGTGTTGCTAGCGTGGCTACTTCCAGCTAGCCAACTAGATTTTCTTAACCATGAAAATATCAATTAAAATGTAATCAGTGAATTTGTGTTATGGTTTATGTAAAAACAAGGGCTATACGAGTATGACTACGCGGCCATTAGATAGTTTCAATTAAATTGGAAATGTTGTCAATAGTTAGAGTAATTACCCTGACGTTACTTGTGCTTTAATATTTTACAGAGCTCTCAAGTATTTATCCTAAACCACAAGACTTAGACAAGTATATAGCTGATTATGTTTACAAAACTGAATATGATGATCTCAGACCAGATTTTTATGATTATCCTGAAGCTAAAGGGGTAACAGTGAAATCGGTAGAAGAAATGGTTAAACAATTGTAAGTACTTATTTATTTTATTTATTCTTTATGCACAAAGGAGTACAGAGGCGGACTTAATGCCTTAAGGCATTTTCTACCAGTCAACCTTTGGGTGATGCAGAGACAAGTTGTGGTAGGTGCAATATTACCAAGTAGTTGTTTAAAGGGGCCATCTATAAATTACGTTACACGTTTAGGAGAGGGGAAAGGGGTCGACGAAGATTATATGACAAAGGGTGAGAGGAGTCATAAGTTTCGTGACGTCACATTTTAAAATTTACTTGCTAAGTACCAACAGCAGAAGTAACTGCAGCCGTCGAAACCTCGGCGGCAGCCATCGAAACATCGGCGGCAGCTGTTAACGCGTCGACATTCCAACTTTGAACATTAGCGATAGCCGTCGTGTGAGTCAATTGTCACTATAGATCGACGACTGGAGTCGACGCGTCGACAGCTGCAGTTACTGCTGCTGTTGTCAACATGCCGCTCGTGAGTATCTTAGTTACGATGATGGAAAATGTTTTTTTTTTAATATCTTTGCAAGAATATATTATTTTCTTGCTTTGCTTTGATGGTTCTTGCTTTGCCATGATCAGATAATATGTCCATATATTATGGACAGTAGCTTAAGGATGCTAATGGATCTTTCAAAAGGTGACTAATTTTTGCAAGTAGCACTGCAGTGTTATTTGAAAAACTGGTTCCGGAGTTTACCCTCCTCATAGTTTACGATTAAATATTATAGGGAATATAGCATTAGCATTTTGCAAATATAGAATAGATGTTCAAATATAATATCGCACAATCTCTAAAACATTGTTCAATCATGAAAAACAGGGTTTTCAGAATAACGCGGTTGAATTATTGCATGGCATTATTTTATGTACTTACCACCATCATCAAAAAATTTGATGAAGCTCACGAACATAAACTTGTGAAAATTGAGGTAAACCAGCTACTAGACAACCCGGTCCTAGTGCGCATGCTATTGACTTATTGAGAATTAAACTTCTTGAGTTAGTATAGTGTGTAAAGTAAGTGTATAATAGTGGTCAATGTTATGCATACTGTATAACAATGAACAAAGTTTTTCATCAATACCAGACTATAAGAAAGTGCTATGGACTTGTGTAAAAGTGCAAAAGGTCGCGAACCTTACTTTTAACATACTCTATGTGTTTAGCAAGACTGCAAACGTGGGCGCGGGTCGGGTACGGCGCGGAAAACTCAAACATAAACACTTCTTTGGAGTGTCCATAGTTTTTTTTTCTTCTTTTTTTTTTTTTCGGTGGGAGAATCATCTTATGACATCCCCCGCCCTTGGGCGGGGCGGGAGATAGTGTCAGACTTTTACTGACTAAAAAACCCACTCCTGTTCCTTCATTGCCTTTCGTACCAGGGCCGAGTCTTCCTTTCAGAATCAGACCCTTGGCCCCAGTAGGCTTCGACCCTGCTAGGCCCCTACAGTTGCTGACATCTCCTTGAGGCGCGCGTGGAACAGCACGCGCCGTCGACGACTTGAGCGAGCTCGGTCCGGACGGTTACCGGACGGTCGGAAGGCGAGCCACCCATTGCTCGCCGTCCGCAAGCCCGCGCCTACGATGGCCGGAAATCGGGATCGGAATCCCGGCGGCGATTGGGGCGTGAGGATCGTTGCCTCACGCGATCGGCCGCCTCCTTTGCTAGCATTACTGCTTCGCAGAAGGAGGCGACCGCCTGCCACTCCTACTCGCTCCGGACCATGGCCTGTACCAAGGCCCGGCGCGAGAGATCGCCGCCGCCGATCGCCCCCACGAGGACACGGCGTTGCTCTGCCCAAGCGGGACACACCTCCACCGTGTGCTCCACCGTGTCCTCCGGGTGGTCCACACAATGGTGACACCCGGGCGTTTCTTCCGCACGAATCCGGTGCAGGAACCTCCCGAACTTACCATGTCCGGTGAGGACCTGCGTCATGCGGAAGGTAAGGACGCCGTGTTGCCTTTCCAGCCACTCCTCAAAGAGGGGACTTACCGCCATAATTATGGCGTGCCCAGCACTGGGTTTCGATAGTCGCTGTCGCCATTCCGCCATGAGACCCCACCGGAGTGGAGTGTCCATAGTGGGCACGTGAGCGCGGAAAGAGGCGCGGGATGCTTGACGCGGGACGCGCGCGGGCATATTACGACATAGCTCGTTCAATACAAGTGGCCGCAGTGAGTGCGCGGGCGGCGAGCGGCAACTGCGCAAAAGCGGGCATCTCAAACTAGTTCGAGCTAACCGCGTGGGTTGTTATGATGGCTCGACTGCGGACAAGCAAAACATGCGCGTTCCGCACCACGCTGGCTGAGCATTATAAATTGCTTATTAGTTTTTTAGGCTACATTGTAATCAGTTATTAAGAAATTTGTTTTTAATAAACAAGTAAATTTAAAAAAAAATTGTAACTATTCACACTATAATTATGGCGTTATTATTAATCGAATGAGTATCAAAACCCAAATTAAATTAATTGCTTTGTTATCTCAATACCGGTTTTTTATATTACTCGTATATCAGATTTTTAGAGAATGTGCGATATGTAAATATGTATATAAATATTTATACATTTTAAGCTGCTTATTAGTACACGCAAGCTAGCGAACAACCTTCGTTGGTATTTTATTTTCAATACACTTACTCGAAAACCCGCTCTTATCCCACCGCTTTTAGGCATGCAATAGACTGTTTTCCGCACTAGTGCAGAAATAGCGCGTGCTCTCCCCCGCCACAATTTTATTACATTTATCGCATCAGGCTGGGCGCACGTTGACCCCCACGAGTCGCCGGTCAACCCCCGTTTATTCATTTCTTCGTAAGTGTATTGAAAAAAGTCGTTTGACACACGTGCAAATTTGTCACTGCAGCCCTCGGCTCCATGACACACTCCCCTACGGCTCGTGCGAATTCCACCTCGGTCGCAATGACAAACTTTCTGCACTTGTATCAAAATGTACTATTATTTGGGTAAGACAACGAAAGCAAATGATTTTATTGCTGCCGGGTATTTTTCGGACATCAATTTAATTTAATCCTCATCATTTCAGACTTTGTCTTTTGTACATAGCATGGGTAGGATGCAGGCAGGACAAAAATATGCATCTGTTAGATGAGAGAAAGTATACGTAGGTACATTGTATGAATCCGACAGCTGTCACCCGCACCATCCTATAGTAATTGTAGTGTAAGTAGGCCGAATAACCGTTGATTTCCAATTTCAGTCAAAGAAAAAATAAATAATGATTATATAATATAATGTGAAGAAACAGTTTCCTGTTCAAACGAATAAATTCACTGATGAGACCAAGGAAGTGAATGAGGTTGGTATCTTTTACATGTCACCTTCTGATCTATTAGAAATTCACACTTCAAGTTTCTTAAAACCTTTTCATACATTTAGCATACCTGTTGTAGAGACAAAAGCGTTTTTGGGCAAGCTACGAAATTGTTCGAAATAGTACCACGGTCCTTTTTTGTGGTGAGGTATCTTCATCGACCATCTGTTCTGTTCTGTGAGCAATGTGTCCTGCCCAGTAACTTTGGTTCTCCTGCCCTTCCCATTGCCATTTAGGGGAGCCTTCTAATGAGACCCAATGCGAGCGGCCACGTTTCAGAGCCTTTTGTCATCACCTAGATCTAGTTTTTAGCTATTTGTTAATTTAGTTATACGACATTTCAAAGTGCAACCAGACTGCGGTTGATCTATTAAAAATGAATCAATGGTATCTCATTGGTACGTTTTTGTGTTTGAGAAAGCACTGAATTATCAATTAGTGGAGTTAAATTATTTAATTAAAAGTTATTTTCTTTTTCAGGCTTATTAAAATGTATCCACTGATGCTAGACGATTGATTGTCTACATCACTGAAAAAATAAATTACCGGGTACCATTGGTCGTTCGTGCGTACGAGTGCGGTTTTAATACTTACCTATCTAAGGCCAAACTTATAAGTACAGTACATTGAGGGCCATTAAAAGGGCCACTAGAAGTTTTATTGCTAAATCGACTACTTATGCGCTGAAAGGATTGGATAGTGTTAAACTTTATTATTTAAAATACAGACGTAATTAAACAGTGGTGTAGCTAGCCCGAGAGGGGGGGGGGGGTTGTATTTTTGAATGCTTTTTTCGAGACTGGATAACTGGATAGGTTGACAAGTCCTGATTGAAAATGAGCTTGTTTAATACAGTATTCTGGACTAGGGTAGGTTAATTTTTTTTTAGGAAAATTTTAGAATGAGCAGAGCGAGCTGTAATATTGAAACATTATCAAGCTACAGGCCTCTAATCAAGAAGAGAATTTAAGATTGTAGATAACATGTTTGAATTATTGTTCACTTGTAGCCCGGGGGGGGGGGGCATATTATTGCAATGGCTGATACGGCGGAAGCTACGCCCCTGTATTTAAGCTTTCCGTGTTGAAAAATAAACATGTATAAATTAGTTTTATACAAAGACAGAGAGTACACTGAGCAGTCCCAGGCATAATAAGGTATCGGTCGTGCGACCAGTCTTGCAAGAGGTGATGACAAGTATTAGTGGTCAATTCTGCTCAATCCGTACTATACGCCCTTGGTTTTATAGTGTAAAATCAAGGCCATAAAGAATGGATTGAGAAGTATGTGTATTTTTTACAATATAAAAGATAATAAATACTAAAACTGTATCTCAATTGTATGCACGGTTACAAAAAATAAATAGTCTTGGTAAAATATCGTGTTTATTACAATAATAAACTCATGATTGCACCATTTTAAGTGTTTTTTTTACTAGCCTATTGCCGCTGCAGCGCATGCCGCATTTAGCAAGCAGGTCTCTCTCTCTTTCTCCCAAACGAAACCCGCACCTTGGCGCCACGACGAAACCTCGGTTCTTTAGGGTTCATTTCCACTGAAGCTGAGCTGGGTTGAGTGGAGCGGGGAAGAGCAGTGAAAAGTGGTAAGTGTTTTCATTGAAGCGAGGTGGGGTGGAGTTGAGCTGCTCGACTCCGTTCTGTCCAGCTTGGAGTCGTGTGTTCATATTAGTTTTATTTGAAAGTCTGCTCAACTCCACTGCGCTCCACTTATACTGTTTCCATTGATGCGGAGTGAAGATTTCGAGCACTGTGATTGGCCAATACATGGTCCGCTCTTCTCCACGCCACCCAGCTTTTGCGTCAGTGGAAACGCACTCTTAGTGTGAGAGTCAGTGTGTGTTCTTTAAAGTAGAAAAACAGCTAACTTGACTAGAGAACTGTAGGGTGAAGTGGGGCACAGCGTTTAGCAAGCTGTAATAATTCGGGAACATGCTTCTAACAAGGCGTCACTAGCAATCGTCGAATCGCTGCAATACCATCGCTACGTGGAGGCATAAGACACTGCCGCGTCGTTCTACTGCTAATTCACTCACAAATTCATCTCTTTTATACCTACTCGGTTCAATTTTCACTTCAGGTTACCCATTTCCCCTGGTCATGTAAAAAAGTCGACAATATTTCACTGGGCAAGCCAAAAACTGATACATCTTTCCTTGAGTGCACTAGAACATTGATAACGTAAGGGTGTCCACTTAGAATCATGGAGGAGCGGAAACAACGCGACGTAGGTATAATTTTCTTCCAATGATTAGGTAGGATCCATCAGCTTATAACTTCTTTAGTGGGACACTGCTTGACATCTACCATCTTTCCTAGAAACAATTTTCCTGCAAAATGTTGTTTGCGCGATACAGAACAGTCAGTGATTTTGTGGCGCCATCTACTTACAGTCGCTGAAATCTTGAAGTAAGCTGTATGACTACATAGTATTTTTAGATGCGTATATGTGTCGCTAGAAAATGATATTAGTTCAACTCATTAGCCTGGAACAATTATCACGAATGTGAATTGGGCTTGGTTATTTATGTAGGTTCACGTACACCTTTTTCTGAACCGCCTTATGAGGTAAACCCACTACTTATATATACTTAACAGATTAGAATTCATTACTCGATGAATTCTCGACGATAGGAATCAAAGTTGGTCGCATCTACCCACACTTTGGGCACGCCACAATTATGGCGGTAAGTCCCTTCTTTGAGGCGTGGTTGGAAAGACCTCACGGCGTCCTCACCTTCCGCATGACGCAGGTTCTCACCGAACACGGGAAGTTCGGGAAGTTCCTGCACCGGATTCGTGCGGAAACGACGCCCGGGTGTCGCCACTGTGTGGACCGCCCGGAGGACACGGTGGAGCATACGGTGGAAGTGTGCCCCGCTTGGGAAGAGCAACGCCGTGTCCTCGTGGGGGCGATCGGCGGCGGCGATCTCTCGCGCCGGGCCTTGGTACAGGCCATGGTCCGGAGCGAGGAGGAGTGGCAGGCGGTCGCCTCCTTCTGCGAAGCAGTAATGCTAGCAAAAGAGGCGGCCGATCGCGTGAGGCAACGGCAACGGTCCTCACGCCCCAACCGCCGCCGGGATTCCGATCCCGATTTCCGGCCACCGTAGGCGCGGGCTTGCGGACGGCGGGCAATGGGTGGCCCACCGTCCGACCGTCCGGTAACCATCCGGACCGAGCCCAAGTCGTCGACGGCGCGTATTGTTCCGCGCGCGCCTCAGGGAGATGTCAGCAAATCGTAGGGGCCCAGCAGGGTCGAAGCCTACTGGGGCCATGGGTAGTGTGAAAACGAAACCGTGGCCCTGGGACGAAGGCAACGAAGGAACAGGAGTGGGTTTTTAGTCAGTAAAAGTCTGACACTATCTCCCGCTCCGCCCAAGAGCGGGATTTGTCATAAGATGATTTTCCCACCTATAAAAAAAAAAAAAAAAAATCTACCCACACTTCAATTGTATATTATTTTCTAAAAATATCGCAGGATATTGCTGCTAACATTGTTTTAATGGTATGTGACCGAAGCGAGAGTTTAATAACGTAGACACAACCAATATCCGCTCCGTAAAATTTTAATTTACATATTTAAAAAATATATGCCCAAAATCCAAGTGATTTAAATATCCATCCAATGTTTCAAGATTCTATACTTACCCTGAGATTACACTCAAGTACATTGAAGTTCTCTAGTTCTGTATTTATCTTCATTTGTTCGTAGTCAGCAGAACCTCTTGGTTAAAGTAATAACAGCCACGCGAATGGATCTATAAGGTTTAGCACCACTTGCCCAAGTCGGTTTGTGGGTGGGTGAGCATCTATAGGTATCAAGATTCCTCTGTGCCTCAGAAAGTGCATTTTACTGTTTATTCCAGCTGTCATTTCTAGGTATTTGACAGTGGTGGCGGTTAGTTTAGGTGATAGTGATGATCAGTGGTGACGGATAGTTAGAGGTCAGGAAATCTGCCAAGAGCCACCATCGCTTTACCCAATTACTGGGTTATGGAGGTCAGATAGATAGTTGCTCCATGGAAAATACTTCAACTCAGCTGCATCACTAACATAGTTAGGTAACTCGCCGTCCGATCGTCCGGTAACCGTCCGGACCGAGCCCAAGTCGTCGACGGCGCGTACTGTTCCACGCGCGCCTCAGGAGAAGTCAGCAAACTGTAGGGGCCCAGCAGGGTCGTAGCCTACTGGGGCCAAGGGTCTGATTCTGAAAAGAAGACTTGGCCCTGTTATGAAAGGCAACGAAGGAAAAGGAGGGGGTCAGTAAAAGTCTGACACACCCTCCGCTCCGCCCAAGAGCCGGGTTTGTCGTTGGATGATTTTCCCACAAAAAAAAAATAGTTGGAAAAAAAATCTACTTATTTACTAGTGACTTCTCAGAAGTCCTTTGAGAGAGACTACGGGAATGTTCGTATTTCGAACATTCCCGCAGCCTTCAGAGGCTTACCATGGCTCTGGAACGCGAAGGGCAACGGAAAGACGGGCCTCTGTCCTAGTTTTAGTTTTTTTTACGTGGGAAGTTACCAAACAAATTCTCCCACTCTTGCAGGAGTGGGAAGAAGTATCAGACTTTTCCTGGCTAAAAGTCTGATATTCCACACACACACAGTTTTCCTTCAGTTACTGAAGGAACACTGTGGGTGCTTCGGCTGCGGTAACTTCTTTGAACCATACGCAACCCTGGCAGGCATTGGCCCTAACTGGCCCCTACAATTTTGCGGATGCCCCTGTACTAGCTTGGAGACATGGGATCTAAGTTAAGTCTCGTCATTTTTTGTCAAGACGTATCTGTGCTGGATCGTCGAGACATCTAAATGGATTTTTTAATTTATTCAACAAACTTTTACTTCGACAAAGTAACTAAAATCAATTAGGGCTAAAATAAAATGAGCACTATCTGACTTGCACGTCATGTATTGGGTTCGAAGTCGGTCGTCTAACTGGCACAATATCCGGGGTTATCACACGCCAGCTGCTACAGTGTCGATTACACTGGACCGTTGCCACCGAAAATGTTTGCTATATCAACGTAGCATGTTATAATCGTGTCGTATGTAGGTGAGCGTGTTCAGTTGTTCATACAAATTGGTACGCTAAAAGTTTTGGGTCGCATTCGATTATGGAGCGACAGTTGGAATTTTGAAGTTTTTAATTGACAATTCTAGCGTTTTGTGTATGATATTAAGCTGGATTGTGTTTGATTAGTAACGATAATTATTGGAAGCCCCGTACAAGGTGGACCGATGACCTCGTGAAGGTTGCGGGAATCCGATGGATGCGAGACGCACAGGACCGTTCATTGTGGTGAAAGTTGGGGGAGGCCTATGTCCAGCAGTGGACGTCTATCGGCTGAAATGATGATGATGAGTAACGATAATTTACATTCTTTTTGAGTTTGGACAAGATATGTGATCCAGTAAATGAATAAAAATTAAGTTTTATAAAAAACTAGTTCCTGCCAGCAGCTTCGCTCGCGTGAAAGTAGGTTTCTCCATACATACTTTGGACCTCCATTTCATCCCTCTAGGGGGTGAATTTTGGAAAATCCTCTCTTAGTGCTCGTCTACATCATAAAAGCAAACCTTGTGCAAAATTTCCCACTTCTAGTCCCAGTAATTTCGGCTGTGCGTTGATATTTCAGTCAGTCTATCAGTATCCACTCTTACGTTGTTGAAACTTCAACGGGCCGGACTAAACGTTTCGCTTCGTCGTTTATACCGTGTACATCGAAGGAATGGAACAATTTGCCTGCTGCGGTCTTCCCGTCCAATTATAATTTAGGTGTCTTCAAGGCTAGAGTGAATTAGGCTTTTAATAAACTAGTGCGCCTCACCATTAATGATATTAATGATTGCATTTCTGCTTACCATCGGTTGGGATCGCAATCAAGCACTGGTTTATATCAATTTAAAAAAAAGTCAGTTTTTCCTTTTATTTATATAGATTAGCTTCTGTTCTGAAATTAGAATATATAAAGCATAAAGAACTCAGAGACGTTATGTCATATTCCACCTTTTGAGAACCCGCACTTCTTCCTTCCAGTTCTTGCGAAAGCAAAGGTTGTCCCACCTTCTTCTTCATGGTTTCCCTAAATATTGCATGAAAAAAAAAAACAACATGGTTCAAAGATTCAATAACTTAGCAGTGCATAACAAAACATGCCGTAATATTCTCCATGACAAGCGCATTTATAGCTCAAGGATTTGTTATGCAAAAATTGAATTTACGAATTCGCGAATGTAGAACAAAGAACATAGCCATACATCACTTCCCACCTGTCTCGGCTCGCTACGCGGTACCAACGTTTATTTTACTGCATGAATACAAAACCCCTTTTTGGTGGATATGCTGAAAGGATGCAGTTGCATTGTAACACAACTTTGATAAACGTTTTTCGGGTTCAGGACGTTTTTTTTTTTTTTTTTAAGGTGGGAAATCATCCATATGATTTCTCGCGCTCTGGGTGGAGCGAGAGGGCGTGTCAGACTTTTACTGATTAAAACCACACCTGTATCCTTCAATTACCCTTTGCGTTCTAGGACTACGGGTTTCCCTTTCAGAAATTCTCCGCGGTCCTAGCTAGCGGGCATCGGCCCTTCTGGGCCCCTACGGTTTGCTGACATCTCTTGAGGAGCGCGAGGATCACTACGCGCTGTTGACGACTGGGCTCGGTCCAGTTAATTACCGAACAGCCGGACAGCGAGCTACCCAGTGCTCGACGTCCGCAAGCCCGCGTCTACCGTGGCTGGTAGTCGGGGTCGGAATTACGGCGGCTAGGGCGTGAGGACCTTCGTTCCCTCACACGTGCAGCCTCCTCCTTCGCTAGCATTACTGCTTCGCAAAACGAGGCGACCGCCTGCCATTCCTCCTCGCTCCGGACCATAGCCTGAACCAGGGCCCGACGCGAAAGGTCGCTGCCGCCAATTGCCTCCACGAGGACACGGCGGTGCTCTGCCCAAGCGGGGGGGTTCAGGACGTACCATGATGTCTCAAACCGTACCCTTTACGGTTTCTTATCTCGCTCTTGGGTGGAGCGAAAGGGCGTGTCAGACTTTTACTGTCTAAAACCCAGTTGTGTAGTTCAATTGCCCTTTGCGCACCAGGATGCCTTAGCGGGCATCGGTCCTACTGAAACTACGGTTTTGCTGGCATCTTTTTGAAGCTCCCACAATAGGCACCGTTGACGACTCGGTCTCGATCCTTACCGGACGTCCGGACGTTGAGCTTGGTAACATCACCCTGAAGTGCGTAATGCTTTGATTGTATTTTCGCAATAAATTATGAACAACGCGACAATATGAGATGAATGGTTGCTTCTTTTTAAGAGTGAAGCCAAAAGGACATAATTTTGTAAAACGCTGCGTTTTTTTTTTCATACAAAATCCTATTTGTACCGCACGACTACACAAGATTAATTAAATTTGTCAATTGTGTTGAACGTGACGACATTCGCAAGAAGTTGGAATCATCACAGCGTTCATTTCTTGGATTCGTTTCTAATAATAATTGTGGTTATTTGTATGTATTTATATAAGTATGTATTTATTTCTGTTTTAATTTTCTATTTGTTTGTTTGCCATTAAGTTATACATATAAGGAGAAACTGACTGACATATCAACACACAGCCGAAAGTACAAGGTCTAGGAGCGTGAATTTTTAAACATAGTTTTCTTTTATGAGGTAGACGAGCACTAAGAGAGGATTTTCCAAAATTCGCCCTCCAAGGGGGAAAAGGGGGTCCAAAGTTTGTAAGGAGAAAACTACCATGCGAAGGTGAAGCCGTTGGCAGAAATTAATATAATATAAACGAGACTGAAAAAAACTTAACTTATCTACTACTCACAAAATTACGTCCTTTAGCTTCATACTAAAATCTAAATGCAGTAGGCGTTCGATACAGTAAAATGCAGTGGGTGTTCGATACAGTAAAATCTTGAAAGAAGAAATATGTTGTAGACCCTACCGCTGGATATAAGTACCTACTCCTGGCTACAACTAATTTTACATATTGCGGCTAATTAGGCACCAATTAATTAAATAAATTATATCAATCAGGTATCAAACATGCATTTTAGTTTAGCGCGAACTGAAATGAACTAAAATTAATTAACTAAATTTTAGCGATCAACATTTCAGCGGTATAATCATTCTATAATTTACATAGATATTGATTTACGACTAAAGTAGGCGCCAGATAAACATAAAATAATGGTCATTGACCCTCCTACATTCATTGACATTTTTAATTTAAAAAACGGAAATAAAGACATACTGCTGTCTTGAATCGACGTCTATCGAGATCCTTTGCTGATGTGGATCCTTTGATGTGATGAATGTTCGTTACTAGAAAATCTAGTAATGAACATTGTTTGTTTTTTGGTTACCTACGTAGATTGTTACTTCATTTAACGCAATCCAACGCAATCCAACGCGATGTCCTACGTAGAAAGAGAACCCCGGGGCCCTGGAACGAAAGCAAAGAAGGAACAGAAGTGGACTTTAGTCAGTAAAAGTCTGACATGCCCTCTCGCTCCGCCCAAGGGCGGGTCACAGAAGGAGGCGACCGCCTGCCACTCCTCATCACTCCGGACCATGGCCTGTACCAAGACCCGGCGCGAGAGATTGCCGCCGCCGATCGCCCCCACGAGGACACGGCGTTGCTCTGCCCAAGCGGAGATATTTGTTCGGTGTAAGAATCGAACTTGCGTCACGCAGCGCTACAGCCAATCGCTCAATCTCTGCACCAACGGTGCTGTCATTCAAATACATGCTTTATCAAGAACAGTTTATTTGAATAAATCAAAATCCTACTAATGTAATATTCGCTGGTCCTGGCGCAGGGAGAGTCGTACCAGGCGGCGGTCGAATTAGCGACACGCGGGGTTGCGATAGTCGTTGATAGGATCCAGCATTTGGGACTCGAGGTGGCGCTTCACAAGTCCGAGGCCATGTGTTTTCACGGCCCTCGGAGCGCGCCGCCTCGGCGTTCCCAATTAACGGTAGGAGGAGTTCACATCGGCGTCGGGTCGACGATGAAGTACCTGGGACTCGTCCTCGACAGCCGGTGGAATTTCGAGGAGCACTTCCGACGTCTGGCTCCCAAACTGAATCGGACTGGGGCTGCCCTCAAGCGGCTCCTGCCCAACCTCGGGGGTCCTGACGCCTCCTGCCGGAGGCTCTACGCAGGCATCGTCCGGTCCATGGCCCTTTATGGGGCGCCGGTGTGGGCGCCGTCACTGCGAAAGCGACCGGCGGCCCAGCTGAACGCGTGCCAGAGGGTCATGGCCATACGGATGGTACGGGGATACCGCACGGTTTCCCGCGAAGCGGAGAGCCTCCTTGCTGGCCAGCCACCATGGGATCTGGAGGCAACAGGCCTTGCACGCATGCACGATCTGCGCGTGGAGATACAACGCCGGGGCGAAACTCCGCTGCCGCGACAAGTCGCGGCATGGCGGGAAGAGTTCCGGCGGGATCTCATGGCGGAATGGCGACAGCGACTATCGCAACCCAGTGCTGGGCACGCCGTAATTATGGCGGTAAGTCCCCTCTTTGAGGAGTGGCTGGAAAGGCAACACGGCGTCATTACCTTCCGCATGACGCAGGTCCTCACCGGACACGGTAAGTTCGGGAAGTTCCTGCACCAGATTCGTGCGGAAGCGACGCCCGGGTGTCGCCACTGTGTGGACCGCCCGGAGGACACGGTGGAGCATACGGTGGAGGTGTGCCCCGCTTGGGCAGAGCAACGCCGTGTCCTCGTGGGGGCGATCGGCGGCGGCGATCTCTCGCGCCGGGCCTTGGTACAGGCCATGGTCCGGAGCGAGGAGAAGTGGCAGGCGGTCGCCTACTTCTGCGAAGCAGTAATGCTAGCGAAGGAGGCGGCCGATCGCGTGGGGCAACGGTCCTCACGCCCCAACCGCCGCCGGGATTCCGATCCCGATTTCCGGCCACCGTATGCGCGGGCTTGCGGACGGCGAGCAATGGGTGGCTCGCCGTCCGACCGTCCGGTAACCGTCTGGACCGAGCCCAAGTCGTCGACGGCGCGTGTTGTTCCACGCGCGCCTCAAGGAGTTGTCAGCAACTGTAGGGGCCCAGCAGGGTCGAAGCCTACCGGGGCCAAGGGTCTGATTCTGAAAGGAAGACTCGGCCCTGGTACGAAAGGCAACGAAGGAACAGGAGTGGGTTTTTAGTCAGTAAAAGTCTGACACTATCTCCCGCCTCGCCCAAGAGCGGGGGATGTCATAAGATGATTTTCCCACCGGAAAAAAAAACTTATGTAATATTATAATGTAAATGTGGAAGTATGTGTGGTCAGATGTTTGTTAATTAGCATGCTTCAATGGATTTAGAGCAGTGATGGCCAAGTGGTAACGACCCCGACTTACGAGTTGTAGGTCGCGGATTCAAATCCAGCCTGGCAGAATTACTTTGTGTAATTTATTTCATCACCACTGCTCTCAAAACGGTCAATGAAAACATCGTGAGGAAACCGGCATGTCTTAGAACCAAAAATTCGAAGGCATGTGACATTCAACAACCCGCACTGGGCCCGCGTGGAGGATTACGGCCCATTCCCTCTACTAGAGAGCAGGCCTGAGTCCCAGCAGTGGGAACATTAAAAAGGCTGATTATGCTATGCTATGCTAATGGATTTAAATAAAACTGGGCAGACGAGTATGTGACGAGATCATGGCCCAGATGAGGACAAAGGATATTTGTTATTCCTGTACAGTAGTAGGTACATTCCTATGTCATAATTTTCAACTCTCAAGGGGACGAAGCTGATAACAATAGGTTTTTTATTTTTTATTTTGATGGCACGGTTGGCGCAGTGGTTGAGTGATTGGCTGCTACGCTGCGTATCACTGGTTCGATTCCCGCGCGGAACCAATATTTGTATGACCTACAAAAAGACGTCTTGTCTATGTGAGTTTACATGTTTGTGATCCACGACAGGTACAGGAGTTATTTCTCATCATCATCATTTCAGCTGAAAGACGTCCTCTGTTGGACATAGGCTTCCCCCAAGCGTCGCCACAACGACCGGTCCTGTGCATCTCGCATCCATCGGATTCCCGCGACCCTCACCAGGTCATCGGTCCATCTTGTGGGAGGTCTTCCAACGCTGCGTCTTCTGGTACGTGGTCGCCACTCCACAACCTTTCGTCTCCATCGACCATCTGTTCTGCGTGTAATGTGCCCTGTCCATTGCCACTTAAGTTTGGCGATTCTTCGAGCTGTGTCAGTAACCTTGGTTCTCCTGCGGATATCTTCATTTCTGATGTGATCACCCAAGGAAACTTCGAGCATAGCCCTTTCCATTGCCCTTTGGTTGACTTTAAGTCTCCTTATGAGGCCTATTGTAAGCGACCACGTTTCGGAGCCATTTGTCATCACTGGCAACACGTACTGGTCATAGACTTTCGTCTTGAGACACTGGTATATTGGAAGAGAAGGTTCCGTGCAGCTTCCCGAACGCTGCCCAACCGAGTCAGATTCGACGATTGACCTTTCTCGAAGCTAGACCTTTGGAGGTATGCGGAACACAGAGTAAAGTCCCGCAAATCTCCGTTGATAAGGAAGGATCCTCCTGCCAGACGGGTGTTATGTTTGGTGGGCAACTGCCCGATAGATGATTTCGGGCTGTTTTATATGTTCAAATCGCGAGGAGAACTTTGATTACGTGATGCAGGATTAGTTCTTATGTGACGCCATAGATGTCGCTACATCACTCCCCTCCGGAGATTGGAGATCGATGGTTCTTGATGCTTCTAGATGCGTGCCAAGCCAGTGGTAGGTTGGTTCCAGTGGGTCGAAACCGAATGCCGCATAGTTCTCGGTGAGTCGGAACTGTCTGCGGTGATGCCCCAGTGAGTCGGGGTGTTGCTATCCCAGTGAGTCGGGATGATGCCCCAGGGAGTCGGGGTGATGATGTCCCAGTGAGTGGAGATCGTTGGAGAGACTGCATTACAGCCCAGGTTTCGATCGAATCAAAGGCTTTCTCGTAGTCCACAAACGCTAAGCAGAGTGGCTGATTATACTCCTCAGTCTTCTGTGTATATATGCCACTTCGTATGTATGTGGTCCACGGTGCTAAAGCCTTTTCTGAATCCGGCTTGTTCGGGAAGCTGGAAGTCGTCGAACCTGCGCGCAAGACGGTTCGTGATGACTCTGGAAAACAGCTTGTAGACATGGCTCAGAAATGAGATGGGCCTGTAATTCTTAAGCAGGGCATTGTCGCCTTTTTTAAACAAGATTCACCACACCTCTGCTCCTTGCCTGTGGCGTTTTTCCCTCAAGTATGATGGAATTAAATAGCTTCTGAAGGGCCTTAAGGACCGGATTTACTTACGGTGCGGGACAAAATATTCAAAAAAAAAAAAGAACGAATTCAGAGTTCAATATTAGCTGGCTTTCGACTAGTTTGCTAACATATAGAATACTATCACCCTCCCATATTGAATTTCATCGATTGTTCCGAAGAAGTTGTTTCATTTATAAGCAGGCGAAGTGCAACCACCTTACTGCGATCGAAGTCATTAAATAGCTATGTCTACCGTTGGTACCGTTATCGGGGTTGCATATTAGAAAATCAAAGCTTTCCTGAGCAAATTTCAAAAGAACAACGTACAAATAAACAAAGTTTAAAATAACGATGGTCATTTGATCAAAAGTTCAGCTGACCAAAGTCTGGAATATCCGATGGGAATATCAATGTTTAAATTATTTATTACACTCTTGACCAAATCGTTTAAAGGTCAAAATGGATTACTGGATAAATTATTAATTATCTTACGTTTGATTTTGTTGCCCTTTGCAAGTTGCGCTCGTATGACTGTGTTAGTGAATCATTTGGGTTAGGTTAGGTTAAAACTGTGACCATCAACGCGCGAAGGCGAGCGAGCGGAGCGAGCAGATCCCCCTCTAATGTTAGTGAATCATTTGGGTTAGGTTAGGTTAGAACTGTGACCATCAACCAAATCCCCTTCTAATTTTAAAAGCCATTATGATTTAGGTCCCAAACCGCCCCATAAATCGATGGAAATTAGTGTTCTAACTTAACCTAACCTCAAACTTTAAACACAAATTAACATACTTATATTTACATCTAGCAAATTTATTCAGTCGTCATTTGTGATTATGTAATTTGATTAGTAATGATTTGATATTTTAAAATTACATCTAGGAACTTTTGATCAGTCGTTCATTTGATGTCACATACATTGGGATTCTAAATTTTTTCTAAATAAAACATTTGGTCATTTAAATTTTGTTATTTCGTTTATTGTTTTTTTGAAATTTGCTCGAGAAAGTTTTGATTTTCTAATATGCAACCGTTATCGGTACAGTTAAGTTCCATGTTTTTTAAAGCTGCATAATCCGTGTTTAGTATGTACGATTTTTTTTTGTTTTGAGAGTTCATTTTCAGCGTTGTTAAATGATACAGGAAAATGCTATCCGCTTATAAAAAAAAAAAAATAATCCTCCCGACCGCGCAAGAAATATAATGCACAAGTGTGTGAGCAAACAGCTGCACTTTCTGTTCCTTTACCCTCATTGACCGATGAGGCGGCAATCCGACGCGACCAGAGAGAGATCAGTCGCAAATACTTGCTTACTTTACGTGCTTTTAGAAGCACGGGGGTATCAAAACATCAACTTCCAAACCGGGCTGCTACAGAGTATAGATAACGACACGAATCTTTCGCCGAAGATCGTTGATCGCTTTGCGCATCGTACAATATCGGCGAGCCAATCACTGTACAAGGATTTCACTCACTGCCCCCGCATCTCTCTTCATACCACTAAAGAGACCCGATATTTTACTTCTGCGTGCTTCTGCGCCAGTAGAACTGTAGAAGTCAGCGCTCAAGATTCGTGCCGGTATCTATACTTCCTAAAAGAATAATCCATTAGCACTTTTTGCTCGACCCGAGAATCGCTCTTCACCTCAAGTCGCCTCAGCTCGCCGTCTGGCCGTCCGGTAACCGTATGGACCGAGCCTCAGTCGTCGATAGCGCATAGGTAGTGTTCCACTCGCGCCTCAAAGAGAAGTCAGCAAAACCGTAGGAGCCTAGCAGGGCCGAAGCCTACTGGCCAAGGGTTGACTTCCGAAAGGTAAATCCGGGTTCCTGGAACGCAAGGCAAAGAAGGAACATAGATGTGGTTTTGGTCAGTAAAAGTCTGGCACGCCCTCTCGCCCCGCCCTAGGGCGTGAGACGTCATTGGATGATTTAACACTTTAAAACCTTAAAAAAAAAAACAAAAATAAAGGACCTCACGCTCAACAGTAGCGCTTACGACCATTAGACCACCGAGTAACCGCGCTAAAATAAAAATAAATGAACGTACATGTAGTAGGTCATACACCATACATATGTTTTTAATACCTCAGCTCAAAAAGTTTCAACGTAATACTAAAATATGTACGCGGACTAGACAACAAGCGTGTTTTTTTTATAGCTTTTCTCTGTCACGCACATACCCTGCGGAATAATTAAGAGGCCCCTATGCCCTCGCACACTCGTTGCGGTGCGCTCATATTAAACTTTAAAATTAATGTTGTGCTCCACACGGTAAAGTGTATCAACATAGAATTCCACTTAAACGGTCAAAATCCCTTCGTATCCTGTCGTTTTCGCCGTCCTGCAGGGAACCACAAAAGAGCCTTAATAGTAAATAATCTGTGAGCCTTTTGTATGAAGATAATCGGTGGTCCCAGTAAAGGTCTGTTTGTAAGAAAACCCCAAAGTTACAAATGCAATAGAAACGTTTCAATAATATTAAACCGAGGTATAAAGATGACCGCGCAATTCTTTAAAAAAATAAATTAACTAAAACATTGTGTTAAAGCCTGTTGAAAACAAAACAGGAGGAATATCATTTCCCCTCGAGTTATCGCCCTGTAATGCAAAAGACAACCGTGGGTAATTACCACCTCAAAAAATCCATTATACATTTACCTTGCATGTTGCAGAATGTTTTCCGATCATTTTTTCCCGTTTCCGCATCTAATAGTGTCCTATTTATTCAACAATATTTTTCCAAGATAGCCACGTTACACAGCTAGAAGTATGATATTTTGTAATGGAGACACTGCAGAAGCGACGATTTTCTACAACAAGAATATAGTGTACGACTACATGAGATGCACACAGCGTAAAATGGAACGTGCTCCTTAAATATTCTCTTTATAAAAAGTATAGGAACGTAATTATTTTATAGGTATTACGTTAAAATAGGTTAGCAGAGATAACAGTGGAAAATCTTTTGAAGCTTATGTACTTCAATGTTATGTAAATTAGGAAATCCAATAAGTATAGGTACTTATTTTAAAAGAGCTTGATTGATATGCACATTTAAACAATAATTATTTCTAAAAATCATTTTGACATTACTTAATTGGCTGTATAAAATGGAAATAAATTAAAATGACGATTAACAAAACATTTAAATTATTTTGAAATTGGTATATTAATTATTGATACAATTTCAAAGTAGAATTGTAAAGTAGAGTATGAGCTATGTAGTGTTCCACGCGCGCCTCAAGGATATATCAGAAAAACCGTAGGGGCCCAGCAGGGCAGAAGCCTACTGGGGCCATGGGTTCGCTTCTGAAAGGAAAACCCCGGGTGCTGGAACATAGGAGTGGGTTTTAATCAGTAAAAATCTGACACGCCTTCCCCCTCTGCCCTAGAGCGAGAGAAATCATTGGATGATTACCCACCTAAAAGCCATGTGGATTAAAATTATATATATATCATTTGCCAGGGAATAGGTTCAAAACAATGGAAGGTGCAAAATAATAGCCTTGCTATAACCATTTTATATGTAGATGTGTAGTTTTCGGCCTCTTCACGTCGGTTTGGCCGTCCAGGTTGAAATAATGGCGAATGCAAAATAACCTGAAACTAAAGCTCATGACTACGAAACACTGTAATTATTTCCCACTAACTTCAGCTTACAAGCAATTCTAGGCTCTAGCAAGTTGTTTTCGTATTTCTTTACACTTTATACGTGGAAAGCAATTTTATTTCGGCTATAATTTGACTTCATGCGTTTTGTGTAGGTAAGTATTACACACTAATAAAAAGTGTAAGTTTGATTGTGTGTAGGTATAATATGTGTGAGTTTATGTATGTTATTCTTTCTCGTTAAAACAGTTGAACGGAGCTGTAAAAACATAATCTATACATATAATAAAACAGTAAAATTATTTTGCGATGGTATTAATTGGCGCAAAAACTACTGAACCGATCCTGTTCAAATTTTGCATACATAATCCTTATAGGTCAGTGCATCTGTTAGGCTATAAATTATCACGCTATTTGCTATGGGGGGTGAGCAATAATCCAAAACGTCAGTGTTGAACGACATTTGCCGCGAGTTCGATTCCCAGTCACAGTTAAAATTTTTGTCATTATTTTATCTTCTTTTTGTAATAAAATAACTTTTACCATTTTTTCAAAATAAAATTGACATTTCTATTCGATATCTTCTAAATATATTGTAAAAACTAATCAAAACACATAATAAAATCGAATTAGTAAAATATGGCACCACACGCAATTCAGATACTCGCAACGCCATCTAAAGACTCAAAGTAGAAATAATGATGACAATGACAGTTGAACTTCATATTTGATAGATGGCATTGTGTATTTTACGCAATTTTCTGAATGGCGGAAGAATGACCATCGCCCACGTTTGCAGACAGTTCTATTGTTCAAAATTGGAGGAAAATAGTTATGGTTAAACTGGTGTTAGACGGAGGCATTTTTAACAATCCTACTGTTTTTTTTTTCCATGATTGTAACAAGATAATTGACCATGATTATTCAAGGGATACCAACCAAAAAAGGCGATAAAAGTAAACAAGTATATGTATTTAATTATTGATTTTAAAATAACACGGCCAAATTTTCGGAAGGGGTTGCATGGCACCTTGTGTTGGAAGGCCCCCAGGTAGACCGATGACCTCGTGAGGGTCGCGGGAATCCGATGGATGCGAGACACACAGGACCAGTCATTATGGCGACACTTGGGGAGGCTTATGTCCATGATAATGATACTGATAATGATGGTACTTTTTTTTTCTTTTTTTAAGAGTGGAAATCATCCAATGACTTCTCTGGTTGGAGCGAGAGGGCGTGTCAAACTTTTACTGACTAAAACCACACTTGTGCCCTTCAGTTGCGCTTTGAAACATCTCTTTGAGGAGGGCGTGGATCACTACGTGCTGTTACGACTGGGCTCGGTTCGGTTAATTACCGGACGGCCGGACGGCTAGCTACCCATTGTTCGATGTCTGCAAGCCTGCGTCTACCGTGGTTGCTCGTCGGGGTCGGAATCTCGGCTCGGCGTGAGGACGTTCGTTTTCTCACGCCTGCGGCCTCCTCCTTCGCTAGCATTGCGGCTTTGCAGAAGGAGGCGACCGCCTACCATTCCTCCTCGCTCTGGACTATAGCCCAAACCAGGCCCCGGCGCGAGAGGTGACTGACGCCGATTGCCTCCACGAGGACACGGCGGTGATCCGCCCTTGCGGGACACACCTCTGTATGCTCCACTATGTCCTCCGGGATGGCACCTTGCGGCCTAATAATGGCGTGATTTATTGTTTGCAGTTTCTGCTCCATATAAAACGGGGTCGAAAGTGGTTTACGTTCCTGATCACTGATGTATCTCAGATTCCTGGCAGCCTTACGTCGACATCTGGACGTTACCTCCTTGCAGTGAGTGGTGACCAACACTGGAACAACCCTCTGAGGGAGGCCAGTCTCAGGGATAACACTAATCGGCTGCTACATTTGTTTACCGTAATTTTATTGTTTTATGGATACACAAGCTCAGGACTGTTGACGGTGTTACGAGCGGTTTCTGTTCCGGATTCGGTTGGAAGTATCCTGATATTACCATTTTGTGAATCGCCCGGAGGACCCGGTATAACATGCGGTGGAGGTCTATCACATTTGGGTTAACAGCCGTGTCCTCATAGAGGCAATCGGTGACAGTGACCTCTCGGTTTGGCCATCAATATGCGAGTTTGATTGGGCGGGGATACACGCGCTCAAGACTTCGCCGAAATTCATTCAACGGGGACGTCAGTTAAATACACACCAAAAAATCCTAGGTAAATGAACAAGTAATTTTTACGCCCAAAATGATCAAGCTGCAACAATCAATGCAAGCATGCTCTCGCAAATTCTTCATAAGTACTGTTGTGGAGGAAGATAGTTGATGATGATGATGGTAGTTTTTGGATTCACTGGCTTTTTGGCTTTGCACTATCAGTGCACTTTATTCAGCTGAAGGTCGGTGTCCCGATTATGCTCCTTCATTTACCTCTACCAAAGCTGTCTAACGGCTTAAACTCTTCAGTGAAAAATTATTGTGGCGAAAATTTTACGGGAGGTAACTCTTTCGAACAATCTCGCAGACATCGGCCCTAGAGGGCCCTATCCATTTGCTGACATCTCTTTGAGTCCGGTGCAGAATACAGCGCGCCGTCGATTCAGGATTGCTTTGACCAGACGGCCGGACGGCACCACCGCAATCCCGGTTTGCGATGGCTGGTAATCGCCCTGCGGCTTTCAACACCCGGAGCATCACTTGCAGCGACAGTTAAGGAGTCAGAATGTCCCTCATAGTTTCAGCCACCTTCTTCGATCGTAGTGCTTCACTGAAGGAGGCTACTGGTTGACATTTTCTCCACCAATCGCCACTATGAGGACACAGCGGTGCTGGCGCTCCGACCAAGCGGGACCGACTTCCACCGTATGCTCCATCGTATCCACAATGGTGATACCCGAGTGTTTCTTCCCGTTGAATTCGATATAGATACCTCCCAAAACACCCACATCCGGTGAGTCCTGCACAAAGAGAGGATGCCGTGACGCCTCTGTAAACACTCTTCAAAGACAGGCATTACCGCTGCGATTGTGACGTGCTCACTGTGGCGAGGGGTTAAAATCATACAATGTTGTTTCACCAGAACATAAACCAGAAACATACATAAACTAATTTCTTTTCTTTTGGGGTAGGCAGAAATGCCAACTACTACGACCCTTACATACTCTTTCTATTCATTGACATTCATACATTTGGATCTGGACGAGTACATAACATGTTTCCTGAAGGTAATTTACGTTTTTATTTTTAACCGTTTTATGTTAAAGTACAATAAATAATTGCGTTGCTTTCAGAATGAATTGCCAGCTCAGAATGATTGTACGTTTTTACAAACTTAACGCAGACGAAGTCGCGGGCAACAGCTAGTAAGTAATAAACAGGGGTCGGAATTAAGTAGAGTTATTCATGTACTTGCATCGAAATGTTGATATTAATAGGGATGCAAAATCCCGTGTGGCCAACATTATTACAAATAAATAATAATAAAAACCCCAGAGATATATAAGACAAATAAAACAAAGATAATTAATATACAATTTTTATTAGTATTTTTCATTGAAAAAGATCTCACTACGTCAACTGTGGTAAGGTTAACTTTATACACTTCCTCCTCCTCGTCATTAATGCAAGAAGAAATTTTTTCTGCTATATTTCTGATAGTGTCATTTTTTTTTCGGTGCGAAAATCATCCAATGACACAGATAGTGTCAGACTTTTACTGACTAAAAACCCACTCCTGTTCCTTCGTTTCCTTTCGTACAAGGGCCGTGTCTTCCTTTCAGAAGCAGACCCTTGGCCCCAGTAGGCTTTGACCCTGCTGGGCCCCTACGGTTTGCTGACATCTCCTTCAGGCGCGCGTGGAACAGTACGCGCCGTCGACGACTTGGGCTAAAAAAATCTGCTCTTTAAATTTAATCTCGAGATTTGAGGCATATCCACTTTATTCTTTTGCTGTATGAATTCGATGTAAGTACCTGTTTAACTCTACCTAATTCCTACCTCTGGTATCTATCTATCGTAGTGCGAGTCGTGCGTATTTCAGTGAAACCTGTGCAGTCAAGGAGCACATGTGCAATTGTCTCCTCCCCCTCCAAACATGCTCTGCACAGGGGACTGTCTGTGATGCCTATTGTGTGGAGGTGCTTATTCAGTGTGCAGTGTCCGGTGATGGTCCCCGTCATCAGGCGCAGGCCGCCTCTGTCCAGTCTTATGAGTTTTTTGGTGAGGGCTTTATTGAGATGTGGCAGGGCCTCCTTGGCCTGCCTGCATCCTGGTGTCGAGGACCACCAGCGCTCTGCTTGTATATGCGTGTGTTCACTTAGCCAACTACGCAGCTGACCAAAGGGGACCGGCACAATTGGTTCGGGTCCGAAGACCACCGCTCCAGATCCTTTCCTGGCCAGTTCGTCCGCCGCGTCGTTGCCCAGTGAGCCGCTATGTCCTTTGATCCACTGTAGTGTCACAGTGTTTCGTTTCGGTACTGTGACTCTTTCCACTTACCTAAGTACCTCTGGTAATAAACTAACTAAACTAACCAGCGGCTTCGCCCGCGTAAAAGTATAAAATTGTCCAAAGGGAACATACTCCCGGGCATTAAAAGTATCACATGTGCAATTCCAGGACATGGTCCATCCGTGTGCCAAATTTCATCCAAAGCCGTTTACCCATTCGAGGGTGAAAAAGTAACAAACATACATATGTACAGTCACGGTTCAAAAGTGGAGTTGCACTCTACTAATACTGAAGTCACTAACATTTCTTTATAGAAGAGTGTCAATAGTTTAAGCATCTAAAGTATTGAATAAACGTCTACTAACGTACTAATTCATTGAACGTCTACTATACAGAAATTTTAGGCACTTTAGCATTGGTAAAGTGCAACTGCACTTTTGACCCCTGACTGTACATACACACACTCATAAACTTTCGCCCATGTAATATTAGTGTGATTTGGCACACGAGTTGCCGAAATGTGATAATTTTTATAATTATTTCTCGATAATTTTCTTCTTTCACTCAAGTAAAGCCGCTGGAAGAAGCTAGTTTATTATTGTATAATTAATATTGGGCGTGTATTAATATTTGTGTCTTTTTCTTCATTTTTTTCTTTGAAGCTGTCCCACTATTAGATAAAGACCTTAGTCGTTCTAGGCTCTTTTTTGCACAACTATGCCATCTTTTCTAGAGTGGTCTCGATTATAATAAAACATAGAAGTATGAACCATGTAGGTATTGAAAGTATGTTCCGTACAAAATATACTAAAGCATTTATTAAAAAATGCCGTTTAAAACGCGTTTGATAAATGAAAATTTCAGTTCACTATTTCAAACTTTTAATCGTTTTAAACAGGTAAGTCCTTTGTCAGGGAGTGAGTCGTAGTTTCTGAGTTTTGCTAATCCCAAAAAGGTTTTAATATCGTTTTAGACATTTTAGCGTTTTAACGATGTCTCGATTTAAAAGTTATACTCGTAGTTGGAACTACAAGAAAAAAATGACTATTTTGTATTTTACATCAAGGACTGAAAAACACCAAAGAATGTGTTGATGAATGATGACTACGGGAATGATGAGCTAGTTTTTTTGGTGGAAAATCATCAAATAACTCTGTCTGGCTGGAGCGAGAAGGAGTGTCAGACTTTTACTGACTAAAACCCTCCTGTGTTCCTTCAGGTGCCCTTTGTGTTCCAGGGCCGCGGTAACTCTTTCAAACAATCCCACAGGCCTGACCATAGCAGGAGACACAGAAATTAGCAAAAAAGTAATGGATACTAAACAGTACACGCAGAAAAATTCTCGAATTACTTTCGAGAATTTTGACCACTGTCCACGGTCGCGTAGCTTCATTGATGCGTATTCGTCATTTTACGCTTGGTGTCTGCGTGAAGCTTACATCCAAAACTATGAAGCAATGTCGACAAAGCAGCAACGACACGACAGCACACGACCAAAGTCTCTCGAGCCCTTCATGGTTGTGTATGTGAGCTGTTAGCAGGCGTACACGAATACGCGTCTGTGAAGCTACGCGACCGTGGACAGTAGGCCTTGAGGCGAGGTCGTACTAATTTTGAACTTTTTTGAACTTCTGGAAATCCATAAATATAAAAGAGAACACTATGATAAATTACTTCATTTAAATTGATCATATGAATGTTGGGTAATAATCAAAACATGATATAAAATATTTAGCTCGATAAAAAAATCACGAATCTGACCCTTACTTACGATTTCAAACGTGTAATATAATATGAGATTATGTTGCGGAAATATACTTACATAAAATAACAGAGCTGGTTTTTTAAAAGGGTCTGGCAAAAACAAAAACCTTGAATAGTTAAGTACTATGTTTTTTTTTTTATATAAATAAAATCGCTGTTACGATACACATAGACATGACATATGCCCAGGCCAGTACCCACAAAATACTCAATGACTGCCACCAGCTCTTAATATAACACATTAGATCTCACCCTAGCTCAATATTACCCAAAAGAAACACCATAAAGGTGCATTTCCCGTACTAGTCTTGCTAGTCCGCGTAATTCTAAAAGTGTAAAGTTCCTACATTATAGAGTTCCGTTTATTTGGGCCGGAACCGTGTTGTGGAAGTGTGCACTGGCTAAATGGCTGAAAACTGCCAGCTACAGTACTGGAGTACACCCACAGGACATGCAGGTAACACGGACATAGGTTTCATTCTCTACCATTTGTGTACGAAAGAAATGGTTGTGTTGCACGCGGTACCTAATAGCTATTGTATACGGAACTGCGATTCGATGATGTGTACTGTATTTAGTGAAAATAAAGCTGGTCACCAAAAAAAGTCTTCTTATTATTGTACAGGTTCATCATAGATTTAATACCCCTAAGTAATACATAGTATTCATATTTACTCGTATGTATCACGTATTTTTTAAATGAAACCTAAAACTCATTTTTTTTCTTTAAATTTTAATTTATGGTTAAACTAGGAAAATATTAAAATCCATTAGATATCTGCTCGTCTTGGTATTTTGTAACTACGAATAAATGATGTAAAATAAGAACGATATTGTAATCGTATGATCTAAATTTATTTTAAAGATGAGTAAAAATTTGCAACCATTCAATAAAAACTTACTGAAATATACACTTTATTTATTTATATATACTTTATTGTACACCATATACAATTTGAACCTTAAACTTAAAACATACAATTGGCGACCTTATCGCGTTCTGCGATCTCTTCCAGGCAACCTGGAATGGACAGAGATTGCCTGAACATAAACTGGGGTTGCACTTGGTGCATTTCAAAAGTAATTAAACAATTAAAAAAAAACGAATACAATAGATACATAAATACATACTAATAAGATTGGTAAGAAAACAAGTTACGACTATTACTATAGCTAAAAACGAAAGATAACTTTACATATTTACAAGGACAGGTAATATTCTTTCAGTTTGAATCATAAGTAACTAGCTGACCCGGCGAACTTCGTACCGCCTATCCTACTATACCTTACTCTACCCTACTCTACCATACTCTACCCTACTCTACCCTACTCTACCCTACTCTACCCTACTCTACCCTACTCTACCCTACTCTACCCTACTCTACCCTACTCTACCCTACTCTACCCTACTCTACCCTACTCTACCCTACTCTACCCTACTCTACCCTACTCTACCCTACTCTACCCTACTCTACCCTACTCTACCCTACTCTACCCTACTCTACCCTACTCTACCCTACTCTACCCTACTCTACCCTACTCTACCCTACTCTACCCTACTCTACCCTACTCTACCCTACTCTACCCTACTCTACCCTACTCTACCCTACTCTACCCTACTCTACCCTACTCTACCCTACTCTACCCTACTCTACCCTACTCTACCCTACTCTACCCTACTCTACCCTACTCTACCCTACTCTACCCTACTCTACCCTACTCTACCCTACTCTACCCTACTCTACCCTACTCTACCCTACTCTACCCTACTCTACCCTACTCTACCCTACTCTACCCTACTCTACCCTACTCTACCCTACTCTACCCTACTCTACCCTACTCTACCCTACTCTACCCTACTCTACCCTACTCTACCCTACTCTACCCTACTCTACCCTACTCTACCCTACTCTACCCTACTCTACCCTACTCTACCCTACTCTACCCTACTCTACCCTACTCTACCCTACTCTACCCTACTCTACCCTACTCTACCCTACTCTACCCTACTCTACCAAAAAACTTAAACATGACACACCACGCCTGAGCATGGGAGGGGTTGACATTGGTATGGCCGCCGAAATCAAAATCCTTGGACTGATCATCGATAGGAAGTTAACTTTCAACACTCACGTCGCGACTATCTGTAAGAAGGCAATTGGCATTTACAAACAGTTAACAAGAGCGGCTCGAGTGAACTGGGGATTGAATCCAGAAATAATCCGGACCATCTACACGGCAGCAGTGGAACCAATAATTCTTTATGCCTCAGCCATGGGCATGGGCACCGGCAGCAAATAAACTAGGCATACGAAAACAACTGAGTGTGGTCCAAAGGGGCTTTGCACAAAAAATGTGCAAAGGGTATCGCACAGTGTCTCTCAACGCAGCGCTCCCTCTCCCCCCCCTCCCACTCCCTCTCGATCTCCGAGTCCGTGAGGTAGCTTCACTATAAGAAGCTAAGAAGGGAGCACCTGGAGAAGAGTGGGGTGACAGAGAAATCGAGACTATGACATCCAAGATATGTGTCCCACACCCTGCAGAACTAGTGGGAGTTAAGTTCGGCAGCCTGGTAGATGAGGAGCAATATTCCCACAACAGTAATTATGCCGTGCGTATCTTTACTGATGGGAGTGAAATCGAAGGTAAGGTCGGAGCAGCTTTATCAAACTGGAACAGCACAGAAGAAATCAAGGCTCACAAATTTGCTCTCTTCTCCTACTGTACAGTCTACCAGGCTGAACTTCTAGCGCTGTGCAAAGCGGCAGAGATAGCTGCGAAAAGTCAAGAAAACAGCATCGGCATTTACAGCGACTCCAAATCTGCCCTAGAAACCATCGCAAACACCAGCTCTCCTCATCCACTTGCGGTAAAAACAAGAGCATTTATCGCTGACTGCAAAGTTCAAAACAAACAATTGTCTTTGTTTTGGATAAAATCCCACGTAGGACTAAAGGGGAACGAGAGAGCTGGCGAACTGGCAAAGAAGGCCGCATTAAAGTCCAAGCGGAAACCGGAGTACGACCGATGTCCTCTCTCTTTTGTGAAACGCAGCATTCGCACGGAAACCTTGGAACAATGGGACAATAGGTACAGGATAGAAGACACGGCCTCTGTTACTAAAATGTTCTTCCCGGACGCAGTGGCGGCCCACAAAACCGTCCGAAAAATGAAAATTGACGGGCAAATCACGCAAATCCTCACAGGGCATGGTGGGTTCTCCTCATACTTGAATCGTTTCAAGTGTAAGGAGAGTCCATCATGCGCATGTGAACCCGAAGCAAGTGAGATAGTAGAGCATTTGATCTTGGATTGCCCCATCTTTGCTAAGGACAGGTTCAATTAAGAAATGTCATTAGATATGAAGTTAGAAAAGGCAGTTTTGCCATATATAATTCAAAATGATAAATGTGGAGAAATATTATTTAAATTCTGTAAAAAAGTTGTTAGTAAAGTAAATAAAAGAAATAAGTAGACTAAGAAAAGTATATGACGCACTATTATACTAAGTATAAAATGTAATCATATACGATTTGAATAAAATTAAGGAAAAAAAAATATTTTGTTGTTACTATGTCAGTATTGAAAAAACAAAAAAAAAACATTGAAAAAAAGAAGAAAAAAAAATCTGTGACAAAAGATAAAAAAAGAAAGAAAAGAAAAAAAAGGAAGGAAAATAGAAATACATATAAATAAGTGTGCATATATTATTATTATTAGTAAAATTGTAAATTACTTTTACTTTGTTATCTGTAGTGTAAGAGTATGTAAGTAATAAAGACTAGACAATAAGTAAATATCGTATATAAGGGGCTTTGACTCGGTCAAAGGATTATATAGCAAGAGCAGGAGTGGTTTTAGCCGGTAAGAGTCCGGCACTGCCCCGACTGTGCCATCCGTGATACAGTCGGGGCGTCCATGAGAATTTTCCACCCTGCTATTAAAAAAAAAAAACCCTACTCTACCTTACTCTACCCTACTATAAACCTCACGGAGCCCGAGACCTTTCCAACGAATGCAAAACCGTGGAAATCGGTTCGTGCGTTCTGGAGTTATAGCGTCAGGAAGGAAAACCCGACTTATTTTTATATAGTAGATTGGAGTAAATAAAATATATTTTAAAAAAATTACGTAACAGCAAATAAATGCAAGCGTGGAGTGGGTTCCGTACGATGAATATTTTAACTAGCATGTGTTTTTTAATCTGACCCAAATTCTTTTGTAGTGGGAATTTACTGAATATATCGCATGCTGTTGAATTCTGTCTGGTCTTATATTCTTGAATAAGACCGAGTGATTGGAGTATATTTATTTTCTGATTTATCCCTGAAACTGGTTTCTGCTTTATTTATTGTGAGATGCTTTTCGTAACAGGTCATCTTGTTGAACTCGCCTAATATAAAATAAATAAAAATAGCTTTATTTTCCTTCTACAATTTTTTTTTCTTTATAACTTGTTTTTAATTTTATTTTTTTAATAGATAATAATTATATATTTGGTCTGTACAATGACCACTAGACAGCGGTAAAAGCCTCCTCCAGTCGTTTCCACTTTGACCTTTCTCGGGCCACTCTGCTACATATTTTTCCTGCTGTTTTTATAATATAATAATTGTTTATTTGCACCTTCAAGTTAACAAGTTTTCCAAATTACAGTAAATTAGGTCGAAAGGTTACTTATCGTTAATATCGTCACTCTTTTGTGGCCTGCCTTGTCTGCGCTTTCTGCCCATAGTGTACCAGTTAGTGGTGAATGTACCGATGGTTACTTTATTATGTCTATGATATTTGTATGGTGGCGGGTAGATTCCTAAACTTATTAAATATATCAGTGTACCGCTAACTCTTGCCTTTCATTGACGCTGCATTGGCGACGAGTACGGGATTATTTGATTTTCGGTGTCTTAATTACGTATTTCGGTGTCTTATTTTGCGTGCAGTATTATCATTGTTTCAATAATGCCGATCGGCAAGTTAGAACCGTATAATATTAACTCTAAACAATGGCCTGCATATATACGCCGGGTTAACCAATACATTTTACTAAATGACGTTAAAGACAATCTAAAAGTGCCGATGTTAATTACTGTAGTAGGCGAAGCAACATATTCGTTGATGTGTGACCTGTGCTCGCCCGACTTTCCCGAGAACAAGACTTACGATACTTTGGTACAGTTAGTTGCCGATCATGTAGAACCGCAGCGATCAGAGATTGCCGAACGCCACGTGTTTCGGCTGCGGCGTCAACGGGCCGGCGAACCTTTAACGGAATATCTACAGGCCCTCAAGCACCTGGCAACTACTTGTAATTTTGGCAAATGTAAAAAGTGTTCTACTCTCGAGGAAAACTTAAGAGACCAGTTTGTATCGGGTTTGGCAAACGACGCAATGCGATCTAGAATATTTGCCGAAAGAAAAATAGAATACAAAGAGGCAGTGGAGTTAGCGTTAGCACTGGAGGCTGCAGAGAAGCACGCGGAGGTGAGCGGTAGTATGGTGCCGACTACGACCTTAGTTGCTGGCGGCGAAGCAGGCGAAGACCTGCACTACACACGTGGAAGGCAAGGACGCACCCGCGGCTCGCGCACACGGGACGGCGCGACCGGGGCGGCGGGCCCAGCTGGCGCGGAGCGAGCGGTGCGTACGGAGCGAGCGGAGCGAGCGGAGCGTGCGGAGCGCGCGGCGGACACAGCGCACGGCGCGACCACGCAAGCATGCTGGCGGTGCGGTAAGATACATAGCGCGGCGAGGTGCCGTTATGTGAATTACAGTTGTGACGAGTGTAAACAAAAGGGTCATTTAAGAGTGATGTGCAAATTAGTGAATCGGGCGGACAATCGGCATAATTATATCAGTGGTGAGGACGATTCGGACGATATGTTTCAGATTATTGAGGGTAAGGACAATAAACCGTACTTTATAAACATTATAATAGATAACTTTGAGACCAAGTGTGAAATCGATACTGGTAGTCGTATTTCGGCTATTAATGAAGACTTGTATAATCGCAAATTTTCCCATAAAACCATTAAGGCAGATAATTTAATGTTGCGTAGTTATGCTGGTTCACGCATCGAATCGCTCGGCTATATAGAAGTCCAAGTTAGGTTACAAAATGTAGAAGTAAAGTCTTTGCCACTTTATGTAATTAGAAATGGAGCGTGCCCCTTATTGGGAAGGGACTGGTTACGCGCGCTTAAGATAACTCAAATAAATTTGCACAAGATTACCGACGATGGATTCGTGAACCGCTTATGTGCTGAATTTCCTGAGGTATTTACGGATAAGCTAGGGACTTGTAAGCGAGCTATCCGACTACAGCTGACAGACAATGAACCTGTGTATGTTCGTGCGCGACCGGTACCCTTGGCGCTGCGAGCGCGTGTTGAGCGTGAACTTGCGCGACTGGGGTCTGACGGTTCGATATACCGTGTGGACTATTCCGACTACGGAACGCCAATTGTGCCGGTTGTAAAAAAAAATGGAGATATACGCATATGTGGAGACTATAAAATTACAATAAACCCAAAGCTCAAGCGTGACTATTATCCATTGCCGCGTATCGATGAGTTATTTGCTAAATTAAGTGGAGAAAACAAGATTTAGGTATAGAATTAGGTTGCCTAATTTATAAATATAGGGTCGTTATACCAAATGCATTACAAAAACAGATTTTAGATGAAATTCATGAAGGGCATTTAGGAATTAATAAAATGAAGAATTTGTCTAGGAATTATGTTTACTGGCCCGGTCTAGACAGGGATATAGAGGAGGTATGTCGCGCTTGCACGGCGTGCCGCGCAGTCCGCGACGCGCCGCCGCATGCGCCGCTGCACCCTTGGGAGTTTCCGCTGCATCCGTGGCAGCGAGTACATGCTGACTTTGCGGATTGCGGGGGAAAACGGTATTTAATCATCGTAGACGCAAATTCGAAGTGGATTGAAGCGATTTCTATGAGTAGAACGGACGCGCACGCAACTATCGCGACAATGAGAACAATTTTTGCTCGGTTTGGTTTGCCATCATTACTGGTCACTGACAACGGTCCTCCATTTTTCTCACAGGATTTTAAGATATTTTGTGAAAAAAATTGTATAAAACATGTTACCACAGCGCCTTACAGACCGCAGGGAAATGGGGCTGCAGAAAACGCGGTAAAAACCGTTAAGAAAGCGATCAAACGTGCTTTGTACGAGGGCGAGGACGTCGCCACGGCACTCAGTAAATTTTTGTTCCAATATCGAAACTGCCAACACGCAACTACTGGCGTGTCCCCTGCGGTGGCATTGCAGGGGCGCAGGTTGCGCGGGCGCTTAGACGCGCTGCGACCCGACGTGTCGACTGTAGTGCGCGCCGCGCAGGAGCGGCAAGTGGCCGCTGCAGGCGGCACGCTGCGGGCGCTGGCACCGGGCGACACGGTGCTCACCCGTGACTATACCGCAAGGGGGGAAAAGTGGTCGTCAGGAACAATAGTCGATCAGACGGGGCCGGTCTCGTACAAAGTGGACGTAGGACGTGGAGTCGGTTGGCGTAGACATGTCGATCAAATTATACCTGTTAATAATAAGAATCGCTATTCATTATCTCGTACCAGTATAGTTTCCGAGAATAAAGACTTAACCCCAGAGCGGGAAATCCCTTCGGTCCGTGAGGAAACTGAGGATACATTCGAAGACGCGTCTGACGGTATTGGAGAGAAGTCGCAGATAACTAGGTCTGTAGTGGCACCACGGCCGGAGACACCACCACCACCGTCAGGTGCGTCTGCCCGCGCCCTGCGAGCTTATAATCGGGCTCGACCAACTAAATAAAATGCTTTGTTTCTTTTGATTGTTATATTAATTATATTACGTACCTATACTCTAGCTTAAGGGGGAAAAATGTACCGATGGTTACTTTATTATGTCTATGATATTTGTATGGTGGCGGGTAGATTCCTAAACTTATTAAATATATCAGTGTACCGCTAACTCTTGCCTTTCATTGACGCTGCAGTGAACTCGCCTACTACCGTTCTAATATTGTAGCAAAGAAGTGTCAAATGATAATAGAACTTTGCTCTAAAGCCGCCCCGTGGAAATTCGATTTGCTCTAATTCTTACCACAGTGGTTGGGCGCCTTTTTGGATTGGCGGATGATTGATCGATAAAGTTTTACAGAGGTTGCGACGAAATAGGCCTGTTGTTATTTCGTCATAAAATCTACGGTTTATTGGTTGCCGCATTATTTGCACTGTTTTTGTGAAGTGATCTAACACTCAGTCACTTACTTACTCGTAAGTCAGACGGACAACAAAGTGATCCTATAAGGGTTCCGTTTTTTCTTTTTGAGGTACAGATCCCTAAAAAGAATTAACTTTACGTATAACCTGTTTTTGGTCGGTTAAAATCACAGTAACAAGTATAAATTATAAGGATAATAATCTACCAAATTATATTAAGGATAGTAAATCGCTTGCAGTGTTTAAAACAAAATTAAGAATATATGGATATTGCTCGATCGCTGTATGATGAGTAATAAATTCGTTAAACCTAAGCTGAATGTTTGTGAATTGCGTGACGAAGTAACAAACATATGCGTGTATGTTTGTTCGCGTATGTGTCTTCACGTTCGAAAAGCTGAAGGGATTTCAATGAAACTTGGTTCATGGGTAGACCATGGAATAGCACATAAAATACTTTTTATCCCGGGAGTATATACATTCCCTTTTTATGGTGGGAAATCATCTAATGAATTCTCTCGAGAGGGCGTGTCAGAATTTTACTGACTAAAACCCACTTCTGTTCCATCTTTGCCTTTGTTCCAAGGCTCCTGGGTTCACTTTCACTTAACCCATGACCCCAGTAACCTTCGACCCTGCTGAGCCCCTACGATTTGCTGACATCTTCTTGAGACGTGCGTGAAACACTATGCACCCTCTACGATTTGGGCTCGTTCTGGATGGTTACCGGCGACCAGACGGCGTGTTACCCATTGCTCACCGTCCGCAAGCCAACGTCTACTGTGGCTGGAAATTGTAAGTCAATTCGAATATCACAGTGCAAAGTAACCAGTTTTAAGAAACGGCAACTTTATAGATCATCATCATCATTTCAGCCGATAGACGTCCACTGCTGGACATAGGCCTCCCCCAAATGTCGCCACAATGAAAGGTCCTTTGCATCTCGCATCCATCGGATTCCCGCAACCTTCACCAGGTCATCGGTCCACCTTGTAGGGGGCCTTCCAACACTGCGTCTTCCGGTACGCGGTCACCACTCCAGAACCTTTCGTCCCCATCGACTATCTGTTCTGCGAGCAATGTGCCTGCCCACTGCCACTTAAGTTTGGCGATTTTTCGGGCTATGTCTGTAACCTTGGTTCTCCTGCGGATATCTTCATTTCTGACGCGATCACGCAAGGAAACTCCAAGCATAGCCCTTTCCATTGCCCTTTGAGTGACTTTAAGCCTTCTGATGAGTCCCATCGTAAGCGACCACGTTATCGTACAATAGTACAAGCTATTACAAGTATACGCCCTTCGTCTAATTGCAATAAGCTATACCTAACTCATGAGCGATGGCAGATGGACACTACGAACGACGGAGTGGCCAGGACCAGCGGGCTATAGAAGGAAGGGCAGACCACTCAGTCGATGGACTGACGACATTACACACATAGCCGGGCGGAACTGGATTGAAGTAGCACAGGACAGGGACATGTGGCAGGAGGCCTTTACCCAAAAGGGGTTCTTGTATCACTTAAATTAATAATAATTATGTACATAAATATAATATTTAAAAAATAAATATTCATGAATAATAATAAATATAAATAATTAATATTAATAAATATAAATAATGAAAATGAATACAAATATAATATATATATATAATGAAATAAGTACCTACATACCTATGCATGCAATCAATTTATGAATTTATCAATAATCATTTTATTTTCAAATCATTTTAAAAACGCTTTTGTTATTGTAATATAATGTTATGTTAATAATTCTTATAATCGGCAAGAAATAAAAGGCTTTTTATTTTATTTATTTTGTTTTATAATTCATACGGCATTTGTTTCCAACGAACTCTGCTAATTCATAGTTTGGTTGTTAGACCCCATACACCAATGAAACCATCCAATTAAGCCCTTTTTAAGTGTTCAGTTATTTGTCACGAATAGTCAGAATGAACATGACTTCTATGGCGGCAATTATGGTAAAATATTCGTGACTGTTTCACATAATGTGAAACAAGGGGTTCACTGCTTTTTAATTTTGGGCTTGAAGTTTTAAGAAGTGATTATTTTGATTTTTGCTTTTTATAGCTTAGGCTTAGGTAATTGTTTTGATTTATATACTTTTGGGGTTCCGTACCTCAAAAGGAAAAACGTAACCCTTATAGGAACACTTTGTGGTCCGTCCGTCTATCTGTCTGTCAAGACCCTTTATCTCGGGAACGCGTGGACGTATCGAGTTGAAATTAAAATTATATACTTCGGTCTGCGGTCCCTTGAAGCTGTAAAAAAATTAAACTTCTAAGTTAACGAAAAAAAAGACATGGCCGTTTAAGTCGCAAAAAACGTATATTTCGACACTCGAGGGACCAAAATTCTAGTGTACTTCCCGTTGACCCAGAATCCTGAAATTTTGCATAAGAAAGGTCTAACACAAACACAAGGGAAGGGTTAACACAATTATAGGAATAAATCTGAAAATAGAAAAAATTACATAACAAAAATTATTATTTTTTTCGGTTTGGTAAAAACTTCGAGACTCCAATCAGGAATTGAACTCTTTACATAGGTAAGTTTGCACGGAACTCTCAGGGCGCGAGTCCGAGTCGCACTTGCCCAGTTTTTTTTAAATATTACCTGGATTGCTCAGAAATATAACTAAAACTAAATCAATTAACACTACTACTACTATTGAACTTATTTATGTAGGTTTATTTTGTGCTCTGGATTCAACCCTCGAATGTTCTCTCTCTATAACTCATTGCTGAATTAAGCTCGCCTTTGTAGATAAACTGTCTGTATCACTGAGTACAATAAATAATTAAAGTACACATCAATTAAATATTTTTATTTCGTACATATTTAGATGTTAGCAATGTTATATAAATAAACTATCTGCCAGCGGCTTCGCCCGCGTGAAAGTTGATTTTTCCATACAAATTTTGAACCCCTATTTCATCCCTTTAGGGGGTGAATTTTGGAAAATCCTCGCTTAGTGCTCGCCTCCGTCATAAAAGGAAAACTTGTGCTAAATTTCACGCTCCTAGTCCCAGTAGTTTCGTCTGTGCGTTGATATGTCAGACAGTCAGTTTCTCCGTTTATATATAAAGACTAGCTTCTGCCCGCGGCTTCGCTCGCGTAAACGTAGGCTTTTCCATACAAACTTTGGACCCCCGCTTCATCCCCTTAGGGAGTGAATTTTGGAAAATCCTTTCTTAGTGCTCGCCTACGTCATAAAAGGAAACCTTGTGCAAAATTTCACGCTTCTAGTCCTAGTAGTTTCAGCTGTGCTTTGATATGTCAGTCAGTCAGTCAGTTTCCCCTTTTATATATAAAGAGAAATAAAGTATACAATAGATGATAATCTGTTTAATTAGGGTTACTTTGGTAGAAAATGTCTTATTTTCAACGTTGAACATGCTTTTTTTTGAGACGGGAAATCATCCAGTGACTTCTCCCGCTCTGTTACGGGAAGGCGTATCCCACCTTTACTGACAAAAACACACCAGTGTCCATCAGTTGTCCTTTGCGATTTAGATTATGGTTTCCCCGTTCAGAAATTCCCCATGGCCCGTGGAAAACATACCTACGATTGATTTTCTTTTAGTGAATGTAATTGATCGTTTTTTTAAATTAAACATATTCTCAAGCGTGGCAATGCTGCCAGCGAGCGTTCTGGGCACTTTTCCCATTGACATCGATGTGGACGAATTTTTTGATGCCCTATGAGTTCTTTTTCTACCCGTTTGTACATATTATGATTTTCAGTTTGTTTAAATACCTATTAAGTTATAGTATTTAATAGTTAAGATGTATATATATTATTAAAGTTTCTTCTATGTTTTTCTCAAACTATCGAAATAGGTTCGAAACTGATGAAATTCAAATTGCATTAATTAATTTTGCTTCTAAACTTAATTAAATTCTACATAAATTCACAGTTGAAAATTCTCTTGATATTCTAAGCTGTTTATCAAGTAAATTACCAAATTAACTAATACCTATTAATTAATTTTACAATGTTTGCTTATTTTCTAAATATTTTCATGAATTGAAATAATTGTGTGTTAACGATACAAATTATAATTAAAAAATTCGAAGAATGAAACAATATTCTAAAGCAAATATTGTTTAAAACTTAGCTGCTTATTTTATATAAAATTCGCCTTAATTTCTCTGAGTCCGTTGTTTTTTTTTATTGAAAAGAAGTATAAATATTGATAGTGTGACGGCAGCATTTGAAAGTATTGAAATAAGTACCTAAAAATAAAAATTGTTAGCATTTAAATAACTAATTATTAACGTTTACTTTATTTCTTGCGGTGGCACGAGTGTTGAATTCGAGAATTATATTATCATATATATATTTTATTATTAATAAGCTCGCGCTTGACCAGACCTCATGATGGTAAAAATGACGTGGTCGACGATGGAGCACGTTTGTCTAGAAGTAACCATTCATTCTTGACTTAAAGACCCCATGTTGTATATTTCCGAGGTGTGTAACCTTTTCTTTTCGAGACGATTTTTGCCTTTTCCTTTTATATGGGCTCAGCAACCGATTGAATACTTTTCATATAGGTCTCCGTAGTTCGAATACCGGTGGTAGCATGACCCTATGGCATCAAAAAGTTGGTGAGCGTTGATTTTTTTTTATCATATCTACGAACAATGTTCTTAATTCATCTCTAGAATCCTCACGCCCCAGTCACTGCGTCAGGAGACGTCTCGAGCATCGGGAGTCGCAGGGCGATCGCCGGGAGATGAAAACGGAAGAAGAGATGTCAGCAAAATCAGCAGGACCGATGTCTGCTAGGGCTACGGGGATTTTCTGAAAAGGAAACCCTGGTCTTAGAATACAAAAAGTAACTGAATGACACAGGTGTGGTTTTCATCAGTAAAATTTTGACACATCCTTCTACTTCACCCTAAAGCGTGAGAAGTAATTGCATGACTTTCCACCACAAAAAAAAATGTGGAGTACCATCTTGCAGTGTTTCCCTACATTCTTTATTTTTTAAAACCGACAAGACGAATTGGAAGATTTTTGAGCATGGCTTTTATGCAGGGAAATACTGTAATCTGTAAATAATAAGTATAAAAATTCCATCACATCGCGGGTAGGTATTGTTTGCTAAGAGCATTTTAACGTAACATTATAAAACCGTCACGACGTCGTAACGTAAAGGTTTACGTTCGGATTTACGCTTGCTACGTTAAAAGAGATTGTTATGGTCTGCCATTTTGCTCGTGGATCATCTGCGACGGCTCATACATCACATGGAGAGATGCCACTTATCTATTTACCAGATACAATGCTCGATTGTGAATAAAGACGAGATGACTTATGCGTTTTGTTATGTGTTAGGAATATATAACAAAGTTGGTGTGGGTTCTTTCTTACATCATGTCGTTATTTAGGGTTCCGTTCCCGAAATATGCCAACGGGACCCTATTATTAAGCTTCCGCTGCTCGTCCGTCGGTCTGTTCTTTTATCCGTCCGTCTGTCAGCGGGCTGTATCTCATAAACCGTAAGAGGTAGTGAGTTGAAATTTTCACAGAACGTGTTTTTCTATTGCCGCTACAACGACAAATAATAACATTAAAATAAAGTTACTAATTAAAGGGTGTTCCCATACAAGAAACGTTATTATGTCGTTGTTTTTGTTTTTTTTGGTTGATTTTAATATTGTTGTACGGGATCCTTCGTGTGCGAGTCCGGCCCACATTTGGCCAGTTTTTTATTAACCAAACCTTTGTGTCAATATGACTTTACAGATGCTTTTTTAATGAATTTTACAGTTTTATTGTTTTCGGTTATCAATTCTATCGCTCACTAGCTCCTGCCAGCGGCTTCGCCTACGTGCTAGTAGAAAATTACCCCAAGGGAACATGCTCTCGGTATAAAAAGTATACACACACTCATAAACTTTCGCCTTTACAATATCAGCGGTGTTAGTGATGGCAATTTGCACCAGTGACATAAAAATATAGTTTGGTCTGTAGTAATGCAGTGAGCCGTATGTTGTAGACAAAATCCCTACCGCAGCTAATGAACGAGCTAATGACCTTGAACACCTGGATAGATCTGTATAAATTGTACCTAAGTACCATCCCGATTATGTCACCTTTCAAACAAAAAAAACGCATCAAAATCCGTCCATTCGTTTAAGAGCTACGATGCCACGGACAGACACACAGACACACAGACACACAGACAAACAGACACACAGACATACAGACACACAGACAACCAGACACAAAGGCACACAGACACACAGATACACAGCTATACAGACGCGTCAAACTTTTAACTCCCCTCTTTTCCGTCGGGGGTTAAAAATCAAGTCTCGGCGGTGTCTCCTTTGGTCTTCGGTTCATCTTGTGGCAAGTTTTCTAACGTTATGCCTTCTGGTACGTGGTCACCACTCCAGAAGCTGTCGGTTGCATTAACCATTGGTAGATTACAGCCCATTTCCTTCTGATGTTGAGGTCTACGTCCCAAGCAGCGAGGAAAATTACAAGCTGATTATACTAAACTAAGTTGTACTTAAAATCAAGTTTGGCCACTTTGGTGAACTAATATTACATTAATTAGAGTTCGCAGTCACTGGCCATGCATGCCCAGTGCGTGACAAAGCATGGCCCACGCTACTACACGTAAACAAGGCGTAGTTTAAAATATATAGTGAACACGCAATCCTACGGCTAACTTCTGCATACATAACAACATAATTTTCACGTTTGTCTGTTTTTTTTTGAGGTTGAAAATCATCAAATGTCTGCTCGCGCTCCAGGGTGGAGCGAGAAGGCGTGTCACACTTTTACTGAATAAAACGCGTTTGTGCACTTTAGTTGCCCGTTGCGTTCCAGAGTCACGGTAGCTCTTTCAAACGTGCCTGCGGCCCACGCTTGTATGTTTTAGTTTCAAATTGGATAAACAGTAAAAAAAAATTGTTTTCTCAATTTAGAACTTGATAGCTTCATCAGCTATCAAGTTCTAAATTGGAATATCCAGTTAGTGTCAGTAAAATGTATGCATAGCTAATCACACTTTAGAGGTAACAATTGATCTTCCAAAACCATCCTTACCGCCACGAAATAAAGATAACTTTAAAGTCTTTATAAAGTAAAAAAAAATATAAGTCTAAATTTCTTTTTACGATGGGAAATCTTTAAATGACTTCTCCTCGCTTTAGGACTTAAAACTCGAAGACATGTGACATTCACCAACCCGCACTGGGCCCACGTGGTGAATTACTGCCCAATTAATCTCCTAGAGAGGAGACCTGAGTCCCAGCAGTGGGAACATTAAAAAGGCTGATTGTTTTGTGCTCGCTTTAGGGTGAAGTGAGAGGGCGTGTCAGGGTTTTACTGACTTAAACCACACCTATGTTCCTTCTTTGCCTTGTGGCCCAGGACCCTGGGTTTCCCTTTCGGAAATTAACCCATGGCTCCAGTAGGCTTCGGCCCTGCTGATAAGTGATGACGGCGGGTGGTGGGAGTGGTGGTGTGGTGGAGTGGTAGTGGTGGTGGGTGGTGTGGTGGTGGTGGTGATTTAAGATTGACAGTAAACTTATTATTCAGCAGTTATAGTTTATTTTTAATTGTGTTTATGTAGATGGAACCGCAGGAAAAACTAGTTGCAAGATTAATGTCAATTAAAATTCGTGTAAATGTACTATGAGTAATCGTTTTAGTGGAATTTTAAACGAATGACCTTCGAGTATAATAAATTAGGGTAGTATCATACTTTCGTGTTGTTACTAGTTTTGGTGATGACATAATAATTGTTCCCTCGTGTTGGTCTAATCTACGAGTATTGATACTGTTACTAGTTCGCTTTTGATTTTTATATTTTATATATTTATAGGATCACTTCGTTGTCTGTCTTTTTGTCTGTCTGTCTATCTGTCCGTCTGTCGGTCTGTCAAGACCCTTTTTCTCAGAAACGAGTAAAGGTATGAAGCTGAATTTATATCAAATAGGTACTCAGGTTTGCTACCCCAAGCAACAGTAAAAAAATCAAATTTGTAAGTCAACGCAATCTAAAGATACGGCCGTTTATGCTCTGTTTACGAAATCAAAACATATAGGTATATAGGGGATAATTCCAGGATGCTAAGTTAACGGGAAGCATCCCGTTAACTTAGCATCCTGAAATTTAGCATGAAGCGACGTCTCATAGCACAAGTAGAGGAAAACCCCTCTACGGTCTGCACTAAGCGTTTCGCCTCGTCGTTTATACCGCGTACACCGAGGGACTAAAACAACTTGCCTGTTGCGGTCTTCCCGTCCGATTATAATTAAGGCGTCTTCAAGGCTAGAGTGAATAGGCTCTTAATAGACTGGTGCGCCTCACCACCAACGATTGCATCTCTACTTATCAACAGGTGGGATCGCAGTCGAGCACGAGTTTATAACAATAAAAAAAAAACTGAAAACTGTAAATTTGTTACAATGTCACCAAAAAAATGCTTTTTTGCGATTCGGACAAATCTTCGCGACTCGACTCGGGAACTGAACCATTTACATAGATCATTTTGAGCACTCAGTGCCCGAGTCCGACTCACACTTGCCTGGTCTTTTGATTACACTAAGCTGCACAGCTGACAAAAGAAATTATGGCGAAATAGAAACAGCCTCACGGGTTATCCTTCACGGTTAACCGTGAAGGATAACCCGTGAGACTGCGAGACCGCGAGATGCAACTCTTAACGACATCTATCTATCTGGCTATCATTTATCCTTAATTGACAGTCATTACGGGTAGTCAGAAGCTTACCTCGCCATCCAGCCGTCTGGTAAGGACCGAGTCGAGTTGTTAACGGCGTGTCGTGTTCCACGCGTGTCTCAAAGAGATGTCAGTAAAACAGTAAGGCCGATGCCCGTTAGGACCACGGAAATTTTTGAAAGAGATGCCGTGGTTTTGGAATGTAAAAGTCAACTAAATGACTCAGGTAAGTCATCACTTTAGCCGATAGACGTCCACTGCTGGACATAGGCGTCCCCCAAATGTCACCACAATGAACGGTCCTGTGCGTCTCACATCCACCGGATTCCCGCAATTTTCACCAGGTCATCGGTCCACCTTGTAGGGGCCTTCCAACACTGCGTCTTTTGGTACGGGGCCGCCACTCCAGAACCTTTCGGCCCCAACGGCCATCTGTTCTGTAAGAACAGCCTGAACCCCTGCCCATTGCCACTTCAGTTTGGCGATTCTTCGTGCTATGTCGGCAACCTAGGTTCTCCTGCAGATATCTTCATTTCTGATTCGATCACGCAAGGAAACTCCGAGCATAGCCCTTTCCATTGCCCATTGGGTGACTTTGAGCCAGCATAGGTAAGTATTAGTCAGTCACAGTAGTCAGTAAAGTTTTGCACGTCCTCTCATTCCACCCTAGGACGGGGATAAGTCATTCGATGATTACCCACCTCGAAAATGAGGTTGGTTAAAAAGGTGGATTAGAAACTAATTAATAATTGGTGGTCAGAAACTAAAAACAATGAAATCCGGTACAAATGAATGTTGACAATAACATAATTGAATAAGAGGCTAGGCAGATTGATTGGTCAGTTTTTTGTAAAATTTAAAAAAAAAATGGAATACGGACAATCGTTGATACAAATGATTAAAAAAAAACTGACTGTAGAAAAAAATATGCAGCAATAAAAATCTTCAAGCGTCTGTCTTCTTATGCCAAATGCAAAAAAAAAACAAGCTATTTTGAACCTACTGCTTAGGAACTTACGGTGTTCAGCTGACATTTCGAGTGCTTCCTCTTATAAATCTAATTGCAGTTAGTATGGGCTATCATTTGGCTTTGACAGTCATTGCGAGTTTTGTTATCAGAAGCCAAAAACAATCAAAACATCTGTTAGAACATCATCTTTTCCAATTATTTTAATTCGTCAACTTCCTTTAAAAATGTTGAGAACAACTGGAATAGGTACTAAATATTAGCACCAAATCAAATTAAAGCATTTATTTCAAATAAATCATTTACAGGTACTTATGAATTGTCAAGAAGCCAGTCAGTCAGAAAAATGACGCTAATTGCACATTCTAAAACATAGCTCTACACTTAATGATGTTAAAAAAAGCTGACTAAAAATACAGCAACAAAAATCTTTTTTGCCTAACGCTAAAATTATTTCCCAAATTAGCATTTAATTAGTGAGTACTTTTGAGCCCTAATCTACAAACTTTGTAGACACGCAATTTTAACCTACATTTTAGATTTTCTATCGTTTAATAAACTAAATTACGGATGATTACAGTAAACCGCATGTGAGCGTTAGGACTTAGGTTTAGTCTATAATTTTATGCTAATTTTTACAATTGGCTAACTTTCCTTTTATATATAAAAAGTCATAAAAGTAATTATTGCTGTAACAAAATTTTATATAGTAACTAGCTGACCTGGCGAACTTCGTACCGCCTAATAGTAAGGATAACGCCATCGACTGGCATTACCAGAACAGCATAATTCATTTTAAAATGTAATTTTAATTAGAGATGGCGTTGTATTCGATTTTTTTTTCTTAAGTTTTTCCATATTTTCTCACCGTTTAAATCTTCCCTGGACTATCACGAATATTTCGATACCAAAATTAGCCAAACTGTTCCAGCCGTTCTCGAGTTTTAGCGAGATTAACGAACAGCTAATCATTTATATATATATAGATAGAAGATAGAAGATATTCTACTAAAATATGGCAATGCTATTATTTAAAGAACTTAAAATATCAGGAAAGGGGTGGTTTTGTTTCATTATAACGCATAACTGCCGCCCATCCTTCACTTTTGAAGAGTTTATATTATGTCCCACTTTTCGGAAAAGGTCCTTTAAATCTAAATTCTAAATTAACTACAAATAAGGTACAGAATGCTTTGCAAACTGCCCTTGAACCTACTCAAAAATTGATCACGTTTCGTCACGATTACCGAAAGTCGTGTAAGAGTAGTCAAAAACATTTACATTCAAGATCTCAAACATTTCTAGACCAAAATCCATTACGAAAAGATTCAACAATAAATATTAAAAGCATATTCCTCAGTTTCTAACTTTCTTCCTTATCCACTGAAGCCTTAAAGTTACCAGATCCAAGGTTTGTTGCCTCGATCTTTCAAACGCAGATTAGTCATTTGCGAATTTCCCATTAGTAACCTTCATTACTTGAGTCAAATAGAAAATAAGTGCTTAAAAGCCTACTAAAAGGAAAGCTGGTGGAAACTCATTCAGTTCGACGCGATCGTTGTAAGCGAACGGACGCCTACGCCGTAGCCGTGCTACACCGTAGCTCGCTCTACGAGTCGCGTGATAACTTCGTTCGATATTTAAAATTAGTATAGTTTATGGGTGTAGTTTAGAGTAGCTCTGTAGTGTTATGAAAAATGAAAAAATAGAGTAATATATTTAAGTGATTTTTTTTAATGAAACAATGTTCAGTGACATTAGAAGAGGGCAGTGACTGAATAGTGCACACGGTAACCTACTTTAATGCTTCGTCACAAAGGGGAGGTAAGTAATGACTTCTATATTTAGTTGTGAAGTTATATTAATGTGTGCAAAGTTGGACAGACTAGAGTTTAATTAGGGGAGGCTAACTTTATAGCCGCGGCCTGAACATGTGACCGTTTCCATGAATTTGTATTATGGACCTAACTACAATTTAATACACGAATAGTTTCTGTTTGGAGACATAAATATAGCTTATGAATTTTTTTAGTATAATTAGATGTATGATTGAGGTTCATAGTATTTTAATGTTAGCATTTAATTTGATTGTGGATGAAATGTACACCTAGGCCTCAAAAATGTACGGTCTCCAAGTCAAATAATTAAAAAAGAAGTTATATTTATTCACGGGAAGAGATAAGATCCTTTTATATATTTTCTATGGGGTTAAAATAATGACAGAGAAGAACGTAAATGCAGATCATTACAGATCTGCTGGTACTGATCTAGACAGATTTAGCCGTACACCAAAATCATCTAAAATCTAAATCAATGTCAAAGACTCCATACTTAATTTTTTTTTTCTCAAATTATTATAATGTGGTGTCGATTTCAGTACATTACGTATATACATCTTTTTTTATTTAGGTGAGCAATCATCAAATAACTTCTCCCGCTCTGGGTGGAGTGAGAGGGAGTGTCAGACTTTTACTGATTAAAACCCACCTGTGTTTTTTCAGTGGCCCTTGGCCGTCCAGGGCCGCAGTGATATTTTCAAACAAAATCGCATCTTTAGCCGGGAGGTACATACGCTTACTACGACTAAATAAATGCTAATATAATTCTAGGACATTTCCTACGTTAATCGAGAGAGATTGTCAGACCTTTACTGACTTAAACCAACCCGTGTTTTTTCAGTTGCCTTTGTACAGTGGTTCTTTAAAACAAATTCGCAACCAGTGTGAAAGTGGAACCCGGGGCCCAGGGACGAAGGTAATAAAGGAACAGGAGTGGGTTTTTAGTCTGTAAAAGTCTGACAATATCTCCCGCACCGCCCAAGACTGGGGGAATTCATTGGATGATCTTCCCACCGAAAAAAAAATCCACGATTAAATAAATCCAAATTATTCTAGGAAATTTTGTACCTAGAACGAGAGAGATTGTCAGACTTTTACAAACTAAAACCCATCCGTGTTCTGCAGTGATTCGTTCGAACAAATTTGCAGGGCAATATGTCTACTACGACGAAATAAATGCTAATTATTCTAGGACATGTCGTACGTTAAGCGGAGTTTGGTTACTCTGCATTTCAGATTAGTTTTTCAAGCGGTGCACGCCAGTGTAGCGTTAACACGGGTCGACTTATATGTCAACGTTGTATAAATTAAAGGCCATTAACATCATTCATGTATATGCATTGTACTTGCCTAAGTACCGGCCTGACTTTTGTTTTGAGCTATGTAGTTTGAAGGATCAAGTCCAAGGTGATTTAGGGCGGAATTCACCAATAAAACTAATCGCGTTTTAACGTTTGGCTCGCATAATCGCGTTTAGCCGCAGTCACTAGTGTCACTTGTGTAAAAATACAACAAAAGAAAAATACAGACAAATTCAAATACAGCGATTCGTTTTATTGGTGAATTCCGCCCTTAGAGATAAACATGTAATAATTCTATTATACTTATGTTACCATCGTGGTGATCTGTAGATTCTGGCTTTATTTTTATTATGGATAGACTTGCGTTTGACCACTATCTCACCTGATGGAAAGCGATGATGTGGTCGACGATGGAGCACGCTTATCTAGAAGTAACCTATTCACTCTTGACTTAAATACCCCTAGGTAATAGGTTGTAGCTATCAGGAAACAGACTCTAGCAGGGAAGTGGAATTCCCTGTCAGAGTCTGTTTCCTGCCTCTTCCTCTGCTTTCTTAACTGTACGCACAATAAATATGTTTTTAAAACGCTTTGTACGTATGGGTAGAATGTCCATCATGAACCGGTGGCGCAATGCCGTACGTCTAGTGGTCCGATGATGGAATGAACGACCCTGTAAGAATAGGGTGTGTTTTTAAAATAGCCATGAAAAATATCTAATATTTTTAATAGGGATAATTTTAAATGTGCATCAAATATCATATTATTCAATAAAAATACTAAAAAAAAATGATGTTAATCGACTTTTTATAATTATTAAGGGACTTAGAGCACTTGGCTCGGGCAGGTTAGGTTAGCAGGTTATTATTTTTAAACCACCCAGAAGAGTATATTTTCGTGTACAATTAGTATTTTTTGGTGGAACAAATAATTTTGTAACAGAAAACAGGAGTAAATTAAGGAACAGTTAAATACTACCCATTTGATTATTTCATCCATACACAATTAAAATTTATAATCCGTTAGTCAAATCAAAAGGCACTTTACCATGTCGAAATAAGTAGATTACTATTAATTGTGACATGTTTTAAATTGTTTTTTTTTTTTCAAATAAGTTACCTTTTTATCTTTAAGCTTCCTTCTTTCTGTAGACCAGCTTACTCTACCATGACGTTTGAAAATTACCAAACCACTATAATGTTATTCATCCTGAATATCTTCATCTCTGTCTCAGCAGAATTTTGATTATTTAAAGACGTCATGATACGGCCCTGTGCCTAATTTAAATTAGCAGGCAGGGTATTTATTATTAGTAATGTTTTCAAATCCTGCCTATTAAGTCTCATTGCTGGGCCAACGCCTCATTCTCTCTCTTCTACACTATTAGAGGAAAGAAAGAAAACATGCACACACATTATGAGTATCTATGTCTTTTGCTGATGCGGGCCAGTCCGATTGATGAGAGTCTCCAGCTAGGATTGCGGAAATATTTAAAGAGGTACCGTAGCCTTAGATCGCAAAGAGTAATTGGAAGAACTTAGGTGTGTTTTGATTAATAAAAATCTGACACGCCCTCTTGCTCCACCTTAAAGCGTGAGAAGTCATTTGATGAATTCCAACCTCAAAAAAAAAATAGAGTCAAGCTCGTCCTTCCGTCATCGCCTTGGTATGCCACGATATCGCCTGGCGTTTAATGTGTATTAGGATATTCTTCATGTTAATAGTATAACCAATTACTTGCTCCTTGACTACTTTACGCGTTGGGCAATGGCACCTTAAATACTGTCCAGGGCCACTCTCAAACGCCCAATAATCTAAATACTTTTCTTAATTCCCTTCTTTTCCGTAGTCACCTATTACGTAGAAACCAAATATTTTAAGCTATTCCTGGAAGGAAATTGATTTATGTTTAGTTAAAGTATTCTAAAATTAAGTAAAATTCCAAACATTTTTCCAGAGTTGAGAAGGGCTTATTAATTAACGATTTCTTATCAAAGTCGAAGTTTGTAATTATGTCGGAAGCTTTTCATGAGTTTTTTTTTTCTTACTTATGTTGTTGTTTGCCGTTGACTTATTAACTGATCATCATCATCTTCCTTCCCTTGTCCCGTTTCATTTGGGGTGCAACACGTTTTTTTCTTCCATTCTGTCCTGTCCCTCGTCACGCTATCACTAACTCCCTTTTCTTTCATATCACTTCTCACACAATCCATCCATCTTTTGGCCTCCCTGTCCCTCTCCATCCATCCACATGTAAATTCATAACTCTTTTAGCAACATGCGCTTCATCCCTCCTCTTCACATGACCATACCAAGATAAACGATTCCCTTTCAACTTGACTTATTAACTGATATGTTATGTAAATTGTTGAAATGGGTTTGTTGTATTAATACCACTAGCAGCTGCCCGTGGCTTCGCCTAATAAAATTAGAAAATTATCACAAGGGAACAACAAAAATATCCCATGTGTTATTCTAGGATACGGTTTATCTGTATGCCAAGTTTCGTTCAAATTCCTTCAGTAGTTTCAGCGTGAAGGACTAACAAATATATAGACACACAAAAACTTTCACCCTCATATTTATTTAATGAAAAATACACGTGTATTTTATCCAATCCAAACAAAAAATTTGATTATTTGAGTAGGCGCGGTAGAAGAGAGATATTCTGTCGTTAACAGTCGTGTTCAAATATACGATGTACGCAATTTTGCATGTAAAAATAAATCAGCAATTTTGTCTAGTACTTACATATTTTTCTTACAGAACAGACTTTCAGGCGGTTTTCACTTATTATTTTCATGAGGATGGAAGCCTATAAAAAGGGCTAAATACATGGGCTGTGAGAATGTCCGAAAAAGTTATTATGGCACTAGAACGCAAAAGGTAACTGAAAGAACATGTTTTTTTTAGGTGACAAATCATCTAATGACTTCTCTCGCTCTAAGACCGAGCGAGAGGGCGTGTTAGACTTTTATTGGCTAAAAGCTACAAATATGATCCTTTTTTGCCTTGCTTTTTGGCCCTGCTGGGTCTTTATTTTGCTGACATCTCTTTGAGGCACACGTTGCGTCCACGACTTGCTCGGTCCGAACCATCGAGATATAAGTACTAACGTACTAGAGAAGCTATGTCAAATAACTGAATTGTCCTATTTTCGTAATTTGAATCTTTAGTTCGCTGCAGCGCTAAAATAATAACAATTCGTCTAAACCGTAACTAATTTACCACAGCGCTAGATTTGCTGCGGAAGTGTATTTATTCTCGGCAAAAAGGTCTTAAGCGCCATGTAAATCACGGCACTTACGCGTTTTCTTCGACAAAGTGCGGCGCGATCGCCGCAGTTGAACGAGACAAAGTAGGAATTTACGGTGTCTTCTCTAGTACGTTAGTACTTATATCTCGATGGTCCGAACAATTACCAGAGGGCCGAACGGCGAGCTACCCATTAGTCGTTATCCGCAAACCCACGCCTACGGTGGGAAGGAACACGGGTGTGTTTTAGTCAGTAAAACTCTGACACGCTCTCACGATGGGTAAACCTAGAGCGTGAAAAGTCATTTGATGATTTACCACTTTATAAAAAGGTATTTAATATATAAATAAGTAGAGAAAAGCCAAAGCGAACCTGCATAGCATAGCATAGTCAGCCTTATAATGTTCCCACTGCTGGGACTCCGGTCTCCTCTCTAGGAGAGGGAATGGGCCTTAATCCACCACACGAGCCCAGTGCGTGTTGGTGGATGTCACATATCTTCGAATTTTTGGTTCTAGGACATACCGGTTTCCTTACGATGTTTTCCTTCACCGTTATGAGAGCAGTGGTGATGAAATAAATTACACAAAGTAATGCGTCTGTCTAGGTTTGAACCCGCAACCTACAACTCATAAGTCGGGGCAGTTACCACTCGGCCACCACTGCTCCAAGCGAAGCTGGGGTTTGTGTAAAATATAACTCACATTACTTATTATTTGTTAAATCATTTATAGAAATAAATAATATTCAGTTCTCGTGTTTATGTGTTCCCCATAATATACTAATATCATATAACGAGTTTATCCATAACGTATGTACTAAAATCACGCCATTTAACACTTCTAACGATCATAAACAATAGTTTATTACCGTCAGGTGCGTTTCAAGGCCTATTTAGTGTGTCGTAATGCTCTTTCTTTAAAAAAGCTAGTGAACAACAGCAAGTTCATGTAACGAGTAAACATACATAGCTGTGGTTATTTTTAGATGCCTCCTTGCTTATAAGTATTTTATGAAACCTATCTAGATAATACTTCAAAATAATCACGCGAAATAAAAAAGATGAAGCAACTAGATTTTCCTCCAATTTACCTTGGTTGGTTAGTTGGGCACGGTAACTTTTTTTTTAAATTGTTATAAACTAGTGCTTGACTGCGATCCCACCTGATGGTAAATAGTGATGCAATCGTTGACCGTTGATCGTTGCTTTCTAAAAATCCCGTGACCTTGGTTGAGAATACTAAAGGCATTAAGTCCATGGGTTTCCCTTTCGGAAGTCAAGTTTTGCTGACATCGTTTTGAGGCGTACATGTAACATTACGCACTTTTGACGACTCGGGCTCGGTCCGGATGGTTACCAGACGGCCGGACAGTGAGCTACCCATTGCTCGTCGTCCGTAAGCCCACGCCTACTTTGGCTAGAACTCGGGGTCGGGGTTCCGATGGCTGGGGAGGGAGGATGTCTATTCTCTCATGCATGCGGCTGCCTCCTTCGCTAGTATTACTACTTCGCAGAAGGAGGCGACCACTGCCCATTACCCCTCGCTCCAGACCATTGCCTGAGCCAAGGCCTGGCGAGAGGTCACCCCTGCCAATCGGCTCCACGAGGATTAATGTGTCATATCTACTTCCATGCACTCTATGCATGGTTTTCATGTCAGAAGGCATTATCTATCTAATTATATCAGCAGTACATTAACGCCCACTGCTTCAACATGAGCCTTATTAACACGAGACCGCTTCAATTAATAGTTGCGGTAAGGGAACAACGCTTGGCTTGCCAATTTTGGATTTCCGATTGCAACATATTGCTATAAGTACCAGCGGTAGAGGGCTCTGGGGTATATCTAAAGTCTTTCTTGCTTAACACGATACTTACTAAAGTGCGAATGTAAAAAAATTGGAATAGCATAAGAAGCTGTATTCTCGTTTTCGATAACTACGTATTTTAGTTTTAAACATTTAGACATGAAGACTCTAAGACCCGTCCCAGTTCGCGCAGCCAAGAAAATGAACGCAGCTTTATGTTATGTACCGCACTGTTGGTCAGGCAGTCAACCATATTTTTTTTGACATTATGACCTGGCTATGCCCCCGTGGCGTCCCAGTGAAGTATGGCCCTAAAAGTTTTTTTCTAATGAGATTGAACGCGAAGAACTCTGCGTTCAAGAGTCGTCAGTATTAATATTGAACCTTAAAGCTCTTGAACGCACTTTAGATGTGCTAATCGCATTCAGTTTAATTTGTGAAATTGGCCTTAACCGGTAAAAACAATTTCGCAAACGAAAAAAGCTACCACTTAAACATATTCAGGGACGATATGGGGACAAAACATTTTTTGGTTAAATCGTCTTTGAGTATTAGAATTATTAGAATTGAAGTGTCGTCAAATGACCATGGTAAAACAATAGAATATCTACTAGGAACGCGACTAATTATGAGCTTTACAATGTAATGGTAACAATATTCCCTCTACTCCTAATACTCCTAAAAGATACACATTTCAGACCAAGATGCCTCGCGGCGCAGCGTTGCGTGGTGCAACGTATTCTGAATTCTCACAATTAAATGTATGTCATTTCGTGTAGTAAATAAAGTTATATTTTGAATCGCACTTCGCGCACTGTCACGTCACGTCGCGTCTCGATGTGAACTGACCCTTAAGCTTTATTTTACAAAAGTGAAACTACAAGCAACAAAATATTTCCGCTGATCTATGTTTATTTCTTACTGTGACAGTTAATTTCAGCATAGAAATCGTTGTTTTATTCCAACTAAAATTTCTCCTTCATCATTTAAAACGATCGCATCACAACACTATAACATTGCTTATAAACAAAATATATAAATTTCTTTAACTGTTTTCAAAAAACACTACAAAAAAAAATCTACACTAAAACAAAAAGTATCAAAGTGTTTCTGCTGATCTGCTACTCTCACAATTTCCAATATAAATCATTATTTTATTTCGCCTCCAACTTCACCATTAAAGCCCAGCCCTACAATTAAATCACCAACTACAGAGCATTTAAAACATTCTCGTACAGCACTATAACATCGATAAGTTCGAACAAGCGTGCCATATTCACCGTTCATTCAGAGTAAGTGCATGCAGCGGCACACTTTTATCACAAATCAAGTGAGACGTCGCGACAATGTTGTATACTGTGACACATAACCGGTGTACACAATAGAGTTATGAACAACGCATGTCTGTTAGACCGAGGTGATACTTGAATCCGGAAGGTGATGCTGTTGTGTTACTGGGTTTATAAACTTATTATGTCTGTGGTTTTTAAATCTGATTAAGGTAGTTGGTGAATGGTTTAATTTCAGTGGACACTAGTTAATAGTTGTTTTTCTTGGGTTTAGTAGACATTAGATGATCGTTGAAATTGTGATCAGCTTCTATTCTTGACTGGTATCTGTTATTCTAGGTGAGAACATATTTCAGAATACACATTTACCACATCAAAAAATTGATTTTAGTTGTACAATTTCTTATGTCAGATTTAAACAATAAATTTGATGATATACGTCATTTTACAGGATTGTGTGACAGTGATCCGTTACTTCTGCACTTTATGTTCTCCTGGTATATCAATCATAATCATAACCCGTCACTACAGGATGGTTCATCATCTGGTATCGTTAACCTGGAATCATCCACTGCTGGCCTTTTTAGGGTTCCGTACCTCAAAAGAAAAAACAAAACCCTTAAAGGATCACTTTGTTGTCCGTCTGTCTGTCTGTTAGTCAAGACCGTTTATCTCGGGAACGCGTGGAGGTATCCAGTTAAAATTAAAACCATATACTCAAGTCTGCGGTTTCTTGAAACTGTGAAAAAATCAAACCTCTGAGTTGACAGAAAAAAAGATACGGCCGTTTATGTAGCAAAAAACGTGTATTTCGACACTCAGGGGAATCAAAATTCATAGGGTACTTCCCATTGATCTAGAATCCTGAAATTTGGCTGAAGCAGTCTCATAACACAAGTATAGGGAAAAATCTGAAAATTGTAAATTTGTAATTACGTCACAAAAAAAACCATTCGGAAAAATCTTCGTAACTCAATTCGGAAATTGAACTGTTTTCATAGGTATGTTTGTAGGGAATACTCAGTGTGCGAGTCCGACTCGCACTTGCCCGGTTTTTTCTTTTTGGAATGCTTCATTGTTTTGTGCGATTATTTATATTCCACCACTTTGGTGACATCCATCCCTCTGTATTTCATAGTCTCCTGGTACATTCATTACATTGCCCCTTTTTATTTTTTAAGGTGAGTAATCATCAAATAACTCATTCCGCTCTGAGTAGAGCGAGAGGGAGTTTCAGACTTTTACTGACTAAAAACCACCTGTGTTCTTTAGTCAGTGAAAGTCAGACAGAGAGCCTCTCGCTCTACTCAGAGCGGAAGGAGTTACTCACTTGTGTTCCTGCAGTTGCCCTTAGCGTTCCAGGGCTTGGTAATTCTTCCGAACAATCCCCAGTACCGTAATTAGCCTTTAATACGCTCGGTGCGAGCTTCTACATATAACTGCGACCCTTGAAAAAAAAGTACATTGGTCTTTATACTGTTATGTCGAAGTAAAGCGACTTGTTGAATAACATCAATTTTGAACCAATTAACGCTGTTTATAAGTACACATTTTCTGTACATCTGACTGTGTTTTATGGTTTACGATACGACCCCAGGGTCTTGTATTTTGATCAGTTTGTTATGGTCGGAATAGTAAAGTTGTTTACACGATAAATAAATTAAGGAAGTTTGATTTATATTCGGTTAGTTTGTTATAGTTTCTGCGTAATTGATTTGTTTGCATATAAAACTACCAGAGCGTATATGTTTTACAATACATCAGTTATTATGAGTACACATTATTTTTTAGTCCTTACAGTATGCTGAAGAAGAAAATTGCGGGAATGAGCTGAAGTAATAGCCAGAGGCGTGGACCTATCCAGCGCTTTTATTTTCTTTTTGAGGTGCGAAATCATCATATAGTTTCTCCCGCAGCTTCCACGCAGAGTGGAGGGAGTGTTAGACTTTTAGGGGCTGACTAATACCCACTTTAGTTCTTTATGTCCAAAAAGGCAAAGGCACTAATTTTTTCTAGGAATACTTTCCCTAAGCCAGCCTTCATGGCAGCCAACTTGCGTAGCGATCGCCGCTTAAAAGACTACACAAAATACTTTTTGTGTAGTCTTTTAAGCGGCGATCGCTGAGCTAAGCCTGAGGATGTACCAGGAGGAGGTAGCGAGACGATCTAGATTGCTTTATTAACTGCTGAAATCTCCCCTTATTTTTTTTTTTTGAGGAGGGATCATCCAATGACTTCTCCCGCTCTAGGGTGTACCGGAGAGAGCGTGTCAGACTTTTACGGACAAAAACCATACCTGTGTCCTTCAGTTACCCTTTTCGTTCTAGGTCAGCGAGTTTCCCTTACAGAAATTCCCCGCAGCCCTAGCAGGCACTGACCTTGCTGGGCCTCTTGCTTACTCAAAGTCAAAGCATTTATTTAAAACTAGCTTTTGCCCGCGGATTCTCCCGCGTACATAAAATATAGCTTATTTTACTCGCGAATAAAACAGTTTGCTATCGGTGAAAAAAAATTAGCAATCGGACCAGTACTTTCAGAGATACCTCCTGAAAGCAAACTTTATATCTTTATAATATTAGTGTAGATAAAACATTTACAGGCAGTTTTGATTTGTTAAAAAGTCAGTCAGTCAGAAAAATGATGTTGTGCTAATTGCACATTCCAAAGCGTAGATCTCTATGGAGAATCCGAGTTTGATGTACGAGTAAATAAACAGCTTTTCTTACATTCGAAAACTTAATCGTTTTTCCGTAACTATCTCGTTAAGGAAAACTCTTAAAGTAAGCTATTAGTTTCTTTTCAGTAGTTGATGTTGACACGTTCTAACTACTCGCGTGAAAATATGTTTCAAGGAAAAAGTTTCAAACTCGCTGGCTTATTATGTAACTTTGTCAAACTAATCGTGTTAGGTAGAAATTATTTGAACTCTGGTATGTTGTTGTGTAATAAGGCATGTTTTATAATAAAACAAGCCGATGGAAACATAATTTTGGATAAAGCTCAACAGTACCGATATCTTATATATTCTTGTCAAATCATCATCCTCAGTCAGCCTAGCTCTCTCTTTCCTTGTACCAATCCTCACGTTCCTGTAATTGTGTTAGTGACATATGCGTCTGCCATATTAAACTTTTTCATGGAAACATTGTGGATCACAAAAAATTACAACAAACCCTCATATGAGGAAATTGGCGCAAGAGACCAGATTATAGTTATGAATTATCACATTAATATTGCGACTGAGAAACCAAAATCAAGAGAACGCATTAATTAGCATTGCCATTCAACGTGGCAATGCCGCCTGTCTTCTGGGCACATTTCCGGATGACAGCGATGTGGAGACGTATTTCGACGCCTAAGTGTATTTTGTGTTTTTGTATTATATTTATGTACATAGTTAAGTTTTAGTATAGTTTAGTTATTTTAGTTTTTTATGTAAGAAAGTGTTTACAATTTGCAAAATAAATAATATATTTTAATAAAAAAAGAGAATGAATTCAATGGGCAAAGTAAGAAAATAAAATCTGCTATGAAAACTCTACTGAGACATAACTAAGACTCAATATATCGCAATTTAAAGTGGTGCATAGTTTCCTTCAAATAGTTGAGCATATTGGCGTAACATACACGACACGCGAACTAAATGTGTTTCGTATACTTTGAAACTCACGCTTATCATAAAACTTCGTAAATGGCGAACGGTGTCTGTTACCTGCCAATTATTTTAGTATGTTGCTGGTTGCAGCATAAAGAGGGAAACAATGCAATGTTCGGGAAAGCTTGATATGAACTGATAGTGTATTGGGTAGGTAGTTGCTTTTCTTTATTTAGGGGTTCCGCAATCCAGGATAGTGCAATCGGTATTGTTGTGCTTTTGTTTTGAAACAACATACAAATCTTGATTCGAGTTCTGGACGTTTGTTAACACGTTGCAAGGAGAGCCGAGACACTTGGGAAGTATTGGTAAAGACGATATGATATAAATTAATTCTGGTCCCTGAAAGTTGAGTATATACCTGAGTTTATCTTTGTACAAAATTGTATACTAAATGGCAAACACAAAAAAAAAATCGTTTCTGAAAACGGCATCAAAATTACTAAATATTATTATTATTAAATAAAACAACTATTAGAATTTCAAATATTGATTAAATTGAGTCAACTACCCATTTTTAAGTATGGCTATAACAGTAGAAACGTACATACGTACGTTTCTACTGTTATAGCCATACTCACACCACTCTCACTCACTCACAGGCTCAGCGTAATTAAACAGGTAGCAATCACATCTCAAGTGGCTGCCACGGTGGGGATTTCATCAGGTTGGCTAGATGGTATGCACATTAGGCAATCAAACTCATATATCCGCATTACTACTGTTAACATAATTATGACATTGACATATATTAAAAGCAAAACATCTTACAAAATTATTTATATAAGGGGACTCGATCAACATAATGATGTCGCCCCGTGATTCTAATCATAATATAACTTATATGGCTAGATTAAAATGTATCCTACTCTTTAAAATCTTATCTAAGCTCCGGGTTGAAGCATCGCCCAGCAGCAGGGACATGTATTTACCGCTCCGTAAATACGAGGCATGCCTTTTAAGTTTTGTCGTTTGAAGAAAAAAACACAACTAGAACCTTATAGTACTTTTTATTGTTTTGCAAAGTATTCACCACGTAGCTTAATACACTTTTCCATTCGCTCAAACCAGTTATTATAAGATTTATTTCACTCTAAAGTGGGGGTGTTCAAAATGGCTGACTTGAAAGCGTCGACTGCTTCTTCACTGGACTGGAACCTTTGACCACGAAGACTTTTCTTAATTTTAGGAAATTCAAAGAAATCGTTAGGGCTTAGGTCAGGACTGTATGGAGGATGGTCAAGAATTTCTACTTTTTCCTGCTTCAAATACTCAATCATTTGACGAGCGCTGTGTGAGCTTGCGTTGTCGTGGTGCAGGATGATGCGTCGCTTTGAGTTAGATTTTTGAAGTTCGGCGATGACTTGTGGTAAACAAACTGTGGTATACCACTCTGCGTTAACCGTTCTACGTTCTTCAAGTGCAATAGTCGCAACATGACCGGATTTTTCAACGAACGTGGCCACCATCTTTTTTGAAGTGCTTCGAGAACGAACAACTTTAGTCGGCTTTGGCTCGTCTTGAAAGACCCAGATTGTAGATTGTTGTTTGGAATCAGGATCGTAGGCATAGATCCAAGATTCGTCACCACTGATGATGTCGTAGACGTTATTTGACTCTCCTCGGTTGAACCTTTGCAGAGTTTTCTTACACCATCTGACGCTGGCCGCCTTGTGATCGTCGGAAAGCAGATGCGGTATCCAACGGCAAACTAGCTTTCTCACACTAAGCGCTTCATTCAAGATCTTCTGAATGGTTGTTCCTGAGATGCCTAATAGAGCCTCTATCTATCGATACGTCACATGACGATCTTCGAGAATTAGTTGTCTCACAGCAATGATGTTATCCTCAGTGAAGGTCGATTTTGGGCGTCCTTCGCGAGATTTGTCACTAACTCTAGAATGTCCACGCTGGAATTCTAAATACCTGCGTTCGACAGTCCGCAGACATGGGACTTCATCACTGAACACAGATGTTAGCTCTTCAAAACACTGAAGCCGTGTCAGGCCTCTTCTAAAGTTGTAGAAAATTATTGCACGAACATTTTCCTTAGAAAGATTCATTTTCGGACATAACCTGACAGATTCCAATCGACACTGTGACTAAACAATAGCATTAATCCTAATACTTTTAACTGTTTTGAGATTCTAAATTTAAACAGATTCGAATAAAGAACAGTTCCAAATTCAAAATTGCCGGGAAATATGGAAATGACAGAACTTAAAAGGCATGCTTAGTAGGACATGTATTTACAAGCAAAACATATTCACATTAGACAAAAAATTCTACATCATAATTTCATCCAACATTAAATGCTTGAATAAAAAACTTTCTCATCCATTAGATAATTACTGAAACTTGTCCCCACATTTGTTTATTCACAAGAAAGTCGGCGGTGGCAGCTTAATGGCGTGTTTCCGACGATAAAAATTATGTTCCTGAATTAAACAGTGCTCGGAACGAAACCTGCGGACACAGCTAACAATGAAAACTTTTAATGACATCGGAAAAAGCAATGATAATAAAAGATTTTATTGGTTTATAGACTTGAATAATGTAGTCGGTCTATTTATAGCCAACTTCTGTCAGTGGCTACGCCTGGAAGAAACATTTTAAACATTTTCTAAACATTTTAACATTTTCTAAACATTTTAAACATTTTCTAAACATTTTAAACATTAACTTAAAATAATGTCCCAAAGTAACATATTGATGCGGTCACATCCTTCTGCGAAGCAGTAATGCTAGCGAAGGAGGTGGCTGCAAGAGTGAGGGAACGTAAATCTTCACGACCCAGCCGCCGCGACTAAAAACGTCCCGGGCGTTGAGAATCGCAGAGCGATCTCGGGCCTCTATAGGCGTAGGCTTGCGGACGACGAGCAATGAGTAGCTCGCCGTCCACTTGTCCTGTAAGGACCGAGCCCGAGTCGTCGACGGCGTGTAGTGTCCCAGGCACACCTCAAAGAGATGTTATCAAATCGTAGAGACCCAGCAGGGCCGATACCTGCTAGGGCCATGGGGAAAAGTATGAAAGGGATACTCGTGGTCCTAGAACGCAAAAGGCAACTGTTTATATAGTCAATAAAAGTTTGACACGCCCTCGCTTCAAACTAGAGCGGGAGAAGTCATTAGATGATTTACCACCATAAAAAGGTAACATACTTTATTTTTGTAGGTGGGGACAGACATCCCGCGCTCTTGGGCAGAGCGCGAGGGCGCGTTTTTTTTAGGTGGGAAAATCATCTAATGACAAATATCGCTCTTGGGCGGGGCGAGAGATAGTGTTAGACTTTTACTGACTAAAAACTCAGTCCTGTTCCTTCTTTGCCGTCGTCCCAGGGCCCCGGGTTTCACTTTCACACTACCCGTGGGGCGAGAGGGCGTGTCAGTTTACTGACTAAAAACTAACTACGAAGGATAAAAAAATATTTCTTATTTCACGAAATGACATCTACCTGTTTATTAAGTTTCATCTAAAACCGTTAAGACGTGAAGAGGTTACTGACAGAGAAACAGAGTTCCTTTCGCATTTAAATATAATATGAGTATGGATCTATTTTAGAACAGCTGAGCTTAATTACTAAACTTAAGCACTCAAGATTTAGTTTGATTGTAGTTTTAATGATGTTTATTTCAAAATGTATAAACTCAGCTTCAAGTTAATAGTTTGGAAGCCATATTCTAGTATCAACTTGAAAACCGAGTGATTAAGAACACTCATGAAAATATCTTTGTTTCAAGTGTGTTGCGTAGTTTCTGTCAAAAGGATTCATAGTTCCGGCAGGTTCAAGGTATCGGAAAAGTCCAACTTGCGGAGGTACATAGACATCGCCCTACTCAACAACATTTGATTTAGCAATAAAACAAATCTACAATAATATTATAAAGAGATAAAGTTTGAGAGGTAAAATCTCTGGAAGTATTGGTCCGATTGCTAAATTTTTTTCACCGATAGAAAGCGGCTTTATTTCTGAGTGACATAGGCTATATTTTATGTACGCGGACGAAGCCGCGGGCAAAAGCTAGTGATTATTATAGAGTATCTCCTCACTAGTTGCTGCAATTTTCTAACTTCGCGTGGACGAAGCTAATGGCTATATAGTTAGAAAACTGTCCCAAGGAAACATACTTCCGAGATAAAAAGCATCCAAATCCGTTCAGTCGTTCCAGCGTAAAGAAGTAACAAACATACACATACATAAACTTTTCCCTTTATTATATTAGTGTGATTACTTACTTTACATAATTGTCGAGGTTTTTCAGTACCTACGTGAAAAACCTCGACAATTATGTAATTATGTATATTTGTCTTCTATTTGCTTAATTATTTAACCTATTACTTCCACAATATTACAAAACAATATACAATGACAAGGTTATTAGGATTATTAGGATATTGTTCATAAGAGTCACCGGGGCCCTAGAACGCAAAGGGCAAGTAAAGGAGGTAAGGAGTAGTGGGTTTTAGTTAGTAATAGTCTGACACCCTCTCGCTCCACTTAGAGCGGGTTAGCTAAGGAGACGGCCGCACGGGTGAGGGAACGGCCTTCCTCACGCCTCAGCCGCCGGGATCCCGACTCCGATTTCCAGCCATCGTAGGCGTGGGCTTGCGGACGGCGAGCAATGGGTATCTCGCCATCCTATAACCGTCCTGACCGAGCCTGAGTCGTCGACGTCGCGTAGCGTTCCACGTGCGTCTCAAAGAGATGGCAGCAAAACTGTAGGGGCCTAGCAGGGCTGAAGCCTACTGGGGTCATGGGTTCGCTTCCGAAAGGGAAACCCGGAGTCTTGGAACTCAAATCAAAGAAGGAAAATAGGAGTGGATTTAAGTCGGTAAAAGTCTGACACGCTCTCTCGCTCATTAAAATTCCCACCTAAAAAAAAAACCCAGAGCGGGTGAAGTTGTTTGATGTATTTCCACCCCAGAAAAAAGTCAACAACCCTCTACCAATATGTAACTTGAAATGATCCAAGCAATCCTCTAACATTGATCCAATTACTAACATTAATAGGTTCCCAAGCAAGGTTATTCCCATATGGGAATATGGCCATTGAAATTAGTACACTAGGCTATTAAATTTATGGTTATATCGCCATTCTAGTGTTTATTTACCCTCCGTACAAGTCAGCCACTTGAGACCGCTGGCACAGTTCTTTGTTTATTTTACCTGCTCAATATACCGGCTTGTTTTATTTATATATTTTTAGGAGCTTGGAATTATTGTTTCAATTATTGTTTTGTTGACTTAGTTTAGTTTACTTTTGGAAAGTATTATTTTTAATTTGTTCTTGTGGACTATTTGGGTTCGATTTGACCGTTGTTGTTGAAGCCAATTAAGTAGGATGTCTTTCATTTTAATAGATTTCAATTAGAATAGAATAGAATATAGAATATTCACACAACTATCACACAACGCCGTCTAGTCCCAAGCTAAGCAGAGCTTGTGTTATGAGTACTAGACAACTGATAAACATACTTAAATATTTCTAAATACATACATATTATAGATAAATTACACCCAGACACAGAACAAATGATTGTGCTCATCACACAAACATTTGTCCGGGGTGGGAATCGAACCCACGACCTCCGGCATAGCAGTCAGGGCCACTAACCACTAGACCAAACAGGCCAGTCAAAATTTTATCATCATAGTGACTTATATTGAGCTTCTCAGGTGTAATTAAATAAATATATGTCAGGACCTTAAGAAAGGCTCTTATTAAAACCAGCTCACTTATTTTTATTCATTTCTTCCCCAAGAGAACACACTCCCGGGACATCCTTTATGCTATTCCAGCGCAAGGTCTACACATGAACCAAAAAACTTGGCAAGTGCGAGTTGGACTCGCACACTGAGGGTTCCGTAGAAACTAACTTATGTAAATAGTTCAATTCCCGAATCCCGATTTTTCCGAATAGAAAAAAGTATTTTTTTTGTGACGTAACAGTTTTCAGATTTATTCCTATACACGTGCTATAAGACCTTGTTTCATGCCAAATTTCAGGGTTCTAGGTCAACGGGAAGTACCCTATGAATTTTGATTCTCTCGTGAGTGTCGAAATACACGTTTTTTGCGACATAAACGGCCGTATCTTTCATTTTCATTATTTTAGAAGTTTGATTTTTTTACAGCTTCAAGGGACCGCAGACCCGACTATACAGTTTTAATTTCAACTCGATACCTCTACGCGTTCTCGAGATTAAGAGTCTTGACAGACAGACAGACGGACAACAAAGTGATCCTATAAGGGTTCCGTTTTTTCCTTTTGAGACACGGCACCCTAAAAACCAAATCTGTTCACCCGTTTGAGCGTGAAAAGTAACAAACATATCCCCACTTTTTACCACTTACATACACGGAATGGAAGAAAAAAACGGGTTGTGCCGACCCCAAATAAAACGGGACAAGGGCAGGAAGATGATGATGATGATAGACACTTATATAGTGATAAGAGATAAGACATTGTTCTTTAAATACTAAAACGATTCAGTCGAGTTTCATATTTATTTCCCACTATCCTTATGGAAAATGACCACTACAAACATGTGTATTTACCAACCTTGTAATCTCGGACCGTAATCTGAAGCCGTTGTAGTAACTTCACAGTTACTTGGTACGTTATCGGTACCTGGGTAGCAGAGGACAGTGGGGGACAGTTTGCGTCCCGGATTGGGGACAAACATCCCAGTTTGTGAGGACTACAGGTGTATCATATGTTGATCGACTGCTGTTTGTTTAAATAGGCGGTGTTTTGTATATATAGGGTAAGGTATTTTAATATTCGCGTTGTTAACATCGATAAAATCTTTGAGCTGCTGACTTATGAACTAATTGATTAATTTACTCAATGAGAAGTTACGTTATTTAAAAATTCTTATATACTATTTATATATTTAAAAGACACTTAAATAACTACCAGAACAACTAATTAAAAATAACTAAAACGTAATTAAATATGGCGTTGAATAACTCCTCCGCATCGCTAGCGACTTGTATAATAGCATAAGCATAGCATAATCGACCTTATAATGTTCCCAGTGCTAGAACTCAGGTCTCCTCTCTAGAAGAGGAAATGGGCCATAATCCACTACGCGGGCCCAGTGCGGGTTTAGTGGATGTGCACTAGTTTCTGATGTTTTATAAGTGCCCATGTTAGCCTATGAGAAATAAAAATATTTGAATTTTTTGAATTTTGAATTTAACATGTCTTCGAATTTTTGGTTCTAGGACATGCCGGTTTCCTCATGATATTTTCCTTCACCATTTTGAGTGCAGTGGTGATGAAATAAATTACACAAAGTAATGCGCCTGGCCGGGTTTGAACCCGCGACCTACCACTCGTAAGTCGAGGTCTTTACCACCGGGCCACCACTGCTCCGGAGAGAAGATAAGTATTAACTTAACTTTCTCTTCATGTCAAAAGCCAGCCCTTGGGTCATGCACTTAATGTGTCTGATTCATCATAATTAATTCGTAAATCATAATTTGCAACTATTTTCAAACACCTACATTCGTCATCGTCACGTTACCTAATAGTTCATTTTTTGAGAATCCAACACTGAATTTCTCATCACACGCCACTGATTTTTAATTAGTACAGCGTATTAAAAATATTTTCTCACTATTTTTTCCACGATTACGTTTCAGCACTCGCAAGCGTCGAGCATACCCAATGGTTGCAAAAACTGAAATGACTTCATGAATATCGTGATCCCGGGAGTGCTCGTAACGAAATACTTTAAAAAAATTAATATGATCACCGGGGATGGTATCGATCCTGCATCCTTGCGGTGTAGCGTGTCTGCGAATATTATTAATGGATTGTAAATTGCCTTTAAAGCATACTTCCGCGACGAAACGTACGTGTCAACGAGGTTACTTTCGCAAATGGATTATATTAATATTTGTGTACAAACGCTCGTCCGTGACGATGCTTGGTTTTGTGTGATAGGGAGAATGGTGTTTCAAATTGTAATACAGCCTGTAATTTGGTTTGATTTAAATTCATACTATCTTTACACTTTTAGGTAGTTTTGAAATCCACAGGAAACTTGTTGTGTTGTTTGATCACCTGACTTTAATGTAGTCAACACTCAATTCCAGAACTGAAGCATTTACGAATACTAACCAAATGCGTGACGGTAATTAACGCAATCACATATCCGTATATCTTGCAGCGTTGATTTATTCTATACTGAAATCCACTAGAAACTTGCTGTATTGTTTGACCATCTGTCTTCAACATAGTCACTCACTTCCAGAACAGAAGCATTTACTAACCAAATGTGTATATTACGCGTGACGGTAATTGACGCAATCACATATCCGTATATCATGCGCATAACACAATAATGGCGGGTCGTGTAAAGTAATTACACATAGTTTGATTTAGCTGATGAGGGTGGCTATAAACGACCGTGGTACAAACACAAACAAATCTCAAAATTCATGTGGGCCGCACGTTTGTTCATAATCCTAATGTGTTAGAGGCTTTATAATTTACAGTGGCATATTGCTTGAATGGTGTTAGGATTAGGATTTGCTGACGGTTTTATTTTGGTGAAACTGATTGAACAAATGATTTGGCAAAGCCGTTGTTTTTTTACTGTTAAATAAATAAATGCAGTTTTATCTCGGAAATGATTTAATTACTACTTTTTATGTCAGAAGAGTACAACGTTACGAAAAGACGCGCAATTATCTCTGTAGTGGTTGTCAAAGATGCTAGTGCGGGGCGATGAGGCGCGGTGACGTAGGGATGCGCTCACTCATCGACTTTTTAATCTAACATTAGATACTTGTATGCATCTGTGTGTACCAAATAAATATGTTTTCTACTTTTATTTACATTAAAACTTCAGATCCCATTATGCTTCAGACCATCTCTGAAGTGTGATGGGATCGGAACATGCTGACCTGGCTTCGCACTAAAATAGGCTCGGTGAATCGCGCGCAGTATGGCCGGTTACAAACATTTAAGCTAGAACTACATTAGACCGACGCCCACGTGTAATACGCCTGATTTGTACGCAGAACGACGTCGCATGGCGTCGCGTGGCGTGGATCAAGTGTAGCTCTACAAGTCTAGCTTCCATATAAAATGTATGGAGACCGACGCACCCAAATTGGCGTGTGTGGCAAACGTGTGCGCAGTGTAAGTCTAGCTTTAATAACGTTGGTTCCACTTCGGTACTCGTCTCGTGCATTTACGGCTTTTATACTATATAGAAAAGAATTCAACAAAAGAATATCAGAATAATAACAACATAATCTTATCACAAACTTCCGCATAATCTTCTCCAGCAAGATAAATAAGACAAATAATATGACGCTGATTCAATACATAATTTGCCGTCAATATGAATGGGGACAGATAAAGAAAGCTAAGCCGATCGGGTATGATTGATATAATGTTTACTTATTATAGAAATCCGAATAATCTATAGGAATCTATATATAAATGAATATTTGTTTGTGTTTGCAGAATATAATTAATGCAAACAATTTTAGAATTGGATGTGTTTTCACAAATAACAAAAAGTAAAATGTGAAATTTAATTGAAATCGGACTTCAATTTCGATTTAGTTTCAAGTATTGACGTGACAATACATTAGAAACTTTCGCATAAGCAATTAAAATCTAAATTCGGGTTGTTTTTGATTGAATAAACTCATAAACAAATTTTCGTTTACTCAGCTAACAAAACTTGGATTATAAATTATTGGATATTTAAATGATTGAATATATTAAGGAAGTTTCTAACTAGATAATCTAAGTATTTATCTACTGATGGAATGTTAAGTGCTATTACGAACTTAATTTTCATTGTTTAGTCTGATTTATAATCCTTTGAAATAAATTAAGTTGAGAAACTATTTGAAAGTTATTATTAATCAATGGAGAGTTAATGGATGGGCGAGCTTCTACGCGAACTTTGTGCAACGAAAATGTTGTTATTAGACTCCAGGATTCTGTCTTATGTGTTATTTAAATTCTTTCCAATGAATATTTTTGGGTGAGAGTGTACAGCGACTTGCTCTACATTAGGAATCACTCCTGTATCGTGGGTTCGTGTACAAACATGTGAACTCACATACGGAAGACACCCAGATCCGGAACCACTATCTGTAGATGTTTAACCACTGCGCCTACTATGCATAAAGTCTTGAGCATCGACACCGAAGTGCGTGCGTTGTAATTGCACAGTTTAATTCCACCGACTCCGGTCCACCATCGGATCACCGGTACATGGAGGACATCTCACCCATACGTACAAAGAGTTTTGGGAATGCATTCATTGTGCGTACAGCTAAGGTGTGGAATTCCCTCCCGGAGTCTGTGTTACTTACATATGTTACTTCTAGGCAAGCTTGCTCCATCGTCGGCCACATTATCGCTTATCATCAGGTGAGATAGTGGCCAAACGCGAGTCTATCGATAATAATAATAATAAAAAAACCGGGCAAGTGCGAGTCGGACTCGCGCACTAAGGGTTCTGTATAAACTTACCTATGAAAACAGTTCAATTCCCGAATTGAGTTACGTAGATTTTTCCAAATCGCGAAAAATGTTTTTTTTGTGACGTAACTATATATTTACAGTTTTCAGACTTTTTCCTATACTTGTGCTATGAGACCTTACTTCATGCCATATTTCAGGATTCTAGGTCAACGGGAAGTACCCTAAGAATTTTGATTCCCTTGACAGTGTCGAAATACACGTTTTTTGCGACATTAATGGCTGTTTCTTTTTTTTTTCGTTAACTCAGAAGTTTAATTTTTTCACAGGTCCAAGGGACCGTAGACCTGAGTATAAGGTCTTAATTTCAACATGATACCTCCACGCGTTCCCGAGATAAAGGATTTTGACAGACAGACAGACAGACAGACAGACGGACGGACAACAAAGTGACCCTATAAGGGTTCCGTTTTCTCCTTTAGAGGTGCGGAACTCTAAAAACACTGCGAGTTTTAGTCAGTAAGTGCCTGACACTCTCTCCCACTCCATCCAGAGCAAGATAAATCATTTGATGATTTCTCACGTAAAAAAAAGCATTGTAAGCCTGCGATTACTAACTTATTTCTAATTGTATTTTGAAATCATCCTGGTATTTACCAAAATCCTTTCCACGGTGCGTCATCCATTAGTATGCCAGAGACGTAACCATGCGGACTCACACAGGAGATTTTATTCATAGGTATAATCCCATTCATAATTACGACACTCCTAATTGACGGCGACCTGAGACCCTACCACGGGCTCTTAACAAGATCCATTTGACGAACTAAACTGAACTGTTAAAGAGATGGAGCTATATAGGGTGACTGGTAATTAGTGACCAATACTTAAACACGTGATTGTACTCATGATTACAAACAACTTTCCCAAAGAAACTTTTTTTATATACTCACTAGTTTGTAGGTACATTCACTGATTAGGTACGTACACCTATGGGTTTGCAAGCTGCGCGGGTGTTCTATCACCATTGTAGGTACGATAGCGTCACGTGGCTAACAGCCGAGCGGCCACCGGTCGCAGGCGCGCGCACGTATTTAAACAGCTGTTTTATAACGAGAAATATAAGAGAATATATAAGAAGTTTCTTTGGGAAAGTTGTTTGTAATCATGAGTACAATCATGTGTTTAAGTATCGGTCACTAATTACCAGTCACCTTATAAAGGGTGTATAGCTCCATCCCTCTTACTCTCTCGTGCGCCTGACATTTTAACACATCATGGTATGGCCCTCAAATGTTGTAGCAGAGTAAGCCAATAGGTATTAGCAGCACTAGGCTCCAAAAGACTAGAGTATCTGGGCCAACCATTTTCAAAACCAGAGGACTACAGGCTCAGCCCCATCAAGGCCATACTGGGACTCATGAAGAAGGTGCACGGAGGGCTGGAGGTTGAGTAGAAGGGAGGGGGATTAGCACAAAAGATCCAGAAGGGTCGAAGTGCTCTGGTTTAGGGCCAGCCCCACTATAAGATAAGATAAGATAAGCCAATAGGTATTCGTTACACGAGACTGCTGCGATTTCGGATACGAACAAAATTGCAGTTCGTGTACAAATTGTTTAGCATTTTGTACCATATGCGTTGGGCCTAACATCCTTTGACGGTTTTTTTTTCAGTGAATATCATCAAGAGCCTCCTCTCGCTCTGGGTTGAACGAGAGAGAGTGTCATACTGTAACTGTCTAGAATTCTCCTATGTTCCTTCAATTGCCCTTTGGGAGGATCTCGGTAACTCCTTCGAACAATCCGTAACCCGATGACGCAAGAATAGGTTAGGTTAGGTTAGGAGGAGATTAGGTTTTATGTTGGGAGGGCACACTAGCCAGCAGCTTCGCCGGCGTGATAGTAGAAAATTATCTAAAGGTATACTCAAAATAAAAATATATTTCACCCTCCAAAGGAAAACATGAATAACGCACGGTAGGCGTAGTGGTTGACCGATTGTCTGGCTGAAAAGGCTGATTCGATATATTATGTGAATGTGTTACATCCAGATTGTATGGAAAATAAACTAACCATAATAAGTATTCAAAATTAAACGCAAAACTTGATACTGGCTAAGAGCAAAAACCGCGTGAAACAAAAAAAAAATGTGCAGAAATAAATAACTTTCAATTATGGCTACGGTAGCTTCCACACTAGATCAAACCCATCTGCAGGCAAAGCAATGTCGCAGTAATAGTCAAGACAAGAACTCATAACGTAAAAATATGAAACATTTAAAGTTGAAATATAGGTTGAAACAAAGGTACTAAGACCGTTAAAGCACTTGAGAGACTGCAGCGAAATATTTCACATCTTTCATCTGCCATTGCCCGAGGAGAGCGGAGACATGACCCTATGCCTTGGCAGGCACACTGCCAAATGCACTAAAGACTGCCCGGCGATTCAGCCCTGTCTAAATAAATTATTGTTATGCTTTATGGTAGGGTTGACACTGATTTCATAGTGTTGAATTTTACCTAACTTCACCCATGCCCTGGTGAAGGTCAGGGGAATACACTGGATACGAAAACTACAGGTAAGTATCTCATTGCGAAACGCGAACATCATCTCTTTAAAACAGGATACCCTAGTGTAAGGGGCGGAGTTGTGGTGTGTTTTAAGTATATTTTCTCTACAATTAATTAAAAAATTATAAACATAAAGAGACATATTAGTAGTAGCAGCTGTTTAATAGTAGTTTATATCATATAGTTGGTGTAATCATAACAGCGTTGATTTGTTGGATTCGATTTTCATAATAACATTGTTAATTTGTATGTATGTATCTAAGTATATATTTATTATTGTATTTCTAATCTAGTTTATCATTTTGTTGCACCTACCATGTTATATTTCTGCACCACCCTAAAGTCGACTGGTAGAAAATGCCTAAGGCATTAAGTCCGCCTTTGTACAGTGTTTCTTACTTGTGCATAAAGTTTTATTAAATAAATAAACATAAAGTACAATTATCTGTATTTTTGAGAAATAGAGATATGTATTATTATTATACAGGAACGGTCGCTATGGCGATCTGTCTTATATCATGTCCAGCATTTGATATTTTTCAGTTGAAAGGTGGACGAATTTGATTGACAATCTTCATGTTCGTGTTTTTTATTACTGAAGGTCTTGTCCATCCTAGAATACTGACGGAGTCACTGACAGAATTGTTTGTGACAAGTTCACAGTATTCGGAAGTCTATATAAGATACAAAGAGATTTGAAAACAGACTGTGTTAACGGTACTGTATGATTGGATGCGAAGACTCCTATAAAGCTGAAGGTTTTCTAAGATTATAATTTTAATATAATAATACTCCACAACTTGCATATTCACTGTACCATATCGTATGCAGTAAGATAAAATATTTATTAGTCTACTGCCGCGACCCCGAGACCGACTACCAGCCACGGTAGGCTTGCGGACGACGAGCAAAGGGTAGCTCACTGTCCGGCCGTCCGGTAGTTGACCGGACCGAGCCCAAGTCATCGACAGCGACAAAGAGATGTCAGCAAAACGTAGGGGCCCGCAGAGCCGCTCCACCCTAGAGCAGGAGAAGTCATTGAAAGATTTGCCACTTCAAAAAAAAAAAATGCATTGATCTTATTTTTCTCGAAAGAAAGAAAATGGTGAAATGAACCCTGTTTCTACCCACGTTGTTGTTAAAATAATTGTGGCCAATTGCTTCAACGATGAAGCAGGGCCATTATGCACTGGTTATTTTCAAAATACAAATAATTATCTAAAGTGGCTTTTGTTACATAAAACCTAAGGTATTTTTTTCTTTATACAATAAAATATCGACAGGAATAAGGATAACATTATTGCGATAGCGGTTTTTTATTTTTACTTTGGAATGCGATTTTTTACTCAATCTTTATTTTAAAACGTTTCTTTAAAAATATTTAACAAAATTTACCTAAGACACGCCCTTGCTTCACACGAGTGTAATCTATTATAGTAGAAACATGTGAGAATGATATATATAGTTTATATAGTACAAATTTGTGAATAAATAATAAAATTAATGGTAAAAAAAAAAAAAAAAAACAGATCAGAGTGAATCTGAAATTGACAAATCATCGGTACAAATATCGTATTGGGAGCTGGTTTTACTCAGTTCTCCAATAAAGTGAGCCTAGCCTTCTCTAGCTTATTTTAAACATTACGCTTTTCATTAAATTACTCGTTCGTAAAATTTGTTTAATGTTAGTGTCTTTAGCAGAAAAAGGCAACAGAAAAACCAGTAACAGTGCAGCTTCCTAGTTTTCGTTACGCAAACACAAACTGAAAATGCAGACTACCAAATTCAAATCCGAGCCCGCAGGTAATACTACTCTTACATTAATGAACACGAAAATCTTTCTATCCTTTGTGTAATGCAATAATTACACAAAGGATAGACCTTTTGTTTACATATTTTGTTTACAAAAACACTGTTTTGAGCTACCGCACGGTAAACATATTAGTTAGTGTGCTCCTCGATTTTTTTGTTATTGTTTATGTTTAAAAGCAGTGTTCGACTAAGTTTTTGTGAAAATATATCAATCAACAGTTCTAATTACCTAACTGCATAGTGGGTGCACAAGTCAGAGTGTTAATCTACGATCAATTTGCAATTTTAATTAATATACATAAAACAGATACCGTCTGTAAGTGTTAGCGTCAAGTGTTTGCTCAGAACGCGTAACTGACGTGATATATGCATCACTTACGACGTTCTTCTCGCGAGCTCACTTACAAACTGCTTGCGGGCGGCGGCGGCGGCGCCGTTTTTTTGATTTTGGACTCAGAACCTTACTAATGAGCTTAACTTCAAATAAACACTAAAAGTGAATACAGTGATTATACTATCTTATTTCGTTCGCTTGTTAACTATTACTTAAGCAACTTAAGCTGGTAATAATGGCGTCAACTTTGTGGGGGTGCTGCACCAACGATAGTTCTAAAGAAAACTATAGATACGTCAACTGCACTCGTTGTAATAAATCGTACCACTTTATTTGTTTATCCATCTCGGAAATACTTAGTGAATCAGAAGCTTATCGCAATTGGAAATGTTCGGGATGTACAAGCATGAGTCAGCCCCTAACGTCCTCTAAGAAGGTCTGTACGAAGGAGTGTGTAAAGACGGTTCGTAACATCACAACTACTAGAGGAAATAAGAGATTCGCTCTGAACTCTCCTCCGGAAACTGCTCCTGCGGTTACCAGCGAGGACGTGCGTTCTATCGTGGAAGAAGTTGTAAAAACAGAGTTAGCAATTATGCTACAGCAAATAAATAGTACTATTGTAAACACTGTCAATAAGGAGTTGGCCCCGATCCGTGAAGATATTGAAGACCTTAAAAAGTCCTTGAATTTCCATACAAACGAATTTGATACGCTTAGGTCGGAACACGACGTGTTTAAAAATACTATGAGAGATTTAAAAGGTGAGAACATTAAACTGCAAAACACCGTGGCTGATCTTAGTCAACGACTTAATTATTTGGAGCAACATGCACGAGCCAACAACCTGGAGCTGCAATGTTTACCTGAAAATAAACAGGAAAATCTGTATACCGTCGTCAGGCAATTGGGTTCAGTTGTCGGGTGTGAGATTAAAGATAGTGATATTTCACACTGCACACGGATTGCAAAACTTAACACCAGCAATGCTCGCCCTCGGTCTATTGTTATTCAGCTTGCCTCTCCGAGAATCCGTGATCAGCTGATGGCCTCTGTAATCAAATATAACAAAAATAAAACCCACGACAAGCTGAATACCGCAGATTTTGGCATAGCTGGCACCAGGTCTCCTGTTTTCATCGCTGAACATTTGTCTCCAGCCTACAAAGCTCTTCATGCTGCAACAAGAATCAAAGCAAAGGAAAATGGTTATAAATACGTTTGGGTGAGGAACGGTAGGATATTTGTCAGAAAAACGGACGGCGACGATCATATTTTAATTAAAAGCTTAGATACTTTAAACAACTTAAAATAATGTATTAATAATAACAATATAAAATTTACTTTTCCTTTTTTGGCTTGTACTTATACTACACTAATTATTTAAATTCAATAGTTTGAAAATATATTATCAGAACAGCAGAGGGTTAAGAACTAAGACGCATACTGTATATCGTAAAATTCTCTGTAATAATTACGACATAATAATTCTATCTGAGACTTGGTTAAACAACTCAGTGCTGAGCAGCGAGCTATTTGACGACAGATATGTGGTATATAGGAGGGATAGAGAAAGTGCTCATTATCAGTGCAATAAAGATGGTGGTGGTGTCTTAATAGCTGTTAAGAAACAAATTAAATCTAAACGGATCAAGGATTGGGAAAGTGATTGTGAGGACTTATGGGTGAGTGTTGATTTACCAAGATCATCTACTTTTCGTCGAATGGTCCTCTGTGCAGTATACCTGCCTCCTCCTATACGCCGTTCTTCTCTGGAGCACTACTTAGATCACTGTAATGCTGTTTTTGAACAATGTACTGATTCAGAGGTTTTTGTTGTGGGTGATTTCAATTTGAGTAACATTGATTGGAGTTTGGTAGGGAAATCAGCTAATAAGCTCGGTTTGCCTGGCACGAGTGAAATTTTAATCGATTTCATAATGGTTAACAGGCTCAATCAACTTAATTTAATAACAAACGTTTCTGGCCGCATATTAGATCTTGTTTTGTCGACACATTTGTTGTGTAGCGTCACTGAAAGCATAGATCCAATTAGTAATGTAGACAAACTGCATCCACCTCTTGATATCACTGTTACCTTGATTAAGGAAACAAGACTACCATACAATAATACCACGAGACGACCTAATTTTCGTACCACAAATTATGCACCAGTTCGTGAGTTCTTGAAGGAAATGGATTGGGTTAAACTGTTTGAGGGACTTAGTGATGTAAATGAAATGTTGGACGTGTTTTATGAGACGCTTGATTATGTTATAGATAAATTCATTCCTTCTAGAGCGCTAACAAAACGTAAATTTCCTCCGTGGTTTAACCATAAATTAATCAAAATGTTAAACTCAAAAAACAATGTAAGAAAGAGATATCACAAATATAAAAACCCGATGGACTTGATTGAATTAAAACTACTTAGTAAGCGCTGCGAGTCCCTAGCCACTATTTGTTACAACAATTATGTCATAGATATAGAAAACAAGCTAAAGAATAACCCTAAATTTTTTTGGACGTTTGTAAAAAATAAAAGAGGGGGTTCTAGTACCTACCCCATGAGTATGACAGATGGATCAAGTTTCACATCTGACGGAACAACAATATGTGAAATGTTTGCCACCAACTTTGCGTCTGTCTACAGCCATGACCAGGAATCAAGTGATAAGTACTTACAGCCTCTCGGGAATAGCAGTCTGTGTTTGACAAGCCCAACGATTAGTAGTGACACCTTACTTAAAAAATTAAAAAGTTTAGATGTTAACAAGGGTGCTGGCCCAGATGGTATATCACCAATATTTATTGTGGCCTGTGCTGCCGAGTTAGTGAATCCACTAATGTTCATATACAACAAATCATTAATTTCTGGTGTATTCCCTTTGAAGTGGAAAATGGCCAAAGTAGTGCCTATACATAAATCGGATGATAATGATGATGTGTCAAACTATAGACCCATCTCAATTCTTTCAACCTTTGCCAAAGTGTTTGAATCACTGCTATGCCCGCATTTTCAAAATCATTTAAAGCTATTCATAAGCGACCATCAGCACGGATTTGTTGGATCACGATCAACGAGTACTAATTTGGTTGAATTTACGGAATTTTTGATCGGGGCTGTTGATTCTGGTCACCAGGCAGACGTCATTTATACTGATTTTAGCAAAGCTTTCGACAAAGTTTCCCACAAAATATTATCTTCTAAGTTGCGTGCATATGGAGTCACTGGAAACTTGCTTGAATGGGTGACGTCATATTTATCAGACAGATCTTTCTTTGTTGTGGTAAATGGTTATCAATCTAACGTATATAAAATTTCTTCTGGAGTCCCACAAGGTTCACATTTAGGGCCTATATTATTCAACTTTTTTATTAATGACATTCCCAGCTGTCTACGACACTCAAAAATTTTTATGTATGCGGACGACTTAAAGTTCTTAAGAATAATTAGGACTGATAGAGACTCCTCGCTGTTACAAACGGACCTTGATAGTCTCGTCCAATGGTGCAAAAATAACAAAATGCATTTAAACTCAAAAAAATGTTATCATGTAAAATATACAAGAAAAAATAATTGTACAGAGACAGCATATTACATTACCGAAGACAAGGTCAATGAAGTAGATACAATTCGGGACCTAGGAATTTTATTTGACCAAAAGTTAACCTTTGCACCACACTTAGATTTCGTATCTAAAAAAGCGTCAAAAATGCTTGGTTTTGTCATAAGACAATGTAAAGGTTTGCGTCAGATTAAAACTAAAATTATGTTGTACTATAGTTTGGTACGTAGTATTTTAGAATATTGCAGCGTGGTGTGGCGACCGCACTATGCTACTCACAGTTTGCGGCTTGAACGCATCCAAAAACGTTTTGCCTGGCATCTAGCTTTCTCTGTGGGTATCGCTAAAAAAACGCCTTCTTACAAGAACAGATTGGAGGCCTTCAAAATGCATAGCTTAGAAGAGCGGAGGCGTTTAAACGATGCAACTTTTGCATGTAAAATATTGAAAGGCATTATTGACTCACCAACGCTACTTGCACTTATTAAGTTTCGCGCTCCTTCAAGGATTCCACGTAAACCAATTACTCCACTTTGTCCTCCGCAGAGAAGAACGGTGTTAGGATCCAACTCTCCAGTCGCAAGATTCTGTAGAGTTTTGAACAGCTGTAGCCATCAAATAGATTTTCACTTTGATTCTTTCCGTAGGCAGAAATTTAAAATTGTAAACTGTTTATCAGATTTGTTGTAATTTTTAAGCATTAAAAGTGTCTAAATATTAACTGTAATAATTATCTAAGTATTAAAATTTGTTTTCAATTGTTATTTTGAATGTCAGCTTTACATGTACCTATAAGCTTACACTAATGTTTTTTTTTTTTTTTTTAGTTCATGTGGTGTTTACCTTTAAGTAATTGTTGCACTGTTTAAAGTTTTATAGAAATGTTATTTTTGTTTCAAGTTGTTAGTGTAAACAATTGTTGGTAGACCAAATAAATAAATAAATAAATAAATAAATATTTTATTTTATTTTATATATATATTTTATTTTTTTGTTTACATAATAAAAGGAGCTATCAAACCTTCATTTCAGTGTTCCATTAATCAAAAACAAAATTCGATGGAATTGAATTTCAGAGCGCGTATTTTCTTTATTATACTTTTCTTCCCTTTCATGGTAGGTACATATTCGTAATTACGGGAAACGCGTACCAAAATAATAGATCCCGTGCTGACTAAGGTAGGTACGAGTTCTTTGAAGAAGAATATGTTTTTAAAGTTACTCCAATGTATAAGGTACATAGAGGTTTTATTAGGCGTCCATGTGATGGATATGAAAACACTCCGACTTGATTTGATTGTCAGTCTATTTTTGTTCATTCTTTTGAGTTTTTAAGTAATTCATTATCAATTACTTGTGTACTTTCATCGAGTACCTTTATAAAAGTATTCAATATGAATAACGTTCAAATATTTTTCACTAGAGTGTGTTTGATAAAGAGATTGCAATTAAATCAGATGCTTCCTAGAGACGGGTTGAAACGTTAACGTCTGTACACATAGCTTTTTTGATTTAGTAGATACAAAAAAAAACTACTCAATATCAAGACAATCGCACAACTGAAAAACCAACATACATAGCATTTCGACTACATCTACGTTCAATATTGATTCCTCTTTGTCTTCCATTGAACTTTTTTTTCTACCACAGTTGTATGAATTGAACGGCGGAACCACAAAGCAAATGAATGCGGCGCTCGTGAAACAAATTGAAAGAAAAAAAATACGATTCGATATTTGAAACCGGGAACGAAAATATGCGCGATCGCCGGTTAGGAAAGATGAGACTACAGAAAAGAATTTTTGACAGTTTTGCGCGTAGGACTTTCAATAGGATTGTCTTTATTGTTTTTCTTTTTCGGGAATTTTTAAAAAAGGAATGAATGCCAAAATTCTGCAAATGTAAACACTCACTGTCTAGTAAGTGTGTTGCAGAGTTTTTGGCGGGATTTTTTCGATTGAAGTTCAGTGGCTGTATTAATTATCCGCAAATTGATTCCTAGGCCATTGTATTGTAAAATCGGTGTAGTTTTGTATCTCAAGTGTACGCAGCTGGACAATATGTGGGATTATTGAAATAGGCGCGAATTCGGTAAAATGGAGCTGTGAATTCTTGTAGTACCCATTGACTAGTATAGCGGATCTTACGGAGAAGAATTGCAATTGCCAAACGTAATAAACACTTATATAGAGTGCATTTTGCCTCTCAAGTCGATGCAAATAAATATTTAAAACAGCACACTTGACATCGAAGGAGGTATGCGGAATGTTGCCAGTGCTTTGATAAAAAATAACAATGGATTGACTGAGACTGGACGCTTGTTTTGATAAAATATTCAAAATATTGCGTTTAACTTGAGTTTTAATAACGGAAAATTTCTTTAAAAAAATGTACAGGATCCTTGCACTGATATGATAATGTGGCGATTATATGTATTAGGGTGATCAAATAAAGCCTCAGTTTTTATTTATATTGTTATTGGTTCAGTGGTTAAGGCGTATGTCCCTTGAACATCTGGCCGGATAGAGCCACGCTGACCTTTGAATCCATTTTCTGTATGTGTGTTCTGAAGGACACTTAACCAGCAATTTTTTTTGTAAACATATTTCTAAAGATCAAAGTCGTTTGAAAGGAGTAGGGAAAACAAGCGAAAAAATATCATGTTGTTAAATTTTTTTTTGCCGTAAAGTCTTACGAAAAAATATGTTGATAATGTTGTAAATGAATCTATATTAAACATTTTTTTTTTAAATCTATTAACCTAGTCGTTACCGCGGAGTAGGCTTCAGAAAGCCACTGTTTTATAGCACTGCTCGGGAGTTAGGGCATTAAGCAATTGGCTGCTTGACTGCGTGCCATGGTTTCTATTCCCGCATGTTCAAATGTTATATGGTTTATTGATATTAGTTATTTTGGGTCTGGGTGTCTTGTGTATGTGAGTTTACATGTATGTGAACGTACCCACGATACAGGAGTAAAGCTAGAACTACACTGCGCACACGTGTGCCACACACGCTGATCTGGGCGCGTCGGTCTCCATACATTTTATATGGCAACTAGACTTGTAGAGCTACACTTGATCCACGCTACGCGACGTCGATCTACGTACAAATAAGGCGTGTTACACGTGTGCGTCGGTCTTATGTAGTTCTGGCTTAATTTCTAGTGTGGGGAAACGCTGTGCATGTGGAAAACTAGATAACGTATTTTTTTTATTAAGAGCGCCTAAAAGGTGATAGGTTTGTATAACTAAATCAATATTTTATAATAGTAATTATTATTGTATTCCATCAGTTGATATTGGTAAAGTTCACGAGTTCAATCAAATTGAACATAATTAATATTGAAACATAATTATTAGGTGCGTTTATAGTGTTAATTAGAGTTAGAGTCAATGCTTGAGTATTGACATTTATACGGTAGTTGGTTGGTTTGTTACAATTTTAGAATAATAATTGCTTCGTTTGATGTTCGAAATGGTATTTAATAATGCTAAATTCAAATCATTTATTTCAATTAAACACTTTAAAGATACTTTTAAATATAACTTCTACAGAAAAAAAATACATTGGTTGTCAATATCGAAACACTTGTATTTTTATAATAAGATCTCATTTAAATTGCCATAAATGAACCTGTTGAATATATTTCTCCCACTCTAGGAAAGAGTGAGAGGTCTAACATACTTTTAGTGACTAAAACCCGCCGGTGTCCTTCAGTTGCCTTTTGCGTTACAGGGTTACGGCAATTCTTTCAAACGTTCCCACAGCCTTATGATCCTAGCTAGATGTACAAAGTAACAGTAAAAAGGCACTCTTTTCTTAAGCATTTTGCTGTTTAAATTGCTTCGTTAATATTTTTTAAGCTATTGCATAGCTTCTATCGCGGGCCTTGAGCGCGGGGACCGAATCCAGAAATTCCGTAACGAAAAATATACCTCATGATCCCCACTCCGACGGGCACGGAGGTGTGGCTGAAGGCCGACAGAGACCGAACATCTATTTTAGAAAAGTCGTTAACGACCTGTGTGGCGCATTGGTACAGCGTTCTACCTATGTTATCATCGTGCCTCGAGTTCAAATCTCGGTCAAACAAAATAGTCTTTTTGTATTATAATAGATTATAGTAATGTTCTATGATAACAACTGAACATAGCATAGACGGCCTTATAATGTTCCCACTGTTGGGACACAGGCCTCCTCTCGAGGAGAGGGAATGGGCCGTAATCCACCACGCGGGCCCAGTGCGGGTTGGTGGATGTCACATGTCTTCGAATTTTTGGTTCTAGGACATGCCGGTTTCCTCACGATGTTTTCCTTTACCGTTTTTGAGAGCAGTGGTGATGAAATAAATTACACAAAGTAATGCGCCTGGCTGGGTTTGAACCCGTGACCTACAACTCGTAAGTCGGAGCCGTTACCACTCGGCCACCACTGCTCTCTACACTGAACATACTTGTAGCAATTTATGAAGTAAACAAAAAAGAAAAAAAAAATGTTTTCTTATCGGTCACCACGCTCAAAAAGTGTAACTTGAATTAATATCAAAGAAAAAGAAATACTGCATAAATAAAATAAATAAATAATTATAATTGCATAAGTTGATACAAAATGCTATGCAATAGCTTTACCGCGGCAGTCCCCGAGTGCCACACTTATTTTTTTTTATTCACTCTCGAATAAAACGAGGTGTTCCGTTTACGTCTTGTTTGCTGCTATTGACAACAAAGTGTTTTCCAAGAAGCTAGCGTGGGTACTAAACTAATCGCAGACACCTTTTTAATAGATTTTTCTAACGTTAGAGAAAGATTTTGACAAGATTATCCCTGCTAAACATTTTTCCAATTGGGAATAAAACGCATCAACATGAAAATATAAAAAAAACAAACGATTCTCTTTTTAAATCTACAGCATAAACAAAACGCTTTTTCAATTGTTTTTCAATCGAGTGGCGTGATTCTAAAATCAAACCGAACATTGGTTCAGCTCCGATCCTTTTGAAAACAATACAACATTTTTGTTGCGGGTTTTATCGAACGGTATTCTCGTGGAAATTGATATGTAATATTGTTGTGAGGGCCTCGCAAACAAGATTAGATTCGGGGACGTGCCTTAGGCTGGCGGTAAATCTAATTGTGACTCGTGTCAGAGGCGTCGATCGACGGATGAATCCACCAATGGACGCCTGTTATTATTTACATTTTATTTTTGATTGAAGACATTTCAACGCTACGATTTGAGAGCGATTAGACACATCACTAGCAACATTGTTATGACCTTTGAATGTCAGCGAAGCGTTCGCATTTGGGTTATTTAATAATATCTCGTACCTATATTATTTATACATTAAAAATATAGAAGATGCTGTTTTACCTTAAGTTATTGGTAAAATAGAAATGGAATAAATGGATTATACGTCCAAGCTGATTTTCATTTAATTTGAACCTTTTTTAAGACTATCAAAAGATTGGGTTAAAGTTTTGAAAAATATTTCAATTGTTTTTGTGATCAATCCATAAAGTCAAGTCAATGACTGAAGCTAAGCCTCAAACCTCTGGAGCTTTGCTGTAAGAAAACTCAAATACTGAGTTAAGCTCGCCTTTGTGCATCAACTATCTTTTTCTTTTTTGAACAATAAGAATAAGAACAATTTAAAAATCTCTATTTACCTGTCTTAGCCCCGTTATCAACGACAATTCTTATACGATGTAATATTTAAATCATACAAAGAAATAAACGATTACGGCCAAAGAATCTAGAGAGACAATCCTAAACAAACATATTTGAGTTCTCTTATGACGTATGGGTTTCCTTGGTGCTGAACATTAGGCAAAGTTTCACGGACAAATCAACTTAGGTTGAACGTGACAGGGGTCTGAACGAATGGACTGATGCTTCCTCGCTTCGTGCCAAAACGGTGGAATAAGCCCTTAGGTACCGTGTGGAGCTAAGACACGGACTAAATGGATTACAACTTGGACAGAATAAGGGTAAATGTGTATTGTGTTCTTGATTGAGTGTGTTGATACTTGGGAGTTCTGAGTTTTAGCTTGTTTAGCATACTTCTGCGTATTGTTATCAACATACTTAAGGGGATGCAACTCGACATACATTTTCACTGTTTTTCATACAACCGCTCTTACGCGTACACGATATCTTGTGGATATTATCTAGGCTTCTATTGAAATCAATTTATAAATTTGTGTAAAACTAATCCAGTCAGTCCTCTGAAAATCTGCTATTTTGCATGAACTTTGACACTTCATAAGAAACTCAAAAATTAAAAAGTCAAAAAAGTACAACAATAGAAGCCTTGCAAATTTAATCAAAATTCTGAATGACGATATTTTTTTTCAAAAACTTTTAAGGGTTTAAAAAAAACACTTATTTCCTGGAACAAGTTTTGTAAAATATTCGAGTAAATCACGGAATTACCGAATGCAAACAGAGTTTTCAGGCGTTATCTCTCTTTTTTCGCGTTGCCTTTTCGTCAAACATCGCGTTGGTTTGCATTAGATGAAGTAACAAGCTTTTAAACCAGGCTCGATGTTGACGATAGGCCAGTGAAGGACCCTCTTAAGTAGATATTGACAAGTGGACGATAAATAAAAGTCAAATATACGCGCATATTCAATGATTCCAATTCTATTATTGTCCGTTGAATCAGTCAAAGCCAATCGCAGTCAACTGAAAAGTAAACAAATAAGTACAACATATACAAATATCAGCCGTTTTTGCTACCAAAGCTTACAGACGTAATAGAAACAAAACAACTTGTTATATTCTCTCAGTCTTAACATACTTTAGAACTTATTTAATATCTGAGAGCAAAAATCTGAAAAACTTCGATGCCTAAGTTCTGGATGATAACAAAGAAAATAATCCCTTTGTGGTCAGCTCGAGGGCAATGGTTTACAGGGTTGGTCCTTTCAAAGAAAAAAAGTCCCAAGGCGAAAGTTCAAATGATCGATTTTAGTACTTTCCACCGGGGAATTAGGAGAGGAGGAATATTTAAAATATAATAAAAATAATCCTTGAAAGTAACAAGGTCGGCAAGGGATAAATTTATGGCTTCCAATTGGCTGCTCCGCCGCTTACCCCAGTTTTTCACTTGTTTAATCTTTTGTAGGTCACTTAGGGAGCACACGGCTTTGTTTCAGTGATCCCGGGTACTTTGGAATAGATACGGTTTGAACATAGAGATCACTCTCTGAAGAGTATCATCTTTCATTTAAAATACTGGGTAAAACGTAGCTTCACATGATGTGTTGTTTTTTAATTAAAAAACAAATTATAGAGTAACATGCTAGAGACACCGGGTAATACCCGATGTCTAAAGTAAGATTTTAAAGTAAGGAAGTTGTCAAACTGTAATGCTCAAGTTTGACAAGTACTCTTGTAAAAGGAGAGTTTGCGAAGTAATTAATCCTCATTTCTGAAACCGGATGATTTATCAATCATTTTGACGTAGTGTAAACAGAAAATCCACTTAATGGTTTGTGTTAGCCACTTTGGTGGGGGTACACCACGTGTTTAAAAATAGCTTTAAACTAGGTACTCAGGCTTTTTTTTTGGTGTGAAATCGTCAAATGACTAACCCTGCTCTTCACTCAGAGCGGGACGAGTGCGAGAGGGAGGGTCGAACTTTTATTGCCTAAATCATATCTCAGTACCCCCGGTAACTCTTTTAAACAATCCTGCAGCCCCAGCAGGCATCGGCTGTGGTGGGCTCCATTCATTTTGCTGACTTCTTTTTGAGGCACGTGTGGAACGCGTCGTGTACTAGACTTGGGCCTGGTCCTTATCATACGTCGAGCTACCTGTTACTCGCCATCCGCAACCTCGCGCTTACGACGGTCGGAAGCCGTTTCCAGTAAGGGGAAAAGGTACTCTACCGCTGTCTCAAATCTTGAAGGGATTCACTTTAAGTTGATGCGGAACCATATTATTATGAAGCTTTCTCATGGTATTAATGGATCTATATGATCACTTATCACCATCGACGATTGCATCACTGCTCACCATCAGGTGGGATCGCAGTCAGAAATCAGAAACGTTTATTTTAAATAGATCAATTACAGGCACTTTTGAATTGTCAAAATGACGGTCAGTCAAAAAAAAGTGAAGCTAAATTGCAAGTTCCAAAGCGTAGATCTCCATGGAAAAGAACGTGCGAGAAACTCCGTGGACACTCTTTTAAATCATATTATGAGTTACATAAATCTTGGTTACCTACATATTTCTAGTCGCTCCTATTATGTGAGCACAATGTAGATAAGTAATAAAAAAAAAACAAACTAATTAAAAAATATAAATTGAATTAAGCCAGAGTTGATTGATAGATTGCAGCTAAGAGATGACCAGTCTCAACTGACGGCGCCCGTTCACGTGCATGACGCGTGCATCAGCCCTACTCAGCTTAATCATTTTGAAGGGAATTGAATGACGCAATAACACGTGCCACCCTAAGCGAGATATTTGAGTGAACATGACAAACTCTCAACTGCCATGCTCGTAATGTCAAACAAGTTGTAACCTAATAAAAATGCTCTATGGTACTTCGCATTCACAAAACTTGAAAAAATAAGTGCTCCTACATTATACAATGCTATTGTTTCAAAATGCAAAATGTAATAAATTATCATAAGCTCTATTGAAATAAACAAATAAAATAAGAAACATTTCATCGAAAACAACAATACAAAAAGGGCAATAGCATCTCTTCCAATATTTATAAAAATATTTAAAAATAATAATTTGTAGGCAAAAATGCCGTGGCTGTGGAGCAGGACTTGCAAGTCAAGCACTAGTTTAAATATCATTAAAAAACTTATATCTATAAAACTTGTTACAATAGATACCTACGTAGTTTGTTTACCCTCTATACCATAAAAATAGTTTAGACAGTATCAAGTTTAGAAAGAGTTTATTTTGATATATAATAAATAAGCCCTGCCCCCTAGCCAAGTTACAACTGTTTCGTTTCGATTCTCTTTTCGTTGATCGCGTCGAGTCGGCCACGCCTCCTATTCCTTTGTTCTGACGTGACTGAGCGTTGAGATGACGACAGAACAAAGGAATCGGAGGCGTGGCCTACTCGAGGCGATCGACGAAAAGAAAATTGAAACGAAACGGTTGTAACTTGGCTAGGGGGGCTGGTTTTCTATTGGAATGCGGATGTGACACATTCTAATGTTTTTGTAGTATTTGGCAGTTTAGAGGTTTTGCGGAACAGGTTGTAAAGTCCCACATATCTCCGTTAAAAAGGGCGGATCCTTCAACCAGACGGGTGTTGTGTCTCGTGCGGACAACTATCCGATAGTTGCTTTCAGACTGTAATATATGTTTTAATCACGCTAAGAACTCTAATACCGATGTACAGGGTTTTGAATTTTATTCCTATGTGGCATCATAGATGATACATTCAGTAAAATATCCACTAGGAATCAGTTTGGGAATAATTAAAACAAGCACTGAACTTCACTTGAAGAAAACCCGCCTAAAACTCATAGTGCCTACTTATAAGTATGTTTTTGTTTTGCGCTTTTGTTCCCCTTCTTTTGTTTTGCTAGTTCTTTTGAGCCATTGAGCCCTCATTAGTGATTCTTTATGATAGTTCAGTTCCAGCGAAGACATTACTAGTGTGGGCGATATGGATTGACGTCATCCTTGAGTGTAGAATGACACACTTTATCATCTATTTATGGTTATCTATAAGCGTATTATGTTCTAAAAGGGTGGAATACTCTTCAGAGCAAGAGATTTTATATATAGGGTGTTGGATTTAGGCAGTGTTTACCGAAAATGTAATATGTAAAAGGTCATATTTGATACTTATTAAAATTGATTCCGGTTTAGTATCATTGTGCTAGTACAAAAGAGTCGACCAATCCAAAATATAAGTATGAGAGATAATTACCTAGACATAATTTGTTTAATATTGTACACCGAAATTTATCGTTTACGGTATTCTTATTCGAGTTTTAACGTTTCTCTTCTTCAATATAATTGGACAAAAACCTCTAAAAATAGGTCCTTTAACTTATAAAATATTTTTTTAGAAATTATATAGGTAAGACAAATGTAGCATAGCATAGCATAATCAGCCTTGTTAATGTTCCCACTGCTGGGACTCAGGCCTTCTCTCTCTAGGAGAGGGAATGGGCCGTAATTCACCACGTGGGCCCAGTGCGAATTGGTGAATGTCACATGTCTTCGAATTTTTGGTTCTAGGCACGATTCTAGGACATGCCGGTTTCCTCACGATGATGTTTTCCCTCACCGTTTTGAGAGCTGTGGTGATAAAATAAATTACACAAAGTAATGCGCCTGGCTGGCTTTGAACCTACCCGAACCCCGACCTACAACTCGTAAGTCGGGGCCGTTACCACTCGGCCATCACTGCTCTGCAAAGACAAATATGGATGGTTCATAACATTAAATCAATCTGCCTAGCCTATTCCCAAATCTTTTAGGGTAGGCTACCCGTGAATCCGAATGAGGCTGGATATGAGTACCTATTTTATATGGAGCGACTGCCTAACTGACGTCTGCAACCCAGTAATTGTGTAACATGGTACTCCTTTGCAAGACTGGTGCCAGGTTTCCTGGCTTCTGATTATTCGTAACGATTGTCAAAGATCGAATGAAAGGCGGGATCAACGGCGTTGCTTAATCTTGTAGATTGACGCGCCGTCGACAACTCGGGCTCGATCTGGACGGTTAACGGACGGCCGGACGGCGAGCTACCCATTGCTCGTCGTCTGCAAGCCCATGCCTACGGTGGCTGAAAATCGGGGTCGGGACTTCGATCCGCACCACGTGAGGACGTCCGTTCTCTTACGCGTGCCGCCACCTCCTTCGCTAGCATTACTGCTTCGCCGAAGGAGACCACCACCGCCCATTCTTCCTCGCTCCTGACCATGACCTGTAGATGCGTCTCGCAAGCATCGGATTTCCACAAGCCTCACCAGGTCATCGGTTCACATTGTGGGAGGTTTACCAACACTGCGTTTTTCAGTACACGTTCGCCCCATCTACCATCTGTTCTGCGAGCGGTGTGGTCCTGCCTACTTCCACATAAGTTCACAGATAATAACTATATGATCTCATTATACGAATCTTTGTCAACTTTTAGCTTCTTAATGAAAAAGCATTGCCTGCAGACATAAAGTGGGAACATGTTCAGAGAAATGGAAGAACGTTCTCTTATGAACATGATTAATATTAAGAGTTAGCGCCAGAACTGACTTACTAAGAGCTGCAGTAAGAAAGTTCAAGTTTTCAACTTCTTGTAATAAAGTCTTTACAAAAATATGATGTGTGAAATCACGTCTTAACTGTTGAACGGATAAGAAATATATTAAGAACACAGCTAGAATATTGCCGTCGGGAATCGGGCGATCCCCGGCCACCGTAGGCGGGGGCTCGCGGACGATGAGCGATGAGTAGCTTGCCGTCGTGCTTTCCAGTAAGGAACGAGCCCTAGTTGTCGACGGCGCGTAGTGTTCTACATGCGCCTCAAAGAGATGTCAGCAAAACCGAAGGAGGGTGAGAGAGTGTCAGACTTTTAAGTGGGAACTACACTAGACCAACGCACACGTGGGCCACGCCTGATTTGTACGTAAAGTCGCTTCGCGTGGCGTGGATCTAATGTAGCTCTACAAGTTTAGTGGCCATATAAAATGTATAGAGACCGACGCGCCCAGATCGGAGTACGTGGCCCTCGTGTACCCAATGTAGTTCTACATTTACCCACCTGTGTTGTTCTAGTACAGGCCTGTGGTTACTCTTTCGAACAATCTCGCAAAGACAGAACGTGGTTTGAATGGACATGAGATATTTTTAGGGTTCCGTAGCCAAATGGCAAAAAACGGAACCATTATAGATTCGTCATGTGTCTGTCTGTCCGTCCGTATGTCACAGCTACTTTTTTCCGAAACTATAAGAGCTATACTGTTGAAACTTGGTAAGTACATGTATTCTGTGAACCGCATTAAGATTTTCACAAAAAATAGAAAAAAAAAAACAATAAATTTTGGGGGTTCCCCATACTTAGAACTGAAACTCAATTTTTTTTTTTCATCAATCCCATACGTGTGGGGTATCTATGGATAGGTCTTCAAAAATGATATTTAGGTTTCTAATATCATTTTTTTATATACTGAATAGTTTGCGCGAGAGACACTTCCAAAGTGGTAAAATGTGTCCCCCCCCCGTAACTTCTGAAATAAGAGAATGATAAAACTAAAAAAAATATATGATGTTCATTGTCTTATAAACTTCCACCGAAAATTGGTTTGAACGAGATCTAGTAAGTAGTTTTTTTTAATACGTCATAAATCGTAAACCGCAATTTACTTTTTAAGTTTGTACGGAACCCTCAGTGCGCGGGTCCGACTCGCACTTGCCCAGTTTTTTAAATCTCGATAGGGCATTACTTTGTAAAGATTTTCGAATAATTTGTGGTTCATTTTGCGGTCACTTGCCGCAACTATCTTTGATTAATTATGATTTATGACTTTGGTCTGATATAATATCTGATGTAATTAAAGAAAGATAAATCAGCATTACAAACGAAACTTTATTATTTATATTTCGAAATGTTTACAAAAAGTAGGTAATCGGCTGACTCATAATTACTTTTGGTACGCTCATCAAATAATAATTATAAATCGTCAAGGTTTTAGGTATAACTCAGTAACACACATTAAATATAATGTGTAATTGGGTATTTAACTAGCATTAAGAAAGGATTTTCGTAAATTCACCCTCTATGGGGATGAAACGGGGGTCCAAAGTTTGTATAGAGAAACCTACTTTGACGCGAGTGAAATCGCTGGCTGGACCTAGTATTAAATATTGTACAAAAATAACAACAATATACCCTATTATGTACTCACAAATGATTGATTTATTTTATTATTGTTGCTATTATTACATCAGACAAATACATAAATAAGTACAGTGTGGCGTAAGAGGCGTAAGCCCCTATGACTCTTACGCCTTTTTTTGCCTGCGGTATCGATATGTCAATCAGCCGCGAAGCCTCACATAAGAAGGATAATCTTGTCATTTTGTTCGTGATGCCTCTGTCCGGGCAGGTATTATTATATTTACTTACGTTTCAAGCCAGGCCTACTTACATGATGATATGGTCATAGATATTGAGGCATCCTTTTCAGCTTTGTGACTCAGTGTGTAATTTATCCGTATTTTCTGAAATTACAGACTTACCTACTGGTGACTCGAAATACTTATCGAAATGTTTTTGTATATATAATGGTATGCATTTGAAACTATAGCTCTGGTGCTGTAGTCGATTTAAGTCTCAACTTAAAAATATTTATGACTAGCTTCTGTCACCGGCCTGAAAATAAAATAAATATTAAAAAAATGATATATAAAAAGTAACACAATGCGTTCCAAATAAGAATAGAATCGATTTTACGCCATGTTGTGACGTCATAGCTGTCAAATTAAAAAATTAGGTAGGGTGAGCAAAACAAGACATTTTTTAAATAATAGATATTTATTTACGAATCATGAACGAAAAAAGTTTAATCAGATTCAATTTTGCTAATCTCTGTGTCACTGTGTTGTTCCTAACAATGAAAATAAGAAAGAAAAAATATATATTTTTTAAACTAATTATGACTTAAATAATATACTTAGTTAATTTAGATTAAACAATAACCTTTTTACTTCACCAAGATTTAACAAAGGCTCAGTTATACAAAGCAAAAAAAAACCGTTATTAATACGCAAATAAGTTTTCTTTACAAACCATACTTTTCAATCAACATTTGGCAGATCTAGGTTATTGGCTTTCCTATTCTTATTTGGAACGCATAGTAAGTTCTATGTGGTATTCTAGGATATTGTCTACCCGTGTGCCAGATTTCATCCAAACCGTTCAGCCGTTTGAGAGTGAAGAAATAACAAATATACGCACAAACTTTTAACTTTATTATATCACTAGCTGCTGCCAGCGGTTTAAAAAAGGTAAAAAATGGTGATAAAAACTATCTTATGTGCCAGTCCAGACATGGTCTACCCGTGTACCAAGTTTCATCGAAATCCGTTTAGCCGTTCGAGCGTAAACAAGTAACAAACACACACACTTTAGGCTTTATAATATTAGTGTGAGTATGATAAATTACTTGATGCACAAAGTGAATTCTTACGTGGATTATCTGTTTTCATATAATTTACTTTTGAATGGCTCCTACTTCTTCGTTGTTTTACTTAATTTACTTTTCATCCTTTAATGCAAATTCTTGGCAATAGCAAGCCAAATCCGATTGGATTCGAATGTAAATTGGGAATTGGTTTAAACTGTTTGGCAAAGATTTTACAGTGAGACTTTTACTTCTCATCTAATGAGAAAAAAACGGTTATAAAGTAAATGAGTGTTTGGCATGTTTTTTTATTGGTCTAGAGTGTATAGAGATTAGAGAGAGCGTGTTAGACTTTTACTGACTAAAGTCAAACTGTGTCCTTCAGTTACCTACCATTTGCGCTCCAGGACCACGGTATGCAGGAGGTTGTCATTCGTCGTGTTGGGGATGTTCGAATAGAAAGACTTGATGATAAAGATATACTTTGTTTTTAATTTTCCTTTTATAATTGGTAATTTCTACTTGCTAATGAGAATTAAGAGTAGTCGTACTCGATCGCCGGTAGTTTTTGGATTGAATCGACCGCTTAAAAACTAAATCTGGTTGGGGTCCACCGCGCGCCCCCCGCCCCCACATATATCTTCCACGTCGGCTTTGGCCGTCACGCTGTCGCCTGAGGTGTCCGCTTGATGGCACCAGTTGTTCGTAAACATACGGTAACTCTTTCAAAAATACCCGCGGTCCTAGCAGGCATTGGTCGCCTCCTACTGGACTCTTACGGTTTTGCTAACATCTCTTTGAGGCACGTGTGGAACACTACCCGTCTAGCGACTCGGGTTCGGTTCTAACCAAACAGCTAGACGACGATCTACTCATTGCTCGTCGTCCACAAGCCTGCACTTACGGTAACCGGGAATCGCCCTGCGACTCTCGATGGCCGGAACGTCTTTTGTGGCGCCGGCTGGGGTGTAAGGAAGTCCGTTCTCTCACGGTTGTGGCAGCGCTCGCATTACTGCTTCACAGAAAGAGGTCACCGTTTCCCATTCCCTCTCCTCCGGGCCTTGGCCTTAACCAGGGCTGGGCGCGAGAGGTCGCCGCAGTTTTTCACGGTTGTCGTGCAAAATGTCAAAGTGTTAATGTCAACAGTAGGTAGTTTCCTTATGAATAGCATAATAAATAGCATAATCAGTCTTTCAATGTTCCCACTGCTGGGCCTCAGGCCTCTTTAGGAGAAGGAATGGGCCGTAATCCACCACGCGGGCCCAGTGCGGCTTGGTGAATGTCACATGTCTTCGATTTTTTGGTTCTAGGACATGCCGGTTTCCTCATGATGTTTTCCTTCACCGTTTTGAGAGCATTGGTGATGAAATAAATTACACAAAGTAATGCGCGTAACTGGGTTTGAACCTGCGACCTACAACTCGTAAGTCGGGGCCGTTACCACTCGGCCACCACCGCTCTCTCCTTATGAATGTCGGGAGTTAATATAATTTCATTACAGTGTAAAGAGTTTTATGAATTCCTTATTGAACAGTCAAACACACACTTACTAGAAAACGTACATCGGGGACCAAGCTGTATACTGACGTTAAGAGAAAGTTTCTGTTGACTATGACCTGTATGACAAACTGCTAAGGATAAACTACAGGCGTCATTTCCCTTGAGAGTCGTGTGGGGCGACGGAATAGCAGTAGAACTTATATTAAGTAATAATAACTGAGAACTAATATCTACTGGTTGTGTTATGTGACTGCAATGTAGCAGTTGCTACTGAACAGTGCAATGGGGTACTTTCCTGTGTTTATTTTGTACAATATTTTATCTTAAACCATAAATAACACTAAAAATAAATTCCACTAAAAGTGTAAAAATAAATTCGACCACTTTTATATGTCCTTAAGGCGTATAGTACCTTGAACATCTGCCCCCCTAGCCAAGTTACGATCGTTTCGTTTGCGGCGAACGCTTCGAGTAGGCCATGCCTTCGATTCCTTTGTTCTGACGTCATCTCAACGCTCAATCACGTGGTCAGAACAAAGGAATCGGAGACGTGGCCTACTCGAGGCGTTCGACGCAAACGAAACGATCGTAACTTGGCTAGGGGTGCTGGGAAGAGTTAATGCACACATATTCGTACTGCCCCCTGCGCCCGCATAGAGCTCCGTTGACCTTTAAAACCATTTTCTTTGCAAAGTTTACTTATGCTATGTACATTTTGAAGAACATGTATACATGTATGTATTCAACAATTTTTTTTTGTGCAAACATATTTTTAAAGATCAAAGCCGTTTAAAAGGAGTAGGAAAAATAAGCGGAAAAATATCATGTTTTTAAAAAGAAATTCTTTGGCATAAGAAAAAAATCATAATTATGTTGATAATGTTATATAAGAGTATATAATAATAATAAACATATATTTTTTTTAAATCAGTTAACCAAGCCGTTACCGAGAAGTAAGCTTCAGAATGTTTTATGGCACTAAATGGGAGCAAGGGCCTTAACTATATCTGGCGAATCCTTTAGGTGGGAGATTCTTCAGGTGAAGAAAGTCTAACTCGTCACGCCATCTCCTTCTGGGCCTACCGTGTCGCCGGGTCTTGTTTTTCGGAATCCAGTTTGTGGCTGCTTTCGCCCAATTCTGTTGCGACATGCGGCAGACATGGACTGCCCCCCTCCGTTTTAGTTTGGTGGGTGAGTTACTTACTTACGTGTGCGATTTTTTTTAATTACTATTGATACGTTCGCGCTTGACCATTATCTCACCTGATGGAAAGCGACAATGTGGTCGACGATGGAGCACGCTTACCTAGAAGTAACGTGTTCACTCTTAAATTAAACACCCCCAGATTGTAGCTATCAGGAAAAACTGACTTCGGCAGGGAATTTCGCTCCTTAGCTGTACGCACAAAGTATTATACGTATGGGTGAGATGTCGACCACGTACCGGTGGCGCATCGTCGCCACGTCGTAGGTACGTCTAATGGTTTGTGTTTTCGATAAAACTATTCAGTATATACCTACTGTATGCCGTATACGAGTACCACTGTCTACCTATACTTTCAGGAAAAACTGACTTGATAATATGCAAATCTTTGTTGTAAATTCGTCGAAAACACAACCCACATTTGAACGCGGGCTTGCGGACGGCGAGCAATGGGTGGCTCGCCGTCCGACTGTCCGGACCGAGGCCAAGTCGTCGACGGCACGTACTGTTCCACGCGCGCCTCAGGGAGATGTCAGCAAATCGTAGGGGCCCAGCAGGGTCGAAGCCTACTGGGGCCACGGGTAGTGTGAAAGTGAAACCGGGGGCCCTGGGACGAAGGCAAAGAAGGAACCGGAGTAGGTTTTTAGTCAGTAAAAATCTGATACTATCTCGCGCTCCGCCCAAGAGCGCGATTTGTCATAAGATGATTTTCCCACCTAAAAAAAAACCCACATCTGAATCACCGTAATTTACCCTATGGTCTCAGTATTAATCATTTCTTTATGCACAAACACACAGCCACATACAATGCACGACATATTTATATAGCAATACATGTCAGGCTCGCCCGAATGCCCGATAACCTACTGCTAGCGTTGTAGTTAATCTTCTTAATGAATTTTCATAGACAATTGCAGTGCATGTACAATCCATTTGTGACCGGCATTACTGACATGGACCCGTATTTCAACGATGTGGACTGGAAACCCTTTTATGGATACGGTGATTAAATTTTTATGAGATAAAACTAGACAATGTTTAAAAAAAATCTATCATCATTTTCATAGCCTTTTCCCAACTGGCTTGGGATCTGTTTCCAGTCTAACGGATGCAGTTGAATGCCCGTGTTTTACGAGGTGACTTCCTATCAGACCTGCACAACTCAGTTACTGGACAACACGATACTGTGTGTTTTTTTTTTAACAAGACCAAGCTGGTTAGCGATTAATGTGCTATACGGCTTTAGCTCCCCTTCACTTCTTTCATCTTTCACGAGCCTCTTACTGCACAATTAGACGGACCTTAAACAGGTCGTTTAAAATAATATGACACTGCCTCATGATGCACAGGACCGGTAAAGACGCCTTTTTCTTTTAAGTGGAAAATCAGTTACCGGATGTTCGGATAGCAAGATTGCTCACCGCCCGCAAGCCCGCGCCTGCGGTGGCTGGAAATCGGGATCGAGATTCCGGCGGCTGGGGCGTGAGGGCCCTTCCCTCGCGCATGCAGCCAGTTCCTTTGCCAGCATTACTGCTTCACAGAAGGAGGCGACCGCCTGCCACTCCTCCTCGCTCCGGACCATGGCCTGTACCAAGGCCCGGCGCGAGAGATCGTTGCCGCTGATCGCCCCCACGAGGACACGGCGGTGCTCTGCCCAAGCGGGGCACACCTCTACCGTATGCTCTACCGTGTCTTCCAGGCGGTCCACACAATGGTGACACCCGGGCGTTTCTTCCGCACGAATCCGGTGCAGGTATCTCTCAAAATTATCAGTCCGGTGAGAACCTGCGTCATGCGGAAGGTAAGGATGCCGTGTTGTCTTTCCAGCCACTCCTCAAAGAGGGGCCCAGCCACTCCTCAAAAACTTATTGCTATGATTATGGCGTGCCCAACCGGTAAACAGGGCTACGCTTAGGGAGATGTACGCCCAATGGTCGGCTTTCGGTTGAAATGATAATGATGTCCATTGTCCATACATTTTATGTTACACAAGAGTTCAATTTCGTGACCTTTTAAGAAAACAACAAGAAACGCACAGTTGTGTACACTTTACAGATTTAAGTAGTTTTCCATTCTTTTGGCAACGGAAGCGAAACATTATTTTGGTTGACTATCTTGGTAAGAAACAACGATAATGTAGTGCAAGTAGAGAGGATTAATATATGCTTATTTTACTCGTACGAACCCACGGTTAAATTTTTTGAAGAATAATATAATATAGTAAAAGAGTTTGAAATTTTTCATTTAATATTTTCTATCTCTAAAAGATTTTACCTTTGTAAGGAACAAAGAAATCCGCATGTGATGTTTTGATATAGTACCTTTAAGGATTTACTTAAAAGGTCCGCATTGAAAAAATCCGCAAGAGTTTCCTTGCCGGAACCCTAATCTTTTATAAGACTCGGAAACGATTTATCGTAGAGAATTCCTTCTAAATATTCCCCTTTCAACATTCCACTACCGAAGAAGGTCTAGTACAAATACTGGATACACATACAATTTACTTTCATTTATAATCCATTGCTGTATTTCTGTGACATTTCCACGAACGATTGCTGTAAAAACAAAATTGGATTTGAAGCAATTCGGAAAAAAAACATTATCTTATTTTTTTGGAGCTCACAATAGTCCACCACGTTAATGTTTACGTTTCTAGATACAGCTTGACATTTGCCGTAAAACGTGTTGCTTTGCGAAATTCAATCTTATGATGAAAGCATATGACTGTTTTAATTAAGGATTTTAATATTCCTTTTGGTTCTGCGGATTGTTTGAAAGAGTATCTACGCGGCCCTAGAACGCAAAGGGTAACTAAAGGTACACAGGGTGGGTTTCAGTCAGTAAAAGACTGACACTCCTCTCATTCCATCCAGAGCGGGAGAAGTTATTTTGCCATTTTCGGCGTGTCATTTTCGGAGTGTAATTTTCGGAGTGTAATTTTCGGAGAGTAATTTTCGGCGTGTCATTTGCCCTTTGTTTGATAGGGCCACGGTCACTTTTTCAAACGTTCCATGGCAAAGAAGGAACAGGGGGATGTCATTAGATGTCTTTCCAACCTAAAAAAAAAGTTCCCGCAGCTCTAGCAGATATCGGCTCAGAAAAGTTCAATCCGTACAGTTTTCATTTAGCCACGAGTGCTTCAAAAAGTGGCATCAGCTACAACATAGAGTTGATATTTTCTGTTCCTTACTATCCTATCTATGTTTGTGAACGGAAAACATGCGTCCACAGTGAACTGACCGCTATGTTTGTGACAAGAGAATGTATGCGATACCGATAAATGAGTGATGTATGGAGTACATTGTTTGTATTGACATACTGTGCTGCATAGAGAAGATACATTCTTCTGTCGTATGGATTGTAGACATGACGTTTTTTGACCTACGTATGACTGTAACATGTGTAGATACTTGTAGCCTTTCCGTGTTAAAAATGCTGGTATTTATTTCCTGCTTGCGAATAGATTGAAGGTTGACATCAACATAATCGACAGGTCTGTTGGTCTAGTGGTCAGTGGCCCTGACTGCTATGCTGGAGGCCGTAGGCAAATATTTGCGTGATGAGCACGATCATTTGTTCTGTGTCTGGGTGTAATCAATATATATCCTTTTATATATATAAATAAGTAAATTACACAGAAACTGACTGACATATTAATGCACAGCCAAAACTAATGAGACTAGGAACCTGAAATTTTGCACAAGGCTTGCTTTTATGAGGTAGGCGAGCACTAAGAGAAGATTTTCCAATATTTGTCCCCTAAGGGGATGAAACGGTTGTCTAAAATTTGTATGGAGAAAACAAATTTCACGCGGGCGAAGCCGCTGGCAGCAGCTGGTTTATATATAAGTAATATGTATGTATTTAGAAATATATAATTGTCTAGTGTAAGTATATTTATCAGTTTTCTCTAGTCATAGCATAAGCTTTTCTTAGTTTAGGATTAGATAGCGTTGCGTGAAAGAGAGTTGAGAGCAGTGGTGGCCGAGTGGTAACGGCCCCGACTTACGAGTTGTAGGTCGCGAGTTCAAACCCAGCCAGGCGCATTACTTTGTGTAATTTATTTCATCACCACTGCTCTAAAAAAGGTGAAGGAAAACATCGTGAGGAAACCGGCATGTCCTAGAACCAAAAATTCGAAGACATGTGACATCCACCAACCCGCACTGGGCCCGCGTGGTGGATTACGGCCCATTCCCTCTCCTAGAGAGGAGGCCTGAGTCCCAACAGTGGGAACATTATAAGGCCGACTATGCTATGCTATGCGTGAAAGTTGTGGAATATTATGAAATCTAAGAAAATTCCCATTATTTTGTAATATGAGTTCTACCGTGGAAATTCCATTTTTGTATGAAATCTAAGAAAACTCGCATTATTTTGTAATATGAGTTCTACCGTGGAAACAATGGGACTCAAGTGATATGCAATATTGATGATGTATACGGACTTAACACTGCTAATGAATGAGATGTCTATTTTGGTTTCAATCACTTTCATGTGAGAAATTTTATCTCAGGAATAACTTTATTTCTTAGGGCGGCTACAAGACAAAATTTCCAAAACGAAATCTATTAAACCAAGAACACAGAGTTTTTTTGTTAGAAAAAAGTCGTAGGTATGCGACATTGATATTGTTTGCCCTTTGCAATGCATAGTATCTACGTTGAAACTCTTAATATGAAAAAACGTTTTTTTATTAGCTTTCATGGTTATATGTACTGCGATATTACAGAAAATACAAAACACAAAGAAACCAATAAATACCTAATTTCAAAAGAAGAATAACATACCTTTAATATAAAATTTATTTGAACTTATGATTCCAAGTCAATCCAATGATATAACACTTCAAAGCAACCCGTTTTAAAAATCTCCAATTTCATAGGTAAAGACCTATTATTATTATCTTGAAAAGATTAGAATGATAATGATCATTGTAAATGCACGGCTCAACTTTAATATAATATAATATTCCACAACTATCACACAACGCCATCTAGTCCCAAGCTAAGCAGAGCTTGTGTTATGGGTCCTAGACAACTGATAAACATACTTATATATTTCTAAATACATACATATTATAGATAAATTACACCCAGACACAGAACAAATGATCATGCTCATCACACAAACATTTGTCCTGGGTGGGAATCGAACCCACGACCTCCGGCTTAGCAAGCAGGGCCACTAACCACTAGATCAAGAGGCCAGTCGAAAGAGAGTTCATTACACAAACATTCCTCGAGTTCTATAAAACTTGAGAAAATCTCACTATTATATTATTACCAGCTGCTCCCTGCTGCTGCGCCTACGTGATAGTAAAAAAATATCCCAAGGCAACATATTCCCGGAATAAAACATCATATGTGCTATTCTAGAACATTCTCTACCTGAGTGCCAAAGTTTATCCAAATCCATTCAGCCGTTTTAGCGTAAAGAAGTAATAAACATACACACCCACAAAAACTTGCCATGGGTTTTCTCAAAGGGAGCCCCGGGGTCATGGGAATCAGTGCGACCTAAAAAAAACCCTATCTGTGGGCCGTTCAAATATTTGTTCCGTACGGGAATCTTACCCGTGATACGCAGGGCAGCAGCCCATCGCTAAACCACTACGCCAACCGCACCATCAAGAGGAACTTCAACGGGTAAGCTTTCCATGCGCGCCTCCAAACCGTAGGGGCCCATCAGGGTCGACGCATACTGGGGCCAAGGGCACAGATTACTGAATAGTTACTACCAAGGGTCTGATTCTGAAAGGAAGACTCGGCCCTGGTACGAAAAGCAACGAAGGAACAGTAGTGGGTTTTTAGTCAGTAAAAGTCTGACACTATCTCTCGCTCCGCCCAAGAGCGCGATTTGTCATTAGATGATTTTCTCACCTAAAAAAAAAACGGGTAAGCTTTCACTCTAAATAATTTCATTTTTATTTCAAACGGATAGAACTCAAAAAAAAATCATGATAAATCTAACAATATGCGTTTTCAATGGCCTGTGAACTAAAAATAGAAATCAATTTAGTTTAAAATTGAAACAGTGACTACATTTTAGTCAGCAAACCATTTCCGTGGTCGAACTATTCATGTCGTTCGGTTTGTTTAGAATTCAATACATTTATGTTATTGTATGTACCTACATATGAGGCCAGCTACACATTACACTACACGTTGTTCAGGCTTACACGTGGATACAGTTTGGTGCATTGTACAATCGTATAAGGTACTGTCGCCGTATAAGGCCCACTTAATTTTAAATCATTTTAAATAAAATAAAAAAAGGATTTAAGCTAAACATCTGGTTTCAATATAATAAAGTACTGTGATATTTCAGTAAATACTAAACACAAAGAAACCAATAAATACCTAATTTCAAAAAAAGAATAACGAACCTTTAATATAAAGTTAATTTGAACTTATAATTCCAAGTCAATCCAAAGATCTCACTACAAAGCAATCCGTTTTAAAAAACGGCAATTTCATACGTAAAGACCTGGTACTCGTATTGTTAAAAACAATCGGGTACTACACCATTTTTTTAAATAAGGAAAAAAAACGAATTATATTATTTTATAAAAAGTAATAATAATAGATAGTTGAATAATAATGATATATTATTTGGTTTACATAAAGTGTTACAATAGTTAAGTATGACACTGGGTTCCGTACTAGGTTACCCTGTATCGCAGCATCCAGTCTCTTTCGACAGATGTTAACCAAAATCGTAAATAGATAGAGCTTTTCAAATCCGTTCAACACTAATTAAGTTAGAAATCTTTCAAATCTAGTGGAAAGGAAAACAGACAAGTAACAGAAAAAGGATGCTGATGAAAAACTGAAATATGACGTCACTGCCAATTTGGTTACGCGCGTGCAAAAGAGATAACGTGATGTTCCCACCATGCGCTCACTCTTCCTCATACCAATATTTGAAATTCGAATTGCTGGTTTACTTAATAAAATTTGTGTTTATTGTTATTTAGTATAAAATATTGTACAAAATAAACACAAGGAATCACCCAATTGAATAAGAATGATCTTCTAAACACACTAACATTGCAACATGGCTACTCTGCATTACTTATCTCGTCTACTATCTAGCATACAAGACTATGTACTTAAAACTGTCTGCATTTAAACTTTCTTAGCATATACAGCAAGAGCATTTTCTTCTTAATTAGCGGGCGAGTCCATTGTTTTAACGTTCGAGCCACTTTCCATTCCACTGTTCCCTGCCAAATGGTTTAAATTTTTTTGTTTTTATTGCTGTTCGGCTAATTTCTCGTTCTCAAGTTTTATGATATAATATTTTAAGTTTTTTGTTGGTCTATTAAAATTATGGGTTATTACTGTTCGAAATGTTTACACTTATTTCTCTTTATGAGCTTTAAACTCAAACTTTGGTGCAGCGATAAAACGATGTTTATCCAATTTGTTCTCTGTATTCATGCTTGTTCCATAAACTCCTACATAACTTAATTTGCCATCGGGGAAAATATTATAAAAAAATATTTTTAAATATTCCAGCTATGTAAGAGAATGAGAACTGAACAATTGTGTCTCTTTTTACATCCAACAATAACATAGCACACCCTCTTAAGCACATTTTTCGAATCGTCTCAACAATTCCTCCTGAAAAACTTGGTCTTACAAATAGTACGTTTCCAGTTCGTTTCTAGGTCGCAGGCATAGTATGTCAACAATAGGGAATGGCTGGAGATTAAGAACGGAGGCAACTGTAGCAAGAAATGCACGGAGTGGGCCATGCACGGGCACACAGTGGCCCAAGTACGGCAAGTACTCCCCGTTAAACTTGTGTGATATCCGCTACCGTGCCGTCAGCCCTAATGAAAGGAGCTTTTTATGTTTTCTTCGAAGCGCTACGGGAAAATCTTTTGGAAGATTACTGTTAATCGTGGGCGTTTATAAGTTCTGTGTACGTGTATTTTCTTGCTGAAGTTTTTTATGAAGTTTGAATAGAGAGTCCTTATTTTTTACGTTGGGCACAGATGTTTGTGTTGTGTTTGTTTGTTTGTAAAGCTGCCACAATAAAGACTATCAGTCTTCAGCATACCCATTTTTGCTAGATCTTCTTCTCGAATCCATGGTTTTCTTTCCTCTCAAGTTTTTGGGCCCAGTAGCCATATGTAATATTATACTCCTATTACAAAAGTTGATCGCTACTGCATAATGGTAGAAAACTTTTGTTCAGCACTGGACGTTTACGGTCTAACATAATGATGATGACGTAAGCAAAGCCGGTTTCTGTGTTAAAGGTACAATATCGTGTCCCAGGTCAACTACGTGCAATTATTTTCTCTTTTTGCCACAAATTATGTAGGTGCGTGCACGTATTGTTCTTCGTAATTAGCTAATTAGATAATTAATGAGTGAATTAGGCTCTAAGGGAAGGACAGAACATCCGTTTTTCCGTAAAGGCCAGCATTATCTCTTCGTGGTGTTATTAGCTATTGGCTGCGTAAAAGTATAGATGATTAAATGAAACTGGAAAAACTGAAAATAGTTCAAGCAATAAAAGAAAAAAATGAAGTAAGTTAATTGATAAGTTAGTTAGTTCCGCCATCTCCTTTCTACCATTGGACAACCCGACGTACGGCGAGTATCCACCCTTACGTTGTTGAAACTTCAATGGTCCGGACTAAGCGTTTCGCTTCGTCGTTTATACCGCGTACCTACATCAAAGGACTGGAATAATTTGCCCGCTGCGGTCTTCCCGTCCAACTACAATTTAGGTGCCTTCAAGGCTAGAGTGAATAGGCTCTTGTTAAACTAGTGCGCTTCACCATCAATGATTGCATCACTGCTTACCGGTGGGATCGCAGTCAAGCACTGGTTTACATTAATTAAAAAAAAAAGTTAATTTATCAAAATGCACTATTTTGATAAATGAACTTCCTATTTTCAATTTTTCCAGACCACTGTTGTCATATAATATATTTAATCTATTCTTCTTTTCGGATAGATGATGAAAAGTTCCGTTGATGTGTTTTGGGTGCTTCATTTAGTATCTAATCGTTCTAACCGAATTTCAATCATGATGGCCTATCTCGTCAGAGATTAATCAAATACGCAGGAAATATTATAGTATACAGGTATGTGCGAATACAGAGGGGCATTCTCTTTTCCTGTCAGTTCGGTTCTCTCATAGTCCGATGATGGGAATGGAATGGCGATCTGACCCGATTGGAGAGAAATCAAGCACGAGACCAACGGCTTTAAGTGCTAACCAAGGGTGTCACACCACTAACTTTCAAACTTCGCGCTTTGCACAGAATAATTCCTGATAGAATAACAGGATAGCACTTTTTACCCTACTCAGGAATCGAACCCAAGACCTCACGATCAGTAGTCGTTCTTGCGACTATTAGGCCAACGAGGCAGTCAGTTCATTTAGTACGCCATTATGAAACGAATACAGTCAATCAAAAACAAACGCACAACCTCGCGCTTTTGTACAGAACGCCTCATAATATTTGCATGCGGTAAAAAAGTAAAAGTTGCACCCAGTACAAACTCCTCTCATCAACATTAACACGAAAAGGAATATCAAACTTGTTTACTTAATTCGAAACACAAACGACACAAAATAAATAAAGGAAACAAATAAAGTGGTTTGGCAACTCTGGTAAGCTCACAGTGGATGGAGTAATAAAATGTAAATAGCTACAGAAGTGTTAAAAGGAGTCGCGGTAAAAGTTTAGCTCACGCGAACTTAGCACTTGATAGCGTCCCTCGGAGTTAGGGGGTGGTCTAAGTTAATAGAGACTGCGGTGAAAGACTGGAGGAACGAATACGATCCGTTTGCGAAATACGCTTAAAGTAGTGTGCTCCCTTGCTCACAAACTTGAGTTAGTGCTAGATTATATTATCGTCACAACCAATATCTATTGACTTTTCAGTGATATTATTGATCATGGATTGTAGATTTATTATCCTGAGGCGGGATTATGTAAGAATTTCTATTGTTTTTAACCGACTTCAAAAAGGAGGAGGTTCTATGTTCTGCTGAATGTACGTTTTTTTTTATCTGTTGATTAGTTTCAATTACACAAGATAACAGCCACACCTTACGATTTGTAAGTCGTGGGTTCAAATCTAAGCAGGCGCTTTAGCTTGTGTAATTTATGCCAACAACGCTCTCAAAAAGCTGAAGGAAAACATCTGGAGGAAACAGGCATGTCCAAGAACTAAAAATTGAAAGACATGTGACATCCATCAACCCACACTGCGCCCGCGTGGACGACTACAGCCCATTCCATCTTCTAGAGAGGAGGCTTGAGTCCCAGCAATGGGAACACTATAAGGCTGAATATGCCATACAAAGTACAATCAAATGACTTAAAATTTTCGTAGTTCGTACTTACCATTTTATTTTGAGAAATGCTTAGACCGTAGCGTTGTATGAAATATGCATACAATAATAAGCACTGAGTAGATAGTAAACGCTCTTAATTATAACTTGAACCAAGACGTAAACGGTACCCCCTAGCTGGTGAAATCCGCCACAAATGGTTTCGCAGAGAAATATAAGTATTGGAGTTATATTGAGTCAGAAATTATGAGGATTGTTTTAATAAAATCTCATTACGGTTTCGTGTTTATGCTGTGATGAAATTGAGTCTTAATGTTAAGACGAGGATTAAGGGCAAATGTGGCCAATGAAACTTGAACGTGATCATCAGATTATATATTAAATTGCGTTCAAGATCTGTGTTGTCAACAATCGGTAACAATGATGAAATTGACAACTTTTTATCGCGGTTTAAGTTTTGCTAATTGCGTAGTCGTATGGTACCCCTATATACTCGAAGGTAAGTCCTCCTCATTTCCTCAACCTCAAAATTGACACATTATACCTGGTTGTTTTTCATATAAATCGAGAGATTTGTTTCACTGTTACAACGTTGAGTCGAAAGGTAGTGAAGGGTGTTTTTTTTTTGTTTTTTAATCTTAAAATATTGGCCAAATCATCGACATAGCCCGAAGAATCGCCAAACTGAAGTGGCAGTGGGCAGGGCACATTGCTCGTAGAACGGATGGTCGATGGGGTCGAAAGGTTTTAGAGTGGCGACCGCGCACCGGAAGACGCAGCGTCGGAAGGCCAACAAGGTGAACTGACGACCTGGTGAGAGTCGCGGGAGTGCGGTGGATGCGAGACGCACAGGATCGGTCGTTGTGGAGACGCTTGGGGGAGGCCTATGTCCAGCAGTGGACGTCTTTCGGCTGAAATGATGATGATGATGATGATTGGCTAAATCATTTAAAGTTGTTTGAAAATCTGGTCTACTACAAAATTGCGTTCTTCCGTGCATTCGAAGTTCGAACGTCGTCGTCGAAGCATCGCATAATATAGTATTTTTACAGTTGTAATTTTACGTTTATTTAAAAATTTATAATTAATTGAATTTAAAAAGTTTACAATTTTAATTTTTTATGAATTTAATTAATTAATGTGGGAAGGAGAAAAATACACAGTTCATTCACGGTGTTTTTTTTAGTAGTTTATGATTTTCAGTGTTTATCTTTCGAAGTATTCCACACATTTATTTACATTTTCAGATCAGTATGAGTTAAATAAGTATTTGAGAGAAATGTATTATTATGTAAGTATATTTCATATCGTTTGCTTAGTACAGTAGTTTAGTCAACGAGCTCTAAAAACTGGCGTCACGATGGAAAACTTGCTTTGGAATTTTGGCTTAATTATATAAATAGACTAGAAAAATATGCATAAAGCTAGGACTCTATCATGAACTATTAATAAAATAATTATATATATTTTTTAATGTTATTTTTCCATGATTCAATAAGTTGAAGTTATCTTAACCTTTCAATTTTCTATGAATGAGAATGCCAAAGTAGGTCATTTAATGCCAAAGTCACAGTCAAAATGTCATAGCCCTTAAGAGTCACAAATATTGAGTTTTTTAATTCAGCTATTCTCAAGGTTGCCCTTTCATTTCGGGACGTCATACTGTATTAAAATATTCTTTGTTATCAGAATCCATTATGAATCTGTAATGGAATAGATTGATATAAATGGCGTTCATAGCCTAAAACAATGCGCTCAATTATTTTTCTGACGGAGAATAATCTGTTCAATTATGGCGGATTAAAAATACATTTGGCAAAGGGAGAGTAATTTTGATGTTATAATGAAAATATTTTCTTATAGATTTTTTTGGGCTTTGTTAATGTTATATCAACTTGTGTTAATGATATGAGGAATCTCGTCATATACAAATTAATGAGTTTTGATGTGAGATTTATAAAAAGAAGAAAGATAGAAAAACATTTTATTTGCGGGAAATTACGCTATCTTAGGACCCATGGGACATGGTCTGCTCGTGCACCAAATTTCATCCAAATCGATTCAGCGTGTAGCGTGTTACAACCATATACACGCATATAATTGTACATAGAAACTTTCGCCCTTATAATATTTTTTTTTTCCGGTGGGAAAATCATCTTATGACATCCCCCGCCCTTGGGCGGGGCGGGAGATAGTGTCAGACTTTTACTGACTAAAAACCCACTCCTGTTCCTTCGTTGCCTTTCGTACCAGGGCCGAGTCTTCCTTTCAGAATCAGACCCTTGGCCCCAGTAGGCTTCGACCCTGCTAGGCCCCTACAGTTGCTGACATCTCCTTGAGGCGCGCGTGGAACAGCACGCGCCGTCGACGACTTGGGCTCGGTCCGGACGGTTACCGGACGGTCAGACGGCGAGCCACCCATTGCTCGCCGTCCGCAAGCCTGCGCCTACGATGGCCGGAAATCGGGATCAGAATCCCGGCGGCGATTGGGGCGTGAGGACCGTTGCCTCACGCGATCGGCCGCCTCCTTTGCTAGCATTACTGCTTCGCAGAAGGAGGCGACCGCCTGCCACTCCTCCTCGCTCCGGACCATGGCCTGTACCAAGGCCCGGCGCGAGATATCGCCGCCGCCGATCGCCCTCAAGAGGACACGGGCGTTGCTCTGCCCAAGCGGGGCACACCTCCACCGTGTGCTCCACCGTGTCCTCCGGGTGGTCCACACAATGGTGACACCCGGGCGTTTCTTCCGCACGAATCCGGTGCAGGAACCTCCCGAACTTACCATGTCCGGTGAGGACCTGCGTCATGCGGAAGGTAAGGACGCCGCGCCGTGTTGCCTTTCCAGCCACTCCTCAAAGAGGGGACTTACCACCATAATTATGGCGTGCCCAGCACTGGGTTGCGATAGTCGCTGTCGCCATTCCGCCATGAGACCCCGCCGGAGCTCTGTCCGCCATGCCGCGACTTGTCGTGGCAGCGGAGTTTCGCCCCGACGTTGCATCTCCACGCGCAGATCGTGCATGCGTGCAAGGCCTGTTGCCACCAGATCCCATGGTGGCTGGCCAGCAAGGAGGCTCGCCGCTTCGCGGGAAGCCCTTATAATATTAGTGTGATGTTGTTGCACTTTTTTAAGGTTTTTTTTTGTGTTATTTATTTTTTATTTTTTGTGTCTGTGTGATTTGTGTTTGATTTGTATTTTTGTTTTTTATTTGTAACGAGTTTAAAAAAAAATCACAAGTAGAATGCTACTTTATCACTGAGTGACATTAGCTATATAAGTATATTTTCTACATTCACGTAGATAAAGTCGATAGCAGAAGCTATTTGCTTATGTAGTTATAAAAAGATAAGACGTGAGGCGATAATCTAGATTTCTGAAAAATTTAGAAGAAAAAACCTAACTACCTAACCAACTCTGACCGACTCGAGAATTGAATCCAGAACCAGCAATAATTATTGTATAAATCTATATATATAAAAGCGAAATACCATTCACTGATTAATTACGAAATCTCAGAAACTATAACTTCTACAAACTTAAAAATTTAGCTGGTAGGTTTCTTATAGGGTGTAGACATCCACTTAGAACGGATTTTACGAAACTCTACCCCTAAGGGGGTAAAACGGGGTTGGAAGTTTGTATGGAGAAAACTACTTTTACGCGGGTGAAACCGCTGGCACCGCTGGCAAGTTAGATATAAATACTTATTTCCATTAATATCAGGAGCACTTGTTCCTAATGTTTCATTTTATACGCATATCGATATCAATCATCGGATCGAACAGAGCATAACAACTACTAACTAATGCATTAAAAGCTGACATTTATGCTAACTGCAGTCCCACATTAATACTAACAACAGATTGTAAATTGCTTGACATAATGACGTCATTGAATAAATATGATGCAGTAAATTATACTGAGGTTCACTGCGAACCACGGATGTAGAATTAAAGGCCAGCTCACATCTAGACGCGATGCAACGCGACTAAGCTTCAGCGTTGCTCTTCCAATCGCAACGAACAACACTGCGGTATCGGATACGATCGTTTGAATATCGTTAAAATGGTCTTTTGTTTCGCCGTAGTATGCGTCAGCGGTGAGGAAGATAAGCGTCCTTGACTGCATATCGCAGCGTTATGCGTTCCGATCAAAAGATCGAGGTTTTAGTAGTTAGGCGTTGCAACACCGGCGAACCATCGCTATGTCACGCTGCTCCACGCTTTGCTTCGAGGTGTTTTAATTATCTAGATAAGAGTACACGTGAGTGTGTACTCTTTTGTGTAGTAAATAAAGCTCGATATGGCATTGCTATATAATTATGTTTCGAAAATGCACGCATCATCGCGTATAATGTCAATGTGAGCTGTCCCTAATAGTATATTTCCAGACAAGCTTCGTAGTTTTACTCCACGAATGAGATTCCCTTTGGGAATTGAAAGAACTACAACTTATAAGAGTTTAGAATCTGGAGTCTTAGGGGGAAGAAAGTTTTGTACGTATGGATTACTTGGTCTATTTTCTTGTACCGAGCAGGCAATACTGTTTGGGTAAAGTGTTATTTTATTTTCTTGTTATAAACATGTCTATACTTCAAGTTTTAGCGATAATCTGTACTAGCACGTTGATATATTCAGTCTCATTCGGAAACGATTTATAACAACTAAGTATTTAGCTCTGTATGTATGACGGCAATTGTGCCTACGCTGTGTACATGCTTAGTTATTATTTCTAAACAAGTAAACATCTGACACTGAAGTGTTAAAGTTTTGAAAACACTGACTTAGTTTAAAACTACATCATTATCAAGAAACACTATGGCATCAAGCACCTTCCACTCAATTAACTCCGTTGACGCCCTATAGTAATGAAAATGCTAACTAAGTGAAATGTCAAGCGCATGATATATTGACGTTCAGTCGCTGTCCATCCAGGCTCACTATTGTTCCCAATTTACAACATTGCCGCGTTAAAATTCAGAATAAAACGCCCCAACAATATTTTCCTCTTTCAATTTTCTAGCGGATAAAAATCGTTGTTATTGATTTCGGTCCATGAAACGAACCGTATTTACTACGGTTATATAAAAATTCTATTGGACTATCGGAATATCAACACGAGGATATTCTGTTAATCTCCTATAAACCGAACAGCTAATTGCCACATTTATGGTGAGTATTTATTGCATGTACAAAATAGATTAAATTCATTACCCATTTTTGGCTGTAATGGGCTTGGGCATGTTGTCGTTCATTAGTGAGCTAATATGATCTGAAAGTGTAAAAAAAAAACAGTGTGAGGGATGATATATCATCATCATCAACATATTAGGTTCATCAACGATTGTACCTACTAAATACAGCAACAAAAGCTCATTTTTTAAATTAGATTTTAGCGCAACCATCACTTATAGGTAAACACCACATGTATGAAAAAATAAATTAGAGATCAATAACTAAATAACACAAAAACACAAGCAAAAAACTCAATCATTCAGATGATCATGGCTTCCCAACGTAAAAGAAATATGGTAGCTGTTTTACATAATGTAACTTCAAAGGGCTTCTTAAAGCAAGTCAACGTCCCCGATAAACTATTTCGTCTGGTTTTGATCATAAATACGAGCAAAATCGAGCATGAAGGTAAATTTTACAGTAAAAAAACCTTCATTTTATCAAATAACTATCTAAAAATGTTGAGCATTTTTCAGTTATCTAGATTATACAGTTGAATAGAGCGTAATGCCTAGATTTCGAAATTACCTACCTGAATTCATAAACGGAGAGTTTTCTCATTTCCCCCTCGATAACTAAATTATACGTCGAAAATTGCGTTGGCTCTGTTCTCAATAATGATAATCAGATAAAACTGAATTCGTTTGTTTGTAAAATTTTCAGCTGATTATACACGTGCCTACCCCACGTACATTTTGATTTCACCCTTCCTTATCTTATCGAAATTATCTGTGGAATTATTCGAACGTGTATTTTTGTAATTAGGAAAGTAAGTTTCAAACTCAACTTTGGAACTTAATCAAAATACTTTCAGGCTCAATTTTGTGTTCGAACTTTGTATTAACACTGAACTGAGAGATAAATCCCCTCTAGGAGAGGAGGCCTGAGTCCTAGCAGTGGGAACATAAAAAGGCTGATTATGCTTATATATGCTTCATCATCATCATCATTTCAGCCGAAAGACGTCCACTGCTGGACATAGGCCTCCCCCAAGCGTCGCCACAGCGAACGGTCCTGTGCGTCTCGCATCCATCGGACCCCCGCAACCGTTACCAAGTCATCGGTCCACCTTGTAGGAGGCCTTCCAACGCTACGTCTTCCGGTACGTGGTCGCCATTCCAGAACCTTTCGGCCCCAACGGCCATCTGTTCTGCGAGCAATGTGCCCTGCCCATTGCCACTTTAGTTTGGCGATTCTTCGTGCTATGTCGGCAACCTTGGTTCTCCTGCGGATATCCTCATTCCTGATTCGATCACGCAAGGAAACTCCGAGCATAGCCCTCTCCATTGCCCTTTGGGTGACTTTAAGCCTTCTAATGAGGCCCATTGTAAGCGACCACGTTTTGGAGCCATATGTCATCACTGGCAACACGCACTGGTCATAGACTTTCGTCTTGAGACACTGTGGTATATTGGACGAGAAGACACCGCGCAGCTTCCCGAACGCTGCCCAGCCGAGTCGGATTCGACGATTGATCTCTTTCTCGAAGTTAGACCTTCCCAACTGGACCGTCTGTCCCAGGTAAACGTAGTCGTCTACAACTTCGAGTGTAGAGTCCCCGACCTTGATAGGAGTGGGTGCTACATGGCTGTTTACCATGACTTTGGTTTTGTCCATGTTCATTTTAAGTCCCACTCTTTCGGAAGCTCTACTGAGGTCACCAAGCATTGTACTGAGCTCCTCCGTAGTCTCAGCAATGACTACTATGTCGTCGGCAAACCGAAGGTGAGTGATGTACTCGCCATTGACATTAATGCCTAGCCCTCTCCATTCCAAAACCTTGAAGACATCCTCCATTGCTGCCGTGAACAGTTTCGGAGAAATAACGTCTCCCTGCCTCACACCCCGCTGCAAGAGGATAGGTTTCGAGGTCTGGTCTTGTAGTCGGACTGACATAGTGGCGTTTTTGTACAAACACTTCAGCACTTCGATATACCGATAGTCAATTTGGCACCGTTGGAGAGACTGCAGTACAGCCCAAGTTTCAATCGAATCAAAGGCTTTCTCGTAGTCCACAAACGCTAAGCAGAGAGGCTGGTTATACTCCTCAGTCTTCTGTATAACCTGCCGCAGCGTATGTATGTGGTCCACGGTGCTGAAGCCTTTTCGAAATCCGGCTTGTTCGGGAGGCTGGAAGTCGTCGAACCTGCGCGCGAGACGATTCGTGATGACTCTGGAAAACAGCTTGTAGACATGGCTCAGAAGCGAGATGGGCCTATAATTCTTAAGCAGGGCATTATCGCCCTTCTTAAAGAAGAGTACCACCACGCCTCTGCTCCACGCCTGTGGCGTTTTCCCCTCGAGTATGACGGAATCAAATAGCTTCTGAAGGGCCTTAAGGACCGGTTTTCCACCCGCCTTCAGGAGTTCGGCCGTAATTCCGTCCTCACCCGACGCCTTGTTGTTTTTCAGCTGCTTCAGAGCCATCCTAATCTCGTACAAGCTGACGTCCGGGATATCTTCGGTATAGTGTCGAGTCAATCTAGCTCTTGGGTCGTTTACTAGATTTACAGCGGGTTTAGCGGTAGACGTGTATAACTGTCCATAAAAAGCCTCGATCTCTCCCAGAAGCTCCGATTTTGCGGATATGACTCTGCCATCTTCGGTCTTCAGTTTCGTGAGCTGGCTTTGCCCAATAGACAGATCTCGTGCAAATACTTTAGAGCCCTTATTCCGCTCAATCGCATCCTTAATCCTTGCGGTATTAAAGCGGCGAAGGTCACGTTTCAGGGACTTCGAGATTTGTCTATTGAGCTGCCGGTATATGCACGCATCGTCTGAAGACTGCAGAATCATCTCACGCCTCTTCTTCATTAGCTCGAGGGTCGGATCGGAGAGCTTCTTGTTTTTATTTGTACGGTGAGTCTTGAAAAACTTAGACCCGACCGTATGGACAGTTTCCACGAACCCATCGTTATATTCACGGAGCTTCCTAGGCACTCGAAACGATTGTGGAGTTCGAGCTGAAAGCTCTCGGGGTTTTGGATCTGGATCTGTGCTGGACGGAGCGTAGACTTCATCAGTCGAGACCTTTCAAGCTTAATGTTAATATTCAATGTGCCTCTTACGACGCGGTGATCACTTCCAGTTTTCACCGCGTTGATCACAGAGACATCATTGAATATTTGCTTTTTCGTCGACAGGATGAAGTCAATCTCATTTCTAGTTGCACCGTCAGGACTTTGCCAGGTCCACCTTCTATGCTCACGCTTTTTGAAGAAGGAATTCATCATATAGAGGCCCTCCTTCTCCATAAAGCTAGCCAGTAGGTGTCCCCGGTGATTCCGACGTCCAAATCCAAATTGCCCCACTCGCAGCTCGTCAGCGTCTCGTTTGCCCAGTTTCGCGTTAAAGTCCCCCATGACCACGGTGAAGTGAGTCTTAGAACCATGCATGGCTCTTGATATATCCTCATACATGGATTCTACTTCGTCGTCGGGATGTGTCGAGGTCGGGGCGTAGACCTGTATGACCTTCAGCGAATATCTTGATGATATTCTGAGTATAAGGTACGCCACCCTGGTCGACACACTCTCGATCCTCACGACATTGTTCACAAGGGACTTGTGGACGAAAAACCCGACACCACCCTGGGACTGCTGGTCACCCTCCCGGAAATAGAGCAGGTTACCGGATTTGAGAATTATCGTATCCTCCCCCTGTCTTCGGACTTCAGACAATCCCACAATACTCCATCGCAACCTGCTCAATTCCTCCTCCAGTTCGGTGATCTTCTCGTCAGTCCTCAGTGTACGCGTGTTGAAAGTTGCCAGGTCGAGTCGTTTAATAGATGGGTAGCCAAATCTCATCCGGAGATTCTTCGCACCCCTTGCCTCGTCGTGGCCTTGACCGCTACCGGAGTCAAGGGTAGACGGGCTGCCGGGCACTAGGGGCCATTTTTTCCTTCTGTTTTTCATGTTGGGGGGGGGTTGCCATAATCGCCACGCTTGGCAGACGGGTTGGCGATCGCAGTTTGGTTGTTGTAATGCACAGAGGATGCTGCTGCCCATTCTCTGGTATGTCCCTTAGTCGCCTCTTACGACACCCTCGGGAAGAGATGGGATGGTGTTATTCTTAACGTCCGAACACCATACGGAACATCATTGTTACGGAACAGCACCATAAGTTGTATATATGCTTATGAGAGATAAATAAAATATTTCTATGTTAAAATGTATGAGTTTTCACACTACCGACATCGCTTTCATATTACGGGAACATGGAATTAAAGTGAAATCCTATCAAACGCCAAGAGTTATCTACAACTGAGAATTGTCACTAATTCAGAGTACTTTTCCATCTAGGATATTGTGTAATAATGTGTTTTGCAAAACTATCCACAAAGCAAATACACCACTAATTTTTAATTATTATCAATAGTTAAAAGGCTTATTAGAAAAGGTATTGTTATTAGTTAAGTAAAGTCTCAATAAATAATATTCATAAACAGCAAAGTTATCAGCGTTTGTTTATATCCCAAAATGTCACTCAATTTATGGAAATATTCTACAGGCTATTGATTAAGAATGAAGAAATTACGATCAAAAAAATAGAAAAACTGCATGTAGTTTCTTGGTCAATTTTGGAATTTCGTTTTTTTTTTACTTTTGACTACAAAAATAGGATCAGTAACGGGTAGGGATAGAGCCCAATTTTTTTTGTACTAATTCAATAATAGTGGTGTATATATTCAAATGTATACTAGTTGATGCCAGCGACTTTTCTCAAGTGAAAGTAGAAAATCCCAAGAGAACATACTCCAGGGATGAAAAATATCTTATGTCCCATTTCAGGACATGATCTACACATGTGATAAATTTCATTCAAACCCGTTTGGTCGCTTGAGCGTGAAGAAGTAACTAACACACACACATACACACAATCTTTTGCCTTCGTAGTATTAGTGAGATTCATGAAATTAATAACAAAAGCAGAAATATTTCAGGCCTATTTACAGTACTCTATCTCTACCCCATAGTAAGCACACTGACAGCTAAAACAAATGAAAGCTTGATAAATATTTCACAACAACTTTCATCGGATAATGAAATATTAACGCCCCAACATTTGTCTTAGAAATTAACCCTCGCTTAAGCCCACAAAGGTGTTCTATTTGAATTTACAACTGGAATGTAGGTCACTTTAGTAGGAGAGCTATGCTCTGCTGTGGGCGTTATTAATACCGCTGTATGCGTACACCTGAGCTGTTTGAGAACTATAAATACTCTTAAGTTGGTAAGTTAGTCCGTTTATGTCAAGCTGACGATCGACTAAACTTTGGTTGTGTCGATAGCGTCTTTTATCGACTCATCGTTCCTGTGTTCTGTTCTAGAAATGCCTGAATATTCTTAGCCTTTGCTCGGACTGTGTTCTCGTTTGTTCTCACTTTGAAGCAATTTTAGAATGAGTATCCAACGGTGGTATATATATAGCTCAGCTTCGAATATTTTAATATGTTGCCTTTATCTGCTAGAAGATTTGGCATTGGACACGTGGATGTTGTTAGTGAGAATGTGGAAAACATTACATCTAAACTTACGTAAAATGTGGAGTACTTAGTAGAGTTTTATCGTTAAAAACTGGTTTATAGGTTGACCTCCTGTCTTGTATTTGTCCAAATAAACCAAGACAAGGCTCCCGACCCTAAATACCTAATTAAATAACAAGTGTTTTTTCCGTTCTATTTTTACTCGACCAATATCCCATTAATTGACTACTTTGAAAACAAACCCGCTTCAGAATCTACGTGGGCGTTAATTACTGATGGTGAGTGCGAACACCTGAGGTGTTCCAGAACTATAAATAAGTCTACTATGTCCATTTCTGTGGAAGCGTGGCGGTGAAACGGCTAGGCCGCAATCGGAAGGTCGCAATTATATCCACTCGTTGACTATAACGCTCGGGGGCGATACCAAGGGTTCGTCAGATTTTTTTTTTCATAAATTTCTGCTGTTTTATATGGTTCTGGATGATATAACTGGCTTAAGTTTGATGAATGGCCTGCGATTTGTGAGGATTATGTCCAGCTAAGGACTACTGTTGGTAGGCCTATTATGTTTTTCGTTCCGTTTCCAGTTAATAATTTCCAAAGATTGAAGATGATCTGAGAATTCACTTTAGGAAGTTACCGTTTCTAATAGAAGTTTTTTGACGTTGTCAAGTATTTTTTGTAGAAATGTTTCACCAAATTAAAAAGCCGAGGTAACTTTAGACAAGTTAATTTCCTTCAAACATGCACCTAAAAGCCTCGAGTGATCATTTTGAAGAAATATTTTTGTATTGCCAAACGAAACCGAAAACTTTATTTGAAGTTTGAAAAGTTCCAGATTTCTAAGAGTTCCGTGTTGACTTTACAGCTTGTTTTAAAATTCAAGATACACCTGTGTGTATTCTATTGAACTTTATACAAACCTCCTCAGAGTTTTACGGCAAAGTAAGTAATTCAAATATAGAAGTACGAGTGTTCCTTATCCAATTCTCGCTTCCTTTTCACGCGAATAAATTCGCATCGAAAAGTTTAAATGGCCTCTATAGTAGGGGTATTGTTATGCCTGAATGAACATTCGCACCCTCGGTATAGACCGACCGAAATAACTATGCACATGAAAAATAGTGGTTGGAATTTGTTCTTTACACCTTTGACTTTGAATTCCATTTCATTCTGTAGGTATTAGAATATACTGGTATCTATGTGTAAAACCGACTGGCTGACCGTAATGGTTTCACATTATAGCGGTAGTTCTTTTGATTCGGAATTGTTCCGCTTTGTTTGTGTTAATTATTTTTCTATTTAATTTTTCGTTGTTCTGTTTTGGGTGTTATTATTCATTTTAATGAAAAACGACCTCGGAAAAATTATCATAATTTATGGAAATATATTTTTTTTACTTTTTACATAAAATGAGCAGAGATTTGTTCAGTAATTACGTATTCCAAGTACCATTTTAAATTAGACGGTAAGAGGATATCTCGAAAAAAAATCTACCTACGTGGAAAGGTTTTGATTAGGAGCATACGATTTTTAAGACACGTTGTTTTTGATACTGATTAACTTAACAGCAAACACATCTAACGTGAAATGAATAAGAGCGTATATTTCAAAAACATTAAATTATTTGAGTAGCAGCTGAACATTTTATATGCAAATTGAAATCATTTTAAGACGGCGAAGGCCCATAAAAAAAAGGTTGTAAAGCTTGTCTGAAATTCTTTGTGAGGCAAGCTATACGATGCCATAGGCAATTAGACATAAATCTACGTACGTTTAACCATTCGTTGTTTGCTTTTAAATCCAGAAATAAAAACATGAAGTAATTTAATGTATTGGGAGTTTGTTACTTGGACTGTTGTAATTAGGTAAATGTACCTACATACTGGGCTCGGATCCAATCAGAAATAAAGGTATCCACAGGAGAACAAAGGATACTGACCTAGCTCGAAGGATCGTCAAATTTTATTGGCAGTGGCATATTGCTCGCAGAACATTATGGTCGATGGGGCCGAAAGTTTCTGGAGTGAAAACCGCGTACTGGTTGACGCAGCGTTGGAGTGCCTCCCACAAGGTGGACCGATGGCCTGTTGATAGCCGCGGGATTCCGATGCAAACGAGACGTACAAGATCGGTCGTTGTGGTGTCATTTGGGGGAGGCCATTGTCCAGCAGTGGACGTCTTTCGGCTGAAATGATGATGATCATAACAAGCTAGAACCTAGTAATCTAGAAAATATGTAAGTAATCATAATCAAAACCAATAGAGGAGAAAGAAGATCATCAACAATGATGTGTCTTGTATCGACGTCGAGTTGCTAGTATGTCAGTTTTCTATCGATTTAATTCTGGTAAGTGTGCTTTATAATTGCATAGATTAACTCCACTAAGCCTGTTCTATCATCGGAGCACTAGATATACGCGATAAGCTGCTGTTACATAGTGGGCATCCTACACTATATCACTACTGTTACATCCTATCCTATGTGGGGAACCTATTGACACAAGACGTTTTGGAAATTCATTATGCGTACAGTTAAGAAGTGTTTTTTCTTTGTATTGTGTGTTAGTTTCTGTCAGCTGCTTCACTCAGGTTAGAAAAAGTATTCTATGTGGTATTCCAGAGCATGGTCTAACCGTACGCCATATTAGATCTAAATCCGTCTAGCCATCTGAGCATGAAAGAGTAACAAACATACACACTTACATAAGGTACCTAATGCCCAAATAATGCTAGAAATAGGTGGAAACTGTAGCGACACATAAGAACTAATCTTGTATCGCGCAATTAAAGTTGTTTTATTCGCGTGGAGAACTTTTAGAACAGCCCGAAATCATCTATCGGGCAGTTGTCCACCAAACATAACACCCGTCTGGTCGGAAGATCCTCCCTTTTCAGCGGAGGTATATGGGGCTTTACTCTCTGTTCCACATACCTCTAAAATGGAAACTAAACAAAACAAAACTACAAAAACAAAACTACAAAACTATTAGATACTACACTTCTGGACACATCTATTGGCCCACCTTGTATTTTCAGTTTCGTTTGGTCCTAGCTAAAATTTTATATTAGGTCGAGCAAAAAGTTTTTATGCAGTTTTGAACCTGGCACATTCACAATTTCATTCAATAGTCTTTTTTTGAATTTCGAACACAGAATTTAAAGAAACAAAAGACAATTTGGAGCCTGTTTGTTGATATCAAACAATCGAATACTAAGAAAACTTGGTTTTATTGGTTTACTTGGATTTAATTCTTGAAAAAGTGATTGATATCTTTGGTTTTGCAACAAACATTACTTATTCTTAACATTAAGGTGAGGTTCTATCAATAATCTATGGATACTTCACCTGAAGTCGCCGCCCAAGCTGTGGCACTTATTCAGGCCGGACATAGCCAAAGAAACGTGAGTGCTCAACTTAATTTAAGTCGATCTGCGGTCCGAAATGTTTATCGGAGGTACCTAGAGACTGGCGGCTTTGTTCGTCGCCAAGGAAGGCCACGATCTCGGGTCACAACTGAAAGGTAGGATCGATTCATCGTGACGACCAGCTTGAGAAATCGTCACCTTACCTCCATTGAGATACAAAACCAACTTCGCGACTTCCACGGAGTATCTGTGAGCGCTCGAACTGTTCGGAGAAGGTTAAAAGAACGCGATATGGTACCACACAAGCCAGCTAATGGGCCCAAACTAACGCGAGCCCACCGAACAGCGCGCCTTCATTTCGCACACAGTCATTTAAATTGGACACAGCAAGATTGGAGCCGTGTACTCTTTTCTGATGAGTCTAAAATTGTGTTACATGGCAATGATGGAAGGAAGAAGGTCTACCGACGTAAGGGAGAGCGTTTCGCACAATGCTGCTTTGAAGAGAGGGTTGCTTATGGCGGTGGCTCATGGACTGTCTGGGGCGGTATATCCGCGAGCGGCAAAACTCAACTTGAGGTTGTTACAGGACCACGGCTGCCAACATTAAATGCTGAAAGGTGCATTCGTGAGTGCTTAGAACCTCACGTGATACCATACGTGGATTATGTGGGCCCAAATTTCCTTTTTATGCATGATAATGCAAGAGCCCATGCGGCCGGCATCGTCAGGGAATATCTTCGGGATGTGAACATCACAGTTATGGACTGGCCAGCCAGAAGCCCAGACATGAACCCCATTGAGCATATGTGGGACGAGCTAAAAAGACGTGTTAGGGCTCGTCAGCCAGTTGCCCAGACGATGCAGGAGTTGAAAACTGCCATAGAAGAGGAATGGGAGATGATCCCTCAAAATTTCATAGAGCGGTTGATAAACTCTATGCCTAATCGTATGAGAGCTGTGGTAGATGCCCATGGAGGCAACACGCGTTATTAAATTAAACCTTTATTTGATAAAACATGTTTTTTATTCAAAAATCAATTGCCTTTAGCAAGGCGCATATCCGACTTGTTAGGCGTAGCTCCATGTCGTATGGTATTCTGAATTCAAATTTAAAACAATACGACCGAAAAAGATGGTAAAATGTATCAGGTTTAAAACTGCATCAACAGTTTTTGTTCAATCTAGCAATCATATTTCGGTAGGGGCCATCGAAACCTAAACTCTAAGGTGGGCCAATAGATGTGTCCAGAAGTGTAGATCCAAACTCTATTTAGAATAAAATATGAATAACTAAATTACTATCAAGACTAAACAGTCTAGTCTAGCTGTCTAGTTAAACAACTAGGCCAAAAATATAACAAATATTGTATATTTTTTAAATTTTCAAAAAAAATAATTTAATCAAAAAAAGAATTTAAGAATATAATAATGCGAGCAAACGAATAAACCAAATAAAATAATAAGAATTTAACTCGATATCCATCTGTGTTTACATTTGACATGACTGGTTAACATATAATCAAACATAAATAGTCAAATCCTTTACTTAGTACAGTGGCCATTAATTTAATATAATTCGATCTATATGTATCGTAAATCTAATTAAAATAATAATGGTAATAGTTAGAATCAAATAAATTATTTTCAACATAGAAAACGTATCTTAGACTGACTTCATATATCCTTTGCCTGGCTGACAATTTGATAGCTATACATATGACGTATAGCTTTGATATCGAGACGACTGCGGTCATTTTTTATACATTTTTATGTTCACACGACAGTCATTTTTGAACACAGTCTTAAGGTTGACCCACTTAAAAGACGAGTTGGCATTATGTCAACAGATTTGAATCTGGTTTAGAAAAAATATTTGGCTTCTAATTATATTTGATATCGAAGATCAATAATGTTTAATTATTTGCCTAGCCCGGACATTTCAGAGGCTGTGGCAAGTCGTAAAATTAATTTCGATTTGCGTTCAGCTGGCAATGTGTTGACGACGGTCGTGAGTAAGATAAAACGACGGAGTTCTACTTTGCGGGGCTCATATTATTTTTTAACCAGCTTCAAAAAAAGGAAGAGATTCTCAATTCTTTAGCGCGAGGATCTGCGTTTGATTCTTGTGTCCGGCAGAAATGACTATTTGAAATTTCTTTAGAAATTACTCTGCAACTGCCCGAAGTTTGGAAGTTGGCGGTATAACCCCGATGGCCCTGCGCCTGATATCTCTCCAGTCGTATCAAATTGCCGTTCCATCGTACTATGAGAGTAAAGAAACAGAGAGAGCACGTGTGTTTGCACACACGCTTGAAATTCGGTTGGGAGGATTACCAAACGACTTACCCAAAGCACATCAACCAAGCTGGCGTCTGTTTGACGAGTTCCTCATAAGTTTGAAGAGGGCTAAATATTGCCATCTCTTGAGGACTTTTTCTGCGTACTTGGTTAATCTCCGTTGAGATTGACCACCATAATAGAAAGAAAGATAGAAATCGGGTGAGAGGATATTTATTATTGTATAATGCACTGCAATAAGGCTATTTATACTTTTTTTTTTTCGGTGGGAACATCATCTTATGACATCCCCCGCTCTTGGGCGAGGCGGGAGATAGTGTCAGACTTTTACTGACTAAAAACCCACTCCTGTTCCTTCGTTGCCTTTCGTACCAGGGCCGAGTCTTCCTTTCAGAATCAGACCCTTGGCCCCAGTATGCTTGGCCCCGCTGGGCCCCTACAGTTGCTGACATCTCCTTGAGGCGCGCGTGGAACAGCACGCGCCGTCGACGACTTGGGCTCGGTCCAGACGGTTACCGGACGATCGGACGGTGAGCCACCCATTGCTCGCCGTCCGCAAGCCCGCGCCTACGGTGGCCGGAAATCGGGATCGGAATCCCGGTGGCGGTTGGGGCGTGAGGACCGTTGCCTCAAGCGATCGGCCGCCTCCTTCGCTAGCATTACTGCTTCGCAGAAGGAGGCGACCGCCTGCCACTCCTCCTCGCTCCGGACCATGGCCTGTACCAAGGCCCGGCGCGAGAGATCGCCGCCGCCGATCGCCCCCACTAGGACACGGCGTTGCTCTGCCCAAGCGGAGCACACCTCCATCGTATGCTCCACCGTGTCCTCCGGGCGGTCCAAAGGCTAAGTATACTGTTCTTATATTTTTCAGCGCTCAAAATTATAAAAACAAACATAAGACGTCTGGACTTAGAGATAACATTAACTAGAACCTACTAAAACAATGCAATAATAATGCAATTCATTAACTAAAGCAGAATGCACTAGACGTCCAACAAAACGATACCTTGCACACGAATACAAAAACGCTTATTCTTTGCTTAATGAACAAGCCCTAGTTAATTAGTTTCAAGATATAAAAAGGGTAATATAAAAGGTTTATGTAATAACATAGTTTCATTTACTGGAGCTAGCACGCGACGACGCCCAGCACTTTGCGCCAGAGTGCGTGCTTATTATACCGAAATGGGTGCGGACGACCAAGTGAATTTCCACGTATACTGTTATAATGAAAGTTCTCACGCAACTATTCATCGACATTAGTGAACTTAGCCTTTAGAACGTGGGGCATATTATGCTCTAAATGGCTCTATTCTGAACCTAATACCATATTTTTTTTAGTGGGAAATCATCAAATAAGAAATAAAGAATTGAAAGAAAGAAAGAAAAGATATTTGTTGAGACTCGCACAGGATAAACAATAATGAAAAAAATGTTAACTAATCTCTATAACTAAAAAAAACGGCCAAGTGCGAGTCCGATTCGCGCATGAAAGGTTCTGTACCGTCTGTAGCATATTGCAAAAAAATCACGTTTGTTTTATGGGAGCTCTAATATATTTATTTTATTCTGTTTTTAGTATTTGTTGTTATAGCGGCAACAGAAATACATCATCTGTGATAATTTCAACTGTCTTGCTTGACAAACTGACAGTGGAGTCTTACCTTTTGTACGAAAACCTAAAAAAAAGACCTATGCGAGGCCAAAAGGTAGCTATCTCAACGTATGCATGTGTGAGTAACAAGAAGTATTAGACTTTTACTGAGAAAAACCTTCCTCCAACTGTCTTTTGCGTTCCAGGACCGCGGTAACTCTTTCCAACAATCACGCAGCCTTGACTGAACTTCGTAGGGGCCCAGCAGGGTCGAAGCCTACTAGGGCCTTGGGTGATGTGAAAGAGAACCGGGGCCCTGGAACGAAAGCTAAGAAGAAACAGGAGTGGGTTTTAGTTAGTAAAAGTCTGACACGATCTCCCGCCCCGCCCAAGGGCGGGAGATGTCATTAGATGATTTCCCACATAAAAAAAACCCAGGCTGAACTTAATACCTGGAATAATTTTTAAAATTCCGTTGTAAGACTCGAGTTATTCTTTGTATTTAAGAGTCAAGTGAACTTTCTTGTAATAATTATATTCATTTACTTGTACCTGCCCAAAATGTTTCTTGTTTATTCTTTCGTAAGTAATTTAACTGGTTTCTCTTCTCGTCTTCCAAGTATTTCAGTTCTCAACCGGACCTCAGGTAACTCAACGGTCACGTCTAAACGAAATAATAAATTAGAATGTTCAAACATTAATTTGCAGGTAAAGTGAAAAATAAACGAAATTAGCTTTACCGTTAACTTAGCGCAAAGTCGACCCTGTTTGAGCGGCGGGAAAGGACGGGGTTTTTAAAGGCATGTACACAAGTATCGCAACATGACGACGACTGACGACGGTGCGACCAGGATTTAGAATTCTATACTAGTCATACGACACGCGGTTCGTTTTGCATAGGCTTAAACCGGCAGAATACGAGAAATGCATATAAATTACATCTACGCCATCATACGTAAATATTTTTGCTTTTTGACGCCATTATCGGCGTTACTCCGACATTTGCATGCCCGTTTTGCTTCCTACCACGTCTCTTGCTCTGGATATTCGCTCATGTTCCAGAATAAATTTGAAATATTCTTTCGACATTGATATGGATACGTTTTTTTAGTGTTTACGTGTTTTTTGTTGTTGAAGTAAATCACAGCCCAAGAAATGTTAAAGTTCGTCAGCGTCCTACCGTTGGGGCAAAACCTACTAGGGCCATGGGTTGACTCCCGAAAGGGAAATCCGTGGTTCTGGAACTCAGTTCACAGAAGGAACATAGGTGTGAATTTAGTCAGTAAAAGTTTGACACGTCCTCGCGCCCCGCCCTGGAGTGCTAGAGCGGGAGAAGTTATTGGATGATTGGCGCCTTAAAAAAAAAGTTCGTCAGCGTCATTGCGGCACAAGTTCAGTGTGCAACCCGCCTTAGTTGCAAAGGAAAATCTACTAGCGACACACTAATTGGGTGCTAAAGTAAATATTTAAAAAGGTGAGCGGGGAAACGTGAGGTTTTAACTTTTCAATTACGTCAATTAAGAGTGCCGTGCACAGCTGCGAACAGAATTATTAGGTGTAGCCATTTTTGTGAAAACACAATTCATTCGATATAACGAACAGTGGGCCGCGAACGTTTAATTAAGTGACTGTTCTTAAATGAACTAATAATTCAGGCAAAATGGCATGTTTTTATTGCTTTAATTTTTTTTGCATTTTTGTTGGCAACGTGACTTTGCAATTTTTGAATAATGCTTTTGCTTTTAGTTTATTTACTTACCCCCACTTCTGAAATCGATCAGGGGCGCCGACTTCGTGGGTGCTCGGGGGCCCGAGCACCCATGGGAAATAAACAGTGGGTGCCGAGTACCCCTGAGAATAGACATCAAGAAACAGATCAGTAATCGCTTTTTAGGTTACGTATAAATTATAATATTTCTTTATACTAAAAACTAGTTTCATTTTTATATAATGGTTTCATTTTGTATTTTTATCAAACATAATTAGTAATTAAGTACTCAGTATGTAAGTAGGTCATTTATTTATTTGTCAGTCGATCAGTGTGCATTTCTCTTCTCACACTTCGCCACTTTTTCGAGTCCATCAAATGAGCATGAGTGCCCATGAGGTTTTCTAAAAGCCGGCGCCCCTGCGATTTCACCTCACTATCGTTGTGAAACCGATTATAAAAACTATCACGGAAACCATATTTATCTTTAAAACAAAATAAAAATGGATATAACTAAACGCAATAATCAGAATAAACGGTTCACGAGTTTCTCTGTTCGAAGTTTGGCTCGCTTGTTGAAACCTCATGCTTTTGTTTTGTCATTGTTTGAAACATATATCAAAAACTTATTCTTTTCTCAAAAATGCAAATTCTCAACAATACGAAAACCTATATATCTACCTACTTGTTTAAAAATGTACCTCTATTAATAAAAGCGTAAAATATTAAATTCTCTAGAACTCTTCTTTGCTTATTTCTACACACTATAGTCTACATCTCTTCTAATCTCTCCTTTCGCAGGTCTGCTGGAAGAAATTTCTTTTTTAAATAAGCAGTACCTTTGTACAATTTTTTATAATAAGATACCTATCTTCTTTTGTATATTTGTGTGTACATAGATAATAAATAATAATAATAAATTCACTACCACTTTAAAAAATCCTGTAAAATTCGTCGAAGTAATAAGAGACGTGACGAAGTAATAAGAATCGTGACGAAGTAATAAGAACGGTCTTTTCGTTCGTATTAATACTTTTACTTTTTTCAAAAAATATAAATCCTCAACAAAACGAAAAACCTTCTTACCTACCTACTTATAAAAATGCACCTCTATTATTAGAACCGTAAGGTATGAAATTACCTTTTACCGTAGACGCAGGCTTGCGGACGGCGAGCAATGGGTAGCACGCCGTCCGGACGTCCAGTAACCGTCCGGATCGAGCCCAAGTCGTCGACGGCGCGTAGTGTTCCACACGCGCCTCAAGGAGATGTCAGCAAATCGTAGGGGCCCAGTTGGGTCGTAGCCTGGGGCCATGGGTCAAGTAAAAATAAACCCCCGGGGCCCTGGAAAGCAAGGCAAAGGAACAAACGAGTGGGTTTTAGTCAGTAAAAGTCTGACACGCCCTCTCACTCTGCCCAAGGGCGGGAGATGTCATTAGAAAAAAAAGGTATAAAATTACCTTCAACTTAAAAAAAGTCCTGTAAAATTAGTCAGTGCGACAAAGTATCAAGGCACGTGACAAGCAAAAATGGTCTTTTCGTCCGTTTTAATACTTTTACTTTCCATAAAAAATAGAAATCCTCAACAAAATGAGGAACCTAGATTACCTTCTACTACTTGTTTTAAAATACACCTCTAGGTAGAAAACAACATTCAATTAAAAAAAAAAAATGTAAAATTCGTCAGTGCGACGAAATAGCAAGGGACATGACAAGCGAAAATAGTCCTTAACACCAAACAAATACATTAAACTTATCACTCATTGTCGGTCACGTAAATCACCCAATTGATTTCCATTTACACACAAAACGTTTTACCGCGATTACTTTGTATACCCTTTTATTACTTTCCAAATGAACTGTGAAAAGTACGCTGTTGAAAATTACAAACTGTTTAGTATTATTGGTTTTTTTTTGTAGACGATTTAATTTATTTATTTAATCTTCATGCAACATATAGTACAATGGCGGACTTAATGCCTTAGGCAGTCTCTACCAGTCAACCTAGGGTGGTGAAGAGACAATATCGCAGGTGCATAAAAAGAAAATGTTATTTATAAAACAAGAGTAATAAAGTATACATATTATAGTTAAAATACACATACATCTATATTTAATACAATATACATATATTAATATAAAGTGATATTAATATAAAGTAGTGAATTAATATAAAGAAGTGATATTAATATAAGATAGTGTATATTAATATAAAGTAAGGATAGAAGATTTTGAGAGGAATCTGCTATTGGTGGAGAAAATAATTCCGCAACTTCCGCTTAAATGCAAACTGACTTTCGGCCGTCCTGATATCGAGAAGAAGCGCATTCGACAAAAGAATGGAATAGACTGTGTATAGAAAGAAGAATGGATAAAATCAGAAGTATGAAAAGGACATAGCAGTAGGAGATTGTTAGAAGAACGCAGAGTCTTTGCATGTGAAGAACATAGATATTGAAAGTAAGCAATGAGATAGGATGGAGGCGTGGGAGAGTTCTTCTTTGACGAATAGGTAACCATTTGAGCTCAGACCTGAAGTTCGGCACATCATCATATTTTCTCAGGTTAAATATGAACCGGATGCAGTTGTAAAGAAGTCTATCAAGCTTAACCAGCAAGACCGCGTTCAGGTCAATGTAACACACGTCACCATAGTCTATAATAGGGAAAATCAAAGTCTGCACAAGCATTGTCTTCGTCTTTGCAGGTAAAAAGTTCCTCAGACGATACAGACACCGCAAAGTACCCGTTGACTTTTTGACAAACACTAGAAACTTGACTTTGCCAGCCAAGAGTCGGGTCAAGATGCAAACCGAGATCCTTTACACTAGGGCTGATGGGGATTTTTTTTTTCGGTGGGAAAATCATCTTACGACATCCCCCGCTCTTAGGTGGGGTGGGAGATAGTGTCAGACTTTTACTGACTAAAAACCCACTCCTGTTCATTCGCTGCCTTTCGTACCAGGGCCGAGACTTCCTTTCAGAATCAGACCCTTGGCCCCAGTAGGCTTCGACCCTGCTGGGCCCCTTCGGTTGCTGACATCTCCCTAAGGCGAGGGCTGATGGGGATGACGGTACCATTGAAAACAATAGGAGGTAGAGGGCTAACCGCCACTATAACCATAATGCGTGAGCTACCAATAATAATGGCCTGACATTTTTGACAGTTTGTATTCGTAAAGGTGATATGCTTTTCCCAGCTATGTTGGGGTTCGCTTCCAGTCTAACCAAATGCAACTGTATTGCAGTATATTACACTAGCTTCTGTCAGTGGCATCGCCCGCGTGAAAGTAGGTTTCTTCATACTAACTTTGAACTCCCGTTTCATCCCCTTAGGAGGTGAATTTTGGAAAATCCTCTCTTAGTATTCGCCTTCATCATAAAAGGATACCTTATGCAAAATTTTACTGTCCTAGTCCTAATAGTTTCGGCTGTTCGTTGATATGTCAGACAGTCAGTTTCCTGCTGCGGTCTTCCCACCCGATTATAATTTAGGTGTCTTCAAGGCTATGTGGTTCACCATCAACGATTGCATTACTGCTTACCATCAGGTGGGATCGCAGTCAAACACTAGTTTATTTCATTTAAAAAAAATCGGCTGCCTATCTGACCTCTATAACCCAGTAATTGTGTAACACCCCTTAGCAAGACTGGAGCTAGATTTCCTGGCGACTGTCAAAGATCTACAAATCATCGGTTTATCATGTTTTCCGAGGCACAGAAGAATATAATTCCGCAAACGTTCTCCAAAGACCGATTCGTTATTGGACTGTTCGTAGACAGGACGATTCATTTATTTCCGTTTCCCCAGCAGAATCTTTCAGCTATGGACATTTCGCCGACAGGAACTTTCATCTTCGACACTTTCGCCGACAGGCCATTTCAGCAACCGAATGTTTGACGGACACGACGATAAACCTATAACTCTTTTAACTACATACCCTTTTATCTGCGGAGGATCCACCGTCAATCTTAAGACAAGCGATATTACAAAAAAAAAGAAAAAAATTCAAAGAAGAGGGAAACGGAAATAAATGAATCGTCCTGTCGTCGAACAGTCCAATGACGAATCGGTATTAGGAGAACGGTTGCGGAATTGAAGAATCCTGGTATATTGTGATGGTAGATATCACCACACAACAGATCTACCCGTGTGATATCTATTATTTTATTCATGAGTTCGTTATAACCTGTAACTTCTCAAAACGTTAATGTTTCAATAATGACGGTGGTTAGGTTATGGCCTAGGTACTCGCACCTAAATGGTTACGGATTTACATATAGATTTCTGCAGATTATTTTCTCAAAAATCTACATTATACACCAGTCTCTTAAGTTGTTCAGGATCATAGTTACCGCGGTCCTGGAAAGCAACAATCATTTGGAAGAACACGGGTGAATTTTAGTCAGTAAAGGTCATTCCCTCTCATTCCACCCAGAGCGGGAGAAGTTATTTGATGATTGGCACCTAAAAAAAGTCTATATATGGGTATAGTTCTAGTATTAGTTCCAAACAATATTAATTTTTAAAACAACATAATAAGAATAAAATGTTTTATAAAAATAAATGAAAATGGTACAGACAATGTTTTATTGTACCGTTTTGTTGTTATCGATTTAAATTTGATTAATCAAAAAGTGTCGTTCACTTTGCAACCAATTATCCTTTATTTTGAAAAAGGAATGGTTGGTTTAACAAACATAGTTTTCCATAGTTAGCTGTTGAAGGCAAATTCAATACTATGTATTGCTTTTTTTCCTTACGCGTCTGGTTATCAATACTGATAGAATTGCTGTTCGCTCGTCGCCATGTCAACATTGCTCACGCAAGCAATTTGTCAGATTTGCAGACACAGGGGAATATGTGTTTACTAACACATTTTTAGGGTTCCGTACCTCAAAGGGAAAAATACGGAACCCTTATAGGATCACTTTGTTGTCCGTCCGTCTGTCTATCTGTCTGTCAAGACCCTTTATCTCAGGAACGCGAGGAGGCATCGAGTTGAAATTAAAACCACATACTGAAGTCTGCGGTCCCTTGAAGTTGCGAATAAATCAAAGTTCTGAGTTACATAAAAAAATTACGGCCGTTTATGTCGCAAAAAACGTGTAATTCGACATTCTCAAGGGAGTCAAAATTCATAGTAGTACTTCCCGTTGACCTAGAATTCTGAAATTTGCCATGATGCAAGATCTCATAGCACAAGTATAGGAAAAAAATCTGTAAACTGAAAATTTGTAGTTACATCACAAAAAAAAAACTTTTTTTGCTATTCGGAAACATCTTCGTAACTCAATTCGGGAATAGAACTGTTTTCATTAGTAAATTTGTACGGAACCCTCAATGCGCGAGTCCGACTCGCACTTGCCCGGTTTTTTTTATGTGAGAACGGCGGAGCTATTCTGAAAAACACTATCGAGCTCAAGCTAACTCTAAGTGACAATGACATGCAAAACTTTGTATCTGCAGTGCCTGGATTTTGAAATTCTGTTTCTATTGAGAATAGAGAAATTTACGCGTATGTGAGTTTTTAAGGAATAGGTAGGTTTTTTTTTAGGTGGGAGAATATCTAATGACATCTCCACCCTTGTGCGGAGCGTGAGGCTTGCTCGCCGTCCGCAAGTCTGCGCCTACGGTGGCTGAAAATCGGGATCGAGATCCCGGCAGCGGAGCGTTTCTTCCGCACGAATACGGTGCAGGAACCTTCTGAACTTACCATGTCCGGTGAGGACCTGCGTCATGCGGAAGGTAAGGACGCCATGTTGTCTTTCCAGCCACTCCTCATAGATCCTCTATGAGAAGTGGCTGGCCTTACCGTCATAATTGTGGCGTGCCCAAGAACAGGTAGTTACTGCTTAAAGTTTTGTTTGATAAAATGGAAATTATTCGTTAACAAACAAAATACTATATTGGTTGAACTTACTTAAGTGGAGTCTATTTACACAACGTGTTTTTTTATATCCCATAACTCTAGAGTATGAATGAGACCATATCAAAGAATCAACTGGCATATGAATTATTTTTCAATTATCTTTTTTTTGTTTTAATTTTCCATACAAAATAATTCGATAAATTCACGATTATTTATGTAAAACACTCTTACGTGAAATATGACAGCGTAAACATGTAATGTCATTTGTTTATTTGCAAACTACTTTAGATTTCATCGATGACTGGCAACGTCACAAAAGTAAAGATTTGTCATAAGGGTGTAAATTTTTGACTTAAATTAATTATGATTGATGATATCTTCGAAACCGTGCATTTTTGGACCATATATTCTAGGACTTTTAGTATTTTTTTCCTTATAGAATATAAACCTTGAGTTATAGGATATCAAAAACAACACATTGTATATAAACCAAGGTAATAATAGTAATAAGTAAGACTCCAAAAACCATAGCCCAATTATCTTTGTTCTCCATATGTCGCAACAGTTTTTCAATAACCGGGGGTTGTCCTTGGATGCACTAGCATAGCGCGTACAGGGATAATCGTCGGTTGGTATCATGTTCCATTATAATTATCTAAAGGGCCTCTGCGAGTTGGCTTCGGCTCCTCGTACGCCTCCCAAAGGTCCAGGACCTCAGGGTCCTAAGATAAATAAAATATATAAAAATAATAAGTAATAATAAGTATTTATTTCACAAAAACATAGCACTATGCACTGTATACATTTTGAAAATAATATTTACATTATAAAGCAATAGTAATAGACTCTACCCTTTAAACTAGGACTAGCCTGTATCTTAAAAAATCTTTTTACAAAAAAAAAATACAACCGACTTCAAAGTTAAAAAAACACTGAAAAGTGCAAAATAACTTTAATTTCGGAAGTCGGTGTCTATAATAGTTTTGTCTCTTCGTTATTTAACACCGACTTCCGAAATTAAAGTTATTTTGCACTTTTCAGTGTTTTTTTAACTTTGAAGTCGGTTGTATTTTTTTTGTAAAAAGATTTTTATTTTACACTTTTTAGTTATGGTACCACCACTAAAAAGTACCCCTCCGCCAAACTTAAATACCTTATAGCCAGAGTGCATCTCATGACAATTCTAATAATCCCAAACATGGTTAGATTACATTAATTTACTACAGAGTTCCGGTGCCTAACTTCAGGCTTCATCATCAGATCAGTTCGATATATTCCCCCTCTACTTTTAGTCAGTCATCGACTACACGTAAATAAACATACACAAAGCAATTTGGCTTGTTACGACGGTTCTGCTGTGATCCTATGAGGAGTTCTGTTCCATATCTTCGAAGTTCATGATCAGATCATAACAATATTTCTATGGGACCAACTCGGAAGCATAACCTTTCAATCAAAAAAAAAAAATTCAAAATCGGTCCACAATTGACCGAGAAATCGGTGAACATACATAAAAAAAAAAAAAACATACATTCAACCGAACATATAACCTCCTCCTTTTTGAAGTCGGTTAAAAAGATAGGGTTCAGCCAGATGGATTATGTTAATATTCATATTCACAACCAAAAACAAGTGAAAACAGTGTCAGTGATTTATACCAACAATTGTACAGAAAAAATAAAAAAAATAATAAAAAGAAAAATAAATAAAATAATAACAAAAACCAATCCCAAGTTACACAAAGAGTGTGAAAGATAGCAGATATGCATGTGTATGTATTTATGCTTATAGGTGTGTGGATGTGCGTGGGGTGTGTGGGTGTGTGTGTGGGGTGTGTGGGTGTGTGTTTGGTGTGTTGGTGTGTGTGTGGGGTGTGTGTAGGTGTGGGTGTGTTTGTACAAGTGACTCTGTTAATTTAATATATAGTAATTGGATATAGACTATGAGATGTGATCTTTGAGTATGTATGTGATATTATATTAAGAGATAAGATAAGGTGCAATCAAGGTAACAACTTTTCAAGTGTAGTTTAGATATCTATCAACGGTACTACGGTTGACGGGGCCTGCCAGGGATGCGGGATTGTTTGAAAGAGTTACGGCAGCCCTGGAATGCAAAGAGCAACTGAAGGAACACAGGTGGGTTAAAGTCGGTAAAATTCTGACACGCCCTCTCGCTCCATTCAGAGGAGAAAGAGTTATTTGAAGATTTCCTAGCTCAAAAAAAAAAGTTTTTGCCCAGTGACCGTAGCGTGCGTGTGTGTGGGCCGTACTCGGTCCCTACGGTTTTGCTGACATCTCTTCAAGAAGCGCGTGGAACAACACTACGCGTCGTAAAAACGACTCGGCTTCTTCTGTCCTCACCGGACGGCTTGTTGGCTGTGCCTTAGTGTCGTACTGTTGCAGAAATCAGAAGCCAAAAACGTTTATTTCAAATAGACCAATTACAGGCACTTTTGAATTGTCAAAATGTCGGTCAGTCAAAATAGTGAAGCTAAATTGCACGTTTCAAAGCGTAGATCTCTATGGAGAAGAACGTGCAAGAAACTTCACGGACACTCTTTTTAAACCATATGAGTTACATAAATCTTGGTTAGATATTTCTTGTTGCTTCTATTATATGAGAAAAATTTAGATAAGTAATAACAATAAAAAAAAATACGTGTGGCACTCGGGGACTGCTGCGGTAAAGTTATTGCATAGCATGTACGGAATTTCTGGATTCGGTCCCCGCGCTCAAGGCCCTCGATAGAAGCTATGCAATATAATAGCTTAAAAAAAAAGCAAAAGCAAAAAAAAAATTTTTTTTTTCTTGTTTACTTCATAAATTGCTACAAGTATGTTCAGTTGTTATCATAGAACATTACTATAATCTATTATAATACAAAAAGACCGAGATTTGAACTCGAGGCACGATGATAACATAGGTAGAACGCTGTACCAATGCGCCACACAGGTCGTTAACGACTTTTCTAAAATAGGTGTTCGGTCTCTGTCGGCCTTCAAGCCACACCTCCGTGCCCGTCGGAGTGGGGAGCGTGAGGTTTTTTTCGTTACGGAATTTCTGGATTCGGTCCCCGCGCTCAAGGCCCTCGATAGAAGCTATGCAATAGCTTAAAACGAATAGAAAAATAGAAATTGAATTAAGCCACTGGCAGCAAAGAGATGTTGGCGACATAGTACGTGCAACTGTGCACAAACTATGTCCCCAAAATCGCGCACTCTAGTTACACTAAATGATCTAATGATGCTTGTTGGATTCTAATCCAACAGACGATCTGTTTGTGGATGAATGGAAGATGATTCTATTGGCACGTCAGGATTACTCTGGGAGGGATTGATCTACATATTGTCGTACTGTTGCAGAAATCAGAAGCCAAAAACGTTTATTTCAAATAGACCAATTACAGGCACTTTTGAATTGTCAAAATGTCGGTCAGTCAAAATAGTGAAGCTAAATTGCACGTTTCAAAGCGTAGATCTCTATGGAGAAGAACGTGCAAGAAACTTCACGGACACTCTTTTTAAACCATATGAGTTACATAAATCTTGGTTAGATATTTCTTGTTGCTTCTATTATATGAGAAAAATTTAGATAAGTAATAACAATAAAAAAAAATACGTGTGGCACTCGGGGACTGCTGCGGTAAAGCTATTGCATAGCATGTACGGAATTTCTGGATTCGGTCCCCGCGCTCAAGGCCCTCGATAGAAGCTATGCAATATAATAGCTTAAAAAAAAAGCAAAAGCAAAAAAAAAATTTTTTTTTTCTTGTTTACTTCATAAATTGCTACAAGTATGTTCAGTTGTTATCATAGAACATTACTATAATCTATTATAATACAAAAAGACCGAGATTTGAACTCGAGGCACGATGATAACATAGGTGGAACGCTGTACCAATGCGCCACACAGGTCGTTAACGACTTTTCTAAAATAGGTGTTCGGTCTCTGTCGGCCTTCAAGCCACACCTCCGTGCCCGTCGGAGTGGGGAGCGTGAGGTTTTTTTCGTTACGGAATTTCTGGATTCGGTCCCCGCGCTCAAGGCCCTCGATAGAAGCTATGCAATAGCTTAAAACGAATAGAAAAATAGAAATTGAATTAAGCCACTGGCAGCAAAGAGATGTTGGCGACATAGTACGTGCAACTGTGCACAAACTATGTCCCCAAAATCGCGCACTCTAGTTACACTAAATGATCTAATGATGCTTGTTGGATTCTAATCCAACAGACGATCTGTTTGTGGATGAATGGAAGATGATTCTATTGGCACGTCAGGATTACTCTGGGAGGGATTGATCTACATATTGTTTGTAATATTTTAATTGTTTTTGCTTGCAGTAGTGGGCCAGTGGTAACGGCACCGACTCATGAGTTGTAGGTTGTTAGTTCAAACCCAGCCAGGCATATTAACTACTTCATATAATTTATTTCTTAACCACTGTTCCCAAAACGGTGAAGGTAAAACATCGTAAGAAAACTGGCATGTCCAACAATTCGATGACTTATAACATCCACCAATCTGCACTTTGTCTGGCCCATTCCCTGTCCTAGAGAGGACGCCTAAGACCCAGTAGTGGGTATAAAAGGCTGATTATACTATGTTATGCATAAGCAACTGTAATTGTTTGTTTAAATCATTGTAAATAAATAGTAGGGTTCTCCGACATTCATACCAATAAAATACTTTTGATAAAGTACTCAATGTTTCTGTAATTTTCCTTACCCATCTTTGTCTTGAATCCTCTTGTATGCCATAACCCACAGCTATGGAGGAAAGGATTGATGTAATCATCATCAAGGGATTAAACCATGGTCGTAAACGTTGACAAAGGAGGTTTCCTTTTACGACAAACCCATGAAAAGCGGCGCGGTCCTAACCGAAACCTTAGGCGTTGTTGACGCTAATCTTAGATTTTAACTAAACCCACGGCTACATTCTTTACTGTATAAATAGTTTTGTGTGTGTTGGTCTAGTAGTAATGCAGTAGTGCTGCCATTATGCATGATATAATGGGTTCGATTTTCGGGTCCGAAAAAGTGTTATTGGTTTTTTCATCTGAAATTTCTCAGAAGCATTCTGAAGTCTGGGATTCTGTTCGGCTGATGTCAATAACCTCGCCCCCGCCTGCTGGATCTAGGCGTCCTTCAGGTGTCGCCACAACGACCGGTCCTACGCGTTTCACATCCAATGGATTCCCGCAACCTTCACCAGGTCTACCTTATGGGAAGTTTTCTAATGATGTGCCTTCCAGTATGCGGTCGCCACTCTAGAACCTTTCAGCCCCCTTTAATCTTTTCTGTGTTTCAGCCCCATCGACCATTTGATCTGTGAGTAAGGTGCATTTAAGTTTGGTAATTTTTCAGAATCAGAATCAGAACGTCTTTATTGTGGGCATAGGTTATATACAGATGTTAAAACTTAATAATAAATTATATTTTCATTATGTCCTGCCAAATAGGCATACAATAATTACAGATTATTATTCAATCATTTAAGAAATCCTGGATCGTGTGGTAAGCCTTATCAATTAAAAAGTTTCGAAGTTTATATTTAAATAGTGGAAGTTCCTTAGTGCTTAAAATGTCAATAGGTATTTTATTGTAAATTTTTGATGCCATACCAAAGAAACTTTTGTCAAACTGAGCCGTTTTATGTGGTACGTTAGTTATTTTTAACATATTATGCCTTTTTGATTTAAGTTTACCATATAGATTTTCATTTGCTTTTATAAATACGGCTACTTCGTAAATGGATGGAAAGGTCAATCTTCTTCAATCTTTAATTTTTTTGAATATGTTTCACAAAAGTCAGGAATACAATTGCTCGGACGCATCTTTTTTGAGCTTTAAAAACTAAAGCTCTATTAGTGGCGTTACCTCAGAATATCACCGCGTATTTTAGTGTTGAAGCAACATAGGCATGGTAAGCGGTTAATACAGCTGATTGGTCAACCATTTTTGATAACTTATATAAAGCATAAGAGTACTGATTAAGCTTTTTGCATAATGTGTTAATGCGTGTTTGCCATGTCATGTCATTGTCTATCCAAACTCCAAGAAACTTAACGCTGCTGACTTGTTCAATTACTGTCCCGTTAAAGTGTATCTCAATGTTTGCATTTTTATTATTTCGCGTGGAATTTAGGTGAAATTGACCAATTTAGTTTTTTCTATGTTGATAACCAGGTTATTATCTGTCAGCCAGTTAATTATATTCCGAAGAGTGGCATTTATGTCTTTTTTCAGAGTATCAATAGATATACCTATAAAAATGGCTGGCCTTCGAACTACATCGGTATATTTAACCTTGATTCTCCTTCGGATATCTTCATTTCTGATTCGATCACGCAAGGAAACTTTGAGCATAGCCCTCTCTATTGCCAGTCTGCCAAATCCTCCGGGGAAGTTTGATGTTATGTGTTAATTTCAAAAGTTTTTTTTTATACAGTTTTCATTTGATTAAATTCTAAATTCAAATATTTTCATTTCACAAAGGCCTACACAAAAAAAAGGGCACTTATAAAACGCCAGAAGCTAGTGCATGGTTCCAAATTGGTTGTTTCCTATGGAGAAGAATCGGCAAGTAACTACATGGTTACTCTTTTAATGTTAAAAATGTTTGATGTTACAATATTTCCATATTTCAGTATTAATATATATTATGTAAGGACAGTGTAGACCAGTTAATATTATACCCAAAAGCACAATAAAAATAATCATAATAAAAAGTGAGGCTAAACAAGCGTCTAGCAATTCTACACGTGTGCATATCATCGAAATTCGTGCAGCCTTGTTGGTTAAGTTAAAGTTTTTTATACAAAACATTTAAAATAAGAAAACAAGTTCGAGTCGGACTCGCGCACTGAGGGTTCCGTACAAACTTACCTATATAAATAGTTCAATCCCGAATGGAGTCTCTAAGATTTTACCGTTTCGCAAAAAAAATGTAACAACAAATTTCAGATTTATTCCTATATCTGTGCTATAAGACCTTGTTTTATGCCAAATTTCAGGATTCTGGGTCAACGAGAAGTACCCTATGAATTATGATTCCCTTGAGAGTGTCGAAATATGCGTTTGTTGCAACATAAACGCCCGTATCTTTTTTTTCGTTAACTTAGTTTTTTCAGAACTTCAAGGGACCGCAGACTTGAGTATATGGTTTTAATTTCAACCCGATACCTCCACGCGTTCTGAATATAAAGGGTTTTGACAGACAAACAGACGGACAACAAAGTGATCCTATAAGGGTTCAGTTTTTTCCTTTTCAGGTACGGAACCCTAAAAAAAAATCCGAACTGTTATGAATGGCCAGTATGATTCCCTAGCTTTACTACTAACCTAGTAATTACTTCTATTTACGGTATTTTCCTATAATAACACACAAAGAAATCCGATATTTTCATAATTATACTATAATAACAAAAGAACAATACGGCACTTGTTAACCTACGTCTTTGTTCGATAATTATAGTACTGCAACATTGTGTGTTTGATAAAATAATAACGTAATTAGTAAAGTAAATATAAATTAACTTAGCGTAACATTATTATGCTAACCGTACCCAGGGGCGTTAGCGGTACGAACTCGGAAAATCCACTATTATACAATCGTTTGTAAGCGTTACACGAAGCCTAATCTAAATAAAAGATGAACGTTAGTACAAACATATTTTTTTTAAATACAGTGAAACCCGGATATCTGAGGTCTTAAGGGACCAAGAGCAGTGGTAACGGCCCTGACTTACGAGCAGTAGGTCGCGCGTTCAAAACCCAGCCAGGCGCATTACTTGGTACACCGCTCTCAAAACGGTGAAGGAAAACATCGTGAGGAAACCGGCATGTCCTAGAACCAAAAATTCGAAGACACGTGACATCCACCAACCCGCACTGAGCCTGCGTGGTGGATTACGGCCCATTCCCTCTCCTAGAGAGGAGGCCTGAGTCCCAACAGTGGGAAAATTATAAGGCCGACTATGCTATGCTAAGAGACCAAGGATGTTTTATCACTTATAAAAGCTTTTTATTTATACAGTTTTCCAATTTACCAGTTTTTAGATTATTAATTTTTTTGAGGTGGGAGATCATCTAATTACTTCTTCTGCTCTAGGGCGGAGCGGGAGGTCACATGTCACAATTTTACTGACTTAAACCATACTTATGTTCTTTCAGTTGCCCTTTGCGTTCTAGGATCACGGGTAACCTTTTCAGTAGTCAACCCTTGACCCTGGTTAGATGAAATATTCAAAAGGCTAAATTAAGTAATAGTCTCACTTACTGAGGTTATTAAGATAAAAAGTCTCATGTACGTAGGTACAAAAATATAGAAAAAAAGTATCTCAGCTGTTTAGTATTCGTATTCTCAGTAGCTTTTCCCTGCTAGGTCGTGTGCAGAAACGTTTGTAAGAGTGACTGTGGCCCCGATTGCAAATGGCATCTGAAGGAAACGTAGGTTTTAGTCAATAAAAGTCTGACACGCCCTCTCGTCCAAGTATTACTGTTGGTTGGGACAGTTTTGACGCAATAAAACTAATAACCCTTTAACCGAGTTTGAACCGAATTTGGCGTGAAGTCTAGTTTCACGTTTATGCTAACCTGTGAACGAATATGGTGACCTGAATGACATCTATTCGAGAACCACAACACACAGAACGTTGCATATAGAGTTTGTATTTGCGTGTTTATTATTTATTCGTTTTCATCTTTTGTTTTTAGTTGACTGTAACTTAATAAAAATATGAAACATGCTCTTGGCTCGACCAAGAGCATGTTTCATATTTTTATTAAGTTATATTACCAAGAATGTTTTGCCAAACAGAAATTTTTCTTTAAAATTAAAGAAAGTGAAGAAATTCTTTCTAAGATATTTTTTAATCAATAGGAAATTATGAAAACTTTTTACGATAATCTAAACAATTGGAACACTTTTCCGTCAAATTTGTTTTGTCCATTGCCGCTAAAATAAGCAATCACCGAAAGAAAGGGCGTAACGACCTTTAGCCTTTGACATTTTTCTGAATTCTTTTCTGATTAAACAGTCTCATTGTGAAACCGCAACATTGTTCGTTGATATGAAGTGATTTACCAAATTTCCTCAATCGTTAAGGCTTTCATGCCGATCGCAATTTGTGTATTGTTGGCGCCGGCACGCAATACATTACTGAGTTTTATTATTTTTAAAGCATTTCTTTTATTGTGAATCATGGTGAACTAGTTTTTCTACAAGTTCAAGTGTACCGTTCTAGGTCTGTAGGATAATAATAGTAATGGATTTATTAAGGCCATTGTTGGTTAAGAAAATGAGCGATTGTTAAATAATGACTTAGCGTTTCTCTTAATGTTCTATGTAACGTCTGCGATGCTTCATCTGGACTGTATTGCTATGATTGATATTTTTGTTGTTGTACACTCAGCAAAATGGAGACATATATATTTTTTTCTTCATGCAACAAAAGGTACAAAGGCGGACTTGATGCTTTAGGCATTCTCCTAGGGTAGTGGAGAGACAATATGGCAGATGCAAAAAATAATAATTTAGAAAACAAGTATTACAAAATTATAAATAAGCGTTATAAATATGCGTTATAAACGCATTTCTTTAAGTTGTACTTGATAGTGTAGACAATAGAATATCATTCACAAATCGCTACCTTCGAAGCTGCAAATACATACATAGTCATGTTTTATTTAATTCTGTTTCACGTGGAAAACCTTTACTAGTAGGAAAAACTGTCGGTCACTTATAATACATTAGAAATATATTCTTAAATAGTGTTGCCCTTTTTTTGGGTAAGAAACCACACCTTCAGCTCTAGGTGGAACGAGAACAACTGTCAGACTTTTACTGACTAATTCCCTTTTTTATAGGTGGAAAATCATCCAATGTCATCTCCCGCCCTTAAGCGGGGCGGGAGGGCGTGTCAGACTGTTACTGAATAAAACCCACTCCTGTTCCTTCTTTGCCTTCGTTCTAAGGCCCCGGGGTTCTCTTTCGCATCACCCATGGCTCCAGTAGGCCACACTGCTGAGCCCCTACGGTTGCTGACATCTCCTTGAGGTGCGCGTGGAACACTACGCGCTGTCAACGACTTGGGCTCAATCCGGACGGTTACTGGACAGTCGGACGGCGAGCTACCCATTGCTCGCCGTCCGCTAGCCCACGCCTACGTTGGCTTGAAATCTCTCGCGTGCGGCCACCTCCTTTGTTAGCATTACTACACTCCTCCTTGCTCCGGACCATGGCCTCTACCAAGGCCCGACGCTAGCGAGATCGCTGCCGCCGAGCGCCCCCACGGGACACGACGGTGGCTTTGCCTAGGCGGGGCACACCTCTATCGTATGCTCCACCGTGTCCTCCAGGCGGTCCACACAATGTTGACACCCGGGCGTTTCTTCCGCACGAAACCGGTGCAATAATCTCCCGAACTGACCATGTCCGATGAGGACCTGCGTCATGCGGAAGGTAAGGACGCCGTGTTGTCTTTTCAGTCACTCCTCAAAGAGAGGACTTACCGCCATAACTGTGGCGTGCCCAGGACTAATTCCCTTCAGTTGCTCTTTGCGTACAATACCACAGTGACTATTATGAAAAATCCCACAATCCTGGTAAATAGTGTTGGCTGCTACTGAAAATAATTTCAAAGTTGTATTTTTTTATGCGCGGATAGTTTCATGTAGTCTTTTATTATAATCTATTAGATGCATTAAAAAAATATTCCTTGCATTCTACGAAAACAATGCTAAAAAATAATCCTGCTAATGGACGCTAGAAAAAGTTAACAGCAAACGAACTCTATTAGAATAGAAACAAAGAGAAAACATTATACTTATTTCTTCCGATAATTTCATCAGTATATCACAATACGGTATGTTTTTACTGAAAAATAACATGTAAAAAATGTCACAATGTTGAATGGTTTAATTGGTTTTAAACAAAAAACAATGTTGTGCAAAATAAGTAAGAGATTGACTTTTAGAATAGTCTAACTTACTAGACAGATGAAACTTTGGTGTCTCTGATGAGTCAAAGAAGGCATATTTTTAGGTTCTAGAAGTAGGAAAGTTAAGTTAATTTTTTCAGAGCCTCCTTTGCACTTCAAAAGTATTTTCACTTAAAATACATAAAATACTTTTAGTACCTACAAAAGTGGGATTTTACTCTTCAATATCATAATAATATTATACAGGTGAAAGTGTGTATATATTTTATACAACATTGATTATTTTTAGTATATGAAACCTGAATTTATTTTGTTGAAAATCAGTAACTGAATTGATTCCAATGTATTTTACACCATGATAGATTTTTTCGAATAATATTTAAAAAAAGTCCCAAGGTTGACACCACCGATACCAAGTACAACACAGGTCACGGCAGGTCATAACGGGCATTAGGAGCCAGTGCACAGCTGGGTGCGGGAGCAAAACAACCCTTCAGTCGCCCGAATTACCCGGTAACCATGTAATTAAAGGACAACCTGGTAAAATAACAAGCTTATAACTTTATGTTTTTTTTTTATGATACAGTTATGAAACTTAAAAATACTAGACACGTGTTTCGGGTTTCGAATATACGAATACTAAAGTTGTATATGTGTGTGTGCATATTTGCTTTTGGCGTACGAATAGACAGTGTCCTGTCTCAGGATTATTTATCCCAGAAGTACATACTCCAGTGAATATTCTCTTGATATTATTTTCGTCGTTCACGCGGGCGAAGCCACGAAACCACAAAAAAGAGTTATAAGTTTTAAAGCAAACCATGTTTGTTGCCAGCTATGAAACAAAGCCTTGAAGAGGCACAAAAACTCACTCTAAGTTTTTTATTTTGCGATTGCGAGACGGTATCACATTAATATTATACAAGCGAAAGTTTGTATGTTTGTTACTTCTTTACGCCCAAACGTCAGGAAGGATTCCAATGAAACTTAGTGTACGAGCAGACCATGTCCTGGAATAGCACATAGGATACTTTTTATCCCGAAAGTATATTCCTTAGGAACATTCGTTGTGGTGACACTTGGGGGAGGCCTATGTCTAACAGTGGACGTCTTTCGGCTGAAATGATGACGACGATGATCATGCGAGCGAAACCGTTGACAGCAGCTAATTTAAAATAAATATGATCTTTATAATTAAATAATTGAAAGGACAAATTGTACAAGCATTAAATTACATAAACGTATCGGTTAAAATGTGAAGTATGAACGAAAACCATCGATACATCGGTACATATGGTAAACAATACAAAGTAATTGTACCATATCTGTTCGGATGATCGCAAATAATGTCGCTCGTTTGTCATTTTTCCATTAAAATAAACGCTATACGGTTATAAACTCTGAAGTAGTGATGGGCAACAATGAATGCTTCGTTTGATGACGGTTTGCCGATTATTCGATGGTTCGGGATAATGTTTTCGAATCATTCGATCAATATAAAATAGTGATTTAAACAAGGTGGCTGACATAGCCCGAAGAATCGCCAAACTAAAGTGGCAGTGGGCAGGGCACATTCATTATGCGTACTGCTAAGGAGTGGAATTCCCTGCCGGAGTCTGTGTTTTCTGATAGCTACAACCTAGGGGTCTTTAAGTAAAGAGTGAATAGGTTACTTCTAGGTAAGCGTGCTCCATCGTCAGCCACATCATCGCTTACCATCAGGTGAGATAGTGGTCAAACGCGAGCCTATCAATAATAAAAAAATAAAAAAGCATTGCTCCCAGAACAGATGGTCGATGGGGCCGGAAGGTTCTGGAGTGATGACCGCGAATCAGAAGACGCAGTACTGAGAGGCCTCCCACAAGGTGGACCGATGATCTGGTGAGGGTCGCGGAAATCGTTTATGTTTGTTACTTCTCCACGCTGGAACGGCGGAACACGCAGGTTTCGAAGTACTTTTTTGCATCACTGACATCAAATAAAATTAGTGCATTATTTTTTCTTTCTTTGTTATTTATCACCGACCCTTTGCGTCACCAGAGGGACTTGTTTTCTGCCCAAAATCATTAGCATTACCATTCAACGTGGCAATACTGCTAGCCTACTGGGCACGTTTTAGGTGCGCCCAGAGGACAACGTGTGGAAGAGTAATTCGACGCTTAAGTGTATTATTTATTATTCATAAATATTTGAAAGTTAACTAAAATTTAAGGCATTTTATGAACACATATTTTATTTTTTCAAAATTAAGTATTCTATTTCCTTTTACCACGAATCGTTAATGGAAATAAGTATTTTTTTCGGAAGTGTTTTAACATAGAAAATTTGATCTAGAAATATAGGTAATCGGAAGATTAAAAAAAATAGTTTAATAATAATAGGTTTCCGGGAAAAAAAAACGCTTAATTTTTTTATTAACATATAGTTCCAGCACTCTAGCCAACAAAGTCAAAACCAACATTATAAAGAGAGAAAACTGTTTGTTTTAATGTTTATAAAACGTAATCTTTCCAAATATATTTTTTTTCCCTTACGAAAATTTTTTCACTGTTTAAAAGCTACATAACAGCTAAGAGTCATAAGCTACCTCTTATTTTGTGTCGTAAACTGCAGAAAAAATATACAAAGAATTAATCTGTTGCTACGTCGTAGTCGGCGTAGCAATCTGCTACGCTCTCCGTAGCAGGGTACCGATTTGGTACGAAACGAGAGTATTCACCAAACAATCGAATTACTCAACTTCTCTTCATGCATATCCCCATCACTATTTTGAACATATATCATCAATAAGTAAGTTATGACTATTTATATTGATAAATATGCTACCTGCTGGCCTGCCAGTGTATACCTTAATGATTTTATGTGGAATTCCTGACGGTAATTCATTTGTAGTATCGCATTTACCAGTCATTGACTACAAGCGTTAATGATTCGATTATCGACTAAGAATTTAGCTGATTGACTGGCTTCGATAGTGGAGTGTTTATTTACGTATTTAGTTTGAAATGGTGTACTGTGGTAATAGGTGAATTATACACAAATTAGAAAGAGAATTAGTAGTTTGTATATCGTTTATATATATTCATTATTTTCTTCTTTTGTCTAGACTAATCTGGCTCTTTTTTAAATATTAGCTATCCCCTCACTGTTTGACTCGCGTCTTTGGTTACTACTGTACCGTTTCTATTTTTTCTTTTTTATTCACACAAAAAAAATATTTCAATTCGAATTAATAGTTCCTGAAATTAGCGCGTTCAACCTAGTAAACTCTTAAGCTATATTAGATTACCTACTTCACAAACTACCAAAAATGAATCATATAAATAAAATATTCAACAAAAGCATGGCTTTCGAAAATTCGTCCGCATTACTGTTGGCCAGTAATATACTCAAATTATAATTCATTTATCGTGAATATTATACGACTTTCTATATATCTGTGTTGTATTTTCCTATATATTATTTGCTAACTTATGTCAGCGGCTTCGCTCACGTGAAAGTAGACATTTATCTCAAGGCAACATACTCCTATTTTTTTTTCACACACAACTATCACACAACGCCGTCTAGTCCCTAGCTAAGCAGAGCTTGTGTTATGACAACTACACAACTAATAACTAACTAACAACGAAAGATATAAGATAAGATATAGATAAGTTATGATAACTACTCAACTGATAAACATACTTAAATATTTTTAAATACGTACATATAATAGATAAATTACACCCAGACACAGAACAAATGATTGTGCTCATCACACAGACATTTGTCCTGGATGGGAACCGAACCCACGACCTCCGGCATAGCAGTCAGGGCCACTAACCACTAAACCAACAGGCCAGTTTATAAGCGTCTAAATCTAGTGTGATTTATTGTTTGTGCAAATAGCACAAAGAATAAATCGACACAAACTCACCAAACACACAATATCCTTTAAAATATGTTCTAAACTATAAACTTTTAAATGAACTCGCCATAATTTCGAGTTTAACTGTACCAAGTTACATATCTAACTTGGATCTGTACGAAATCGGATCGCGTGCAGCGCACGTGACTTCAAACTCGCACCGAATTCACTGCAGTGAGTACCTTAATATTTTTAATTGTTAGTCTTTGACATGCGGGTAGCTTAAAAATAAAAGTATTTTGATTTTTTTATACATAAGTATAGTCTTAATCTAAAAATACTCAATAAGTTATAATATACTTATAAACTACTAAGCTAATAAGCAATTTAATAGATATATAGGTATACAAATTAAAAATAGTATGTACATATAAAAATAATTAATTAAAGTTGTCAAAAAATAAAAGGCCCGTTTTGACATTGTATTTGGTGTAGTGTAGCTACTAATAAAATAGCTAAAATAGCTACTACTACACCGGACCCCTAATTATTATTTTATTGTTTCTTTCAGTTTCGTTCCAAGTTACATTCTAGGTATGTTCGGACAAATAAATGATTATGATTAGGGTGTTTCACAAATGTCAAAACGGGCATTTTATTTTTTAACGAGTTTAGGCATCATAAAGTTCATTTTTTAAATTTTTTATTTATTTGGATACCATAATGTGATTAAGAAAGTTACAATAGGCTTAAAGCTAAGGTACATTTATGGACCCTGTAACGGCACAGCAACATAGGTAAAAAATAAATAATTAAATCAAATCAAATATTAAAATCAAATTAAAATAATCAAATAATACATCAAAATCAAATAAAATATCAAAATCAAATTAAAATAATCAAAATCAAACATTAAAATCAGTTTCTCCACATCGTTGTCAAATCTCCAGAATGTTGGCAGTATTGCCACGTTGAATGGCAATGCTGATTCGTTGGCCAAAGAAAAGGCCTAGCAGGTCACGTCAAGCAGGTGTTTGATTTTTTTAATTTGAATTTAGTATATTTTGTTTAACAAAAGATGATTAACATTGAACCCTGAAAGTAGTTGTAATTGAAATAATTATGTACTCAAATGGATTTTTTGTTTCGTTACAGGATTGTACAGTTTGAGGCGATGTCGGGTCGCCATGGGGCGAAGTGGTAGTGCGATGGAGGTATGTACTGATTTCTTTTAAAACAAAAAATGTTTACACAATCCGTTTCGAGGCATTTGCAGAACATAAAAAGGGTAAATATTTTCAAAACCCTGAGGGCAATTATGATCAAACTCCTTCCGTTGTTCTCCTTTTCGTTTCTCATAATGAGAAACGTAAAAAACTTTTAAACTGTATGAAACATTTAAGTACCAACAGTGTGTTTATCAATACAAGATATCCTAAAAAAACCTATCTATATCTTACAAAGAAAACATCTAATCATTGGATATCTTGCATAGGTCAAAATATAACATTTCACATACGTACTAATAATGAGCTCCATTGAACAGTACACAATTTTAGACGAAAATATTAGTTCAAGGTGATTTGGAATCGAGAATCGATTCTTTGTCAAAGCTCCGCGTCTCTGTAATTGGTTGCATCGAACTCCACTCCATATCCGAAACTCGATTACTTGCTAAAGTACACATAAATGCTAAGTTAGTCAACTGTCATACGTTCTCATGCTAATTAGGCATCGTAAAGTACTGTTCGTTTGAGCTGTAGCAAGAAATTATTTCGATATAACTGATAGTCCTTTGTACGTGAAGGATAGATTAGTCGTTCGTCGTTTGAAACGATGAAGTTTGGTGGTTGAAATTCTGCATTTGAGATGCTTTGATGTGTATAGTGAGAGCCCAATTTAAGCATTGACGAGACTCCATATGATACTCAGGTACCACTTGGTCTCTTGTCGCAATGCATGGGAAACAGTCACCATTTCCAGCCACCGTAGGCGCGTGGTTGTGGTTGACGAACAGCGCGCCGTCCGATAAGCAGGTTTATGGTGTGTCCAGACCTGGTGAATGCGCCGCTCGCGAGCTGCTTACGAACGGCGCGCGTGCATTTCGCGCGCGGCTCGTTCGTACGAAGCCCCTGCGCCGCGCGCGCTTCGTATGAACATGAAATGAACGCGCGCAGTTCGCAAGCGGCTCGTGAACGGCTCGCGAGCGGCACATTCGCCACATCTGGACGCACCTTTAGGCAAATGACTTTTCTGTTACTGTTCCTGATAAACGTTTAGTACAAAATGTATGGAAATGTGGGGAAATCACGTGACAAGTGATGTATCTGGTAATGTAACTAAAGGACCAGACCCGAGTCGTCGGTGAGTTGTGTTCTAAGCGCGCCTCAAATTGATGTGAACATAAGTGCTGGGTCCCGCTAGGGCTGCAGGATTGTTCGTAAGTCATCGTGGCCCTCAAATACGAAGAGCAACTGAAGGCATTAGGATTGGATGAAAAAAAAAGAAATGTACGACACTCACTCTGCTCCACCAAGATCGGCAGAAGTTATTTGGTGATATCTCACCTCGAAAAAAATACTATACTTTTTGATCAGGCCATCTTTATATGTTTTAGAAGACACATTATAAATAAAAGAAATATACACTAATTCGAGTTTAGTAATAAAGAATATTGTTAAAGAGATTTAGAAAGTCTGTCAGGTCGAAAGGCACGAGTGATTTTTTATAATAATGTAAAAGAGTAATTTCGTAGGAATAAATCGTACATCCAAACGCGTATAAACCCTTTTTATTATCCTCGATCCTCACAATATGTAGGGACAAATGTATTCATTTGTTGATCGCGACAAAGCAATTCTACAACTGCTTTTTATTCTGAAATATTTTTCAGAAATCATGTTTACAGAAATGCTTACAATCATGGAATACATAGAGTTTCGTTATGTATCTTCGGGTTACCAAGATACAGACTTTGCCTAGTTTGGGACCCATTGCTGACTAGTTAAGTCTAGGGGGTCAAACGCCTCGAGTAGGCCACGCCTCCAATTCCTTTGTTCTAACCACGTGACTGAGCGTTGAGATGACGTCAGAACAAAGGAGTCGGAGGCGTGACCTACTCGAGGCGTTCGACGCAAGAGAATCAAAACGAAACGGTCGTAACTTGGCTAGGTCATTCTTATGTAATTTCTAAACATTCTTATGTAAATTGTATAAAACTGTGTATGTTTCAATGAATAAAATAAATAAAGTATTCGCAATGAAAAAGCGCTTATTTTGATAAAAAATATATATATATATATTCTGTAAGTATACAACTACATCGTGTTTGCTATGGGTTCTCATAATCATTGTCATAAGTGCTACCTATTAAAACCGTTGTCTATATACACAACACAATATTTTATCGCTAAAATGACCCATTAACAACACAGCAGTTTAATATCCTTCCCTATTGTTAATTTCTTCCCATTCTCTTATTTTCCCTACGTCACTATTATTTTGCGAGGAATATGGCTGACATAAAAGTGGTCGTTACAAGACCATTAAACGGTAACATTGTCCGGCGTACGATTTTCATAGATAGGGCAATAATATCTACTTTTATGGAGTAAACACAGAACGGGGTTTGAAGTTAGAAGAAGAGATCTTTACTTTTTTTTTCCTTTAAGCTTACGGGAAATTCACAAACTTTCGAAACGGTCAAACTCATTTGCGGCAAACGCTGTAATGTGGGTACCGATTATGAGTAAATTAACTTAAATTAATCTTACGTAGATTGATTGTGTTTACACTTAGGGTGGTGAGTTTTTTAATTAAGAATTTTGATTTAAGACCGTGTCAAACCGTACTTGAAAGCCAAATTGTGACAGGTTTTCAAGCTAAAGTTGAGTTTGAGAAACATTCAAATTCAAATTTTTAACAAAAATTGGCTGTAAGCCTTGTCTATCATCTTCCTAGCGTTGATAAATGTGTCTATCATTAGTTCTGTTATTTAATAAAACATTTATCAAAATCTTCGTGATGTACTGATATTTGTATCGATCTTTGTATCCGTAAAACAACAACCAACCACTGAATATCAGTGCACGAACTTCAACAAGAAAAAAAAGACGAAATAAACGAACTATTCCAAGTCTCAAACGTTTTATGTGTCACGAAAATATGGTTGGATATAATGTATCATTATTAAAATGTCTCTGCACATTGAAATGAAAAAATAACACATAACTGAGCGTATTCCAACTGCATGTTTGTTGGAATGACGCCAGTTACTTCTAACCAGTTTATATGCAGTCCTTATGGGTTCCCGACTCGGGTCGCGAACTTGGCTCCCCCTCGATCTTTTCCCCAGCAAGCGACTGGAATTTCAACCGGAATGTGAATTAACTTGATACTTTGAAACTGGTTAAAGCTTGAGAAGCGTTGATTTAAAAATAGATATTAGATAAAGTACTAAGAGTTTTTTTTTCCGACATCATGGCTGTTTGGAATATGTGATAACCGAAAGGGCTAATAAAATAATTGGCACAAAATTCGCAGGTATTTTTAATTTATGTTACAAACAATTCAGCAAGTGAAAAGCACGAGAACACATTCGCAAGATGTTGGTAGAATCGTCGCGCTCTTGATTTTTTGTATTCATTTTTTTCACAATATCATTCTTTATTTGTATGTAAGTATCTAAGCATATATTTTTTATTGTTCCTTTTTAGGGTTTCGTACCTCAAAAGGAAAAAACGGAACCTTTATAAGATCACTTTGTTGTCCGTCTGTCTGTATGACTATCAAGACCGTTTATCTCGGAAACGTGTGGAGGTATCGAGTTGAAATTAAAACCATATAATCAGATTTGCGGTCCCTTGAAGCTGTCAAAAAATCAAACTGCTGAATTAACGAAAAAAAAAGATACACCAAAAAACGTATATATCGACATTCTCAAGGGAATCAAAATTCATAGGGTACTTCCCGTTGACCTAGAATCTTGAAATTTGGCATGAAGCAAGGTTTCATAGCACAAGTATAGGAACAAGTCTGAAAACTGTTTTGTAGTTACGTCACAAAATAAACTTTTTTTTCGATGCTGAAAAATCTTCGTAAATCAATTTGGGAATTGAACTGTTTTCATAGTTAAGTTTGTACGGAATCCTCAGTGTGCAAGTCCGACTCGCACTTGCCCAGTTTTTCCTTTCTGTATGTCTTCTAATAAGTTGCACTTGCCATGTTATGTCTCTGCATCACCCTAAGGTCGATTGATAGAAAATGCCTAAAGCATTAAGCCGCCTTTGTACAATGTTTCATTATTGCCTATAGTTTTGAATAAATAAATAATAAATAAATTCAGATATCTAATTAAGATATACTTATGAGACATTTCTCTTTTAAATCGTTACTTAATTACCATTGTTTTGAAAATATACTGATTCCCAAGAGATTAAAAATGTTCTCCCATTGAACATTTTTAATCTCTTGGGAATCAATAAGATCCTTCCATTTCCGACTCCCGATCATTTGTTAAAAGAACTTAAATATTTACAAAGCACAAGTGTGCTGACCGCCCGTATCAAAAAGAAAAAGACAAACAGAAAGTAAAATAAAGTTCACTGAATAAAAAATGATCAGGGAACATTCCACAGATAAAATTACTCCTTGAGAACTTTCGATTGGGCCAAAAAACTTTTTTAATATCAACTTTAATGATCTCGATTTTCGTACAGTTTTAATGAAAATTTATTTCAGTTTATTCCAGCTTATTCAACATCGATTGCCAAGTTATATGTAAAGCATTTGCTCATTAACTTGTTAAAGGTTTTTGTAAAGGATGTGGGCAGGTATGGATAATCCGTCTGTTAATTAGGGATTTCAAAAGGAACGTAATGCTGTCGAATGAGTGATTATGAATATAAACGTGCTGTTTATTCAGGAGCGTAATGAACGCTCAGTTGTAAAAAAATAAAAAATAATAATGACAAAAGTAAACATCTGGAAAAAAGGGTTATAAAGGTAAAGATGATTTAGAAACGTTTGCACATTTGTAATGTTGATCTCAATATTAAAAATGTGCAGACCAGACTAAAGATATAAGTAGGTTGCCATGTAGGTTGTATAAGAACCTATGTATGCTCTATACATTTTGCATGGTCAATGAACTCAACTTGTCCCCCTTTTTGTGAATGGCTTTAATTCGAAAACTAACATTGACCAAAAATACTATCGTCCCCTAGTTTTTGATACCACATCAGAACCCAGTCTCTCCCAATGTGGGAGAGACTGGGTTCTGATGTGGTATCATATCATCGTTTGATTTTCCACATCACAGCCATCTGATTCGGGCCTGGGAGTCCCATTCACCGTCCATACAAACACAGACACCAATAAACTCTAAAATCTCAATTTCACGTGAAGCTTAATTGTGGGATTAATTGAGACAGGGGTTCGGTTGCTAATAAACGTGGGAATTTGGTACGCAGTCGTAATTCAAGGCATAACAGTAACGACCACAGAATACATAGATGCAGAAGGTCAGTTTCGCAGAACGCGCAAAGATGTACGCACACATTTACATGCGTTTCTATAAAATGAGGACAAGTACACGCACGACAGGTGTTTATTTGAGTTCGCCGAGATACCTTAGTGGCTACTTCTAGAAACGGTAATGTCAAAACTTTCTTTACTAATCAAGAGAGTCAGTGACTGTCACTCTTGACTTATAGACATTTAAGATCCGTGACAATTCTGACTATGACAGCCCAAAACTTAGGCTCAGCAGCCAATGCGCGGGCAATGTATTAAGTACTAGTTAGCCACGTCTCTAGTACTTGCCAGCGCGGCAATTCCGTACTCTGTGGTACACATCAAAGTAGGTATGTGTGTGCTTGTTTTCGCTTGTTGTATAGAGCTGCCCTTGTGTCTTTACCTATTTTATGGTAACGAGCTGTGTAAATTACATTGTTTGTCAAAAGACGTATTCGGGTCACGGCAGTTTTGTTTGGTTTCGCATCAGTTTGATGTGTTGTGTTGAAACCACGTAAATAAAGGTGTATCTCTGCGTGTTTTCGGGTTGGTCAGGGTTTTTGATACTAGGGTATGGCTTGGCAGGAAAATGGATTCGTTTTTGACATGAGATTGAATGTAGGAAGATACAATTTGCTTTTTAATCATAAGTTTGAAATTGATTTGACCTGTATTACACAGAGTGAATCTGAATATTAATATGCGTAAATTAGTATCTTGTATCTCACTGATTGTGTTGCAGAGTTTTATTGTCTGGATATTTACTGTCGTTTTCTTACTTTTGTTTTAAAAGAACATTGCTTCACACTAGGATTTACTCTTGTATGGTGGGTGCGTTCACAAACACGTAAATTCACTTACACAAGACACCCAGACTCGGAAAAAATATCTGTAGGCCATATTATGTTCCAAATATTTGTTTAGTGCGAGAATCGAACCTGCGACAAGCAACAGTGCAGCCAATCGCTCAACCACCGCACCGACCGTGCCATCAAAAGGAAAAGTCTTTAGAAAAAGTTCATAATTAGCAATTTTTAAGAGCTATGAAAATGTAAAAAGAAAGTTACAAAAAACTTCATCACCAGGCGTTACAAGAATAAAAATCCATGGAACTAATAAAAGCCCGACAGAGTTCATAATTGAATCGTACATTATTTGATCAAAACAAAGCGTCCACGGTCGTTGTACACAAACGTGGACATGGCGCTTGGGCATTCAGAAGTTAGCGAAAAAGTGCTATAAAATAATGGCGTAGAGCGGCGCTTGTCAGAGGGATATCCTCGGGTTCTAGTTATGAAACTGTACCGAGACAAGGAACATAGATACTGCGAGGGTTTGTGGGACAAGTCCATAGGAGTTAGCGGGCAGAAAAAAAAATTATTGCCACCGTTTGACAAAAAAAAAGTTTCATGAAAAAAAAATGCTTTAATTTTTTTAAGTAGTACTAGCATACCTACTAAATAAACGGATGTACTTAAAATGCGTACTCATACAAGGAATCACACCTACAAAGCCAGTGCTTTTTAGGTGTGATTCCTTGTATGAGTGGCTGCGAAGGTATCTCAGTAGCCACCTTCGCAGCCACTGTTTGATATTGCCGTGTCAAAACTTTCTATACAAACACAGGGTACTTATATACATTTTTTTTGTTGTGTGGGCTATGTTGTCTGAAATAAGAATCATTATTATTATTATTGTAGAGCTGGAGAGTCCGTAACAGTGGATACGACTGTCAAAACGTGCATGGCGTCCTGTGTTCTGTAGTCACACCGAAACAAAATTCTTTTGTAATAAAAGTATTAATTAATATGTCTTCCTTCAAACAAGCTGCGTTTTAAGAGAAGCGTCATAATATAAATTTTTCACAAATTACCAAAACCGCTACATCTCATGCCTTGTCCCGCACTCCAGGAGCACGGCAGCGCAGTTCAACGTTCGACAAACGATACTCCAAGTTCCAAACTCGGTCCCGCTTCGTTTTGTTTGTCGTTAAAAACACTGGACCAGATGAAATTGTTACAAAAAACACTTTAAGTATTTTAATATTTTTCATCTTTTTTACTATAGTACAGTTGGACTTTGCTTGTTAATGTTTCTTCTTATTTCTATGCGTCTGTTCAGCTACGAGCAGAAAGCATCTGGGTTAATGATTATTATAATTTATATAAGCATGATATATTGTTTTTACATAACAAAAGCGATAAGAAATATGTTACCAGATTTTTTGATGTAGTTTTTTTAATAGATAAAGTGATTCAAGAAGAACGTTTACATGTATAATACATGCATAATATATTAGAGAAACACTGTTAGTTTTAGAGGTTTCTAATGTAATAATGACGAGAAATAATGGCTTATTTACGAAGCGATTTTAATTCATTGTGCATTTAATATAGATCAATATGGCTCTTGACAGCATGTAATTTAAATAAATATTTTCGAAGATATTAAAGATTTAAAGTGCAGGGACATAGGGGTTGCGGTGATATCAGCATTGCACCCGTGCGAATCCGGGGCGGGTCGCTAGTTTGAAATAAATGCTTTAATTTGATACATTCGAGTCGAAAAAGAACACAACATAATTTTGTTAGAGAAGCTTTTGGTAGGTTAAACGAGAGCGATAGAAAAATGTCGAGATAACTGTATTCAAAGAAAAATATAGTTTTATTTTATTTTGCAACTAGTGACTCCGCCCCAGCTTCGAACGGGTGTATTTTTCTCAACTATGATAGGAATTGAACTGCGCTGCCGTGCTCCTGGAGTGCGGGACAATGCATGATTCCGCAAAATTACCAGTATTAGTTTACCGGCATTCATATCTTCGGTTCACAGCACTGATAAATTAATCAGGAACATTCTAACTTCCACACTGATTCCTTTTGAAGTGCCGTGCTTCACCGAGGCTATGGATGCCTGGAGAATCGCTTGCCCGAATACAAATCCGCCTGACAACCCAACCTCCCAGAGACGGTGGGATGAACCGCTCTGCAAAGTAGTCCAGAAAAACCTAATCCTAACATCTGCTACTACTGCGGAGCGTGCGCGCCTCCTGGCTGTGGGAAATTGGGAGTCAGGTCTTTGGCTTCACGCACTGCCGTCGTCGAATATTGGCACCTTATTCGACGATACTACTTTCCGCCTAGCTGTTGCCCTACGCCTAAGCGCTCCTTGCTGTTCTCCTCATCGCTGCCACTGTGGCGAAGGTGTCAACAGCCTTGGTCACCACGGCCTGTCATGCAGTCGAAGCGCGGGACGGATAGCACGACACGCGAATATTAACGACATCATCCGACGAGCCCTTGTCACCGCCGGCGTTCCGGCTGTTTTGGAACCTCATGGCCTGGCACGCGACGATGGTAAGAGACCGGACGGTATGTCTTTATTTCCGTGGAAGATGGGTAGGCCTTTAGTGTGGGACGCTACCTGTGTCGACACTCTTGCGCCATCCCATCTTCCTAGCTCTTCGTGCTGTGCTGGTGCTACCGCTGCGGCTGCGGAGAACCTCAAGCGGCGGAAATATAACAACCTCGTCGGTAGTTATATTTTTGAGCCGTTTGGGGTTGAAACTCTTGGGCCGTGGGGTCCGAGTGCTCATAAGCTTTTCAAAGAATTATCCAAACGCTTAGTTGACACTTCGCGTGACCCAAGGGCTGGCTTTTACCTCGGTCAGAGGTTAAGCATTGCCATACAACGTGGCAATGCCGCCAGCCTTTTGGGCACACTTCCAGTCGACAGCGATGCGGAGGAATTTTATGACGCCATATTTTAGCTAGTAGTTTTTGCCTTTAGTGTATATATAGTTTTAATTAGTTAAGTGTTTTTATTGAATTATATTTGCAGAAATAAAACAAATAAAAAGACTACTATGATAGGTATGCACAAATTATATAGGTACACTTAAACTTCATGAGTCACTTTATTTATTGGTGAAAACTGCATGAATATTTGTTCAGCAGTTTTTGACATACAGAGAAACAAACGCAGTGCGAGACTTAGATTTAATTTAAAAAATTAATTTATTTTATAAATGTTAGGATGAGCCCAACATTTATCGCAGAAACTGAATTCATTTCTACCTGCGTTTTTAAGACATTTTCGCTTCTTTAATTATGCCTTTTGGTAATTTTATACTTTTTATAACCTTTAAATGATGGAGGACGCTGGGAAGAGGTGAAGAGACGACCTGAACTCCTACCATAAGGGCTGGTTTGAGGAGGTTGGAGAAAAGAATACCTGGAAGGATTTGGAAAAGTCCTTTATCAAGCAGTGGGAAAGAATAGGCTAATTAAAATTTAACTCGTACACTCGTACCGACAATATGGGTTCAGATCTAAAAGCAGCACACTTACAGCCACTGTTGATCTTGTTAACAAAATTAAGCAAAATGTAGACGCTAAGAATATAGTCCTAGGTATATTTATTGACCTTAAAAAAGCGTTCGACACTGTTAGTCATAAATTGTTACTTAAAAAGCTAGAAAAAATCAACATTACTGGCAGTGCCTTAAATATGTTCAAATCCTATCTAAAAAACAGAACACAACAAGTTAAAATGGATAATAATAATCAAAGTGACGCTTTACCAATAACGTGTGGTGTTCCCCAAGGATCTATTCTGGGTCCCCTGCTTTTCTTAATATACATTAACAACATACAAGAAATTAAACTACATGGTCACCTTACGTTGTATGCAGATGATACTTGCTTATTTTATTTCGGATCGTCCATTCATGATCTAATTTCCCAAGCTCAAGAAGACTTAAACACCCTTTTTTCATGGTTTCAGTTCAACTTGTTAACGATAAATATATCTAAAACATGCTATATGTTATTCAAATCAAAAAATAAAATAATACCCCCACATAAACCATTACATATTAACAATGTTCCCTTACAGCAAAAAACGTGTGAAAAATATCTTGGCTTAAGATTAGATAGCTCACTATCGTGGAATGCTCACCTAGATCATGTAAAAACAAAGCTTTCGTCCCTACTGGGATCTCTTCGACATATAGTAAGATGTATTCCACCTAAGTTGCGTTACACTATCTATAACGCCCTAGTAAAACCTCACCTGCTATATCTAGTTGAAGTCTGGGGCAGTGCGGCCAAAACCAAGCTAGCTAGTCTCCAAATTGCACAAAATAAATTAATTAAAATGATTTTTCGTTTCCCTTATTTATCACCAACAAGCACAATATATGAAAAAACAAAAATAATGAACATTAGGCAGTTATATATTTACAACACTTGTATTTTTATCCGTAAGGCTCTCAACAAGACTATACAGACTAACCTATCGTTTACTAAAGTGAAAGAATTAACACAACGTAGCAGTCGCCGGGCTAGTTTTCTGGTCTTACCAAAGATGAGAACTAAGTTCGGTAAAAAAAATTTAACTTTTGAAGGAGCACAGTTGTATAACAAAATACCCCCATTAATAAAAAATGTACGCTCATTCGATGCATTCAAGAACCAACTAGCACAATATGTAAGAAACAATTATAAAATAACTACTTAAAGACTGAATGCATTGGATGAGTTTATTAACTTACGTAGGTACGCGGTGACGAACCCTTGTTATATTAATTTGATATAAGGAAAAATTGTTCTCAAGTAAGTGACTTTGTGTCTTTTTTGAGAAATAAATATCTTTAAACCTAATTTTAATGTACACATTGTTAAAATTTGCATAAAGGTTGGCACTGTTTCAGTCACAATAATGGCTCGTATAGTTTCAATCGTTTTTATTTTCGATTCTTTTGTTATCTTCAATGATTGATCAAAGCGAATTCCGTGTTGTGCTTAATTGATTTTGCCGTGTTTGTTGTTCAATTGGTTAGGATTTAACACAACATGTTTGAATTAACAGTGAATTGTGTTGATAAGTGAAATCAAGTGTTGATTGTTACGGATTTTTGATACGATGATGGGTAGTTAAAGGTATATTTTTATTGTTAAGAACACCCTCATTTTGCCAGTTATTTTTATGTTTCAGGAAATAAGGGGAGCGTATAGCCATCAATTGGGCACAAATCCAAGGCTTTGGTTTGCTTCCTTGAAATTCCAGATGCTTAAACCCGATGATACTTTAACCGACTCAGAAATCGAACTTAGGGCCTCATGCTCAGTAGTAGCGCTTGCGAACACTAGACCAACGTGACAAAACGCACATTAAGTCTTAGTTGGAATGCATTTAAAGGCCACATTCCTTTGCACAAAGTACAAACTACAATGCAATCTTAGTTTTGGTGTTGAAAGTTTCGTGTTTCTTGGGAGATTCAGATTTCAAAAGAGCTCTCAACTTGTTCGCTTAGGTTAGCAAAGCGTAAACAAATCCTTTGATGTTGCAGGTATTCATAAAATAATGGAATAAGCTTCTGTGACGGGGCCCGCTAAGGCCAATGTCTGCTCGGGGTAAGGGACTGTTCGAAACAGTTACCGTAGCCCTGGAACGCAAAGGGCAATTGAAGGAACACAGGCGGGTTTTTTCAGTAAAAGCCTGTCACCTTCTCTTGCTCCACATGGAGTGAGAGGAGATATCTATGGAAAAAAGAGCCTCTTTCCATTAAATAATTCTGCATGATCTTTTGTTTGTGATTTGCCATCGGTACATCTTTCGTCTGTGTGTGTAGGCTTCGACTCTGTTGGGCCCCTACGATTTGCTGACATCTCCTTGAGGCGCGCGTGGTTCACTACGTGCCGTTGATCCCGGCGGCTAGGGCGTGAGAGCCGTTCCAAGGCACGTGCAGCCGCCTCCTTCGCTAGCATTACTGCTTCGTAGAAGTTATTCCTCCACACTCCGGACCATGGCCTGTACCAGGGCCCGGCGCGAGAGGTCGTTGCTGTCGATCGTCCCAACAAGAACACGCCAGTGTTCTGCCGAAGCGGGGGATTCTATTCGTATTATTTGTAATTTTTAAATTGTGCACTGGATCCTACCCTCTATTGTGATCTCTCTCTATCACTTAATGGTTTGCTGGAAGAGAACTTAACTTTGGTTTAAGTTCGCCTAAGAACATGAACTTTGTTATCTAGGTACGTATATTGTAACCTTTTATACAATAAAGAATTAAGAAATACATTTTTTTATATAAGTTTTCGGCTCATATAATAAAATTCATCTAGGCAAAGGCTCAACTGGATGCCAAAAAATTGGGGATCTTAGCAAAGGTACATCACGCCGGAACAGCTGCTCAACCTTTATCAAGCGCAAGTACGATCGTGTATGGAGTACTCGTTCTCATCTTTGGGACGGGTCTGCCAAATATCAGCTTGATGCGCTAGAGTCGATTGAGAGGCGAGCCAAGAGAATCATCGGCAGTGATGCACTTGTTGAGTCGAAGCTCCAAAGCCTTGGGCATCGCCGCCGAGTTGCTAGCCTGTCGGTTTCCTATCGTTTACATTTTGGGGAGTGTGCACTGGAATTGCACAATCTAATTCCACCAAGTTCTTTCCATCATCGGACCACTAGACGTATGGCGTTGCGCCACCGGTATATAGTAGACATCCCACCCATACGCACAAAGCGTTTTGAGAACACATTTATTGTGCGTACAGCCAAGGAGTGGAATTCCTTGCCGGAGTCTGTGTTTCCTGATAGCTACAACTTAGATATCATTAAGTCAAGAGTAAATAGGCTACTTCTAGATAAGCGTGCTCCATCGTTATCGTCATCTTCATTAATAAATAAATAAAAAAGTACTTACATTGTTTTTTGTATTATTATCCTTTGGGAGTATCTCACGCAGTTCAACAAAAGGTATTATTATTTAACCGTCAAGGGCTGTTTGAGGACGTTGAGAGTGACAGGTTGTAAGCCCTTTGTCAGCCTGAACTGAAACAAATATAATTAATTTAGTTAATTTTACGGGAAACGTTTTTGTACGTTAGTATTACTAGGAGTCAACGAATTGGCTATTAGGGGGCGTCAAACGAAACTCTAAATAATTATAAAGGTAATTTTCTTGTAAATTAAAATGCCTACATTTACCAGCTTCAAGGAAATCCATTTTGTTTAAATCCAATTAATATTCTTATCGTATACATAATTACTTCCAAAAATTCATTTACTATGAAGCAGGTTTTGTTAGTATTCACTTCTTTTTACAGTTGATTGATAGCTATTTGAATATTAGATTGGTTCTACATATCGCACCTTTGATAGCACAAGGCAGAGTTGGCAAAGAATTCTTTACTTTTTTTTTGAATTCTTCGACAACTCTGCTTTTAAAAAAAATGGTAAACAACATGGCCTAATTTATTTCATGAAAAGGAGAATACATTTACAGAGCAGCAATTTATCTAAACTATTAACAATCCTTATGTAAATGAAATGTTAAATTTATTAAGGAAATAATAAAGGCTATAATAATAATAATAACTCGGCTATCATTGTGCCGATTGTTGTGACCGCCAATGGTCTTATAGCCAAAAGCTTCGACGACCATCTGTCGAAGCTGTCGTTGCGCGGTTGGATCAAGGGTCTGATACAGAAGGCAGTACTCCTCGATACGGCTCGCATTGTGAGGAGGTTTCTGTCACTGGAGCCCTAACCACCGGTAGCTTGGACCCTGTTCCCGACACCGGCGGACAACTATTTTTATATTTTTAAATGTTTTTTTTATCATGTTTTTTTTTTTTAAAGAAATATTTAAAAATGTAAATGATAAGTATGTATATAAACATGAATAAATGCAATAATAATAATAATACAGAGCAAGACCGTTCTGAACTTAAAGAAAAAAAAAAACTTAAATGGTTGTCCTGTAAAATTGTAACTGAGCCCTTGTTCTACCAAAGATGCGATATACATATATAAGTACTAGCTGTTACCCGCGACTTTGTCTGCGTCAAGTTAGTAAAAATGCACAAACGTAATTAATAATTCTGTGCTTGTGATTCGTGTTAAAAACATCTAATTCAAATAACGGAAATTAATTTCAGTAAATATATTATGTAAAATGTATTTCTTATGTCCAGATATATAATTTATTTTATTTATTTGGCTCACCAGTAATAGAATACTCGTTCATGATATACATCAAATAAATTACTTATCATCATCAATAAACAGAAACAGACATGTTGAGGTCGAAGTAGTTGATAAACTGTGGTTCTGCCTACCCCTAAAAGGAAAAGGTGATAGTTTAAGTTTGTTTTTGGTTTATTCTATGATGAAACAACGCTGTATGTTTTTAATGTGATTGGTTCATTATAATAGACTAAAAGTGTATTAAACCGTTGTTTTCTTTTAACAACACTAAATAAATGTTATTTAACGTAGGCTATAAAAAAAGTGGATAAAGTAGTTTTCAAAATGTTAAATGTTGTCAAAATGTATAAAGAGTCTGTACGGATCTTGTTCTGAGGTCAATACCCACAGTTTTTAGTGTCTGCACGTTTTACTTTTAGGAAGAAAATCATCAAATACCTTCCCCCGCTCTGGGTAAAGCGAGAGTTTGTGTCAGACTTTTACAGACTGAAACCGACCTGTGTTCCTTTAATTGCCCTTAGTGTTCTAGAGCTACGGTAACTTGCACGCGGCAGCAAATCTTCCTTCTTTGAGGAAAAGAGAGGAGGCTGTGGTGTCTTTCTAAAGACACCACAGCGTCCTCTCTTTTCGCCTGACGAAGATCTCTAGGGCAATGCCTGCTAGAGCTATGAGATTTTTCGAAAGAATTACCTCCCATAAGAATTTGCCTCGATGATATTTCTCTGCAGACTTTTAGCCGGGTCCGTTATGCAACTTTGGCGGAGGTGAATTTCGAAGGAGCAATCAATCAATCAATCATTTATTTTGTAAAACATAGGTGGGTTAACAGGTAGTACATAAAAGAAAAGTAAGTGCACTATGTTTTGCCAAAAGAATGGCGTACAAAATTAAGGCAAAAAGCCAAGCAAGTCAAATATATTACAAAAAAAAAAAATAACAATATAAAGAGAAATAAAATATGAGTATGTCAATTGTCATTCACCAAAATAAGTCAAATAGAATAACTACAAATATTAAAATTATATCATGGATTAAATTATTATAATTACAAATTATTATTATTACAAATTATTACGTCGGATCTCCATACCCCTGTTTATCAGCAATAAACTCTGCGATAGAATAGTAACATCTAGCCAAAAGAAACCTAAACAGGGACCTCTTAAAAGAACCTAGACACTCTTTATTTTTAATAGCTATTGGTATGTTATTATATATTTTGGAGGCCATACCAAGTACACTTTTAGCGAAAAATGCTGTTTTATGAGAACCGGCTCGAATAGTGTTCTGATGACGTCGAGAGTGTAGAGTTTCAAACAGATGGAAATTACTACGAACAAATACTCCCATCTCATAGATGTACATAGACGGTAAAGTTAACAAATTTAGTTGTTTAAATATTGGTTTACAACTGTCAGTCGAATGCAAATGAGTAAAGGATCGCAAACATTTTTTCTGGGCTTTAAAAGCAGTTTCCCTTTCACTCGAGTTACCCCAGAAAATTATGCCGTACCTAATGTTAGACGCCACGTAAGCATCATAAGCCAGTAGCAATGTTCGAAAAACAATTGGCAGATAATGACGGTATTTCAACCTCTTGTGTCGGGGAAGAAGTTACTAACGATGTCCGGTTCTTGTCATGAATTGATAGTCTTTTCTTTTTCCTATTTGATAGTGTCTTAGATGAATCTGAGCTTTCCAGTTTTTTATATACTTCGATTACTTTAGAATTCTTAGCTAATTCATTTTTTAAGTCGCTTATTTCGTCATGTAAATTGTCTATTTCATTCGTCACTATTTCGAGATCTTTCGTTAAACTCACAACCTTTGAACGCAGGTCTTCACAACAGGATTTGTTAGTGTAAATCGAGGTGTCTGGTAAACTTAGCATCGTTGAGTCAAATATTGTTGTATTATTTAGTTCGTGGAACGATATTGAACGTTTCATTCGTCGAAACGTTATATTCTCCTCATTATCCATATTTTAGTAATGTATGTCTGTCGTGAATTGTGATTAATTAACTGAGTGACAATGCACGTACAGAAAACTGTTTAAAGAAATCTTTGAAATCACAAAAAGTGTACGATGAAAGCCAGGATCGAACCCGAGTCACCGTTCACTTGAAGGCGTCGTCAATACCATTTAGCCAACTCGCTTGTAATTACATGTGTTGAAATAAGTATACTCAATCTACAATTGTTCCTTTAAATAAAATATTGTACGTTATGATGTTTTTTGAATTGTTTACCGCCACCGTCGGTTTTTTATTTTGTCTCCACAAAACACAATTAACAACATTGTTTTGATGATAATTAGTTACTCCTCTTTTGTTTAACGTTATTTTCACTACACCAAGTGTGTTTAAGTTTTTATTTTAAACTTATTGATGATTTTATACGAGCAGTGATATTGCAATTTTCAAAATACTTAGTGTTTTTATGCACTAAACTTGCACATAACACTTAGATAACACTAGTACTTGGTTATTATGTTATTGTATTTACACTTCACTACTTTTTTACGGTTTAGATGACCTTTAAATATTTTTTAGCGATTAAAATAAACTGAGCTGATATTACGCGTGACAGCTGTCACGGCAGCATAATCGGCTTCAGCCCATCTTCAGCTGGATAACGTGCACTGATAGTCCACTACTGCTAGCGATTATTAAAATACTACAGAGTAACCTACGATGTCATCTTGCTCCACAACTGTACATAAAAAGAATTTGTGAAAAAAATTTTGCAGTTTGATGTTGACTTACATCACGTCGAATTTGAAACAGAAACCTCTCGAAACACCCTAATACCCCCTCATTACTCCGTGTTTGTGACTCCACAAAACTATAAAATGACAGCGAACAAATGTCGCAACCAATTGGGGCTGTGACTGACACTGGCATCCGTCAGAATGTTGTCCCAGTGTTGATCACCACTCACTGACCACTCTTAAGGAGGTAACGTCCAGTTGTCGACTTAAGGCTGCAAGTAATGTAGGATACATCATATGTAATCAAACTATCTTCAGGAACGCAAACCACGTCGGGGCCTTGTGTGAAATATGTCTTCATGGGTTTTTCAAGAAATTCTTAATGATCTTCAATTTTTGGAATCTTTGAAATTAGGTACTTGTTCCAAACAGTAGGTTGTGGTCAAGTTCGAGGGAGAGACTACTTGAAGTACTGGTAACTTTCACGAACTGCTCAAGAAGCATCTTTCTGTGATTAAGTACCTACCTTTATTTGCTGGTTTTTTGGGGGTCCTTCCGAAACATCTACGTTCGATGAAGACCTGCGTCAGGCGAAAAGAGAGCCTTTTTAGACTTTCCTCAAAGAAGGTATTTGCTGCCGCAATTGTGTGGCGTGCAAGTTACCATAGCCCTGGAACGCTAAGGGCAACTAAAGGAACACAGGTGGGTTTCAGTCAGTAAAAGTCTGGTACTACCTCTCGCTTTACCCAGAGCGGGGGAAGGTATTTGATGATTTCCTACCTAAAAGCAAAAGGTGCACACACTAAAAACAGTGGGTATCGACCTCAGTATCAACTCCGTGACTCAGACTATTTATACATTTTGGCAACTGAAAACTACTTTATCCACTTTTTTTTTGATAGCCTACGTTAAATAACATTTATTTAGTGTTGTAAAAAAGATAATTCTACGGTATAATATACTTTTAGTATATCTAATGAACCAATAATTTTAAAATCATACAGCGTTGTTTTATCATAACATAAACCAGAAAGAAACATACATAAAACCCACTCCTGTTCCTTCTTTGCCATTGTTCCAGGGCCCCGGGAATCTCTTTCGTATCACCCATGGCCCCAATGGCTTCGACCTTGCTGGGCCCCTACGGTTGCTGACACCTCCTTGAGGCGCGCGTGGAACACTACGCGCCGTCAACGACTTGGGCTCGGTCCGGACGGTTACCGGACGGACGGACGGTGAGCTACCCATTGCTCGCCGTCCACAAGCCCTCGCCTACGGTGGCCGGAAATCTGGATCGGAACCCCTCGGTTCAGATCGGCTGGGTCGCGAGGGTTATTGTCTCGCGCGTGCGGCCGCCTCCTTTGCTAGCATTACTGCTTCGCAGAAGGAGGCGACCGCGCCCAAGGCCCACGGCGCTTTACGCTATTACAAATCTTGTTATGATAACATGACTGGACCTAACTGCGGTTTATTTTCGTAAATATTTTTGGCATTTACGAAGCAATTAATTAGAATTCAATAATTTTTGTAAATAGGTCTAGAAACATTTGCTGATTTCGTGATAACGCCATCTATTGCTGAAAAGCTTAACCTTACCTTTATCACACACTGAGGCTCTACCACGAGCTCGTAACGTGATCCATTTTACAACCTAAACCGGACTGTTAAAGGGATGGAGCTATATAGGGTGTATAGCTCCATCACTCTTTTTCGCTCGTACGTCTGACATTTTGACATTATCATGGTAAGGCCCCTGGCCACCTACCGAGCGATAGTTAAATAAATAGTTTGACAAATTTAATTCGTGTGTTTGCTATTCAAAGCCAGATGGCGTCACTGAGGCATAGGATGACAGTTTTTCTAAGACATTTTTTCTGATAGCCGCTCTATTGTATCTCTTTAGATCTCTTTGTAGACGTTTGAATGCATAACCGCTGGATTTCTGTCTTGTATAGTGAAGGTCAGTATAATCTGCCAAACTGCTTCGAAAGTGCTGATGTAGAAACCAGACTGTCGATAAAAATAATAGTAAGAACGCAAAAATATATAAAAATTTCTTGTTTACAGTAAAATAAAACAAAACTATTACAAAAAAGAAACTGAGTTTTGAACCACTATCCCCTTACTTGCCGATCTAATCCAGACACGACTGCACTACGGTGTTGGTTGACTTTTGTGTAAAATAGGTGTTCTTAAATAAACGTCATAATTGTCTGCTTAACCCTTTGTCGATGATAGCGTGATGATTTTCATCTCAGATATTAAATTTGTAGCTAAATGAAAAAAAGAAATATTATTTTCGTTTTTCCACTTAGATTTTATTACATGTTTGATTACTTTTTACAAAAATATGGAGTAAAAATCTCTAAGATGTGTTAAAAATATGCTAAAAGTCCTATTATTATTGTAATCGAAGTACCATCGCATGTTATATACAAAAAATACGACAAAATACTCACAAAAATTATTACTATAACTGGGGATCGAAGTCACGGCAAATCGTTCAATACCGACATTTTGGAATATTGCTCACCCCCCATAGCAAATAGCGTGATAATTTATAGCCTATGTCCTTTCTCAAGCTTTATTCTATCTTTGTACCAAATTTCATCAAAATTGGTTCAGCGGTATAAGCGTGAAAGCGTAACAGACAGACAGACAGACAGACAGACAGAGTTACTTTCGCATTTATAATATTAGTATGGATAATCATCTGCAAGAAAACTGTTTAAAGAAGTTTCATTCATAACCATTTCAACAGTCATTCAAATAATAATGAAAATTTTACCAAAAAAATTACACAAATCCAAGTGAAAATTAACATAAGTGGGTTCTCACTCAAACCGCAACTTCCACAATTGTAGCGACAAAGGAAAAAGTTGGCCCACTGAGGGTATTCCAGACGAGACAATTCATCCTAATTTAGAATTCAAGAGAATTACCACACTTATAGAGTTTATCACGAAGTTCTGTGTGTAAACGCTTTAAGTGCTGGGATTTTGCGATGAACGCGGAACAGTCAAACTTCATGTAGGTTAATAAGTAATGAAGTCAATTTTCATATTGTAATGTTTCGGAATTCGGAGTACTTTTGTACTTGATGCTTGGATGAGCTTTTTGTTGTTTTTGAGTCGGTTCGTCAATAAACCGAAAACGCTGGTCTTTTTATTTTGAAAAGCCGGGCAAGTGCGAGTCGGACTTGCTTCCGCACACTGAGGGTTCCGTACAAACTTATCTTTGAAAACAGTTCAATTCGAGAATTGAGTTACGAAGATTTTTTCGAATCACAAGAAAAGCTTTTTGGTTGTGGCGTAACTAAAAATTTACAGTTTTCAGATTTTTTCCTATACTTGTGCTATGAGACCTTGCTTCATGCCAAATTTCAGGATTCTAGGTCAACGGGACCCTAGGAATTTTGATTCCCTTGAGAGTGACGAAAAACACGTTTTTTTTTCCTTTTGAGGTACGGAACCCTAAAAACGATAGATACTATAATGATGATAATAGATTTTAGTGTCAACATTTACACTAAACTTGTTCCTGAAGTTCAACAAACTTACACCGATTCAGAAGCTAAATCGTATCTTAACGGTTAATACTAAGTACCTATACGCTCGGTTACTGGCCGCTTAACAAGGCTCCTCAGCGTAAGAGCAGAGGCTTCATCGTATCAGAGACCGGACCATCTATAGTGCTATAGATTAATAATGTACAGAAGGGATACATACATGTTCTTTCCTCGATGCATTTCATAAAGCTGCGGAAAAATCAGATATTATTGTAAGTTTTTTTTTTTTTCCACAACTATCGCACAACGCCGTATAGTCTCAAGCTAAGCAGAACTTGTGTTATGACTACTAGACAACTGATAAACATACTAATATATTTCTATATACATACATATTATAGATAAATTACACCCAGACACAGAACAAATAATTGTTCTCATCCACACAAACATTTGTCCTGGGTGGGAATCGAACCCACAACCTCCAGCATAGCAGTCAGGGTCACTAAACACTAGACCAACAGGCCAGTCAAAGTCAGTTCTAAATTTGCGCCTTGTTCCGCCAAATGGAAGAAAGAAAGAAAAAACGTTTATTTGTATCTCACACATACAGTAAAATTAAAATACAGTAGAATACATTGGAATTAAAACATAGTAGAATTAAGTATAAAAAATAACTATGATCTGTGCAAGGCCAAAAAGGCGCCTAACTTAGCATATGCTGCGATATTTAAAACGATAAATAACGCAGCGCAGCAAATAAAATGTTTTTCTTTCTTTCTATATAGCGTTCTGTACTCAAATACGACCATTCCTAAAGCCAAAATTTATTTTAAAGAAAATAATCACGATAATGACGTACAACTTACGAATTGTACGTCGTATGCTCAAACCCAGCCAGGCGCATTACTTTGTGTAAATTATTTAATCACCACTGCTCTCAAAATGGTGAAAGAAAACATTTTAAGAAAACCAGCACGTTCTAGGACCAAAAAATCGAAGGTACGTGACATCAACCAATCCGCACTGGGCCCGCGTGGTGGATTACGGCCCATTCTTCTTTTCTTCAGGAGAGCAGTGGTGGCCGAGTAACGACCCCGACTTACGAGTTGTAGGTCGCGGGTTCAAACCCAGCCAGGAGCATTACTTTGTGTAATTATTTCATCACCACTGCTCTCAAAACGGTGAAGGAAAACATCGTGAGGAAACCGGCATGTCCTAGAACCAAAAATTCGAAGACATGTGACATTCACCAACCCGCACTGGGCCCGCGTGGTGTATTATGGCCTATTCCCTCTCCTAGAGAGGAGGCCTGAGTGCCAACAGTGGGAACATTATAAGGCCGACTATGCTATGCTATGCTTCTTTTCTTCTAAAGAGGAGCCAGAGTCCCAGAAGCGGGAACATTCAAAAGGCTGATTATATTATTATGCTAATAAACAGTGTCGAATTGTCGATACAATATAAGGACTGTCACTGTTATAATATTATATATCATCCGTTCTAAAGCTGAAGGTTAGTAGACAAGTAGACTACTCGAGAGTTTCACCTTCTATTCATTTTATTCTTTGGTAATGTTAAGCCAGATCTCAGTTGTTAATGGAACTAGCTGTAACCACATGTATTGTTCCTTGAATACAAACAATAAAAGGAAATACATGTAGGTACCCAATTCTTACTATAAATAATAAGACAAGATAGTAATTCATTTGCTCTCATGTTGAGTATAATGAGTACAATACATACTTACGAATATATCACAAATTTTTAGGATGCAATAAATAATAAATTTGAAAAAAATTAATAAAAGCGGATCGTCATGTTTGCCTTGGGTAATGGTATACAAATATTAATAAAATAAAAAAATGACATTCAAGCACGTCACATTTAATCAAATATTATTAAAAAATGTAATGTTGTGAATGCGAACGATTGTAAATACCTTTTTCTTTTAGTTTGAATATCGTATTGTGAACTTACGATTTCTGATTTAGGTAACTACTATTAGGAATATCCACATCACTACTGCTCAGTGGTATGATCGTGAAATGGTGTAATCGGCATGTCCTAGAACAAAATTTCGAAGTCATTGACATCCACCAATCCGCACTGGGCCACGTGGTGGATTACGGCCCACTCCCTTCCCTGAAGAAGAGGAGTCCCAACAGGGGAAACATTCTAAGGCTGCTTATTATTATTTTATTAGTAATTCAAATGAAATGTTCCTCACATAAACTTGCAATACCAACTGTATTTTATTGATTGAGTAACAACAACATCATAAATAAATTCCAAACGATTCTTACAAGGAATGTTCTTATCGAAGTAATAAACAGATTCCTATAAAGTTACAGCAGAAACATGAACTTTGTTTGAATCGTGGTGTAAGCAATACAGACTTTAATAAATTAATTGCCGTTGTATTTGCTGTGCTCGGACGTCGACGCCATCTTATATCTCAAGACTTGATCTTAGCGAGTTGAAGATGTGGGGGCAATTGGTGCTCCAGAGCAAGGAAGAATTGCAGTCGGTCACCTCCTTCTGCGTAGCAGTAATGCTAGCGAAAGAGGCTACCAAACGCGCGAGGGAACGCCCCTCACGCCCAACCGCTGGGATTTCGACCCTGATTTCCAGCCACCGTAGGCGTGGGCTTGCGGACGGCGAGCAATAGGTTGCTCGCCATCCGGCCGTCCAGTTGCCGTCCGAAACAAGCCCGAGTCGTCGACGGCGCGTAGTGTTCTACGCGCACCTCAAGGAGATGTCAGCAAAACCGTAAAGGTCCAGCAGGGTCAAAGCCTATTGGAGCCATGGGTTATGTGAAAGTGAACCCCGAGGCCCTGAAACGAAGGCAAAGAAGGAACATAGGAGTAGGTTTTAGTCAGTAAAAGGCTGACACGCCCTCTCGTTCCGCTCAAGTGATCTTGTGTGTGTCTTCATATACTCCTCGACTTCCTTAACCTTCGTAAAGCAATGCAGACGCGAAATATACAGCAGCGTCGTAGGCACAGCAGGACGCAGCAGCATATTTGGTCCGCTCAGTGCGGTACCACACAGGTTACGAGAACAGGGCTTCTTCTTTTCTACTCGAGTGAAACCCTCTTCATCAATTTGGCCCGTTTTTTGGCAAGGAGCTACGGACCGCAGTCAGGGATTTTACTACAAAACTTAAGGTTAGTACCAGCCCCCCTAGCCAACCGGTACATAACCGTTTCGTTTCGATTCTCTTTTTGTTGATCGCTTCGAGTCGGCCACGCCTCCTATTCCTTGGTTCTGACCACGTAACTAAGCGTTGAGATGACGTCAGAACAAAGGAATCGGAGGCGTGGTACTTGAGGCGATCGACGAAAAGAGAATCGAAACGAAACGGTTGTAACTTGGCTAGGGGGGCTGGGCTACTTAGTTTTCTTCTATTATTAGATACTAGTTGCTTCGCCCGCGTAATAGTTGATAGTTATCCCAAGGGAACATACTCCCGAGATAAAATATCCTATGTGCTATTTCAGGACACTACTACCTGTTTACCAAGTTTCATACGAATCCGTTCAGCCGTTCGAGCGTGACACATTCACACCATCTCACAAATTTTAGCCTTTATAATATTAAATAAAATAAAATAAAAATAAAATAGCCTTTTTATTTCTACTACCACATCTAACAATATGTAAACACATTTTAAATTAGATAATTACACATCATATTATGAGAAATTAAAATCACAACATTGGAATTATCCGATCAGTAATTATATTTATCTATTTATTACACATTTTGCTTCTACTTATAAATAATTAAAATATAATTGTAATATAATTGAAATCATTTCTTAATTAATTTTATATTTTAGATATTAGAATGCCAATTAATTATTAATGCCAATTGATTATATTAGATACTAATCCTATATGTCGTACAAAACAAATTATAAGTAAAATAATCCCTACATAATAATAATGTACAATAATAAAAATAACAATTCATAATAATAACAATTCACAATAATAATCCATAATAATCATAACATTAAATTAAATAATAATACTTTTAGGTAGTAGTCGCCTCTTTGGCTTTGACCTTTATAATATTAGAGTGATTCTAATCCGAAGTTTTCCATTAGTTATATTTTGGCTGCTATGTAGAAAAAAAAATTACTTTGGACTACCAGATCATTGAATGAAACTCAATAACCGAAAGAATTAGTTGAACCGCGCACATGCCCTCAATCTTGTCTCCTTCAAACTTGTTCCTACTAAACAAGATTAAGTAGTTTGTGAATTAGTACCGGAGTCGGATCCTACCAAACAACCCATAGATTTTCTTCCTCATTTAACTTTCTCCGTTTCGTCACGATGTCCAAGATAAGTGGGTGGAAGGATTACGCCAACTTTCGTACAGCATGGGTATGATTTATATACATTTTCTGTTTTTCGTGAGTTAGGGATTTTTTACATTGTAAGTCTAGATAAAAACGGAAAAACTACAGTTTTTTTCCGGTTTTTCATTATTTTATAATTAGCTTTTGCTAGCGGTTTCACCTATGTGAAAGTAGAAAATAGAACTCGCCAAATGTGTAATGATCCTTGTAAAAATATTATATTTGTTTTCTTTCTGTGCTTTTTACGATATTTTTTTTAAAGTCTGAACTTTCGAGCAAAATTGTACGGTACTTCTCCATGATTCGAGAAGTAATGACCAAAATCACGTAGGACATTTGTCGCGTGTAGCATCGCGTCGCATTACGTCGCGTCGTGTTGCGTCGCGTCGCGTCGTATTCGTCGCTCATGCAAGACACCGCGTAATATAATACACTCGGTATAAAAAAGTATTCTATGTGCCGTTCCAGGATATGGTCTACCCGTGTACTAAGTTCCATTCAAATTCGTTTAGCCATTTGATCGTGAAGGAATTATAAAGACACATACATTTGCCTTTATAATGTTAGATGATGTCCTTCTTCACAGTATTTTTTTTTATCGACCTTATATTATCCAATATTTTTTACAAAATAACTTTACCATTTATAACAAAAAAAAAACTGGCCCACGGAAAAATATTTCAAAAGTTCCTGAATAAAAACTGAGCAGTCAATTCACTGTCTATTTACTATTTAATATTCACCCACACGAGGGAAACATAAAACGTGGAAATATTAACTTGTTCTGGTCTACTAACACACAAATAACGGTTTGTAAAGTCCATTTATTATTTACAAAACATTTTTGTCGGTAATATTTTATAATATTTTCAACTTTCAAATAGTTTCTAAACTATCGTAGTTCAAATAAGGAAGTTTGCAACAAAAGGGCAAATACAAAAAGTTTTACACACATCTCTGTTATATTCTTATAGTAAGAAGGACAGTTCTCTTTTTAACTGACTTCAAAAAGGAGGAGGTTCCATGTTGGGCTGAATGTATTTTTTTTATGTAAGTTTTCCGACTTCTCGGTCAATTGTGGACCGATTTTGAAATTTTTTTTTTTTTTGATTGAAAGGTTATGCTTCCGAGTTGGTTTCATAGAAATATTGTTATGATCTGATCATGAACTTCGAAGATATGGAACAGAACTCCTCATAGGATCACAGCAGAACCGTCGTAACAAGTAAAATTGCTTTGTTTATACGTGTAGTCGATGACTGACTGAAAGAAGAGGGGGAATATATCGAACTAATCTGATGATGAAGCTTGAAGTTAGGCACCGGAACTCTGTAATAAATTAATGTAATCTAACCGTGTTTGGGATTAATAGAATTGTCATGAGATGCACTCTGGCTATAAGGTATTCAAGTTTGTCTGAGGGGTACTTTTTAGTGGTGGTACCTACCATAATTAAAAAGTGTTAAATAAAAAACTTTTTACACTAAAAAATACAACCGACTTCAAAGTAAAAAAAAAACACTGAAAAGTGCAAAATAACTTTAATTTCGGAAGTCGGTGTTAAATAACGAAGAGACAAAATTATTATAGAAACCCCGACTTCGGAAATTAAAGTTATTTTGCACTTTTCAGTGTTTTTTTTTACTTTGAAGTCGGTTGTATTTTTTTTTTGTAAAACGTTTTTTATATTACGACAATTTTATAATTTGCATGACAAAGATCTATTCTTCGACATTGTTAATTCTTTTATATGTACTTCAAAGTGTATTATATAAAACACTAAATTCATAAGCCTGATTTTGTGCGGCGGGATATTATAAAATACCTGTAATCACATGTGTTCACAAAATAAATAAATGAATTTTATTTGCGACAGAATAACATCGAAAATAGCGTGTGAAACCTACCCATAATGGTTTTCCTTTTTGAGTGTAAAATCAAATTCCCTCGCCGAAATCCTTTGGGTTCAGCAGCCAGAATACAGCCAGTATCGAATGCACAAAGTAAGTTATTTACGTAGAAACTGAATGTTTTAACGGCTCGAGGCGTCCCCAACTTTGCAACGATGGTGTTGCTATCCGAAACTTATGTCTCGTTTTCTGAATACGGGCGAGCACAGTGCAGATTGCGAATGTTTTTTGTTTCTTTTAGATATCATGACGACGTGTATTATATACTTCTTGTTTTTTTAGATACAATTTTTGTTAATATTGGAACATGTAGGAGTAAATTTTTAATAGAAATATATTTTTTAGTGCGTTTCAAATGGTGTTTTAAGAATTCTGTATTCTGTAGAAAAACGTAGTATGTAGCTTACCTAAAGTGACCATTTTTATTTATTGATTGGTTCTTGTTTGACTACTTATACTTACCTGATGGTAAACGATTATGTGGTCAACGTTAGAGCACACTTGCCTAGAAGTATTTTATTAGATTTATCCATATAGTTAATCTAAGGATTTTCTCTGCTTTTCAGAACTAAAACAACTTGAACATATTTTGAGTATGAATAATAAGCCGATTGCTACCTTAGCGAACTACAATATCCCGGAAGACACGGTGGAGCACACGGTAGAGGTGTGCCCCACTTGGGCGGAGCACCACCGTGCCCTTGAGGATGCGATCGGTGGCGGCGACCTCTCGCACAGTCCGGTATCGGTAACCATCCGGACTGAGCCCGTGTCATCAACGGCGCGTAGTGTTCCACGCGCACCTCAAAGAGATGTCAACAAAACCGTAGGGGCGCAGCAGGGCCGAAGCCTACTGGGGCCATGAGTTGACTTCCGAAAGGAAAACCCGTGATCTTGGAACACAAAGGGCAAGGAATAAACATAGGTGTGGTTTTAGTCTGTTAAAGATTGGCATGTTCTTCTGTTCCGCCCTTGAGCGAGAGAAGTCATTAGAATATATTTTTCAACTTCAAAAAAAAAAACAATATACACGAACACCAATATTGCGCCATTTTGTTTAATGTTTTCCTGTGTTAGAAAAGGCGTTATCAGTTCCATTTTAAGTCCAAAAACTAAATTAAATGACCGTTCTAATGTGAATAACATCCTTTGTTAATAACGATTGCCAATGTTGGGCCTTAATGTTCAGTACGAGTATTTGCGTGACCATCCGGTACGGCTTGTAGGAAATTGGACAGTCTTTGTTTACGTAGGACCGCGGTCTTTGTTTAACTAAATTTAGATTAGAATTAGGTGATAATGTTGTCCGATAACTTGGTATATGGATTAAATTAAATTTAGTTGGGGATACTTCACCACTGATCTTAAAACGTCGAAGGAAAATATCGTGAGGAAAACGGCATGTCCTAGTTCCAAAAATTCAAAGACGTGTGACATCTAACAATCAGCACCGGGGCCGCGTGGTGTCACTATTGTGTGGACCGCCCGGAGGACAGGGTGGAGCATATGGTGGAGGTGTGCCCCGCTTGGGCGGAGTACCGCCGTGTCCTCGTGGAGGCAATCGGCGGCAGCGACCTTTCGCGCCGGGCCCTGGACACAGGTGTGGTTTTAGTCAGTAAAGGTCTGACACGCCCTACCGCTCCAACCAGAGCGTGATAAGTCATTGGTCATAATATATAATAGAGCGTTATAAGTCAAGTCATCATTGGCTTATTAAAATGACAAGAAATGAATGAATGAATTTGCTAATGCTTGAGATGCCCTAAACTGTAAAGGTCCACAAAACTGTCTGATACTCTGGAAATAGAGAAAAAGTTTTTTATATTTCATAAGATAAAAACTAAAGTACCTGGCAGTTTGACAAACAAATTAATATCTTTTTGAACCCAAAACCTATTAAGTGATTGAAAAAAAAACAGGGGCAACTATCCGGTTTTTACCCTATCTATATTTTTCATGCGGGTGAAACAGCAGACAGAATAGAACAGCTGGTAGCTTTACACGTACCTATGCGTTTTCCAATAAGCCCCTGTCCTAGTTACCACGCGGAAACGCAAAACAGCTTAATTTCTTCCTTTATTTCTTTCAACAGAATAGGGCCGAACAAATAAAAGAAAAACGAGTATTTAATGACCCAAATAAAAGTCAGCAGGAAAAGTTTTAGTTAATTATACGTCCGTACCAATTATTCTCTTTTGCGACAGCTGATCACTTTTCAAATTAGAGTCGGCGTTGAGTTACGAGGCCACTTAAGGAAAATTGTTTTAAGATCCATTTAATTGTTACAAACTCTCATGGACCAGATTTCGTGTAAAATTGCTCTCAACACTTCACGAGGGATTTTCTTGTAGCCTTTATACACAAAAAAATAACCCGGCTGCAAGAAAAAAAACAAGTTCAGTCCAGTGGTGTAGAAAGCAATTTAATTCTACAGTATTTAACACACATCGGTTGAATAGTTTTAAAGTCTAGAACGGCCACGTCGGGGTCACTAGTTTGGTGGTATGTGGAACAGAGAGTAAAGTCCCACATACCTCCGTTGAAAAGGGAGGATCCTCCGGCCAGACGGGTGTTATGTCTGGTGAGCAACTGCCCGGCAGATGATTTCGGGCTGTTCTATATGTTCGCGAAGAACTTTAATTGCGCGATGCAGGATTAGTTCTTATGTGACGCCATAGATATCGCTACAGATGTAAGTAATTGTTGTGTATTATATACTAAAATTGTAAGATAATCCTTTTCCGTGGATAAATTATTGAAGATACTGTGAACAGCATGATGTTTTACTCTAAAGTTAAGTTTTTATATGACACGAACTGAGTCATTTGTGTTTTCTTTAAACTGATTTATTTTCAAATTTAGAAAGCTAGCTTCCTCGCGTCTTAGAATATTTTTATGCATTTACGTGAGCATGATAAGCACAGGTATACGCAGCGTAACGCAACTAAAAAGTCACAAAAACTCATCTTCAGAAAATAAATGGCCTATTATGCCGAGCTGCCCCCGTTTTTATTACCATATCTATTCTCCCCTACTTCAGAAAATCTCAATCTCAAAGTAACGTAACGTAACGTACTCAAGTCAAAAGTTATTTGAATAAAAACTTCAACAAAATCGCAGATGGCAGACATTTTTAATTTACGCTGAAAAAAAAAACTAATCGACTTCATAAAACTGCATTCGAACTTTGAAATTGTTTGAAATGATCTTTACACAAACTGGGAAAATTGATAGCGGCACTAACTCGCAGTTTTGTTCGCGAAAATCTCATATTTTATAGGTAACACTGATTCAGCTGGTAGTGAATCAGTCGAAATGAATATTCATCGGAATAAATTCCAGGTAGTTATATGTCAGACAGTAAATTACATAGAATTTATTTTTGTGAGAAAACTTTAGCATTAACAGCTTCCTTTACTGGTGTTTTACATGTCGTGCTGAAAGACTGGGCTTTCAATATCAATGTGCTGTTGTTATTTTCAATTTTAACAGAGAATTTTCTGCTGAAAAAATTTATAACACTATTATTACGAATCTAGCATAACATGCATTTACGGCCAGGTTTAGTTTACTGAACCATTTACAATTTAATACCTACATCAAAAATTGAAAAAATTGACATCTTTTGGGAAAATCATATAATGATATCCCCCGCTCTTGCGCGGAGCGAGAAATAGTGTCAGACTTTTACTGACATTGACATCTTATTGTTTGCGTCGCGTCGTCTAAAATTCAGCGCCTCCAATAGCTCTAACCACCGTTGGATGGTGCAATAAATACGTATACGTGGCTATGTCCACACGGGCCGATATTTTGTCATGCGAAGCGCGCTTTTGTTGGTACAATGTATGTACAATACATGCAGATACGTTAGTATGCCACTTCTAGTTTAGAGTACCTATCTAATAAAAATGCTTATTACTATATTTCAATTTTTGTGTGTGGAGTGGGGCATGGAGTTTCTTGCACATTCTTCTCCATAGAGATCTACGCTTTGGAATGTGGCATTGGCATCATTTTTCTGACTAAGTTTTTGACAATTCAAAAGTGCCTGTAAATGGTTTATTTGAAATAAATGTTTTGAATCTTGAATCTTGTGGTACTACTGAGATATAGCTCTAAGGAGGTATTTACTAATAAGATTTGTTGTACACTTAATACTTTGCTTACTTAATATCGCAATTAAGTTTAATTATCTCAGAAAATTAATAATGTATTGAAAATGCTTCTGTATATGTTTGACATGTAACAATTACGTTTTATTTTCTATGGCGGTTGATTAGATAATGATAGCAGCCTTGTATCAATTATTAAGTTAGTCATTCTAGGTTCGTGCCCTAACTATACAGGGTGATTTTTAATCTAAATATTTTGGACAATCAAAGTGTGACACTAATGAACAATTTTCAGATAACCTCCTCCTTTTTGAAGTCGTTTAACCCGAAATGTCAGCCGAATACCGTAGCTTCATATGTAGTAGGTTCAAAATACCTTTTTTATGGTCTGAGAAAATATATGCTCAAGTGATTCAATGTTTAAGTCGCCGTCCAGTCGTCGGGTAAGGTCTGAACTCGAGTCGTCAATGGCGCGTAGCGTCCCACGCGCGGTTCATATATATATTTTTAAAAAGAAACCGAAAAAGACACCTGAAATTTTTAAAAGAGATACCGTGGACATGGAATTCAAAGGGCAAATTAAGGATACAGGTGGGTTTTAGTCAGTAATATTTTGACACGCTCTGTTGCTCCACCCTAGAGCGGCAGAAGTCCTTTGACGATTACCAGCATCAAAAAAAATAAGAGTTAAATTTTTCTATTGAAAGATAATCGTTGAAATTTAAAGGTCACCCTGTATAGCAAAGTTTAGGTAAAGCTTTTAAAATGTGGCAGCACTAGTCGTTCTCATATCACCATTTATAATTTACGTGTTGGCTTCGTCACGCTGAATTTTAATAATGTTTCGTGTAGGTTGTTTCATGTTTCAGTCCTGAAAAGTTTGTTAGTTAACACTGTTATCAACTTGTGATATTTTTTGTAGTACAATTCTATTTTATTCATAGCTGTAGAAATGAAAATTTTTACAGCGTCACAAGTTTAGTCCTCTTTTTTTCGTCGTCGCTCACAATGGGCTTCATCAGAAGGCTCAAACTCACCCAAAGGACAATGGAAAGGGCTATGCTCGGAATTTCCTTGCGTGATCGAATCAGAAATGAAGATATCCGCAGGAGAACCAAGGTTGTCGACATAGCACGAAGAATCGCCAAACTTAAGTGGCAATGGGCAGGGCACATTGCTCGCAGAACAGATGGCCGTTGGGGCCGAAAGGTTCTGGAATGGCGACCGCGTACCGGAAGACGCTGTGTTGGAAGGCCCCCTACAAGGTGGACCGATTACCTGGTGAAGGTTACGGGAATCCGATGGATGCGAGACGCACAGGACCGTTCATTGTGGCGACATTTGGGGGAGACCTATGTCCAGCAGTGGACGTCTATCGGCTGAAATGATGATATGATATGACTCTACCTGTGTGCCAAGTATCATACAAATTCGTTCTGCAGTTTGAGCGTGAAGGAGGTACCTCGTCCTCCTCCTCCTTGCGTCGCCGCGTCGTGTTCCTCAATGCTGAGAGTCGTAAGGAGTTACAAACACATACATACCAATTTTAAGTTTTTACTATAATAATTGTGATAAATGTTATTTATTTGAAAGTTCCAAGAATATCACAGCACTTCTTCAAATAGTAAATTCATCATCATCATCATCATTTCAGCCGAAAGACGTCCACTGTTGGATATAGGCTCCCTCAAGCGTCGCCACAACGACCGGTCCTGTGCGTTTCGCATCCATCGGTTTCCCGTGACCCTCACCAGGTCATCGGTCCACCTTGTGACTAATAAAAGTGATTGTGACTTGTGAATAGTAAATTATTGTTCAATGAATAATCTATTGTGCCGTAGCGGGTAGGTTATCTCTTATTATATAAGAGTTCATTGAACGATGCCTGAAGCTATTACTATTATTAGCTAAACTATTGGGCATATAAACTGTTGCCTAAAGATTTTTAATTGTGGTGTAGGTTTATATAGATTATTTATTTCTAAAATAACATAATCAGCCTTAAAATATTCCCGCTGTTGTGACTCAGGCTTCCTCTCTAGGAGAGGGAATAGGCTGTCATCCACTACGCGAAACCAGTGCGTGTTGGTGGATGTCACATGTTTTATTTTTGTTCTAGGATATGCCACTTTCCCCGAGATGTTTTTCTTCACCGTCTTGAGAGCAGTGGTGAAGAAATAAATTACAAAAAGTATAGCGCCTGTCTGTGGTTAAACCAACGACCTACCATTCGTCACCACTGCTCATTAATTCCTAAACTCACTTTTTTCCTCGGCTTATTTACAAGAATCTTCCATAATTTTGGGATCAATAAGACAAAAAAGAATACTCTATTGTGTGATAGTGTAGCTTTAATATGCTATCAAATCAAATTAAAAAAAACTTTATCTGTGTACACAGTTACATTTTTGGTGTAACAAAATATCTTTGTGTTCTGCGGTAAGTAAAATATAGGTATATTTAACAGTAATATCTACTAAACAGCTTCTAGTTGAAGTCTAGCTTTGAATATCAGTGTTTATTAAAATAACTAACGCTTCCTTTTCCTACAAAAATGTACACTAAAACGTCGAAAACATTAGAAAGTTTGTAACGATTTTACCACCCAAAACGAAGACTCCACACAGTTCAATACCCCACAAATCCAAAACGATCTCTATACAACTTTCAGGCAGCCAAAACTGGAGCTCCAACATACAAACTCTACTAAAATCAGGGTCGGTATATTCTTGACGCGTTCGCAGCAAGTTTAAAGCCGACATGATGGCCAACATTAGCCGCAAGGAGACATTATCGTGTTGTAAACCGGAGATTTAACGGCGTCAGGTAACATACTGGTACTATTGTAGCGTCCATGTATGTAACCACTGGGGATTCCACCACAGAGGTTAGTTGTAGCAAATTGTACGATGTAGGTTTTAATCATCAACGTGTGAACAATTTTGTAGATTTCTTCGTTTATGGCATAAAAGAAAAAAATATTCGATTTTCAAAGAGATCGAAGTACTATTTTTTTTTTGAGAGTGGATTTGCGTGGATTCTTTAAATATTTTTTTTTGTGGTGATCCATTTTGTTTTTTTTGAGAGTGGATTTGCGTGAATTCTTAAAATAATTTTTTTGTGGTGATGAAGGGCGTGTCAGATTTTTACTAATCGATTAAATTGTGGACTGGTATTTTAGGAGTTATTTTTATTGAGATCAAAGTTTGCAGTAACTTAATTTTAGCTATATTTTGTCGAATTTTCGTGGGAACTACATGTTGAAAATGGAATTACCTTACATACAAATGTGATACCAAAACAAAATTTAAAAAAATACAAAAATAGTGACACTTCCTTTGTCTGCCTTTCTTTCATGAAATTGTATAAACAAAAGCGGAATTACATTTTGCAGATACAATTTTGTTTTCGATATCGAACAACAGCCACTAACCAAATTCTATTTTCAAAATACCTTTTAATATATTTTTTTAATTTCGATTGTTGTATTTATTTGCATTTTCTTTTTTTTATTACAGTTTTTCTGGAAGTTTTGTATTTATGTGATGAGCTTCAAAATCAAGTACAATGTGAAAGCAATTATGGAAATCATCATGTGGTGAGGAAAGCTCGACTACTGATCGGAAATGGCCAACACGCTGAGAGCACGCTTGGTGATCATTGATTATTCCTTCTCTGCATGACAAAAGAGCTTGGCTCTGCATTTGCAGTAGACAGTTCCAGGCCGGAAATATTATTAGGACGTTGTCAATGTATTGAAGGTGAAATACGAGCGTATTTATGGCGCTGGTGAATTTTAGCAAATCTGTCCTTCTGATGAAATTTGTTTGATTGCACTAATCTCTGAATTTGCCTATCAGATTTGAATTAAAACCTTTTTGATTTGAGTAACAAAATCCTTAAGGTAGGATTAGCTGTAGTCAGGCTGCTATTCTTAGAAAATGAACGAAAATAAAAATTAACCTAAAAAGCGGGTGAAGACACGGTCAAAACCTGTCATTGAACTGCAAAAGAAAAAATCGACTAGGTAAAAAAAGAGAATAATTTCGCCGAAAAGTTTTGTATAAATTCTCAAAATCTTTTTCGCAAAGAGTGTAAAAAAGATTCAGTAAAAATACCTCAATCAAATAAATCGCATCGTCCATTTCGAAGCCCTCTCTACGATTTCCTGTTATGAAAAACGTAATAAATTCTGGTCCACTTTATGCTTTGTTGTTGCTAAAGATGATTCTTCAAATAGATGGAAGGTTATACAAGGAAAACCTAAGAGATTAATTTTCAACTTTGTTGTTGAAATTATTTCTTTTAAACCCTAAGGAAATACCTATTTTCTTTAAGGATATTCAAAAATTTTCATTCGTAATATACATAACTCGGTTTATGCGAATGGGAGATGAGATAGTAAATGCCATATATGTATAGTAAACAGATTAATAATCTGGCAAAGTTGACCGTTTCCAACTTTGCCGACGGACTGATCTAACTGTTTTTTTTTTATTCAAAATATTTTCTTTCACATAGACCTACATGGTCACTTATAAAACGTTAGACATCAGTGTACGGTTACAATTGGTTGTTTCTTATGGAGAAGAAGAACCGGTAAGAAACTCGACAGATACACTTTTAAAACAAAAGTTTGCTTATTACAGTTGCTTATAATATTAATAGGTATGAGGACAGTGTAGATCAGACAGCGTAGTACTATAGAATTCAATCAATCATTTATAATTTGTTTAACATAGGTAGTGAATACAGATCTTAAATAAGGTTCATAGGTCGCTATGTTATGCCTAGGGGTGTACAAATATGGTCGCATGCATAGATAAAAAAAAACATTAATCATGCTAGAGGTATACTCGAGTTATTTGCAGGTATTTCAAAATTAATGTACCTAATGATGATAAAATAATATAATCAAAAATTATAAATGTCACAATATGGAGTAATGTCAATGCGTAAATAAATAATTAATCATAAATTACCATTAGTCAATATAAGAATTTAAAAAGTGTTAAGTGAAACTAAAAAAGCTATAGTCTGCTTAGTCTATAGTGTTCTCACATGCACATTATAAAAAAGAAGCTATATAAAAATAAATCTATTATTGAATGACATAATCATGTCTTATATTTATCAATTTAAGAATATATCAATATATTTTTTTTATTTACAGGTATGTCAAAACTATTGTGATGTAATCACATCACAATAGTGAATCTGAAAAGAAATTACTTTTTTGTTTTCTTTTGACTCAGCACAGTTCATCGAGTGTCAAGTATACGAAGTACTTCGTTTTCATACAAAGTACAGAACTGTACTTTTTATCAAAACGCAGTGAAATAACTTTATTTTTTTAATTACAATGCGGATTTAACACATTCTAATTGTTTTTGCAGTTTTAGACAGAAAGTGTATTGAGTTAGCCTTCTCAGCAAGCTTAGCTGAGGCAGCCAATACTACAATAACATTTTCATTTCCATTTTACCGAGATTACACCTGTTTTAATCACTTCTTATTATCATATTGTCCAGTGGTACAGACACTTGAGATATAAAACTACACCAATGTTACATTATGCTATCCAAAAGGAGTCAATTTGCGAATAATTGAAGCCTGCCACAATCCCCCAAGGGGTAATCCGATACTAAAAGTTGGTTCCGAATCATCTCTATGGGAACCTCTTTGTGTATTGACCTGGATTTAGGCAATAACAAATTAGTTGATCTTAAAAATAAAACGAAAAAACAAAGACTTTTTACAAGTTCGGCCCATCAACGTCCTATAACGTCAAATTGGTATAATTTGTTGTATATCTACATAACATCCAATTACGTCCAATAAAAATATGTCATTATTTGCACCACGTCTCATAACGCTAAGCAGCCATAGTAAATTCTATTAGTTAAACTTTTTCACCGCAACACTTGCAAATATCAAATATCTAGAGTTGCTAGTAGAGTGGAATGTTTATTAATGCATACCCATTTTGTATGAATAAATATTATGTCGTAATGTACGCACCTCACGAGAGCGGCGGGCGCTGCCGCGCTGGGCCACACGTGTTAAACATGGCTATATGAATTTGAATAGTTAGTGAAGAACAAGATACAAAGAATCGTAGGGTAAATACGAGAGAGCTGTAGGTATATTTGTCCTTAGGTAGTTTGGTATCTGAGTCATAAAATTTCTTTTTTGATTTAAAGGCATTATTGCGGCAGGTAGGTCTTGATAATGCAAGAAATCTCGACACGCTTTGTTCATGCTACTCACCAATTTTCATTTTCATATCTTGGGAGAAGATAGGTGTAAAAAAAATTTAATCCAAATCCAAAAATATAAATAAAATAATAAAAAAAAATCCATTTATTTTTTTTAGACTAAAATAATGTCCGTATATAAACATTATACGGACATTATTTAAAAAGGGTCTTAAAAAACTATGTTAGTATTGCAGCATTCATGATTTACATTCACATTATGTATCTACACTAATATTATAAAGAGGTAAAGTTTGTTTTTTTGTTTATTTTTTTTTTGTTTGTAGGATGTAATCTCTGAAAGTACTGGTCCGATAGCTAAAATTTTTTCACCGATAGAAAGCTGTTTTATTCCTGAGTGACATAAGGCTATATTTTATGTACGCGGTTGAAGCCGCGGGCAAAAGCTAGTATTCAATAAAATGAAAAAGTGTCATCTTACATGCAGCTGAATAAGCCTCCCCAGCACTGCAGACTCCGGCCTTTCCGATATCATCTTTATGATTCCGAAACTATGAGGAATAGTCAAAAATACTCAAAGGTGTCCCAGGCACGATTTTCTTGAAAACAAAACCTGCATTATTGGAAGATTTTTGAAAAATCTATATTTCTGGCCAGGATTCGAGCGCGTTGATTATTTACCAATGACTTACGGCAAATTATTATAAACTTTCCAGTCAGATTCAACCTTAATAAATTTAGATAATTTGTGAAACGAAAACTTTGCCAGAAGGATATATTGTAAAAGAGTATTGCGAGGACAAAAGTCTAGGGCTTTTTTGTTCTTGCAATACTCTTTCAAAATTAAGTTAAAATTCTAAAATTAAGCTGCTCCGACGATAAATACACTACGTCATTTTTTTCTGACAGTTTTTTAAATATATTTTTTTTGTTTTTTTTTTTTACTTTCGATATTGATGAATATTATTATTTTACATTTTACATTTGATAAATTAACTTTGACATAAACATTTACTTTAGTCGTAAAGTATTAAATTATCTATTTTATTATTGTGAATGTTTAATAAGACGTTTGTCTGGCAGTTTGAGCAGTTTATGCGGCCCAAGTGTCTTTTATTTAGTACTAGCTGTTACCCGCGACTTTGTCTGCGTCAAGTTAGTAAAAATGCACAAACGTAATTAATAATTCTGTGCTTGTGATTCGTGTTAAAAACATCTAATTCAAATAACGGAAATTAATTTCAGTAAATATATTATGTAAAATGTATTTCTTATGTCCAGATATATAATTTATTTTATTTATTTGGCTCACCAGTAATAGAATACTCGTTCATGATATACATCAAATAAATTACTTATCATCATCAATAAACAGAAACAGACATGTTGAAGTCGAAGTAGTTGATAAACTGTGGTTCTGCCTACCCCTAAAAGGAAAAGGTGATAGTTTAAGTTTGTTTTTGGTTTATTCTATGATGAAACAACGCTGTATGTTTTTAATGTGATTGGTTTATTATAATAGACTAAAAGTGTATTAAACCGTTGTTTTCTTTTAACAACACTAAATAAATGTTATTTAACGTAGGCTATAAAAAAAGTGGATAAAGTAGTTTTCAAAATGTTAAATGTTGTCAAAATGTATAAAGAGTCTGTACGGATCTTGTTCTGAGGTCAATACCCACAGTTTTTAGTGTCTGCACGTTTTACTTTTAGAAAGAAAATCATCAAATACCTTCCCCCGCTCTGGGTAAAGCGAGAGTTTGTGTCAGACTTTTACAGACTGAAACCGACCTGTGTTCCTTTAATTGCCATTAGTGTTCTAGAGCTACGGTAACTTGCACGCGGCAGCAAATCTTCCTCTCTTTTCGCCTGACGAAGATCTCTAGGGCAATGCCTGCTAGAGCTATGAAATTTTTCGAAAGAATTACCTCCCATAAGAATTTGCCTCGATGATATTTCTCTGCAGACTTTTAGCCGGGCCCGTTATGCAACTTTGGCGGAGGTGAATTTCGAAGCAGCATAATCGGCTTCAGCCCATCTTCAGCTGGATAACGTGCACTGATAGTCCACTACTGCTAGCGATTATTAAAATACTACAGAGTAACCTACGATGTCATCTTGCTCCACAACTGTACTTATAAAGAATTTGTGAAAAAATTTTTGCAGTTTGATGTTGACTTACATCACGTCGAATTTGAAACAGAAACCTCTCGAAACACCCTAATACCCCCTCATTACTCCGTGTTTGTGACTCCACAAAACTATAAAATGACAGCGAACAAATGTCGCAACTAATTGGGGCTGTGACTGACTCTGGCATCCGTCAGAATGTTGTCCCAGTGTTGATCACCACTCACTGACCACTCTTAAGGAGGTAACGTCCAGTTGTCGACTTAAGGCTGCAAGTAATGTAGGATACATCATACGTAATCAAACTATCTTCAGGAACGCAAACCACGTCGGGGCCTTGTGTGAAATATGTCTTCATGGGTTTTTCATGAAGTTCTTAATGATCTTAAATTTTTGGAATCTTTGAAATTAGGTACTTGTTCCAAATAGTAGGTTGTGGTCAAGTTCGAGGGAGAGACTACTTGAAGTACTGATAACTTTCACGAACTGCTCAAGAAGCATCTTTCTGTGATTAAGTACCTACCTATATTTGCTGGTTTTTTGGGGGTCTTTCCGAAACATCTACGTTCGATGATGACCTGCGTCAGGCGAAAAGAGAGCCTTTTTAGACTTTCTTCAAAGAGGTATTTGCTGCCGCAATTGTGTGGCGTGCAAGTTACCATAGCCCTGGAACGGTAAGGGCAACTAAAGGAACACAGGTGGGTTTCAGTCAGTAAAAGTCTGGTACTACCTCTCGCTTTACCCAGAGCGGGGGAAGGTATTTGATGATTTCCTACCTAAAAGCAAAAGGTGCACACACTAAAAACTGTGGGTATCGACCTCAGTATCAACTCCGTGACTCAGACTATTTATACATTTTGGCAACTGAAAACTACTTTATCCACTTTTTTTTTGATAGCCTACGTTAAATAACATTTATTTAGTGTTGTAAAAAAGATAATTCTACGGTATAATATACTTTTAGTATATCTAATGAACCAATAATTTTAAAATCATACAGCGTTGTTTTATCATAACATAAACCAGAAAGAAACATACATAAAACCCACTCCTGTTCCTTCTTTGCCATTGTTCCAGGGCCCCGGGAATCTCTTTCGTATCACCCATGGCCCCAATGGCTTCGACCTTGCTGGGCCCCTACGGTTGCTGACACCTCCTTGAGGCGCGCGTGGAACACTACGCGCCGTCAACGACTTGGGCTCGGTCCGGACGGTTACCGGACGGACGGACGGTGAGCTACCCATTGCTCGCCGTCCACAAGCCCTCGCCTACGGTGGCCGGAAATCTGGATCGGAACCCCTCGGTTCAGATCGGCTGGGTCGCTAGGGTTATTGTCTCGCGCGTGCGGCCGCCTCCTTTGCTAGCATTACTGCTTCGCAGAAGGAGGCGACCGCGCCCAAGGCCCACGGCGCTTTACGCTATTACAAATCTTGTTATGATAAAATGACTGGACCTAACTGCGGTTTATTTTCGTAAATATTTTTGGCATTTACGAAGCAAATTATTAGAATTCAATAATTTTTGTAAATAGGTCTAGAAACATTTGCTGATTTCGTGATAACGCCATCTATTGCTGAAAAGCTTAACCTTACCTTTATCACACACTGAGGCTCTACCACGAGCTCGTAACGTGATCCATTTTACGACCTAAACCGGACTGTTAAAGGGATGGAGCTATATATGGTGTATAGCTCCATCACTCTTTTTCGCTCGTACGTCTGACATTTTGACATTATCATGGTAAGGCCCCTGGCCACCTACCGAGCGATAGTTAAATAAATAGTTTGACAAATTTAATTCGTGTGTTTGCTATTCAAAGCCAGATGGCGTCACTGAGGCATAGGATGACAGTTTTTCTAAGACATTTTTTCTGATAGCCGCTCTAATGTATCTCTTTAGATCTCTTTGTAGACGTTTGAATGCATAACCGCTGGATTTCTGTCTTGTATAGTGAAGGTCAGTATAATCTGCCAAACTGCTTCGAAAGTGCTGATGTAGAAACCAGACTGTCGATAAAAATAATAGTAAGAACGCAAAAATATGTAAAAATTTCTTGTTTACAGTAAAATAAAACAAAACTATCACAAAAAAGAAACTGAGTTTTGAACCACTATACCCTTACGTGCCGATCTAATCCAGACACGACTGCACTACGGTGTTGGTTGACTTTTGTGTAAAATAGGTGTTCTTAAATAAACGTCATAATTGTCTGCTTAACCCTTTGTCGATGATAGCGTGATGATTTTCATCTCAGATATTAAATTTGTAGCTAAATGAAAAAAAGAAATATTATTTTCGTTTTTCCACTTAGATTTTATTACATGTTTGTGAGTAAAAATGTCTAAGATGTGTTAAAAATATGCTAAAAGTCCTATTATTATTGTAATCGAAGTACCATCGCATATTATATACAAAAAAGACGACAAAATACTCACAAAAATTATTACTATAACTGGGGATCGAAGTCACGGCAAATCGTTCAATACCGACATTTTGGAATATTGCTCACCCCCCATAGCAAATAGCGTGATAATTTATAGCCTATGTCCTTTCTCAAGCTCTATTCTATCTTTGTACCAAATTTCATCAAAATTGGTTCAGCGGTATAAGCGTGAAAGCGTAACAGACAGACAGACAGACAGACAGACAGACAGACAGAGTTACTTTCGCATTTATAATATTAGTATGGATAGTATGGAAGTATGGATTATTCATTGAGTCGTTGAGTTCCATAGTAATAAAATGCTTGCATTGATTATTTCCTCAAAAGATCATCTCAGACATTATTTTGCATGGTTCTCATAAAGCGTATAGTGAATGTGAGGACTATTTCTGTCTTTGATTGGTTGTCTGGCAGTTTGAGTAGGTATTTTATAGAGCTTACACAAATATCCTTACTTTGGTAATGTCTATCAAAAGCTTTAGGTTGAGCAAAACAATATCTGACAAACGCTTACACTGTCTGAAGTCTTACCACGAGCTCTTAACGCGAACCATTTTACGACCTAAACCGAACTGTTAAAGGGATGGAACTATACAGGGTGTATAGCTCCCTTATTTTCAAAAATACTTTATCTTGAAATTACCTTCCCTGTATATATTAGAAAATGCCATATTCGTAAGAACCAATCCATATTTATTTTCTCGCATGGCTGATCGATTTCCTCGTAACAGACGCGACAATACTCAAATTTGCCAATATCAGCACAAAACTGCTCTTATGCGTAAAAGTGTCTTTTGCATGGCTCCAAAAGTTTACAATAATTTACTTAAAAGCTGGAAGCAGCTAAGTAAAAAAGAATTTAGTCAAAAGAGATGTCAAAAAAAAGGTCATAGAGGTTTTTTGTTCCAGAAACAAGTTGAATTCAGTAATCGTTTTCTTTAACATTTCTATGCATATAATCAGCCTTTTTAATGTTCCCACTGCTGGGACTCAGGCCTCCTCTCTAGGGGAGGGGATGGGCCGTAATCGGCCACGCGGGCCCAGTGCGGGTTGGTACGGCGGGTTGGTGAATGTCACATGTCTTCGAATTTTTGATTCAAGGACATGCCGGTTTCCTCACGATGTTTTCCTTCACCGTTTTGAGAGCAGTAGTGATGAAATAAATTACACAAAGTAATTTGCCTGGCTGGGTTTGAACCCGCGACCTACAATTCGTAAGTCGGGGCCATTACCACTCGGCCACCGCTGCTACATTTCTATGAACATGATTGAATCTGAAGGTAAATATTTTTCTGTCCTAACTTTCATAAAATAAAACTAAGAATAAAATGCATTATTCGTAGTTTTATTATTGGATCACAATTATGCCCAGCTAAGCTTATTACTTAGTGAAAATGAAATCTTTTTCTCGATAAATTCTGTAAAAAAAATACTCATCTAAATTACATTTTAATCTAGCTTATAGACTGGAACGTTGCTAAAGTAAAAGTTGATAGAATGAATTAAATATGAGAGAAAAACTGTGTGTCTACGCATAATATAAAATGAAGTAGCTTTTCATGTTTTTGTGGCCTCATTGTTCTATTTGACTACGTAATGGACTTTCAATTGGTCGGACCTTCATGTAGGTAATTTATTTAATTCTAATTAGCCGTTTATGTCCCACTGCTGGGTGAAGATCTCCTTCTCCCTTTTCCCTCGAATAAAAGTCAAGAGATAGATAGGATGCATTTTGGAGAGTGTGCGCGGGAATTGCATGAATTGATTCCGCCATCTCATAACTACCATCGGAAAACCCGACGAACGGCGAGTATCCACCCTTACGTTGTTGACATCTCTACGTTCCGGACTAAGCGTTTCACCTCGTCGTTTATACTGCGTATATCGAAAGACTGGAACAATTTGCCTGCAGCGGTCTTCTAGTCCAATTATAATTTTGGTAGCTTCAAGGCTACAGTGAATAGGCTCTTAATAAACTAGTGCGATTCACCATCATGGACTGCATTACTGCTTACCATCAGGTGGGATCGGAGTCAAACATTAAATTACATCATTAGAAAAAATGGTGCATTAGTGTCACGAGTCCCTATATTAAAGAGACAGATATTAATTTAAAAACCGTACTTTATCAAATCAAATCATAAAAACCGTACGAAGCAGTAGTATCCTTATGTCGACACCGCCACCGGCCCACGCTGAAAACCAGCGCTGTGAGCTTATCGCATTATGCGTGAGGCCGCAGCTTTATGCTGAGCGTTCGGCCGTTTTGCGCGGATGTGACGCATATCTTCCCTATCTATTGATTATGTTTGTTAGTTAGTTTTAAGATTGCGTCATTTCGTGTAAATAAACTGTTTATCTTTCATTCTTATATAAACGTATTGTAAAACAAAGATCCTTTCACTTCTGCCTGTCCGTTCGTGATAAACTCAAAAACTACTTAACGGATATTTATGCGGTTTCCACCAATAGACAGAATGATTATATGGAGTAGATAAAACCCAAGAATTTCTTCTCTCACACTCGTGTGAAACTGGGCGGGTCGCTAGTAAAGTCACATTTATTGTTAAAAGAATTAGATTTGTCCTGTCTCCCCTATCTACGAGATATGTGAATTATACGAATTCCAAGGGGATGGTAGTTTCAATACCAAAATTAAATAAAAGAGGCACGCGCATCACGAAATCACAAATATTTCTTTATAACCTAGACTTATTTTAGGACACAATTTCTACGAATGTAGCTATTGTGATAGAGGTAATTAAAAGGCTTCTAATTCAATTTACTATTATTATATTTTTTGAAGCACACTTTAGTTTGTTACATTATTTATAAAAAATATATCATTTGCTTAGTCTTTTCTTATTTGACAATCTCTAATCAATATATGTTTCGAATATCTATCATTATGCTTTTTCTTACCATAAACCTTAAAAGTATATCTTGTCAGTTTGCAAGTTAATAGTATTAGCGTGGCCTCCAAGGTCGCCACACTATTTATGTGGATATATTACTTATGAAATATCTCGGTATAGTTTAGGGTAAATTTCTGGTACTGTACTAATTATCCTTTGATCGTTTCAATGGCTTTTCTCCAGTGACTAAAACGGCAGTATCCGATATTTTTAATGTTATATTTCTAAATACATTTTAGACGTTACAGACTTATTGGTGACGAACTTTGTCATACTGCACCCGAGGTTTATCGCACGGTAACCGTGTATTGTTTCCCAGATAAACGTGCTCCAACGTAAACCACATCATCCCGTGAGATACTTAGCCTTTGGCATTCAGCGATACTGTGATTGTCTTTCAGTGAAAGAGCTCTTGGTTTCGGATACTTCAAGAACTAACCATATATAAACAAATAAACAGATAGTTGTACCTATCTCTTGACTCTTATTCGAGGGAAAAGGGAGAGGGAGACCTTCATGGGTAGTGTGAAAACGAAACGAAAATCGGACCAGTGCTTCCAGAGATTACCTCCTACAAACAAAAAAAAAATAAATAAAAACAAACATTACCTCATTATAATATTAGTGTAGATAGATTCGCGCTTGATCGGTATCTCACGTGATGGAAAGCGATGATGCGGTCGACGATAGAGCGCACTTACCTAGAAGTAACCTATTCACTCATGACTTAAAGATCTGCAGGTTGAGGCCATCAGGATACACAGACTTTATATGAAAACACAGTAAACAAGCCTGCTTGTCAATGTTGTTCATACCTATATGCAAAGAGACCTTTATGCAGCGGGACAATTACAGGCCGCCATTATTAAGCCTTTGTTATAAAGCGCTCGCTCCCTCCCCATTCCGCAATGCGTGTATAAAAAATTCATACTCTTGGTACCTAATCCATCATAGCTGATTACTTTACGAAGAAACACCGAATGATTGAAACTGAAAACAAAATGTTCTATTAATCTTACATATTAGATACATTTTTTGTATGAATATAAAGGCCTATGAGAACACAACGGGATCAAAATGAAAGGCATGTTTTGGTTTAATATCTTATTATATTAATATTTGGTACAAGAAGATTTTTGTGTTATGAAAGAAACTAGCGTCGGCGTCGTGTAGAGTTTGTTCCTTGCTAATAGGTATTTTTTGTGCAACATTCATGAAATAGGTATTTATCTGAAAGAAAATCTTTGAATTGTTTACGTTGTAAATAAGCCTCAATTATAAAATTGCTTACTTTAAATCGGAATATCGTCACTTAAAGAGAAAGTGTCAGGTTAGCTCGCAATATTAAAATTTGCTTAGATATTTTGCAAGTCAGTGTCACTTGTATGTTGATTAAAATAATATGATTGGTGGTGTAAAACGTATTTATTTCTGGAATTATAATCTATAGTAAAATGGGGTGAATAGAAATGCAGGGGTGAATAGAAACAAAACTTTGGTTTGGTTTTTTACTTTGATACCATATTATCGGCTTTTAACAAAGCATCGACTTTTTAGAATAACAATTCGTTAATAAATTGATACAGATAAATGCTCAAGTATCGTCAAAACACCCTTTGAAGTTTAGTTTCTATTCACGCCTGAGTTTCTATTCACCCCATTTGACTGTATATTAAAGGAGAAACTGACTGACTGACATGTCAACGCACAGCCGAAACTACTGGGACTAGAAGTGTGAAATTTTGCACAAGGTTTCATCATTATCATTTCAGCCGAAAGACGTCCACTGCTGGACATAGGCTTCCTCTAAGTGTCGCTACAACTATCGGTCCTGTTCGTCTCACATCGTACCGGAAGACGCAGCAATAGAAGGCCTCCCACAAGGTAGACCAACGACCTGGTGAGGGTCGCGTCAAACCTATAGGCAGTCTTTCCATGTAAAATATTGCTATTCAGCTGCATTCTGTTAGTCTATAAACATAACTGGTATGGTACCATGTGGTTGTACTGTACCCATTCTGCCCAGTTCTCGGGAGAATATAGGCATGATGTTATTACTATTTATTAGTAAAATATTTATATATTCAGTGTATATCAACCATCTTACACGTACTTGTTTGTTTACCTACTCGGCTAGGCGTACCATTTCTCCCTACATATTACGTTTAGGAAACGACTATACATTATTTAGTACTAAGCTATGCCCGTAAGCCAAGAATGAGTTATGAGTATTAGTTTTTGCTATATATATTTAGATGGATAGGTACCTACATTATGTATTTTGACTACTGTTTAAATAACATGATGTGACGAACTCTGATCTATTCTAACTGACAATGAGACATATTTATCAAAATATGACAGAAATGTAACATTTTTGCATTAAGTTGTGTCAGAGAATTTATGAAAATAACTATCAAAGTTCTCAATTGCCATAAAAAAAAAAAACTATCAAAGTTGTCTGATGGTCAATTATTTAGAATACTACCGAAGTAAATACATAGACAAATTTTGTGGTATCAAAGTAAAAAGTGATGAACCATTGAAAAATAAAATAAACCAACTATTGCTACTGCTTTTTCCTTCTTAAGTAATTTTGCTATTCATGACTGCACTTGTTTTGTTCTTTGACCTTCACAAAATTAAATGCACTAAATAGACTTATCTCTTTTTCACCCCATTCTATTTTTAACCGACTTCAAAAAGGAGGTTCTATGTTCGGCTGAATGTATTTTTTTTAAAGAATACATATTTTGTGTAAATCTATAATTTTTGACTAATTTTTTCTATTTCTTTTTTCCCTTTAATATGTAAAATTAATTCTATGCTTTATTCTATGAACTACCTTAAGTAGGTTTTTTCTACTTTATAAAGCACTAGCTTTTGCCCACAGCTTCACTCGCGTATATAAAATATAGCCTATGTCACTCAGGAATTAAGCAGCTTCGATCGATCCGTGAAATTGGAACAGTACTTTCAGAGATTACCTCCTACAAACAAAAAATAAACTTTACTTTTTAATATTAGTGTAGATTAAAACCGTGTCCAATAAAGATGCTGTATATCAACTTTGTTTTTTTTTTCTTTCGCAAATTCTTTATTATTCATTTTATATACATTGCAATCTAATAATAACGTAATTGAAACTAACTTACAAAATAAAAATAAAAGCCCTAAAGTACTAAAAAAAAGCAATCTAAAGTACGGCGTCGAAAAACTCCTCCACATCGCTGTCGACTGGTAATTAAATTGTTTAGTTAAAAGATCTGAAATCTTAATTCTTAACCTTTCTGATCAGAGTGTATTTGTTTGTGACGGGGCTATGACCCAATTTTCCGCTGATATGCATTTACTTAACGTCCATCTGGCTTCCTGAAAAAATGCTAAGTTGTTAGAAAGCTGGCCCAGAACCCTTACCAATATGATACCATATTTTAGAACATAACTTACAGTAGGTAATATATAAATTAATAAAAAAACGGCACATGCAAGTCGGCCTCACGCACTGAGGGTTCCGTACAAACTTACCTATAAAAACAGTTCGATTCCCGAATTGAGTTACGAAAATTTTTCCGAATCGAAAAATAGGTTTCTTTTTTGGTGACGTAACTACAAATTTACAGTTTTCAATACTATGCTTCATGCCAAATTTCAAAATTCTAGGTCAACGGGAAGTACCCTATGAATTTTGATTCCCTTGAGAGTCTCGAAATGCACGTTTTTTTGCGACATAAACAGCCGTATCTTTTTTTTCGTTAACTCAGAAGTTTGATTTTTTCACAACTTCAAGGGATCACAAATCAAGTATATGGTTTTAATTTCAACTCGATACCTTCACGCGTTCCCGATATAAAGGGTCTTGACAGACAGAAAGACGGACAACGGTCCTTTTGAGGTACGGAACCCTAAAAAAAAAGTTGCCCCACACTAGGAATCACTTCTGTATGGTGGGTGCGTACACAAACATATAAATTCACATACACGAGACACCCGGATCTGGAACACTCATCTGTAGGCCATACAAAAATTTGTTACGCGCGGGATTCGAACCCGCGACAAGCAGCGCAGCAGCAAATCGCTCAAACACTGCGCCAACCGTGACTTAATTTTTTTTTTTTTTTTTTTGGAAGATCTATTAAAAAACGAATGCACAAAACGATAGGCACAAACAGCAAACAGCAGGCTTTAGACTTATGTGGCTTTAATGGCTTTTATTTGCTCTCATTTAGTTTGCTTCCCTACCTTAACTCGTTGAGTAGTGTAATTAGAGACACAATAGTAAGACAATGGCGCCCGAAAGCCGGCGTTCGTGCGGGGATCAACAGCTTACATAAAACTGTAACCCTTAACAAAGCCGAAACCTTGCTTCAATGTTAACGAAAAAACTGATTTAAATTATTTTAAAAGCTCCCAACACCCAATCTACTTGAACAAAACCCACCCAATTTAAATACGTCACTGTATGAATGCGGGGCTCAAGGAACGAAGCGACTCCTTAACTCTGCATGCTAACAAAGAGTACAATAACGACTTTAGTCAGATTATCTACATAAAACAAAAGCTAGGGTAATGAACTAGCTCAGATTGTGTTGCGCCATCGATTTTCTTTTGTTTTGTATGATCTTGAAACAATGTAATAGTGGCTATTATGTTGCAGCTTAAATATTGAGAAGCAATGTGAATTTGCGATCCGGGCTGTTTATATCATCAATCTCCGATGCAATAAGCTCTCTGTATGTGTGTGTGTCTGTGGCACCGTAGCTCTTAAACGGGTGAACCGATTTGGATGCAGTTTGTTTTTATTTGAAAGAAGGTTTTCTAGCGATGGTTCTTAGAAATGTTTTATTAAAAGCGGTTCAGCCTTTCTCTCGTAATAAAAAGTGCCCCTGCAAAGGGCAAGTGACGGAACACTGTGGGTTTTAGACTGTAAAAGTTTGACACTCTCTCTCGCTCCACCCAGAGCGGATGAATGTATTTGATGATTTCCTACATAATAAAAAAAAAACAGGGCATGTGCGAGTCGGACTCGCGCACTAAGGGTTCCGTAATAACTTACCTTACGAAGATTTTTCCGAATCACAAAAAAGTTTTTTTTTAACGTAGCAACAAATTTTCAGTTTTCAGATTTTTCCTATACTTGTACTATGAGACCTTGCTTCATGCTAAATTTCAGGATTCTAGGTCAACGGGAAGTACCCTATGAATTTTGATTTCCTTGAGAGTGTCGAAATATACAAAATAAACGGCCGGATCTTTTTTTTTCATTAACTCAGAAATTCGATTTTTTCACAGCTTGAAGGGACCGCAGATTTGAGTATATGGTTTTATTTTCAACTCGATACCTCCACGCGTTCCCGAGATAAAGGGTCTTGACAGACAGACAGACAGACGGACGGACGGAAAACAAAGTGATCCTATAAGGGTTTGGTTCTTTCTTTTGAGGTACGGAACCCTAAAAAAACAGTCAATCGATCAAGTTTTATTCTATTCTATTCTATCAATTAAACCAAGTCAAGTGCCAATTAATAATGGCTGAAACTAAACTACGTAAAACTCGTTCTGTACAATATTTCCCCGTCAGTGAACAAAACAATTACCTTTTACCGCTGTTCATTTCGACTGTCGGTTTTATGGAAAATTGAACTATCAACAATGTTTTCATTTGAGCAAACTAGTTTTTTGGTTACAGATTTCATCACGTAGCCTAAACGTTAAACAGTTGCTGAATAGTTTATAATAGGAGTTAAAGTATGAAATTGCCGTTTTTTAAAACGGGTTGCTTTGAAGTGCAATCTTTGGATTGTCTTGGAATTATAAGTTCAAATAAACTTTATATAAAAGGTACGTTATTCTTTTTTCGAAATTAGATATTTATTCACCAGTCAGCTATTAAAAAACAAAATGGTACCTGGGCAAAAAGTGACAAAGATAAAGCCGAATTATTTGCGCAACATCTATCTGAAGTATTTACTCCAAATGATGACTGCGGATTCTCGAAGCTAAAAGAAGTTTCAAATGTACGTACCCAAACTCATCAAATGGATCTACCCATTAAGAGGATCTCTAAAAGGGAAGTAATTCAAGCTATCAAGAAACTCGATGTCCATAAAGCTCCAGGATATGACCTGATTACAGCTAAAATCTTAAAAGAGTTGCCAGACACAGGAAACAAATATCTTACTCAATTGTTCAATGCCTGCCTTTGGAGAAATTTTATTCCACCTCAGTGGAAGGTAGCTGAAATTATTATGATTCCTAAACCTGGCAAAGACAATACTGATGTTAAATCTTACCGGCCAATCAGTCTCCTCCCCACAACGTCCAAACTACTAGAAATCCTGTTTTTGAATCGCCTGGCCCCGATTATTGGGAAAGCCAAATTAATCCCAGAACACCAGTTTGGCTTCAGACCCTCCCACAGCACCATAGAACAGGTGCACAGAATTGTAGAAAAAATCAACCACACGTTTGAAAATAAGTGGTGGTGCTCTGCAGCCTTCCTGGACATCTCACAGGCCTTTGATCGGGTCTGGCACGACGGACTTCTGTTTAAAATCCTGAAGAACCTACCATTAAATTATCACCTCTTTATAAAATCTTACCTCCATGACCGACATTTCTACGTCTAACATGGTGACAGCGTTACAAAACTATATGAAATAAAGGCCGGGGTCCCTCAGGGCAGTGTGATGGGTCCAATACTCTATCTGATCTACACATCCGATCTACCGAATACAGAACACGTTCTGACTGGGACATATGCCGACGATACTGCGGTGTTAGCAGTCGACAAAACAGCTGCTGAAGCGTCTGCCAAGCTACAGAGAAACCTAGACGAAATATCTTGCTGGCTAAAAGATTGGAGAATAAAAGCCAACGAAATAAAATCTGTGCATGTTACATTTAGTTTGCGGCGCGATACTTGTCCAGAAGTCGAGCTCAATGAGGTCAAAATACCACAATCTGATGAAGTACGATACTTGGGCGTATACCTTGACCGAAGACTGACGTGGAGAAAGCATATCCAAACAAAAAGAAAAGCACTTGATCTGAAACTCCATAATCTGCAATGGCTAATGGGTCGAAAGTCACAACTAAATCTTGAAAACAAGCTTCTTCTCTATAAAAGTATAATAAAGCCTATTTGGACCTATGGCATTCAGCTGTGGGGAACAGCATCCTTATCTAACATAGAAATTTTGCAGCGATTCCAATCAAAGACCCTGCGAATGATAACTGGAGCACCCTGGTTCATAACAAACAAGCGTCTTCACAAAGACCTGAAAGTCGACTCTATCAAGGAGGAAATAAAAAACAGTCTCCAAACATATTCAAAAAGACTAAATCACCACCCAAACTTCCAAGCTAGGGAGCTGATGAGTATAGAGCCAAACTCCACCTTCAAAAGGCTGAAAAGACGTGCTCCTCAAGACCTGATTGCATGAGGAGCTAGCACCAATTTTGGACGTATCGCTGGATACTGTGCCATACACGCCCATTACTTCAATTATTTAAAATCCAGCTCAATGTCGAAGAGACAGATTGCAGGACTAAATACAAAAAAAAAAAGATATATTTTTTTATTTATATATTTATTGGTTTCTTTGTGTTTTGTTCGCTTTTCATTGCAAAGCAACCCGTTTTAAAAAACGGCAATTTCAGAGTTACAGACCTAATATTACTAGTTGCTGTTAGTGGCTTCAGCTGCGTGATAGTTGAAAATTATCCCAAACGAATATACTCCTGGGATAAAAAGTATCCTATGTCCCATTCCAGGATATGGTCTATCCGTGTATCAAGTTTCATCGAAATCCGTTCAGAATTTTGAGCGTGAAGGAGTGCGCACATACGTACAATTGGGCGTTTCATGATTTTTAAATTTTCGGTTTTTGACTTTGCTCGAATTCTTGATACGACTCATGCAGTGTTCTTATACCAAAAATCACCATAATCGGATAATATTCAGGGGTTGTACAACGCCAATAAAGTTTTCTCATACAGCTAGTACGTCATCAGTGTAGGTTAATTTTTTAATATAATAATATGTTGCTTGCTACCCTTCACTGTAAAAAGTAATAATATTATTATTATTTTTTACAGTGCAGGGTAGCAAGTGTTACTAGTGTGTTGTTGAATCTAGTAAAACTTATTTCCCTCTTCTGTAAAAAATAATAATGTTAAAAATTTAATCTGCACTGATTACTTACTTAATGGCGTTGTGCAACCTCTAAATATTAACCGATTGTGGTGATTTTTGGTATATGGACACTGTGCATGAGTGGTGTTAAGAATTCGAGAAAAGTCAAATGAAATCTAAAATTAAAAAAAAAATAAGAAACACACAAACGAACAAAATCGATTCACTTAAAAGAGAATATAACCCGACAATTAAAAAAATTTAAACATTTCGTGAAAATAAATTCCACCTTTGTCTTGGTCTGCGATTTTATCTTGCATTTAATGTGACCCAACTAGTGACTCTTTAAGCCCACAGCTCATTTGATAGGCAGCAGACATATCCGGCCCATTCTCACTTTGGAATTGTGTTCTTTACGGTCAAAAATTCGAACTCCCATGATACTGCGCTCCATGGCTCGCTAGCAAACCTCGAGCCTGGACCTCTGCTGAACTGTCAAAGATTAGTGATTAGGTACTAATAAAAAAGTAGCATAATCAGCCTTTTAATGTTCCCATTGCTGGGACTCAGGCCTTCTCTCTAGGAGAGGGAATGGGCCGTAATCCACCACGCGGTCCCAGTGCGGGTTGGTGAATGTCACATGTCTTCGAATTTTTAGTTTTAGTACATGACGGTATCCTCAGGATGTTTTCCTTCACCGTTTAGAGAGCAGTGGTGATGAAATAAATAACAGAAAGTAATGCGCCTGGTAGGGTTTGAACCCGCGACTTACAACTCGTGAGTCTGGGCCGTTACCACTCGGCCACCACTGCTCACTAATATTTCTGCGATTAGGGAGTTGGGAGACAGGCCTCCTTTCTGTAAGAAAAAAAATGTCATAGTTCATTGCGTACCATTATCGGTACGTAAATATTTTTCCTAAATAAAGAAATGTAGGTGTTGTCTGCCTCATTGGGTATGTGTCATCGAGGCGGTATGCTCAATTACATTTGCTCATTTCCTCTTAGTGTAATAATAATCATTTCCTCATCTCTCTTCTCTAGTGTTTCTGATGTTTTGGTTGGTGACACACAAATCACCCGCTCACATTTTCGGGTTGTCAACAAATAGAGGTATTCGTAGCCAATAAATGTGTATATATATAAAAAAAAAAAATCCCTAGTTCCCTTGGTCACGTCATCGCGTGAAAGGCTGGACGAATTTCGCAAATTTTAAAATTAGAACCGTTAGTGGTTCTAATTTTAAAATTAGACACTAGACCAACAGGTTAGTCTGAAATGTTCTACCTATTCTTAGTAGATACAGTCAGCACCTTAAATAAAAATGATAAGTGTATTTTAAAATTCGAATCGACAAACAATCCTTGAATAATGATCTAAAAAACATAAATAAAATAACACCGTTACAAAATTATCCAACAATAAAGCACAGATTTAAATAACGACTTTATCTTTAGACACAAAATCTGATACATTCTAACGTTACATAATCTTCCCTCTCCATAAACGAGTAAATCAGCGCGCTGTCATAATCAGTGATTAATCATACACCGTATGTGACACTGAAGATAACTACCCAGAGGCTCTATAACTATGGGAAGTGAGGACTCATTAAAGAAAACAAAACATGTTTAAACTAAAAACAAAACGTAATATTAATGGCCTATGTAGATAGAGTCAGTATGTTAAATTCGTGATCAGTAGTTACTTTACTTTTTTTTAAAAATAAATAATCAGAAGCAATTATTCATGAACCATTTGCCGTTTATCCATCATGATCAGTTTCGCAGAAAGACATTCACTGCTGGACCTAGACCTCTCTCAAGCGTCGTCGTATCACCCGGTGCTGTGCGTCTTGCAGCGAATTCCCGCGGTCTTCACTAGATCATCAGTCCACTTTTCAAGACGTCTAACGTGAGCATATACCATTCCAGAATACAGCTCTGCAAGCATTTGACATTATTAAATTTATCAACACGATGTGGCGACACTTAGGGGAAGCCTGTGTCCAACCGTGGACTTCTTTTTGCTGTAAAAACACATATTTTATTAACATCGTTGCCAACTTTGCACCCAAAATCTGACACCTTCTTACGTAACACAATCTTCCCGCTTCGTATAAATCAGCAAGCCGTCATTATTAAGTGAGACGCAGACAGTATGTAACGCTGAAGGTACTCAGAGGCCCTGTAACTGGGGTAAGTGTGGACTCATTAACCCATGCCTAATGATGTGGCGCTGTCTTAACTTACCCCTCCCGCTTTATTATTCTATTAAATCACGTCTGCGCGAGTTTTGAGTGAAAAATGTGACCTGTTTTTGTTTATCATTTCAATGGAGCTTTATGATTATTTTATTCTATGTAGAGATTTTTGGGGGTGCTCTGAAGTCTTTATAATGTTGGTCTAAGTGTTTTATGCGTTGTTATGTTAATGTATAGAATGTCAACATGTGTAATTAGTAATTTCATGAGCGAAATTCTATCGTGATGGTTCGTATTCAAAACCTGGCAAGTAACAATGTAAGTTTTTCAATTCACATGTCATGTACTTTGCTAAGTTACTGACACCCCGTGCAGGACATTACTGACACCTCGAAAAACTAGTATAGCCGTTGGTCCCAGTTGTTATTCATTAAGCGAGAACTACACTAGATTGACGCACACGTGGACCACGCCTGCCCCCCTAGCCAAGTCACAAACGATAAACGTAAACTCTCAGTAGTCTTTAATAGATTTTCAACTTTATATCATTGGATATAAAGTTGAAAATCTATTGAAGATTACATAGTGTTTTCGTTCGTTCCAGTCGCTAACGCTCAGTAGTCTTTAATAGATTTTGAACTTTATGCTCTTAGGTATAAAGTTGAAAATCTATTGGAGATTACTAAGCGTTCACGTTTATCGTTTGCAACTTGGCTAGGGGGGCTGATTTGTACGTAGCGGCGCGTTGCGTGGCGTCGCGTGCTCTATAGCTGTAGCTCTGCAAGTCTAGTTTCCATATAAAATGTATGGAGACCGACGCGCCCAGACTGGCGTGCGTGGCCCACGTGTGCGGAATGTACAACCTTAAATCTTTGACAGTCGTTACAAGTAGTCAGATGCCAGAAAATCTGAACATCAGTCTATACAAGGAGTATCGTGTTGCCCAGTAACTGGGTTGTGGATGTCTGATAGGCATTCGCTCCATGTGAAATACCGTAGCCGCATCCGGTTAGACTGGAACCGCAAGCTAGTTGGGAAAAGGCTGGAGAGATGAAGATAAGCGAAATTCTGGGGCAGGTTTAGGTACTGAAGTTTGATTGACACACTTAAGTACTGATTAAAGGACGTGTGCAAAGCGAAACTGTTCCTGCAACATGTAGTCTCAGCCCCCCTAGCCAAGTTACAACCGTTTCGCTTCGATTCTCTTTTCGTTGATCGCCTCGAGTCGGCCACGCCTCCTATTCCTTTGTTCTGACCACGTGATTGAGCGTTGAGATGACGTCAGAACAAAGGAATCGGAGGCGGGGCCAACTCAAGGCGGTCGACGAAAAGAAAATATAATCGAAACAGTTGTAACTTGGCTAGGGGGGCTGATATGTGAAACACGTGATAAACAGTAGTATAATTTTGATATATATCGTTTTAGAGACCAAAAGGATCCACAATAAAAAGGCATTCATAAATCTAACCTATCTAACACCGTTTAACCTCAAAATATCTAACTTTTAGCGTTTTATTGCTATAACAGCAAATCCATTTATATTTTATTTCCCACATATCTATCTGTGTGTCAACCGTCAAGGGACCGAGATACATGGAGTCTAGATGAGCGAGGAAGTTACCGAGTAATGTAACGATGCTGTACGTGAGTTGTGTTATTAAAGTTAGAAATATCTCTATAGGAAATGGAATGAGCGAAAGAGTTCGTGTGTGGCTTTGTGTTTGTGTTGGTCGCAGGCGGATCTAGTTTGAGATGTTTTCTTGAAAAATGTTACGGAAAAAATGAGACTAAATTTTAAATGGAAAATAAATCATTAAAGGGGTGACCAGATGGTTGCAAACTAGCGTTCCAACCAAGGTGACCTTGGTTTATGTGTTTAGTTTGTATAGCGACTAAATGGATGTAAACCATGCGCCAACATGTTCGGTGGTTGGGAAAACGCGCCTCCCAACCAAGGGCGTTGAAGACCATGAATTACAACGGCTGTCTACACGGAATGACACTAGCAAGGTTGCCTTGGTTGGGACGTTGGTTTGGTCACCCCTTAAAAGTAATCGAATGTTTCTTTAAAAAAAGGTTGTAAAAAGTCTAAAAAGGAAAAGTTGTTTGATACCTATATGTAATTTAGGATAATGAACATTAGCCTTGACTTTGAAACGAAACAATAGCGAAATAACTACACATAAAATATTTTAAGAGTCTCTAACCAAAATTTTATAACTGCCTATATATTTTGAATACGGTCATAAAACCGACTTCACAAAACGAATACTCTGCAGCAATAACTATCACTACTTTATGACGATACAACCAAATAAAACAGATACAATACAATCAAAACAAACTAAAACGTCTTCATTCGAACTGCAAACAAAACGATCAGTCGTAACACTAAACTTAACATAACAATACCCGATAATATACCGGATCACACTTTACGTTCACTACCCGAAATGATCCGTTTATTATCGCCATTAACTACCGTATCTCAGAATGGAAATGACGGTAGTTGCCATCACACGTATTTATGGTGCCGACTGTACCGCAGAGGCCAGTCAATGAAGATTTAATTTTGGAATTCCCTTTGTATTGAATGTCCGTTTCTGTTAACTGGGAATTGAATAAAAATGGCGGTCGATTTTTGTCTTTTATGATAGCTGCATTAAATGTTATGTAGTTTTAAACAGGTATATTTTCAGTTGACATTTATATTTTTAGACCTCAATAAGAAAATTTAACCGATTGAGTAGCGTAATTAGAGACACAATAATAAGACAATGGCGCACGAACGCCGGCGTTCGTGCGGGGATCAACAGCTACTGGGCTACGGAATTGTTCAAAAGAGTCATCATAGCACTCGCAAAAAGCAACTAAAGGAACACTGTCAGTTTTAGTTATTAAAAGTCTGACATGCCCTCTCGCTCCACCCTGGGTGTGTTGAGCGAGAGAGAGTCCCGTTCCACCCAGACTGGGAATAGCGACCCCACGGACCCGATCTCCCGGGAGAATTCTTGTTTTTCATCTCCGGCTTGCCTTTATTGGCCGGCCGTAGTGAACACTGACGAAAAACAGAGCTCCCTCCCCTCTCTTGCCTTTATTGACGAGCTTGAGTGGAGATTCGCAATGGCAAACGTGCTCGGGAGAAGGATGTATAATCCAGTAAGGTGCTGGTGGGGATCTTGACCGTACTTCCGAGATTATCCTGATATCCGTGGTATACCTCTCCACTCCTCAAGCATCTCAGGATATCATCATCATCATCATCATTTCAGCCGAAAGACGTCCACTGCTGGACATAGGCCTCCCCCTAGCGTCGCCACAACGACCGATCCACTGCGTCTCACATCCACCGCACTCCCGCTACTCTCACCAGATCGTCAGTCCATCTTGTGGGAGGCCTTCCAACGCTGCGTTTGCCTCAAGATATGTTGCCCTCTTATTGCTACGCCACTTCGTGCTAGCGACCGTTTTTGGGGGCCCATTTATTAAATGTGCAAGTCATCCCCTGCCTTTTATCGACGGATATTAATAATAATAATATAATAATAGTTCAGGCAGGGGCTATAGTCTTAACAAAGTTCCAGGTTACCAGTCCACTTAAGACTCCAAAAACTATAGCCTCATTACTCGTATTTTTGTTTTCCATATGTCGCAATAGTTTTTCACCAACCGGGGGTTATCCATGGGTGCACTAGCATAGCGTGTACCTGTGGATAATCGTCGGTTTGGTATCACGTTCCATTAAAATTATCTATAGGGCCTCTGCGAGTTGGCTGCGGCCTCTCGTACGCCTTCCAAAGGTCCAGGTCTTCAGGGTTCTGAGATATGTATATAAGCATAGCATAGCATAGCATAATCAGCCTTTTTTAAAGTTCCCACTGCTGGGACTCAAGCCTCCTCTCTTTAGGAGAGGGAATGGGCCGTAATCCACCACGCTGGCCCAGTGCGGGTTGGTGAATGTCACATGTCTTCGAATTTTTGGTTCTAGGACATGCCGGTTTCTTCACGATGTTTTCCTTCACCGTTTTGAGAGCAAATCACCGTTTTGATATGTAAATGCATAATTTTAAATAGATAAATACATGTTTATAAATAATAATGGTAATGGTTTCCCACGAAAAAAAAAAAGATTTGAAATGTATTTCTTTCTTTCTTTCTATTTATTTTTTTGGAAAAAATAATTAACAGTGCAAGTTCAAAGTGGCAATGCTGCCAGTCTTTGGGCCATGAATGATAGTGATGTGGACGAATTTTATGAGGCCAATTATATCACTTTATTTTAGTCAGTACGACGCGACGTACGCACTTTACTTACTTTATACATAAATTAGTCACTAAAGAATTTTTTTTGTGATTATCTCACTTTAAATAAAAAATAAAAATAATGACACTAAGAGACGCGGAAACGTGAGTACAATTTAAATTGTTTCATTGCTTGTCTGAAAAAGGATGGTTGGTTTCCCGCGCAACTGTTGAAAAAAGCAATTGGTTGTTACACTACAACTACTGCACAACTTAATTAAAATTTAAACTGAGTTAAATGGTTGTTGACGGTGAAACAGGAATGTTCCGATTTTTTTCACTTTTATTAGTTTGAAATTTATATTTAGATTAGCCAGCGGGTCCGCCCGCGTAAAAGTAGGAAATTATCCCAAATATTTCCCAGGATAACAAAGTATCCTATGTGATATTCCAACACATGGTCTTTCCGTGTGCCAAATTTCATCTAAATCTGATCACCAGTTTAAGTGAACCAGATATATACATACATACAAACAGAATATACACATACATATATATGAAACAGATATATACATACATACAAACTTTTGCCTTTAATATATTAGAGTCATTGGTTTGAGTGTAGGAATCACGTTGGAAATTAGGTCATGATAATTTGTTTCATAGTCGTTGTAAAGCTGAAGCATGTTTATCTACTTTAACAACAATCTTTTTATTAGAGTTTGAGCCATTGATCATTTTGTTTTTTGAGATGGGAAATCATCAAATAGCTTCTCCTTGGATGAGCCGAGAGGGAGACTTTTACTGACTAAAACCACACCTATGTCTTGCCACAGGGCAACTGAACTGGAGCTTAACTCTAGAGTTGGCGTACCATACCTTCTTCTTTCATCTATCGCATCTCAATAATCACTTCGTTAGGAACCACTGATCTAAGTTTTCACGGCAAGAGTTTTACAGATCAGTACTACAGTACAGACTTGACATATCATGCCAAGTCTCACGAGTCACTAATCTGAAGAATAATGAACAACAGTATACGATACAAAAGAACAAAGAATATGAAACAAAAGACGATAGAGAAAATAAAATACAAATATGTTTCAAAGGGACACATTACACACACACACACAACATTACACACATTACATTACATACACACATACACACACACACACACACACGGGGTTACATTTGGAGTAACGAGGCACAGGATTGGTATCGAGTCAATCAAGCTTACGTTCCTAACTAGCTCCTGACTAACTTCTTGCTGTTACTGGTCAGGATTCTCTGACGTCATTATGTTAGTAGGAAGTAATAGAATAAAGGAAACTTTGTTAGTTCCAGACTGTTATTAGATTTTATTGAGAAACCGAGAAATAAACAGAATTTTCAAGTGCACTTACCTACCTATTCGTTTGTCTAAATAGGTTTCGTTTCTTGAAAGAAATAAATAATATGTTCTTACAAACGGGGTAAATAGGAATGCAGGGGTAAATAGAAACAAAACTTTGATTAGGTTTTTCATTTTAATACCCTATTAATGGTTTCTAACAATGCATTGATTTTTTTTAATACAGGCCGGACGGCAAGCTACCCATTGCTCGCCATCCGCAAGCCCATGCCTACGGTGGCTGGAAATTGGGCTCGAGAACGCGGCGACTAGGGCGTGAGGGCCGTTCCCTCGCGCGTACGGCCACTTCCTTCGCTAGCATTACTGCTTCGCAGAAGGAGACGACCGCCTGCCATTCCTCCTCGCTACCCTTTGGATATGAAACTCTAAAAATGTATCTCCATTTCATTATTCGTATCTCCTGCTAACATTACGGCACGGTGATTCTATAAAAAATACATCTCAGATGCTTTTTAAGAAAATCTGTTTATAAAGTTTGCTTTTATGGAGAGGAATTCTGAAGCAGATGTTATATAACTACTCGGCTCATTATACATACTTATTCATTATTTTTGTAAGAATTACGTATACTTGGTGAAACATGATCAAAGAACTTATTTGTTGACTAGACGATAAAGTTTTTTAATGTTTATGTTAGGAGACACATGTAATCCAATTTTAAAATCTGAAAGTATGTTTATTGGAACGTTTGTTTTTAATCAATCACATTTGGCATACGGGTAGGCTATGGTCTTAATTGCATGCCGTTAGACACTCTAAATGAGTGTATAATGGGGCTCCACAAGTTGTCATCGGCCCCTCGTATGCCTTCTACTCGGCTTCCCCAGGACTCCGATAACATCAAAGTACAAATAATAATAAATAAAAACTACAAGACATTTATTTCGCGTTGTGATTTAATAAGTAAGCTTTTAGCTCAGAACGCGTCATGACTTTTATTTATTGGCACAAGGTAATATGACAATTTAAGTGCCATGACGCAATGTGTCTGTTTGAAAGATACCACATTTTTGTGAGCGAGCTACTTTTTCGCGATTTCGGTTTTTGAGCGTACCACATACGTAATTTTCGGCTAATACTCGGGCATACCTGCTGGCGAGAACTAGCCTACAACAAAATAAATAGGTAGTTATCTAAATACATATTATCAAACAGGTAAATAGAATTACATAATATGTTCCATTTCTTGACGTAGGTATCATGAAATTAGAGCTTAGAAATAAATCCATTAGGAACGTTGACTAATTCGCATCAAAGGCACTTCAAGGCTCGATTGTAATAAATTCTTTACGTATGTCTCTTTGTGGCACGTGTGTCTGTGTTTGATGATATATTTTATTTTTAGTTTCACATACTTTTTTCCAGGAATTTTTGAAGTGAAACTTCTTTATCGGGGTTGGAAAAAAATTTAGTGTAACATTTTTCCGTTACGCGTCATCATTTTCTTATCCCTACCACGCGTGATTCGAAGATGGCATTGAAACGCAAAGGGCAAGTGAAGGAACAAAGGTGTGTTTTAAAAGTTACCGTGGCTGTGGAACGCAAAGGGCAACTGAAGGAACAAAGGTGGGTTTTGAAAGTTACCATGGCGTTGGAACGCAAAGGGCAAGTGAAGGAACAAACGTGTGTTTTAAAAGTTACCGTGGCTGTGGAACGCAAAGGGCAACTGAAGGAACAAAGGTGGGTTTTAAAAGTTACCGTGGCTTTGAAACGCAAAGGGCAACTGAAGGAACAAAGGTGGGTTTCAAAAGTTTTGAAATCCAGGTGGCGATTGCATCGACTTATAGAGCTGTAAACATTGACTATAGTTGGCTAATTATTTTTTGAAAAATAACGTCATAAAGAAGTTTCACTTCTTACGAGTGTAGGTACGCTAGTACACGCACACATTTTTTTTTTTTAAAGTTCGTATGTATGGATTTAATTTGATCAACAGCCTGTTATACCTAATTACATACTTCTGCGGTATTTTCAAAAGAGTTATCGAGGCCCTGGAACGCAAAGGGCAATTGAAGAAACAGGTTTTACTCAGTAAAAGACTGACATTCCGTCTCACTCCACCCAGAGCGGTAGAAGTTATTTGACGAGGCGAGGAGGAGTGGCAGGCGGTCGCCTCCTTCTGCGAAGCAATAATGCTAGCAAAAGAGGAGGCCGCACGTGCACGCGCGAGGCAATGGCCCCCGCGCCTAAGCGGGATTCCGATCCCGATTTCCGGCCACCGTAGGCGCGGACTTGCGGACGGCGAGCAATGGGTAGCTCGCTGTCCGACCGTCTGGTAACCGTCCCGACCGAGCCCAAGTCGTCGACGGTGCGTAGTGTTACACGCGCGCCTCAAGGAGATATCAGCAACCGTAGGCGCTCAGCATGGTCGAAGCCTGCTGGGGCCAAGGGTCTGATTCTGAAAAGAAGACTCGGCCCTGGTATGAAAGGAAACGAAGCAACAGGAGTGGGTTTTTAGTCAGTAAAAGTCTTACACTATCCCCCGCCTGGCCAAGAGCGGTGGATGTGATTGGATAATTTTACCACGAAAAAAAAAACTCCTACATTGTCCTCACTTCCACAATACTTTATGAAGACCATGCAGCTGATGCGGAGGTACAATTTATTGAAGAAATTAGAATAGAATAGAATAGAATAAAACTTTATTGTACACCAAAATAGTAACAAAAACTTATAAACTAACTTAATCTATGGGTACAATGGCGGTCTTATCGCTAACAGCGATTTCTACCAGACAACCTTAGGATGGACTGTAAGAACTTAATATAAAAAAGGGGGCTAGACTGCGGTGTACTGCAAATTAAATTAAAATTTAATTAAATTAAAAATACATATAAGACTATACATAGATATAAAATTATAATATATTGTATAGCTATTATATATAAAAGACAAAAAAACAAACTCATGAATATTATATTTATATATATATATATACATACATATTATATGTAAATTGTGTAATTGTATTAACTGTGTTAATTCCACGTTTACAGAGGCGAAGTTTCTTTACGACCCAAAGATTAATCCATTAGTTAGTATATTCTATCTATATTCCTTAAGCCGCGATTCTATGTCCAATACAAGAGCATTACGGCGCTTAATACTCCCGAAGTATTTGCTACTGTTTGGGCCAGTTTACTCACTGCAAGTTGTCTCATTAACTCGGATTTAGTTACTTGAAACACAATTAACTTCACTAAGAACACTGAACAGTTGTTCTTTTCTCGTTTTATGTGAATAGTTCAGTTTATTATGTTTTTGTATAAGAATAGTTTTTTTGTTTTGTTTTGTCTTTGCTAAGGTTTTTTTCTTTATCGCTATTTATCTCTCCTCTAAAATCTTTGTTATCTTATAAATTACAAAAATTGTGAAGCGGTAACTAAATATTATTTATTTATTTATACACGATTTAGACAAAAAGTTATCATTAGTACAAGTAAATAAATCTGCTTAGTTTTTTCCAATTATTGGGTCAAGTTAAAATAGGATGCAGTGGAGAATACAAGATCTCCACAACCCAACAATCGGGTAGCATGATAAGATTTAAAGCTTCTGACTTCCCATCATCATCGTCATCATTTTAGCCGAAAGACGATCACTGCCGGACAGGCGATGGCCATGTGTCGCCTCAACGACCGGTCCTGTGCGTCTTGCATCCATCAGATTCCTGCGAACCTCACCAGGTCATCGAGTTTTACGAATGGCAACTAGGATCAATTACTTTACATGCATCCCAAGGTGTGACCCATCTGTGGTTTGGTCTCGATATGTAACGAATGATCTTTCCGTGCAGGTGTTTTTACTTATGCACAAGCCTCAATAAAATAGCACTAGTGTATGTTTAAAAAGTACATAGAGTTTTGCAATAGTAAGTACAGTAGGTATATGTCACAAACACATTGCCACATTGTCAATGAAGAGTTAAGAGATGATACAGACATGGAAAGGGAGCGCAGGGCACTGGCCGTGAGGGCTAATATGGTGGCTCGAAGGTTTGCTTGCAGTTCAGTACCAGTTAAATTATCATTGTTCAAGGCATATTGCCAAACATTTTACACCTGCAACCTTTGGGCCAATCATACCCAAAAAGCGGACCATACACCCTGCGTATACAGTATAATAATGTCTTCAGGGTGTTGCTGAGGCTTCCACCGCATTGTAGTGCGTCAGGTATGATGCGCAGATCGACGACTACTTTGCGATAATGCGAAAAAAAGTTGCCTCCTTAATAAGTCGAGTGAGGGGGAGCACCAACGGCATCCTGAAGGTATTTGCGGACAGGTTGGATGGGCCTACAATGGGTAGGTTTATCAAGCTGCATGTATTGCATGGTGCTTGATACACCATTCTGATTAAATTGACTGATGGTCTATGTATTTGTATTTGTTTTTGTGATGACCTACCAACGTAGTTATTTATGTAAATTTGTCTGTACTAACTCACTATGGGCCTTGATGCCTGAAAATAAAAGTTTGTTTTTTATATGTAGGTGTGAAATTGAGCTAAATTGTATATCCTTGAAGAAGCATACACAACAATGGTTTTACATAAATTTTTCCTTTTCGCCAACATTTAATTTTAATTTAATTTGCAGTACACCGCAGTCTACCCCCCTTTTTTTATATTAAGTTCTTACAGTCCATCCTAAGGTTGTCTGGTAGAAATCGCTGTTAGCGATAAGACCGCCATTGTACCCATAGATTAAGTTAGTTTATAAGTTTTTGTTACTATTTTGGTGTACAATAAAGTTTTATTCTATTCTATTCTATTCTATTCATTCTGTTCATATTTTCATAAAACAAGGCTTTTTGTTAGAAAAACTCGAGACTTTCCACCACTCAATTTCCACGTAGTACAAACACCAAGGCTACTTTGCAAGAAAAACACGAATATAATATTCTTGAAGATAGTGCCCCGGCCGCAATGAGGTGGGTAGGCGACCGAGTTATGGCAACCGGCGACCGTAGCACAGTCAGTAAGCAAGCAACTATGCCCGTCGTCTGTAGACATTGCCTGAATGTAAGCGCTAACGAGAGATTCAGTGGCGCCTTCATTAAAGCACTGCTCCACAGCGGCCGACGGCTAAGTTACGCACGTGTACTTCGCTTCGCTTTGTATGAGCAAGAAGGCGGGAGCGTCCATAGTCACTGCGAAGGTCCACGTGACGCACGACTGCGTTGTTGGCAAACAAATGAATCGTGCCGCTAACATAGGTAACCTCTCCGTGCATAGCCTACTTAGTGGAGGGTCGACTTTATATCACTCTGCCTACAATGTAATGTATTCGGGATTCATTTTACCTTCTACACCGTAATAAAACACCAGACAAGACAAAAATACTTACATAAAATTTTCATTCCTTTCCTTTCTTTTTCAATAAAACCATGACTGGTAGATATAATAATGGATTGGCAGTAACTTCTGCTATAGATCAAGTAATCATTTTGTCGTACATCAAATTCGTGGTTTTATGTTGAATATTGGACTTAAGAAATTCTTTACAATGAGTTGGATTTTCCTGAAGAAAAAGTTTTCCTTTTGTGTATTGGAAAGTTTAAGAAGTATGATTCACTGCTTAATTGTATTTTTATGAGGGTTCTTCATTCGAACAATGATTGGGTATGCTGTTTTATAATATAACATGAGATTAAAGGCATAAGGTATCCCTGTTCATTTAGGGTTCTAATGACAGCGTCAGCGGATGGCATTGCCGTGGCCAAATACTGGCCCTGGCAAAGAACTAACTTGAAAAAATAAAATCTAGTTTTGCCAATAACACTGTAGCGACATCTATGGCGTCACATAAGAACTAATCCTGCATCGCGCAACCAAAGTTCTCCGCACGATATGGAATATATACGATAGCCCGAAATCATCTATCGGGCAGTAGCCCGCCAGACATACCACCCGTCTGGCCGGAGGATCCTCCCTTTTCAGCGGAAGTTTGCGGGACTTTACTCTCTGTTCCGCATACCTCTAAAACAATAAGAAGAAGACCATATTTTTTTTCAGTTAGAAAACATTTATTTGAGGAATATATATTGTTTGATAATTTTCGTTTTTTCGTTTATTCCATATTTATTCAAGACTAGCTGACCCGTCGAACTTCGTACCACCTAATAGTCAATGAATGTTGTTATAACTTTTAGCTAAACTGTCAAAAGATAACGCTATCTACTGTAATTACCAGAACCAGCCCAATTCATTTAAAATTATATTTTAATTCAAGATGGCGTTGTTTTCGATTTTTTTTTTCGTGAAGTATCTATATTTTGTCACCGTTTAAACCTTCCCTGGACTATCACGAATATTTCAAGACCAAAATTAGCCAATGCGGTCCAGCCGTTCTCGAGTTTTAACGAGACTATCGAACAGCTATTCATTTTTAACCGACTTCAAAAAGGAGGAGGTTATATGTTCGGTTGAATGTATGTTGTTTATTTTTTTTTTATGTATGTTCACCGATTTCTCGGTCAATTGTGGACCGATTTTGAAATATTTTTTTTTTTATTGAAAGGTTCTGCTTCCGAGTTAGTCCCATAGAAATATTGTTACGATCTGATCATGAACTTCGAAGATATGGAACAGAACTCCTCATAGGATCACAGCAGAACCGTCGTAAAAAGTAAAATTGCTTTGTTTATACGTGTAGTCGATGACTGACTGAAAGTAGAGGGGGAATATATCGAACTGATCTGATGATGAAGCCTGAAGTTAGGCACCGGAACTCTGTAATAAATTAATGTAATCTAACCGTGTTTGGGATTATTAGAATTGTCATGAGATGCACTCTGGCTATAAGGTATTTAAGTATGGCTGAGGGGTGCTTTTTAGTGGTGGTACCATAACTAAAAAGTGTAAAATAAAAAACACTGAAAAGTGCAAAACTGTTATAGAAACACCGACTTCCGAAATTAAAGTTATTTTGCACTTTTCAGTGTTTTTTTTTACTTTGAAGTCGGTTGTATTTTTTTGTAAAAAGTTTTTTATTATTTAAATAGATTTTAATGAAATTTGTACAGGTACGATCCTATTATATAACTTTCCAACAACAAGTATCTCAAAACCAAACATAGCATTTTTTTTATTCTTAAAAATATGACCTACTCATGAATTTCATTGCCCCATTCGCACCAGCACCCTCATTTAAAAAACTCGCTTTAAAAAAAATACACAAAATCACAAACGATGCCACCAGTTTCCGTGCTTTTAGGTACACCGGCCGCATTAAGAAGCATTAGTTCAGTAACAAAGGGTGGTATGACAAAGTGCCTTCCTTTCTTGGTGGGGTAACAATAGAGGTGTCGCCCGTTGTACCTCAGAGTTGTCGCACGCGACCGAGGACGACATTGAACAACTCTAACGACTTAATGCATCGTCTCGTTATTTCTAGAAATGAAGGAACACTCGACTGTTGGCTGCTTGCTCTTTTGGCTCATTTCTATGTAGTCACAAGGTGGTTTTATGATTGTCGGTTTGGTATCTGGACTGTAAAGGTTCTATAACGGGAATTGTTTGATAACGTCATTTGTGTACGTCGGGTTTTTAGTACTTGTTTATTTTTACATGGAGCTCCTGTAATATTTGGTTATCTTGTGTGTTGTAGTGATTGTGCTAAAGGCCAATTCAAGTCCCAATATTGATACAATCAATATTCTAACTTGTCAAAATTTCGCGAAGTGTATTCGAATACGAACATTTCTTAAAAATACTAAAATTACCCCTCTGTTCTAATAAGAATACTTACAAGACTTACATCCATCTAAAAATTCATATTTATTCACAAACAGCCACAGCTAAAACCACTTTGCCTAAAATCATGAATTTTTTTAATAACCTATATTGTGTCCCACTGCTGGGCAAAGGCTTCCTCCTTCTTCTTCCAAACCTCTCTGTCTTGAACGATCTCTGGTCAAGTTGGTCCCGCGAACACGATGAGATCATCACACCACCTTAACCGCGGTTGACCTCGGCGATGTCGACCTTCCTCAGGAGTCCAGTGAGTGACGATGTTCGCCCAGTTATCCGGGTGCATTTGCACGACGTGGCCAGATTACACCCACTTCAGCTTAGCTGCTTTTCCCCGACATCTGCTACTTACCTACTTTTTTAATTTTTTTTTTATATGTGAAATCATCCAATGACATCTCCCGCCCTCGGGTGGAGCGAGAGGGATGTCAGCAAATCGTAGGGGCCCAGCAGGGTCGAAACCTACTGGGGCCACGTTTAATGTGAAAGTGAAACCCGGGCCCTGGAACGAAGGCAAAGAAGGAACAGGAGTGGGTTTTTAGTCAGTAAAAGTCTGACACAACCTCACGATCCGCCCAAGAGCGAGAGTTGTCATTGGATGATATTCCCACCTAAAAAAAAACCTATTATTATACTATTATCATTACTATTATTATTATACTAATAACTATTATTTGCGCTTAAATAATTAGGATTTTTTAATTCAAACTCTGTAGAGGTTTATCTCCCAGGATTAAAACTTTGTAAGGAAGTTCGTTAATTTTGCAAATGGGAAATCACATCGAACTCTCGAGGCTTGTAAATAAAAATGTATTTCAATAGTACTATTTCCGGGTGCAGAGGTAAAACATCAGCTTACACAAAGTGCTCGCTCAAAATTATTCAGATCAATACAAAAACAACTTACAAAACCCTACTTACAGAAGAAACACGTTTTTCTGCGTTTGGATAACATAGGTTTTCAAAAACGTTTACTTTCCGGAATACCGAATGGACCGGAATACTAATCTGTTGCGCTGCAAGGAAATGGAAAGAAAGGGGCGACCTGCTACGGATTTTTCTCTGAGGTGGGAAGTCATTAAGAAAGAAAGCAAAATGATTATTTGAGACTCGCATGCAACAAACAACAGAATAAAATAAAAATGTTTACTAGTGACATAAACTAACTTACATAAAAAATCGAACGGCGAGTATCCACCCTTACGTTGTTGAAACCTCTACGGTCTGGACCAAGCGTTACGCCACCGCGTACATCGAGGGACTGGAACAACTTGCCTGCTGCGATCTCCCCGTCCGATTATAATTTAGGTGTCTTCAAGGCTAGAGTGAATAGGCTCTTAATAAACTAGTGCGCCATCAACGATTACATCACTACTTAACTTACCATCAGGTGGGATCGCAGTCAAGCACTAGTTTATAACAATTAAAAAAAAAAAAAAAAAAAAAAAAACCAGTGCGAGGCCAAAAAGTTTGCTCATCTCAGCATATGCCGCGATATTTGTGTTCCAGGGCCACAGTAACTCTTTCAACAGTTCCCGCGCCCCCCCCCAACGGTTTTGCTGACATCTCTTTGAGGTGCACGTAGAACACTATGCGCCGTCGATGACTCGGGCTCGTTCCTTACCGTACGGCCAGTCGGCGAGCTACCCATTGCTCGTCGTTTCTTGAGGCGTGTCCTGTGGCGGCGGCTGGGTCGTGAGAATGCTCGTTCCCTCGCTGTTGTGGCCATCTCTTTCGCAAAAGGAGGTAACCACTTTCTGTTCCCTCCGGACAATGACTTGAATCAGGGCGCGAGAGGTCGCCGTCACCGATCGCCTCCACGAGGACGCACGGCTATGGATACCCCTACTAGTATGATACGATCGTACTAACTCTAGATATGGTCAACTACATTGACGAGTAATGCTTGAATCAGTAGGATCGTACTTTTTGTGCGTAATAAAGCCACTTTCGAAGTCAAATTGTTACCATGGGCGTGCGATTGACGTTACCGACCCTTTGCCTTGTGTTCTGTGCAGTTTGAACATTTTAGGTGTTCTATTCCTATTGTTTTTTAATTTTGCATTGGAAAATATTCTATTCAAAATATGGTTTCGTAGCAATTAAAAAAATAAAATAAAATTCAAAATATGATTTGCAAATTAAAATACAAGTTAGAAGTGTTCGAGAATATTACTAGTGTTATTGAATACGGTTGTAGATCAATGCGGTGTTTTTTGTTAATATTCTATAATCTTTTTGCATTTTTATTCTTGTTTTTAAAATAATATTTTTAATAGGAAAACTATGTCACTGGAATATAAGAACAGATGTGTTTAAAGTATTACCATAATTGACCAGTCATCTGATCTCATAAATGATAAATATAACGCCATGGACAACAGATTGTTCAGATGCAAAATGCTAAACGGTCTGTTTTTATGCAAACTTATGAAATAAAATTTTACCGTTGACGCATAACTAACAAAGTTTCAATACTGAAAACAAGCGTCGAAAATATTTTGCTGGACGTTAACAAACACTGCAGTTAAGGTCATATGACTTTTTTAACGTCTGTTGTGTCCCTTTTAAACACCTTAGACAAAAATATTATTATACATAAATGAAAAGTAATTGTAAGTGTCTAAACACACTATGCCGAAGGTATGCGACGGAAGTTCCGCGGCTGATTTTACGTTCCGACGTATTCGGCTGACACGACACACCATAAGTGCCGAACTTACGCGGCTGAAATTGCCGCTGAATTTACGCTGGACCGAAGTTCGGCTGTATGCCATAATGCAATGCGTTTTTTCGGCATAGTGTGTTTAGACACTAAAATGTATGTAAGCGCATAACTTTAGAACGGCTAGCACATTGGCTAATTCAATCCAATTTACAAAGCTTACATAGCACAGGTGTAGGGTAGCCAGTCTTTAGGTATTCTATAGGATGCATTTTGGAGAGTGTGCGCAGGAATTACATGACTCGATTCCGCCATCACCTTTCTACAATCGGACAATAGGACACGGCGAGTGTCCACCCTTACGTTGTTGAAACCTCTACGGTCCGGACTAAGTGTTTCGCCTCGTCGTTTATACCGCGTACATCGAAAGACAGGAACAATTTGCCTGAAGTGATCTTTCCGTCGGATTGTAACTTAAGTATATTCAAGGCTAGAGTGAATAGGCTCTTAATAGACTAGTGCGCTTCACCATCAACAATTACATCACTGCTTACCGTCAGGTGGGATTTTTTTTTGTATGTAATTACGAACAGATACGTTATTACATTAAGATAAACCTTGTTCTAGCATGTATTGCATTTAAAGAAAATTTTAAGAACTCTAAAATAAAATTGCACCGAGCAACGCTTGTAGATCACAAAATAGGTAATGTACGGAATGGCTTTCAATATCTTGGCAAAATAACAGGGGATGAAATACCTAATCATGAATACGACAATATTTAACCTTCGGCTCAACTCCTTTTAATAATGATTTAATACAAAACATACGGTTCATGATCATATAATTTGACAAAAAAATTGGGAACAGATGATTTTTCCACCGACTTCAAAAAAAGAACAAAGTTCTCAATTCGGCTGTTTTTTTTATTTTTGTTACCTCAGAACTCCGTCGTTTATGGATCGATTTACAATTGTTTTTTTTTTACTTAAAATAGTATGCTTCCAGATTGACCCATGTTTTTTAAAATACAGTTCTGATGATAAAAAGTTGTTTTGGTCGCACTTGCAATGTCGATCACATTGTACGTAAAACTTGTTCGCATTCCTGAATACTTTACATTATAGCTTTAATATTGAGAATTAATTAAAAGTCACTTCTGTAAGAGAAATAAACTCTCACTGCTTAGTCTTCAATAATACGAGCGAAACAGACGGGATGAAAACAAAGATACATCGGCCTTCGCCTACATCGCCGACATACAGCCAAAGTTTCTGAATTCACCCAGTTTAGGAAAGCTCTGTGTCGAAAGTTCTTTCTCGTATTTTACAATTGGGTATTTCTCGAGCGGGATATATTTTTCTTTGTTTTTCATATTTCCCTATAATAATGATGAACACTTTTGTTCGTCATTACTGTGAATTCATGAGAAGTATTTATATTTGATCGTTTCGTGATCGAATCAGGAATGAGGATATCCGCAGGAGAACCAAGGTTGCCGACATACCACGAAGAATCGCCAAACTAAAGTGGCAATGGGCAGGGCACATTGCTCGCAGAACAGATGGCCGTTGGGGCCGAAAGGTTCTGGAATGGCGACCACGTACCGGAAGACGTAGCGTTGGAAGGCCTCCTACAAGGTGGACCGATGACTTGGTAACGGTTGCGGGAGTCCGATGGATGCGAGACGCACAGGACCGTTCGCTGTGGCGACGCTTGGGGGAGGCCTATGTCCAGCAGTGAACGTCTTTCGGCTGAAATGATGATGATGATGATGATGATGATGATTTATATTTAATTCAGGAAGTATGGTATTCGTCTGTAGAAAGGTATGCGTAGATAATATTACAAAAATAGCAGCCTCTATGACTGAATTTTATTAATTTTGTGTTTGAAATAATACTTATATTCCGACTTATCTACCTGGTTTAAAACAAAGAAACATTTATGAATATAATCTTTACTTGCGTACAAATCAAATCCGCACTGGGCCCTCGTGGTGGGTTACGACCCATTGCCTTTTCTAGAGAGAAAGAAAGAAAGTCTGAATCCCAGCTGTGGGAACTTTATAAGCTGATTTTGTTATGTACCAATCGTTGCTCGTTTTTCAACCTTATATTGTAAACAAGAATGTAGGTGACCTAAGAAGGTTATTTCACTGATAGAAATCTGCAGAATATCATAGACTCCATTTTAATATTTACCAGCTTTTGCCCGAGGTTTCGCTCCCGTCAACTGACTACTATATTCTACTCTATCCAACTCTACCTTACCCTACACTATTCAATCAATCAATCAAATCATTTACCCTACCTATTTACTCTAGCCTACCTATTAACCCTACTTTACCCTACTCTATCCCACTCTACCCCACTCTACCTTACTCTACGAGATAAAAAGTACTATATTCGTCTCCTGGTTCTAAGCTACTTCACTTTCCCATTAATTTTCAGCCAAATCGGTTCAGCCATTCTTGAGTTATAAACAGTGTAACTAACACGACTTTCTTTTATATATTACTAGCGCTTTGCCCGCGACTACGTCCGCGCGCATCGCCGTTTTAAGCTTTTGGCCCTGTGATTTGTTTATTGCCATTGCAAAGCAAATTTTCAAAGGAAATTGTATTCTTTTGAATTCGAAAGGAAGATCGTTCGGGATTAATGGAATACGCGGTATGAACTCTGTTTCTCCCTGGGCAGACCCGGTTAAAATAACAACCTCAACCATACTGCGGTGCAATGCTTTTACTTGCATCCTGATACCGTTACATAACTTCGGAGGCTTCAAGTTCCTAAGCTACATCACGGGTGTGCCCACATGCAGTTCACGTTTATGGTATGGAAGGCCGACTGGATTAATAGTATTCAGAAACTCAACTGGAGAGTGGAGTGCTTCGTCTGCATTTACCACAGTGTCTATAGAATTAAACACTATTTCTTCAGCTTCAATTGATATCAGCAAAATATCGCTGATAACTGCTGCTCGGTCGTTCTTAGACGTCAATATAGCTCTTTTTGTTAGCCATTCTAATGGTTTGTCCTTTATTTGAGCCACACCTGAATAATTTCTTCCTATCTTCTCTTTGATTGTACTTACTACCGTACATAATTTTTCTGTTATGACTATAACCCCATCTAATTGTTGGTACTTGCCGTTACCTAATTGAAGTAAAAGGTCTGAAAATTCACCTGCAGAGACGTCCCCTCTGAGATTTACTCTCATGTTTTTGGTTAATTTAAGGATTTTAGTTAAACGCAGCGTTGACGGCCTCCCACAAGGTGGACCGATATCCTGGTGAGAGTCGCGGGAATGTGGTGGATGCGAGATGCACAAGACTGTTCGTTATGGCGACATTTGGGGGAGGCCAATGTTCAACAGTGGACGTCCTTCGGCTGAAATGATGATGATGATGATAATGATGAAGGATTTAAGTACAGTATCTTTTAATATATGCTTTATTTCATTCACTCGTGTCCCTTTTGGTACAACTGGTAACCTTTGCTGAAAATCTCCTGCCAGCAATATTGTCAAACCACTCATTAAGTTGTCATTGCTTCTTATGTCCTGTTATCCTGTAGAGTTCTGTTTAATGCTTCAATAGCCCTTTTGTTTGCCATTGTACTTTCATCCCAGACTATTATTTTTGCTTTACGTAACATTTGGGCCAGATTACTATGCTTGAAAATGTTGCACATTGGCGTCTAATCATTGGCGCAAAATCTGATCTATAAAATGTTATGGTTCGTTATTTACCTGCCTCTGCATGTTTCGTTTAAAATCTTCTGAACGATATGGTTTGAATTCATCCCACAGGCTGAATGGAATCGCTAGTTAACAAAAAACTAACATTATAATGAAAAGCTCTCTCACCATGAACGGCTATTGATACATGGCTGCCTCTCCTAGGACTGTACGTCAGTGTTGATCATCTTCAAGTAACCCTAAAGCCTTGCATGCTGATTTGAAAGTCGTATGTTCTATGATTCTGGACCTCGAACTTCATAAAAAAGCAAACGAAGGTGGTAACACTCTGTATCATTTGGATATACCGTATATTCCCTGCCTAAAGCGTTGTCTTTTTAACCGACTTCAAAAAGGAGGAGGTTATATGTTCGGTTGAATGTATGTTTTTTTTTATGTACTCGTATGTTCACCGATTTCTCGGTCAATAGTGGACCGATTTTCAATTTTTTTTTTTTAAAGGTTATGCTTCCGAGTTGGTCCCATAGAAATATTGTTACGATCTGATCATGAACTTCGAAGATATGGAACAGAACTCCTCATAGGATCACAGCAGAACCGTCGTAACAAGTAAAATTGCTTTGTTTATACGTGTAGTCGATGACTGACTGAAAGTAGAGGGGGAATATCGAACTGATCTGATGATGAAGCCTGTAGTTAGGCACCGGAACTCGGTAATAAAATAATGTAATCTAACCGTGTTTGGGATTATTAGAATTGTCATGAGATGCACTCTGGCTATAAGGTATTTAAGTTTGGATGAGGGGTGCTTTTTAATGGTGGTAAAAAGTGTAAAATAAAAAACTTTTTACAAAAAAAATTCAACCGACTTCAAAGTAAGAAAAAAACACTGAAAAGTGCAAAATAACTTTAATTTCGGAAGTCAGTGTTAAATAACGAAGAGACAAAACTATTATAGAAATACCGACTTCCGAAATTAAAGTTATTTTGCACTTTTCAGTGTTTTTTTTTTTGCTTTGAAGTCGGTTGAATTTTTTTTGTAAAAAGTTTTTTATTTAATGTGTAGCTAACCATCTACATTTACTCCTCTTTTCCTCCTTTCGAACCGATTACTGTTCCAAACATAGAATGCACAGATTTCACAATACAGGAAGGTCTTTGCACAGTCATATATTTGACATAGTTAAAAAAAAAACGTGAGAGTCGTTTTTGGTGGACAGGAAACCTTTATTAGCTAAGTTTTCTTGAATAAAAAATACTCTTTGACCATTTTTCTAAGTGCAAGAGCAAGATGAAACACCGTGGGAAAATTCTCATGAATAGAAAACCCGAAAATTTACCACACTGCCTCTGAACTACTGATATACTTTCCACTTTCATACGTTTTGAGTTCATCTTTTAAATTGAAATGATGTGAAAATAACTGGATTACGAACGATTATCAAGCTCTACTCCATTTAAGGTCACAGTAAATCCGCCATTATCTGAAGGATGTCTCCTGCAGTTTGAATATCCGTCATCGCCGGTCAGTGTTTTTATAAGCATTGTTCGAGGATAGCGTTTAGTGCACAGCTGGTCTCTCATGCATGGCGAGTTAGCGTTGAAATTTCCACAGGGGACATGTATCATATTAGATTTCACTATCTCATAGAGCTTTGGATCTAGATGGGATCAGGTATTTCGGCACAAATAAAATTGTCAGTAATGTCAGAAGGAATGTGTCTTTTTAGCCATATCAGAATATGAATGTGCCGAAGTCTGGAAAATGTTGGTATTCTACTGTGTACACAGTAGAAAACCAACATTTTACGTACATGTATCACGGAGCTTCATCAAATATTTTTCCTTTAGTTATCAAGTCCAACATTTTTTTTTATACTTTGATGCGAAATATTTTTGCGATGATATCGTGGCGATCGTGAGGTTTTTAGCCTGGAAACAAATTTTCTTTAATTTCTTTCCACCGAGGGTTGCACGTGAAGGTGAAAAATAAGTCTGCGCGACCATAATGACGTACATAAGTCATGGCGTATTGAGTGTGCTCGTGCATGTATCTCGGCCCACCGGTGAAGGAGGACGGTAATCCACTATTTGACCCAACTGATGAGCATCAACATCTTGCCTACCGATGGTGTCCTTAAGTATTACTGAACTAATCAATTAAAGCTTTTAGACTTTTAAAACATTAAATTAGCATTCAGTGAAAACCGGGATCCGCACGTGATTAGAATTTAACAATTATTTTTTGACTTAATATTTACATACAGGTTTTTTTTTATTACAACTGTTTTCCATGCTAATTTCTATCGAAGAAGACGCTAACTATGACACACCAACTTGTTTTCAAATTAATGTTATGTTTTCGTTTGTACCAATTTGGGTCAGTAGATGTCGTACGTATATAAATAACATGATTGATACGTTATTATAGGATTAGGTTATCACACGGTTGCGTTGCTAAGAAAATCTATTAGCACATTTAAAAAAGAGATATTTCATACAAACATGGAGGAATCCATTTCACCAACACTTGAACTTTTTTGTTGTTGTTGAACTATTTTTGAGAAATAAATAATCGCTATTTGCTCTACTAAGGCTTGTTTTTCTAATTTCTAATACCGAGTTACGAGTAAATTAGGCCGCGCAGTAAGACTTAAAAAAATCTTGAACACGACCTAAACCGTAATTTGAGGGTAGTTTTGAAAAACGAATAATGGGAATATTTATTATTTATTTAAACATGTATTCGTGCCAAGTTTCAAGTTTATTAACCCAAGGAATAAGATTCTCCCATACAAACTTTAACACCCCCTAAATCTTGCACTGAGGGTAGTACTGAAAAAATAAATATGGAAAACTTTAAAACTAATTTAGGTTAATATTTGTACAAAGTTTGGAGTCAATTGGCCCACGGAAAAAAAATTTGCACACTTACGAAATCCCCCCGTTTTACCCCCTTAGAGGATGAATTTCCAAAAATCCCTTCTTATTGCTCACTTACGACATATAATTAATCTTTATGCAAAATTTCAAGCTTCTAGCTCCAGCGGTTTCGGCTGTGCGTTGATATGTCAGTCAGTCAGTTTCTCCTTTTATATATATAGATATAGATTTATAATTATATGCACTGTTCGTTTGGAATAGATCACGGTATGGTACCTGTAGAGAAAAGTCAGGGGGCTTTCCCATGACGTGTTAAAATATCAGTCGAGCGAGCGAGACAGGGATGGAGCTATACACCCCATATAGCTCCATCCCTTTAACAGTTCATTTTAGGTCGTAAAATGGATCTTGTTAAGAGCTCGTGATAGCACTCTTATATTACTACAATGGCAGTTTAAATGTATGTAATTAAAGAGCTGCCAACATTAAACTAATTTACGTGACCTCAACTTATATGTTAGTCTCAATAAATAGTTATTCAAGTCCCACTATTTCTTTCTACTGAACTCTTGAGGAGGCAAGTAGAATTATTCACGAAGTTAGCTCGTTAAACCTCGTGAGACACGACTAACTTTCTAAAAGTGAAACACGAGGAAACGACGACGAATATAGGTACTTGTGCGTACTTAAAATTGTTCGCGACTTTAAATAGATTTCGTTGTTTAATAGTTTTTTGATAAGTTGTTACACTTTCTACGTCAAGTATAGCCATATGTGTGAACTTACTTAGTTCTGCAAGATTTTGTTGTGTCATTTGAGTTACAGTCTCTCGCTCCACCTAGAGCGGAAGGAAATATTAATTTGATGATTTCCAAGTTCAAAAAAAAAGGACCTTACATTTACATAGATGTTTTGTAGCTATGCCAACATTTGAATTATCACCAAATGGAAAGGTACTTACCTATATTTTAACACAAACAGCCACTCATTGTTGATTGTACTTCCGAAAGATTTCCAATAATTCTTTTACACATTCAAATGCTCAAACAAAATGGATTACGAAGGCAATAACGATATTGATTTTTGTATTATGACAGGCCATAATCAAAGTTAAGTCGAGTGGAAAAGCGAGCTCCTTTTATTTAGGAAAAGAACTTTCGGACGATTTAACAGGCCTTTCAGATACCCTTCCATTTGCAAAAGATGAATAATAATATAAACAGTGACCTCAGAACACTGGCCTGTTACAAAATACAGCAATTAATCTAGAAAAAGTTGGCGACAAAACAATGATAACACAATCCTTTTTAGGCTTCGTGATTTTTTTCTGTAATATATTTTCGTCTAAAGTGAAAAAGTTACATTTGGTCGTTGTGAAGATATGATATAGAGGCCTTTTGTTGCGTCGGACAATATAAAAATAATGGTGTCAGTGGGACGTGAAATAAATTAAACCGACGCCATAAAAATCTATGTCTGTGTAGAACCCCTTAATTATTTCATATGAGACTGCACGTTGCTTTGTTGTCCGCAATGTTATTGTAGACAAAATGCGTGCAGGGTAGACTGTACTTTCATAATTACTCATATGAAGAGGATGAGATCCCGGTTAAATTTTTGAGGGGGTTCCGTTTATTTTCCACTTATTTTGTGGGCAGACAAACCGACTAAATTGCTATTACGACTTCTGGGTCCGACCTTGTTCACTGTACGCTGTCTTCTCCTTCACCCTCTTACGAGTTCAATTACGATCTCAACAACACACAAAAGAAAGATCAAATGGAGTTTATTTACCTATATTTATTTATTTTTAGAAGTAAAGCCTTTATGAAGCACAGACAAACTAGAGTACGGTTTTCCAGTTTCCTTTTAGATCACATTAATGACGCTTTGATAAGTTTAGTCTTGATCTAAATTAAAATCTTTCCTAGAAATCTGTAGATTTTATATGATCCGTTTTGTGCTGCTAAAGGGATAATATCAGAGTACTGGTCACACTGATGGCCATATTAAAAATAAGTTGTTTTGGACATTAGATAAGTATTTTTTACTTTTCTTTTTCTTCGCTTATTTTGTTTACCAAGCTTTGAATGTATTTGGTTTTTGATACAGAATAAAAATCACTTTGTTTTCCATTAGAGATGTGAAAGTAACATATTCTAAAGTTATTGCGATATTCGGCAGCTAATGAATTTTTTTTTTTCGTTGGGAAAATCATCTAATGACATCCCCCGCTCATGGGCGGAGCGAGAAATAGTGTCAGACTTATACTGACTAAAAACCCACTCCTGTTCCTTCGTACCAGGGCCGAGTCTTCCTTTCAGAATCAGACCCTTGGCCCCAGTAGGCTTCGACCCTGCTGGACCCCTACGGTTTGCTGACATCTCCTTGAGGTACGCGTGGACGACGGCGCGTACTGTACGCGCCGTCGACGACTTGGGCTCGGTCCAGACGGTTACCGGACGGTCGGACGGCGAGCTACCCATTGCTCGCCGTCCGCAAGCCCGCGCCTATGGTGGCCGGAAATCGGGATCGGAATCCCGGCGGCGGTATGGGCGTGAGGAACGTTGCCTGTTAGAAGGAGGCGACCGTCTGCCACTCCCCTCGCTCCGGACTTTGGCCTGTACCAAGGCCCGGCGCGAGAGTTAGCTGCGGCAGCTAATGGATCAAGTTAGCTTTCTCAGCAAGTTTTGCTGAGGTTTACTACAATAAAATTCTCAGCTTCATTTTACAGAGATCGCACCTGTTTCATTGATTTCACCTATGTTATTGTCCAGTTGTGCTGATACTTGAGATACAAAACTACACCAATACCAATATTGTGATCGAAGGAAATCGCATGTGCATTGCTCTTATTAATTTACAAGCTGGCAAGCCAACTATAATTTTTAAGGTTTATGCAAATATAAAATAGGTGTTTGAATTTGATAGATAAAAGAAAAAATAATTGTTTTTTTTTTTAATAAGGTGAATTAGGACAGCCCCCTAGCCAAGTTACGATCGTTTCGTTTGCGTCGAACGCCTCGAGTAGGCCACGCCTCCGATTCCTTTGTTCTGACGTCATCTCAACGTTCAGTCACGTGGCCAGAACAAAGGAATCGGAGGCGTGGCCTACTCAAGGCGTTCGATGCAAACGAAACGATCGTAACTTAGCTTGGGGGGCTGTTGTCAAACCGCTAAGTAGTTGGATTAAAAAATTATATAAATTATACGATAAAGTGTAGTATTTCTAGAAATAGACTTAATAATTAGATGCACACAAGTGTTTGAATACTTTCTGCCCTTAACAATATCTTCTAGGAATCAATTGGAGAATAGTTAAAACAGCTACTGAACTTAAATCGGGACAATCACGCCAAAAAAATCTATAATTCTTCCTTGTTATGACATGTTGACTATAACACCTCACTCAAACCCTCAAGCGCCTATTTCATTATACCAAAGGCAAAGTATTTTGAACCTACTGCTTATGAATCTAAGGTGTTCGGCTGATATTTCCAGCGCTGTCCCTTATGAAGCTTCGCAAGTTCATGCAAAATTTGAGGGGTTAATAATGATCCTTATATAGCTACTAGTACAAAAACCTGCTCCGAGCATCTTTTCTTCTTTCTTTCTTTTTATTGGTCTCTTGTTCTGCTTTAATACTATCTGTGAAAACCTTTACTTGACCTTCTTTCAATATTTTTCATCTATCTGTATCCTAGCTGTAACTTTGCGAATAAAAATAAAATAGAATAAATAAATAAAATAAAATTTCCAAAAGTGCGCCTTACCATCAACCATTGCATCACTGCTTGCCGTCATGATCGCAGTCAAGCACTAGTTTGTAATATTAAAAAAAAAACAAATGCACAAAACTAACAACACGGTTGCTTTAATACAAAATCAGTTAAGTCAAAAAGAGGCTACTTTAGGGGACATAGACTGAATTCACGTCGACCAAGATAAAAGCGAAAGACTTGTATTGTCCAAAGAGCTTTTAGCTTTGAAATTTTCTCCCGAAAAAGATTTCTGAGTTAGAGATTAGATTAGAACTGGGACGTGGACACATCGGGGACGAGTGAACTTTGAATAATATATGTGATACTTGGAGGAAACTCTTTATAGTTATCACTCATAAATTATATACTTTGCCACGAAAACAATGTTACGAAGAATATTTTATTAAGTTGATGAAACATACGGATCAGAGTATATTTCTTACTTGTTCTTGTTCACGAGGGTTAACTATATTATCTGCCCACCAGGTTATAATTTCACGAGTACGAATATATTTCTCGCACATTCACGAAGCTAATATGGACAGTTAGGGTTGGTTTGAGTAAAACAAAGAAATGTGTGTTTTTACGGTTTTTTCAATTTTATCTTCCTAAGAACCCATCAACAAGATAGGCCGATGATCTGGTGACAGTCGCGGAATTTCAATGGATGCGAAATGCAAAAATCATTTGTGGCGACACTTTGGGGAGGCCTTTATCTAGCAGTAGAAGTCTTTGACATAAACCTTCCTGAAACTTTAACAAATAATTTAAAAACCTCATCCGCATTGGTCTACACATTCTCGAGTTTAGCGCTTAGCAACACATTTATACATACAAATTTGTAGAAATATATATATAGAACATGTTCGTTATTCGTACTCCGCATTCGAACAAGGTCAGAGCTCACCACAATCACGCCAAGCGTGGTTTCAATTAGTGATTTGATACTAGTTCGAAGTTTCTAACATCGTTTTATTCGTCAAAGTTCAAACAAATGAGATTTAAATCTACTTAGTGCCGAATTTCTAGCAATAATATTATTTTCATATAAGCCTGTCTAGACTAGCTGGATTAAGCTGAATCTAATCATAATAAAATATATGACGATATATTATAATATTTCGTCTAATATAAATTACAGAGCTACTCAAGAATGTTTGAAGTATCGTAGCCAAATTAGTCATCTTTGTAAGCTATATTCTCAGTACTACTTGCAGATTCATGACCCCAAGTGCGTTGACAAAATGGTATTTTATCAGCTAGCTAGAGATTGTCGGAATATCTAAAACTAGCTTTTGCCCTCGGCTTCGCCCGTGTACTTAAAATATAGCCTATGTCACACAAGAATAAAGCAGCTTTCTATCGGTGACAAAATTTTAGCAATCTGACCAGTGCTTTCAGAGATTACCTCCTACAAACAAAAAAACAAACTTTACCTCTTTATAATATTAGTGTAAACAAATGACTTAGAAAAGCGCTATAGAAATAACACACACACATTGCAATTAATTTGGACATTTGTCAATCGTGTTTGTTAATATATTTTTTTTTTTTTTTTTTTTTTTAATTGATATAAACTAGTGCTTGACTGCGATTCCACCTGATGGTAAGTGGTAATGCAATCGTTGATGGTGAGGCGCACTAATTTATTGAGAGCCTATTCACTCTAGCCTTGAAGAGACCCAAATTATAATCGGACGGGAAAATCGCAGCAGGCAAATTATTCCAGTCCCTCGATGTACGCGGTATAAACGACGAGGCAAAACGCTTGGTCCGGACCGTAGAGGTTTCAACAACATAAGGGTGGATACTCGCCGTTCGTCGGCTTGTCCGATGGTAGAAATGAGATGGTGGAATCAAGTCATGCAATTCCTGCGCACACTCTCCAAAATGAATTCTGTAAAACACCGAAAGGCTGGCTACCCTACGCCTGTGCTCAAGACTTTGTAGATTGGAATTAACCAGATCTGGAAATAGAAAGTGATGCTAGCCATTATGTCAATGATGGGTTATAAAAAAATCTTGTTTTGTGTCTGTAAGTTGCACGACATGTAACGAAAAATCTTCGCGTTTTATAATGAAACTTATTGTAGATAAGCATTCGATTAAGCAGCCTAACTTAATAAAAAAAAATGGTACACTTACCTATGACTAAAACAAACTGCTTTGTAAAGACAATTGAGACTTCCAGTAGCATAAGAATAATTATCCTTAAAATGTTCCCACTGCTGGGCCTCGGGCCTCCTCTCTAAGACAGTGAATGGGTAGTAATCAGCAGCGAAAAATTCTCATGGACGCCCAGGCGGCCTCGTGGTCGAGCCAGCCTGGACAGACTCAGATTTTTATTTTTTTTTGTTTTGTTTTGGCAATTGAGCCCGACTATTTTCGATTTTGCCGGTGTCACGTTGAGACGGCGACTCGGTGAGGACCACCGTCCGAGCTTTTACCTTCGTGGTAGATGATAGTAAGTTGGAAGGAAAAACACAAGTGATAGTAAAGACACATTATCTAATTTACAAAGTTATACTAAAACTACTAACCTGCCTCCCTATGTGTCCTCTGACATGGTCAGAGACCTTATTTGAAGCTTTTTGTTTTCAATAATTTTTCATGATTTTTTGTTGTGTAATAAATAAAACTATTACAATATTTTGTCTAAAAGGCACGGAAAGGTTTGACACTGTTTAATACTTTTATTCAAAGTTCCTATTTTCCTATGCCTACCATGATATATAAATTCTATATAAATTGCAAGCATAGTTTAAGTATCTTTATTTTTTTTTCCCTATAATTCTTTGTTCAGTATTTATACAAAATTCCAATACTGGTTGGTAGATGTGACATGTTTTAAAATTTTTGGTTATAGGACATGCCGGTTTCCTCAAGATGATTTTAATAAATGGTATAGTGGATAAAATAAAATAAAATGGTGATTAAATATATTACACAGAGTCAAGCGCCTCTCTAAGTGTTCTTTAAATTTTAAATACATACGAACACAATTACATCCTCACCAGTTTAACGAACTCGCCACTTTTCAGCCAGTTCACCGACCCAATCTTGCAAGAATGTACTAGGTATGTACTCGTAAGTTGAAGTTTTACTAAAACTGTCACGTACTTTAATTCAATATAAGCTTCGTCCACATACATATATAATATTAGTGTGCGGTTTACTCGGGCTCGCGCCATCTGTCGTCCCTCGCTTAACGAAGATTTAGTGATCTAACACGCGGTACTGAGTCGCGGTGGGTTTTTACAAGAGGAGCTGTAAGTCAAAAGGTTACGGTGTTATTAGATCGTTCTTTTGGTCGATCTGTGTGTGGAGGGGAATTGAGATAGATTTCTTTATTATTTTTGGATTGTTGTTGCGTGAATAATCAGAATGCATAATGGAGGGAGTGGGCCGGAATCACAACGTGGGCCCTATGCGCTGGTGGATTTCTCATGTCTTTGATTGTGTGGTGTGTTTTTGGGTTACAGGACATAACTCCACACTACCGTTTTGATCGTCTTCATCGTTTTGATTCAATGCAATACAATATTTTTTTATTAACATAAAAATATTGCTATAATGTATGAAGCCTCTGACTTCAGAAGTAGGCGGGCCTATGTCAGGAGTCAGCGCCCTCCCCACTTTATTTTCACTTATTTTCTATTAGAAACATTGATTTTAAAAAATATATAAAAAAAAAAACTAAAATAAAATAACTAAAAATGAACTTGGTAAACTTGTCCTGTGCACGTCTCAAATTGTTGGTGATTCAAAACACGTGCCTTCTTTGTATCTCTTATTTCTTTTTTGGAGCCATTAATCATACGTATATGTACGTAGAAGTATATGTCGTTAAATCTATTAAAAAACCTCATGAGAAACCAATATAAAAAAATGCATAAATTCACATAATTATACTAAAAAGTGAAGTCAAGTAGTGGGAATGTCAATAAATGGCTTCAAAAAATAGAAGCCTTTTTTGCAAAATTCATTGCCTCAAAAAAAAAAAATCAAATCGTTTCAACAAAACTAATAATAATAAAGCGAATATCGTAAAAACATGTGTTAAACGAATACCAGTTCAAAGCATTCCACGTTATACACTCCAATCGTAACACAAATGTTTATATTCGTTCGAAACCAATTAAATGCACACATTTCTCATGATCTCTGTTTATTTTCAATTATTTCATACATTCAGTACATTCATTTATAGCTAAATGGGGCTGGCTATAACCTAGCGAAATGGACAGGGTTACCAAAACCACAAGACAGAATATATTATTATTCAGTATACACAAATACCACACACACAGTGTACCACAAATTTTTAAATAGTACAAATACTTAGAGGACTTATTAGAAAAGGTCTTTTTATTATTTACGTAAAGTCTCAATAAATAATATTAATAAACAGCAAAGTTATTAGCGTTTGTTTATATCCCAAAATATCACTTAATTTATGGAAATATTGTACAGGCTACTGAATAAGAATGAATAAATGGCGATCAAAATGAAAAAAAAAACCACTGTGAGTAGTATTTTCTAGTAGCAATTGTTATGAATGATTGATTCAATTACAAAAAATTATCAATTATGACAAAGAATAATGCCCATATTAGTATAGAGCTATTCCCCAGTCTCCAGCCACAATATCCAGAAGGCAGAATTATGTCATAAGATAGCTTTTTATTTGCATTTTTAAAATATCTAGATTTAACGTCATATAAAGCACGGGTTGAAAAGTTATTAGACGATATATTTGTTATAATGTTAGCTTCCTACTGATTTTTCATACATCTAATAGTATTCAGGCAACTTTACTATTAGTTATTCACTAGGCGCTTGTTTTAATTCTGGAGAAATTGCGTTCCTAACCTGCATTGTAAACCCCTTGAGTCGATTGCGATTGATGATGAGAATAAGAGGTAAATGTCCAAATCAATGGGACCCATTGATTTGATTTACAGTGAAAAGAAGTATCTGCCAAGAAAACACTGTTATTCATCATTGTACAGTACGTATATTTATGTACAGTATATTTTGTATGTACCGGGGCATACGATGGGTGCGAGACCTACAGGACCGTTCTTTGTGGCGACACTTGTGGGGAGACTTATGTCCAGCAATGGACCTCTTTCGTCTAAAATGATGATGATGATAATGATTATGAACCTACCAATAATTCTTTCAACGCCAAAAATAAAGAGAGGTTCTTTATGTTTTGCCAACGTTAACAGAAAGAAATTAAGATTTTAAATTGATTAGTGGCTTTAATACACCAGTGGCAAGAGCCAAGATAGATCCAATAGCTTTCAAGATTAAAAAAAAATACTTAGGTATACTAAATCACACAAAAAATATAAAATTCAAGTTAGGTGGACATACGAAATTTGTGGCCGGATGAGGCCGGAAGCCGAACACATTCAGCTAAAGAGTGACACCCCTAAATATGGATCCCACAGTATGACGCGGATATAAACTGTGTGCTCGTATAATTGAACTCTGTAGATAATGTTTAATCAAAGGAATTGCAGATAATTTGTAGGATATATTACATTGCAATTAAGAGTAGTAACAGTAGTTGCAAAGATTGATATTTCATTAGGATAATAGTATCAATATTAATTTATAGTCCAATAGGTCTCGCACAATTGTATCATCTTGCTTGAATTACATACCACATAACAAGATGTTATGAAAACCTAATGGATGAAGAAAGGAATTATAATTAAAGTTATCATTGGATTCCAATCATTACAGCTAGTTTTAATCATCACCTAGGAAGTACCATTATTATCATTACCAAGTACCGTTCCATCATCGGACCACTAGACGTGCGGCGTTGCGCCATCGGTACATGGTGGACATCCCACCCATACGTACAAAGCGTTTTGGGAACACATTCATAATGCGTACAGCTAAGGAGTGGAATTCCCTGCCGGAGTCTGTGTTCCCTGATAGCTACAACCTAGGGGTCTTTAAGTCAAGAGTGAATAGGTTACTTCTAGGCAAGCGTGCTCCATCGTCGGCCACATCATCGCTTACCATCAGGTGAGATGGTGGTCAAACGCGAGCCTATCAATAATAATAAAAAAAGTACCTTTGGCTTTTAATTAAAAGGAAAAATTATAATTTTGCTTGTGAAAGTTTTTGTATCAGAACCTACTCAGTAGACTACGGCGTAGCAGCCTGCGACGTAGCAAACTACAACTACGCCGTAGTTCACAAGTAGGTTTGTAGATCAATTTTTTTTTGTGTTATTGTATTATCTTGTTGTTGCTTTTTTATTCCAGACCCTTTGCAGTCTAATAACTTAGATAGACCTACACAGTAGTACCTATAGAAGGCAATACATTCATGCCGATCGCATAAATTGTTGTTTGACCTAGTTCAACGTCTGAAGTTAAGCTGAGCCTTTAGCTACATTGTTACTAGATGCTCGGGTACGCAAATCTTCACTTTGAAGACGGTGTAGCGGTGCGCTTATCAAAAAGCTGCGGATAGCAGTACGGTACAAGGCAAGGCGAGGCGAGGCGAGGCAACCAAGGCAAGGCTCGTGTTTGGCGCAGCATTCTCTTTGTCGCTAGCAAAAGATAAGCTACAAAGTTGATACAATTTCTAAACAAACGTTGTCAATGTAGTTTGTAGTTCTGCATTGTTGATATATTTTGTGTTCGAGAGTTCTGAGTTGGGAGTTTGTGAACGTCGTCGCGTGTATGCTGTACCGATGCAAATTAGCTGTCCGGGCTCTGTTTGATACTGATACTGGACAAATCCACCGATAGTTTGTTGTTCATGAAGATTTAAGCCCCACATTTTGGTGTTAAAAAACCAATTTCAAAGGACCCACCAAATTGTACATAATGTGTCGTAATTTTGTCGTAAATCCACACTTTATTTGAAAGAAAAGTAACGTTAATGCGTCTAAAAAATGTTACAGCTTAACATCTTCACGGGGTCCATAAATTCCATTTTGTGTACACTCTTCGTTTATGACCGCCTGGTCACTGACTTTAAGAATCTTAGATAAATTCTGATTTGGAGACTGGTTGCTTAATGCTAGGTTAATGTAGGTGTCACTTTTTTAATGTTTTATCACCTCTGGCTTGCAGAGAAGGAAAAACAAAAACTTCTTGTAACAGAGACAGCATTGAAAAGGTAAAAATATTTTCACCAATAGGACGCCGTGTAAGAAAAAGTGTTATTTTTACGCCGTAGTTTCAAGTAAACATTTTGAAGTAAGTGAAAAAATCTATTTCTTCTACAAGTTCTTATTTATTTTATATTTTATGTACGAAGAAGATATCTTATTATAAAATTTGTACTAAGGTACTGCTTATTTCAAAAATAAATTTCTTCCAGCAGACCTGCGAAGGGAGAGATTAGAAGAGATGTAGACAATCACTAACTTAAAGATATTTTTTTAGCGTATTCTCAGGTGTGTTATCCAAGAGTTTTCAAGTGTTTAATGTTAAAAAAAAAATAACAACTACAAAATATGTTAATTTTAAGAAAGTAAGGCTAAAAAATCAACAATAATCATAATCTAATATCTTCTACTACTGTCTATCTACCTATATATTTGTAACCTTATGTATTATCTTTTGTATAGCTATATGTTTTATCTATATCACTACATAGTATAAAACAAAGTCGCTTTTCGTGTCTGTCTGTCCCTATGTATGCTTAGATCTTTAAAACTACGCAACGGATTTTGATGAGGTTTTTTTTTAATAGATAGAGTGATTCAAGAGGAAGGTTTATATGTATAATACACGTACAATATAGTAGAGGAACACTGATGATTTTAGAGGTTTCTAATGTGACGTCGTAAATGAACACATTTTTTTGCGCTAACATTGCAAACGCTGGCTGAACCTTAAGAGATAAATCAAAATAATGTACTACAGTATTGTACACCTTAAAAAGATCTACAAAAAAATCCGCGATGGTATCTTTTAGGTACAACCCACAATAACCATTTTTTATCCTTTACTTTTTACGAGAAATAATAGCTTATATACGAAACGATTTTAAGCAATACAGCATTAATCTTTATCCAATTAAGTACCTTAATTCATTAACGCTCAGGCGGTAGCCGGCGCCCGCAAGCCATTGTCTTACTATTGTGTCTCTAATTACGCACGTCAAAAGGTTAAATAAATTGTGCATTTAATATAGATCAATATGGCTCTTTACAGCGTCTAATTTTGGTGAATATTTTCGAAGATATTACAAATTTAAAATACAAAGACATAGCGGTTGCGGTAAATTACTTGATTCTTTCAAATATTTTTAAGCGCCGACGCAAATATACTACTCGGTTACTTCCAGATTGGTCCCATTTTTTCAAATCCATTTCTGATAATGGAATGCATGAGGAATCGAGGGGACTCCTCAAATATTCTAGGCTCTATATAGTGATTTTGGTAATATAATCGAGAACTAAAGCATTTACAGTCAAAACATTTGATGAAGTGGAACTGATGAAGAAGACCAGAAATGGCCAACGAAACTTCACCCTCACATAGATGGGGTGCTACGACAGAAAACCTCCACGAGCGCCCGCAGGCTGTAGTTCCCTTGCGGATATGTCCGAGGTGAAAGCCAGTCTGCGGGACGGTGCACCCTGGGAGGCGGCCAACGACTCCCCTTAGGTACTTCTGCCTAAGGAGTCCCGATGCCCGCCTGCGAATATTCTGTCCGAAGGATCGCTTCAACGCGTGTCCCTCTGCTATAGCAGAGGGCACAGTGGCGAAGTAAGAGCGGGCTTGGTGTGCACTTACCCTGCCACCGGGCAGGCAGGAGGAAGACTTGCTCCTCCTTCTGCCACCGTTAGTCTCGTAGCCCCAGAGATTGTCCAAGGTCATGTTTCTGACTTTTGATGGGGGTCGAGGGTCTAGGCTTAACCGCCCGGGCCGCGAGGAAGACAACCTCTATAAAAAATTACCCCAAACCTCCAAGCGGCGGCGCACCGTGAGGGAGGTTGTTAGCTTGACTAATGGGTAGCTAAATTAGTCTCTAGTGCGAACCATGTTATTTGAGCCAGTACCCGAAGTTTAATACTCGTGGGAACTAATATGACTTCAAAATTTTTCGCAAACCACAATGAGAGTGATGCGCGGTCGGAGTCCGACGCGGCATCCAGAAGGAGCTCGGAGGGCTCGGAGGCTGAGGAGGTGGCGGGCGACTCCGGTAGAAACGCAAATTTCTACCGGAAGCGCTCCAGACCGGGGGACAAATCGTCCTCCGACGGGGAGATGGGTTCGGCCCGAAAAATCCCCACTAGTGGGCGGGGAGCGGGTCGAGCAAGTGGAAGAGGGAGGGGACTCACTGCTCAGGAGTCCGCAAAGCGAGCCAACAGACTTGCTGCGGAGGGGCGTCACCCCGGAGCGGCCAGCACTGAGATGGACCTCTCGGTTCCATCTGGCAGTGAGCGAGATGCCGGGGAGGACTCCGCTGAGGAGTCACGTAAGTCTCTGGGGGCGTTGGTTGTTGCAGCACTGCGAGACATGGGCCGGAAAAGGGAGAAGACTTAAAAAGAGAAGACGGTCCACCGGCACGCCGCCTCTATCGAGGAGGCTATCGATGCCTCTCTCGAGAAGAGAGTGGCAAGACTCCGGGCTGAGCTCCGGGCCGAGCTCCGGGCCGAGCTCATGGGAGCCCAGGAAGTCGGCGGCTGCCAGGAGCCGACTGAAGGGGGGCGCAAGCAAGGGCAGGGGCAAAGCCAGCCTCAGCCCCAGCCCGAGCCGGAGAACCAGCTGCTGACGCTGGTGCAACGGGAGCTGGCTGCCCTTCAGCAGCAGCTGCAACAGCAGCAGCAGCAGTTTCAGCTGCGGATTCAGCAGCAGCTGTCCCTGCTGGAGGGCATCGTGCTGCGCCCCCCACTAGCGGCCTCCGGCCAGCGAAAGGCGGCGTCCTATGCCACCGCCGCGGCTACGGCAGCTGCACCCAAGGCGGGTCCATCGGGGCAAGCCGGGCGCGGGGCCGTGGCGTCGGAGCCTGTGAGGCCGGCCCCGGCGTCCAAGGAACAGCAGCGGCGGAAGGGAGGGACGTCGTCTGCCGCTAAACCGGTGGGAACTCCTGCCGCGGTGGCGACTAGGCCACGCCTGCCGCCTCCCCTGCCTGAAGAACCCTCGGCTGGCGCCGAATGGACGGTAGTCGGTGAGAAGAAGAGGGCGGGCAAGGCGGCTAGGACGGCCAAAAAGCGCGTGAGGCGACAAGAGCGAAAGAAGCGGGCCATGGCGGCTAGACTTCGCGCCCCGAATTCCGAGGCTGTAGTAATTACACTACAGCCAGATGCGGAAAAGAAGGGCGTGACGTACAACACCGTCATGGAAAAGGCGAAGCAGGCGGTGGTGGGCCACCTCAGCGAGTTCGGAGCCTCCGGGGGCTTCCGAATGAGGCGCACCGCAACCGGGGCCCGAATATTGGAGGTCCCTGGTGCGGACAGTGGCCTTGCCGCAGACGCCCTGGCCGCAAGGATCAGGGCGTCCCTGGACGTCGAGGAGGCCCGAGTGTCCAGACCCACCAAGTGCATGGACATGCGCATCATGGGTCTGGACGACTCCGTCAGGGTGGACGAGGTGGTAGCCGCCATCGTCGGGGCGGGAGGGTGCCACGCCGATCAGGTGCGGGCGGGCACCATCCGCGCTGACAGCACGGGCATGCGAGCCGTACCGGTGAGCTGCCCCGTGGCGGCGGCCAAGGCCATCACGGGCGAAGGCCGAAGGCTCTTGGTGGGCTGGGTCTCCGCGCAGGTAAAACTGCTGGAGCCCAGACCTCTGCGGTGCTACCGCTGCCACGTGGGGCACCACGTGGGTTCCTATTGCGCCGCGGAGGTGGACCGCAGTGACCGCTGCTTCCAGTGCGGTCATCCTGGTCACAAGGCTGCAGAATGCCGTGCTACGCCGCACTGCTATGCATGTGCGGCGGCAGGCAAGCCGGCCGATCACCGGGCTGGTAGCAGGTCCTGCGACCCCCCCGCCAAGGCCAAGGGCAAGGTCCCGAGGCAAGTCCACCCCGACGTCCTCTCCGCCGAAGCCTCTTCTCTGGCTGCCGCCGCTGTCGCCGCCGCAACCACCGCGGCAGGGCCCTCACGTGGGGCTCGGGAGGAGACTGTAATGGACTGTTAAATACGGCTCCATTACGTCTCCTCCAGGCGAACATTAACCACTGCGCCCCCGCTCAGGATCTGTTGCTCCAGAGCATGGCGCAGTGGTCGATCAACATCGCCGTTGTCTCCGAGCCGTACTATGTCCTGCCCAGAGGAGACTGGGTTCAGGACTTGAACGGCTCGGTGACCCTAATTTCGTCGGCCGCCGCCGGTACCCCGACCCTCGAGGCTGTCACAAGGGGACGGGGTTGCGTGGCAGCACGGTTCGGGGACATTGCAGTGGTAGGCGTCTACCTGTCCCCGAACAGATCTCTCGGCGATCTCCATATCTCCCTAATGGAGCTGAAAGACGTCGTCGCTGGGTTTGGTTCCCTCCCCGTGGTCGTGTGCGGGGACTTCAATGCCAAGAACTTGGCTTGGGGTTCCCGGTTCACGAACCAACGGGGTCGGATGGTGGAGGACTGGGCTCTGGAGACAGGCCTGGTCATCCTAAACCGGGGTTCTGTCCCCACGTGTGTGCGGATGCGGGGTGACTCCGTGGTGGACATCTCGTTCGCCAGCCCCGCTCTGTCGCCGCGTGTCGTCGACTGGTGCGTCATGGAGGGGGTGGAGACGTACTCAGACCACCGGTACATCCGGTTTGACGTCTCCGCCCAAACCTCGACCGCGCCGGTCGGACAGAACCCTTGTGGTCCGCGATGGGCGCTGAGGCAGATGGACCGGGAGCTACTCCTGGAAGCCAAGACGGTACAGGCCTGGGTGCAAGCACCGGACAGGCCTGTCGATATCGACGTCGAGGCAGAATGGTTCCGGGAGGCCATGTCGCAAATCTGCGACGCGGCAATGCCCCGAATCCGTCCTGGACGTGCTCAGCGCCAGGTATACTGGTGGTCGCCGGAGATTGCGGCACTGCGCAACACGTGAAATGCCGCGCGACGCCGATATGCCAGATACCGCAGGCGCCGCATCCGTCCACCGGATGCGGAGGCCAGAGAGGCGGAGCTGTACGAGGGATACAGAGAGGCAAAGCGCACCCTCCGAGCGGAGATAAGGCGGGCCAAGCTCGAGGCCCGCAACGTGTGGCTGGGGACTCTGAATGGGGACCCATGGGGACGCCCCTACAAGGTGGTGCGGGACAAACTCCGCCCCTGGGCTCCCCCGCTGACGCAGAGTCTCCGGCCCCAGCTTGTGGAGGGTGTGGTGAGTACTCTGTTCCCTGCGCGTGGGGAACACTCTCCCCCGCCCATGGCTCCGCCACCAGCGGTGTCCGACGCGGACCACGATGGCGACGACGACGACAACGCTCCAGAGGTGACCGAGGTAGAGATGAGAGTGGCGGTACGAAGGCTGAGTGCCAAAAATACCGCCCCAGGACCCGACGGCTTGCCTGGGAAGGCCTGGGTCCTGGCCATGGAGGCTCTCGGGCCTCGACTAAGAGGGCTCTTCAGCGCATGCATGGAGAGGGGCCAGTTCCCCCTTCGCTGGAAGACGGGGAAACTGGTCCTCATCGCAAAGCCGGGGCGCCCTGCGGACTCTCCGTCCGCGTACCGGCCCATTGTGCTGCTCGACGAGGTGGGCAAGCTCTTTGAAAGAGTAGTTGCAGACCGCCTCGTCGCGCACCTAACACGGGTGGGGCCGGACCTAGCGGACGGCCAGTTCGGCTTTCGCAGGAGGCGCTCCACGGTGGACGCATCATGCGCGTGCGAGCTCTCACGACGGGGGCTGCAGTGTCCCAGGGCAGGTGTGTCGTGGCGGTGTCTTTGGACATCGCCAACGCCTTCAACTCCCTGCCTTGGAGTAGCATTAGGAGGGCACTCCGGTATCACCGGACGCCCGACTACCTCTGTCGTGTGGTTGAGGCGTACCTGTCGGACAGGTACATCATCTACCCTGGTCACCAGGGAGAGTGGGAACGTCGAGAGATGTCGTGCGGTGTGTTGTCGAGGGATCGGTACTAGGGCCGCCCTTGTGGAACATCGGATACGACTACGTGCTGCGCGGCGACCTCCCTGGCGGGGTCAGCGTGGTCTGCTACGCAGACGACACGCTGGTCCTGGCGCAGGGAGAGTCGTACCAGGCGGCGGTCGAACTAGCGACACGCGGGGTTGCGACAGTCGTGGGCAGGATCCAGGAGTTGGGACTCGAGGTGGCATTGCACAAGTCCGAGGCAATGTGCTTTCACGGCCCTCGGAACGCGCCACCACCGGGTTCCCAACTGACGGTAGGAGGAGTCCACATCGGCGTCGGGTCAACGATGAAGTACCTGGGACTCGTTCTCGACAGCCGATGGGATTTCGAGGAGCACTTCCGACGTCTGGCTCCCAAACTAAATCGGACTGGGGCTGCCCTCGGGCGGCTCCTGCCCAACCTTGGGGGTCCAGACGCCTCCTGCCGGAGGCTCTACGCGGGAATCGTTCGGTCCATGGCCCTTTATGGTGCACCGATATGGGTGCCGGCGCTGCGGAAGCGGCCGGCGGCCCGGCTGAACGCATGTCAGAGGGTCATGGCCATACGGATGGTGCGAGGATACCGGACGATTTCCCGCGAAGCGGCGAGCCTCCTTGCTGGACAGCCACCATGGGATCTGGTAGCAACAGGCCTTGCTCACATGCACGATCTGCGCATGGAGATGCAACGCCGGGGCGAAACTCCGCTGCCACGCCAAGTCGCGGCATGGCGGGAAGAACTCCGGCGGGATCTCATGGTGGAATGGCGACAGCGACTGTCGCAACCCAGTGCTGGGCACGCCACAATTATGGCGGTAAGTCCCTTCTTTGAGGCGTGGTTGGAAAGACCTCACGGCGTCCTCACCTTCCGCATGACGCAGGTTCTCACCGAACACGGGAAGTTCGGGAAGTTCCTGCACCGGATTCGTGCGGAAGCGACGCCCGGGTGTCACCACTGTGTGGACCGCCCGGAGGACACGGTGGAGCATACGGTCGAAGTGTGCCCCGCTTGGGAAGAGCAACGCCGTGTCCTCGTGGGGGCGATCGGCGGCGGCAATCTCTCGCGCCGGGCCTTGGTACAGGCCATGGTCCGGAGCGAGGAGGAGTGGCAGGCGGTCGCCTCCTTCTGCGAAGCAGTAATGCTAGCAAAAGAGGCGACCGATCGCGTGAGGCAACGGCAACGGTCCTCACGCCCCAACCGCCGCCGGGATTCCGATCCCGATTTCCGGCCACCGTAGGCGTGGGCTTGCGGACGGCGGGCAATGGGTGGCCCGCCGTCCGACCGTCCGGTAACCATCCGGACCGAGCCCAAGTCGTCGACGGCGCGTATTGTTCCGCGCGCGCCTCAGGGAGATGTCAGCAAATCGTAGGGGGCCCAGCAGGGTCGAAGCCTACTGGGGCCATGGGTAGTGTGAAAACGAAACCGTGGCCCTGGGACGAAGGCAACGAAGGAACAGGTGTGGGTTTTTAGTCAGTAAAAGTCTGACACTATCTCCCGCTCCGCCCAAGAGCGAGATTTGTCATAAGATGATTTTCCCACCTATAAAAAAAAAAAAAAAACCCTCACATAGATATCACAATGCAGATAGTTAAGTAACTACAACAATATAAATAAATAAATGATTCTGAATAGTTATGTTGAAAATGGTATCATCGAAGTGATCTGATAATGATTATGGAGCCGGAAGGTAGGCACTGGAACTCCGTAATTAATTAATGTATCCTAGCCGTGTTTGGACTTATTAGAATTGTCATTATATGCACTTTGGCTATAAGGTACCTACTATTGAACTAACCTGATGATGGAGCCGGGAGGTGGATGGGGACTTCATCATAAAATAATGCATCCTAGCAGTGTTTGAATTAATTCGAATTGTCATGAGAAATAGATACTCTGGCTATAAGTGCATCACAACGAAAAAGTGTGAAATTAAAAACTTCTAAATTGGTCCCATTTTTTTCAAAATCCAATTCTCATGATGGGATCCATGAGGAATCGAGGGAACTTCAGAAATATTATAGGCAACCACATAGTGATTTTGGTATTTTCATCGAGAACATAAGCATTTACAATCAAAAAGTAACATTTGATGAAGTGGAACTGATGAAGAAGACCAGGACTGGCCAACGGAACTTCATACTCACATAGATATCACAATGAAGACAGTTAAGCGACTATGACAATACAAATAAATTACTGATTCTGAATAGTTATGTTGAAAATGGTATCATCGAAGTGATCTGATGATGATGATGGAGCCGGAAGGTAGGCACTGGAACTCCGTAATTAATTAATGTATCCTAGCCGTGTTTGGGCTTATTAGAATTGTCGTGAGATGCTCTTTGGCTATAAGGTACTATCGAACTGATCTGATGATGGAGCCGGAAGGAGGAAAGTAGACATAGGAACTTTATAATAAAACAATATAACCTAGCAGTATTTGGGTTAATTGGAATTGTCATGAGAAATAGGCACTCTGTTTATAAGTGTATCGCAACTAAAAAGTGTGAAATAAAAACTTTTTAGAAAAAAAAAATAACCGACTTCACTAAAAAAAACACTAAAAGGATCAAAATAACTTTAATTTCGGAAGTCGGTGTTTCTCGGTATTGTTTGTTTCTTATTTAACACCGACTTCCGAAATTAAAGTTATTTTGATCCTTTTCGTGTTTTTTTTTTTTAGTTTTTTAGTTTAAGTTCTTATATTCCATCCTAAGGTTGTCTGGTAGATATCGCTGTCAGCGATAAGGCCGCCATTGTACCTACCCATACATTTAAATTTCTTTAAAATTTTAATTATTTTGGTGTACAATAAAGTTTATTCTATTCTTTTTCTATATACTGTAGGAATTATTCTTTTATGTTCATAAAAGTTATAACCTTTTTAGTTTACAAGTCAGATTAATGCACTCGTCGGTAAAATATCCTCTCTAGGTAATCTATTTTTCACCGTCCCAAGTTGTTATTCTGCTTGAATTTTAATATGAGTGTTATTAATGATCTGTGAATGCATTATTTTTAAATACTCGTATTCAACGAAACTGATATTAAATGTTGTATGAGGACACACAATGTAAATATTTAAGTTTCAATGCAGATAAAAACGTTAAGCAGAAAATTGTCAACTGTGTATTTTATTGTACAACTAGCGTTTGCCAGCGGCTTCGCCCGAAGGAGTTTTTAAAATATACAGCCTATGTGTAATGAGTTTTTAAAATATACAGCCGTGTAAGTTTTTAAAATATACAGCTTATGTGTAAGGAGTTTTTAAATTATACAGCCTATGTGTAAGGAGTTTTTAAAATATACAACCTATGAGTAAGGAGTTTTTAAAATATTCAGCCTATGTGTAAGGAGTTTTTAAAATATTCAGCCTATGTGTAAGGAGTTTTTAAAATATACAGCCTATGTATATGGAGTTTTTAAAATTGATCAAGTAGGTTTTGAGTTTGTTCCTTACAAACAAAAAAATCTTTTCTATTTATAATATCAGTATCGATACGTAGTACGTACCAATCGACTTATTAAATTTCAAACTTACTAAATTTTATTTAAACAATATTTTAGTAAGTGTAAGAGATAAAAGTGGCGGTCACTTTCAATTACCTATAAGCCAAGAATGTTTAAAAAAAAAAACAATTGGTAAAACAGTTACCCTAATTTTTTATATTATAACATTTTCTTTTTCTTTTTTTAGGTAAGAAATCATCAAGTAACTATTCCCGCTCTGGGTGAACCGAGAGTAAGTATCTTTTACTTACTAAAACTTACCTGTGTTCTTTCAGTTGCCCTTTGCGTTCCAAGCCCACGGTAACGCGGTTCTAGGAATATGTTGCGGTGCCCTAACAGTTGATGGTTTATGTTTGAGATACAATCATTATTTCTCAAACATCCATAAACAACATATATGCAATAAATAAATGACAGTTTCGAACAATCCTGCAGCCCTTACATAATCCGAAGGCGCGGGCTTGCGGACGGCGAACAATGGGTAGCTCGCCGTACGATCGTCCGGTAACCGTCCGGTAACCGTCCGGACCGAGCCCAAGTCGTCAACGGTGCGTACTGTTCCACGCGCGCCTCAAGGAGATGTCAGCAACCGTAAGGGGCCCAGCAGGGTTGAAGTCTACTGGGGATATGGGTAATACGAAAGAGATCCCCGGGGCCTTGGAAAGGAACAGGAGTGGGTGTTTAGTCAGTAAAAAGTCTTACACTATCTCCCGCCCCGCCCCAGAACGGGGGATGTCATTAGATGATTTTCCCACCCGAAAAAAAAGCCCTGATAGTGTGCTATCATCTACACTAATATTTTGATGAGTATATTAACGGCCTAGAAAGAGGTGGTGGGATGATTTGGACGCGTACCGCCAGGACTGGTTAGACACGGCGCGGGAGAAGAAAGTTTGGAAGGACTTGGGGAGGCCTTTGACCAGCTTGTGGGACAGTAAAGGGCCTATTACACTACGCGTTATTCAGACAGTCTTAGTCTATGTAGCGTCACACAAGAAAAAAACTTTTTACAAAAAAAAAAAATACAACCGACTTCAAAGTAAAAAAACACTGAAAAGTGCAAAATAACTTTAATTTCGGAAGTCGGTGTTTCTATAATAGTTTTGTCTCTTCGTTATTTAACACCGACTTCCGAAATTAAAGTTATTTTGCACTTTTCAGTGTTTTTTTACTTTGAAGTCGGTTGTATTTTTTTTTTGTAAAAAGTTTTTTATTTTACACTTTTTAGTTATGGTAACACCACTAAAAAGTTACCCCTTAGCCAAACTTAAATACCTTATAGCCAGAGTGCATCTCATGACAATTCTAATAATCCCAAACACGGTTAGATTACATTAATTTATTACAGAGTTCCGGTGCCTAACTTCAGGCTTCATCATCAGATCAGTTCGATATATCCCCCCTCTACTTTCAGTCAGTCATCGACTACACGTATAAACAAAGCAATTTTACTTGTTACGACGGTTCTGCTGTGATCCTATGAGGAGTTCTGTTCCATATCTTCGAAGTTCATGATCAGATCATAACAATATTTCTATGGGACCAACTCTGAAGTATAACCTTCCAATAAAAAAAAAAAAATCAAAATCGGTCCACAATTGACCGAGAAATCGGTGAACATACATAAAAAATAAAAATAAAAAACATACATTCAACCGAACATATAACCTCCTTCTTTTTGAAGTCGGTTAAAAAAGAGCAACTTACGCCAATGTCGTGTAAAGGAGTGAAACAGAACGATGAGATACATAGAAATACATAGACTAAGACTGTCTGAATAACGCGTAGTGTAATAGGCCCTTAAGGGCTAGTTAAAAAAAAAATATAACTGTTTGTTTGTATGTCTTTTACATATGTTTCTAACTACAAATCTCTGCAATTACCTACTGATGCTTACAAAAAATCTTCACTCATTTTTTTTTTTCTGGTGTGTAATCATCCCGCAGGGTGGAGCAAAAAGGCGTGTCAGATTTTTACGAACTAAAACCCATTCGTGTCCTTCAGTTACCCTATGCGTTCTAGGGCCACAGTAACTCTTTTAAGGGTTCCCGCAGATCCTTTACTCATAGAAAACTACACTACCACTTAATTTTTTTGACTGGCCTGTTGGTTTAGTGGTTAGTGGCTCTGACTGCTATGCCGGGGGTCGTGGGTTCGATTCCCACCCAGGACAAATGTTTGTGTGATGAGCACGATCATTTGTTCTGTGTCTGGATGTAATCTAATATATAAAATTCTCGTGTCATATTGAGTAGGTCTGAGAATCGGCCAACATCTATTTTTTTTTTTTTTATTTATATGGCAGAACAACGTTTGCCGGCTCAGCTAGTTTATCTATAATATGTATGTATTTACAAATATATAAGTATGTTTATCAGTTGTCTAGTACTCATAACACAAGCTCTGCTTAGCTTGGGACTAGACGGCGTTGTGTGAAACTTGTGGAATTGTGGAGTTGTGGAATATCGAGTGTGACGGGATAGAATAGAATAGAATAAAACTTTTTTTTTTTTTTTGGATAGGTACTTTATATCCCAGTAAACTGAAAAGTTCCTGTGCGATACACCAGAGGAGTGAAACCGCGAGAAAAAGCTAGTGAAGGCCAAAACTCTCCTACCTCAAAACTACCCACGTAACGTATTCTATAAATGGACTCATTTGTACCGGTCTACCGGATCCTACCCCTATTTAATCAGCATTACGACTTTCCGTGTTGACGGGTATTAGTCGTGGCCACAGTATCCACTCCTGGATTCAGTGTGTGGGTACAGGAGTAACGAAGACAAACAGCCGTCGTACGCGACCCGTTCTTTTGTGGAGCTAATAATAAAGGGTAATGGGAAGATATATTGTAGACATTGAGAATGAGCTGAAATTTTCTTATCCAGGTGTGAAGTGAAGCGATCGTGTTTGTGTTGCCTTTCTCTAGTTCTCAATTAGATTGTTATTGTTAATTTTTAAGGTGGTAAATCATCCAATCACTTCTCCTGCTCTAGGTTAGAACGAGAGGGTGTATTAATCACACTAACATTATAAAGCTGAAAGTTTGTGTGTGTTTGTCTTCACGCTCAAACGACTGAACAGACTTCAATGAAACTTGACACACGGGTAGACCATCTTCTGGAATAGCACATATGATACTTTTTATCCCAGGAGTATGTTTTCTTGGAATAACTTTCTACCATCACGCGGGTGAAATCTAAAATAGAAAGAATTTTTCAAATTAAATCAAAATTAAGTGAGTTAAAAACTTTTGTAGTCTAGTAGAAGGGGACATTGTCAAGTAACAGGAAAAGGATGCACATATTGACATATGACGTCACTGCCATTAGGTTACGAGCGCACAAAAGAGATGGCGAGTTGTTCCCGTTATGCTTCCTCATTTACGATATTTGAAATGCTAATTGCTGCGTCATTTAATAACCAATCTTGATGCTGGTTTTCATAAAAACATTTCTTAGTGGCGTCGTTTTTTCTTTTTATTTATAATATTAGACAAAATTAAACACGGGAAAATACTAATTTCTGATTGAACCACATCTTAGGCTTACAGTGCCACCCTTATCACTAGACCTAGACCTGCAAAAAAAAGACGGATATTGTTCAGATTTTCTGCTTTGACAGGTATTAGTTACGGCCGCAGTAGCCACCCTTGGATTCAATATGTGGGCGTTGGAGTAATGAAGACAAAGAGCCGTGTCGTACGTGACTCATTATTTTAAGGGAACTGATAAAATATTTAATGCAATCGTTAATGTAATTTATTTATTTAAGCACAGTACTTAAGTATTTACTTACTTTATTAAGACAGCGGTCAACCACACAACATGAAGCTAATTGTACATTACAAAGTATAAAATCTCTATGGAGAAGAACGTGCAAGAAACTCCATGAACATAAAATCTGTTTACATATTTCTTGTCACTTTTATAATGTTATTATGTGAGAATAATTATATATGAGAGATCAGTATCATGCTCAGATCACTTAAATAATCATCAACCCAGATGCTTTCTGCTTGTTGTTGAACAGACAGCTTAAATTTAAGAAGAAGCAAAGTCCAACACTACTGTACAGAAAAAGATGAAAAATATTGAAATTCTTCAATGTTTTATGAAATACAAAACCTTTGTTGACATATTTTTTATCTCTTCTATTATGAACAACACCTTACGGATAAGCACATTATCTACAAGAATCTCAAACCGACATTCCTGACAACTAAAGCAGCATGCGGGTGCACTTCCTAACAAAACTTAACTATGACATAGGCTTTACGGTTAGCGAAACACGCGCCTAAGTTAATCTAACTTAGTTATTAAGTTAAGTTGCCACTTACTTCGCGGCTGGGTGTTATTTCTCTAGTGACTATAATGGATGGAATTGAGTGTTTGATCATGTTGTGAATCTACGAATAAATGCGAGTGAACTAGTTTATAATCTTAAATCTAAACTAATGTAATAAATAGGGAAAATCTAAACAAATATTAGACGTGGGAAAAAAGGTTATTAATTTTCAAGCGTAATTGTTTATTCGTAAAAGGTGATCTCTAAAACTACTGGTCCAATTGAATTATTAGAGCATTAGTAACGACCTCGACTTACGATTCTTTTGCTAATATAATATAATATAATATTCCACAACTATGACACAACGCCGTCTAGTCTCAAGCTAAGCAGAGCTTGTGTTATAAGTACTAGACAACTGATAAACATACTTATATAATTCTAAATACATACATATTATAGATAAATTACATCCAGACACAGAACAAATGATCGTGTTCATCACACAAACATTTGTCCTGGGTGGGAATCGAACCCACGACCTCCGGCATAGCAGTCAGGGCCACTAACCACTAGACCAACAGGCCAGTCAAGCTGTGTTTGATTTGCTGTGTTAACTAGATATTACTACCAGAAAAATCACGGTTGTATTATATAAAAAAAAGCCGCAAAATCTACGACTCCTAAGATACAGGTCTGCGTACCTAGCTTAGGAGCTCGGGAATTCGACAACAATTCTGACTGATCTGTACAACCTATTGTTACTCTATGCTCTGTGCTGTTTTTATGTACAGATAAACATTATCATTATTCGCACGTCGTGGGCCCAAACCCAGGCAGGCGCTTTATTTTGTGTAATTTTATCACAAAATAGTGAAGGAAAACATCGTAGGGAACTGGCATAACCTAGAACTACAAATTCAAACATGTGACCTTCACCAACCCCCAATGGGCTGACGTGGTGGATTAAGGTCTATTTCTTTTCCAAGAGAGGGGGGCTGAGTCCCGGCAGTGGGAATAATATACGCTGAGTATGCTTTACTGGTCCAATGACGTTTATTAATTATAGGCAATGCAAGTTTTTATCATTTTTATACTAAAGAAAGCTAGGTTCCGCCGAAACCGCGAAACAAAGCTAGTGTGATATCAGAAACGTAAGTTCTCGATGTTAAGAAATGCTTAAGTTCTCCATGAAAATACCAAAATCACTACATACTTAGTTGCCTATAATATTTGAGGAGTTCCCTCGTTCCCTAATGGGTCCCATCATCAGAACTGGATTCTGGAAAACATGGGACCAATCTGGAAGCATATCCTTTAAGGGGAAAAAAAATGCAAATCGGTTCATAAACGTAACACACATAAAAAAAAACCGAATTGATAACCTCCTCCTTTTTTGAAGTCGGTTAATAAAAGAAGCAATAAAATCATTTGGAAAACTGTTTATGGATAAGTATGCCAATACATACATTCTTCAAAACCAAAGATTGAAATTGATCCCTCTGTTACGAAACAAATTCTCGATCTCAGCCCAAAACAAAAATACAAAACTATGTTACCACAGAGACATCACATAAGAAAGCTGTTATTACCCCAGACGAGTTTGTCTCAACGACAGACAGCACGATATTAGATTTGTCTCCGATTCAAACGCGTTACATTGGCAGACAAAGCAATAATAATAAATCGTTATACCTAAATGAAGAAATGACGCCGCGTAATTCTCATACACGAGGCCTTCAATGTCTGAATGGCAAAGAAATAATAAAGCCACTGAATCAGCATTTTTATTTTTCCTTTTTTTTGTTTGAAATATTTTCATCAGAATTTATATTAAGCTCACCATTTTAAAAAGTGAGTGGCTAATTTTGGCTCCTCCTTAATCAAGTTTTCAGGTAGCATTTGCAAAGACAAATAAGGTCGAATGTTAAAAGTAATTACTCCGACATAGTATTGAACAAGGAGAAACTCGAATTCGTCGAAGATACGGTTTTCCTAGGGATCACGCTTGACTCGAGGCTACAATGGGGTCCTCATTTAACATCTCTGGCAGGTCGGCTTAGTTCGGCAGCATATGCTGTCAGAAAAATCCGTCAATTTACTGATGTAGATACTGCGCGACTAGTTTATTTTAGTTACTTTCATAGTATCATGTCTTACGGTATTTTGCTATGGGGACGGGCTGCAGACATAGAGTCTATTTTTATTCTGCAGAAGAGAGCTATCAGAGCCATATATAATCTTCGCAGACGCGATTCTCTTAGAGAACTATTTAAGGAAATAAACATCCTGACGGTCCCTTGTCAATACATTTATGAAAACATTATGTATGTTCGGAAAAATATTCATCTTTTTACTAAGATAAGTGACAGGCACAATTTTTATACTAGGAATAGGAACAAATTAGATCAACCTCGATTCAGATTGGCAAAAGTACATAGTTCTTTTATGGGGTACTGTGTAAAATTTTATAATAAAATACCAGTTGAGATTCTACAACTAAATGAGTCCAAATTTAAAACATGCATTAAACGCACACTATGTAGACAAGCGTATTATAAACTGGAAGATTATATCCTTGACAAAAACGCTTGGCTAAATGCCGGTTCTGCTCCACAGCCACAGCCTTCAAATTAAGTTTTTTTTTTTTTTTTAAATATATATGTTTCTAATTATTGGAAGAGATACTATTCCCCTTTTTGTTTTGTTGTTTTCGAAATCTTTCTTATTTTATTTTATTTGTTTATTTCAATAGAGCTTATGATAATTTATTACCTTTTGCATTTGGAAACAATAGTATTGTATAATGTAGAAGCACTTTTTTTTTCAAGTTTTGTAAATGTGAAGTACCATGGAGCATTTTTATTAGGTTACAACTTGTTTGACATTACGAGCATGGCAGGTGAGAGTTTGTCATGCTCACTCAAATGTCTCGCTGATGGTGGCACGTGTTATTGGGTCATTCAGTTCCCTTCAAAATGGTTGAGCTGAGTGAGGCTGATGCACGCGTCATGCTCGTGAACGGGTGCCGTCGGTTGAGACTGGTCATCTCTTAACTGCCAGTGGCTTAATTCAATTTCTATCTTTTTAATTAGTTTTTATTCTTATTTATCTACATTGTGCTCACATATTAGAAGCGACATGAAATATGTAACCAAGATTTATGTAACTCATAATATGATTTAAAAGAGTGTCCATGGAGTTTCTTGCACGTTCTTCTCCATAGAGATCTACGCTTTGGAACGTGCAATTTAGCTTCACTTGTTTTTTTTTTGACTGACTGACATTTTGACAATTCAAAAGTGCCTGTAATTGGTCTATTTGAAATAAACGTTTCTGATTTCTGATTTCTGATTTCTGAAGGCTTTCTGAATGTAATTATGACTGGTGGTTTTCTTTATTAAAATAAAGTGTTTTTAGAACTGTGCCTATGAAACCGTTTATGATATCTTTTGTTAGTTGATTAACATCTTCTATCTTTTTTTTATTTAGCTTATATTTACCCATACCTGGACAAAGGCTTCCCACAAATTAATCCAAGTATTATTTTCTCTAGCCACCTCAAATCAGCCAGGTCCATGTCGTCTCGCCACTTTACCCTAAGTCAGTCTCAGCGCGATCGTCCATCCTCAGGTACCCACTTCGTGGAGACTCTTACCCAGCGGTCAATATGCATACGGCTAAAGTAACCCGCCCAAATCCTATTTTAGCCTGGCAACCTTTTTCTTACGTCTATAATCCCTATTTTTGAGCGTTTCTAATTCTGTCGACTCTTTTGAAACAGACAATGCTTCTATCTTTATAAAATGGAAAAAGTTTGGAGCCGATGGTATAATTTTGAATGGTCATTCGTAGTATGTGGGTGGTGAATGTATTAATATCTCGCTAAACTTCTGGAGGTCACCGAACTAATCTGTTCATACGTTATCATCATTCGGCCATTTGCAGTGCGCCATATTGTACCCCTTTTATTGCCTAAGTTAGCTCCTTTACCGCGCACATGATTTGTGTGAGTTTACCATATAATACCATAATTTGTATATATCGTGGCCCGTTTGGTTCGAAGCGTATTCGGCGTGTTTTCATCTAGACCATAAATATACCGCAGAACTGAATTTATTGAGGAAGTAGAATTATATCTGTGATTTATAAATGCGATCTTTATATTCGAGGTGGTTTAGTCAGGAGCTTTTAAGGAATTAAAGATTGTGTGAGTTTCATATTATAAACCGTTCGAAGTAAATAATCCCTTAACAATTACTATCCAAATAACATTCTATCATATTGTTTAGGTATCTTTTTACAACCTCTTTCTTACTTAGACCGATAGCCACTTACCATATTGAAGTAGATGGACCATGTAAACGTATGAGCTTGGAGCAAGGCGCTGATCTGATGAATTTAACAAATGGCGGCCATCTTTCTACGCTGCCGCCAATTTACGAAGATGGCGCCCTTTACAGCTGTTTATATAAAGGAGAAGCAACTGATGCGTTCACATCACGAGGGTTCGTCTCGTTACTTACTCATGAGCTGGGTTTGCTTGTCTTTTTTAAGGTGGGTTCTTGAAAAATGTATGACTTTGTAGGACTTTAAGGTTTTTCTTTTTTCTTTTGGCTTATTTTTACGTACGGTTGCGTTACCTGTGTAAGAAATAAAATAACTTTTAAATGATAAAATGATATTCATTTTTCAATTTGATCATAAATAACACATTTACAGGTCAATTTTTTTGTAGCTGAGAAAAAATTAATATCGAAACAAACTCAGAAGTCAAAGTTTCTTATAAAGTCCATACAATAAAAATGTATTTAATGGAGAAATCATAAGAGAACCATACAGGTTTATAATTTCTGCGGTGGTATTTCGAGGAAAAGATCACACAGATTTGAGTGGACCTGTCCATACTGGCATTTGTCAAATATCGTGTAGTTCAATTCTGGACTATATTTTAGGAGCTCAACGAATCGATAAACAATACCAAAAAGGACATAATTATTTTGGATAGGCCGTATTAAGTACTCAAAAACCCAGATACACGTTTTTTTTTTTTTTTTTTTTTTTTTTTCGGTGGGAAAATCATCTAATGACAAATCTCGCTCTTGGGCGGAGCGAGAGATAGTGTCAGACTTTTACTGACTAAAAACCCACTCCTGTTCCTTCGTTGCCTTCGTCCCAGGGCCCCGGGTTTCGTTTTCACACTACCCATGGCCCCAGTAGGCTTCGACCCTGCTGGGCCCCTACGATTTGCTGACATCTCCCTGAGGCGCGCGTAAAAATGACTGAAAGAAATAACTATCCAAATAGTTACCTTAAGAAAAAGAAAAAAAAAATTTAGCACTTGACGAAGTAAATATTCATGTCAAAATGATAAATGATATTTATTCTGCAAATAAGTTTATAAAACACTTATACACGTCAATTTTTTTTTGTCATTTTTTAAACTAGATGAGGCCGGTGTTTCCTAGCTGACTACCCTGAGAAGAAACACCGAATCAAACTCAGGGGTCAAAGTCTCTTTTAAAGTCCATACAGTAAATATGTAATGGTCAAATCACAAGAGAACCATGCAGATTTGTCTGAGATGGTCTTTTGAAGAAAGAACCATACAAAGTTAATTTATCAATAGAGGTTAAAATAAAAATAATAAAAATTGTGTTTCATCATTTGATGTTCAGATCTCACATCCCGTTTCATTAACTCGTTATATGTAATCAGCACCGCGTGCTATTTTTAGCTCTGTGACTTTTCACACTTATCAAACCACAATTTACATTTTTACAAAACGAAATTATTTGCAAATCTCACAACAACTAGGTCATCACGGTTTGATAAAATCGGTCCCTTGAACAACAAGTTTCAGAAAAACTACCTTTGTCGTGTCCTTCACGAATGCCCCGGAGACGTCTTCCATTCGCACCAATTGTTGGAATAAAACCTCTTTTTTTAGAATTTGTCTCGCAAAAAAAGATTTATATAAAATTTATTCTATTTTATCATAGAACTAGGTAACTATAGTCCTTGCAAGTAACATGCTCGAGGTTTATGACTTCTATGACATTGACATAAGGTTTAAATTAAGTACAATGTTGGATGTGCACTTGTGAAATGTAACAACTATAGCTAGTATGACAGGGTGATTACCGATATCTAATCTTATTTCTGTTCATGTCAGAGTTAGCTGGGTAAGATCAGATCTTGGCGTTTAATTAAAATTTTCTTTTTCAACAGACGTATAACAATATTATTGGATGAGGATTTCGATTATTATTTTTAGAGATTCAATTAGTTTGAATTTGAAGGAATATCGGATAGATAAGAAATTGATTTAGAAAAAAAGAGGGTCTTGCAGATTGAGCCGATGTTATTGAAATAGAAGTTTAATCAATCCCGTTCAATAATAGGTAACTATTGAAAAATATCAAGATAATAATTATACAGTACACAATTTTTGTGCTCTTGCCAAAACATAGTGAAGCTAATTAAGCAGGATAGTTCATTGTGGTGACACTTGGGTGAGGCCTATGTCCAACAGTGGACGTATTTCGGCTAAAATGATGATGTGATGATGATGAAGTAATGCTATGTTTTATAAAAGACAATTAATAACAAAAGAATTAATAACAAATTGACTATTGACTTAGAGCATGCCTACTGTAGCGTTAAGTCCACCTATGTACGTATGGTTTTTAGGTGTAATGTATGTTTTTAGGGATCCGCACCTCAAAAGGAAAAAACGGAACCCTTATTGGATCACTTTGTGGTCCGACTGTCTGTCTGTCTGTCAAGACCCTTTATCTCGAGAACGTGTGTAGGTGTCGAGTTGAAATTAAAACTAATACTCAGGTCTGCGGTCCCTTGAAGCAAAAAAAAGAAATGTCTGAGTTAACGAAAATAAAAAGATACGGTCGTTTATGTCGCAAAAAAACGCATATTTCAATATTCTCAAGTAATCAAAATTCATAGGGTACTTTCCGTTGACCTAGAATTCTGAATTTGGCATTTAGCAAGGTGCCATAGCACACGTATAGGAAAAAATCTGAAAACTGTAAATTTGTAGTTACGTCAAAATTTTCTTTTTGTTGTGGTTCGGTAAAATTTTCGTAAATCAATTCGGGTATTGAAATGTTTTCATAGGCAAGTTTGTACGGAACCCTCAGTGCGCGAGTCCGACTCGCACTTGCCCAGTTATTTTTTTAAGTGGGCAATCATCAAATAACTTGTGAAGAAGAAAACTTGAAGTGTCAGACTTTTACAGTCTAAAATCCCTGTGAACCTTCAGTTACCCTTTTGAGAGATAACTCTTTCGAACCAACCCGTAGCCCAACTTGTAGTTAACGCTGTAAAGTTTAAATAAAAACAATGCATCTTTATTTCTTTGAAATATAACTTGTTTTAAAATTCAATTTATCTCAGCTCCATGTCTATGCCAAGGCAATTTTACTCTTCAACAAAAAACTTGCAAATATATTCAGTCAAATCGCGTTAGGAACTTCGTCGACTCTCCACGAGTAGGTGTAGTACAAAGCTTCTGATGCAATTTTAACATGAACACGCTTTAGCAAATTATTTATACTGGCGTAACCCAGTTTATGTCCAGTTTGTTTAAAAAACTTTAGCCTATTCGCACTGTGAAGAAAATAAGCAAATTGGTTTTGTGAATAATGTTGATGAATTTTTTTAAGTAGTTTTTAAGTTTTTTGAGCAGTGTCGGGGCCATTACTACTCGGCCACCGAGTGTTAATGGCCCCAACATACGAGTTGTAGGTCTCGGGTTCAAACCCAGCCAGGCGCATTACTTTGTGTAATTTATTTCATCACCACTGCTCTCAAAATGGTGAAGAAAAACATCGTGAGGAAACCGGCATGTCCTGGAACCAAAAATTCGAAGACATGTGAAATCCATCAACCCGCACTGGGCCCGCGTGGTGGATTACGGTCCATGCCCTCTCCTAGAGAGGAGGCCTGAGTCCCAACAGCAAGCACAGTATAAGGCCGACTATGCTATGCTATGTATCTGCATTTTTTTAAGTAGGTCCGCAGCTGTACTACGTGTATGTATCTACAAAATTCGTAAATATAGCTTTTACCACCGGAGTTTTTGGGTTGCGCATCATAAGTACAAAAGGCATGTTCGTTGTCAACTACAAATGATATTGTTTTTTAAGTCATTAGAAATTTTAACGACTGTCAACAAAAAACATGAGTGGAAAACCATTGGCCAAAGACTTTAGTCAGGTATCTATTGTATTTGTAGGAGAAAAAAATGCCCCGTGACACGTGTTTCCAGACACATGACATCACAACGCCTCACGACATTGCCAGAGGTCCTAGACAAAGTGACATTCAGTGAATGTGAAATAGTCCAAATTTTGAGATTAACGTACGCTATCGTCAATGTAGTAAGTGTGTACGCGAATGAACCTCGGCCTTTTCCAATGAGAAATTATCAGATAATCCTCCCGCTCTTTATGGATTAAAACACACCTATGTACCTTCACTTGCCCTTTGCGTTCCAGGGCCACAGTAACTCTTTCGAACAACCTCGCAAACCTGGCAGGCTGGTGCCTTGCGGTCTTCGTCAATTTTGCTTTAGCTCTTTGAGGCTCGCGTGGAACACAGCGTACCCTGAACCCGAGCTTTCGAATGGCGAGCCGCACCATCCGGATAGCCATAACTCTTTGACAGATGATTAGCCAGCGGGTCGGTCACTTCCACAGCGACCAAGCCTATACTGGACCCTCATAAAGGGCCATGGACTGCACATTTCCCATGCAAGCACAAGACCGGTTGATGTGACGTTCTGGGGAGGTCTATCTTCTGCTTTTAGCTGAAATGATGATATTGACGGATAAGTTACGTGGTCACATTGTTTTCAATTTTCCTCTAGCTCATAATATGTCACTTTGTCGAGAGTCCCCTATAAATCGTCCAACCAATATACTCGTATAATGACTTATCTGTTTCCGCATCAAGTTCCATCTCAATCAAGTGTAAGATTGACATGTTCGTCTCCAGTGTGTCGTGACCATTATTCATCACGTTGGATATATTCATTTCCTCAGGGGCGTATGCTAATATTGTCATGATTAATTAATCTGGCTAACCTTGCACTGTATTGAATTATTTATTATTTGAAAACCATTTGAATTTCAGGAACATGTTGGAAAATGTGGTTTCTTGGTAGAGTAAGCTGTTTTCTGCTATCGAATAATTTTAAAAGATACTTTGAATCTATAGTCACGGTTTGGTGTGGAATTGTTGTTTTTCCAATTAATAGTTAATATTTTTAATAATTTTTCCATTTGGTATCAGACCTTTTTTTTTTGAAGTGAGAAATCCTCAAATAGCTTCTCCTGTTCTGGGTAAAGCGAGAAGGCGTGTTGGACTTTCATTGACTAAAATTCACCTGCGTTCTTTTAGTCGCCCTTTGTGTTCCAGAGCTAAGGTAACTCTTTTAAACGTTCCTGTTGATTTGATATCCGACGTACGGCGAGTATCCAACTTTACATTGTTGACACCTCTACAGTCTGGACTGAGCGTTTCGCGTCGTTGTTTACATCGAAGAACTGGAACATTTGGTCTGGTATGGTCTTCCCGTCCGATTATAATTTAGGTGCCGTCAAGGCTATAGTGATTAAGCTCTTAAAAAACTTGTGCGCTTCACCATCAACGGTTGCATCACTGCTTACCATCCGGTGGGATAACAGTAAAACACTTGTTTATGTCATTAAAAAAAAGATCTCAAGTAAAGTAAGAACTATTAACAGTAACAGTATAAATACACGTCCTGTTTTTCTTCGATACCAACACAGTTAAAATTCTGCTACCTTAAGCTCCGAGCAAGAAAACAGCTAAAGCAAGATCAAATATAAACCGACAATGATAAATTAATAACTGTTCATCAAAAGAAACCTTTCAAATGATCTTCAACTATTTCGATTACGTATCCCTTATTAGCATAACATTTACAGTAAATACGGCCTAAAGTCTAACGTTACACTTCCAAAGCCAAAGTTTCATTAATTATATACCAACTATAAGGGTTTCTAAGCTTCGGCTCGTAAATAATTACAAGGTAGTGTTAGGTACATTCTTAACCCTGACTTTGCCACAGCCAATACGTACTGGAATTCGCCTTGGCCTGATCTTAATTAAATATTAGCCAGCTGGAGTTCGACGTCTCGGGAACGCCCCACATTGAAGGCATGTCTTGCTATCTTAAGATAATTATTTGGCAATTAAGGTTAATTTCACATTTCTGACTGGCATATGATGGTGAGATAATTATTTATGATTTGGTGGAATGTAATAATAATACACAGGTATAGATGAAGTAGAGTAGAATTGTGACATGACGTAGAGAATTTTAAAGTCAGTATTTTTACACTAAAAATCGTCATGACGTATTTTTTTAATTGTATTATTAAGTTAATAAATTTTTATATTGTTTTTATTTCATTTTGTTACAATTAGTTTTTAATTATTTATTAATTTTTTCAATTTGTGAAAAAAATCACAGAAAAGATCACACAATTATGTAGTTTCAATACTGCGCAGTTGTCATCATTTTATGGACGGATTTTTGGGCAAAGTTTAAAACAAAAACATTTAGACGAATTGAGAATGTCTTCTGATTGAAAAGTTGCTTTAAAAACAGATACTTTTGATACTAGATAGTAGGTTAGGTACTGCTTTTTAGAAGTAGTAATTAATAGTAGTGAATTAGAAGTAGTAACTACTATTAAAAGAATAAAAAAGAAAAACTCTTTTATCATTTCAATCACATATTAAGTACGAAAGAGAGAGAGAAAGAAAGAGCCCTCAAGATACCAATGGATCCATCTCAAAAGTTTCATAAAGCTTCTTTGTATTTGAATCCCCCATTTAACTTTGTCCCGACATAAGTCCTAGGATTAATGGCAAGACATTGTCAGTACTAGTAATTCTCTTGCCGTTTTTAATCACCCTTAGTTTGCACTGCCGTTAATTAAAATAATACGAGAAATCTTTCTTAAGTTAGGACTATGCTCTATTGTCTGGCTTACTTATCTTATTCAGCGATAATTCGCACTCATAAATTATTGTTCTTCATTGTGTATTTCGAGCTAATTAACAATAGGACTTAAAGAAAAAATAAGATTACGTAGTTTTATAATACATCGGTACTTTAGGGTTCGGAGATGATCAAAAATCTTATTAGTGTAGGATTTATTTCAATAAATTATTTTTTACATTGTTATAAAAAATCACATGTGACTATCGGCTAGACAGCTGTCTTAATTCTCATCTGACAATCATTCTTTATTTTCAACTCGAATTAGTGTCTTTTTTTTAATTCTTGATAGGTTCGCGCTTGACCGCTATCTCACCTGAAGGAAAGCGACGATGCGATCGACGATGGAGCACGCTTACCTAGAAGTAACCTATTCACTCTTGACTTAAAGATTCCCGGGTTGTAGCCATCAGGAAACACAGATTCCGGCAAGGAAATCCACTCCTTAGCTGTATGCACAATGAATGTGTTCCCAAAATGTTTTGTGCGTACCTATAGGTTTTTTTTTTTTTTTTTTTAAGGTGGGAAATCATCCAAATGACTTCTCGCGCTCTGGGTGGAGCGCGAGGGCGTGTCAGACTTTTACTGACTAAAACCACACCTGTATCCTTCAATTACCCTTTGCGTACTAGGACTACGGGTTTCCCTTTCAGAAATTCTCCGCGGTCCTAGCTAGCGGGCATCGGCCCCGCTGGGCCCCTACGGTTTGCTGACATCTCTTTGAGGAGCGCGAGTGTCACTACGCGCTGTTGACGACTGGGCTCGGTCCGGTTAATTACCGAACAGCCAGACGGCGAGCTACCCAGTGCTCGACGTCCGCAAGCCCGCGTCTACCGTGGCTGGTAGTCGGGGTCCGAATTACGACGGCTAGGGCGTGAGGACCTTCGTTCCCTCACGCGTGCGGCCTCCTCCTTCGCTAGCATTACTGCTTCGCAGAAGGAGGCGACCGCCTGCCACTCCTCCTCGCTCCGGACCATAGCCTGAACCAGGGCCCGACGCGAAAGGTCGCTGCCGCCAATTGCCTCCACGAGGACACGGCGGTGCTCCGCCCAAGCGGGGCACACCTCCACCGTATGCTCCACCGTGTCCTCCGGGTGGTCCACACAATGATGACACCCGGGCGTTGCTTCCGCCTGAATCCGATGCAGGAACCTCCCGAACTTGCCATGTCCGGTGAGGACCTGCGTCATGCGGTAGGTGAGGATGCCGTGTTGCCGCTCCAGCCACTCCTCAAAGAGGGGACTTACCGCCATAATTGTGGCGTGCCCAGCACTGGGTTGCGACAGTCGCCGTCGCCATGCGTACCTATAGGTGGGATGTCCACCATAAATGTTTCTTTTATTTATAATGTGCCAAATGGTCGATGGTGCCTAAAGGTTCTGAATTGGCAACTTGGTAGGCCTCCCACAAGGTGGACCGATTACTTGGTCGCAGTTGCGGTAATCCGATGGACGCGAGATGCACAGGACCGGTCATTGTAGTGACACTTTGGGGAGGTCTATATCCAATATTGGACGAGTTTTGACTGAAATGATGATGATGATGATGATAATGTGCCAATAGTTCAAAAATCACTTAAAGAGGGCCTAAAGAGAATATAAAGTATCTATGCCAAACTAGGCTATTCTCATATGGAGGAACTTTATCTATTTAGATCGTTGTTGATGTTTAGATTTTCGCAACATTGGTATGTTTTGGAATTATCTTATTTGTACAAAAAAAAACCTACGGGTGAACCCAGCCACTTCTCGTAGATGTACTAAAACGGCCAACATCTTAGAGTATTTTAAATGGGCAGTAGCATCCAACTGTAAATTGATAAGGGTTGCCCGGATCAGACGGCAGTCCTCTCCAGAAATTAGTTGTTTCAGCAATTCTATATTAAAGTTAGCTAAAGATATCTTTCGTTTAAGAAAATAACAATTTTTTTTTAGAATGGTGGAACGGTTTCATGGAAACAGTGAAGCCATTCAACTGAATAATAAATAAAAACATTAAGAAAATAAAGGCAATCTTACAGGAAATTCTCAGTAGGCTAATGTTTGAAGCTAAATGGCTGAAGTTTCATCTTCGGTAATGATTCATTATTAATTAAAATTTAAAACAATACGAGAAGTTTCCTAAAACTTTTGCAGCAGCAATTAAAATTTTACACAAGAAATTAATTAGTGCCTAACTAATTTGATTATGTACGTATTTCGGTTTCTTAAAGGGCGTGTAAACACATTCTGACATGTTAATTTATGTTTTTGTTATATTAACTTTAACCGTAATATAAACATATTTGACTCGAGGCATTTAACTTAATTTACACACAACTTCATTATATTTGGGTATTTTCGCAAAATAATTGATGAACCAAACTTGAAACTTTGTCAACAAAATAACCGAGATACTGTTTTGTTATTTTTTTGAGTGATCCATGTGTGTTTTGATAAATAACTCCTCCCATTCCGGTTGGAATGAGGAGTATCAGATTTTTACTCACCCACCCGTGTTCGTACAGTTGGCTTTTTCTTTGAAGTAGGAAATCATCCAGTAACTTCTCTTGCTCTAGGGTGAAATGGGAGGGAGTATCAGACTTATACAGACTAAAATCCAACCGTGTTACTTCAGTTGACCTTTGCGTTGCAGTTCCACGGTGACTCTTTTGATCAATGCTTTTATGTAAGTGTTTTACTCTATTTTTGTGAATTATCTAATAGTTCAACTAAAAAGTGTAAAATAATAAAATACAAAAAAAAAATTGAACCGACTTCAATGTAGAAAAAAAACACCAAAAAGTGCAAAATAACTTTAATTTCGGAAGTCGGTATTAAATAACGAAGAGACAACTGAAACCGACTTCGGAAATTAAAATTATTTTGCACTTTTTAGTTTTTTTTTACATTGAAGTCGGTTGTATTTTTTTGTAAAAAGTTTTTTATTTACCTTCAGGGTTCTATAAATACAAAGTGCGTTAATTAAACATTCCGTATTATTGTAAGCAATATCTGGAACACTCCTTGTAAATATGATTTAAATTACGATCGTAGTATACCCTTACGACTTTAGGTGAATTTAATAAAGCACCATTGTTTAACGATAAGATAAAGATCATGGAGTTAGTAGAAATGGAGTGCTACCTTTTGCATAGAATTGCAGTATTAGAATTTGATTACTGTATGTTTTCAATCAAAGGCCAATCTAAGTGAGCAAAATTATCAAAGTTAATGATTACGCTTGCGACTGCCAATATTTTATTTGTCGAGACAAAAAAGTCTGCGACCATGCACTAATGGTACACACTAAAGTGGCATGTAAAAAAAAATCAATGATCTTAGAAATTACAAAATGAAAAGCGTTTAACTTATACCAATACAAGTTACTATGGCCAATGTTACATAAGCACCCACTTAAACCTGAATTATACAGACCAGATTTTAATTACCTAATTTTATTTTATACCCTTTTTTGAGGTGCAAAATCATCTAATGACATCACGCGCTCTAGGGCTGAGCGAGAGAGGTTGTCAAACTTTTACTGACTTAAACCACACCTATGTTGCCTTTTGCGTTCCAGGACCACGAGTATCTAATTGATATCTACAAGTACTAATTCGCATCAAATATCTACTCGATTCCTGAGGATTAAGTCTCCATTATCATTAAGTATACCGTGGTTTGTTTCAGATGGTTGTATATTTTATCTTCTCCGTCGGAAATAGTACTACAAAATGGTATACGGACACGCCGCCGTTTCGGGCACGTTGTAGGATTAAGTTTTTGCGCTCGTCGTAGTTTATGAATTAGTGGTGGAACAAAGGATTTAGGTACCTTTTGAGTTTGTGTATCTTTTGTGTTTTTCTAAAGATTTACTTAAAGCTTATTTTATATTTTAAAAACATAGGTTAGGATTAACATAAATAGTGAGCTCCGGACAATGGGTGATATTATTACCTAGGTATGGTCGGATATTATGAACTGAGGGTCAGGAGGGAACTCACACTCGTAACCTATATCTTTACGGTAATTAGGAGGAAGATACATAATGCGGATATTTTGGCAAGGGCAGGTTTGTGTGTGCCGGACGGGTACGCGACGCGTCGGCGACGGCCGCGCCTGCTGGCGGAGCCGCGCTCGCGCACTAAGTTATTGAGTGAGGCGCCTCTCACGCGCGCGTTACGCTCAACCTCATAGCTGACGACGTGGATATATTTTATTGTGCTCTGAGTGAATTCACTAAGATAGCGCTTTTTTTAATTTATTACAGAATCTAGTTTGTAATTAAGTAATAAGAAACCTCAATATCGATTTGGACTAGTCTGTAAGGATATTGTAGGAAAAAAAATAAAATAAATAAAAAATTAAAGTAGGCCTATAAAACGCCGGCGGAATGGACTAGACTTGTTCATGACTGATTGACTAGAATGGAAAAGAAAAAAGTATAATGGAAAAGAATGTGGTAGACTTTTGCCCAGTAGCGGAACCCTTAACGTTTATAAAAAAAAATATTAAACTTCATAGATTAGACTGACATATTTTTATCTTAGCGCGTTTGTCTTTTAGCGATAAGCGGTATTAATAATAGTAATCTTTATAATAATAATCTTTATTTACATAAGACGTTTTTACAATGCACAAGAGTAAGGGACTTCAATAATTAATCACCATTAACCTGTGTTAGAGAAGCCAGTGCCCTTTCCCGGGAGAAATACAATAAGTTCCTATTTAGAAGCCCATGAATAAACAAAAAGATCTAAAGCAGTAATAGTATCCCCGAAACTTATCATTTCACAGAACAGTCGAAAAACAACAAACAAATAGCTGCATATCAAGTTACGATATAAGGAAAATTCCTTTAGAGTTTTCGTATTTATAAGAGAAGTGTCAGTTTCCAACTGTTTCCTATAACTTCGTATTTTATTATGTGATTTCGAAATTGAAATTTTGAATCATAGACGTTCATTCGTCGTATGCCAGATGTTTGGATCTGTTAGACTATTTCGTTTAGGTAACATCGGAGTGGAAAATTTTGGCAATACCCATACGTTTTATGAGAGCGGTATAAGCCAATATTGGTTGCGTCGAAGACAAATGTGTCTGTCATTTTTTTGTGCAATGTGGAATGGATGTTTGTAAGTCAATCAATGAAGATTGATTGGAGATACAAGATTGACATTGGTGAGTTAGTACTTTGTTTATTTTAGGTGCCTCTCTCGTATTGCTTCACTTTTTTTTTATTCAAAAATGTTTTGCTCCACCCTAGGAATAAATTACTCCCGTATAGTGGGTGCGTTCACAAAAATGTAAACTTACATGCACACCGGAACAAGTTCTATCTGTAGCCATCCCAAATATTTGTTCTGTACGTGAATCGAACTTGACTGCGTGTAATTTATCTATAATATGTATGTAATTTACAAATATATAGAGTGACTGGTAATTAGTGACCGCCGTACCTACAATAGTGATAGAACACGCGCGCAGCTTGCAAACCCATAGATGTACGTACCTAATCAGTGAATGTACCTACAAACTAGTGAGTGTATAAAAAAAGTTTCTTTGGGAAAGTTGTTTGTAATCATGAGTACAATCACGTGTTTAAGTATCGGTCACTAATTATCAGTCACCCTATATAAATATGTTTATCAGTCGTCTAGTACTCATAACACAAGCTCTGCTTAGCTTGAGACTAGACGGTGTTGTGTGATAGTTGTAGAATATTAATATTATATTTTTATAAACTCGTGACACGAACTACGCCAAACTTGTCGTCAATGTTTGAATACTTAGTTACCAGTCTTCCAAATGACAATTCTTTACCAATAGGATTTATATTATAAGTTACTAGCATTTCCAACGGATTTGCTCTCATGGCCTTTTTCATGTGAGAAATCATCAAATAACTTCTCTTGCTCGAGATGGAGCGAGAGGGATTGTCAGACTTTTACTGACTAAAACCCGTGTACCTTCAGTTACCCTCATTTGAGAGGGCTGCGGTAACTCATTCGAACAAGCCGCAGCCCTGGCAGGTGACCCTACCCGTCAAATAGGCCTCAATCACACGACCAAAGTAGGTCGGCATCCGGTGAAACCGGAGTGCTACCGTAATACAACTCGAGGGCAGCGTATTGAAGGCATTGTGATGTCAAGAGACACCGCCAAGACGACCCCACCCCGGGGTACCACGTTTCCCTTCGTGATAGCTCGCACGCGCATGATGACGTCGACCATGGAGCGCCTCCTGTGGAAATGAACTGGTGGTTCAAAGGATCCCAGCCCCATCCCCACCAGCCGCGTGACATGCTCCCTTGACTTATACTAAAGAAATGGTGTATTTTTCTAGAAGACCCTATAATACCCTGTGATAATACTCTCTATCAGTGCAATTTCGAAATCGAATTGGGTCTTCCCAATATTATCAAACAAAAACTTTAAGTAAATGAGTAAAAACATAAATAAGTAGATTAAAAAAAAATACTCTATCGCATTATGTTATGCGATATTATAATAGTTGTAAGTTGGAAATATATAAATTGATAAAAAGGAAAAAGAAGAATGTTCATTTCCCGTGCCATATTGCGTCACAAGTATATTAATACCAAAAATAATGTTTTATTTTTGTGTACAATGTACTGATTTTTAACCGCTTTTTTTAACCACATTAAAAAATATCGTGAAAATGATATTAAATGGTTCACAATTCCTACTTCCGAAAAAAATAACGTCATTTCAGAAATCTTTACGTTCCGATTACAGTTGCTAGTTATTTTCGTAATCTGACCAAAGAGTATGTAAAGCTAACGCTTTTAATCTTACAATGATCATAAATAAATGGTTCGCCTAATTAATTTTATCTGCTATCTAAGTAAATAAGTTTATATAGTAGAGAATAATTAAACTGCTAAAAAAAAATTCTGTTAAATTATTTTATTTTAGCTCACCATTTTATAAAGTAAACATTGCGTATATTAGAAACTCAAAACTTGACACTGTCAATTTGATTAGGACATTTTGGTATTTTGTTGCTAAACCGACCTTTATATCGTTTGATGATTTTGTACTGTATTTGAGTAGTTTTGGTAGTTTTATTGAATAATAATTAATTCAACACGTCTTTAATAATTATTGACAATGTTGAGATAGTGACTCATAGTGTTGCAAGTGGCAAGGTTTGTAAAGTGGGCGCGCGCGGCGCACGTTCGGGGCGCGCAATTCGCGGGCATACATTTCCATTTGCTTTCTGCGGGCGCAAAGACTACAATAGTATATGTGCGGGCGTGAGGAGCAGCGTGCGGGCCGCTCGCGCACGGTTTGGCGCATGGCGCGAAGGGCACGGTGATGGCATAGAAACAGCGCGTTAACTTGAAATGCACGCACGCAGCTCGCTAGCGGCGTATTCGCCAGATGTGAACACACCCAAAGAGTTATATGCCACCATGGGATTTGGAGGCAACAGTCCTTGCACTCATGCACGATTTGCGCGTGGAGATGCAACGCCGGGGCGAAACTCCGCTGCCGCGCCAAGTCGCGGCATGGCGGACAGAGTTCCGGCGGGATCTCATGGTGGAATGGCGACGGCGACTGTCGCAACCCAGTGCTGGGCACGCCACAATTATGGCGGTAAGTCCCCTCTTTGAGGAGTGGCTGGAGCGGCAACACGGCATCCTCACCTACCGCATGACGCAGGTCCTCACCGGACATGGCAAGTTCGGGAGGTTCCTGCATCGGATTCAGGCGGAAGCAACGCCCGGGTGTCATCATTGTGTGGACCACCCGGAGGACACGGTGGAGCATACGGTGGAGGCGTGCCCCGCTTGGGCGGAGCACCGCCGTGTCCTCGTGGAGGCAATCGGCGGCAGCGACCTTTCGCGTCGGGCCCTGGTTCAGGCTATGGTCCGGAGCGAGGAGGAGTGGCAGGCGGTCGCCTCCTTCTGCGAAGCAGTAATGCTAGCGAAGGAGGAGGCTGCACGCGTGAGGGAACGAAGGTCCTCACGCCCTAGCCGTCGTAATTCCGACCCCGACTACCAGCCACGGTAGACGCGGGCTTGCGGACGTCGAGCACTGGGTAGCTCGCCGTCCGGCTGTTCGGTAATTAACCGGACCGAGCCCAGTCGTCAACAGCGCGCAGTGATCCTCGCGCTCCTCAAAGAGATGTCAGCAAACCGTAGGGGCCCAGCGGGGCCGATGCCCGCTAGCTAGGACCGCGGAGAATTTCTGAAAGGGAAACCCGTAGTCCTAGTACGCAAAGGGTAATTGAAGGATACAGGTGTGGTTTTAGTCAGTAAAAATCTGACACGCCCTCCCGCTCCACCCAGAGCGCGAGAAGTCATTTGGATGATTTCCCACCTTAAAAAAAAAAAAAAAAACCCAAAGAGTTATATAAAGAATATAGCCAAAGAATAAACATGAGAATATATGGAGAGGGGGATATAATGGAAGAAAAAAATGTTTTGGGCCTACCACAAGCAACATGGGCCAAGGGCAGGAAGATGATGATTTGATACTAATGTACCCTAAAAGTAAATGTTTTAACTGACTAACAATTACAAATTCTTTATTTGTGTTACCTTGTTAAGTATGTTCACGCAAGAAAGTGGCAGTGACGTCAATATGAATTATTAGTCACTAAAATAATTTATAACTAATGTAAATAGATTAATATAAATACTGTGTATATATGTCATAAAGTCTCTTTCTACGCTACGAGCAACGCTGTTTCATTACGACGAAACCATCGACTCCTCTCACTGTTACTGCGCCTATAAATGGTTGCCGTTAGCTCTGGCCTTATCCAGCCTTAGTTATTGGTCGGTCCGTGAGGTTGCGGATCGGCAGTGATAAAATCCCGTCCTATACACCCTTCATTCTTCCCACCTTCCGTCTGTTGCCTTATAAATACGTATATATTGTAGCTATATGGTTAGGGCTACGTTGCTAGGTGCAGCTAAGGTTGTTGATAGGCTACAGTCAACCCCCTTATTGTACATTTCGGTAGCTGAATGTAGAACCCACAACCTGTAAGTGATGTATTGCGTTTTTTGATTCGAGAAATCGAACTAAAACACGTAGTAAGTTTATTTAGGTCTTAATAACTTTATAAATAAATAAAAGGCTAAACCATTACGATTTTTAACAGTCTTAAGATCGTGTTCTTCAGTGTATGCCTAGGTATAGCGTAAAAATATTACCCATGCACGATAAAAGACTGAGCGTAAGTAACGCCACAATAAAGGAGCGAAGGAATCCGGGTCCTGATTTATCGCATATATCAATAATAATGCAATACACTACTCATCAATTTGGCCTAAAACGCATACCTATAGTATATAATGCAAATTATAATAATCACTACGGTTAAAAATTGCTATGAAATGAAGATCAGGCGTTTTCGAACTTTTTTTAATATCTCAAAAATGTGGTTAAATATTAACAAAAAATTTTAGATAGTGAAAATTTCAATAATAACTATACTCTTGAGAGTAAATTTGGTTTGACGCAGGTTGGTACGGATCCACATACAAATTTGGGCAATCTCTTTTTTAAATTAATACCTATAGTTTAGATTCCACAACCAAAATATTAATATCTTGAGACAGTCAACAATAAAGTAGATGTGTACTTAACTTAAAAGTACGGAAAACAAATCAAAGTAAAAGTCAAAAGTTTTTTATTTCACATAGGCCTACATGGGCACTTATAAAACGCCAGAAGCTAGTGCACGGTTCCAAATTGGTCGTTTCCTATGGAGAAGTACCGGCAAGAAACTCCATGGTTACTCTTTTAAAAAAAAAATTGTTGTTCTTACAATATTTCCATATTACAGTATAAGTAGATATTATGTAAGGACAGTGTAGACCGGTCAATATAGTACTAAAAAGTACAATAAAAATAATCATAATAAACAGTGAGTCGTAATAGGAAGTAACCTAAGAATTCGTGGAGTCTACAGTGTTCTCAAATTCAGATTATAAAAAAAGGCTATATAAAAAAAGCAAGAAAAATAAATAATTACAATTATCAATAAATGTGACGTTAACAAAATAAATTACTAACGAATTTATGGTGGTTGGGGTCTAATAATATAAAAAATATTGCAAAAGATCGAACCCTGTTTGCTCTCCGTACATATCAAGTACAACCCGAATCTGTTACCGATTGAATATATCCTGGGTAATTGTTATTCCTACATCTCTTCGCACTTACAACTAATTGTTTGTTGTACAAAAACTACGCACTAGATGTTGCCTACGGAAAAAAAACTTAATCATGTTGGGTATTACTTTTTATTTGCTTTTAGGATGAATACGTGCGTTGCTGGGTACTATTTTTAGAGTTCCTTACACCAACGGAATCCTATAACTAAACCTCCAATTTCCATCCGTCCATCCCTCATTTGTCTGTCGGTCAAAGGGCTGTATCTCATGAAAGAATAGGCGGACAGTTTTAATTTTTACAGAGTGTGTTTCGATTACCGCTATAATAACAAATAGGTCATAAAAATTATAAAATTAATTTTAAAATTAAAGGCATGAAGCCGTATACAAAAAATGACAATTCTTTGGTTTCCGGTACGGAACCTTTCGTGTGAGAATTCGACTTGCACTTGGCCAATTTTGTATAAAGTTTCGTAATTAAAAAAAAGTAAGTTATTTTTTCATTAAATGTTAAAAACTATAGAAATTAAATGATTTTTTTTTTGCTTCCTACTGCACCGTCGATATAGGAAAAGGTATTACTTAAAAATATATATATATAGGGTGACTGGCAATTAGTGTATGATACTTAAACACGTGATTGTGCTCATGATAACAAACAATTTTTATTATGGGAGCAAAGCTGAAATCGCGAAAAAAATATCAGCTGTTCAGTACATTAGGCAAACATAAATGTACCGAACAGCTAATTTTTTTTCGCGATTTCAGGTTTGTTCCCATAGTAAAAGTTGTTGGTTAACATGAGCACAATCACGTGTTTAAGTATCGTACACTAATTACCAGTCACCCTATATAACTAATACCTTTGCTCGAAACTCTGTGCTCATATGGGTGAAGCTATAACACATTCACACTATAAAATACAATAGTTTATAGACGTAGGCTTCTTCCACGAGGCCAGGAAGGACACAATTTTCCACCCGAATAAATACTTCTTCAGTTCACCGATGCCCGTGTATCAGCGAACCGAACATACATACATAATATAAATATTCAAATACACTTCAACAATCAAAGTTTATCGAGTATGCATTATAATTTAGATAGCAACTACGTTATATTCTGATTTTAAAAACTTCACCTCTTGAACGTCATTAAGTACCTACATTAGCACAAAAGATCCAGAAGGGTCGAAATGCACTGATTTTGCCAGCCCCACTATAAGATAAGTACCTACATAATTTTCTGCTTTCATAAATTATACAAGGTGTAAGGGCAGGTCTCCGCAAACATTAAGGGCTTGCTCAAAAGAAAAAAAAAACAGCCTCTCCATACAAAATAATAAAATTGATTGGACAGTTTTTATGGAGAAGCCGATTTATTTTTTCGTTTCCTGAAAAAAAATCTTGATGAAGGTTGTTCAGTTTCGTTTACTGAGCAAGCCCTTAAAATTTGCGGAGACCTGTCACTTACATCCTTTATATTGTATGTATTATACGTATTTTATTAGTTTTATATTGTATTTAAATATACACCATACACCACGACCAACCTGCATAATATCTTTTTCTCCTTCTCTGTGAAATCCATCCAAAGGTTGTCTGTAAAAAATCGTATTTTGGATTTTTTTTTTCGGTGGGAAAATCATTCAATGACATCCCCCGCTCTTGGGCGGAGCGTAAGATAGTGTCAGACTTTTACTGACTGAAAACCCACTCCTGTTCCTTCTTTGCCTTCGTTCCAGGGCCCCGGGGTTCTCTTTCGCATCACCCATGGTCTTATGGCATAGCGATAAGACCATGGGTGTTATTGTTATACCTTATTAATTTTAAGCTCCCACACAGTGTAATTTACTTATGGTGTACAATAAAGAGTATATTATCTATCTATCTATTCGTTCATTTCAAAATGCAATCAAACTTTTAACCGACGACGCTTCCATATAAGATAACCATCTTTTCATTTTTATGACTGACCCCACATAGAGTGAACGTAGGTACATTTAACAACGCTAAGAAGTTAAATGAGTATGTAAAAGTGCGGAAATGATAAGTTAGATTGAAAAAGTACTGTACAAAAGCCCGTGGCGTCCCTCAGTTATGTAAAATATTAAACGATATTTCAAAATAAATTAATTCCATTAACAATATGCGAATAATGTTTAGAAGCGTAATACGATCAATCTAAACCTGTATATACGTATTAATAAAGCGAGAACTACACTAGACCGACGCATACGTGGACAACGCCTGATTTGTACGTGGCGGCGCATATGTAGCTCTGCAAGTCTAGTTGCCATAAAAAATGTATGGAAATTGACACGCCCAGATCGGCGTATATACGTGGCCCACATGTGCGCGAAATAATTCTACCTTAAATAGCTTCTCTAAGTAGCTTTGTCTGCTTGTAAGCCCAAGGATACTACTTTACTTCCGGGATAAAAAGTATTTTATGTACTATTCCCGAACATGGTCTACCCATGTGCCAAACTTCATCCAAATCTGTTCAGACGTTTGGGTGTGAAGGAGTAACACACACATACACACAAACTTTTGCGTTAATAATATTAGTGTGATGATACGTATTTTGGAAACCGAAAAACTTTGCAGTTTCGTATGTAACAACGAGAAAAAGATTTATAAGTTCTTTTACAAAATTATAATGTAAAACACAAACTTCCCTTTTATTCCATAAACAAATTCAACCCAAAATGTATACAGCTTTACTTAAAAGCATAAACTTTAACCGAATTTTAGATTTAAAATAAAACTAAAATTTTAGTCCGCATCTGTTCCATGTTGAATTTTAAGCACACGACCACACATCCTGGAAGTTTGTTTAGAACTAACTCGATGCAGTAAAAAGGACCAGATAAAATATTACTACAGGGGGATGTTTTATGCGTTTTAAGCCGGGTACAGACTGCTGTAATGTAACATGCAATGTAACAGGCAATGAAAGAATTTACCGTCTATATTGTTGCAATGTATCATGCAATGTAACAGAATTCCCATAGCGTGGATTCTTGCGCGCGCGAACCGTGCACACTACGCGCGCGAACAGAGTATTTCAATTATGTGAGTAGGATGCTCGGTCCGTGCGCGCGCTGTGTCCATACTTATGAAATGCTCCTTTCATGTTACCTTGCATGTTGCGGTACAGCAGTCTGTGCCCGGTTTTACGCGAAGTGCACGTTTTGTTTGTTTCTTTCAATATTTACACAGTTGACCGCTGTGTAGTGTTCGACGCAGCATCTCGTAACGTGTAACGTATGGACGGATTTTTATTTGTTGCTTGAATTGGATTCACCTTGTTTGTTACTGCTCACAGGTTTAATACCGTGCGGAGCAATGTTGAACCGAATTGTGTCAATTTGATAAAAATTAAGCATGTCAGGATGACAGTTTTTTTTTAAACGTTTATTTTTAGAGACGTATAATTATGGTTTTTGAGGTATGCGGAATAAAGTGTAAAGTCCCGCAAACTTCTGTTGAAAAGAGAGGATTCTCTAAACAGACAAGTGTTGTATCTGGTCTGGGTAACTGGCCATAGTTGATTTTGGATTATTATATGTAAGTATTCTAATCGCGTAGATTACTCTGTTACAGCGATGGAGGATTTTGAATTTTAGTTCCTACATGACGGCATAAATGTAATTATACCTATAGATAAATCTTCCTGATGCCATCATGAGAAAAATTTATCATACTAGCGTGTCGTATCATTAATAATACGATGGAGTTCATTATAAAAATCTCATGTGAAATGCTCAAAAATTATTTTCTATTTCAAAAGATTTAATATTTCAGATAATTGCAGACTATGCCACATGTGTGCCATTTGTTAATCCAATAGATACCTTTGGTCATTCATGTTCGAGTAATTGGCAAAATTAATGCAGCAATTTGTGGTGTCCGGTTATTTTGGTAATAAATTATTCATTTATTACAAATTGCTAAATATAATAATGTGGTTTTGTGGTTCCGATAGTTTATTAACTTTGACAGCGGTCAATTGTAATAGAGTAATTATAGTAAAAACAACAAGAGACTCTGAACTTGACTAAACTTTTTAGAACTATTTTGAGTTCAGTCATATATACGATAAGCCAGTTTTTATTTTTAAACACGTTATCCCACACTAGAAATTACCCCTCTATCGTGGGTGCATTTACAAACATGTAAAGTCACATAGGTACATAAGACGCCCAGACCCGCAACAACTCTGTAAGACAAATATTTGTTGTGTGCGGGAATCGAAACCGCAACACGAAGCGCAACATCCAATTGCTCAACCACTGCGTGTCACCGTGTCAATAAGCGACTGTCTTTCGAACTTCTACATCTTCATATTAAGGCTGTGCGTGTCAGTCTGTCAGTTTCCCTTTTCATAGATATATTAGATTTCAGCTACCAGAAAACATGTTATGGTACAACAAACCTAAGATTTGATTATTATCTTTTGTCACGATGTATTAAGGAGTTGGTCATCGCTATCATTTATAAGTCTTTTTCAATTGTTTACTGGTAGTCAAAAGCCCGTAAGTGTCACAATTACTCTTGTCAAGAGATAAAGACCATTTTCTAGCCGTAGTGTTATTGGGGCCATGGGTGATATTGGAGCCATGCGTGATGCGAAAGAGATCCCCGGGGCCCCGGAACAATGGCAAAGAAGGAACAGGAGTGGGTTTTCAGTCGGTAAAAGTCTGACACACCCTCTCGCTCCACCCAAGAGCAGGGGATATCATTGGATGATTTTCCTTCCGGAAAAAAAACACAGTAGAACAATTAAGGGGGTTTTGAATATTGTATGGGAGAATCCTACTCTTTGGGTTAATAAACTTAAAACATGGCAAAAATTCTAATCAAAGACTGTCATTCGTTTTTCAAAACTACGCTCAAAATGCGGTTTAAAGAGTTAAAGTTTTAAGAAAACATTTTCGCGAACAAAGACTAGATCACTATAAACCTTAAACAACAGTTGACGATGATCGCCAATCTACTTTCCAAGCATTGTTTTGCCATTTCCCCACGGCATTTTATTGTACGTTGCTACTGCGAGACTGCAGTTAGTCGTGAGCTATTGTTGCGTAGCTTCAACTGACACTGATGATGCGTGCAATCTGAGGAAACACTAATTACGGTAGACCTGCCAACCGGCCTACGTGGACATTTATAAAATAATGGCATGTTATAAAACAAACGAAAGTTATCCTTATCCTATTCTGAAAAAAAACTGGGCTAGTGCAAGTCAGACTCGCGCACTGAATTCCCGAATTGAGTTACGAAGAATTTTTTTTTTGTGATGTAAATACATATTAACAGTTTTCAGATTTTTTCCTATACTTGTGCTATGAGACCTTGCTTCATGCTAAATTTTAAGATTCTAGGTCAATGGGAAGTACCCTATGAATTTTGATTCCCTTGAGAGTGTCGAAATACACGGGCCGCTCGCGGCACTGATACTTTGGTTGACTGGTCTTTTAAGTATGTCGTACAAAAAGTTTAAAATAATTTCACGCTAAAAGTGTACGCCTTGTCGAGCGTTGCTGCCGGCCGCTGCCATTCCAGTATGACTCGGCCCTTAGACTAGAATTAATATCTGAAATTTATAGACCAAAACAAATCCCAGTTCATTAAACGAAGACTAACTCGAATCTGTTTCATCTCAATTTACTATAATAATGGACATTAACGTTTGACGGCACGACGACAAGAGTCCATCAATAATACCCCACCTCACCCCGCCTAGTCCCACCCACCTGGCAATATAAATGAGAAAAAGATTAATGTGGACTGTTGGTACCAATAAATCATGAGATCTTATACCCCTTACCTTGTAAACGGTGCTTAGTAAAGGCTCAATATACAGGCTGTTTTTATAACGAGGGATTTATTAGATCGGTGTAAATAGGATTGGGATAAAATAATCAGGTAGATAACTACCGGATTAATCGTTTCTCTTCGTCGTCTGTACCACGTACATCGAAGGAATGGAATAATTTGCCTGCAGCGGTCTTCCCGTCCGATTAATTATAATTTAGGTGTCTTCAAGGCTAGAGTGACTAAGCTCTTAATAAACTAGCACGCTTCAGCATCAACGATTGTATCACTGCTTACCATCAGGTGGGATTGCAGTCCAGCACCAGTACATATTATCATTTTTTTTAAGGTGAGAAATCATCAAATAACTGTCCCCCTAGCCAAGTTACAATCGTATCGTTCGCGCCGAACGCCTCGAGTAGGCCACGCCTCCGATTCCTTTGTTCTGACGTCTTCTCAATGCTCAGTCACGTGGTCAGAACAAAAGAATCGAAGGCGTGGCCTACTCGAGGCGTTCGGCGCTAGCGATAAGATTGTAACATGGCTAGGCTGCTCCCGCCTGGGAGGATTGAGAAGGAGTGGCAGTCTTTTATTAACTAAAATCCACCCGTGTTCTTCCGGTTGCCCCTTGTGTTCCAGCGTCACGGTAACTCTTTAAAAAAATCTCGCAGTCCATAACTATTTTTAGAAATTTAAGATGCGAATGCGGTTGAAGAGACTGAAATCGTCTTTATTTTGGTCATCATCATCGTCATCATCATTTCAGCTGAAAGACGTCCACTGTTGGACATAGGCCTCCACCAAGTGTCGCCACAATGAACGGTCCTGTGCGTCTCGCATTCCATCGGATTCCCGCAACCTTTACCAGATCATCGGTCCACCTTGTAGGAGGCGGTGAAGGAAAAGATCGTGAAGAAACCAGTATGTCCTAAAACCAAAAATTCGTGTGACATTCACCAACCCGCACGGCCCACCACGTGGTGGAATACGGCCCATTCCCTCTCCTACAGAGGAGGCCTGAGTGCCAGCAGTGGGAACATTACAAGGCCGACTATGCTATGCTACTCGTATGCATCAATGAATTAATCTGCAGCTAAGTTGGAGAGCGTAAAATGTCAATAACCTTGTGTTGAAATATATGTTTTAACCAAAATCTCACCCTGTATACAGTGTATACCTACCTAATAAATCTTGATTTTGCGAGAATATATAATTCTGGGTCTGGACAATATTTTTTGTTCTATGTCGGTACAATCTATGCACGGTCTTGAGTAAGGGGTCCTAGTATTGCTTGAAGGAGGATTTAGGACTAGATTTAGGGATGGACATAAGTTTCACTTCAGGGTTTTCTAAAGTGTGACTATAAGGATTGGATACCCAAATAAAAACTTTTTGGACGGTCAAGAATTTCATTTAATGTTTAAATGTTTTGTTAGAAATAACAGTAATTGTCTATATTTGTAAGAAAAAATGAACCAGAGGCTACTACTTTGTTATTAATAGAACTTTAAACCTAACTTTAAACTTTAGAATTATCATTTTTTTTTTTCAAAACACAAAGAGTGATAAGGAAAATTAGAGAAAAAGATAAAAAAAAAACCGGGAAAATGAATGCCAGCAGGACTCGCGCACTGAGGGTTCCGTATGAACTTACCTATGAAAACAGTTCAATTCCCGAATTGAGTTACAAAGATTTTTCTGAATCGCAAAATAACTTTTATTTTTGTGACAGTACAATTTTTGAAAACAGTAAATAACAACCTTGCTTTATGCCAAATTTCAGAATTCTAGGTCAACGGAAAGTACGCTATGAATTTTGATTCTCCCTTGAGAGTGTTCTTCGTTAACTCAGATGTTAAATTTTTTCACAGCTTCAAGGAACCGCAGAATTGAATTTACGGCTTAAATTTCAACTCGATATCTCTACGCATTCTCGAGATAAAGGCTCTTGACAGACAGACAGACGGACAACAAAGTGATCCTATAAGGGATCCGTTTTTTCTTTTTGAGGTACGGAACCCTAAAAATGACTTTCTCCTTTTATGCTATGCCATAAAATATTATATAAACGCCTTTATAGCTAATTTTAGGCGGCTTGGATAGAATCGACTCCTATTTCTGTCTGAGGTTTAAAGTAACTTAACACGAAAGGGATAACGGAGGCAAAGCATGCGGATGCGAAGATACGATTTCTTACGGTAGTTCCCATGGGTAGTGTGAAAACGAAACCCGGGCCCTGGGATGAAGGCAACGAAGGAACAGGAGTGGGTTTTTAGTCAGTAAAAGTCTGACACTATCTCCCGCTCCGCCCAAGAGCGGGATTTGTCATTAGATGATTTTCCAACCTAAAAAAAAGAAAACGGCAGTTCCACATTTACGAAGTTAGAGGCAGGGTTCCGTCACTACATCCCCGTTCTCTTTCTTTGTAACATTCAAAACATTTACTTAAACTGTTCAGCAACCGAAAAGTTATGAAAGTGCCAGATAGTAATTAAAGAGTAAATAATTTCTTGTGAGTCAACTCAAAGGCTGGTGTTGCCAATTAGCGTTTGTTTGCGCCTCGTACTAAATTGACAACTGATCCTAATAGTGTGACTGTCTGGCGTTGAGCATTTTCGTCTATCTACGGTGCGTTAAAAAGTTAATAAATAAAAAACAATAACAATACATTATTTCAGACAATAGTCCATATTATGTTAGTAATCATACCCCTTAAAAACTTTGTTAGTAAAACTTTCAATATAAGATTTTAATTTAAATAACTTTTGCGTACACCTGACTGAGTGTACCAAAGTGGTGTAACACGGCTTATCACTAATGATCCTAAGAATGCTGTTGTTGCTCCCACGTACTGTGCGCATCATGGATGCTACTCGCTTTCTTACGATGGTATTAAAGCTTTTAATATGTGCCTCGGCAAACATTCCTGATGCACGGCAGTAACGAGGGAGCCCCAACAACATCCTGAACGCATTGTCATACTGAACTTTGAGGTCGTTGTATGCCCTTTGCATATATCGTTAAGGAGTTCTTTGCTATAGATATTTTATATCCTGATATTAAGTACCGTGTATCAACACTGATTTGTTGTTTCAAGACTGAAATTACAATACGATCGTTTTGGGCAATACGGTATTTGCCCCTCACTCCCTCAGGTATTTTGAGTTGGCAGTTTGTACTTGTACGATTATGTTATTTTTTTTTAATGATATAAACTAGTGCTTGACTGCGATCCCACCTTATCATAAGCAGTCATTTAATCGTTGATGGTGAGCCAATTCACTCTAGCCTTGAAGACACCTAGATCATAATCGGAGAAGAAGATCGCTGCAGGCAAATTGACCCAATCCTTCGATGTTTATTGATCCTCTTTTCTGATTAATTTTATTGCAGTATCTAAGCCAGTTTGATCGTTTATCCGGGACTTGTCAAGCTTCATTGAGTGGTCAGTCAATCAGAAATATACCTGATTGACTGACCACTGTTGATTTTGGGTGTCAAGAGATGCGATGATTGCCGACAATGTGGTGCGTAGTCACAATAATTAATCCACGTGTCTATTTGGTCTAGCCTAAACGGTCCACCTATCATACTTGGCCTTATAATGTTCCCACTGCTAAGACTCACGCTTCCTTTTTAGGAGAGGAAATGGGCCAGAATCCAACACGCAGGCCCAGTACAAGTTGATGGACGTCACACGTCTTTGAATTTTTGTTTCTAGGGATCTTTCGATGTCTTCTTGCTCCGTTTGTTGAGCAGTGTTGATGAAATAAAAAGCAAAAAATAAAGCACTTGCCGGAGTTTGAAGCCGAGACGTATAACTAGTAGGTCGGGGCTGTTGCCACTGCGCCTCCACACTCCAAAATTACACTGCGAATGCCGAAAACAACAGTACTGATTAGGAAAAGCTACTTCAGAATAATGCTACGTTACTGCACCGCATAAATCCCAGTACACACTACTGCAATACCACACCGTACACCGTAGGCTAAAGCAGGGTTGTTTATTTTGTCGAACCAAGAACAACGTAGATTTGTGTAATTGTATTTTGGTTCTGTACTGCTATAAAAAAAGTGAATTCTTTGCCCGACTCGATGAAAAGTAAATGAATTTACAGAAGGTTAACACAAAAGATGGATGGGTTGTGTAAGGAGTGATATGAAAGAAAAGGGAGTTAGTGATGGTATGACGGGTGACAGGACGGAATGGAAGAAAAAATCTTGTTGCGCCGACCCCAAATAACACGGGACAAGGGCAGGAAGATGATGATGGTTATTGAGTTCGTTAATCAATCATGCCTAAAATGCTGGACGGATGAGGATCTTTGGATGTATGTAAACTATGGCCTTTTTTGAGGATGATAGATCATCGAATAACTTTTCCCGCTTTTGTCCCGCGATTGAGTGAGAGTGTCAAACTTTTAATGACTAAGACCCACCGGTGTTCCTTTAATTTCCCTTTGGGTTCCAGGGCCGCGGTAGCTTGTTGTGCTTTCGAGCAATCCCGCAAACCGTGGACCATGGCTTGTATATAGAAATTACATACTTTTTATCTTGGTATTTCATTCGCTTGGGTTTAATTGAGAAGCATTAGGTATTATTATATATTTTTGTTCAATATTTTATATTAAACAAATAACATTAAAATGAAATCATTTTCTAAAAACAGCATCCAAATTGGGAATTGAATGAAGGAGCAATTAGCATTTCAAATTTTGTATTGAGGAAGAGTGGGGGTAAGGTGGGAATATCTCGTTATCTCTTTTTACCCGACTGTAAGAAGGGTTATTTACGCACGTAACCTAATGGCAGTGACGTCACATTTCAGTATATGCATCCTTTATCTGTTTTTTAACAGCTTCCCCACTAGATTTAAAAGTTTTCTAACTAATTTAATTTTGATCCCGAATTTCTTCTATTTGAGATTGTTTTAATAATTGATAAAAAATGTTGTCAAGTAGTCAATTTTAAATTTTCACGCGGGTAAAGCTAGTTAACTTATAAAAGTGTAGAAAAAAGTTCATTAAATCTATCTTTATTTAGTATAATTATCAACCAACAATTTTGTGATTATATAGCACAGTGTGTAAAGCTGGGAAAACACGTTACTAAACCACAATCACGCGATCATTGATATTATAATATGCCTGTCGTGTCCCGTTTTAATTAGTCATAAGTGAAAAAGTTTACAACAGGACATGACGTTGATATAGCAGCTTACATTTATAAAATAGGATTTTATATTTAATTATAAATATAATTAAAAGTGGCATAATCATACTAATATAAAGAAAACGAAAGTTTGTATGCATGTTTGTATATTACTTCTTCACGCACAAATGGTTAAATTTTGATGAAATTTGGCACACGAGTAAATGTTCTGGAACAACAACTATGTAGCATATTTTTTTAGTCCCTTTATAATAGTAGATTATGTGACTAGGGGATAAAGCAGTGTCTTTAAGTCGCGGGTGGCGGATGTTGAATTCCGAACGAAACGAAGGTTGCTAATTTTAATCCCGAACGATAGTGAGGGATTTATATAATTAACTCCCGAGCATTGCGAGGGAGTTAATAAAGAAACCTGAGTGAAGTGAGGAATTCAAGCCGCCCAAGACAAAGACAGCTTTATCCCCGTGTTGGATACTCTACTTTTTACACCATCTGTGAGATAATTAAAAGACAATTTAGTAAAAGAAATCATATAATACAAAAAGGGTATAGACCACCATTCATACAAAATTTGGCCACCAGTGGACATATATTAAGACAACTTCAATTCATAGTTTATGTAATTATAAACCTGTTACAGCTATTACAGTATCTAAAAGTTGGGGGAAATGAGTTAAATCGAGTTTTAATTTTTATATTGCTAGAGTCAAAATGGCGGCTGTAGCACAGCAAAATAAACAAACATTTATTTATTCATTTGGTTAATCATTTTCTTCGTCGTTTAAAATTAGAACAACGTCTAAAAACATTATGTAAGTGACTTCTAAGTATTAGGTTATTTATTCATGAACAAGTATCATTCAACATCAACATCTGTAGTATTTTATTTACATATTTTTTAATTTTAATTAAATAGTTCTTACCTGCCGTGGATAAACCCATTCTTGTATCACAGATCACGGATTTCAGCAACTTCCAAAGAATATTGTCTCATTTGAGTAATATTTAAAGCACAATTAACACAGCGTTGGCTTCTGCGGGTCGAAATATGGTACATACGAGTCGCTTTCCATCTGTCGGACGCTGGAGTTATTCAAAGAAGTAGAAACAGAGTCCGAGATAGAGCGGCCGGGGTCATTGTCGTACATAGCAGATCAGAATCCATAGGCAGGCTGGGGTCGTTGGGAAAAGCGAGTGCAGAGTTCATTATGAAAGCGAATAGTAATAATAGCAAATAGTCACAATCTGTAACAAATAGTCGCAATTCAAATGCTACTTTATGCTACGCGCCAAAATGTGACACTTTTTGCCGCCACTTTTCGCCCCATTTGGGTAGGCTAAGGTCTTAACACCATACAGCCATTGAACTTCACTCAAGAAATCCCGCTAAAAACACCCAAACATTTGCATTTTTATCAATGGACCAAATGCATATTATTGATATAATAAATGATGTTAAAAAAATGATGTTCTGGTCGATTATTAAAATGAAAATTCTATGCTATCCATATATTTTTATTATTCCGCCTAAAGGACTTTGTATCCATGGTCAAGAAATAATTCAAATAAAAACTTCAAAATGGTTGCAGGAACCTAGGAAACACTGAATAAATGAATATACTTATTGTTTAATATTATTTTTCCGAACTTTAACTGACGTTATATTATTTTAATAATTATTTCTAGTAATTATTAAGATTTTTAGTATAAATAATAATCTTGTCCACGGCATTGAAAACCTATGGCCGTATCTGGTCCACTCCCTTTAAGTATTATTTACGAGTTAATCTTAACTATCACTCAAAATGGTTTTGAGATTTGAAACAAACAAAATTCACTACTCAAAGATTCTATAGTTTAAATTTTCTATAACGCTCCCGCTTGTTCATTACTTTTTTTTAGAAACTTTTTTTATTGTTTTTTTTTTTATTAGTGGCCAGTTTGAAATTTGAATAAACTTGTTTGATGCACTACATTTTAATTCACATAATGCTGACGGTTTTTCACGTTCCAAATTCAAATCTCATTATTCCCTAGGGATCGCCCATACTACATTATCTCCCTAGGGACATAATGACTTGCTTTAAGTGATGGTTGTATGACGTATAAAAGGGCATTATCGAGCAGGTGGTGTAAAAACCATATTATTTACCAGAGTAACAAATCTTTATATTTCTAGATATACAGTATTTGAATGAATTAGCCACGTTCCAAATTTAAATTTGGAAAGAAGAAAAAAGTTTTTTTTTTTTTAATGTAACAAAATTTATGGCCAGACGAGATATGATATAATCTATAACGGTCCCCTAGTACTAATTCCACGCAGGAAATGCCGCTGGCTGAATCTTAAGTAATATTTTAAAGAACTAATGTTAAAAAGTAGAATTATTATACTACTAGCCGCTACCAAGGGTTTTGCTCGCTTGATCGTATAAAATACATCGTATAAAAAACAAGAGAATATATACTCCCGAGACGAAAAGTATCCTATGAGCTTTTCCAAGACACGGTCTACCCATGTACAAAATTTTATCCAAACCCGTTCGATCTTGAAGAAATGACAAACATACAAAACACATACAAACTTTCCCCTTTATGATATGAGTGAGATATAACAGTCTCAGTTACTCAAAAATTGTTTACGATGAATTAAATGAAATACCCTGTTACTCAGTGAAATTAAATATTAAAAAGCTGAGGCAGCTCATAAAATACTTGCAGCATTATTTACAAAAAACCCAGAGGTATCCAAGACCGGGTCTGTGGGTACAAACACAATTTTTCATTTTGCCCCGGCGCCAGGACAAAGAGGAATTTTAATGCAATTTAGTAGTCGCATTGTACCCTAGAGTTGTTGGCATTTTTACAGCACACGGCTTACGAAAGGTGTCACTAGAAGAATGGACCTAAAAAAATAATTACTCACCCGTTACTGTGATATTATAAGTAAGGCTTGAATTTTTAAAAGGGTTATGAGAGCTCACGTATGAGGGCTAACATTTTTCGCACTCATGAAATATTTGTATCGAAATGTGATGTGAAAAGCGGTTTAAATATAAAATGGGAGTACTTCGGAAGAGGTTCTGCTATAGTAACTGGGTATGTATATCAATAATATGTTGCCTGCTGCGCATAAGGTCGTAAGGCAAAATGTGCATTTTTCAGGACATCCGCTTTTATAATTGTTAATAATATCTATCTATTATCCCCATCGCCGTATCTCTACGTTGACGTCGTGGTGGGGCTTGCGTGCTCCAATATACCCTAGGTCTGTATCGGTAAAGTTTGCTTTGCCGTAATATGCCTAGGGTGAGGGGCCAGACTAAGAGAGATACAATCCGCAGCGCAGTTTTGTGGCGAACTGTTGGGCATTAGCGACCCCACGGACCCGATCTCCCGGGAGAATTATTGTTCTTCATCTCCGGCTTGCCTTTATTGGCCGGCCGTAGTGAACACTAACGAGGAACTGAGCTCCCACCTCTCTCTTGCCTTTATTGGCTGGCTTGAGTGGAGATTCGCAAGAGCAAACGTGCTCGGGAGAAGGATGTATAATCCAGTAAGGTGCTGGTAGGGATCTTGACCGTACTTCCGGGATTGTCCTGATAGCCGTGGTATACCTCTCCACTCCTCAAGCACCTCAGGATATGTTGCCCTCTTGTTGCTACGTCACTTCGTGCTAGCGGCCGTTTTTGGGGGCCCATTTATTGAGTGTGCAAGTCACCCCCTGCCTTTTTTCGATGCATATTAATAACGTTGTTCAGGCAGGGGCCATAGTCTTGACATAGTTCCATGTTACCAGTCCACTTAAGATTCCAAAAACCATAGCCCTATTATCTTTGTTCTCCATATGTCACAACAGTTTTTCAATAACCGGGGGTTGTCCTTGGGTGCACTAGCATAGCGCGTACAGGGATAATCGTCGGTTGGTATCATGTTCCATTATAATTATCTAAAGGGCCTCTGCGAGTTGGCTTCGGCTCCTTGTACGCCTCCCAAAGGTCCAGGACCTCAGGGTCCTGAGATAAATAAAATAAAAAAAAATCTATAAGTAATTTGTGAAACACTTTTAACCAATTTTTTTTTAAATTTATACTAAATTTAACTATGTACATATAATAAAAAAGAATAAAAAAACACTCAGGCGTCGAAGTACTCCTCTACATCGCTGTCATCCGGAAATGTGCCTAAAAAGCTTACAGCATTGCCATATTGAATGGCAATGCTAATTCTTTGGGTGAAGAACAAGCCAGTCTTCTGGTCACGCAGTGTCAATAAGGCGATGTGAACTTTCCTTAGAAAAGAGACGAGCACTCGGACCCCATGACCCAAGCGTGTCATCCCCAAATGGCTCAAAACTGTAATTAGCAAAAAGTATCAGCAGCTGCAGCGGCAGCGCCAGCACAGCCCGCCGTACTTCGAACATGTAATCAGATCACAGTACCAAGCGTAGAATGTAATAAGAAAAAAAAAAAAAAAATTATTACAAAACTGTACTTAAAAAATATGTTACGACTTTATGCGTAGGAGGCATCGAATTAGGTTTTGAATAATTTCACTCCATGTTAGTCAAAACATGCCAAACAAAAAATAGCAGCTTTTATCGACGGCTGGCGGAAATTGCTAAAAATAAAAGTGTCATGTTGTCCATTATGATACTTTTTCCTTGCAGATAATAGATTTATTGTACTCCTTTTATTTTGGGCGATGGGAAATCACCAAAAAGTTCCTCCTGCTCTTGGTGGAGCAAGAGGAAGTGTCAGACTTTTACTGACTATAATCTAACCGTGTTTCTTCAGTAGGTCTTTGTTTTCCAGGGCCGCAGTAACTTTTTCGAATAATTCCTGTTAACTTTTCTCCTTATTTTACTAATTGGCTAACGACGAACAAAGAAATAGTATATCCATACTATTTCAGAAAGAAATAAGAAATAGTATGGATTGTACGATTAGAGAGATAGGTTACTGTAACGATATTCTAGCTGCCCCACTTTCTGATACCGCTAGAATACTGTAGTGTTAAGTTAAATATAGACACAGTACATAGTATGAAATTTTTAACCAACGAGCCCCCCTAGCCAAGTTACAACCGTTTCGTTTCAATTCTCTTTTCGTCGATCGCCTCGAGTATGCCACGCCTCCAATTCCTTTGTTCTAACGTTATCTCAACGCTCAGTCACGTGGTCAGAACAAAGGAATAGGAAGCGTGGCCGACTCGAGGCGATCTACGAAAAGAGAATCGAAATGAAACGGTTGTAACTTGGCTAGGGGGGCAGGGCGGCTTAATGATATGTGCGACAAAGTACTTTAATTTTGAATTTAAAAAAATATTTGCAGTTTCTTACAATGTTACTAATATAAATGTTTTGTTGTTACAGTTGTCAGCCACGTTGCTGGTGTTCCTCCACCTATCGATGCATGTTGTCGACGAAGGACATGCTGTCAATCCTAGTGAGTATTCTATTGATTAATGTATTGTAATGTGGTGTAACAGAAGAAGCTTGTAAACAGAAAACAGCTGCAAACTAAAAAGCACAATTACTTTTGGATTATTATAATTTAATAATAATACTTAATAATAACACGAAAAAAAATTGGAAGGAAAAGGAAGTACACAGAATTACAAGAGGAAATCACTAGAGTTCGGAAAATGAATAGAGTCACAATAGTCCCAATAGTAATATCAGCAACAGGTGTTATTCCAAAACAAATATTCAATAGTTTTAATGTTCTCAATCTATCAAAATACACATACCTAACACTACAAAAAGCGCCTATTTTGAACACTTGTCGTATAGTTAGAAAATTTTTCAATACAAAGTCTTTTACCATCTTAAACCAACAAATAGTATAGGATCTCACCTTGGTTCACACCCGTGAGATTCTAAAGAACACCAGGTACTAGCCTGAGAAAAATTGCCTAAAAAACCATAATAATAAAACATTATTCAGGCAGGGGCCATGGTCTTAACCTAGTTCCTGGTATCCAGTCCACTTAAAGACTCCAAAAACCATAGCCCTAACCGAAACTATAAGGGTTCCTAGTTGACTACGAAAACCCAAAAAAAAAAAAATACTCAAAAGTGCAAATTAGCTTTAGTATCGGAAGTCGGTGTTAAATACCGAAGAAACAAAACTATTATAGAAATACCGACTTCCGAAATTAAAGTTATTTTACACTTTTCAGTGTTTTTTTTTTTACATTGAAGTCGGTTGTTTTTTTTTTTTGAAAAAAGTTTTTTTTTCATAGTATTCTTTTATAGCGCGGTCGTACCATATACTCATCTAGACCATTCCAAAAAGTTCAAACACGATAGGGTTGTCTTATTGCGCTTATTACCGAGTTCCTGTGGCCATCTTTCAGCTCCATCATCAGACCCTGGTTACCATCTAGCACCAAAGTACTCGTTAAGACGTATCAAACGAGTCCAAGAGAGAGTTCCTATGGCCACATTCCGGTCCCATCATCAGATTAGCTCCACGTCATAATAATTTTGCATTGTCATCTGATTTACACATTCATGCAAAATTTCAGCTCAATCGGTAACAGGGAAATGGATCAAATTTAATTTGCAGGGTTTGATGACAGACATACAAACATCGGGACAGCTGAAACTAAATCAAAGCTTGTAAAAGACTTGGATACATTAGCGGGGAAAAGGGATAGACGCCATACTGCCACCAATAAAAAAAATTGGCCATATTCTATTGTAACTGTTTTAGACTGTACCTTACTTTGTGAAATAAATATATTATTATTATTTTATTATTATTATATAGGCCTCCCTCAAGTGTTGCCACAACGAACATCGAACCCCAGACACGTAATGCAACAGTCAATCGCTCAACCACCTAACCAACCGTGCTTTTGAAGTTAACCGTGCACAGTGTCGTTTATAGTGAAGTCATTATCATCATCAGCTTTTCAGCCGAAAGACGTCCACTGTTGGACATAGGCCTTCCCCAGGTGTCGCCACAATGAATGTGCTGTGCGTCTCGCATCCATCGGATTCCCGCAACCCTCACCAGATCATCGGTCCTGTCACTTTAACATTTATGTGAAACTGGTATATTTGGCTAATAAAATATTACTTTTATTGTTTAGTAAACGCATGATTGCTTCCAATGAAAACACCACAGCCACATTGGCTTGACAAAACACGGCGAAAATAGTTAAATTACCTTCCGTTTAATCCAATCATCCGGTCGTTGTAAGTCATTAAAGAGGAAGTTAAGAAACTCTTTCCCTCCTCTGCATTTTATCGTCTGATTAATTTAATTGCGGTTAGTGCGAACAGTAACTTTGCGAGGAAACTTGACAACGGACACTTGTTTTTAATGATCTTCTCGTGCCTGGACATGCTTCATTAACTTTTTATAACGGAGTTCTGCATAAAAATATCTGAAGGACTGTAGTTCTTTAGGATAGTTCCGCATCTTGTAAATAACTCAGACTTTTGAATTGAGAGAATGAAGCAAGAACCACACTAGACCAACGCTCACGTGGACCACGCCTTATTTGTACGTTGCGGCGCGTTACGTGGCATCGCGTGGCGTGGATCTAGTGTAGTTCTGCAAGTCTAGTTACCATATAAAATGTATGGAGACCGACGCGCCCAGATCGACGTACGTGGCCCACGTGTGCGCAATATAGTTCTACCTTGAGAGCTGTGGTGGTCCGGTGGTAACTGCCTTGGCTTACAAGTTATTGGTCGCGAATACAAACTCAGTTAGCCGCATTACTTTGTGTAATTTATTTCATCACCACTGCTCACAAAACGGTGAAGAAAAACATCGTGAGAAAACCGACATGTCTTAGAACCAAAAATTCGAAGACATGTGTCGACCACCACTGCTCTAAATATAAGCCTACGCAGAACTTACCAAGAATTTTAAAGAAGGTTCAAGGAATCATTCCTAAGATCTTCGAATTATGATATAAATTCAATTTAAGTCAGACATTTATCTTTCTTACTCCCATTTGAACCCTCATTGAACCCTTTTATTCCTCGAAAGCCATCTTGATACGTACATAGTTTCCCTCTAGGTGTAATACCAGTGGTCTCTAAATCGGGTTGCTTTGTTGTTTGATACTTAAATCCGGACTGAACCCTGCATTTGACACAGAAACCCGGACTCACCGCGAGCGAAACGCAATCATCCAGCTTAACTTCAACGGGTAATTCCACTGGTACAAGTTTAAGCGTAAATAACGAGTAGAGGAAGAACTAGTAAAGAGTTTTTAATAGTTGTTTGGAGATACGCTGATGGTTAACTGGTCGTGTCTTGGCTATTTATGTTGAAAGTTTAATGAAGTCATACTTTGATAAATTGTGCAAGAAAGTTGTCAGAAGCGATCGAGGCTGTTAGAAGCAAAACATTGCCCGTGATTTGATCTGAGTTTTTTTATTAGGTAGGAAATCATCCTTCTCTCGCTCTAGGGTAAAGCGAGAGGACGTCTCAGACTTTTACTGACTAAAACCCCACCTATGTTCTTCAGTTGCCCTTTGTGTTCTAAAACCTCGGGGTTTCTCTTCAGAAATTCCCCGTGGCCCTAGCGGGCGATTTAAGGCGTAGAGTCCGAATTAAATGCACATATTATCTATAAAATTAATTGTGAAGTGTCAAATTTCATGCAAAATAGCAAATTTTCGGAGTTTTTTACTGGATTAGTTTTACTCAAATTTATAAATTGATTTTAATAGAAGCCTATATAATATCCACAAGATACTGTTTGTTAAGGTGTTTCCAAAATATCTAATGAAAAATATGTAATAACGTCATAATCGCGTAAGAGCGGTTGTGTGAAAAACGGTGAAAATGTATGTCGAGTTGCATCCCCTTAATCTGCGTGAGAAGTATTTTATTATCATAAGGGAATTTGTTACCGAGATGATCAGTATCCATCGCCTTTTTTTGGTGGGATTTCATCAAATAACTAATAATAATAATAATAATATTCCACAACTATCACACAACGCCGTCTAGTCCCAAGCTAAGCAGAGCTTGTGTTATGGGTACTAGACAACTGATAAACATACTTATATATTTTTAAATACATACTTATATAGATAAATTACACCCAGACACAGAACAAATGATCATGCTCATCACACAAACATTTATCCTGGGTGGGAATCGAACCCACGACCTCCGGCATAGCAGTCAGGGCCACTAACCACTAGACCAACAGGCCAGTCATCAGTCAACTCCGCTCGCCTTGAGAGAATTTTTGTGACTGAAACCTATCTGTGTTCAGTAGAATACAGTTCGTTAAGTTACAGTAGTAGACATTTATAAGCTCAAATCCGGCTAGCTGTCCTTACAGAGGTCATTGTAGATTCTCACTAATCTGTAGCTACTTTTACATACATACAATAAGTACCTACCCACACAATACCTTTTTAAGTCCAGGTTGGAGGCATATATGCAGGTCTGGTTAGGCAGGCGACCACCTCATAGCTACTTAAAACAAAAAACAACGTTAGAAATAACTGCGAAGTAAATACACTAAATAGTTATTACATCTATATGTACAATCGTGCGAATTACGTTCACAAACACTTAGAACAACGATAGTAAATTCAGCTAAAATCCCAGAATAGCCTAACTTAAGTACTTGGAATTATAATAAGAGACATCTAAATAAGCCTATTCTGTATCCATTTTGGGTCGTCCCAAAGGCTTTACAATGATGTTCTCTTGTTTGTTGTAAAGTAATGATTGTTATATTTTAACCGGAAGGAAATAACCGAAATTATATAACCCAAAGGTATTTTGAAGGCAATTAAGATATGCATCTGTGGATGACCATTGATATAATTAAGATATGGGTGTGATTAATTTAAACTTTGAAAAATCACCGACTATGTTTTTTGTATAAAAATGTTCACCAGTAGAAGACCTACATAGAAAGGAGTTAAAACTTGTGTTATTTAGTTTAAAAACTGGAAGAGTAAGTCATTGAAAATATAAACAACAATAAATTTCGACTCTAAATCAGTAAATGAGATCATAGTAAACCACAACAAAATATTATTATCATTACTAAGTTACGGCATCTGCTCTGATTCAGGAACTAAACATACAAATAATAGTCACAGGAAAAGTCAACGTCTGAATATAGGAGAAAAAACGAGTTACTTCTCGGGTTGAGCTAATACAATCATGTTAAATTCGCAATGCAATCTCATAATATACTCCCCTTCCTAGTTATTTTTTCCATTTACCATGTTATCGCCGTATTCATAGTGACATGTGTATCGTATATGTAGTCAACCTGATGACAATAGTGTAGGCCAACGATTAGTGCGCTCACCCTACGTGCGTGCCATGGCAATGGAGAAAAACGCGCAATATACACGAGTGCACTATGGAGTGTGCAACTACCATAATAGCTTCATGTTGTTGCTATATTTTATTATTGTTGATAAAATATACATTTTTGAATTTAGAATGTAGCTAGTATAGTATCAAAAGTGTTTTTTTTCAGTTTTTTTTTTTTATAAATAGGAATCATAAATATCAACAATTTATAACAACTTGCCTCTGTCAGCGGCCTCACCCACCGTGTAAGTAGGTTTCTCCATACAAACTTTTGATCCCCGTTTTATCCCCTTAGGGGGTACATTTTGGGAAATCCTCTCTTAGTGCTCGTCTACGTCATAAAAGGAAACCTTGTGCAAAATTTGACGCTCCTAGTCCGAGTAATTTTGTCTGTGCGTTAATATATCACTCAGTCACTTTCTCCTTTTTAACCGACTTCAAAAAGGAGGAGGTTCTATGTTCAGCAACATTATATTATGTATATAGATTTTTCTGATAAAGTTTGTACCTTTTTATTATAATATATTGACAAAATTGTGATCTAGTACTACTTTTATACTCTTTATCCAACCTTAATACCAGCCTGGAAGCTTTGGATTTGTGATAAATCCTTAAAATAAATCTAATACCTTTATCCACTTCACAACTTTCATTCCACTTTTTTTCCGGGTATTTTATTAATTTTACTGGATATTATTTGCAAACTAAGTGCTAAATCTTTAATATATCACAGGACTTTTATAAACTAGTGTTGTTAAAAATCACTTCACCACTCATACTTGCTTGGCTGCAATCAAGTAATGAATTAGCTTTTTCCGTTCAGCTTTGCTAATTAACTAATAATAGGTATACTAGCTGAATAATACTGTATATGATCACGCAATATGTGCGCTGGACACTAATTTATAATATTATCTATTGAAAATTGTGTTTGGCAATTTCTGTTGTTTGGTTTAACGCTTTAAACTAAACAATAGAAAATTGCCAATCATAAGAGCATAATGTGTTTTGCTACAATATAATGTTTTATGAAACCTAAACTCTCTATTTAACTATACACTTCGAATGACACCTGTTTTAAATCTGTTGGTACACAGTTTTGCACAATGCTCTTTGTCAAATATTTTTGTAGAATCGTACAGGAATTGATGAGCCGCATTCAAAAATGTATAATAGTACTATGTTAGGAGTGTATTTAAGGTTTTATATCGGAATATATACGAAATTGGTTGTATTTTTTTAATGTAAAGATTATTTCAAAGACTCGCCACACGTACTCGTTTGAGTTTAGACAGTGGTATATGATGGTAGTCCTAATTTTTTTTTAAAGACTAAAAATAACACGGCTAGAATTGGAGGATTTTATTACTTGTACTGGATATTTTTTGAAAAATTTTAAATGCCATGTCTAACATATTACAGTACTTTTATACACCAGGCGTTAAGTGATGTATGATTGTAGTCCTAATTATTTTTTATGACAATAAAAATAACATTGCTGAAATCGGAGAGACATAATAACGTGGCAGTCAAGCTTATTAATAATATAAGTAAATAAAGAGTGAATCCAGCTAAAGATAACACGCTAAGTGCTTTTGTCTGCCGGCTTTCTGACATGTGAACAAATATTATAATGCCGAGTTTTCTTATGGCTCAGGAATATTCGCATATCTGATATTCACCACCACTTTTAGTAAGTGGCTTCGTTTTTATAACAATTTTTTTGGTATTGTAGATAAGTCTTACGCTAAATTAATGTTTAACCCATTAAGTACCTAGGGGAAAAGTTTTTTTAGATTATCGCTGTCAGGCAGGGATCCTCCAGGGTATTTGTTTTATAATGTGTAAAGATAAGGACATTCTATAATATCTGGCCTTTCAAACAAATTTGATTGTTGGGACAGAATTGCGCAATTATCTAGCAAGGTCACAAATTATATATTATTTTAATCAACATGCAATTTGACAAACACCTGCAAAAAAAAAAAACTTAAAAACAAATTGAATATCGCGGCTCACAGCTACAACTATTACTAGTTAAGCTATTATAAATGATATTAAATATATATATATAAAGATAAAGTGATTTTATAAAATTATCTGCACAACTCAGTCAATATAGGTACACAAAATCAGCCTTTGTTATAATCGCTATTTATAAACAATCACATTGTCTGTAACATATATATATACACATGGAAGTGTGGCTTTAAGTTTATCTATCTAAATATCTTCACACAATACCACTACACCGTTTTCACTTCCTCATCAAGTCTCAAACACAATAGATGGAATTACAATAAATGGCTATAATCCAGTATACAGTAGCCGACATGATATTTGTCACTAACCCAGCTATATCAACTGTTATTGTGAATTAATCAGTGCTTAGACACTGGCGCAATCAATCCCTATTATAACTCAGTAAGCATTGAGACTTTGGCACTTGGAGTATTAATATGCCAAGGTATATTATGTTCTGTGTTGCTTCGCTTGAGTAAAAATCGGAACCAGGAAAACGAAACTTAATATTCAAAAGAGTTACTGCGGCCCTGGAACGCAAAAGGCAACTGAAGAAAACCAGGTGGGTTTTAGTCAGTAAAAATCTGAAAGTTAGACAATGATGAATGATTTCCCACTAAAAAAACCGGGCAAGTGCAAGCCGGACTCGCGTAATGAGGGTTCCATGCAAACTTACCTATGAAAACAGTTCAATTCCCGAATTGTGTTAGAAGATTTTTCGGAATCGCAAAAAATGTTTTTTTGTGACGTAACAACAAAACAGTTTTCAGATTTTTTCCTGTACCTGTGCTGTGAGACTTTGCTTCATGTCAAATTACAAGATTCTAGGTCAACGGGATGTACCCTATGATTCGATTCCCTTGAGAGTGTCGAAATACATGTTTTTTTGCTACATAAACGGCCGTATCTTTTTTTCGTTAACTCATAAGTTTATTTTTTTCACAGCTTCAAGGGACCGCAGACCTGAGTATATGGTTTAAATTTCAACTCGATACCTCCACGCGTTCCGAGATAAAGGGTCTTGTCAGACCGACCGACAGATAGACGGACAACCAAGTGATCCTATAAGGGTTCTGTTTTTTTTCCCTTTGAGTTACGGAACCCTAAAAAAAGATAAAAGTAAAGATATATAGAATAAACTTTATTGTACATGAAAACGAGTATGCTTTGAAGTGTCCTATCCAAGGATCAAAGTTTCACCCAAATCTGTCAGACAAACATACAGTCAAAGGACTTAATATCTACAAATGTAATAGAAAGTGGCGTTCCTATTTATATAAATAATATTAGAAGTATTTGCGAATAAACGTAGTATAAACGTAGTATAAACGAGTGACCTACTATATCTGAAACGTTTAGTTGAAGTTTAGAGACTTTCAATCTTTTACACATAATAAAAGCGTAGCATAATCAGCCTCGTAATAATTACGCCGCTGGGACTCAGGGCTCCTCTCTCGAAGAGGAATAGATATTAAATAATTTATCAGTAGAAAAGAATAGCCAGATCAAGATCAGATCTAGCATTCCATTTCAAATTTCTAATGAAAGTTAAGTTATAACAACATGATTAGAAATTAAGCTTGTTTTATTCATACTTTGTGTTAAACCCTACATTTCCACAGAGATTTAACTTAAACACATTTCTGTTTGACTACCATACATTTGAACGGTTTTAGCGCCAGAACACACAAGTTAATGGATAAATTTGATAAACCTTTATCGATACGCACCGTCACTACTCTATGTTTGCTTTCTCGATGGCAGTGTTGGCTCGTAAACATAGTGTGGGGTGACCCTTGTTCTCGATTACCGCTCATACAAAACTGTACTTAATAGTTTTACTGTTAACGTTCATAATCGTACGTAATTTACTGATAATTTCATGACTATTGGTTATTACGTTGCCACGTACACAGTGAAGAAACCTTACGTAGCGTTTGGTCTGTGGTTCGAGGACTACGTTTTGTGGATTGTCATGTCGGCCTGACCGCGTGTGAGTTATGGGCAGGGAAATTAGAGGCTATAGTAGTAAGGTCTGCATGCAAATTAGCGGCCGATATTTATGGCTTCGTGTCATATTCTGTAGAGCTGTCCTCGATCGAATCGTAGTCGTAATAAGCTGTTAACAGTTTTCATTTTTAAATATCAGGGGTCTTACCGTAGGGGCCCAGCAGGGTCGAAGCCTACTGGGGCCAAGGGTCTGATTCTGAAAGAAAGACTCGGCCCAGGTATGTAAGGCAACGAAGGAACAGGAGTGAGTTTTTGGTCAGTAAGAGTCTGACACTATCTCCCGCCCCGCCCAAAAGCGGGGGATGTCTTTGGATTATTTTTACATCGAAAAAAATAGGGGTCTTACTATGACTTGTTAAAATGTTAATCGTGCGAGCGAGAAAGAGGAATGGAGTTATACAATACACTCTACATAATTCCATCCCTTTAACAGTTCAGTTTAGGTCGTAAAATGGATCGCGTTAAGAGCTCATGGTAGCACTGCTGCCCCCCTAGCCAAGTTACAACCGTTTCGTTTCCATTCGCTTTTGTCGATCGCCTCGAGTCATCGCAATGCTCAGACACGTGGTCAGAACAAAGGATTAGGAGGCGTGGCCGACTCCAGGCGATTGACGAAAGAGAATAGAAACGAATCGGTTGTAACTTGGCTAGGGGGGCTGGACTTTTTTTACACACTTATTCCAGTAAAATGTAATTTACATCTTTATAAAGTCATCGCAATGCTCAGACACGTGGTCAGAACAAAGGATTAGGAGGCGTGGCCGACTCCAGGCGATTGACGAAAGAGAATAGAAACGAATCGGTTGTAACTTGGCTAGGGGGGCTGGACTTTTTTTACACACTTATTCCAGTAAAATGTAATTTACATCTTTATAAATACTTAAATAATTATACTATATGTACAAACAATTAAACTAATTAAGAATACTATGTACAAACGTGTATAAAAAGAATTCACTGGGCATCAAAAAATTCAGCCACGTCACTGTCAATGGGAACAGTGCCCAGAACGCTGGCAGCATTACCACGTTGAATGGCAATGCTGATTCGTTGGCCAAAAAAGCCCTAGTTTTCAATATTAATTTTAAATACTGATAAACTTCTTTCCTAAGAGGTGTGTGCTTATTATGATTGTTTAAAAGCTACTTGAAGAAAATTTGGACTACCTTCATCGAAGTATCTTCAACAGTCAGAGGAAATTGCTGTTGTTTGTAGAGCTCTTCTCGAATACTTTTTCGGAAAATCAGATACTAGGAAAAACTACCTTATAATTCAAATCAAGTTGATTTTCCGTGGAAATATTGATACAAACAAATGGAGTGAATACAAACAAAACTTCAAAGGGTATTTTCACGATATTTGAATATTTTTTGCAGGATTTAACTACATATATCAATTTATTAATGAATTGCTATTCTAAAAAGTCGATGCTTTGTTAGAAGCCGATAATATGGTATCAAAGTGGAAAACCAAACCAAAGTTTTGTTTCTATTCACCCCTGCGTTTCAATTCACCCCGTTTTACGGTACCTACTTTATAACAAGTTTATAATTTGTCTCTTGATATCATAAATTACTACTGAAATACTTTCTCCCAGATTTTCAGCCACCGTAGGCGTGGGCTTGCGGACGGTGAGCTTGCCTTCAGGCCGTCAGGTAACCGTCCGGACCGAGACCTAATCGTTGACGGCGCGTAGTGTTCTACACGCTCCTCAAAAAGTTGTCGGCAAACCGTACGGGCCCAGCATGGACGAAGCCTGCTGGGGTTTCCTTCTTTCCCTTGATAAGGAAATCAAGGGAAAGAAGGAACATAGGAGTGGGTTTTATTAGTCAGTAAAAGTCTGACACGCCCTCTTGCTCCACCCAAGAGTGGAAGGTTAAAAAAAACTACTAAAATACTTTCTAATATTAAATAAAATAATTTCCACACAAACGATTTTAACCCTGCCCAATATCCAACCCCAAATTAAATGGGAACCAACATAATTGCACTGGCTGCGTCGAAATGGGTTGTGCGCATTTTTAGTGGGTGAAAAACAAAAGTTTTATTGGAGTGGAGCATTCAACACAGGAGAGCCGTTTCAGCTTTTGAGCAGGTTAATGTTCATCACAGGAAACAAGGGAACCGGTGAAAATTCACTGCACTTTGTACATGCAGCCGAGCATTTCGTGCAACTTTACAGCAGTTTAGGGCGTTTTTGTGAAGCCGTTCTGCGAATCTGCGAACTGGCCAGTAATTATTGGCTTTGTTTAATCAACTTGCCTTCGGCTCATTTTTGAATAGGGAACGTGACCGATCCCACTTTTAATTCTAACTAGCTTCTGCCAGCGGCTTTGCCCCCTTTGATAGTATTTTTTCTATACAAACTTTGGACCCTGTTTCATTTTGACCCTGTTTGACCTGTTTCATCTCCTTAAGGGGAGAATTTTGTAAAATCCTCTCTTAGTGCTCGCCTTCGTCATAAGAGGAAACCTTGTGTGAAACAAAGAGTGCAAAATTTACACTCTTTGTTCCAGTAGTTTTGGCTGTGCATTGATATTATTATTATCTCTTTATTTATCTTATTCACGTATAATTTATATTTTTAAATATTTCTTAAAAAAATAATGTTAAAAAATAGTGGATAGTCCGTCGGTGTCGGGAGCAGGGTCCAAGCTACCGGTGGTTAGGGCTTCAGAGACAGGAACCTCCTCACAATGCGAGCCGTATCGAGGAGCTGCCTTCTGTATCAGGCCCTTGATCCAACCGCGCAACGACAGCTTCGACAGATGGTCGTCGAAGCTTTTGGCTATAAGACCATTGGCGGTCACGACAATCGGCACAATGATTATTGTTATTATTATTTGGTACGACACACTAGCAGCTATTAGCTGATGCGTATCATGTGATGTGTGATATGTCAGTCAGTTTCTCCTCTTATATATATAAATAAAGGCAGGTCCTCTTTATGTCGCACTTCTGTGACTGTCATTTGGAAACTAGTAGTTTCGTATTCGATTCGTAACTAATACTACCAGTTTCGCACAACTGGCCGGCGGTTTTTGTGAATCCATTGTGAACTTTCGAGTCTGCGAGCTGACCGGTATTGCTCGATAGTTATGGCTTTTATTGGTAGCATTCTAAGCGAGGCAAATGGATTGTCTGCAGTGTTGTGGTCGACATTTTTGAAATGGAAATGTTGAACTATTACGCCGGTTCCCTGGATAAATTCCTGTTGATTTTTTTTTATTTGAAAGGTGTGATTGCTATTGTCGTTTGAATTTCCAGTATAGACAGATTGAGAGGTTGGAGGAAATTGATTACATGAAAATAGTTTTTAAAAAACACTTATTGAGGTTCCATTAAATACCAAGTGACGTCGCGGTACATGAAGAAGAAGATGGAGGTATGACTTTTCTCTTGACTCTTACCGGAGGGTCTGGTAGAAGACAGACGTGTGTGGAAATGGAAGATAGAGACCGTCGCCCAGCAGTGGGGCATAATGGGCTAATTAGATAAGTGTTTTTATGATAACGAAGTGATTTTATAAAAGGGTATCTCTTCACAGAACATTCTATATAAGTGGAATATTTGAGGAATTGCAGACTACTGCAACCCCTTAAATATCCCATTGAGTGAACCGTAGATTACAGAAAATACAGTTTACCCAAAATGGGTAAAATTCCATTCAACAGAAAATAATACCCCGCAAATAATAATAATAATAAACAGCAAATAGTCATCACAAAGTCAAGCAACTGAAACCATCATTATATAATATTTAGAGGAGAAAAATAAGCAATAAAGTGTGGGGAACATTCGACCCGATATGGGCGTATGATGAGCGACGATTCCTGAATAATGTATGAAGGGCTGGAACCTCGGAACCACCCGACGGCAGATAACTCCGTAGCCAATAAACAGGACCCTAGTAAAGTTAGACGAGAATAATGGGTATTTATTTATTATAACTGTTTTATTTTTTGCGGAACAAGGAAACGATGTTGATAGAGAATTATTGAGACGAATTATTCTGTGTGTGATCTTGAGTGAATAGTTTGAGTCGTTTTAGGAATTGATGACACGGTTGAGGCAGCGGTTGAGCATTGCACTGCTACTAAAATATAATAATAAAAAAACTGGGCAAGTGCGAGTCGGACTCACGCACTGAGGGTTCCGTACATACTTACCAATGTAAATAGTTCAATTCCTGAACGGATTCTCGAAGATTTTTCCGCATCGCAAATATAAGACCTTGCGTTATGCCAAATTTCAGGATTCTAGGTCAACGGGAAGTACCCTATGAATTTTGATTCCCTTGAGAGTGTCAAAATACACGTTTTTTGCGACATAAACGGCCGTATCTTTTTTTTGGTAACTTAGAAGTTTGGTTTTTTCAAAGTATCAAGGGACCGCATACTTGACTATATGGTTTTAATATCAACTCGATACCTCCACGTGTTCTCAAGATAAAGGGTTTTGATAGACACACAGAAAGACGGATAACAAAGTGATCCTATAAGGGTTTCGTTTTTTGCTTTTGAGGTACGGAACACTAAAAATGTAAAATTAATGAAGCTGCTGCATATGTGAAGTACTGATTTTACATACGGGGAGAATCTATCAGACTTCTACTACTCAGTAACTAAATAACACGCCCCTTGGCAAGACTGGTGTCTGGTTTTTTCTCTGGCTTCTGATTATCCGTAACAACTATCCAAGATCTACATGACATCTAGGACCAACGAATTAACGTATTTAAACGACTAAAGTTTTCAATCAAAAGGAAGCGACTGCCGTGTGTATTGACCTCCATCGCGATATGATCGTAAAGCTAACTTCACTGACGATCTGCGGCCTAGAAGATCCCGGTTCTACTTATGTGAAATATGGACAATTTTATCCCTTTCTTTTCTCAAATAGAATAGGCGACATAGTTTATATAAACAAATCTGAGAGAAGCAAACCTCTCCACAAAAGAATGGCTCTCCCCCATCAGCATAGTTTAACAGTCTAAGTAATTTCAGGTCTAGAACCTGATGGGATCTTAAATCCAAAATTTGTTTTTTATAGTTCAACCGTGTGTGAAAAGAATTACACAATAAAATGCAAAAGATCCCCTCCCGGACATACTGCACCAAATAAAAATACACCGAATGCACTTGGGAAATTCTGATTAAAATTTATAAGTGACATGTTTTTTTGGTTTTATTAACTAATGAAATAAATGTATATTCTATTCTATTCTATGCTACCGTGTGTATTGACATTGGTAAAAAAGGAGGTACTTTTATTAAAAAAATTAATGAGATATTTTATATGTCCAGTATAAATGAATATAGTTTAAGCGTGGGCTTGCGGAAGATGAACAATAGGTAGCTCACCGTCCGCACCGAGCCCGAATCATCGACGGCGCGTAGAGTTCCACACGCGCTTCAAAGAGATGTCAGGAAAATCCGGGGTGCTGGAACGCAAGGCAAAGAGGAACATAGATGTGTTTTTAGTCAGTAAAAATCTCACACGTTATCCCCCTTCCCCCGCCCTTAAAAAAAGCAAAAGTTGAATGAACAAATATAATGAGAAATACCGGACTTGTTTGCGTTGTTATTGTCTTCACCCTAGTAACTTTATATGTTCTAAAGATTATAATTAGTCCACGGAGTTCACTGTTTCAGAAAGCTGACCCTTTTCAACACAAAAAACGACAAAAACCTTCCTAGACTCCAGTGTTCTCAAATGTAGTGTCGTTTAGTTTTAAAATTGTAGACTTATGAAAGTGACGCGCCATGTCACACCGCGTAATTAATTTTGTGCACATGACTCGAGTAAAAAGGCTGTGACAAATTAGTTTATTTTTAGGTTTTAGAGTGGCTTTCCAACAGAGAAAGCCTTCGTGCCCGGTTGGTAGGAATGAGTATATTAATGAACATCTAGATTTGAAGATTTTTTTTCTAGTGGGAATCATGAAATAAATTCTAGTGTTAGACTTCACTTGCCTTTTGGGTTCCGTGGTAACTCTTTCAAACAATGCCGCAAGCATAGCATAGCATAGCATAGTTGGCCTTATAATGTTCCTACTGTTGGGACTCAGGCCCCCTCTCTAGGAGAAGGAACAGGCCGTAATTCACCACGCGGGCCCAGTGTGAGTTGGTGGATAAATGCCGCAAAAATAGTTTAATTTTGGGTTTCTTAATAGATAAAAGACGTAAGCTTTCTGTACAAAACGATCCAGGGAGAATTTTACTAAAGAAATTCGACGTGATTGGCGCATGTAGATCCATATGAAAAAGTTTTGAAACTCTTCGTCCATAGAGATCTACGCTTTGGAACGTGCAATTTAGCTTGACTTTTTTTTTTGGACTGACCGACTTTCAAAAGTGCCTGTAAATGGTCTATTTGAAATAAATGCTTTTGATTTGATTTTTTTGTAAAGAAAAAATAAGTTTTATCATTAACTTTCGTTTAAATTTTCACGAAAATCTATTCGAAATGTAGCCATGTTTATAATGAAATTTTTCAGTTAATTATTTTTGAATAAAATTTAGCCAGAGCAGTAGGAAAAAAACTGGTATGTTAGGCACCATGTTCTCAAACCTATACAATTATTTTTTCTACTTTTTAAAAACTTTGTTCCACATTAAGAATTTACTCTTCTATCGTGGGAGCGTTCACAAGCATGTAAACTCACATCTACAAGATACCCAGCCCCCCTAGCCAAGTTACAATTGTATCGTTCGGCGCGAACGCCACGAGTAGGCCACGCCTACGATTCCTTTGTTCTGACGTCATCTCAACGCTCAGTCACGTGGTCAGATCCAGAAAAACTATCAGCATGCCATACATTATTGTTTCCCAGGTCGTCGACGGCGCGTACTGTTCCACGCGCGCCTCAAGGAGATGTCAGCAACCGTAGGGGCCCAGCAAGGTCGAAGCCTACTTGGGCCATGAGTGATGCGAAAGAGATCCCCGGGGCCCTGGAAAAAAAATGGCAAAGAAGAAACAGGAGTGCGTTTTTAGTCTGTAAAAGTCTGACACTATCTCCCGCTCCGCCCAAGAGCGGGGATGTCATTAGATGATTTCTCACCCGAAAAAAGAATACATTATTGTTTCACGCGGGAATAGAACTTACACGAACCGTTTGCTCAGCCACTGCACCAACCGTACTCAAAAGTAAAATTAGAACGGATCCATCATTTTAACGCAATACTTCGTAAATTCACAACAACTAAAATACTGCGTTAAAATATGTCCGAATTATTTAGCACTATTTCACGAATCGTAATTGTCATGTGAGAACAATCCTTTGACATATTTCATGTGTAAGCTTACACATCAGTTAATCCCAATGAGTTAGGATGAAAGCAATTTTAATTTAAATCGGTAATGTATTATAGGAAAAACAAAATACCTTGTTATTATATACAATAAGAAAGAAAGAAAGAAAGAAAGAAAACACGTTTATTTGGCGTTTATAAGCAGTACATCGTCAACATCACTTCAGGAGAAATACGTCCACGTAGGCGTATAGGCCTCAAATAGGTGAGTCGTTATTTATTTTTCGCACTCTGTAACATCCTGCAACACTGCACATACTAATTGATTTTAACTGTAAAAAAACACACATGCATATAAGCATAATCAGCATTTTAATGTTCCCACTGCTGGGAATCAGGCCTCCTCTCTCTAGGAGAGAGAATGGGCCGTAATCCACCAGGCGGGCCCAGTGCGGGTTGGTGAATGTCACATGTCTTCGAATTTTTGGTTCTAGGACATGCTGGTTTTCTCACGATGTTTTCCTTCACCATTTTGAGAGCAGTGGTGATGAAATAAATTACACAAAGTAATGCGCCTGGCTGGGTTTGAACCCGCTACCTACAATTCTTAAGTCGGGGCTGTTACCAATCGGCCACCACTTCTCACTCGGCCACCACTGCTCTTTTTTAAACTGGCGAAAAAAAAACTATACAGTTTTCATTCTGGTGTATACCTACATAATCTTAAGCCAATCCTGCATGCGGTAATGTTCTAAAGAGTTACCGCGATCCTGTAACACAAAGGGCAACTAAAGAAACATGGGTGGGTTTTAGTGAGTAAGAGTTTTTCTTCCTTCTTTGTCGCTCCACCTAGAGCTGGGGAAGGTGTGATAATTTCCTGCCCTAAAACAAAGACCAAGTCATTTCCTTCCACAAAAATGACAAACTTATCGACCACATTCTGATCCGCTGCAGAAAGCATCTCATCAGAGGAGTCGTTACTCTAGGCCTCGGCTCCACTGTAGTTCGAGGTTCTTCAAATAATTCAACCTTCAACTGACCTCCAAACTCTGATAACCATAAAGATACAACTTTGTCCATAAATTATCATGCTCATTTCCCTTGCAGGATAAACAGGGACACTCAATCAAGTGCTAGTGATCGTGGTAAGCGCTTAGACCTCGATGTATCAGCGTCTGTGGAGTCTTTAGTTAACGAGTAGGGGCTGCGTCTTCCCCTCTTAAGGAATTACTTGTGTTTAGTTTAGTGGGATAGGGTACGACGGCTATGGCTCGATTTTTTTTTTATTGGCACGCTGCTATGAATTTTTAAACTGTTCAATTTTACTGTGTTGCGACATCCACGAAGAAGTCTGAACGCAAAATATTCGATGAATTATTTTAATCATAATCATAATCATAATCATTTATTTTGCTTGAAAACATAGGTATTACAGAGGGTGGTATAAATGTACAGTGCGCTATGTTTTGCCAAATATTGGCATACAAACTTATAGTACCTAAATGTCAGCATGCATCTTAACAAATATTTAAAATCATAATGTAAGTAATGCCAAGCAATTAAAAATAGTACTTTCAATAAAAAAACAAAAATAGGAACAGAATGTCAAAACAAAATAATTGAAATGTCATAAAAATTAAATAGTAAGTAAAAAATTAAATAGAATGTCAAAAAATTAAATACAATGTCAAAAAATTAAACACAATGTCAAAAAATTAAATACAAACTAAGTCAAAAATTAAATCCAATGTCAAAAAAAAAACTTAAATAGAATGTCAAGAAATTAAATTAATTAGTAATTAAATTCAATTTATTTACTAATATTTTCAACATGTGTTGTTAAAATTGCTTCTTAGAAATAAATTGGTATTTTATATATGAAATTTGGCGTAGCTACTTGAGAGCAAAATTGACTAAACTTTTGTAAAAATATTGAAAAAGAAAACTTTGTAGACGGCTCAAAGAAATCAAATCAACCATGGACAGATTGATATTGCCTCTTAATATAATGTAAGACGATACATCAGTAGACATAAATATTTAAAGAGGAAAAAAAAATCGCGGACAAAATTCTTTTCTCATTCTCTAACAGGCTTCACAATTCTATAAAGGGCTTATCTGCATCAAGATTATAATTACTTGGTCCCTTAAATCGCCAGCCTAGATGTCTTAAGGAGACACGGTTTTATGAGCTCAACGGTTTTGTGGGCGCAACTGTTTTGTGAGCTCAACAATTAATCAGGCCTCAAGGAAGCAATGGTATTGTTATACGCTCAATTTATTATCGCTTGAAAGTATCTCCAGAGTAATTCAACTTCCCTTTGTCAGAAAATTACAAAAGGGTTATAGAATTTTTCCTCTTGCTTTAGCCGTTTTTTATTTAATCGTTTTTTTTTTAATATTTTTTGTTTCACTGACAATGTGCCTAATTTTGCCATTAGAAATAGCTCTGAAAGTGAAAATGTCTTCTTAACGGTTTTATTAAATATACATTTTTTTTTTTAATATTGGCTAACATTTCTGAAATGCTGTACAGTTTATTCAGCAGTTTTTATTGAATTCTCCAATCTGGCAACAATATAGAATATTTCTCTTACTCTGATAATAATTTATATTAAAATCGTATACCGGTTCTTTATTATGTAAACCATATAATACAGAAAACAAAGAAAAATGTTACGCAAATTGAAAAAAAAAGAAATTACACCATTTACAGTCTCAAAATGATATTAATTAAATTCATATTTGATCAATCGTTCATTGCTCCACAAAAGAGAATGTTCAATCAGAATGCAATCTGTAAATAAAAAGCCCATTAAAACAACAATCAAAGGCAACCCTAAAAACCCGTTAAAACAAAATAAAATTATCTAAATCCGTTTTTAAACGGCTCTAAAATCAGGCTAGGGGTGTGAAGTGCCGGTATAATTAGAAATCTGGGCTATATTCATAGTATTAATAACTTGCTAACGGTACTGAGCCGAAGGCATAGCGATAACCATTACGCTAAAAGCCTGTGGTACTTCGCCTAATGTGTCTTCAATTTAGAATAAAGTAATCTTTATCACGTCGTTAGAACGTATTTTATGCTTCAAGTTCTTGAGGACCCTCGTGCGATCTTTTATGAGCTATCGTGGGTGATGGTGTTGTCTATAACTTGTTCTATTTAAAGACACTCTCAAGAATATGAGAATCGACGCCGAATTACTAGCCTGTCGGTTTTCTACCGGTTGCATTTCGGTGAGTATGCGTCGGAATTGCATAACCTAACTCCGCTTAGCCCGTTCCATTATCGGACCACCAGGTGTACGGCAATGCGCCACCAGTACATGGTGGACATCCCACCTATACGCACAAAACGTTTTGGGAACACATTCATTGTGCGTACAGCTAAGGAGTGGAATTCCTTGCCGGAATCTGTGTTTCCTGATGGCTACAATCCGGGAATCTTTAAGTCAAGAGTGAATAGGTTACTTCTAGGTAAGCACGCTCCATCGTCGACCGCATCGTCGCTTTCCATCAGGTGAGATAGTGGTCAAGCGCGAACCTATCAAGAATAAAAAAATAAGACATTTGTTCTAACCTAGCTAAAAAATTTCATTATGATCACGAATAATGCTTCTAAATATTGCAGTTCAAAATCTGAAGTCTATTGTCATTTCCACCGCAGTCCCTTTGTCATGAACTTTGAATGAAGAATTTTCCATTTGATTTATTGTGTTTATTAATGCTAGAATTATTAGGTATTATTTTGTCACAGTACTTTTTATTTCTTTAAATTAAAAAAAAAACATGCATGATTGCCTGTAACTTGTATGTGTGGTATAAACTATTAATACAAGTTGGGTACATGATGACAGAGATGTTTTAGTCAGTAAAAGCCTGACACTCCCTCTCTCTCCATCCAGAGCGGCATGGGCACCCCATAATTATGGCGGTAAGTCCCCTCTTTGAGGAGTGACTGGAGAAGCGTCACGGCGTCCTCACTTACCGCATGATGCAGGTCCTCACCGGGAATGGGAAGTTCAGGAGGGGTGGGCACCTGATTCAGGCGGAAAAAAACGCCCGGGTTTCGCTATTGTGTTGATCGCCCGGAGGACACGATGGAACATACGGTGCAGGTGTGCACCACATGGGCGGAGCAACCTGCCATGATCGTTTCACCCACCGGAGAACTCATTGGATGATTACCTAAATAAAAAAAAATACAGAGCAAGAGTAGTTTTATGATGACATACTTACTAAATATACTAAAAAAAAAATAAGTATATATTGGATGCTGTGAAAGTAAAGCATTCTTTTTTGATATAACCAGAACATAATCCCAAAATCCACATAAACAGTCAATTTCCTATTCGTATAACATTTTCACGCATCATCTCCGAAAATCTCGGTTAAGATCTCGATTGCTCTCAGACTGCCGTCTCCAACGGAGCACAGTTACGCACAGTTTGGCACAAACGTGATCAAAATATTTGTGCAACACTCGGAACAACTGAATCCAATTTCCTCAATCTGAATCGAACAGTTAATTAGATTACCAGTTTCAAGGCGAAACCTGATGAATTCTGTTATTGGTGAATTATTATTCATTGTGCTATGGCCAGTAATACGGGTTAATCAACATTATAATTTGTTTGCGTTTCTGTATTTTGTTGTTATGTCTTTTGCATTGTCAATACGGTATATAATATTTCGTATTCAACGGATACAGTTTTCCTCGTGGGGTACAGTTTTTAACCGACTTCAAAAAGGAGGAGGTTATATGTTCGGTTGAATGTATGTTTTTTTTTTTTTTTTTTTTTTTTATGTATGTTCACCGATTTCTCGGTCAACTGTGGACCGATTTTGATAAAATTTTTTTTGATTGGTAGGTTATACTTCCGAGTTGGTCCCATAGAAATATTGTTATGATCTGATCATGAACTTCGAAGATATGGAACAGAACTCCTCATAGGATCACAGCAGAACCATCGTAACAAGTAAAATTTCTTTGTTTATACGTGTAGTCGATGACTGACTGAAAGTAGAAGGGGAATATATCGAACTGATCTGATGATGAAGCCTAAAGTTAGGCACCGGAACTCTGTAATAAATTAATGTAATCTAACCGTGTTTGGGATTATTAGAATTGTCATGAGATGCACTCTGGCTATAAGGTATTTAAGTTTGGCTGAGGGGTACTTTTTAGTGGTGGTACCATAACTAAAAAGTGTAAAATAAAAAACTTTTTACAAAAAAAAATACAACCGACTTCAAAGTAAAATAAAACACTGAAAAGTGCAAAATAACTTTAATTTCGGAAGTCGGTGTTAAATAACGAAGAGACAAAACTATTATAGAAACACCGACTTCCGAAATTAAAGTTATTTTGCACTTTTCAGTGTTTTATTTTACTTTGAAGTCGGTTGCACTGGCTTTCTTTCATTTTAATGTGGGAAATCATCCAATGACTTCTCCCGCTGTTGGGCGGAGCCGGAGGGTATGTCAGACTTTTACTGACTAAAACTCACTCGTTTGTTCCTTCTTTGCCTTGCGTTCCAGGGCCCCGGGGGTTAAAAAGATAAATATTTTATTTGGCACACAGATACACACAATGTAGTTCAATAACATGTAGACTTAAAATTAAAAAAAAAAAAACATTTAATTCAAAATTCATGCTCATTTTCACTTAACTCATGGCCCCAGTAGGCTTCGACCCTGCTGGGCTCCTACGGTTTGCTGACATCTCCTTGAAACGCGCCGTCGATGACTTGGGCTCGGTCCGGCCGGTTACCGGACGACGGGACGGCGTGCTATCCATTGTTCGCCGTCCGCAAGCCTTCGCCTACGGTGGCTGGAAATCGGGATCAGGATCCCGGCGGCTGGGGCGTAAGGGCAGTTCCCTCACGCGTGTGGCCGCCTCCTTTGCTAGCATTACTGTTTGGCAGAAGGAGACGACCGCCTGCCATTCTTCGCTCGCTCCGAACTATGGCCTGTACCAGGGCTTGGCGCGAGAGGTCGTTGTTGCCGATCGCCCCCACGAGGACACGGCGGTGCTCTGCCCAAGCGGAGCACACCTCTACCGTATCCTCCACCGTGTCCTCCGTGTGGTTCATATAATGGTGACACCTGGGCGTTTCACCCCGGCGTTGCATCTCCACGCACAAATCTTGCATGCGTGCAAGAACTCCAGTCCCATGGTCAGGCAGGCCAGCAAGGAGGCTCGTCGCTTCGCGGGAAACCGTGCGGTATCCCCGCACCATCCGGGTGATACTCTGGCATGCGTTTTTTAGAACTATATATTTTCCTTATTTTCACTGATTTTCTTTAGTTAACAAGAGAAATAGTACCTTATAGTACAGCGTCATTCAATTAAAGAAAAATTTTTGGTAGTTTAGGCGCTCATGATCATTTTCGGAATACCAATGCCATTCAAAATCAATTTGAGATACTTAGTTTAACAATAGAATTGTTATTTAAATTGTAATAATATTACATTTAATGGTTTATCATTCAATCCGATATGATTATCGACAAATTGGAAGGAAAGCGGTTTATGCATAGTATGCATAGAATTATAATCTATCCTTGAGAAAATCTTCTCACCGCAGTATCACCAATTTCCTTATAGGTTATCGGCCAATTTCCAAAGACACAATTCCCATTTTTCCGACCATTTCTCCTACTTAAATTCGTATTGAAGCATATTTATTTAGCCCTTGTCGTTTCCTTTCTCCGGGAGGTTTACTATTCACACTAGATTACCTAAATGTTATTGGTATAAGTAGCAAATTGTTGTTCGGGAGATTAAATAAGCTTATAGATATTAGTGTTATAACTAATTTTATGGTTCAGTTCCTTCATGATAGGTTTTATTAAGTTCACCTATTGTTTGTCTATTAACGAAATTATAAAGAGGTATAACTACTTAAAAAAAACCAGGTAAGTGCTAGTCGGACTGTCGCACTGAGGGTTCCATACAAACTTACCTATGAAAACAGTTCAATTCCCGATTGTGTTACGCAGATTTATTCGAATAACTTTTTTTTGTGACTTAACTACTTTACAGTTTTCTGAATTTTTCCTGTACTTGTGCTATAAGAACTTGATTCATGCCATTTTTCAGGATTCCTAGTCAACGAAAAATACCCTATGAGTTTTGATTCCCTTGAGAGTCGAAATACACGTTTTTTGCGACATAAACGGCCGTATCTTATTTTTTCGATAACTCAGAAGTTTCGATTTTCACAGCTTCAAGGAACCGTTTACCAGAGTATAATTGAGAATGCTTCTGGATTGGCAACGCAGCGTTAGAAAACCTTCCAAAAGATGGCCGATGACCTGATGAGATCCATTGACCGATGACCTCTCTTCCCAAGAAATAACCCTGAACGGGCAGCAGTTAGGATAGTAAAGACTATGATAGTTGCAGAGCTACTTTACTTACTACGTTACTATCCTGTATTATTGATCCAAATTCTCAGTACCGTCGCTGTTATTACCCGACATAACAAGTATCCCATCATTACACTGTCAAAATCTGGTGGAGGGTAATTCGAAAACTTGAAGCCTGACACGGCTGACACGCGTCGAGGACAGCAGGTCATTTATCATTGAAGCCCCTCACTGGCCAGTTGTGTTTATCGCTAAATGACGTTTATGTCGTACAGCAAAAAAATTGATGTATATTTCTGTAGTGACATTGTCGAGTCTTTGTTTGAGTCGGTATGATTTTTTTTCATACGTGTCGTTTGAGCTTTTATATATTTTGTATTTGATTTACGCCTCATTTATGTTTTGTTTTTTTATTGTTTTGTGTTTTTTTGGTTCAGGATTAAAAGAAACCGGTCACGAGTTGGACTCGTGCACTGAAGTTACCATCTATACTCAAGCCAAAAAAAGTAATTCTTTTGTGATGTAACTTCAAATTTACAATTTCCGAATTTACTTGTGCTATATGGTATTGCTTGCCCGGAGGACACGGTGGAACATACGGTAGAGGTGTGCCCTGCCTAGGCAGAGCACCGCCGTGTCCTCGTGGGGGCGATCGGCGGCAGTGATATCTCGCGCCGGGCCTTGGTACAGGGTATGGTTCGGAGCGAGGAGTGGCAGGCGGTCGCCTTATTCTGCGAAGCAGTAATGCTAGCAAAGGAGGCGGCCGCACGCGCGAGGGAGCGGCCCTCACGCCCCAGCCAGCGGGATCCCGGTATCATCGTAGGCGCGGGCTTACGGATGGCGAGCAATGGGTAGCTCGCCGTCACCGTTATTTTTACAGCTCCAAGGAGAAGCGGATTTTAATGTTCGATATTAATTTCAGCTTTATATCTCCACGTGTTCTTGAGAAAAAGGGTCTTGACAGACGGACAACAAAGTGATCCTATATGGGTTCCTATTTTACCAACTGTGGTACGGAACCCTGAAAATTGAACAATAATACCTAATAATATTGGTAAGAGCTCCATAAAAAATTACATTTTATAGACGACGATAACAATTGCCAAAATGACTTTAGCTGAAGAAATATCACGTGGACGTTCCCTCCTCTAGTACATACATTCAGATGACTGAATGCTCTAATTTATGAAGAGTACTAAGACACAGTGAGAAATTTTGCTATGACCAACCATGACAAAAATGTAATTATATAACGGTATCGGCTTACCGACTCAGCTTACTTTCAGCAATAAGCAAAACATATTTCTAGGGCTAAATTTAAAGATGCGTACTTAACCACTTTTGCAAACGACTTGAAACCAAGTTAATTTAAGTCTCTCATCTGCAGCGTTATAGCTAATCAATACCCTAATCTTTGATCTGCTGATAAAGTAATTTCGAAGTAACCTTTCGAAGGGTCGTGTTAGGACCTCATGATTAAGGGAATATGCGACTAAGTTCGAAACTAGTCGGGTAATTCCGAATCACGTCGGAGCGACACTATTTTTAGTAGAAACGTTAACTTACGAACAAAAAAGACAGTTACGACTTCTCCAAACGCTATCAATTTTTATATCTTCCTGTTATTTATTACCAAGGGTATCTATGCAGGAAATTATTTAATGTTACAAGTTTTTTTTTTCTGAAGTTATATTCTGCTAACTTTGATACTTAGCTTGTTGAAAAGTTATGATACTAACTCAGCGAGAAAAAGTTTATTTTAGGTGTTTCGAATGCCAACAAAGAATGTCTTTGTTATTAAATCACTGAAAAGAAAGGAAATTGTCATTTCAAGACTAAAGTGACAGATAGAAGGTACTTGAAACTCATTATTTCTTCAATTACGGAGGCAGAGTTAAGGATTGAAGAAATAATGAGTTTGATCGACTAAATTTTGACGCTAATTTGCGTATCTTCGAGCATAAATAAATTGGTATCTAATGGAAGATGAAAATTACAAATATTTTACCATACAGGGATACATTATTTATAAAAAAATATTACATTGAAAAGATTTTTAGATGTAGGCAGAATAGGGTGTAAAGTCCCGCAAACCACCGGTGAAAAGGGAGGATTCTTCGACCAGACAAAACTGTGTCTGATTCGCAACTGTCCGATATTTTAGCCCTAGATTTTAGGTTGCTGTATATGTTCTGATTGCACGGAGAACTCAAATATACCTGCCGATGCAGGATTTTGGATTTTAGTTCCTATATGACATTGTAGATATCGCTACAGATTAATTTAGCAGTTTTTTCATGCCCTAAGTTCTGTTTATAATTTTTTAAGTGATCTCTTTGTTATTTAAATCACCTTATTTATTATAATATAGTTGTGTGTATTCGTCTGTGCACTCTCTTTTTATTACTCATCATCAATGCAAGCACAGTTAGGAGGTTCTGCAAAGCAATCTTTTGTACAAAAAGAACCTAATCTACCAATTTTAAGCAAGTAAAAAAATTATCTTTGCCTGTGGCAGCTTGAAATTAGCAATTCAGTTATTTATTAATGTCATTATAATGTTATTAGTCTGTAAGCTTTCCTAAAATGTGAAAAAAAAATCACAGAGTTTATAACTTTCACCCATAATGATAGCCGAGATATTAACCACGGCCATTAAAGAGTTCAAGGCTCCGATTAGTGCACACTTAAGCACACATTATCGACTTTTTGGTCAAATACCTACTAGCGGTGACAAATGTGAAAGTGCCAACAAAACTGTCCAAACAAGGACGTAATTAAATTGTTGGTTTGCCTTTAGGTACGTGACAGTCGCATTAGTGTTATAATGAAAACAGTTTTATTGCTTAGTTGCTACTTAGATAAAATTGTACACGGGAGTGAGGTCGACAGGGTTTGCATTCCACGCCTCCACTTGCGACCGCCGAGCGATGACAGGGCGGCGCGACGGCGATTTAAATGTCGTGGCAAGATCTTAGAATTGATCACTTTATGATATGGCTAACTAAAACTGGCCACATCGTTTAAACGTTAACATGATGATAATATGTCAATCCTCGTTTGGCCATATCATTGATGTAGGATTTTAATGATAATAAAAGGTCTAGGCCAAACGAAGTTTGAAATACGAGTATCATCAAACTTTAACGTTTAAAACGGCGACGCAGAAGCGACGACAACACATTGTTGTATTGAATTATTATTTGCCAGTTTGTTTCGTGGCCGCGCGATATACTGCTGCCTGATCGCTCCGCGTCGCGCCGCCTCGCTGTCGCCATCGCTCGGCCGTCGACCGTTTCGTGCCCGCATACTTAAGCGCGTATTTTGCGTACGGGTGGGACAAAATGTGTCAACCCAGCTCCTCAAGGTAGGCCCGCAGTGCCTTGGTGTAGATGACCATTTGAGGGAACATGGGTCCGCGAAGTACTTTACCCTGTATCCATCGGCCACTGAGCAGCTTAGAAGCAGATAAGCTGCGATCTCGTTCTCCTCTCTCCAGGTTCTGCAGAGTGGGCTTAGTGGGCTAGCTATGACGCATATGACAAAGAGGTGCTTATTAAAGGTTCCGTGGCCAATTATAACGGCCGTGAGTTGGCGTAACTGAAGTTTAGTTAATCGCAGGTCCTGTTTCGTGAAGCGGGCATCAATGGAGAGAAGTACCTCTTTAGCCTACCTGCACTCACAATGGTCTACCCATAGTTTGTGGTGTAGATCCCTGGTGCGTTTCCCTACCAGATTGCGTAGGTATTCGAAGGGGAGCGGAAGAATGGGTTCAGGCCCTATCGCTGCTATAATACCTACTCGAACCCCTTCTGGCAAAGTAGTCAGGGTTTTATCGGGTAAAATTATTGTATTAGGCGATGAATGAATACAGTGCTCCCATCTAGAAAATTCATAAGCTGGAGTGCTTCAAGTACCTACCCATATATCTGCACTTTTCTTAATCTAAACGGAAATCGCTGACGCTGCTATAAATGTGGTCACTTACTGGGGCCAAATTATGTATAATACTAACTCCAGAATAAAAACAAGAAGGTCTTCTTCTTTTTCATTTTATAATAATTATTACAAGCGTTATAATGTTCCCACTGCTGGGACTCACGCCTCCTCTCTAGGAGAGGGTAAGGGCCGTAATCCAACACACGGGCCCATTGCAGATTGGTGGATATCATATGTCTTCGAATTTTTAGTTCTAAGACATGCCGGTTTCCTCACGATGTTTTTCTTCACCATTTTAAGAGCAATGGTGATGAAATAAATCACACAAAGTAATAAGCCTGGCTGGGTTTGAACTCGCAACATACTCGTACAAACTCGTAAGTCGGGGCCATCACCACTGCTCTTATAAATATCTTATTATTTACTTGTTTTACAAGCCTTTTCCTGAAAATTCCAGAATATAACCTACCACATTGTTAAATATCCTGAACACATATACAACTAAGTTCGATCCTATAGGCTGTCACATCCACATCCTCATATCACTAATTATATCCCTCTGAACTTAAGTAATCCATTGATATATAATAACGACCTCCTGTAACTCGCGACCCCTACATTTTACGCCCCACTGACTCAAGGGATGTAATACCGACCCCTTAAGTTTCTAATTGGGTTCATTGCCTTTAAACGACACAAGTTTTTACAGTAACCCTGAAAATATTTTTAGTGTTATATTTTGCTTAGGTGGCGCCTGGTGTTTTATTATATTTAATTTTAGAAGTCATGAAGTTTTTTTTTTGTTAGATATTTGTAGTTGATGAAGTTTGATTGTTGCGAATAACGCTGTTAATTGCGTTATTGTAAATTTTAATTTTTAATTTTTATATTTCCTATTATGTACTTGTTTGTGATTCCAAATAAATAAGATTAAAATTAAAAAAATAAAGTTAAAGTAGAGAACTACTACTTAAAGTCCTCCCAATTTTAGTTTGATCTTTGTTATAATTGTTACGTTTTGAGTTCTCCTAATTATAATGTTTGATATTTATAGAATATTACATGTTTATTTTGCTATAATATTTTTTGAACCTAATCTTAATAATATCTCATTAATTTAAAAAAAATACAACACAAATGTATTATCATTTTACAATTAAATGAAATGTCAAACGTCAATAAATAACCCGCCCCTGATCGTTCCCGGTGCAAAAGTGCCCATAACACTGGCCGCATTACCTCGCTGAGTAGCGATGGCCATCCTTTGCACCAAGAACGACCTGGACCGGGAGTCACCCGTTGCCTCCCCGAGTCTAGGGCCCAAATCCCCCACTAAACACTTTGCTTATATTTTGACATAAAATTTTATTACCTACTCTATTATTTATTCGACTTTAAATATTATTTATTTATTATTTTTTCAACCCAAAGTACTGGTAGAAAATACCTTATTACATTCAGTTCACGTTTGTACCACTACTACACATAGTGTAAATAAAGTGTTAATTTTCACTAGTTGAAGGGTCTTTCTCGGAACCCTTTATCACTGGCAGCCGGCTGGTTGTTTGTTGTTTATATTCACTATAAATTCAGCAAAGCTATCTGAATTTTGCAAGAGTGTTTTTTCTAGAGGTTCAGAAGAGAGATCAGCGAAGGTATTTCATTTATTTATGTATTTAAAACTTTTTTTGCACTAATGAAACACTGTACAAAGGTGGACTTAATATTAAGGACGAGAAAAGACTTCAAATGGACCTTAGGCACTTTTTTTTTAATTGATGTGAACTTGTGCTTGACTGCGATCCCACCTGATGGTAAGCAGTGATGCAATCATTTTATACCAGTCGAGATCAGGGTAGTACAGAGACATAACATGGCAGGTGAATGACAGGTATTTTAAATGTAGAAGCGTTTCTAGTTCCTTGTAAACCGTCCTGCCCACTGTTACAAATGAAAAAAGTTTTCTATTATTATTAAGATATCAACAACAATCTTCAAAGATTAAGTAAGAAATAACTTTGATAACAACCCTAAACGGAAAGTTCTTAATAAAAGTTACTAATATTTTCATATCTACGTATACAATACACAAGTTTGCTCGCAATTTTGATATTAAACAAGATTCTTAACAGATAGTAGGAATATTATTATCTTGTTTTGACCATCGTTTCAGAATCCTGAGAGGTTGAGATACAATCAGTCGGAATCTAAATCCATTCGTACTTAACAACAACACAGACAGTACTTACTTTTATCTCAGTTTTATTGCTCTTAAAGACGTGAAGTACCTAATTAAAAAAAGTTGAGCTCATAATCCAACTCTCCGCGTTTTGAAATTGTTACAAGCGGTTTTTTTCAGCGGTTTTGTGCCATCTCGAGGGAAATCGGCGTATTCAATTGCCACAGTAATTCGTTGCTGGAAAACGTAATTAGGTTTAACGAGTTCACAAGGATTGCTGCTGTAATCAACAATAAAATAAAGGGAGATGTAATTAAAATCACTGCTAAAGACCTAAGTGTGTCAGCCGTTTTCGGATCCTCCCTCTTGAATTGGTTCGTAAAGCGTTTTATTTTTCTACTTTCTAGTCTACTAACAATTAATCTTCGTTTCTTTTGTATTATCTTAGGGAGCCAGATGAAAAACAATGACTGTTTTCTTTGAGAAAGAGCTAAGTTTAAGCTGTGCCAGCAGGTATAATATTAAAGTGTTTTTAGAGTATTGGGGCTCTTAAAACGATCATAATTCTGGTATGAAAGAGAGATGGAGCTACACAGGACAAACAGCTCTACCCCGTTTTTACAAAGGTTGCATAATGGCAAAGCACGTTCTTATGGGGGTGGGGGGTTATTTTCACTTGAACACTTGCATCCTGACAACTGTAAAATATGTGCGTGTAATGTACGATTTTTCCTTGAAGGGGTGAAAAGGAAAAAGTGGTTTCAAGAATAGCTTATAAATGTGGCATTGTAGTGTTGTTTACTTATAGGTAGAGATCATGAAATTAATTTGTAGTTGGCGTAACTTGAAAGAAACCTTTGGGCTCCCAATCCATATTTTCATTCTAAATCCGTACTTCCGAGTGTAAGCATCCTGTTTTGATACAGGCACGATCTTGAGCACGATCTTGATCCAATTTCTTCCGTTTGTGTCTAACGATCATGTCAATGATGTCAGACTTATATAAAATATTAATAAATATGTACGATTTTGGTGTTCCAGAATCGTGTCACTTTTGAAGCAGATACTGCAATCGATCTACCGTAAACGGTAGATCGATTGCAGTATCTGCTTCAAAACTGTAATTGTGGCAGTGGTAGCAGTAAGATGTGAAAGAGCTGTGTGTGGTACATGATACAAGAGCTCAGTCATTTGTCCACTAACGTAGGTGGGTTATTGACGCACCTCTGCAGGCAAAAGGTTAAACTCTCGTACAGTGCAAGACAACAACAACCTGCAGCAGAACAAGGGCCAGGGCTTTTAAGATAGTGCCTAGAAATAGCGCTAGGCACTATCTTAATGCCTAGTAGCTATCTTCTATACATATAATATATAATATAATATACATATAATAAAACAGTAACGAAAGAAAAACTGTACATTGAGAATTTTCAAGAAAAAATAAGTGGCTTTTGTTAGAAAAACGTAACTGATGACAAAAAGTGAATTTTTAGAATTTTTGTCTGTTTGTCTTTTTGTCTGTGTGTATGGTACGGCTTCACGCCAAAACTACTGGATAGATTGAATTGAAATTCAGCAAAAATATTCTTTGTAAACCAAGGAAGGCTTTAGGCTACATATTATCACGCCGTATGTTATGAAAGGTAAGCAATATTGATTTTAAAAGGTTTTTGTTCGTTATTAAATGCACAAAATGACATGTTATTTAGTTAATAAAAAATTAACTCTGGGAACATAATAATCACGCTATTTTTATAAAGGAGCGGGGCAGTAATATTATAAATTGCAAGTTACAACGGGGAATTTAGCGGGGAATTTAAATTTATTAAGCATGTAATTCTTAGGGTTGTTCCTTGCTGCTGTTACCATTTTTTTTTATGCAAAAATAATGTAGTTGTCTGTTAAATTAACGACAATTTAGTTTTTTTCATAATTTAATTTGGGTAAATAATATGTAGTTTTCGTTTTCTAACTAGATGGCGTTGGCGTCGAATTAGATCGCGCTATGGTTTCGTTCCCAAAAAGTGATGTTATAGGTCCTGATGTGCCGCTCTCATCCTATAGAAACGGGGGTTACCTTTGTTAACTGTGTTGGTTGATGTGTTTAATTTTCCTGCGAAACATTATTATTTTTCTACTTACTAGCAATTGTCACATACTTATTCGATTACTTTTCATTGATTTGAATATCGTTAGTATCGGATTAAGAATGAATTTTAGCTATGCATTTTAGAAAAAGATAAATCTGTCTCGAAACTCAAGGGTTTCTACGATGCGCAGGTTAGGTCGATCTCTCGAAACCGACGCAGAGCGTGAACAACGGCTAGGTGCTAACCGTGAGCGTAATGCACTAAGTTTGTTCCCGCAGAAACTAGCACGCAGCGCCAATTACGACTAGAATTTAAACGAGTTCGCACTACTGCTTCTCGATCTCAGGAAAGTGTGGAACAACGAGAAATGCGTTTAGCTATCGACCGGGATCGTCATTCTTTGTCTCGCGCATCCGAAACGGGTACACACAGAGGGATCAGAGGTTGAGTCTTCAGAATATCCGCTCTGAGTTTGCTCGATCACTTGAGAGCAGTCAGGAGCGTGAGATACGACTTGCGAGTGACCGAGAGCGTCATTGTTTATCTCGCGCTTCCGAAACGGATACAGAGAGAGAGCAGAGATTAAGTCTTCAGCTTTTCCGCACTGAGACTGCTTGGTCGCTCGAGAACAGTCAGGAGCGCGATACACGCCAAGCAAGCGATCGCGAGCGCCACGCAGTATCTCGCGCTTCGGAGACTTACACGCAGAGAGACTCGCGTTTAAGCTCCCAGCGTATTCGCACTGCCACATCTCGATCACTTGAGAATCCTGAAGAGCATGAGATGCGCCTTAGTGCAGACCGCTCACAGCATGCTCTAGCTTGGTCTTTGGAGACAGACGAGCAGCGTGAGCAACGCAACGCACTTGCTCGGCAAAGACATCACACACATGCGTGTTGAGGTGTGTGCACACTGTCACGCGCGTAAGTGGAAGGGAGAGACCAAGGGAATGTATTGTGCTTCTGGAAAGGTACGACTAAACTCTATGCAAGAGCCACCGGAGATCTTACGAGTTCTTTTGAATGGCGAGCATCCCAAGTCCAGCCATTTCTTAAGCAATACTCGAGCCTACAACAGTGCTTTCCAGATGACTTCATTTGGAGCTCATCAAGTCACTGAATCTGGATTCTCTGGATCAGGGGCAAGTCTACTATCGGATAGGTTTCCTGCTTCCCACCGAAATGCCGAAATTTTGCAAATATATTTCATTGCAGATTTTGCTGAACAGGCTATGCCGACATATTCCTAATTTAGACTTGAGCCTTATAAGGGGACTAGCTGTTACCCGCGACTTTGTCTGCGTCAAGTTAGTAAAAATGCACAAACGTAATTAATAATTCTGTGCTTCTGACGGAAATTAATTTCAGTAAATATATTATGTAAAATGTATTTCTTATGTCCAGATATATAATTTATTTTATTTATTTGGCTCACCAGTAACAGAATACTCGTTCATGACATCAAATAAATTACTTATCATCATCAATAAACAGAAACAGACATGTTGAGGTTGAAGTAGTTGATAAACTGTGGTTCTGCCTACCCCTAAAAGGAAAAGGTGATAGTTTAAGTTTGTTTTTGGTTTATTCTATGATGAAACAACGCTGTATGATTTTAATATGATTGGTTCATTATAATAGACTAAAAGTGTATTAAACCGTTGTTTTCTTATAACAACACTAAATAAATGTTATTTAACGTAGGCTATAAAAAAAGTGGATAAAGTAGTTTTCAAAATGTTAAATGTTGCCAAAATGTATAAAGAGTCTGTACGGATCGTGTTCTGAGGTCAATACCCACAGTTTTTAGTGTCTGCACGTTTTACTTTTAGGAAGAAAATCATCAAATACCTTCCCCCGCTCTGGGTAAAGCGAGAGTTTGTGTCAGACTTTTACAGACTGAAACCGACCTGTGTTCCTTTAATTGCCCTTAGTGTTCTAGAGCTACGGTAACTTGCACGCGGCAGCAAATCTTCCTTCTTTGAGGAAAAGAGAGGACGCTGTGGTGTCTTTCTAAAGACACCACAGCGTCCTCTCTTTTCGCCTGATGAAGATCTCTAGGGCCAATGCCTGCTAGAGCTATGAGATTTTTCGAAAGAATTACCTCCCATAAGAATTTGCCTCGATGATATTTCTCTGCAGACTTTTAGCCGGGTCCGTTATGCAACTTTGGCGGAGGTGAATTTCGAAGGAGCATAATCGGCTTCAGCCCATCTTCAGCTGAATAACGTGCACTGATAGTCCACTACTGCTAGCGATTATTAAAATACTACAGAGTAACCTACGATGTCATCTTGCTCCACAACTGTACTTATAAAGAATTTGTGAAAAAATTGTTGCAGTTTGATGTTGACTTACATCAAGTCGAATTTGAAACAGAAACCTCTCGAAACACCCTAATACCCCCTCATTACTCCGTGTTTGTGACTCCACAAAACTATAAAATGACAGCGAACAAATGTCGCAACCAATTGGGGCTGTGACTGACTCTGGCATCCGTCAGAATGTTGTCCCAGTGTTGATCACCACTCACTGACCACTCTTAAGGAGGTAACGTCCAGTTGTCGACTTAAGGCAGCAAGTAATGTAGAATACATCATACGTAATCAAACTATCTTCAGGAACGCAAACCACGTCGGGGCCTTGTGTGAAATATGTCTTCATAGGTTTTTCATGAAATTCTTAATGATCTTCAATTTTTGGAATCTTTGAAATTAGGTACTTGTTCCAAACAGTAGGTTGTGGTCAAGTCCGAGGGAGAGACTACTTGAAGTACTGGTAACCTTCACAAACTGCTCAAGAAGCATCTTTCTGTGATTAAGTACCTACCTATATTTGCTGGTTTTTTGGGGGTCCTTCCGAAACATCTACGTTCGATGAAGACCTGCGTCAGGCGGAAAGAGAGCCTTTTTAGACTTTACTTAAAGAAGGTATTTGCTGCCGCCATTGTGGCATGCAAGTTACCATAGCCCTGGAACGCTAAGGGCAACTAAAGGAACACAGGTGGGTTTCAGTCAGTAAAAGTCTGGTACTACCTCTCGCTTTACCCAGAGCGGGGGAAGGTATTTGATGATTTCCTACCTAAAAGCAAAAGGTGCACACACTAAAAACTGTGGGTATCGACCTCAGTATCAACTCCGTGACTCGAGACTATTTATACATTTTGGCAACTGAAAACTACTTTATCCACTTTTTTTTTGATAGCCTACGATAAATAACATTTATTTAGTGTTGTAAAAAAGATAATTCTACGGTATAATATACTTTTAGGATATCTAATGAACCATTAATTTTAATATCATACAGCGTTGTTTTATCTTATCATAAACCAGAAAGAAACATACATAAAACCCACTCCTGTTCCTTCTTTGCCATTGTTCCAGGGCCCCGGGAATCTCTTTCGTATCACCCATGGCCCCAATAGGCTTCAACCTTGCTGGGCCCCTACGGTTGCTGACACCTCCTAGAGGCGCGCGTGGAACACTACGCGCCGTCAACGACTTGGGCTCGGTCCGGACGGTTACCGGACGGACGGACGGTGAGCTACCCATTGCTCGCCGTCCACAAGCCCGCGCCTACGGTGGCCGGAAATCGGGATCGGAACCCCTCGGTTCGGATCGGCTGGGTCGCGAGGGTTATTGTCTCGCGCGTGCGGCCGCCTCCTTTGCTAGCATTACTGCTTCGCAGAAGGAGGCGACCGCGCCCAAGGCCCACCGCGCTTTACGCTATTACAAATCTTGTTATGATAAAATGACTGGACCAAACTGCGGTTTATTTTCGTAAATATTTTTGGCATTTACGAAGCAATTAATTAGGATTCAATAATTTTTATAAATAGGTCTAGAAACATTTGCTGATTTCGTGATAACGCCATCTATTGCTGAAAAGCTTAACCTTACCTTTATCACACACTGAGGCTCTACCACGAGCTCATAACGTGATCCATTTTACGACCTAAACCGGACTGTTAAAGGGATGGAGCTATATAGGGTGTATAGCTCCATCACTCTTTTTCGCTCGTACGTCTGACATTTTGACATTATCATGGTAAGGCCCCTGGCCACCTACTGAGCGATAGTTAAATAAATAGTTTGACAAATTTAATTCGTGTGTTTGCTATTCAAAGCCAGATGGCGTTACTGAGGCATAGGATGACAGTTTTTCTAAGACATTTTTTCTGATAGCCGCTCTAATGTATCTCTTTAGATCTCTTTGTAGACGTTTGAATGCATAACCGCTGGATTTCTGTCTTGTATAGTGAAGGTCAGTATAATCTGCCAAACTGCTTCGAAAGTGCTGTTGTAGAAACCAGACTGTCGATAAAAATAATAGTAAGAACGCAAAAATATGTAAAAATTTCTTGTTTACAGTAAAATAAAACAAAAGTATCACAAAAAAGAAACCACTTTTAGGGTTTTGTACCTGAAGAGTTTTGAACCACTATCCTCTTACGTGCCGATCTAATCCAGACACGACTGCACTACGGTGTTCGTTGACTTTTGTGTAAAATAGGTGTTCTTATATAAACGTCATCATTGTCTGCTTAACCCTTTGTCGATGATAGCGTGATGATTTTCATCTCAGATATTAAATTTGTAGCTAAATGAAAAAAAGAAATATTATTTTCGTTTTTCCACTTAGATTTTATTACATGTTTGATTACTTTTTACAAAAATATGGAGTAAAAATCTCTAAGATGTGTTAAAAATATGCTAAAAGTCCTATTATTATTGTAATCGAAGTACCATCGCATATTATATACAAAAAAGACGACAAAATACTCACAAAAATTATTACTATAACTGGGGATCGAAGTCACGGCAAATCGTTCAATACCGACATTTTGGAATATTGCTCACCCCCCATAGCAAATAGCGTGATAATTTATAGCCTATGTCCTTTCTCAAGCTCTATTCTATCTTTGTACCAAATTTCATCAAAATTGGTTCAGCGGTATAAGCGTGAAAGCGTAACAGACAGACAGACAGACAGACAGACAGACAGAGTTACTTTCGCATTTATAATATTAGTATGGATTACAAAACACTCTGCACAGTGTCAACCCATACGTTACCGATTTCAAAACCGCTCTAGAATCGGTGCCTGAACACGAGCATGATAATTTTAAGGTCTCGCTGCAGAAAAATATCATTGAGGCGGAAATTCTAACGGGTCGTGGTGTCGGCGAGACAGTGTTTATACCACGTATACCACTGATTCCCCACAATTACCCCTTTCAATTCAAGCGCGTTTCCTGTGAGCGTGTGCTTCGACGTGACAATAAATAAGTCGCAGGGGCAGACACTGAAGGCTGCGGGTGTCGACCTCAGGTCGAGCTGCTTCTCACACAGACAACTTTACGTCGCTTGCTCCCGCGTCTGACTCGCTGCACGTATTGAATGAGACCGAGAGAAAAACAACGAACGTTGTTTACACAGAAGTGTTACAGTAAATTATAACACTTCTGTTTTTCGACGTCTCCTAAACTTCCTTATTAACCTGACGTCTCTTACCAGTAAATTAACTACATAACTTTCAAATTTTGAGTTTACTAAGCCAAATAGTTTTTGAGGAATCTATGCTATAGTTATAGTATGGGAAGCATCTTAGAGTGTTTCTGTAGATCAACAAACTATTACTAAATATATAAGCCCAGCGACACTAATATAACATATATAGGAATGACGTCTTAGCAAAAGTTGTTTAGTCTGATGGGCATTTCCTGTTGACTTACAAAAATGAAAGATCTGGAACGTCTCGAATCGTCTCGCGCATCACGTTGTTTTTCTATCTCCGGGCTCTTAGAATTTGACATCAGACTTTTCAGATTTTCGATTTTGACGACCCCGTTGTCGCTGGCATAAGCAACAGGATCCGCGTACGAAGTCGCGGGCAGAAGCTAGTTATAAATAAAATATCTCGCCATAGGGGAAGCTTAAATATATGCAAGGATATCATCACAGTGATGTCATCGTGACTGCATGCGAAATCTTTCAACTAACACGTTTGTCCAGAGATGGAAATCTTTCTGCTAATATGATGAAGGACCTAAGTTAAAGAATAGCTGCATACTTTATGTTTAGAAGAATCACCAGACTAGGCTCTGCTTTTTCCCAAGTATGCTGGGATCTACTTCCAGTCTGACTGGATGCTACTGGATATATGGTATTTAAACAATTGGGTTTCATAGTACCTCTTAGCAAGACTGATGTCAGATTTCCAGGTTTCTCTCTATCCGTAGCGACTTTCAAAGATCTACAAATGACAGTCGGGCTTAATGTAAAGCACGTTAAGACGTTGATCTCGGCGTTGAACGTTCCGAGGTACGGAGGAATCTCGAAATGTTCAGACGGTCACCCATCCACAAATCGACCTCGGCAACCGTTGCTTAAGCTCAAAGATCGATTGGTTCGCGGTTGTTACTATTTAGCCATAAGCTCTTTCAGAAATATTACCTATACGATGTGTTTTATTAGTGTAATCAAGAAATTATTTTTATTGGCCATTTCCTACATTAAAAGCTCTAAGGGTATTCAATTATTCATCTTCTTACAGCTCGTATGAGCTATTTAGGTCAATCGGCTAACATCGGTTTCTGGTGTACGCTTATAATGTTATCCACATTTCAGAGCTGGACTAGATGTTAATTATTTTTTTTTTATACTTAGTAGGTACCTAGTAGTGATAACACTAAAGAAAAAACCGGGCAATTGCGTGTTGGACTCGCGCACTGAGGGCTCCGTACAAACTTACCTATGAGAACAGTTCAATTCCCGAATTGAATTTCGAAGATTTTCCGAATCGCAAAAAAAGTTTTTTTTTTTGTAACGTAACTACAAATTTACAGTTTTCAGATTTTTTCCTATACTTGTGCTATGTGACCCTGCTTCATACCAAAATTTAAGATTCTAGGTCAACGGGAAGTACTCTATGAATTTTGATTCCATTGAGAGTGTCGAAATATACGTTTGTTGTTGTGAATGAAGTTGAAGAATGTATGTTCCTATAAGGGTTCCGTTTTTTCCTTTTGAGGTACGGAACCCTAAAAAAGAACAACATGTTATTTGGCACACATATATACACACACTGTAGAAACAACATGTATCACTCGGCTGCGCCAAATGGGTCCACTTCAGCAAAAATGCCATAAAACTACGAAGTAGTTACCTGACAGGTTTTTAACTGCACCACTAAATCTATTTCATAGATCAAGCCATATGGCCTGCGGTATTGTTCGAAAGAGTCACCATAGCGAACTGAACTAAAATGCAAAGGGCAACTAAAAGAACACAGGTCAGATTTAGTCAGTAAAATTTTGATGTTCCCTCTGGCTCCACCGAGAGGGGGAGAAAAAATTTGATGATTGTTAAATTGCCTCTTTATAATATGCAGGCATGTATCGAATTATCTTTTTAAAAAAAGCAAAAGTTACTACCACTTAGGTTAGTACAAACCTGAAAATAAAACAAAACCAAATTCAGAAACAAATAAATTTCAAACAAACACGAACTCATAAATACTTTATCAAAAACAAAACGCATAAAATGCTAAAACCAAACAATTCGTTATACTTGGTCGCAAAATTAACCGTGTGGCCGCCTCATTCTTTTAATTCCGGCCGCAAAACATTCTGAACAAAAATAAAAATGGCCGAAATACTTCGTGAAAACAACGACACAGAAATCCTGGGTCTACAGGTAATAAGTGAAAGTGCCTTGGCACCGCCAAATTAAATATGAATGCCGTGGTAACAACACTTTTTCGTAGTTGAAATATAATCCTGTACCTTTTTCAGTTCATGTTGGTTTTATTGTAGTTTTTACGAGCGATGCGGCAGTGATGGTGACGCGGTCACAGGATTCAGTATAAATATTGCATTACGATGTATTGGTTTGTCGATATTACATCGTGTATACGTTGACATTTCTTCCTGTATTGATGTTTCAGTTCGGAAAATTGAACGAGAACTCAATAGAAAATTCTGAGTTCTACTTTCAGAATTAGGTTTTTAGAATACGTAAGTGCGAATTCAGAAACTGCGGGACAGAAGATACTGCATCTCTTTTCAAAAAAAACCATGAACGTTCTTATAATTATGTTTTTTTATATTATCTATAAAATACATAACATAATAACACGGCGACGCGCCACCAGTACCGGTACATGGTGGACATCCCACCCATACAAACAAAACGTTCGGGGAACACATTCATTGTGTGTACAGCTAAGGAGTGGATATCCCTGCCGGAATCTGTATTACCTGATTGCTACAACCTAGGAGTTTTAAACCAAGAGTGAATAGGTTACTTCTAGGCAAGTGTGCTCCACCGTCGACCATAATCATCACTTATCATCAGGTGAGATAGCAGTCAAGCACAAGACTATCAATAATAATAATAAAAAAACAATCAGTCTTTATAATGTTCCCACTGCTGGGACTCAAGCATCTAGGAGAGAGAATTGGGCCGTAATCCACGATGCGAGCTAAGTAAGGGTTGGTAGCATGTGTAGTATTTATTCTAAAGTATCCGTACGTGGATGGGTTTCATATAATTTGTAACTGTTACAATATAAGTAGAGAGAATCGATCTTCATCGCCTCGATCTGTAATCTCTCCAGCTTCCTTCACTTCCATATTTCATTCGCATTACTTTCATTCACTTGAACTCGATTCGAAGCGCTCATTTTTCATAACTGTGACTCGTACTTGCAATTCATGCTCTGAACGTGCATTATGTACTGAAACCTCCACTTATACAACCAGCTCTCTAGGAGATTATCGTGTTTTGCGCTTAAACTCTCCAGGACTTACAAAACATTATTTTTAAATGAAATTGATGGAGAAATGTGTTAAAAATGTATTAGGTACGTTTAGGATCATGGGGTTCGAGTGCTATGTGAGTTTTGTGAGATATCGCTAAATAGTTGCTCGACTCTTTGCGTGACAAACGCTGCATTTAACAGCCTGTGAAGTATTCTTCCATTATCAGCGATGCAGAATAATTTTTAGGGTTCCGTACTTTAAAATGAAAAAACGGAACCCTTACTCACTTTGTTGACCGTCTATCTGTCTGTCTGTCTGTCGGTCAAGACCCTTTATCTCAGAAACACGTGAAGGTATTGAATTGAAATTAAAACCATATACTTAGGTCTGCGGTCCCTCGAAGCTGTGAAAAAATCAAATTTATGAGTTTATGAAAAAACAAGATACGGCCGTTTATATCCCAAAAATCGTATATCGACACTCTCAAGGGAACCAAAACCGTTCCGTTGACCTTGAATCCTAAAATTAGGCATGAAGCAAGGTCTCATAACACAGGTATAGGAAAAAATCTGAATACTGTAAATTTGTAGTTACGTCACAAAAAAATATATATTAGCGATTTGAAAAAATCTTCGTAATTCAATTCGGGAATTGAACTGTTTTCATAGGTAAGGACAGAACCCTCATTGCGCGAGTGTGACATGCATTTGCCAAGTTTTTTTGATGGTAGGTGAATTTTCTGTTTCCTATTTTCTGTTTCCTTCTATATGTGTAAGAAGGAAACAGAAAATTCACCTAAAACCAAAAGATATTCTTTTAGAGTAAATCTTTTAGAGTAAATTAGAGTAAATATTATCTTAATAAGGATCCAAAAACGGAAATGATTTATAAACTAGCTGTTGCCAGCGACTTTGCGTGCATGATCCTCCTCCTTAGTCCTTCACTCTTGACAGAGTGGTTGTGGTTGACAATGTTGCATTCGTTGGCGAGTGAGGCGACCGCGTTGCGTCTCCACTTGTCACGGTTTACGGCGTCTTGGGAACTCTGGACTATGGAGGTTTGTGTTGCAGCTCTGATGAGGTCTGTCCAACGCATAGGTGAGCGCCCGCATGACCGCAACCATGATAGTAGAAAACTATCCCAAGAGATCATCAGTATCTTGTGTGCTATTCCAGAAAATGGTCTACTCATGTCTCAAGTTCGTGCTCTAACATGAAGAAGTTTTTTTTAGGTGGGAAAATCATCTAAGGACAAATCCCGCTTGGGCGGAGTAGGAGATAGTGTCAGACTTTTACTGACTAAAAACCCACTCCTGTTCCTTCGCTGCCTTCGCCCCTGGGCCCCGGGTTTCGTTTTCACACTATACATGGCCCCAGTAGGCTTCGACCCTGCTGGGCCCCTACAGTTGCTGACATCTCCTTGAGGCGCGCGTGGAACAGTACGCGCCGTCGACGACTTGGGCTCGGTCCAGACGGCTACCGGACGATCGGACGGCGAGCCACCCATTGCTCGCCGTCCGCAAGGCCGCGCCTACGGTGGCCGGAAATCGGGATCGGAATCCCGGCGGCGGTTGGAGCGTGAGGACCGTTGTCTCACGGGATCGGCCGCCTCCTTTGCTAGCATTACTGCTTCGCAGAAGGAGGCGACCGCCTGCCACTCCTCCTCGCTCCGGACCATGGCCTGTACCAAGGCCCGGCGCGAGAGATCACCGCCGCCGATCGCCCCCACGAGGACACGGCGTTGCTCTGCCCAAGCGAGCCACACCTCCACCGTGTGCTCCACCGTGTCTTCCGGGCGGTCCACACAGTGGCGACACCTGGGCGTGACTTCCGCACGAATCCGGTGTAGGAACTTCCCGAACTTACCGTTGTAGCGACATCTATGGCGTCACATAAGAACTAATCCTGCATCGCGCAATCAAAGTTCTCCGCGCGATTTGAATATATACGACAGCCCGAAATCATCTATCGGGCAGCTGCCCACCAGACATAACATCCCGTCTGGTTGGAGGATCCTCCCTTTTCAACGGAGGTATGTGGGGCTTTACTCTCTGTTCCACATACCTCCAAAATGGTGACCCTCGACAATGAACGTCAGCGCAGCCTTCGTGCAGCTACTACTTCGTGACGTCATCATCACTTCCTCAAGCTTTCGAGCAGCGAGCCATACAGCCAGCACCCACGGCTATAAAGGGTATCCTGACCACCAGCATGCCTACCTGGTCATACCTGGTCATCACCCTCAGCCTCATCAGCAACTTTGGCGAAGCACACTGCACCTTCGGCCAGTCACATGAAGAGCTACGAAGAACCTCTCCTGGTCGACGCCAGCAGTCAAGCCACTACGTTGCACAGCACCGCTCCGACTCACTGGAGCCAGCAGCACTACTCCGACTCACTGGAGCCTGCAGCATCATCCCGACTCACTGGGACATCATCACCCCGACTCACTGGGGCATCATCCCGACTCACTGGGATAGCAACACCCCGACTCACTGGGGCATCACCGCAGACAGTTCCGACTCACCGAGAACTATGCGGCATTCGGTTCCGACCCACTGGAACCATTCTACCACTGGCGTGGCACGCATCAAGAAGCATCAAGAACCATCAAGAACCATCGATCTCCGATCTCCGGAGGGGAGTGATGTAGCGGCATCTATGGCGTCACATAAGAACTAATCCTGCATCGCGCAATCAAAGTTCTCCGCGCGATTTGAATATATACGACAGCCCGAAATCATCTATCGGGCAATAGCCCACCGGACATATAACACCCGTCTGGTTGGAGGATCCTCCCTTTTCAAAGGAGGCATGTGGGACCTTACTCTCTGTTCCACAAACCTCCAAACCGTCTTCAATGAGAACCTGCGTTATGCGGAAGGTGAGGACGCCGAGAGGTCTTTCCAACCACGCCTCAAAGAGGGGACTTACCGCCATAATTGTGGCGTGCCCAGCGCTGGGTCGCGACAGTCACTGTCGCCATTTTGCCATGAGATCCCGCCGGAGCTCTGTCCATCATGCTGCGAATTGTCGCGGCAGCGGAGTTTCGCCCCGAGCATGAAGAAGTAACAAACACATAACCTTTCAGCTTTATAATATTAGTGTGCTTTTGAAAATTGATACGTATGATAATAGGAGTAATACGAGTTTTAAAAACAGCTAAAATAATATTCCTAAGTTCATTCCACTAATTACTAGAAGACAGTATCCCAAACGTAGGTATTTATAACAAACCCCTGGATATACAGTTCTGGGCCATTACGTAACACAATTATATGCCTTGCCATAATTGTGTGTGGAGCCGTTCTAACCGCGTTTTGTGCTCCATGTTTTGTACAATAACTATAGTCATCATGCATACATGCATACTACGTGCTATTGGTGTGTTTTGGTGCTTCTGGTATAGTATTTTTAAAGGATAGTAATGGAGCAATATATGACACATTCTTTTGGACGTGTTTGTCGTCTACGCATCTAATACGTCGAACTGGTACTCGATTGAAAACAAATTTTCTTGGAAACCACTTTCCTTGTTGGTATATATAATAAGGACCAAGGTGGACCGACGACCTGGTGAGAGTCGCGGCAATGCGGTGGATGCGAGACACACAGGATCGGTCGTTGTGGAGACGCTTGGGGGAGGCCTATGTCCAACAGTGAACATCTTTCGGCTGAAATGATGATGATGATGATATATAGTAAAAATGTACAAAGGTAACACATGAAAATCACTGTGTCAATATTACAATGATGGAAAGAAAAAGTGAGCCTCGGTTTCTAGAAGTGTTTTTTTTATTATCGTCATCATCATCATTTCAGCCGAAAGACGTTCACTGTTGGACATAGGTCTCCCCCATGTGTCGCCATAACGACCATTCCTGTGCGTCTCGCATTCATTGGATTCCCGCGACTCTCACACACTGTTAGACATAAAAGCACTGCACTGTTATAAAAGCACATAGGATACTTTTTTTTTGTTTTTTTTGGGAGCTTGTTAATTGCGATCATTTTCTACTTTCACGCAGGTGAATCCGCTATCAGAAGCTAGCGTATATACAAATGTCTCTAAAGTTTCAAATAATTTGGAAAAATTAGATTCTGGGTTTAAAATAAGTTTTCAGATGTTGTACCCTCACCTCACTACACTCACCTCTTTGATGAACATTGATGGGTAGAATCTTGTTATTTATAACAGATACCTACTGCAGAATTCTAATTTCCCAAGGGGTTCCCGAATGTCCGTCAGCACTCGCTCAGCATGAACCAGTAAAGGGTTCTGACAGTATTTCGAAGAGAATATGGAAGGGCGAAAAGTCAATCGTCAGATCGTATTAAATTCCAGCCTGTAGACTGTCCCACTGCAGGGCAAAGGCCTTTTTAGGGTTCCGTACCTCAAAAGGAAAACACAGAACCCTTATATCATCATTTTATTATCCGTCTGTCTGTCTGTCACCTTTATCTCGGGAAAACGTGGAGGTATCAAGTTGAAATTAAAACCATATACTCAGGTCTGCGGTCCCTTCTGAGTTCACGAAAAAAAAAGATACGGCCGTTTATGTCGCAAAAAACGTGTATTTCGAAACTCTCAAGGGAATCAAAATTCATAGGGTACTTCCCGTTGATCTAGAATCCTGAAATTTGGCATGAAGCAAGGTCTCATAGTACAAGTATTTGTAGTTACGTCACAAAAAATACTTTTTTTCGATTCGGAAAAATCTTCGTAACTCAATTCGGGAATCGAACTGTTTTCATAGGTAAGTTTGTACGGAACCCTCAGTGCGCGAGTCCGACTCGCACTTGCCCTGTTTTTTCGTATAGAGAAGGTACGTATCATTAATCACCATGGTATATTAAAGGTATTTTATTGTATATCAAAATAGTAACATAATTTTACACAAACTATCTTGGCAATTTCCGAAAAACTTTAACCGTAAATCCATGTGGGAATAGAAAATCATCTTGAAAAAAGATTATTTCTGTTTTATCAACCAAGATCATCATAATCATTTTCCTGCCTATGTTACTAGGGGTCGGCCCAACACGTAATTTTCTTCCATTTTGTTATGTAAACCATCACGCTATCACTGTCTCCCTTTTCTTCTTCAGACAATCCATTATCCATCCATCTACCTACATCATCATATATCTACATAATATGTATCTCAGGACTCTTTTAGTAACATACCGGTACCCATTTCCACATGAATATCCCAAGACAATCGAGGCAAACTAAGAAAAAATATATGAATTCAAAATTCATTCTAAACTCAAATAATGAATGTTATGAAAGCCCAACATAAAATATCGTCATTAAAACGACATATCATCATCATCATCATCATAATCATTTTAGCCGAAAAACGTTACGTTTTACATTGATTTCTTTTCATAAAATAATTAATCGCTAAGTCATCTGTACACACGTAGCTCAAATCCGGCAGCCTCAAAACAAATGAAAGCAAAACGGTGTACCCCTCTCACAAACAAAATAAATTATGCAGACCGTGTCCATTACATACTTTATCTCTGAGATATGTTTACGGATATAGATGGACTAGATACGTTCAAATTTAATCTGCCTTGCCTGCGACGGTTTTAGGGTCTGTTTCCGGTTTAAACTAACAAAGGGCCTGTGCACACCACGTTTTTTAAATGTGCCGTTGACGCGCGTTTTAGAAACGTGCGTCGACGGCGCGCTTTTATCCTATTAAAGGTCAATAAGCTGCGTCTGACTCGCGTGCGTCTGTATCGCTACAAACGCGCGTCAACAGCGGGTTTAAAAAACGTGGTGTGCATAGGCCATAACTGGGTTACACAATAGATAACTCTTGGCTAGGCTATTTTTATACGAGGGGAATCATCAAATAACTTCTTACGCTCTGGGTGGAGCGGAGGGGAGTGACTTTTACTGACTAAAACGTAATGTTCCTTGAATTGCCGTTTATTGTGAAGACTGCAGTAACTCTTACGAACAATCCGCAGCCCTGGCAGGCATTGGCCCTAACTAGCCTCTACAATTTTGCTGACAATTCTTTGAGGCGCGCGTGGATCACGACCTACCGTCCACCAGAGCTTAATCCTTACCGGATGACTGGACGGCAAGCTAGCCGCGCCTTCGGTGCCGGTAGTCCCCCTGCGACTCTCGACACTTGGGGCGGCGGTTCCACCGGGAGACCTTTGGCAAGACTTTTGTCAGACTTTCTCACTACCCATAACGACTGTTAAAGAACTACCAATGATATCTCGGACCAACCGCTTCACATGCTTTCCGAGACATGAAAGAGTATCACCTATCCAAGGACTTATCGGGAAGCATTTATTAACTTCAAAAATCGACACGTGTAGCTATTATTATTTAGCTATGACCTCCTCACTAGATAGGTGCAAGGTGTGACTTGGAAACTATCAAATTATCCCTACACAAGGAACTGGACTGCAAAGACGGACAAAATTAGCTGCTTAGTATCGTGAGAGTAGATTTCCACGGCCGTAGTTCGAAGAGTCTCAGCAGCCCTGGTATGAGAAAGGCAACTAGGAACTAAGAAAACGGGTAGGTTTTAGTCCGTAAAAGTCTGACTGACTCTCTCTCTGACTCCATCCAGAGTAGTAGAAGTTATTATTTGATTTGTAACACTAAAAAAGTTCTTTTAGGCCGCCTAAAGTACCTGTGGGCATCAACCTTATGACTAGACGGCAGTGTTCCAGACAGACAGCGTACTCCTTAATAAGTACACCGTAAGAGTTAGAGAAAGTTCAAGTAAAAAACAATTTAATTATATTTTGTTACATTATAAGCAACAGTTTTTTAAAGGGTAAAAAGTTTTTTTTTTATAAAGCTGTATTATTCTGAAGCGGCTGAATACAATTACCTACTTATTTTCTGTTTAACCATTTCGTAAACGTAATAACACAATCAAGATTGTACCTTTTTGCATGATTACTCCACAAACAGTAGCGAACGTATTTACATACGAAATACCAGCAAATTATAGTTACCGGGCGTCCAAATTATCTCCTCACAGCTGCGCTCAAAGGCTCATCTAGCAAAACATATTTGGCTGTCCGTCCAACCTGATGAATGGGCAAATGGGCAATTAGGGATAATTGAATATTAAATGCGGCTGCCTACGGGCTGTATGACAGCCAGGCTAGGGTAGCAAATAAGGTCACTGGCGCCCTACGCTCGGATTACTACAGGCCTACCCGTATATCATTGGTTTTCCCGGGATAGGTAGCAAATGCTTCGGCTTTTGCGTCTAAAGCCTTAAATTCCCTGATCAGTCGACAATGTGTTTGAAGGTGTTTTCTGTAAAACTTCCCCGATACAGTTAAGTAAAAGGTGTTTCTTGTTCGTTACATTGTGGTGGGTTTTCTAGATTTTGCAAATCTATATTAATATAATAGAGAGAAATGATTTGTATTTTTGTTTGTAATTAATAAACTCAAGAACTAATAGACTGATTTTCAAAATTCTTTTACCAGTAGAATGTTACTTTATATACTTTCTATTTTGACGCGGGCGAAGCCTCTGGCAAAAGCTAGTCGGTTATAAAAACCCTTTTACTAGTTAATTTTTTCGTCTATTTAAACTATTTGAGACCAGTGCTTCCTAGCTGACTGATGCTACCGCATCAAGCACTGGTGGTCAGAAGAAACACCGAAAAAAATTCAAAGGCCAAAGCCTTTTTAAATTCTATACAGTAAACACTGTCTGTCTGTCTATCTGTCTTTCAAGACCCTTTATCTTGGGAACGCGTGAAGGTATCGAGTTGAAATTAAAACCATATACTCAGGTCTGCGGTCCCTTGAAGCTGTGAAAAAATCAAACTTCTGAGTTAACAAAAAAAAGATACGGCCGTTTATGTCGCAAAAAGCGTGTATTTCGACGCTGTCAAGGGAATCAAAATTCATAGATTACTTCCCGTTGACCTAGAATCCTGAAATTGGGCATGGAGCAAGGTCTCATAGCACAAATACAGGAAACAATCTGAAAACTGTAAATTTGTAGTTACGTCACAAAAAAAACATTTTTTTTGCGATTCGGAAAAATCATCGTAACTCAATTCGAGAATTGAACTGTTTTCATAGGTAAGTTTATACGGAACCCCTTAGTGCGCGAGTCCGACTCTCACTTGCTCGGTTTTTTTTTTTCAATAATAAACCACAAAGGGATGTGTGCAGTCATTGCAAACATTTGTCAGTATTCGTGTAACTCAACTCAGGACTACTAAGGAGCTCAACAACTTGATGAAGTTGGTAACTGAAATCAGAATAACCTCCGTCTTACTTCCCGTCAGTCAGGTTATTTCAGCTGTATTTGGAAAATATGACATCAATCTCAAGCACGCTGACTAAGCATGATAAGCAAATTTCACTTTCGCTTTTCATTAACTCTTTGGAGACTTTCATCCGTATTTTTCAACTAAAATACGGGTAACAGAGACATACAGTGAAACCGGGGAAAACCAATATTGACTTTACCGAATACTTGATATACGGAACTACTTTTGTTTACCTTGTCTCTGCCACAGGTGCTCTATATTTATGTCTTATGAAAACCTCCTTATGTACAGGTGTTGGTCGTCCTTATGAAACATAATATGGCGCCGTATATCTTCGGTATTAGGATTTAATACGGATAGCATACCGGTTTCTTTTACGAGTTCATTGTCAACTTTTGATGGCAGTTTGTTTCGGACTATCTGCTTTGAGATTGGTCGTAGCGAATGTTTAAACGCAATTGGTAACTGAAGGAACATAGGTGAGTTTTAGTCAGTAAAAGTCTGACACGCGCTCTTGTTGCATCCCAGAGTAAGAGCAGTTATTTGACGATTTCTGACCCCAAAAAAAGGTCTTCGTTGTAAAACTCTCGATAATTCGTAATGTGTGATAGCCATAATTGTTTTTCTACTTATGATGAGTTTTTTTTTTGTCTTTATATCTTGATAGAGTTACATACATCATAATTTGTGAGAATAAGATGCACTTTGAAAGAAGATAAAACAAAGTTTTGTTTGATAGAACTTACCTCTAAAATACTAATAGAACTTACCTAATAGGCGCAAGCTTGCAGACGGCGAGCAATGGGTAGCTTGCCGTCCGACCGTCCGGTAACCGTCCAGACCGAGCCCAAGTCATCGACGGCGCGTACTGTTCCACGCGTGCCTCAAGGAGATGTCAGCAAACCGTAGGGGCTCAGCAGGGTGCAAGCCTACTGGGGCCAAGGGTCTGATTCTGAAAGAAGACTCAACCCTGGTAAGAAAGGCAACGAAGGAACAGGAGTGGGTTTTTAGTCAGTAAAAGTCTGACACTATCTCCCACTCCGCCCAAGAGCGGGGAATGTTATAAGATGATATTCCCACCTCTAAAATACTTATCTTGAAACGTTCGAACAGTCTCCACGAATAAAATACATTTAAAGTACTCATTTAATAAATGCACGGTCTAATAACACTAATCCGACTGTAAATCCGACATACATATTTAGACCTTAAGTACCAAATACGATTACACGGCGTTCCCGTCATTGCATTTTAATGCGAGCAAACGACAACATTGGCTTGTATTAAAACAGAAAACTGATTGTTACGCTTGAAACTTTCAAATTGATGTCGGACGGTAATATGCTATTACTTGGCATCTAAATCAAACTTCCGAACATTTTCTCTTCAAAGACATATCGCAGTCAAGTTTGAAAATTCATCATGTTCCAAGTTCTAATCTCGAAGTCCAAGATCAGAATCACGGTCTCCGTTTATGACCAAAGTTCTGGTGTTTGTGCCACAGACAATGCGACCTTAAGGACACAATAACTGTGCCCTCGACAATTAAAACGAGGGTCTCGTGTTATGTTAATTGTTTACGTGACAGCCCTAAGAATGTAGTAAATGCAAAACGTTTAGTTGACGTGGTAATTACGGAGAGATTTGTGATAATAGGGCTGTGATGATGTATTAGTTTTGATGGGGTACTAATATATATTTAAGTTTACCGTCTTTTTATGACCACAAAAGTGTGCAAAGAGTCCATTTACTGTACTAAAAACCTACTCAGGCTACCACGCTCCCTGATGGGCTCTGCACGTACGAGATTTTTTATTAGTATTGGTAGGCTCGCGTTTAACTACTATCTCATCTGATGGTAATCGATGATGTGGTCTAAGATGAAGCAAGCTTGCCTAAAAGTAATTAAAATATACCCGACCTTTTAAGAGAAAAATATTAGTATATTTTCGCGGCTTTATTCTCGTGGCCATTCTCACAGCAACCGCACATTTTTTCTTGAATAAACAGTAACCAACGATTTTAGAAAGAATTTTCGTGATCGGTCTTAGTAGGTACTTCTAAGATACAAACAATTTTCCGCCATTATAACATTAAAGGTATTGAAGTCTGTTTAAGCAGTTACGGGGTGACCAGACAGTTGCAAACTAGCGTTCCAACCAAGGTGACCTTGGTTTATGTGTTTGGTTTGTTTTGCGGCTACATGGATGTAAACCACGCGTCAACACGTTCGGTGGTTGGGAAAACGCGCCTCCCAACCGAGGGCGTTGAAGATCGTGGATTACAACTGCTGTCTACACGGATTGAAACTAGCAAGGTTACCTTGGTTGAGATGTTGGTTTGCAACCGTTTGGTCACCCCTTTAGTGTTCGTATAAATACACTTTTTAGAAACACACTTCTCTTATTCAAAAGTAGGTATTTGTCTGCATCCTGATATTGTAATGATGTCACGTTTAGCCTATTGGCTACCGTTCTACGGATCTCCTCCGATGTCTGCACGGAGCAAATATTTGTATGTGCTATATGGATGGATAGTTAGGTAAGCATTAGGAGTCTTCCTTGTTTGTGTATGGTAAGATTGCATACCTATAGAAAATTATTCTCTTATAGGAAACTTGGTTTGAAGATTTAAGCTTTTAGTCATGTTATTGGAAAGTAATGTTGCGATATTTCTACATTACCCGCACAAAAGTAAAGGCTGAGCTGGACTTCTGAAGACTGGTCCTTAGTATCTTTAGAAAGATACAAGGCATTTGCCCAGCAATGAAATTCTAAATAGGCGATGCCGATTGCTGGCTTGTCGGTTTTCTACCGGTTGCATTTTGGGGAGTGTGTTTCGGAATTGCATAGCCTAATTCCGCCAAGCCCGTTCCATCATCGGACCACCAGGCGTACGGCGATGCGCCACTGGTACATGGTGGACATCCCATCTATACGCACAAAACGTTTAGGGAACACATTTGTGTGTTCACAACAATTGTGTGTACAGCCTGCTAAGGAGTGGAATTCTCAGCCGGAGTCTGTGTTTGCTAGTCTTTAAGTCAAGAGTGAATAGATAACTTCTAGGCCAGCACGTTCCATAGTCGACAACATCGTCGCTTTCCATCAGGTGAGATAGTGGTCAAGCGTGAGTCTACCAACAGTTAAAAAAAAACTAGGCAAGTTCGAGTTGGCCTCGCGCATTGAGGGTTCCGTTCAAACTTACCTATGTTAATAGTTCAATTCCAGAATGGAGCCTCAAAGATTTTTACGAGTCACAAAATAAATTTTTTTTTCGTGACGTATCAACAAATTTACTGTTTTCAGATTTATTCCTATGCCTGTGCTATAAGACCTTGCTTTATGCCAAATTTCAGGATTCTGAGTCAACGGAAAGTACCTTTGATTCCCCTGAGATTGTCGAAATATACGTTTTTAGTAACATAAACGGTCGTATCTTTTTTTTCTTTGTTAACTTAGAAGTTTGATATTTCCACAGCTTCAAGGGACCGCAAATCTGAATATATGGTTTTAATTTCAATTCGATACCTTCACGCGTTCCCGAGATAAAGGGTCTTGACAGACAGACAGACAGACGGACAACAAAGTGATCCAATAAGGGTTCCGTATTTTCCTTTTGAGGTACGGAACCCTAAAAAGACTTGTGATAAAGTCGGTTATTGAGATACATTGATGCACGAAACCATTATTGACATCAACATTGTTATTAACTGTATGCATTACAAATATTCAGTTCAGTCATCGAGGCTTTAAAATTCGTGTTAATTAAAATTCATATCGAAACAAATCAATCATATTGATACAAAATTCAGTAAATATTTACAGGTACAGAAATAAATCAAACACCAACCCAGAAGGGCTTTTCCTAAAAGAATTTTGGTGCCTAAGTTTTTATTTATATAATAAATATAAGAAGAAAGAATTTTAGAGGTATGCTAAACAGGGTGTAGATTACAGCAAATCTCAACCCCCTTGCCAAGTTACTACCGTTTCGTTTCGATTCTCTTTTCGTTTATCGCCTCGAGTCGGCCACGCCTCCTATTCCTTTGTTCTGACCACGTGACTGAGCGTTGAGATGACAGCAGAATAAAGGAATCGGAGGCGTGGCCTACTCGAGCTGGCTAGGGGGGCAGTTGAAAATTGATGTTCTTCCGATCCGATTTTTTATCGCGTGGAGAACTTTGATGCCTCAATGCAATTTTAAAGTTTATGAGGCGACATGGTTATCGCTACAGAAATATTATTGTGTTTTTTATAAAATAACTTACTTTCTTCTTCAACTCATAACGGTTTGTTCAGGTCTCTTTTACTCTGGGGAAACGTTTGAAAAAATGACCGTGGCTTTAGAACGCAAAGGGCAACTAAAAGACACAGGTGGATTTTAGTCGGTAACCGCTCCTCTCGCTTCACCCTAGAGCGGGGACATTTGTTGATTGTCGACCTCAAAAAAGTCTTTTCTATTGCATGCCACACCACTTTACCCAGTATTAGGCCGCATTCAACTTAGCGTGTCTAGAGCTTTTTATTTTTATTCTTGTTAGGTTCGCGCTTCTGATCAATGTAGTGACCAGAATCACACACAGAACCGATAAAATCATTGTCAAGATCTCCAAAACTATGAGAAAAACATGCGCTACAGAAATAACATGTGAGATAGTGGTCAAACGCGAGCTTATCAATAATAAAAAAAAAACACGTGGTCCTTTCGGCATGTCGTTTTGTCTAAAGTCTCTGGCCGTTGGTCTACCTGATTCGTGATCCACCTTTTTTCAGTTAGAAATCGTTACATAGCTCCTTGCGCTCAGGGTGAAGCGAGAGGGAGTTTCAGACTTTTACTAACTAAAACACATCCGTGTTACTTCAGTTACCTTATGCGTGCATGGGCCAAGGTAACTCGTTCAAACAATCTCGCAGCTCACGTAGGCATCAGCCCTAGTGAGCCCCTACCATTTTGCTGCCGTTTCTTTGAAGGTAGAAATACACTGCGCACACGTTTGCCACACATTTTATATGGAAACTGGACTTGTAGAGCTACACTTGATACACGCCACGCGACGCTACGCGAAGTCATTCTACGTACAATAAGGCGTGTTACACGTGAGCGTCGATCTAATGTAGTTCTAGCTTTAGGCGTGCGTAAAACACAACACGCCGTCGTCGACCCGTTTGGTCCCTATATCTGACAGCGAACTATTCGTGACCCACCTTTAAGAGCGTGTATGTGTATGTGGTGAGTGCTGGTGCGTGGAAATAAAAGCTTAGCACAATTACTCACGGTTTACTCGCACTAGTGAAACATCCATACGTACAGAAAACACATCACAGAAGGAGTACATAAAGTTGACAGAAATCATATATCGGGCAGTTGCCCACCAGACATAACACCCGTCTGGCCGGGGGATCCTCCCTTTTCAAAGGAGGTTTGCGGGACTTTACTCTCTGTTCCACCTACCTCCAAACACCTACGCTTCTATGGCCAGTTTTGAGTTTACTTTTACACCTTCTTACCTCATCTACTTACCTACATACTCCCGGAATAAAAACCCGTGCTATTCTAAGACATAGCTTAACTGTGTACCAAGTTTTACCAAATTCTATTCAGCTGTTCGAGCGTAAGGAAGTAATAAACATACGCATACACAAATTTTCACCTTTACAATATTAGTGTAATATCTAGATTGGTTCATTCACCCGTACTAGGATGCTCGAGGAATTAGAAAAGAGAAACAAATAAAGTACCTGCTCCCCTAGCCATGCTACGATCGTTTCGTTTGCGTCGAACGCCTCGAGTAGGCCACGCCTCCGATTCCTTTGTTCTGACCACGTGCCTGAGCGTTGAGATGACGTTAGAACAAAGGAATCGGAGGCGTGGCCTACTCGAGGCGATCGACGCAAACGAAACGATCGTAACTTGGCTAGGGGGGCTGAGTTTCAGTTCCCACTAAAACATATTTCCATTCCAATAAATTAGCTCAACATATTTCAAGCACGAATCGTTTTAACAATCTCAAAAGCTTTAATTATTTCAATTCATACATTTTCTTCAAATATCGTTCCAGTGATTAATGTATCAGTATATGTTAGACGATTAATAATAAACCCGACGAAGTTCACTCTAAATGAATTAGTGTTTGGTAACTAACTAAAATATAGAGATTTGGGTCAGCGTAATCCCATTCCCGAAGTGGTTATATAGGAAGATTAGTGTGATAACTTAGTTTTAAACAGTTCACCTATTGTATTGAATAAAGGTCGCTTTAAATTAGCAATTGTTTGTTAAAAGTTATATTTATCAAAGTGCTTAGGTTTGATTCACATAAGAAACACTTTGTCAGCGACTCGTTCGCGAGTGTTTTAATTTTTTTTAATTTAGCTCTTACTGTCTCACTGTTGGGCAAAGGCATCTCTCCCAAGTCCTTCAAAACTTTCTCCTCCCGCGCCATCTCAAACCAGTCCTCGCGGTACGCGTCCTGATCATCCCGCCACCTTTTTCTAGGCCTGCTTCGACGGCGCTTTCCTTCTGCAGGAACTCACTGTGTGGCGACGCTTGCCCAGAAAAATAATCCCCCTCAAATCGTTTTTAATAAGGATAGTTTTGAAAACTAATTATGATAGTCTTGTTATTTATTTTGGTTAGTATCTGTGCCAAGTTTCAAGATTTTTATTCTAAGAAATAAGGATCCTCCACACAATCTTTAAACCCCCTAAATTGTAGTTTTGAAAAACAAATAACGACAACATTTATCATTTACTTAAGATTATTTGTGCTAATTTTCAAGTATGAGCATACAAATGAAATTCTCCCTTTTCCCCATAAATGTTGAATTTCCAAAAATACCGTCTTATTGCTCGCTTACGTCCTAAATGGAAGCGTTGTGCAAAATTTCATATTCCTAGCCCCAGTCGTTTCGTCTGTGCGTTGATATGTCATTTAGTCAGTTTCTCCTTTTATACTTAATAGATAAGTTAAATATGGATAAGAAATAAAAAAATAAAACAATAGTAACAGATAAGATATTTGGATACGTCAAATAAAACAAATAGCCAATTATAAAGACACTGTAATGACATTGATCTTTCTCACGTTACAAGATTTCAGTATGGACGTGCACAATTACGTTTAAATGAATCCACAATGTCAGCAAACGTGTATTCTTCTGGAACCACCGGCGCATCGAAGAATGGATCCTTCGGTACACCAACAGAGCCTCCCGAAAGACCGCTTGAAGATGGGTAAGAGGGGGTAGGTGGAGTTGGGTGGACATAATTCTGTTCTGACGTCACTTCTCCTGCCGAGTTCCACGTAAACCTCTGGATTTGACCGTTCCACCTTACAACCACAGAAGGGTACGCGTCACCACTTTTCAGAGTACGGAATTTACACTCGAAACTTAGAGGAGCCGTTTCTTTCACGTCGTTTCTCTCCGGTACAACAATCGTCTCTGTCTCTCCCGGCGCCACCCTCCCCGCACATAACTCAAACGTGAATAATAAAAACAGAGGAAGTAAATATTTCATCTTGTCAGTCCAAAACGACACCGGGGAATGAAGTAAATTTAATGTAGATCATTCCATTTCACCACGCGTAAACATCATTAGATAAAGAGGGTAAGAGTCAAGTTAATGTGTTTGTGTAAGATAAAACTATCGCTTTATATCGCTGCCAAATGTCGAGTTTAATGTTTTTTGTTTGTGATAATAAAACTGGTGACAAGTAAACTTGCAACGTTTTTAGTGTAGGTACTAGAAAAGGGCAATGCTCTTTTTATGAGTGACCCCTAAGTAAATTTAGTTACCGAGTTAAGTTTCTCTATATTTATGTAAGGTTTTCTTTTAGTTTATATTTTTTGTTACGTTTCCAACTCTTGTCAACCAGTCACTAAGAAAAGGATTGTTTTAATTTCACTGTTATAATGGTTGTGAAAGCAAATAAATTAAGTTCAACATATAAAATATTGAACGCACCTCCTAAAAGTAGTACGTTCTCAATCGGCAACTAAATTGATTTCAACTATTTTTGAACACGTGATTTTTTTATCCTAAAATAATTCTTGATTATGCAGGTATTTAGGGGAGTGTACGTCGGAATTGCATAAACCCGTTCCATAATCGGACCACCAGATATACGACGATGCGCCACCGGTATATGGTTCAAATCCCACCCATATGCACAAAACTTTTCGGGAACACATTACTTAAAATAAATAATTTCACTTAATACTAACATTAGGCTACTACTAACACATATGGATGTTTATATGAAATAAAAATTTGAATTTGAATTAATTGTGCGAGCCCGTTCCATCATCGGACCACGAGACGTACGGCGATGCACCATCAGTATATGGTTGAAATCCCACCCCGCACAAAACTTTTCGGGAACATATTAATTGTGCGAGCCAGTTCATCATCGGACCACCAGACGTACGGCGATGAAGATTCCCAGATGACGAAAGTCGGATCTAGTGGGAAATCTACAATAGAAATAGTTCTACAACTACTCGAGACCGTGTTTTCACGGGTTTGGATCGGACGGAGTGCGAAACCGCTTTTAAGAACTTTTCATGGTACGTGAGGATTATTATTATTACACCAATTTCATTAAATAATACAACTTCAATCCTACTCCGAATTTATATTATTAAAGTTTTATGAACCAGCGAACAGAATCTTCATCTACACTAGTGAGATTAACGAAGTGAGCCTGCGCCAATAGCGGGAGATATCCAAGGAAAGTTTGGATCGTGACTTATGTACTACAGTTCGGTCCATAAAGCATCGTGGTTCCGCGGGCAAGTTCAGCGGGTGGGAGATCAAAGGAAGCTCTAAATGTTCGGGGAATAGTTTCAATTAGCTGGGTTGTGGTCAGGTTAAAACGTAAGATTACTTACTTACTGACTCTTGTGGGTTCTTGACAGTTGATTTAACTTTTAACAGTCAGTAAGTCGGCGCCACAGGTGCACAATTTTTTTTGTTTTTTTTTTTGGCTTTGCATGGTTTGTGTATTTGGCCAGTGTCAAGTTAAAGAAATATTGATTTTTTGATACAGAATACAAGTTCCTTTGTTTTCTATTAGAATGCGGATGTATCACGTTCTTCAGTTTTTGCAGTATTCGGTAATATATATTATGTTTCGAGTCAGTCTTGTCGGTAAGTTTCGTTGAGGTATTGACGTATTCAATACTGCTGTAACATGATCGCGCATGTTTCAAAGATTTCACTGAATGACCAGTTGCGTAGACACTTGAAACATAAAACTACACCAATTTTACATCACAATATCCATTAGGAACATATTTACTAATAATTGTAACAACCACTGAACTTTATTTATACAATACAGCCAAAAACCTACAGTTGATTTTTGTTTGTTATTTTCCATCTCCAGACCATTAGTAGGCAAAATGATATTCTATCAGCCATAATAATTGTTTCAAAGTCAAAATTTAAGTGATTGACTACATTTTTTTACTCGCTCTGGGGAGTAGGAGTGTGTCAGACTTTTATAGACCCACCTGCGTTCTTTTAGATGCCCTTTGCGTTCCAGGACCGCAGTGATTCGAACGATCCCAGTAGTTATAAGTATATAAATTTTTGTCAAGCATCCATTTTGGACTTCTTGACAATCAAGTGTAACTTTTTTCTTACCTAATTCTTAAAAATAATTATACAATTTACAATTTATAGTGATTTTCAACACAGTGATAACATAATTTTATGTGAAAAAACGAAATCCGAATTTGTGTATTCTCCCAGCAAACATTTGAATGACGGAGAGAGAGAAATCACAGTAGAGGGTTAGATCCAGTGTACAAATTTAAAATGCTAATGTGCCTATAGAGCCTGGACATTTTAAGTTCTACCACACTTTATAGCCAGATATATTTTAAGAGGATGCTGTTTACCAAACAAAATGATGTGACTGCTTCTGTTCTTACCACAATTCCTTACGTACACTTTTGCATAAAGCCATGGTTGGCGAGGATGACACGAATTATTTACACTGAATCATACGTAACGAGGATCAATAAAGTGCGAAGTGTTATAGCAATCTAGCCACAGAAAACTTGGATCAGTACCATATGTCTATTCAGTACTTGTATTAAACGATAGGATCCTGTGGGTTTATATTACCCATTGCCCAATAAAATAAACATCTGGCCAAGTGTAATGACAATATGACATAACGTACTTACTTGCTTAGCTTATATACTGGGTCCAGAAAGTCGTTAACAGGCCACTCCCTCTCACAGCTTTTTTACCAATGTTACTTATGTATTTGTTATTTTTTCCTATGTTTGTTTTATCAATGTTTGTGTTTATTGTTTTGTTTCGATACTTATATCGTTTTATTTAACCTCCGTGAGTGTGACCGTGGCATCATCGCGGGCCCTAACAGAATACCAGCGCTGCGATATTTATCGTTTTAAATATCGCAGCATATGCTGAGTTAGGCGCCTTTTTGACCTTGCACAGATCATACAGTTATTTTTTGTTTTCTTTTTATATGTAGGTATTTAATTCTAGTATTCTACTCTTAGGTATTTTAAAAAAAAAAATTTACTGTATGTGTGAGGTACAAATAAATGTTTTTTCTTTCTTTCTTTCTTTCTTTCACAGAGGGGAGACTGGTTATGCTTAAGTATGCTATAAGCTGGATTACAGAATAATATCGAGTATTAAGGCTTCCCTAGGTCGAGCCTAACCATTCACTTGGTATCGACCAAGCAAATCTAGGCATCTAAGGTTACTGACTCGAAAAGCCTGTTACGAATTATATTGTCTAGAACACCGGCGCGGCGCAATGTGGATAACTTTGTAGCGAGAATGATTGTGTTTATGCTACCATAGAATAGATTGGTGCCGAAGGTTAGCTCCATACAGATAGCGAAAACGCAGCACACATAGACACGCTTTATAAACAACAAGTACAAGCGCACTTACGACTAGCATATACTTAATATCACTAATCGTACTGCTGAAGGCTGCATAATGGAGAAAAAACCAGCTTTTAGCTATGTATAATGCTACTAGCTGATTAAGAAGACCAAAGCTTGTAAACGGCTGCTTAACAGACGTGTACATTAATTCTATTATAATGCTTAAATTTTTTTAACCAGCAGGGTCGAAGCCCTGGGGCCATGGGTTGTGGGAAAGAGAAGCCCGGGGCCCTGGAATGAAGGCAAAAAAGGCACAGGACTGGGTTTTGACACACCGGTCCCCGCTCCGCCCAAGGGCGGCAGATATCATTGGATTATTTCCCAACTAAAAAAAAACCAGCTACTGTCCAGCCTTTGGCTACATGTATTGCTACTACTGGGTTAAGAAAACCAAAGCTTGTTAACGGCTGCTTCACACCTATAGAGCAAGTATGCTGTTAGGAAGAATTGACAGTGTTTAGCAGCGGCCGCCGAGGAATCTCGGTGTTCTACGTTTAAGATCGCTGTAATCAATACGTCTGCGTGTGTGTGTTATTATCGCTCATTTAATAGAGCTAACCTTCTGTACCGCATCTACTTTGTAATTCCACTGTCGCGTGTCACATAGTTACGTGAACGTGATATAATTGTAGACAACTGAGAAATGCCTCCAGAAGGGTATAATGTTTTCAACTTAATTTTGTGTCTTACTTTGAAAATGTAACGTTATTTAAGTTTGGAGTACCTAAAGTGTCGCTTTATAATACTGTATATTTTTAAACTCACGTAGGTTAGTAATCAGTAGTATGTCATCATCATCATTTCAGCCGATAGACGTCCACTGCTGGACATAGGCCTCCCCTAAATGTCGCCACAACGAACGGTCCTGTGCGTCTCGCATCCATCGGATTCCCGCAACCTTCACCAGGTCATCGGTTCACCTTGTAGGGGGCCTTCCAACACTGCGTCTTCCGGTACGCGGTCGCCACTCCAGAACCTTTCGGCCCCAACGGCCATCTGTTCTGCGAGCAATGTGCCCTGCCCATTGCCACTTAAGTTTGGCGATTCTTCGTGCTATGTCGGCAACCTTGGTTCATCAGTATCAGCATCAGTAGTATGTAATAATGATGAATTAAGGTTTTGTGTTACTAAGGCAAATTGGTAATAAGCCACGGACCGACGACTTACTTACGGTACCTAGGCTATAAAAAAATCCGTTGACTAAGCTAATCTGCCTTCATAATGAAGTCTATAAAATATTTTATTTGAAATAAACCTTACCTCAATATACACAAACTGGGTTAGTCTACTCGTACAGTTTTGTTATTATAAAAACAGTAATAAAATCCTGTGAGTGTACTACATAAAGGCGGTCGACCAACTGTTCTGGTCAAGGGACGATAAACATAAAGAAACCACCACGTCTCCAATTCGAATACGATAGGGCAATATATCCGAACCAAATCCGCAGGGACTAAGAATCCAGAGAGCAAATAATATTTTATCTTATTTTCTCATCATTTGCTCGCTTTATATGTCATTCATTTATCGGAAAACTTTTGTAGATAACGTTTCAGGTTGTATGGATCAGATTTTCGCTTGTTTGTCTCGAAGTTCTTGGTATTTAATTGGTACAACGTTCGATCTTGATTAAACACTCAAGTTTGTTTATAGTTGTAACCCTTGGCAGAATAATTGAAGCCAAAGTAGCTGAGTAGTACTTCAAATTAGTAACTAGGTATTCCGTCACTCTTGGTAATTGTTTTTCACTTTGCAGACTGAAATATTCCAGTTTGATCAAAGCTAGCCAAAATTAGGTTTTAATTAATATCCTTAAATTAATGTTGATGGTTATTGGAATTTATTAGTGTTTGTTGGAATTAAATTTTAATTACAGTTGGCCTATTTTGTTTGGGCCTGTTTTTGAGTCGTAGTTATATACTTGATAAAAATAGTAACTTTTCTCTGTAACCTGAAAATAAGCGATGATGTGGTCGACGATGGAGCACGCTTGCCTAGAAGTAACCTATTCACTCTTGACATAAAAACCCCTGAGTTGTAGCTATCAGGAAACACAGACTCCGGCAGGGGCTCCACTCCTTAGCTGTAAGCACAATGAATGTGCTCCCAAAATGTTTTAATTGTTAAATCCCTAAGTGCTGTTACAATAAACACACGTTGAAACTGCAATAAATAATCCATATATGTATGTTTTTATAGTAACCTTACCTTACATATTATAAAACGTGTCCCCCACCGTCTTTCACAATAAACTCAAAAATAACTGAACGAATTTTCATGTGGTTTCCACCTATAGACAAAGTAATTCATTACACACATAAATGCACACTTAAAGAAATATACACAATTATACTCATATTTCAAACATAAAACAACACAGACAATTCCAACTATAAGTATTATATATATTAACCTTTTTATTTTTATTTTAACTCAACCTATATCCCGCACTTTTCAAAAACGTCGCCATAGTAAAAAATTCTCACCTTATCAAATCTTTCGATTCGATTGAGTACATTCTAAATCTGTTTGTGTTAGTTTTGTACCAAAGAATAACAGTATTAAAATATGATTTTCTCGTTAAACCCCGCACTTTTGAGATATGTTGCTATAGTAAAAAATTCTCACCTTACAAAGATTTTTCGATTAAGATACATTTTAAATCTGTGTACATTTTAAAATGTAAGTTCTTTTATTGTGAAAATAACTTTAAACTACTTTTGTCTATCTTTATGTACCTACCTATAATATTAAGTTATTCTGCATGGTTGTCTCATACTTGTCAATTAAGTTTATTATCATTATGCTTAATTCATGAGAATGGTTTAGATGTGTAATACATTCATATTCAAAGTTTTGTAAAGCCCGTCTGTTGAAACCTTTACGCTACAGCAGCTGCGTAGCCAATATACCCCTCTATTTACTACACCAAATACCAGCCACAACTTTATCAATATCTATCCAGCAAACAGCTTATAATCAAGCTGCACAACAGACAAAACATATTAACTACATTCCCAATTCCACAGCAACTTGGGGTATCTCACTGTTCTGCACTTGTCTTCCTAAAGGCGTGATTACATGGAAACTTTGATTGATAAATTCTGGGCAATATTCGCTAAAATGTCGCAAATTGTTGATAGAACTACCACTGCTGTAAATGAAGTAGCCTAACGAAATGGAATAGTCTAATCTAGGCACTACCTTCATCCATCATATAACACTAATATTATAAAGACGAAAGTTTGTAGGTATGTCTTTTTTTTTCGGTGGGAAAATCATCCAATGACATCCCCTGCTCTTGGGCGGAGCGCGAGATAGTGTCAGACTTTTACTGACTAAAAACCCACTCCTGTTCCTTCGTTGCCTTTCGTATCAGGGCCGAGTTTTCCTTTCAGAAGCAGACCCTTGACCCCAGTAGGTTTCGAAGGGTCGAGGCACGCGTGGAACAGTACACGCCGTCGACGACTTGGGCTCGGTCTGGACGGTTACCGGACGGTCGGAGCAATGGGCCCACGCCTACGGTGGCCAGAAATCGGGATCGGAATCCCGGCGGCTTGTAGGTATGTTTGTTACTCTTTTCGTTCAGATGGATGAAAGGATTTAGATGCTTTGTACACGATTAGAACATAGGATACCTACTTTGATTCCGATGGTGTGGTCCCTTGGGATAATTTTCAACACTCACGCGAAGCAGTTAGAGATAAAAATACTGGAACCATTCTAGGAGTAAAAATTAACCCATTTTATGGAGCGGCTTTGTAAGCCTTTTTGTTACAACTGCTTGTTTTGAGAAGTACTAATGCTTAAAACAAGCAGGTTTTTTATCACAAATTTCAACAACTGTTGCTAGTGAACACTTGCCGTAAAAAACCCCTGTGTAAGCGAAGCTTAAGCCAGGTAAGGTACGAGTAAATGTTCGCTTGCGCACCGCAATCAGGCTGAGATAGGGTTATTGTTCGAGACAACCAAAACACCCCGGTGTAGAGACCTAAGAACGCTTAGGTGTAATTAAGATACAAGATATCTCCATACATGTTTTGTACATTGTACAAAGTCTTTGGGTTAAGCCAGTGTGCTCTTGGTCTTACAAATTCGTGAGATGGAGAAAATCTGAGGTAGAATTTTGACTGTTTAGGTGTTTAATTCTTGATAATCTTTTTCACATTTAGTTCTTCTTTTATTGCATCGGATCGAGTCGATCTACATAATTTGTTGTATGTACATAAATAAATAAATGTACGTGTCAATAAAAACAAATATTTTATTTGATTTACTCAGGACTTACATAATTATGTAGATCGACTCGATCCGATACATAAACAGACAAACACAAACACTTAATAATGAAAAGAACAAATACAAATAGAAGTATCGAAATTTCTTCCAGCAGACCTTTTTTTTAAGGGTGGAAATCATCAAATATCTTCTCTCGCTCTGGATGGAGCGAAAAGGTATGTCAGACTTTTACTGCCTAAAACCACACCTGTGTCCTTCTGTTGCCCTTTGCGTTCTAGGACTACGGGTTTCCTTTTCAGAAATTCCCCACAGTTCTAGCTAGCGGGCATCGGCCCTGCAGGGCTCCTACGGTTTGCTGACATCTCTTTGGGGAGCGCGTGGATCACTATGCGCTGTCGACGACTGGGCTCGGTCTGGTTAATTACCAGACGGGCGGACTGCCGTCCGGTAATTGCTGCTACCCATTTCTCGACGTCCGCAAGCCCGCGTCTACCATGGCTGGTAGTCGGGGTCGGAATTTCGGCAGCTGGGGCGTGAGGACCTTCGTTCCCTCACGCGGGCGGCCTCCTCCTTCCCTAGCATTTCTGCTTCACAGAAGGAGGCGACCGCCTGCCATTCCTCCTCGCTCCGGACCATAGCCTGAAAGGTCGTTGCCTCCACGAGGACACGGCGGTGCTCTGCCCAAGCGGGTAAACCTCTACCGTATGCTCCACCGTGTCCTCCGGCCGGTCCACACAATGATGACACCCGGGTGTTTCTTTCGCCTGAATCCGATGCAGGAAACTCCCGAACTTGCCATGTCCGGTGAGGTCTGCGTCACGTGGAAAGTGAGGACGCCGTGTTGCCGCTCCAGCCACACCTCCAAGTGGGGACTTACCACAGCGATTATGGCGTGCTCATTCCAGCAGACCTGCGACAGGAGAGTTGGATTAGAGATGCAGACACAGTGTGTATAAGTAAGTTATATTTATCTTAAACAGCAAAGTTTGAAGCTCTGATTTTTGAGCTAGTTAGAAACCCGTAATACACAAGCCAGTATCTTCCCCATTAGTGTTACTTAAATATTGTAGAAGTGACTCTTTCTTGAATATAATTTAAAAAAAAAAACATACATGAAAATAAAAAATAAAAATAGTAATAACAAAACGAAAAAGAAAATAAAACAATGGATATAAAACATTAAGATCATAATTGTGTGTTGGAACAAACTCCAACACACAAAACACAACACTCAAAAGTGTGAGGTTGTTTTTACTGCAGGACTCATAAGGCCCCTTGCAGGACTTGCTGAATATCCAGAATTTGCCCAATACCTTGATTTTTAGGACAGTCGTTTTCATCCCATAATCGTATTCTCACCTCCATCTGTCAAAAACTTCTTTTCCTATAATTTGACGTTAAGTATTACTGGGATGAGAAAATGTGATTCAGATATCTTTATGAGTAAGATTGATTGATTGATTGAGTCCATCCTTCTGTGGAATTCGCTACCTCTTGATATCAGGACGGCCACGAGTAAGTATGCATTTAAGCGAAAGTTGCGGAATTACTTTCTACACAATTAGCAGAATCATCTCAAAACTCCTTTACTGTGTATATATATAATTTTATGTATGTATGTATGTATAGGTATATATTTTATTAATTATGTATGTATGTTTAGTTTTATATATAATTTTGTAATAGGTACTTGTTGTCTAAATAATATTTTCTTTTTTTTTATGCACCTGCCATATTGTCTCTCCACTACCCTAGGTTGACTGGTAGAGAATGCCTAAGGCATTAAGTCCGCCTTTGTACCTTGTGTTGCATGAAGATTAAATAAATAAATAAATAAATTGATAAACAGATCTCACAGTGCCTTCGCTATTATCAACCATGAGATCGTTCAGCCTCATAGAATACCATTGTTCTGGTCCAATTTAGGACAGATCTAAGTCTGTCTTGCCGATATCATATGGCACTAGATAAAGTACTCGCATTATTTCATTACTTGCTTACGTCGCCATCCACATCCACTGCTATGTGTTGGCTACATAATAATATTATAGTAAGACGCGGTCATTCGCGAAATCTCAAAAATGACTAGTTTTCTAAAAAAATTGAGCCAAATTCCGGAATAAGTTTCTGAAAAAAGTCTTTATCAAAATGATCATCAAACTGAAGTCTAATTTCCTTTTTTAAAATTTGTTCCATTTGTTAAACGTTCGTCAGCAAATTATTAACTATAATGAATTAAATTTTAATGATTTATCGTTATTGTTTTTAGGGTTCTGTACTCAATGGGTAAAATGGGACCCTATTACAAAGACTCCACTCTCCGTCCGTCGGTCTGTATGTTTGTCTGTCCGTCTGTCGCCAGGCTGTATTTCATGAAGTAACCCTGATAGCTAAACAGTTGAAATTTTCACAGATGATGTATTTCTATTGCCGCTATAACAACAAATACTAAAAACAGAATAAAATAAATATTTAAGTGGCCCCACTTAAACACTTCCCATACATCCTCCGTGAGTGTGACCGTGGCATCACCGCGGGCCCTAACAGAATACCAGCGCTGCGTTATTTATCATTTTAAATATCGCAGCTTATGCTGAGTTAGATGTCTTTTTAGCCTTGCACAGATTTGAAAGTTTTTTTTTTTCATACTTAATTCTACTGTATATAAATTCTACTGTATGTGTGAGGTATGAATAAATGTTTTTTCTTTCTTTCTTTATTCTTTATGTTTTTGCCGTTGTTTGCTATGGACGGTACGGAACCCTTCGTGCGCGAGTCCGACTCGCACTTAGCCGGTTTTTTTAATAATTCAACTCAATTTTGAATAATCCGATAAAACGCATTTAATATTTTGGAAGAAATAGCAAGTAATGCGGATTTTTGGATAATACGACAAAATGCAATATTATTTTGAAATCAAATTGCAAGAATTGCGCCATCGCGTATCTTTTTCTTTACTATGAAGTCCGACAGCGACAGCGCTTTAGATCATGTCACTGCCCTAACCACCAGGGTCCTGCGATAAATCAAGATGACAATATAGCGTAACAAAATAGGAAAACGCTAACTCTATACATTTATCTCACTAAAACCAGCTAGCAAGAAATTGCCGCAATTCGGTAGATGGATGGAAATTCTTAATTGAACCAGTTAACTAATTGAACTAATTATGACGAGACATTGGGATAAATAATGGATAAGGCTACTTCAATCTTCTGGAGGCTTCGCGTCTGTTATAGAATTATTGCAGAATGTTTTAAGTGATTATGCTTTTTGAAATTGAATTAGAAGATTAAGAGCAAGAACTGTTCTGTTCGGTAGCATTAGAAGAAAATAGTTATTGTTATGGTTGAATAGAATGCTATAATAGATTTGAGGATGTCTCACTGTATAGCATACGAAATTTCAGGTCTGCATTTCTCAAATGGTTGACATACATAGGCGTGCGTTATAATACCTTGTGGTAAATTCTCAAATGACTTCTCTCACTCTGAATGGTGCGAGAGGGTGTGTCAGACTTTTACTGTCTGAAACCCCAGGTGGGTGTTCTTTCAGTTGCTCTTTGCTTTCTAGGGCCGCGGTAAATATTTCTAATAATCTCGCAAGTTGAGTAGATTTGAGGATGTCTAATTATTTAGGCAAACATAATTTCACGTCTGTATTCCACGAAGGTTTAAACATATGGTGTACGTTACAGTACCATATATTTCCCCATTAACCGGGCCCAAATTAGAGTTCAAACTGAGAAATACTAAATGGAAAACTAGCAATACTTTGACAAGTTTCGGTATTATACCCTGTCATGCTTCATGACTAGTAAGGGCTTGCAACCACTAACAAAGACAACGAAGCAGTATGATGAATTACAAACTGCGTGTTGTATATACTAAAAGCTGATTTAAACCTTCTAATTTCTAGAAACTCTATGTATAAAACGCCCTCAATGTCGTCTTATTTTGTAGGTCGTAGTTTTGGTTTTGTTATACCTTCGGAAAAAGGAAGATTTCATCGCTAAGCAAATATCAACACAGTATACAATAAACTTAAAAAATTATCGTTCTGTGGTGACTGATATCTATGTAATTATGAGTCCACATTCGTCACGAAACACAAAACACAAAGAAACCAATAAACACCTAATTTCAAAAAAAGAATAACGTACTTTTAATACACAGTTTATTTGAACTTATAATTCCATGTCAATCCAAAGATCACACTCCACTCACTTCAAAGCAACCCATTTTAAAAGATATAACACTTCTTTCACACTAAATTATATAAAAATCTCGTGTTACAGTGTTTGTTATCGAACTCCTCCGAAATAGACCAACCGATTTTTATGTTTTTTTTTTGGTAGGTCTAAGAATAGGTCGTAGGCTATCTTTTACCCTCCTAACTTCACCCCAAGGGAACCCCGGGATCCTGGAATTCTAGGCAAAGACGGAACATAGGTGTGGTTTTAGTCAGTAAAAGTCTGACAAGCCCTCTCGCTCCACCCTAGAGCACGAGAAGTCTTGGATGATTTCACACCTTAAAAAACAATTTTTGCTAAATTGCTGCTTAGTGCCAATCTTGAAAATCAGCATTTGTGAAAAAGTTATTTTGAATAAAACTTTTTTTGCGATTCGGAAAAATCTTCGAAACTCTATTCGGGAATTGAACTATTTACATAGGTAAGTTTGTACGGAACCCTTAGTGCGCGAATCTGACTCGCACTTGCCCAGTTTTTTTTAATGATTTTAATAATAGCAGCCATGGCAGTGTACAATCTCTTAGTTTCTTATATCAACAATAGATACCAGACTACACAACACTCGGACGAGTGCGTGCGAGAGAGAATTGCGATAAAGATGATTAATATCCACTGTCATTAGCCCGCCACGCCTCGAGTAGATTACTCACTCATCGACTGAAATCCGGATCAAATCATTTCTCTTAGTTGACATATGATATTAATTAATTGGTCTTCGCTATCTATTCTGGATCTATATTAAGTTAGATGGAGGCCTTTTTATAAGTTGTGTTAGTTGTTACCTGATAGATGGAATACTTTTATATTGAACAACTTTAAACATAGCATAGCATAATCAACCTTATATTGCTCCCATTGCTCACTATTGGGACTCAGGAATCCTCTCTAGGATAGCGGGCCAAGCATAGGTTGTTGGAAGTCACATGTCTTCAAATTTTTGGTTCTAGGACATAGCGGCTTCCTCTCGATATTTTCCATCACCCTTTCTAGAGCAGTGGTGATGAAATAAACTTTGGTACCCAAATTAAAACACCTGCTTCGTTTAAACCCACGACGTACTGGTCGTAATTCGGTGTCTTTACCTCTGGGCCACTATTATTTTCTTTACAGCTATACATATACCTTGTCAACCCCTAGTTTCTGAATTGTTAAAAATTTGAATTAAAAAACTTGTCAAAAATCATTTACTGTTAAAGCACGAAAAGTTATCAATTTCTGAAGCAGAGTTCGGTGACCTATAAAAATATAATGACAATTGGATTAAATGGAACTAAGATAAATTTAATTGGATTAAATTGCAACAAAATTATTTTATAATACGTAATGTATTGCATAATAATTTGTTTTTGTACAGCTATCATAGAATACTTTGACCTATTATAATAGGTCTTACCTATGAAATTACCGTTTTTTTTTAAAACGGGTTATTTCAAATAAACTTTATATTTAAAGTACGTTATTCTTTTTTCGAAATTAGGTTTTTATTACTTTCTTTGTGTTTTGTATTTTCGGTAATATCGCTGTAAGTACTTTCTTTGTGTTTTGTAAAAATAGGATACCTATTATAAACTCTTACCACAGTCTCCTACACTTCTATTATTCTTTTGTAAAGACATGGGCGTCGGAGTGGGTTACATGTTTGCACAAGCACTTCTAGTTTTAAGAATTTCTTGTATTTTCACTAGCATTTAACTGTTTTAAATGTTCCAAATAAAATAAAATATAAAACCTAAATTCTACTTACACTTACTTGAAATATCTACTAGTTCAGTAACAGCTATTCTTAATGTAAACATACATATGACCTACATATAGTTAGAACCTATGACTACGCATATATAATATGTGGTTGAATTGATTTTCCAATCTACACAAAATCAGTCAACCAATTACTGAGGTTGGTTTATATGTCCCAACTAGTCAATCACTCATAATTATGTCATGATTTCCTTCAATTATTCCGCTATTGCTTCAAGCGGATAACTTTTAACAACAATTTTGAAAAGGTCAATTATTTACTATACAAGTTAGCAAAAGGTCAAAGCGTTAACAAGAAGTCGCCTGTAGCTCGTTCAGTGTAATGTAATATTGCTCAAAACGTGCGGCAGAAAGGAAATTGTTTCACCTTTTGACGTAGGAGTGAAGCTTTACAAAGATACGGATTTAGAGGTCAAGGCCGTGTTATATTATTTAGAGGTTAATGCTGGAGTGAGGTCTTCAGGCGACGCGAGTATTGATTGAGCGTTGACGGCACGAAACGTACATCTGGTACTTAAGCTAATGGGGTAATCGTAGGATATTTTATTTCAAACTTAAGTAGGCACACAATGGGTACGCCATAATCATTGCGGTAAGAAGTCCTCTTTTTGAGAAGTGTCTGGAGAGACGTCACGGTGTCCTCACCTCCCGCCATATAATTATAAGTTAAATTACTTATTAGTCTTTTGGGCTAGATTGTAATCAATTATTAAAAAATCTTTTCCTAATAATAAAGAAAAAAAAACCTTCCACCATACCACCTGGTACAGGCTATGGTCATGAGCGAGGGGGAATGGGCGGCGGCCGCCTTCTTCTGCGAAGTAGGTAGTGATGCTAGCGAAAGAAACGGCCGCACGAGTGAGGGAACGGACAACGGGGCTTAGTGTTCCACGCACAATTCAAAGAGATCAGCAAAACCGTATGGACCCAGTAGGGCCATAGCTCTAGAATGAAAAGGGCAACTGAAGGAACATATGTGTGGTTTTAATCAATAAGAGCCTGACACGTACTCCCGCTCGCCCCTAGGGCGTGAGAAGTCATTACATCATTTTCCATTAAAAAAAAATAGGGACACATAAAATCCACTAGAAGATCCAATTTCCTGCTTAGATTTATATTAGAAGGGTTTTATTGGTATTTAATGGTCATCCCGTTTGCGCGTTACGGGGTATGAGAAAACAATGACATATCATTACCTACTTCGGGAGTGGTAGATATACTTAAAATGCATGGATTGTGTGAGTGATACGAAAGATAAGGAAGACAGGATGAGGAAATAAAAGAAGAAAACCTTTTGCGTGCTGCCAAGTAACATCGGATGAAGGTATATCATACATGTTCTATTTCATGGAACAAAACCACTACACGTACTTTTAGGATCTCTCAGGTCGTACAGATAGCGTCATCAACAGGTTACCCCTTTTTGTAAGGCATTTTAATATAAGAGGCCAATTGATGCAGCTGTCTGTACCTACCTACCCATACCATAATTACCTAACCACACTAAACAAGATCAAAGCTAGATCCATTATTAATTTCTAACCAAATTATTACGACCGCTATCTTCCAGCAAGAGCAACTTCGTCCGGGCGGACAGTCGGCCGCTCGGCCAAGCGGTGCCAATTTCCGGACACCCACACTCCAATGATTGCGGACACTCCGATCCGAATCACATAGAAATAGATCAGTAGCTATAATATCTAAGTTGGTACATTTTATGTCTTGGAAATTTTGTTGGATTGCTATTTTAATATGATATAATTTTTTTGCTAAGATGCTAGAAGTTTAGCTTTTATACACGTTTAGATTTGCTAAGTTATGAGTTTATTTGTAGATGGATGGAGAGGGAGAGGGAGACCAAAGCAAAGACGGATGGATTGTGTGAGAAGTGATATGAAAGAAAAGGGAGTTAGTGATAGCTTGACGAATGACAGGACAGAATGGAAGAAAAAAACGTGTTGCGCCGACCCCAAATAAAACGGGACAAGGGCAGGAAGATGATGAGTCTTTGTAAAAAGTGAAGATATTGATAATCTACATAATTTTATTTTTAAAGGTTTATGAATTGCTCGTAATGGTCATTTTCACCACTGCCTGACTTCCATTTTTAAAAATATCCTCGTAATTCACATAAAACTCGTTTTGGAGACCACCGTAATTATAACTAGCATTTGAATTTTGATATTTCATGAGAATTATTCTTCTTTGCTTACACATTAATGACGGCTGGTAACGAGTAAATATTATTATTATTTGTTTTTTATTTATTAAAATGTTCCCGTAATGTTATCACGGATTGTGTGCGCGGAATCAAAACCATTAAAACATAGCACACACAGATTACCGAATCTTTCATTTTATTTACTCTACTCCTACCCCCCCCCCCCCCTTATTTAGTATTTTTTTATATTTGTTATTTGATATAGTTATAATCGGTATGAACAAGTATCAGGCGAATTGGTGATCGAGCACTGTTCATTGCCATTTGTAGTCAGGAAAACACTGCTGCCCTTAATCTTAAAGTCTTGATACAGTTTTATAACCCTAATTTTGCTGCAACGTCTAGTTTTTGGTTTTGGAATAATAAGCTATACCAACCTGGTGAGGGTCGCGGGAATCCTATAGATGCGAGACACACAGGACCAGTCGTTGTGGCGATACTTGTGTCTCCCACCTAGGGACGTCTTTCGGCCGAAATAATAATGATGATGGTGAAGCTATACCTACCAAAATTTAAAAATGTCGTACTCCCTGGGGCCACGAGTTGTACGAAAGAGAACGCCGGGGTCCTGGAACAAAGTCAAAGAAGGAACCTAGGAGTGGGTTTTAGCCAGTAAAAGTCTGACAAGCCATCCCGCTCTGCCCTAGCGGGAGAAGACATTGGATTATTTCTCACCTTACCAAAAAAATATCCACAATTTAGGTATATCGAACCCTCCCATTGTTAGGATAGAGCGTAAAGTAAAGAACGTCAAGGAGTCCTTGGAAATTCCAAACAATAAAAGAAATCAAAAAACTTTACCAATAGGTCTCGATTGAAAAAACTTTTATATACTGGAAATGAATAAGATATTAGTTTTACGTTCGTTATAGTTACTTTATACTCAGTATTTTAGTCTCTTGGGTATGAGGTTACTAAAGTTAGTGTTCCTTTACATTTATTTAGTGTCATATGGTTTAAAGTGGCAGTGGGCAGGGCACATTGCTCGCAGAACAGATGGTCGATAGGGACAAAAGATTCTGGAACGGCGACCACGTACCGGAAGACGCAGCGTTGCAAGGCCACCCACATGGTGGACCGATGACCTGGTGAGGGTCGCGGGAATCCGATGGATGCGAGACACACAGGACTGGTCATTATGGTTACACTTGGGGGAGGCCTATGACCAACAGTGGATGTGTTTCAGCTGAAATGATGATGATGATGGTTTAGAGGTTCGATATGGAGACCTACTAGCAGACAGATGCGCCTTCAGTGAACTTCAGCTCATAGTGCTGATATTTTTATGTCCATATACTCGTGACGAAGTTCATGGCTAGAATAGTAACAGCTGCAAGGGTCTCTAAGGTTAAGCAACGGTTGACGAGGTCGGTCTGTGGATAGGTGACCTTCTTAACGTATCAAGACTTCTGTGTACCGTTTATGCTTTTCACATGTGTTCAGTAAAGTAATGTGTACCTATCATTTCAACCAGCACAGTCATACATTTAATACATGCCAAAGCAAAATGCAAAATGTGTCCAGTACGCTACAGTAACGGCTCAGCAGTGGTAGTCCAGTGGTACCTCGACTTGACTTACGAGTACCTAGTGGGTCACAGGTTCAAAACCATATAGGCTCATTACTTTGTGTAATTTATTTCATCACAACTGCTCTCAAAATGGCGAAGGAAAACATCGTGAGGAAACTGGCATGTCCTAGAACCAAAAATTCGAAGTCATGTTACATTCACCAACCCGCACTGGGCCCGCGTGGTGGATTACGGCCTATTCCCTGTCCTAGAGAGGAGGCCTGAGTCCCAGCAGTGGGAATATTGTAAGACTGATTAAGTTATGTTTATGTTACGGCAACGGTTACACAACTATCTACATTATAGACTTAAACGCTAATAAATCTCATAAGAAAATATTGTTTATCTTATTTGTGTAGTTAAAGGATGAAATGAGGTATTCCATGAAGCACACCCAAACGAAGCACACCCAGACGAAGCACACCTAGAGTATTCCACTTAGCACACCCGTAGGTGGGCTTCAAATAAAAAATTAAAATAATTAATTTCCTATTCCACGAAGCACACCTACGAATATCACTCGCATAGTGCGGGGACTAAGAAATAAAAAGGTCGATAGAAGAAAATATTTATTATTTAAAAGACTAACTTAAAATTCTAACATCATTGTTTCATTTTAATAATGTGACACAATATTTGTCATTTTTGTAATCTTACTATTTATAATCACAGATTGTTTCATAATTATCTTTCCAAAAAAATTTTTTTTTTAATTCTTTTTCTATCATTTTCCTTTTTTGTGCTCTTACTAAAATCACAGATTGTTTCATAATTATGCAATAAAAACTTGGACAAATATCAAAAACATTGTAAATATAGTTTTTCATAGAGACCTATGTTGAAGTTTTCGACTGGCATGTTGGTCTAGTGGTTAGTGGCCCTGACTGCTATGCCGGAGGTCGTGGGTTCGATTCCCACCCAGGACAAATGTTTGTGTGATGAGCATGATCATTTGTTCTGTGTCTGGGTGTAATTTATCTATAATATGTATGTATTTAGAAATATATAAGTATGTTTATCAGTTGTCTAGTATTCATAACACAAGCTCTGCTTAGCTTGGGATTAGACGACGTTGTGTGATAGTTGTGGAATATATTATATATATTATATTCTATACAGGGTTATTTGTAAAACACCAAAAACCTTGCAGGACTGTATTACTAACATCATAAACAACAACTTTTGTTCTATGAGTTTTACAAAACATAATACATTTACCAAAAACAAACTTTCAAAATTTCGTTGTTCTATCTAACATATTCCAACTCTCTATTTTGCTGTACCCACCTACGCCTCCCGCGCACGATCCCCGCTCCCCTTCGCTATTGTACTATCGCTTGCTTCGCATAGCCTTCGTAACATTTAGAACGTTCAATTTAAATATTTTTATTTTTGTATGAAAATCTGGTGAACCAATGTATGATAATTTTTAAAAAATCATAAAACAAAAGTTGTTGTTTATGATGTCCTTAACATAGTCCTAAGAGGTTGCCGGTGTTTTACAAATAACCCTGTATATTATAGCTACCTGTTTAGTGAATAATAAAAATACTCTAACATAAAAAATCACAGATTGTTTTATAACTGCAATAAAAACTTCGACAAATATCAAAAACATTGTAAATATTGTTTTACATACAGATCTATGTTGAAGTTTTCTTATAGCTACCTGTTTAGTGAATAATAAAAATAATCTACTTTAACATAAAAAATCACAGATTGTTTCATAATTACAATAAAAACTTGGACAAATATCAAAAACATTGTAAATATTGTTTTACATATAGAGATCTATGTTGAAGTTTTCTTATAGCTACCTGTTTAGTGAATGATAAAAATACTCTACTTTAACATAAAAAATTACAGATTGTTTCATAATTTAAATAAAAACTTGGACAAATATCAAAAACTTTGTAAATATCGTTTTCTATAGAGATCTATGTTGATGTTTTTTTATAGCTACCTTTTAACTAATAATAAAAATACTCTAGTTTTATGTAAAATCACAGACTGTTTAAAATCACAATCTGAATGATGATAGAATTTTAAGTTAGTCTTTTAAATAATAAATATTTTCTTCTATCGACCTTTTTATTTCTTAGTCCCCGCACTATGCGAGTGATATTCGTAGGTGTGCTTCGTGGAATAGGAAATTAATTATTTTAATTTTTTATTTGAAGCCCACCTACGGGTGTGCTAAGTGGAATACTTTAGGTGTGCTTCGTCTGGGTGTGCTTCGTTTGGGTGTGCTTCACGGAATACCTCGATGAAAGAGGGAAATCACTAAGTTGCCCGTCATTGCCAAAAGCACGATGTTGTTTTTTTTGACGTAGCTGTCAAAAGGTTAAAAAAAACAGCGTTTCAAAAACACGAACAAAATGGTTTTATCGTCAGCATTTTCCTACCACTTCAGTCCTGACAGCTAAAGTTCATTGGATTATTACTCTTTACGCAGACCATCATCAATCAGCCAAACTAACGTCAAAGTAAGCTTTGTTCATTGAATTTCAAACAACATCACTATTACTAATAATGACTGAAGTTCGTTTGGTCTACGCACAATAATATCCCATCAATTCCGAACCACTCTGTAATCAAGAAAGGAAATATTCAAACTAAATTGGAATAGTTGACTAGAGCTGCTGAAGTGGTTAGTAATTTAACAACTAAAGGAGTTAACCATGTTAATGAAAATGGTTTCCGATAAGATCTGATGTCTGAGTTATTGAATATGAGGTCTGTGATGAGAATGGGAGATAGGAAGTCGGAGGGATAAGTTATGAGGACCTTTTATGAGAGGTATAAAATTTTATAGGCACTTGTGTGGAAATCGAGGTATTGTGTACTCTTTAATAGCTTTGAGATTCAAAAAGTTTACACGTTTTGGATTTTAAACAATTCATGTTTAAGTGTTAGTGAAGCCATGTAAGTAGGACGCTGTTTTATTTATCTCTTTGTGTGAAAATAAATCCTGAAAATGGGCCATATTCGGGAATACAATATTTTATGTACACAATATGGTTTCGCTTTGTAATTCGAGTGTTGTAATTTTTTCTACGAAACTCTACAAAAAATGATGTCATTAAAATAGCTCTTGTACCTGCTTTTGCTGTTTTTCCTTAACTAAGGACAATTAGTACCTACGTTAATTTGGTCCTGTGTTTTCTAAATACCTCATTTAGGTTTGCCTTTGTAATAGAGTACATGTTGTTCGTTTGTGATCCTTAATCCATCCAGAAACCTACAAAACTCAAGAATATTAAAACAACATAACATGCTAATACTTATCACTACATAATCTTTTCTAAAGTCTAGGCTATATTCCAAAGCCCATAAAAACTGCGAGAATTTAACGCAATCCACTTCACGCTTGTAGGTGCCTTACGTACTATAAAGCTAATAAAACCAACCAAAGCCTCGTTTACACGAGGAGAGTTACTAAGCTACGAGGTAAGAATGTTCAGAAGCGAAGAGACTTGCCAGATGGATTACTCTCTTGATTTTAATTGCCTTGTGAACGGTGCACACAGTTATGTCATGGTCATGAGTAACTGTTAACAGAGCAACAACAAGAAATCTTCGATACAGACAGAATAGTTTTGGTCGTTCTTGTCTTATCATCATCCCCCAGGCCTTTCTCAACTGGGGGTTACCTTTCAGTCTAACTGGCTGCAACTTAATATCAGTATTTCACGAGGAGAGACTGCCTTTCTTACCTCCAAATACAACTGATTAATAGTCTATCCTTCGTCAAAGCTGATTCTCAAGTTTAAAATTTACTTGTAACGACTATTAAACAACCACAAATGATAGCCGGAGCCAACAGCTTAACGTGTTTTCCGAAGTACGGAAGGGTCCCCGTATGTTATGTATCGTCACCCACCTACGGACCGACTTCGGCAAGCGTATCAAACCGTCATATATTGTTGCTAATATCACGCCACTATTGTTTTTCTAGAGGGAGAGTAAAGAGAGGTTTTTTTTTTGGTAATACTACCGCTGATAACCGGTGAAAACGTTTTGATCTGGACATCTCCCTTTTTAGGATTTCGTGACCTCAGTTGGCAAAAAACGCATATTTTGACAATCACAAAGAAATCAAAACCTATAGGGAGTTTAAAAAGTATTTTAATGAGCTATTAACCTGAAAATTGGCAAAAAGCAAGGACTTAGCACAAGTAAAACAAAAGGTCTAAAAACTGTAAATTTGTAGTTACATCACAAAATAATTACTTTTTTTGCGTTTGCGGAAAAATCTTTGTAAATCGATTCGGGAATTGGAACTACTTACATAGTTATTTTTCTACAAAACCTTCGGTACTGGAGTCCGGCTTGCATTTGATCAGATTTTTTTAGGGCAGGAATTAAGTCATAATTCAGTTATCTCTTGCATTCCAGAGCCACAGTAATTCTTTTGAATAATCCCGCAGCCTTGGGATTGGTCCTCGTAGACCCCGTCCATTTTACTATCATCGCTTAACAGTATAAACACTGCTAACAGTCTAAAGAAACTTTCTCAAATATCAACTGTGATCTTAGTTTCTTACAATTACCTTTGCAGTCTCAGGAGTAACCAAATGTGGGCGAATAATTTACTACTAACCTTTGTGAATTAGTGCCATAATATACTACGGACAATTTGCGGTTTAGGGCCTATTTGGTACCTGAGGTGGTTTCCGAGGAGACAGGAGACTGTAATTAATTAACCGACACCTGTGAGTCTTACAACTATCTAATCAGGCTCTTAGGATTTTCTTAAGTGGGATTCTAGCATTTTTCCGATAGTGGTTCGTTTAGCTTGAACACAGCTGGCTACTAAAACTCATCAAGTCTGGATTTTTTTAACCAAGAAAAAGATTTGATTATTATTTTTTTTCCTTTATTATTAAGAACAAATTTCTTAATAATTTATTACAATCTAGCCTAAAAGATTAATAAGTAAATTAACTCTGGCGCGAGAGGTTAACCGAGAGGTTAATATTATACGTAATAGGTTTTAATAAAACTAAGAATAGCGTCCTTTAGCACTTTTATAGTAGCCTATGGCATTTTCTTAGAGTCTGATATCGATAAAACACTTTGTTCATGTGTTATATGCATAACACAGCATTGATCACTATTATACACTGACTTTAAATACTAAACAAACTCAAAGGGTTTAGTTCTCTTTAGTCTACGCACTAGGTCCGTCTTGTCTAACAGCTGGATTGCCTCAACATTCTCGTGGCGGTGAAGTCTGTGTTCGTGGGCTTCAGTAAATTTTTGAATGATGGTGGTGACTAGTTTTATTTCAAAGTCACGGTGGAGGTCGTCATTTCTAATGTACCAGGGTGCTTTTACAGCATCCCTGAGTACTTTATTTTGGAATTGTTGTATTATTTTGATGTTACTCCGTTTAATACAGCCCCAGAGTTAGATAACATACTCGTACGTCCAAATCGGCATGAAAATATGCTTGTAAAGTATTTATTATCATGATAAATCAGATTTCCTACCAAGAAAAAGATTTAATGACCACAAAAAATGGCCAAATTTATAATTAATCTTATTAAAAAACTGTGTCTCTTTAAGTCATCATTCATCATCGTGCGGAAAAAAGAAATAAGAGAATACTTCCAGGTTTCTCTTTGCCACAAAGTTCCATTCCATCATACAAACATCATTAGCAAAATCTGAACTCAAAAGAAACATTTATTTTAACCATTCCTAAATTGCTTAGTTAAACAACACGGTGATGTCAAGCGAGGGATCCGATTAATTCACAACTAAAATCCCCGACGGCCCGTTTACAACGTCATTCGTTACAATAATCATATTCAGCCTCTAGTAACATTTAACGCTGCGATGAGTAAAATGCCTAGTTTGCAAGATACCTATTTTATAAGGTCGTAAAAATCAAACATTTCAGGTCTTTGAAGCTTCGGGGTCTTTAAAAATACATAATCAAAGTCTTGTAGGAAAAAAATCTAGAGTTTTTACTAACGAAAATAATGTTAATTTTAAACTGAAAAAATGTATACTCAGACAAACATTTTTAAATAATATATTAATAGTAATTGCAGAAAATTTAATTTTTGACAGTAAGTCTATGACACCAACTATATTACACACACTTCGTTTTGTTGTCATTTGCTTTAGTTTATTAAGTCTTTTGTCTAAGAATAACACTTAGAAGGTGCTTGGAATAGTGGCACAGGTATATGCTATTTTCGTCGCAATTTTTCAGTAGTTAGGGAAAGATACATATAAAGAAAATTTATGTACACACAATAATAAAAGAAAAAAAGAAGGAAACGGAAGAATAGTACAAAGGTGATGCTTATTTCTAAAGAAATCTCTTCCAGCATACCTGCGAAAGGTGAGTTGGAGAAAATAGAGATGTAGACACTGTGTGTGCGTAAAAGGAAAATTGCTACACACAAAATACATAGTTAACAATGAAATAATATAACATGCAAAAAATAAAAAAAAGATCTACTACTATAATTATATACTTACATACACATAATAAAATAAATATCACAAAAACCTACCATTATTACCACCATTACCACACCACCATTATTTACCTTTTTTTTTAAATGATGTAAGCTAGTGCTTAACTGCGATCCCACCTGATGGTAAGCAGTGATGCAATCGTGGATGATGAATGACACTATTTTGTTAATAGCCTATTTATTCACTGTAGCCTTGAAGGCACCTACATTACAATCGGACGGGAAGACCGCTGCAGGCAAATTGTTCCAATCCTTCGGTGTACGCGGTATAAACGACGAGACAAAACGCTTAGTCCGGACCGTAGAGGCTTCAACAACATAAGGGTGGACACTCGCCGTACATCGAATTGTTCAATGGTGGTGGAAATGCGATGGCGTAATTATGTAATTTTTGAGCGCACCCAAAATGCATCCTGTAAAATACTGACAGGCTGGCTACCCTATGCCTGTGCTCCAGGTTTTATAGAAATAATCTAACCTAAAACTATACCGTTTTTGCTCGTCGTCCGGCCGTCCGGTAACCATCCGGACCGAGCCCGAGTCGTCGAGGGCGCGTAGTGGTGCCACGCGGGCCTTAAAAAAGGTGTCAACTAAACCGTAGGAGCCCAGCAGAGTCGAAGCCTACTGGGGCCCTATGATGTGTGAAAAAGAAACCGGGGCTCTGGAAGGCAAAGAAGAAACATAGGACTGGGTTTTAGTCAGTGGAAGTCTGACACGCCCTCCCGATCCGCCCTAGGGGAGGGGGATAAGTGATTGTATGATTTCACACCTAAAGAAAAAACTAAACTAACTTTACTGTTGTTACAGGTTGCACGTGCATCCGCTACACTTCGACGTACGGCAAGGAGCGCGGCACGTTCAGCAGCCCCGACTACCCGCGCCCTTACCCGCCGAGGATCGACTGCCTCCTCTACACCTTCATTGCAGCACCCCACGAGATTGTCGAGCTAGTCTTCACTGACTTCGACATTCATAAGGAGCATCTTGAGTGAGTTGATAGATATTTAGTCAGTTGTTTTGAAACAACAAACTTTATGTCGTTCATGGCATATTGTACTTATAGCAACCATCACTTTTTTTAAGTTATTTTTAACCTTTGAACCTAAGCGGTTCATCAGATAGGTAAATCTTACAAACACCAATTACCAACACCAACCAATACACCAAACACCAATTACACCAATTTATTTCGCCAGAGCCGCACACCACGACTATCTCGTCAGCTCTTCTGTCATCTATGAAAATTGAAGAGCTAAACAAGATGGAGTACTCAGTCGTAAATACACGATCCTGGCGAATAGGACACGAAAACACTCCTCTTACCAAACCGACGACGCAAGCAGTTAAAGGGTTAAAACAAGTTTATTTAAAAATTAATTTAAAAACAACTTGATTTTTTTTAAAAAGTCGTCCTGATTTGACGACCTTAGCATAATCAGCCTTTTAATAATAATAATAATAATAATAACGTTTATTTCGGACAAATATCCATATTTCGTTAGTAGTACAAATTACTTAAAACCTATGTTAGTAAGTACCATCAATGAAAAAATAAATAAATTATGTTGCTTAATATGCAGGCTCAGTTATACATTTAACACTGTCTAACTAGAACCTGCATGAAAGCCTGCATTACTTTTGAGTCGACTTTGTCAGCGACTACCTTCAGGATGCTATTAGTGCTGCCCCGCACTCTGCGCAGCAAGGAGGCGGTTCTCTTGCGTATGATGGCATGAAAACCATCAACGCGAGCCTCCGCAAACATGCCAGATGCACTACAGAAACGGGGCAGCCCCATCAACATCCTGAAACCGTTATTATATTGAACGCGCAGGGCACTGAGCGATCTCTGTGTATAACTAATCCACAGGCTGCTCGTGTAGAAGGTTTGGCAGTACGCCTTAAAAAGTGAGATCTTAACATGCTCGCTGCAACGAGCAAACCTACGAGCCAGCATATTATTCTTAACCGCCAGTGCCCTGCGTTCCCTTTCTATGTCCATTTGGTCATCAAGATCTTCGGTAACATAGTGTCCCAAGTATTTAAAATAATTTACCCGCTTCAGTTCCACGCCATTTAGCTTTATTTTGGGCACACTAGATGGGCATTTACTCGAAGACTTAAAAACCAAATACTCACTTTTCGTGCAGTTGTACAAAAGACCGTGGTTTTGGGCATAATTCTCACAAATATGTATGAGCTGCCTCAACGCACTGACAGCTGGGCTCAACAGCACCATGTCGTCAGCATAACTGATATTATTAATACAGACATTATCGATCGAGCAGCCAATGCGCGTGCTGCTGAGCTCAACCATCAGCTCGTTCATATACAGGTTAAAGAGCTTGGGAGATGTCAACCCACCTTGTCTTGTCCCGCACTCCAACCCGTACACGTCAGAGAGGCTGCCTGCCCATCTAACATTATTTGTCTGATTAGCATACCAATAGTGAAAGAGACGTTGCACCTGCGTATGCACTTCCGTTTTCTTAAGCTTTTCCCACAGCAAGTCATATGACACTAGGTCAAAAGCTTTTGACAGGTCGAGGAAACATGCATATACAGGTGTACCCCTCTGTGTATAGTACTGGACAGTGTGCTTAAGACTCAGGATGGCGCTTTCAGTAGAAAGTCCAGGCCGAAACCCGAACTGGGCATCATGAATATGGAGATGTTTTTCCAGCTCTGAATCAAGCACAGCATCCAGCACCTTGGCCACTACTGTTGCCAACGATATAGGTCTGTAATTGCCTTTATCCGATAAGTCACCCGTTTTAATGTTCCCACTGCTGGGACTCAGGCCTCCTCTCTCTAGGAGAGGGAATGGGCCGTAATCCACCACGCGGGCCCAGTGCGGGTTGGTAAATGTCACATGACTTCGAATTTTTGGTTCTAGGACATACCGGTTACCTCACGATGTTTTCCTTCACCGTTTTGAGAGCAGTGGTAATGAAATAAATTACACAAAGTAATGCGCCTGGCTGGGTTTGAACCCGCGACCTACAACTCGTAAGTCGGGGCGTTACCACTCGGCCACCACTGCTCCTCCTGATTTGACGACCTTGGGATGAAATTATTTTGAATAATTATACCTACTGGACATTTGATACCCGTTTTGAGTTTAGAATATCTACTGACATTTATTTTTTCATTTTCTTTATTGTATGGCAAAAGGAATTGTTCAAAGTTTCCCCCGTCTTTTGTTTCGTTTCACTTTGCTGCGAACGGTTAAATTCTTCGCAAGATGGAGTGGCTTACAAAGCTGTGAAGGTTGAAAAGCGATTTAATGCATTTTAATTTAAAATTGAATTGGAGTTTTACTGAGACGGCACTTTAAGTAGAACTTGCTGAATTGATAGTCTTTATATAATAGAAAAATATATATGTAGTTTTTTAATAAGACTATATATTACCTTGAATAAATAATAATTAACCCTCAAAATGATTGATGGATACGATCAAAACTATGTCTAAGTCCTTCAAAGTTTAGAGACTAAAGACATCTTAATTAAGATCAATTTACATAAAGTTATCCCAAACGTTTAGCATAACTATAATACCTGAAAATTTTAATCCAAATAATAAATTTTCCATCTCAATATTAACTTTAGCACTCAATAAAAAAGGTGAAGTAAGATTAATCATGAAAATAAATTCTTGCTATTTAAAGGTGGGTCTACGCTTCTACTCCTGCTCGGCTCCTCTAGTGTAGACCCACCTTTATATAAGAATAGTTTTCTCCAAGGCCTCAATATTGATGTATGGGATATTGAAATAATATTCTTCAGCTTTACTTAGTCCCTAAAGTCTACAAAGTTTAATTCTACAATCGAAACTTCTGTCTTTATCGAAATCCTATTGGAAATTGCTCCATAACAAAGGAACTTGAAAATGCTTTTAACGTCGTTGATTTTGTGCAATTATTTCATTGCATCTTACTTTATTTAAAGTCGAATGAAGATAAGGAATTTTTACTATCAATGGAAAAGAAATTTTATTTGTGGGATTTATTATTTTCTACATTATTTTTCTTTCTCAATCCAGCCCCCCTAGCCAAGTCACAAACGATAAACGTAAACTCTCAGTAGTCTTTAATAGATTTTCAACTTTATGTTATTGGATATAAAGTTGAAAATCTATTGAAGATTACATAGTGTTTTCGTTCGTTCCGGTCGCTAACGCTCAGTAGTCTTTAATAGATTTTCAACTTTATGCTCTTAGGTATAAAGTTGAAAATCTATTGGAGATTATTAAGCGTTCACGTTTATCGTTTGCAACTTGGCTAGGGGAGCAGTATAGTGAAAATACTTCTCCAATACACCTAACTAGCTTTTGTCAGCGGCTTCGTTTGCGTGAAAGTAGGTGTCTCAATACAGACTTTGGATCCCCGTTTCATGCTTTTAGGTTATGAAATTTGGAAAATCCTCTCTTAGTGCTAGCCTACGTCATAAAAGGAAAACTTGTGCAAAATTTCACGCTCCAAGTCCCAGTATTTTCGGCTGTGCGTTGATATGTCAGTCAGTCAGGCGGTTTCTCCTTTTAAAAATAAGTATATAGGTGATTACTAAATACTTTTCGCTCAACATAATTATTGTCGAAATACTTCCGTGACATTATCGGTTACTCAGTTGCCCTTTCCACAGCCGCAGTAACTCTTTCGAACAATTGCTCAATACTAGGTGCTATACGGTTCCACATCTTTATACATGTAAGGTTTTATGGAAACTACAAATATATTAATAAAATCTTTATTTCTCACATCGTGCTAAATGCGGACATGAATATTTGAATTAATTTCTTCTCTTCACTTGACTTCAATTTTGGTTGGTTTTCTCAATCCTGCAAGTTTTCTACAAAACTTCACGTAGTCGATCATGGTTGACCCATCGCTTTGGACAATCATAGGTGCTTCGTCTAAAGCGTAATCTGCTTCTTTTGCTGTGAATTTGTCCCCGAAAGTCATAAGGTCATGTCTGATCCTGGAATTAAAAATATATAAAAAAAATTAAAGCCGATAGGTAATTTATTTAAACTTCATGTACAGTAGTGATACATAGGCGGACTTAATGCAACATATGTAACCTTTGGATTAAAAGAGTCAACACTGTGGTAGGTGTAATAATAACAATAATGTCCCCCGCAGAGCAAGGTTTCTTATATTTGTCCTTTATTACTTTCGGTCATAGGCCACTAAAAACCAGACCCCGATTATAATCACACTAATATTATAATAGCGATGTTTGGATGTATGTGTGTGTATGTTTGTTACTCCTTCACGCTCAAACGGCTGAACGGATTTCGATGGCACTCGGATAGACCATACCATGAAATAGATTTCCTTGGGACAATTTTCTACATTCGTGCAGTTGAAATCACTAACCTATAAAGATTCGTCACCTCACCAACTCAAGTCTTGTTAAAAATTAGCGTCAGATACTATTTGTCTGAAATTTGTGGAGTAATTCAAGATTTGCGAAATAAACATTTCTTTTTTCTAATTTAAAAATCTACTATATTTTTAGCAGACTGGCTGCTGGCTAAAAATGTGCTATCTTTTGTCGTATTTTTCATTAAAATTTTTGCAAAATTTACTCGCATATTAGGTAGCCCACTATTTAACCGACAGTATTTTAAATTGAACCCGACGTATACTTTTAGATACCCTCTTCGAAAGATTCTTGTCAAATTGAGTCAGTTTAGGGATCAATTGATTCGGTACCCAAAAAAGTAATTTAATATTTTGTGACGTTTTTTTATTTACGTTAAAACTTGAATATAATAACTGAAATGAACAGTAGTTTTTGTCTTAAAACCATAGTAAACAAAACTACAACTCTTTAACTAAAAAATGTATATCAAACCACAGCAAACATTTACCTCAAATCAAAATCGTGGCAAAAAAACATTATACCTCATATTTGGTCACCCTATATAACTGACAAAGAAGACACAACAAAGACAGATTTGAATAAAGAAGAAGCCAAAAATAAAATATTTTAGCTTGAGATAAACAATTCTGCGAAGACGGGAGAAGTATTACCAACAGTATATAAATTAGATAAAACAATGTATGTTTTCTTTACAAACAGTCGTGTTCATCATCCTAAATTGATAAAAGGGAAAGTTTCACTCGTTTGTTTTTCTCGCGAACAGCTTATCCAATTGGCACTGCCATTTATTTTCATCTGTATTATTGATAAAATCGGAGTGGATGTTTGATCAAAATGGCGATATTTTTCTAGTGATGACAAATTGTTTGTTTAACTTTTTTTATTCGCCTATATTGTGTCCCATTGCTGGGCAAAGACCTCCCCTTCTTCCAAACCTTTCTCTCTTGGGCGGTCTTTGGTGAAGTTTGCAACCCGTCCACGTTTTAAATAAATTATAATAATAACGAATAAATATTTTTTGTTAGATTTAATCTGGTCGTATGGTGTCATACCAATTATGGACGTTGTCTAATATATAAGATTTTATTGTTATAAAAAAAAGTTTTATTCAAGAGCCACTTCATATCACTTATTGGTGTCTCTTTTGAGACAAGATTTACTATTAAATTCATAGTCTACAAAAAGCTCTTTTCTGTTACCTGAAGATGTGACCTTAAATAGTAAAGCGAACTTAACTTTACAAGATGTTTACGTGCGCCGCTTAGAAACATGGTGGAGCTTTTACTGTAAGAATGTGTAAGACCATAGCAACAGAATAAAATATTACTCCACGCTTAGACGTGACTGAGCAATAAACCTTTTTTTCGAGACTCTAAGGTCGCGAAAACGAAACCGTGAGAAACAGCTAGTATGTAATAAATTTTATTTTAGCGTTTCACATTATCTTCAACAGCGAACATAAAAGAAAAGCGTAGTGTATCGGAAACTTACTGCCACGTGGTAGAGGAGGGCTGTTTTTTGAGGTTACATACATACGTCTTAAACCACAACAGTTTGTCATATTAATAATGGATATTACAGTCGTCAGATTTATTACAAGTTTTATGTTTATCATCCAACTATCTGCGTAGACTTTTCCTAACTGTGTCGAAGTTTACTTCCCGTCACCCCGGATGCGACTGAATATCAGTATTTTATAAAACGGAACGAAATAGGTACGAGTACCTATCTGACTTCAAAAACCCAGTAATTGGGTAACATCATAATTTCCTGGCTTCTGGTTATCTGTAACGACTGTCAAACAAATGACAGACGGGACGAACAGCTTAACGTAAATTCCGAGGCAAGCAGGAATCTCGATATCATGTGAAGATGGTCCTTCATCAAGGTTTTTTTAACCTTGAGATATAGCCGTGTGGTAATTCAACTAAGCTTAGCCTATAATATTTTTTACATCTTTCTCGGCGCTTTTAATTTATGCGTTTTTTGACGGTCTGTTGCAGTGCCGATGCGGTGCGTTAGCCGTACTGCGCACCGCGCGCTTTGTATGAAAAATACGATCGTCCGATCGCATTTTTCATAAAAAGCGCGTGATGCGGCAACGGTGTGGCGTCGGTACCGCAAACGTCCGACAACAGGACGGCAACGTCACAAGTACCACGTGTTCCATTCTGTGTTGAATTGTGTGGTGAATAATCCACAGACCTAATTTCACAAAATTTTCATCATTAAACTACCGGGTGGAAAAGTTAAAGGCTGACCTACACCAAAGGGGACACAATTTTGGGGAATTATTCTGCAAACAAACATTGTGGAAACCTCTGTCAAATAGTAAAAAAAAAATTGTTTCTTTATACGAGTACCTACCGAATTTAAATATATGGAAAGTTGATACGTCTTATTGATTTTTTATTAATAGTTTTTACTTAAAAAATACTATGGAAATAATTGTATTAGGTAATAAATAATATCCCAATTATAAAATATAAGTAGTTTGCTGAATTTAACATTTAACTGATTCAAGTAATTTGTAGAAACATTCTCTCGACATTCCCAGATAATTAAAATAAAAGTTTTAACCCAGAGTAAAGATTATGAAAATCACCAGACATCGGTGCTACTCTTTTACGGGGGCGTCGTCGTTTTGGTTTCACTTAGATGATTTTCAACAAGAGCACTAATAGTCATCTTACTTCGTCAGAGTCCATGGCTAACCATGGAGCCATGATGGCTTGACTGATGTCGCATCACTGGCATACATACGCACGACACGCTTTCAATTTAGGTGTTATTTTTTTTTTTTTTATTATTGATAGGCCTGCCTTTGACCACTATCTCACCTGATGGTAAGCGATGATGTGGCTGACGATGGAGCACGCTTGCCTAGAAGTAACCTATCCACTCTTGACTTAAAGACCCCTAGGTTGTAGCTATCAGGGAACACAGACTCCGGCAGGGAAATCCACTCCTTAGCTGTACGCATTATGAATGTGTTCCCAAAACGCTTTGTATGTATGGGTGGGATGTCCACCATATACCGATCGATGGCGCAACGCCGTACGTCTAGTAGTCCGATGATGGAACGGACTTGGTGGAATTAAATTGTGCAATTCCAACGCACACTCCCCGAAGAAAACCGACAGGCTAGCAACTCGGCGTCGATGCTCAAGGCTTTGGAGTTTTGATTCGACAAGTGCATCATCACCGATAATCCTCTTGGTTCGCTTCTCAATCAACTCCAGAGCATCAAGCTGGTATTTGGCAGACCCATCCCAAAGATGAGAGCAGGATTCCATACACGATCGAACTTGCACTTGATAAAGTTTGAGCAGCTGTTCCGGCGTGAAGTACTGTCTCACCTTGGCTAAGATCCCCAATTTTTTTGCAGCCTGTGTGTTTGTTGTCGGACTGCTAACGTAGTGCAACCGGCCGGCTGCGGGACGTAACCAGCGGCACAGCGATATGACGCGGATTTCATCACGCATGCTGGTTATCCCCGCACTCGTAACTCCCGCAAATGTCCATTTCATACAAGTATTTATTGTAATGCGTGGAATACGCACGCATTACAATTTTTTGCACTTTGAAATTTTCTGCATGCGGAGCAAACCCGTATGCGTGATTTCATCCGCATGATATTAAAAACACTCTAAACGTAGCAACAACGCAGCGGTCCGACATTGGGCACGCCACAATTATGGCGGTAAGTCCCCTCTGGAAAGACCACATGGCGTCCTTACCTACCGCATGACGCAGGTCCTCACCGGACATGGTAAGTTCAGGAGGTTCCTGCACCGAATTCGTGCGGAAGAAACGCCTGGGTGCCGCCATTGTGTGGACCGTCCGGAGGACACGGTGGAGCATACGGTAGAGGTGTGCCCCGCCTGGGCAGAGCAACGCCGTGTCCTCGTGGGGGCGTTCGGCGGCAGTGATCTCTCGCGCCGGGCATTGGTACAGGCCATGGTCCGGAGTGAGGAGGAGTGGCAGGCGGTCGCCTCCCTCTGCGAAGCAGTAATGCTAGCAAAGTAGGCGGCCGATCGCGTGAGGCAACGGTCCTCACGCCCTAACCGCCGCCGGGATTCCGATCCCGATTTCCGGCCACCGTAGGCGCGGGCTTGCGGACGGCGAGTAATGGGTGGCTCGCCGTCCGACCGTCCGGTAACTGTCCGGACCGAGCCCAAGTCATCGACGGCGCGTATTGTTCCACGCGCGCCTCAGGGAGATGTCAACAAATCGTAGGGGCCCAGCAGGGCCGAAGCCTACTGGGGCCACGGGTAGTGTAAAAGCGAAGCCCGGGGCCCCAAGATGAAAGCAAAGAAGGAACAGGAGTGGGTTTTTAGTCAGTAAAAGTCTGACACTATCTCTCGCTCCGCCCAAGAGCGGGATTTGTCTTTAGATGATTTTCCCACCTAAAAAAAAAAAGAAAAGCGGTCCGACATGAAACGTCTAAATTGAAAGCGCCCTAAGCCTTGCTTGCCTGCTTTATCTATAAAATTTCAATTTTTGGGTACAATATTGACTGGTCTACACTGTTCTTACATAATATCTATTAATACTTTAATATGAAAATATTGTAAATAACCACTTTTTTTAAAAGAAAAACTCCATGGCAAACCGGCAAGAAACTCCATGTAAGGAGTTTCTTGCCGGTTTTTCTCCATAGGAAACGACCAATTTGGAACCGTGCACTAGCTTCTGACGTTTTATAAGTGCCCATGTAGGCCTGTGTGAAATAAAAACTTTTGACTTTGACTTTGAAAATTATATTAGACTACCCCATAAACCTAAATTACGGCTTATTTTATTTATGTTTGCTTTGCTAGAATTGCTATAAAAATGCTTTACTTATTTTAAAGTACTTAAAAACTTTTCAGGTCATTCTTCAAGGTTTTCAGTTGATCAATTGAATAAAGTTTGAAGTTTTGAACATCTACATTTAACATAATTATCCCAAAACTTTTACAATAAAATTAAACTTTCTACAATTTACATTTACAATTAATTTATTTCGTGTTTAACAAACTATGTATTTATTATTAAACTTTACTGAACTCTCAAAGAAAAACGTAAACCTTATTTTAAGATTTTTACATACTTCGAAAAAGTTTTCAAAGTCCAATATTTTCTTCAGATTTACTGTTAATAAATGTTAAGTTAAATAAATTATTATAATATATCGCTGAAAGCCCAGAGTCGCCAGTGTGGGGTAGATTTATAAAACTGCATATTTTATTAAATATTTACCATTTTTTTTTGTGTGAATTGATAATTAACTATGACAAATTTTATTGATTTTATTTTTCTTTTTTTCCTTTTTGGATTGATATATTTTTATTTTGAACTATTTGACTAAGTAATATATATATATAAGTAATAAGCATTTGAATAATGTACTAATTTAGATTTAAGTTTCAGTTACTAACAATAATATGGACATTGAAATTGGTCTGAATTAAATGAATTTTATTTTTATTTATTTTATTATATTTATAAAACATAATAGCTACGTCTACATTTATTTCGGATTTTTGAGTCGAATTATTTCGTATACACGAATAAAAAAGTAAGAACACATAATTTTACTTTACGACGTACAAATGTTTTCTTATACGTTTTCTCGTCAAAATCCGCCCTTAGAATTATATAAAAGCATATCCGAGGGTTGTCGTAAAACACAGATTGCACTGAGAATTTTAATAAACCTCCATGGTGTCCCTCCTTAAGTACCCAGACTTTTGAATAAATTTACACATAAAATTATTCATCTTATACATTTTAAAGCGTTGGGATACATAATTTTTGAGTTAGAAACATAAAAAACATAAAATTGTGAAACTCATTGAACATTTTAACGCTTAGAAACGTATGGTCGGCATAGTTACTTCTTTTATTCTCACATCGAAATCGTAGAAGAGCTATCAAAAGCCTTAATTGTAGAGTAGCATCACTATCCTCTTTTAGCAACTAGAATGAGTTTACAGGACATATGGAACTTTTTTATATAAAAGAAAAAAAATCATATTATTTCAACGGCCAAATCAAATCCAAATAATTAAGAACAACTCCAAAATATCATTAAAATAATACTAAAGCTAATATTCTAATCTGAAACAAACGTCATTCGGTTTCGGGTACCCAAAGACCGCTTTAAATCATACCCTGACAGGGTACCCGAGAAATACATCATACGAATATCTGAATATGTAATTTAAATCTTGATTCGCAATATTTACCGGTCCCCTGAGTAATGTAAAATTTAAACGGTACCTTTTTATGGCCATTAAGATATAATAATTTAATTCATTTGGGTTTAATTATAATTATTTTGAAGCTGATTGTACGCTTCTGGGATTAATTATATAACGGACAGTATCAGTTTTATAACAACAAGCTTTTCTGAGAATTAAAATTGTTTCCGTGTTTTCACGAGTATGGCTGATAGAAAAATGACAGATTTAATTATAAATATACCCAAATCATGGACCGGAGAATAACAACATTATATGTTCTAGCACTCTTTTTTAAAATTCAAATGAATTCACGCCTTTATACGGCGCGTTTTTTTTATTTGGTAAGTCACCAAGCCATAATATTATTTCCAGAATTTCTCAAAGTTACGAATATCCATTTTAATAAAACTTTTGCCATTTTTGTTGCTATCCTTTTTCTGTTTTCATGCGACTTGATTAACGCACAAACATTCGTCTAAAAAACTTTAGAGGTTAACGATAAACGCGAGCAATTGATTTTGCACGTATTTCTATTAGTTTTCGAAGGTCGATACTATCGTACACAAAGTTGTTTCAATAAGATGGAGTTTCCTTAGTAAGTGATCGGTTAGTCTTGTTTTTGATGTTTTTCCTCAAAGCAAATAACCTCTACATACTGTTTTGCTATTATACCTATACATGATCGTAATCCTCTGTATACAGAGAGAAAAGCCAGTATTTGGGTAAACAAACGTCCAAATATGTTTTTCATCAAAACATGGACGGCTGTATCATATTTCACAAAATCCCTTCAGTTCTGAATGAAAAAAAAAAAACAACACACACAATTGTAGTTAGACTTAAGAATAACTATATGTTATTGTTAGTTTAAATTTAGTTTAGTTTGGTTTTGTTAAAAAAGTAAAACTTACTTTGTGAAAAATCTGCAATGGTTTTAATTTGCGATTTCAATTATTTATTTTGTACATATTCCTACTAATAATTATGCACAAACAGGTCCAGCAAAGGAAATACAAAGAACTCATTAAGCATCAAAAAATTCTTTGGCATCACTATCACTGGGTCCAAAATACTGGCAGCATTGCCAGGCCGAATAATACTAGTAATTTATTAGTTAAAAAAAAAGCAATTTCCAGTAACGTGAAATTTTAGAGATTAATTTTAATTCACAGTGTTGCTCGCAATCAATCTGCCTAGCCTATTTCCAACTATGTTTGATTCAGCTGGATATCAATATTATACATAGACCGATTACCTATCTGATCTCAACAACCCAGTAATCGTGTAACACTATACCCCTTGGCAAGACTGGTATCAAATTTACTAGTTTTCGACTATCCGAAACGTCTGTCAAAAGTGTACAACTGACAGCCGGGACCAACAGTTTTTCATGTTTTTCGAGGCACGTATGAGTTTGGGTATGTCAAGCCGGGTACAGTCTGCTGTAACGTATCATGCAGGTAACATTAAAGGAGCATAAATGTGTGTGTGTGTGTGTGTGTGCGGGTGTGTGTGTGTGTGTGTGTGTGTGTGTGGTGTGTATCAATAATTTTAACAATGTTTCAATAATTTATTTAATCTAATGTATTTAATTTAATTTATCTATTATGTTATGAAAATTTTAATTTGATTTATTTCTATAATATTACTATGGGTTAATTAATGCCTGAAATAAACGATAAATAAATAAGTGTAGATGCAGCGCGCGCACGAACCGAGTATGTACCTACTCACAGAGTTGAAGTGCTCTGTTCGTGTGCGTAGTATGCACGGTTTGCGAGCGCAAGGCGTCCACACTTATAGGAATTTGTTACATTGCATGATACATTGCGACAATGTGGTCGGTAAATTCTTTCCTTGCGTGTTACATTGCATGTTACGTTAAACCAGTCTATACTCGGCTTTAAGATGGTCACCCATCCAAAGGCCTATCTCAGCAAGTGTTGGCATCGGCTGTTATTAATTATTCTAGCCAATAGCCCCTTCGTGTTGCTCGCCATTTATTTGCTTGTAATCCGTCGCTGAACATCTAAGATATATAGATTAAGGAGGTGTTGCTTTTGCTTGAATTGTAATAATTATGCTTTTCTTATTTAATAAAATATTCTTGTTACCACAAGTACATACGATACGCGTTTCTTTGGAAATTTACATAATAATATACGTACATACGAGTACATAATCAGCCTTGTAATGTTCTCACTGCTGGGACTCAGGCCTCTCTAATCCACCACGTAATCCACCACGCAGGCCCATTGAGTGTCGGTGGATGTAACATGTCTTCGAATTTTTGGTTCTAGTTGGTAGTTTGGTTTATTCACAATGTTTTCCTTTACCGTTTTGAGATCAGTGGTGATGAAATAAATTATACAAATTAATGCACCTGGCTGGGTTTGAAACCGCGACGCGACCTATACCACTACTCTACATAATAATAACTCTGTCTTAAGAGGGTCTTTTTCCACTCGCCTATCGTCAACATTGAGCATGGTTTAAAAGCTTGTTGCTTCATCTAACGCAATCCAACGCGATGTTTGATGAAGAGGCAATGCAAAAAAAAAAAAGATAACGCCTGAAAACTCTGTTGGCATTCGGTAATTTCGTGATTTACTCGAATATTTTACAAAACTGGTTCTAGGAAATACGTGTTTTTTTAAACCCTTAAAAGTTTTTTAGAAAAATTGACATTATTCGTAATCTCGATTAAATGTGCAAGGCTTCTATTGATGTACTTTTTTATATTTTAAATATATGAGTACATTATGGAGGGTCAAAATTCACGTAAAATAGCAGATTTTCAGAGGTCTTTAGGTTAGTTTTACACAAATTTATGTTTTGATTTCTATAGAAGCCTAGCTATTATCCACAAGATAGCTGTGTATCCAAAATATCTAAAGAAAGATGTGTAATAACATCATAATCACCTAAGACCGGTTATAAGAAAATGTGCTTTGAAAAGGACGCTCTTAATGTGGAAACCCATCAGTGTGATGGCTAAATTAGATTTACACATAAGTCTATTTGTATATCTATATACAAGTATACTTAGAGTTTCAAGTTGGAGTTTATTAGCGTCCTCAATACACTGCGGATTACACAAGTTAGCCCATTCTCTTCATAGTTCGCTAACTTTAGTTATGAGACGATGTAAATTCATTATTGATTGGCCTATATACAAACATATTCCGAATTGTCAATATCTTTAAGATTATTGGTGTTATAAAATTTTATGTTTTCCGGTGAGTCATTATAATTGGAATAATAATCTTATTATTGGAATTGATTGAGAACTAAATTTATGTTTACGATCCGTGTCGTAAGCGAAAAGAATTATATTTTTAAATTTTGAGCCCAGATCCATTTTCATCGTCATCGGCCTGTAGCGGTACCCTGCCCCACCCACAATCCACAGACATTTCCTATAGCATATCGTTTCATTTGAGTGTCGGTTATTCTTATCGAATTTATAATCATCCTGCCAAGATCATCTGTCCTTCTAACCTAAACCCAGAACTATGCTTTCCAGTTACCGGTTACCTAAAACACGTCTACAGATACCGGCACGAATCTTGAGCGCTCGGCGAAAGAGTGGGGAGCGCTTTACGCATCGTACACATCGGTGAGCCGATCACTGTACAAGGATTGCACTCCCCGCTCCCGCGTCTCACTTCATACCACTAAAGAGACCCTATATTTCACTTCTGCGCAAGTGGAAGTCAGCGCTCATGATCCATACCGTTATCTGTACCTCAATAGTCCTTTCTTGAACGGCGAATGTAGTCGGACCATTTCTATTCTGTTTCTCTGACAAATCTTTCAACTGAACCTAAAAACCATTTTTTTTGTGGAGTTTTTGTTGTCATGGGGTAAAACCTACCTGTCTTCAGAAATTAATCCGCTATTGTTCTTATCCCAACGAGACAAGGCTGATAGAAGAGTTTCTTCAGAATCCAGTTCCAGGGTCCTGTATCCAAGAAGGTTGACGAAACCATCAAAATCCAATGGATTCGGTGCCTGGAAAGTAAAACTAAATTAATTTCTTGACAATGTAGAACACTTAGCAACCTATTTAAATCGAAAAACGTATTTTATCACTAGAACGTACTTGGCCCTAGCAATGGAATATTAGAATTAATTTTTCGTTTCTTAAGGAGAAAATTTGACAAGAAAACCCATGGCCAATGGTCACTCTTTAAAAAAATAGTTGACATTCATAATAATCTTGTTAATATGAACGAGAAGATTGTGGCTCATAATTTTAGATTCCCTGATTAATTGAAACGTTTCATTCTTGAAAACTTTTTATGAATATTTTTTTAATTTCTTTTTATATTTATTTAACAATTGTTACATACTACTGAACCAGCTATAATTATAGATACATACCTACCCCAAAACAAAACAAAAATACCAAAACTAATTACAACTAACTAAAAACCATTTTAAATATGGCGTCGAAAAACTTTTCCGCATTGCATTCAGTAAATTGAATTTTACGTTTCAAAAATTTATTTTAAATGCTGGCTCTGCTTTTGATCGTGTCTGTGAAAACAGAATCATTGGTAAAGGTTCTAATTGGTGCGTCGATAGCAACTGATTGAATGCGGTTTCAACAAAATACAGCAACGTGTCGGAATTAAAGATCGCAATAGGTATCACTAATTGCTAAACTATCTTAACATTATATACTACAACACGGTCAACTTGGGTGTAACTTTATATTAAGATATTTTTTTCACTACTGAATTACCAAATATTTTTTACTTTTTGTATGGATTGATAGCTAAAAATGCGGTAACCTTTTGTCATTAATTTTCGTATATTTTATAAACTATGCCACCACCAAAGTAACACAGATTCTGAAAAAAAAAAACAGAAAAAATACAAGATCTATCGAATCGGATATGGTTGGAGATCAAGTGATTTGGGACCCGACAAATAACTTTATTGGTAATAATTTGGTCATTTAACGATTCACTTTGGAACTTGAGAATTTAATTATTATTTATGTTATTACAGTGGTCATAAAAGCTGTGAAAAACAATATTTAAACTGTTTAACTAAAACATGACTATCAAACAATAGCTAAGATTAACATCGATTTGATGGCCAAAAAACATTATTTTTTGGCCATCAAAAAAATTTCATTTTACATCAAATTTGGCCCTATGATAAAATGATTCTTTTTCAGTATCTGTATTGTTTTTGTAAGTCTATATACTTAGAAAAAATGACAAGACATTGCTTGAAAATAAGCTTTTTAATTTTGTGCGGAGTTTATTTCAAAAACCGAAACTATAACCTTCTTTTACTACCTAATAAAATGGTTACATATTTTATGGCTCTGGTTCCTGCTAATAAAAAATGAGAGAAAAAGCAGAAAACCATCTACCATCGCTTCATAAAAAGAGACAAGTATACTTACTTGAAACTAAATATCAAATACCAAATAGGTAAGTAAATAACAAAATCCATAACTTAGTCTTACAACCATAGAATAAAACGAATTGCTTTTTACACTTCCAAATTGTTATGACCGAAAGAATTTGAATCTCAAACAAAACATAGCTTTGAAATTATAAATTTAATCAGTTTAAAATTCAGTCCGCAATTTTGTAAGGATAATACTATTGTAAAATAAACACTAACAATATGGACAAACACTGTTGAGAAAACAGAACCAGGAAATTTAAATTGCTATATCTATATCTAGATTCTTTAACAAGATGGTGGAATAACATTTGCAAAACGGACAAAAGCTGTATGACCTAATGTTAATAAGCCTTTATCAGGTCAGACGCAGTTAAAATAAATTGGATCACGTTATCAGATGTGTAAAGAAAAGTATTTTAATCTAAAAAAATTAACACCCCTAAACAGACACTCCACACAGAAAAATATTAATTTGAGCAGGAAATATTGGATCAAGACCCCTTGCTTAGTGAGGTGAAAGGGAATAATTAACACAATGAGACAAACATTCAAATAATGTTCTTGTAAATTATAATGAATTTTGGAGATGCCCAATACACATAAGGTACAACATACAGTAGAATAGATATCACAAATATTCATAGCGTATAAGTACTAATTTTCCCCTTAAAATGGAAATCCATAGTCTAACTGGGGTATCTCAAAAATATAAATACAAAAATTCCAAATTCTATCGTCTCCTATAAAACACATTTAAGTAGATTACGATGCTATTTCCGGATTATAATAGAAATTTAATTTCAAATTTCCAGCAGAAAAAATGGGGAAGAGAATAAGTCCCCTTAATCTTAGGGATACAGGAAAAATATACTGTAATTCCAAAAAATCTGCAGACACTGTCCTAGACAAGGGAAGCTAAATTTGATCCGCTAAAGCAGTGCGGATAAATCCCTGTGACCTCGTCGGAATTGTGGATTGACACGAGCTTAAGGGTCTCTTTCGTCAGGAACTCAGGACTCAGAAACTTTACTAACAATACTTAAGCGGAATTAAAAGAAAAGCAAAGTTTCGGATCTGTTTTAAGACCGCCTTTAGCAAGTAGAGTCTGTTGTTTTATTTTCAATGGATGAATTATTTTGGTGTTGTTTTGTGTCTCAAGATTGTTGTTTTCGTAAATTGTGTTATTGTTGACGAATGTAATTAGATCGTATTTTCTGTTTGTTGTTAAAACAACGAAGACTAGAATAACAAAAAGTGTATTCAGACTCCAGACCAAACATATTTATGGCTGTCTAAATAACATTAGAACACTAAAGATGAATTTATATGCAGAATTCACAAACGATGTAAATCAAAAGTCTACGAACGTTATACATGAACGCACTATAAACTTTAATCTTACTCTACTTCGGTCCATCTGGCTACGCCCAACTTTCAGCCAGAGTTTGGTCACCTGGCTTAGTTATATACCACTACACACAAGTCTGGCCAACAATTGTCTACTGACACAGATGCCAGCTGGCTAATTGGCTATGCGCTTACGATTTATGGCTGGTTTGTGCATATCCGAAGTACGAAGTACTTATGACGCCAGATGTTGATATTACGTGCTACACTGCCTTGTATATTATAGTCAGTTCCAGCTAAAGTACGATGGGTTAATTTCGTTGCAATGAAATTACTACAGGTTATTGCAGTATGTGGTTTCTTGCAACTACGTAATAAGTGTGAGAGTGTAATTTGTGTGATATTGCTTTGAGTTTTGCTAATGTTATAATAGACCAAGATCCATGATCTGTCTGACATAACTTGTTTTCACATGGATGAAACCTTAGGTTCTCAGTAGCGTCTCATGTGCTTTGAATACCTGTGTACTTGTGGAGCTCCTCCTTGGGCCCCCCCAAGGAGGAGCTATAATTTTGTATGGTTGTTTTTTATATATATTTTGTAAAATATTATTCTAAAGTAGTATCATAAGGGTTAGACACTTTCCATTGACAAAAACTTCTGTCAGTCATAAAAAATTAAGTTAAGTAACTCGTTACTTTTAGTTCCCTTTCGCACCTGGTACCTGCTCACCCCCAAAGGGAGAGCTCCACAAGTATACAGGTATTCAAAGCACATGAGACGCTACTGAGAACCTAAGGTTTCACCCATGTGAAAATAAGTTATGTCTGACAGCTCTGGGATCTTAGTATATAAGTGCTATGTCAAAAGTAGAGTTGAATTTAAATTGCGTAATATCCTATTACGCAATTTGTGTCATAAGATATTTTAGATTAAATGTAGATAACTCTTCTAAAAATGTGCAGTAATGTTAGATTTGTATCATTCTAAATTTGTCTTTTCCTTCAATTTATTTTTTTCATATTCATATTCGTTATAATATTATATTAACCTCAGAAAGCATGTTGCGAATAGCATTTTCGTCAATCTTGTCACCAAGACTGACCAAGGTAGCGCGAAGGTCACTGAAGTCGATGCAGCCATCCCCGTCCATATCAAATAGTAAGAACGCCTGGAATTGAACAAAACAAAAAAAAAAATTACAGAAACATGGAACAAAATTGTAATATGTTTGAGTCTCAGTGAAATTAAAGACAAACATGGTGTATTAGATGTACATGTTTCTGTTATTTATAACATAGGAGTAGATTATTGTAGCCATTGTGAAATGAAAGATGAAATTACTGAGTACATTTTTTTATCAAGCCGTTGCTGCCCTACAACAGGATGTTTAATTAAATGGATATTTCATTATCAAGAAATAAAAATCTAAAGATAACTCCAACGGTGGTCTTGGGGAGTGGTTCCAGTGCAGTCCCAGTATATATTTCTGATAATATCATACACAGTATAAAAATATCATGCAGTGGTCTAGAATTTTCGAAATTGCACGCAATAACCGGATTCCTACCTCTTTCAGTTCAAAGATTTTATTATCGTCGAGTTCAGACGCGACATTCGCTGGTATACAAAGAGCTTCCCTTGCTCTAGACGCTGAGCGAGATCTCGGTTGCGGTGGGACAGTTAAGTCGTTTCCACTCTCTGATATAATAGAGCTGTAAGAAAACAAAATGTTATATAAAGTTTCATGTGTTCTAGCGACCAATTCGATTGTGAACAATAAAAGTGAAGTTTGATCAGGAGTTGGTCGAAACAATCGTTTTTAGATTTCGATTTTCGATGGTATTTGATTTGACTTTTATACAGAATATCAACATTTTTTTTTTATTTAAACTTCATATACTGTAGTAGTATAAGTAGACTTAATGCAACAAGGCATTCTCTACCAACCAATTTACCTAGATTCTTTCTCAAGTACTTTAGTGTCGGCTTGTAGAACACCAAGTAAAGAGTTACTTACTGGTGCTGAAGAGCAAATATCAGTATTTTACATGGAGATGTAAAATACTGGTATTTCCCCTTCACCACAAAAATCATCGGTAAATTGGATGTCAGAATTTCGGGCTTTCGACTATCAAAGGTTTATAAGTTCCAGTTGAAACGGGTTTAACTTGCATTCTATGACATATGTATAAGGGTCTATAAATTATACTTTGAAAAAATCAGATACAATGTTTTCTATAACATATTTTTATTATCGTTAAACAAAACCGGAATAAAAATATTAACATGAAAATTACATATTTTATGGCATTAATATTGAACCTTTGCCTTTCAATCACTTCTGAATAAACACATTTTACAGCGACGAAATAAACCTTTTTGTTAAACCCGGTGAACGAAGCGGAAATTAAAAATTACAAATAATGAGATTTTTTATGGAGGCAATGTTCAAAAGAAGTTAACAAAATGTTAAATCCCTACCTATAAAGTTGTCAATATGTCGCATTTTTCATAACGAGCTGGAAGGGTCGGTATAGTACAGGCTTATTTTGAAAAAAAAAAACTCTGACAATCAATAATATTGCAATAAATTGAAAATATATTATTTCACAGCCTTTCTAATTATGACAGTTTTAAACCTATTCAATCAGCAATACATTAATAATTCACTAATAAGTATGTTTGTGCAACTTAAATAACATTATTAAAGTTCATTCATGATGCTACTTATTTATTTTAATTTGGTCGATATTTTTACCAAAATGGACGAATTACGTACCTAATTATCAATAATAAAAATAACTATACTTCTTAAAATATGGCCGTTTTTGCAATCAATTTTATTCAGTTTTGAGTATAACTGAATAATACCGGCAACGCTACTAAAGTTGAACTGTAAAAAAGAAATAACTTAGCATATTCAACACTTACTCTCCAGTAGAAAGCGATTGTAGAAGATTTTCTTTAAATTTCTTTATTTCGTCCTTAGCATCGTCAGGCTTACTGCGACGCCGCTCCCCTTTTGATCCCCTCTGCGAATACACAATATACATTTTAAAGCCACAATTTTAATATGAAAAAAACTTTCATCTATTATAGCATATTAAAACTTTTTCATTTTATAAACGGAGCACCATTGAATTGATTTTACACGCTACAAACGATCCCAGCTTTACAAAGTAAGTTGTTGAAAGAAATAAAACAAGGGTCTCGTTTGATAAAACCAACTGTTTGCAATCGGCAGTAAAATATTAATTCTCTGTTTGAAGTGACCGGAAAAGATAACACTGGTGACTTCCCAAACTCAAAAGTCAAGTCACTTCGAGACGAGAAATTACTTACTTGTCAAAACTTTGTTCACAGTTTAATTTACAAAGGACTCAAACCTTGTGTTCACTCTATTTATTTTACATTTAAAACGTATAATATTTTAGCGATTTAGAGTGAGATTACTTTGAAATAACTTACTCTTTTCGCGGAACCGTTAGTGTCTTGGTCAGCCATGTTTTTAATTAAAAGTCTTCTTTCTACACTACGATTTTTCGTCGCTTGTGGTGCGTGTTTCCACGACCGTACTGACTAGAGCAAGAATTGTAACTACACATCAAGAATATTAAATCTACATTGCATTTTCCGTCAGTCGAGATAATTATTTATTTCGGACGGATGCACGCAGATTTCGAGATTAGCCGTGATGTTTGCCTCAACTAATTAATCTTTAGGCCAAACCGCTTTAAGATTTCCAGGTCAACGAATTGTTTGTGCAACGTTTACGTGTTTCCACTTGTTTGGAACTGAGAAGGGTTGAAGGCTTAGTATTGTTTGTATTTATTTTGGCAAATATGGCTGCTGAATGTTCCGAATTTAACGCCATTAGTACAAAGGTTGCAATTTAACCGATATTATTCGTTTACCCGATTTACCTCTGTAATTTGCTGTTTGATTTCTCTGTGGATAGCTAGCTCGCTTCAATTAACATTATTAGCAGCAATATTGTTATTAGTAACTGATACTGTATTCCACTCAGCATTAATATTAAATTTTGTGGTGTCTCCTGTTAATCTTATCTCATCTAATCTTGTATGGATACACATGTTGGCAGAAGATCAAAAATGAATAACGACTATTAATCTCTGCGATATCACCAAGATAGTCAATTAAATAATATTTTACAACCCAGAATGAAACGTAATGGTGTCAAAAATAAATAAAATATGTGTCAACATACTAAACCTTCTGAGAAGTAATAAACTTGGAGATTTTAAACTTCACGGTAAATAACGTCTTGGAAATGACTAGATTCAAAGAAAACATGACTTTATGTGACACAAATATTGTGTAGATAGGTATGATATTTTTATTGCAACGATCCGTAAATAAAGTACTTAAACAAAAATAAACTTTGGAGATTTTTTTTTTATTAATTTTTTTTTTAAGCTTTCGGAAATTAGTAGCCTGATGTCACAGAAAAATAATTACTTATATCGTGTGTAAGCTAGCTAGTAGCTTTATTTGAAAACTTAAATTATCTGCTTAGATAAGTTAAGGCTAAAGAAATCAAAGGACTATTAATTAATCAGTTTATGTATAAGTTGTGTTACTTTTTTGGTGTACAATAAAGTTTATTCTATTCTATTAATATTATTATATCAGTCGATCCGTCAGTTCATAAACCAAGACCAACAAAAAAAACTAAAAAAAAAACAGGATTTCAAAGCCTGTTTTTTTTTAAGTTTCTTTAAGCGATTTATTTAGGCTAGTTACTTTTCAATTTCTAAATATATGTAAAAAAAAACACATCGATTTTATGCAAAAGCGTTATCATAAAATACGTAAGAAAATATTGTTTAGCAAGAGGCGTCGAAAATACGAGAAGTTTCCATAAAAAGTTAATGGTTTGAACAAAAAGTAACTACCTATAATCCCGTGACATTTTCCGCCTTGAATGCTGAGAGATGAGTTTTCTCAGCTTTTATGATTTGTTTTGTTCACTAGCTACAGCTAGCGACTTCACCTCCATGAAAGTAGAAAATTATCCCAAGGGAAGATCATCATCATCATCATTTCAGCCGACCACTGTTGGATATAGGCCTCCCCCAAGCGTCTCTACAACGACTGATCCTGTGCGTCTCGCATCCACCGCATTCCCGCGACTCTCACCAGGTCGTTCGTCCACCTTGTGGGAGGCCTTCCAACGCTGCGTTTTCCGGTGCGCGGTCGCTACTCTAGAACCTTTCGGCCCCATCGACCATCCGTTCTACGAGCAATGTGCCCTGCCTATTGCCACTTTAGTTTGGCAATTCTTCGTGCTATGTCGGCGACCTTGGTTCTCCTGCGGATATCATTTCTTCCAAGGGAAGATACTCCCGAAATAATAAGCACCTATTCTAGGACATGGCTTATCCGATTGCTAAATTTAATCCACATCCGTTCTGCCGTTTTATCGTGAGGGAGTAATAAACAAACATACATACGATATTTCGCAAAAGGCAACTGTAGGAACAAGGCTGAATTTCAGTCTGTGAAAGTCTGATACTACGTTTCGCTTTACCAAGAGCGAAAGAAGATATTTGGTGATTTCCAACCTTCAGAAAAGCCGATACAACCAAGTATTAAGTTTTGTAATAATACTGATTGTTTAAAAATTAAGTAGATAAAATATAGCATGAGTTCAATTTTTAAATGTAATCATAGCAATAGCCTACATTGTGGGTACGCCATAATCATGGCGGTAAATCCCCTCTTTGAAGAGTGGACATGGTAAGTTCGGGTGGTTCCAGCACTGGACTGAACGAACATAGGTGTGGTTTTAGTCAGTAAAAATCTGAGACGCCCTCACACTCCGTCCTAGAACGTGAGAAGTCAATTAATTATTTCCCACCTTAAAAACAAAAATAGCCTATATTAAGAACTAGCTGTTGCCCGCGACTTCGTATGCGTTAAGTTCGTAAAACTGTACAATCATTCTGTGCTTGCAATTCATTCTGAAAGCATCGTAATTATTTATTGTACTTTCACATAAAACTGTTAAAGGTAAAAACGCAAATTACCTTCAGGAAACATGTTATGTACTCGTTCAGATCCAGATATATGAACGTCAATGAATAAAAAGAGTATGTAAGGGTCATAGCAGTTGGCATTTCTGCCTACCCCAAGGGAAAAGGCACTAGTTTATGTATGTTTCTGGTTTATGTTCTGGTAAAACAACATTGTCACAGTGAGCACGTCACAATCGCAGCGGTAATGCCTGCCTTTGAGGAGTGACTACAGAGGCGTCACGGCATCCTCTCTTTGTGCAGGACTCACCGGATGTGGGTGTTTCGGGAGGTATCTGTATTGAATTCAGCGAAAAGAAACACTCGAGTCTCACCATTGTGCGGATCGCACGGAGAATACGATGGAAGTTACGGTGGAAGTCAGTCCCGTTTGGTAGGAGCGCCGGCGCCGCCGTGTCCTCATGGAGGCGATTAGTGCAAAAAATGCCAACCAGTAGCCTCCTTCAGTGAAGCACTACGATCGAAGAAGGTGGCTGAAACTATGAGGGATGATGAGGGAAGTGATGCTCCAGGTGTTGAAAGCCGCATGGCGATTGCGGTGGAGCCGTCCGGTTATCTGGTCAAAGCAATCCTGAATCGACGGCGCGTAGTAATCTACGCGCGACTCATAGAGATGTCAGCAAATGGATAGGGCCCTCTAGGGCCAATGTCCCTGTTACCTCCTGTAAAATTTTCGCCTCAATAATGTTTCACTGAAGAGTTTATGCCGTCAGACAGCTTTGGTAGAGGTAAACGAAGGAACATAATCGGGACACCGACCTTCAGCTGGATAACGTTTGCACTGATGGTGCAAAGCCAAAAAGCCAGTGAATCCAAAAATTACCATCATCATCAACTATCTTCCTCCACAACAGTACTTGTGAAGAATTTGCAAGAGCATGCTTGAATTGATTGTTGCAGCTTGATCATTTGGGGCGTAAAAATTACTTGTTCATTTACCTAGGATTTTTTGGTGTGTATTTATCTGACGTCCTCGTACATCAGATAAATGTTATTCCATAGTGGGAACTACCCTATGAAGAGTCTCCAACTTTTGAATTAATTTCGGTGAAATCTTGAACGCGTCTATCCCTGTCCAATCGAACTCGCATATTGATGGTCAAACCGAGAGGTCACTGACGCCGATTGCCTCTATGAAGACACGGCGGTTCACCCAAGCAGGATAGACCTCCACCGCATGCTACAACGGGTCCTCCGGGCGATTTGCAAAATGGTAATATCAGGGTACTTCCAACCGAATCCGGAACAGAAACCGCGTGAAACACCCTCAACAGTCCTGAGCTTGTGTATCCATAAAACAATGAAATTCCGGTAAACAAATGTAGCAGCCGATTAGTGTTATCCCTGAGACTGGCCTCCCTCAGAGGGTGGTTCCAGTGTTGGTCACCACTCACTGCAAGGAGGTAACGTACGGGTGTCGACATAAGGCTGCAAGGAATCTGAGATACATCATACGTTGTCGAACTGTGATCAGGAACGCAAACCTTTCGACCCCGTTTTATATGAAGCAGTGACTGCTAATAATAAAACACACCATTATTAGGCCGCAAGGTACCATCATCCCGGAGGACACAGTGGAGCACGCAGAGGTGTGTGTTGTCCTCGTGGAGGCAATCGGCGTCAGTCACCTCTCGCGCCGGGCCTTGTGACTTTGGGCTATGGTCCAGAGCGAGGAGGAATGGCAGGCGGTCGCCTCCTTCTGCAAAGCCGTAATGCTAGTGAAGGAGGAGGCCGCACGCGTGAGGGAACGAACGTCCTCACGCCGAGCCGAGATTCTGACCCCGACGACCAGCCACGGTAGACGCGGGCTCGCGGACATCCAGCAATCGGTCGTCCACAGCCGTCCGGCCGTCCGGTAATTGACCGGTCCGAGCCCAGTCGTCAACAGCGCGTATTAATCCACGCGCTCCTCAAAGAGATGTCGCAAAGGGCAACTGAAGGACACAGGTGTGGTTTTAGTCAGTCAAAGTTTGACATGCCTTCCCGCTCCAACCAGAGTGGGAGAAGTCATTGGATGACTTCCACCCTTAAAAAAAGAAAAATAAAGGTGCCATCATTATCATTAGCATTTCAGCCGAAAGACGTCCACTGTTGGACATAGGTCTCCCCAAGTGTCACCATAATTACCGGTCCTGTGCGTCTCGCATCCATCGGATTCCCGCGACCCTCACCAGGTCATCGGTCCACCTGGGGGCCTTCCAACGCAAGGTGCCATGCTACCCCTTCCGAAAATTTGGCCGTGTTATTTTAAAGTCAATAATTAAATACATATAAATATTTACTTTTATCGCCTTTGGTTGGTAAGCCTTGAATAATCACGGTCAATTAGCTTGTTACAACCACCGGGGAAAAAAGCAGTAGGATTAAAAATGCCTCCGTCTAACTCCAGTGTAACCATAACGGTTTTCATCCAATTTTAAACAATAAAACTGTCTGCAAACTTGGGCGATGGTCATTCTTCCGCCACTCAGAAAATTACGTAAAATACACACAATGCCATCTATCAAATATGACGTTCAACTATCATTGTCATTATTATTTCTACTTTCAGTCTTTAGATGGCGTTGCGAGTATGTACGTGATTTTACTCGCCGCTTTGATTTTATTATGTGTTTTGATTAGTTTTTACAAAATATTTAGAAGATATCGAATAGAAATGTCAATTATATTTTGAAAAAATGGTAAAAGTTATTTTATTACAGAAAAGAAGATAAAATAATGACAAAATTTTTAACTGTAGCTGGGGATCGAACTCGTAAATGTCGTTCAATATCAACATTTTGGATTATTGCTCACTCCCCATAGCAAATAGCGTGATAATATGTAGCCTAACAGTTGACCCGGCCTATAAGGATTATGTATGCAAAATTTGAACAGGATTGGTTCAGTAGTTTTTTCGCCAATTAATACCAACGCTCCACCATTTTACTGTTTTATTATATGTAATATAATACGAGTACATATAATAAAACAGTAAAATTATACATTTTATTATATGATTAAGGAAAAAGACGATAACACGACACCTGTGTGTAAGTTCGGGAGGTTCCTGCACCGGATTCGTGCAGAAGAGGCGCCCGGGTGTCGCCATTGTGTGGACCGCCCGGAGGACACGGTGGAGCATACGGTAGAGGTGTGCCCTGCTTGGGCAGAGCACCACCGTGTCCTCATGGGGGCGATCGGCGGCAGCGATCTCTAGCCGGGCTTTGGTGCAGGCCATGGTCTGGAGCGAGGAGGAGTGGCAAGCGGTCGCCTCCTTCTGCGAAGCAGTAATGCTAGCAAAGGAGGCGGCCGATCGCGTGAGGCAACGCACTCAACGCCTCACGCCCCAACCGCCGCCGGGATTCCGATCTTGATTTCCGGCCACCGTAGGCGCGGGCTTGCGGATGACGAGCAATGGATGGCTCGCCGTCAGATCGTCCGGTAACCGTCCGGACCGAGCCCAAGTCGTCGACGGCGCGTAGTGTTCCACGAACGCCTCAAGGAGATGTCAGCGACCGTCCCAGCAGGGTCAAAGCCTACTGGGGCCATGGGTGATGCCAAAGAGATCCCCGGGGCCCTGGAAAAAATGGCAAAGAAGGAACAGGAGTGGGTTTTTAGTCAGTAAAAGTCTGACACTATTTCACGCTCTGCCCAAGAGAGAGGGATGTCATTAGGTGATTTTCCCACCCAAAAAAAAATGCCACCTGTGTGTTGTGTCAAATAAGAGATCAAGCAATCAAATCTGAGTACAGAGACAAGCCGGAACAAACTTCTTTGGGGTAGACGTACAAGGAGACCCGACTCCAGCTAAACTGGGAAAAGGGATGGACAAGAAAGAGGAGGCTACATTGAAAAAAATATTTCTCAAACAGGGAAGTATAGCATAGCATATAGCATAATCAGCCTTTTAATGTTCCCACTGCTAGGACTCAGGCCGCTCTCCACCACGCGGGCCCAGTGCAGATTGGTGAATGTCACATGTCTTTGAATTTTTGGTTCTAGGACATGCTGGAATCCTTACGATGTTTTCCTTCACCGTTTTGAGAGCAGTGGTGATGAAATAAATTAAACAAAGTAATGCACCTGGCTGGGTTTGAACCCGCGAACTACAACTCGTAAGTCGGGGCCGTTACCACTCGGCCATCACTGCTCTCAGGATTCTGCTTTTCCAACAGGGAAGCAACTCGTAAGTCGGGGCCATAACCACTCGGCCATCACTGCTCTCAGGATTCTGCTCTTCCAACAGGGAAGTAACAAGCATTAAATCACTAAACTAGCTTGACGTTTCTGTTACGCAAATTATCGCAATATGAATGTAACAAATTTTCGAAAACACATTAGCTGTGTATTTGGTTGAATGATTTTTAACAGCCAATCGTGCCGCTTAACGCGTTTTATTTATGAAGCGTCGATAATTTATATCCAGGAACCGGTGTTAGTGTTGGTAATTTCGTACAATTCCAGGTTGCTTGGCAACGTTTTCACTTGATATAAAGTTATTTATATTAAAACCTAGCGGACACTTAGTTTTTGTTACCACGATACAGTGAAATACGATTTGTTTATTTTTTGAGAAAAAAAAATGCGTTTCTTTTAACATTTTTTTAAGAATCTAAAACCATCTTCAGATTTTTACCTTATTTATGGAACCGGTTTAGGACAAAGTTGGACAATTTCAAAGTCTGTAACGGACATAATTATGTGGACATTTTTTGTACAGTATACACTCTTATAAAACCTAATTAGAAAATGAAGTAACAATCATAATTTAAGAACTAAACTTTTACTAAAATGCACTTAGGTAATGTTTTTTATAAGAACTTAGTTGTCCTAATTGTTGGCAAATAATATGGTTATTGACGCACTATAATGGTATTTATGCACACACACACAAACGTGCTAGATACACAATGAAGATTTATCAGGAATTTATCAAAATAATTCAGAGCTCCGAAACGTGGTCGCTTAGAATGGACCTCATCAGAAGACTTAAAGCCACCCAAAGCGCAATGGAAAGGGCTATGCTCGGAGTTTCCTTGCGTGATCAAATCAGGAATGTGGATATCCGCAGGAGAATCAAGGTTACCGACATAGCACGAAGAATCGCCAAACTTAAGTGGCAATGGGCAGGGCACATTGCTCGCAGAACGGATGGCCGTTGGGGCCGAAATGTTCTGGAATGGCGACCACGTACCGGAAGACGTAGCGTTGGAAGGCGGACCGATGACCTGGCGACACTTGGGGGAGGCCTATGTCCAACAGCGGACGTCTTTCGGCTGAAATGATGATGATAATGATGAATTCTGAGCATACTACTTTCGATTATGTGCATTTATTATGTTACATGTTGTTTAAGTAGATAAGGAATTTTTGTACTTTTTGATCTCTAAAACGACATTCAAAGAAGGATGTGCAATAAAATTTATTATGTCAGATGTTGTATAGATAATAGGAACTTTTGTACTTTTTGATCTGATAGGTTTCAAAAACGACATTCAAAGAAGTTGCCTGTTAGGAGTTACCATCACTTCCTTCGTCTGATAGCTTAATAAACGTGATCATGCAAATACGCCAGTCTCAAGTAAATCAACAGCGGCGAGGTAATCCGCACCACGAACAGGTGTAAGTGGGTTTTTAATCAACTACAAATGCAACGGTTTAGGAGATTCCAAATGAGATTCGTGTAGGGATGTCGCTATGCCGATTTTCAAATAGTTGACGCGGAATATGTAGAAACTAAAGGAAACTGGAATGGAAAATGGTAGGTTTTAAACAAGGCAACGATGTCCACGTTTTTCATTTACGTGATTTTGATCCTTATTTTATCAACATGTTTAATTTACTAACCAATACATATAACATGGAGAAGAAACTGTTGTTTATTTCTAAAAGTTAATCTTTAGAGCGACTGATTCGATTACGCACATTCTACTGCTTTTTTTATATATGGAAAATCTTCTAATGACATCTCCCGCCCTTTCATGGCAGACTTTTACTGACTAAAACTCACTCCTGTTCCTTCATTTCCTTGCATTCCAGGACCCTGGGTTTTCCTTTCAGAAGCGAACCTATGGCCCCAGTAGGCTTCGACCCTGCTGGGCCCCTACGGTTTTGCTGACATCTCATTGAGGCGCGCGTGGAACACTACGCGCCGTCGACGACTTGGGCTCGGTTCGGACGGATTTACTAACCAATACCTATAATATCGAAACTGTTGTTTATTTCTAGAAGGTAATCTTTAGAGCGACTGATTCGATTTCGCACATTGTCGTCATGTGACATTGGCTAATTTTTATTTAAAAAAAATGCAGTTTCTGTGGGTCAGATAACGGGATCGGAGCTGTAAAGTTTATCATATTGTATACGTATGCTTACACGTATACAATAATATGATAATTTGACTTGGTATTAATGTTAGGCTTGTCAATGATCAACGTTTTACCTGATAGTAAGCGATGATTTGTCAACGATGGAGCACGTTTGCCTAGAAATAACTTATTCACTTGACTTAAAGACTCCTGAGTTATAGCTATCAGAAAACACAAGCTCAAACAGGGAATTCCACTCCTTAGCTGTGACCAAAATGAATGTGTACCCAAATCGGTATGAGTGGAATATCACCGTAACGTAAATATTCTTTTTACTGGCATTTTTATTTTGACTCCGTGGCCGACAGACAACTTACCACAAAATGGAAAATTAAAATACTGATTACTTATACCATTACAATATCGACGCTTGAAAGGCAAAATGTATGAACGACCACTTTGGTCAAAATTGAGTTATTTATATCGTTGGAATCGGCAGATTTTTCTCTTTCGAATGGTCTAGGTTTCAGACAAATCCAAGCACTTTTGTGGTCGTTAATACAACGGTGATTTCAGTCATTTTCGCATTGTATTTTGTTTTAAATCCAACCATTTTCGACATTTGTTTCATAAACCGTACACAACGTTTGAAAATCGGCCATAATTCATTTTGCCTTTTTTGTCATAATAAAGATTTGAAATTAAAACACTTTACCAAATCACTTTTCATTTTTTTAAATCAATAAAACGTTTTACAAGTTGGTCACTTTTTCCAATTTTGGAAATTAAGCAATTTATCTGTGTATAATTTTTTGACTATTGTCCGTTAAAACATTTTACCTTTCTACGAATTACAATCACTCGGACGTTAAGCGCATTTTGTCGTCAATGTTTAATAACAAGTTGGTCGATCATACATTTTTACCTGAAACGATTTTGACCAATCGTTAGCATATAAGATACTTTAATTGAAGCAAAGTTTTTTGTGTCAGTGAGTTAAACCTACGTAAAAAATCTTTATTGGTTGAAAAAGTGGTGGATAAGCTGTACTCAAGGAGCGCATTTTATACGCGCGAACCGCTGCATGTATGGTCTGAGCGTTGCGTGGGTGCTTCAGTCAACCACGCAACGCTCAGTTGATCCTTCATATTTGAATGGCCAGGAAATATTCAAAACTCTACAATGTAGAGATAATGTGTCACCAAGATTTTAAGGCTTGGGATTCTATGTCCGATAAATACTTTAACAATAATCTTGTTGGCAAAATTAGTAAACTCAGAATTGTTACATTTAAAATAAAGGATTCAGATAATATTTATATAAATAAAATACAGCATGGATGACACAGCAGCTACGGAAAAAGTTGAAGTTATTGGTAAGAACAGGTGTCCAGGAGATAATTTGTATAAAAACAAACTTCCTATTCCTAAACAAAAATATGCTGATTTGGTAAAGCTTTCTAAAACCTTTGCTATCCCACGTAGATATCATGAGGAGTACTTTAAGAGACGGTTGCGGGCCAGTGCCTACAAATCAACACGAGATCCGTCTCGTGTTGACTTCGCGGCCCCGTAACAGTGATTTTATTTTTTATAAAAAACTACATAAAATATATGTCACTCAAGAATAAAGCACCTTTCTATCGGTGAAAAATTTTTGCAATCAGACCAGTACTTACTTTCAGAGATTACCTCCAATAAACAAAAAAAAAAAGATACTTTACCTCTTTTTATTATTAGTGTAGAAACCATAGTAACTATTCAAGATTTTTGTTTTTACCAGACCCTTTTAAAAAACAAGCTTTAATATTTTTGTGGAAATTTCAAATATTTTCGTGACGTGATCTCGTAGATATTATACACATTTGAAATCGTAAGTTAGGGTCAGATTCGTGATTTTTTTATCAAGACAACTAATTTAATTCATGTTTTGATTTTTACCCAGTAGTTGGTCATATGACCAATTTTAATAAAATAATTTTTCATGGTGTTCTCTATTATATTTGTGGATTTCCAGAGGTTCAAAAAAGTTTAAAAGTAGTAAAACCTGGCCTTAATTTTCAAACTTGCAACTAGTGTTGCCAGGTCCGATTGGATAAAAATCGGGATGGATGGTAAAACCAATCGGGACAATTTTTTTTTTAATTATGATTTTTTTTTGAGGAGGTAAATCATCCAATTCCTTCTCCTGCTCTAGAGTGGAACGAGAGGGCGTGTCAGACTTTTACTAACTAAAACCCAAACTTCTTCAGTCGCTCTTTGCGTTCCAGGGCCACGGTCACTATTTCAAACATTCCCGCAGCCCTAGCAGGCCTCGGCCCTACTGGAGTGGCATCTCTTTGAGGGTATCTCTTTGAGGAGAATGTGCAACACGACGCGCCATCGACTCGGGCCTGGTCTTTATTGGATGGGTGAACATCAAGCTACCCATTGCTCGTCGCTTGCAAACCCTTGCCTACTGTAGCCGGAAATCGAGGTGCGACACTCGACGCCCGGGACATCTTCTGGGACGACTGGGGCGTGACGGTATCCGTTGATTCACGGTTGAGGTCAACTCATTTTCGCAGAAGGAGACGACTGCTTCCTATACCCTCTCGCTCCGGACCATGGCCAGAACCAGGGCCCAACGCTAGAGCAAACCGCTACCAAACGCCACCACGAGGACACGGCGGTGCTCCGCCCAAGTAGCGCACACTTCCACCGTAAGCTCCACCGTGTTAATAGAGACAAAAACGAAAAAAAAAATGTTATAAATGATTACCGCTGTTTTAAAAGTTCAAATATTTTTATAGTAAAATTGTATTGTTGGTTACATTTTACTGCATATGAATGGAAAGGATGAACTAAGATCGATTGAGTCACAAATTACTTATAATTATGTGGAGTAAAATGTCTTCTACATTATGGTCACGTGTGACGGACCAAGACCGAGAGACAACTAGCCAGTGATGCGTCGTGTGTCATTTGTAACGCACTTGACATAGTGATGCGAATGCGATACAGGTTGTTTTATTGTAATAATAATGACTTTAATATTTTTTTTTATTAATCGGTACATTTAGCGTCCCGATCAGGTGCAAATCGGGACGCGTCGCTAGACCCCTAAAAATCAGGACCTTCCGCGCAAATCGGGGCGCCTGGTAACACTATTTGCAACGCGAAAGACGTCGTGTAGAAGACGTCGACGATTGAAGTTAGGAAGCTGGTAGGTACTAAATACTTTTGTGGTTAGGTATTAATTTTTTTTATATTTTCCTAATTTTATTTCCCTATCCGTTTCTCAATTGAACACAGTGGATAATTTTATTATTCGAAATTTTTTTAAATGGCTTTACTTTCTATTCAATCGTTTCTTTCTACAGAGTTGACGCATAGTTTGTGATCTATTGAGTTTAAGCTTATAATTATAAACTATAATATTTAATCGTTTTCTACGTCAGTTTATGTTTCATAGGATTGATTGATCTCAAGTAGTTTTATTGTTTAATTATAAAAATATATATAATTTGTTTAGTTTTGTTTTATTTTTATTTTTTTAAAATTACAAACAAGTTTTATGTTTTTGTGCTATTTTGTGAAGTAATTAAATTTATTATTCTTCTTTATTTTTTATTTACTTTTTTACTTACTGCTAAAAATATAACAATATTGGGATATAATACCTTTATTCTAGACGGAACTCAGTTTTATGAGTAAGATTAGATATTTTGGTTTTCCATGGTTGGACAACGTGGCCTGATGAAACATTTTATAGGATTATAAAAGTTTACCGAAAAGAACGTAAGACACTTTAGTTGTAGGTTTTATGTAGCTATTCGATCGTTAAAACATTTTTTACAGGACCTCTAATGTTAATATTGTGAGTTAAGTCAATTTTACCTAACCAAGATTATTCACAGCCTTGTATTATCTCCTGAAAATCTATCAAAAAGGTCATATAATTTTGTTTTGACACAGCAATTAAATAACAAATATATTAAATAATAACTATTCTGAGTATCAGCAAAAATGCTCTATTAGTTAATTTACTATGATTTTTTTTGTGAAAAGTAGAATTTCAAATCCATTTATTGAACAATTTGTGAAATGGTCGTTCATACATTTTGCCTTTCAAGCGTCGATATATTACTTATTAGGTTCCTATAAGCCAAGTTTTAATTAATAACAAACAAAGCAGAAAATGTCTACGATGACTGATGAATCGCTTTTAATATATAAAAGGAGCTTTCAAAGGATAACGTATGTTTTTAAATGTAAAAAGTCCGCACGTCGGTTAATTAACTGTAAAACAATACGTGAAATTTAAAAATTTATTGAAACATTTTTGTTAGGTAAGTATTGTGATTTTGAAAATGAAGCGAGTTCATAGAAATAGGAGAATAATGTACCTTTATTGTATGGTGTGACGAGAATGGATATACTGAGAAATGAGTATACCTATTAGAGGAAGTTTGAAAGTTGCGCCAGTGACTAAAAAGTTGAAAGGGAATCGTTTGTCTTGATATGGTCATTTGGAGAAGAGGGGTAAAATACATGTTACTAAAAGAGTTCTGGGTATATATGTGGATAGATGGAGAAGGAAAAAGAGGCTAAAAAAAGATGAATGGATTGTGTGAGGAGTGATATGAAAGAAAAGGGAGTTAGTGATAGCGTGACAGGTGACAGGATAGAACGGAAGAAAAAAACATGTTGCACCGGCCCCCAAGTGACATGGGACAAGGGCAGGAAGATGTAGCAAGAAATAATTTTCGTATTCGATCACTAGATACTCGTACTTTTTGAGATTACGTTTTACAAACAGTAAACGAATAAAACAACTGTTCCTCTGACCTCATTTTAGTCTTGTTTAGTTTTGATTTTGTGCAGTTAAATATTTCTATAGCAAGTTCCATTTTTTTCTCAAAGTATCAGCCCTGAATGTGAGGGTGATTCGAAACGGAGGCAAGAAATTGAGATTGCACTTAAGTTTCTTTGGCATTCGAAGACCGCAATTTATTTTTGTAGGACGATTGAGGTTTCCCGATGTTTGCTTTCATGAGTATCGAGATGGATGATAATTATACTTTGAGCATTTTATTTATTTCGGAACTTAATTATTTATTTTGGTGACCAAATACTTTGCTTCAATATTAGCATATGTTTGACTTACATATTGTCATGGATAGATTTTTTTTTTGAGGTGGTAAAATCATCTAATGATTAATTTCGCTCTAGGGTGGAGTGAGAGGGTGTGTAAGACTTTTACTGGCTAAAACCACAGCATTCAGCTTGAAATAAGCAAGTTTATATGACGATACTATAGTGCCTAACCTAAGGGCTAGATTTTTTATCCTTAGCGTAATTTAGTAATTAGTTAATTATTTTTAAATGGCTGGGTACTCGTGGTGTATGCTTTCTTCTTCTTATTTAGTTATTTATATTAAGCAAACAGGTGATTGAAACATGGACATATCCGAAATTTAACAATAAGTTACTATTTTTAACTATTGGTTGACGGATTGAAAAGCTCGTCCTAAGTGGCACTTAGTTTCTTCTTTTGAACAAACAAAAGGGTGGTCATGCTACTCAGGTATTCTACTTGAACATAAAATACGTCTAACAGTAATGGACCGTACGATTCTGATCTAAAACACTATTACGCAGAAATAGAATATCAGCCATCCTAGGCATTTTCCAACCATGAACTCCCACACAAAACTGCGATGCCATGCGGCATGCCGCCGCATCGTTATACGATGCGATTTCGTGCGACGAAGCATTAGTTTAGGGGCTTTACTATGACGTGTTAAAATGTCAAGCGTGCAAGCGAGGAGAGGGATGGAGCTATACACCTTCTATAGCTCCATCCCTTTAATAGTTCAGTTTAGACTGTCAAATGGATGGCGGCGTAGTGCTCCACGCGCGCCTCAAGGAGATGTCAGCAAATCGTGGGGGCCCAGCAGGGTCGAAGCCTACTGGGGCCATGGGTTAAGTGAAAATGAACCCCCGGGGCCCTATAACGCAAGGCTCTTTGCCTGCCAGGAACAAACGAGTGGGTTTTAGTCAGTAAAAGTCTGACCCGCCCTCCCGATCCACCCAAGGGTGAGAGATGTCATTAGATGATTTCCCATTAAAAAATTTTTTTGGTCTAGTTGGTACTTTTGCTTGTTTATCGGCTTACAAGCAAGAATTAGGTGCATCTAAAATGTTCTTAAAGAAAATTGTACATCCAAAAACAATTGACGATACCGTTGCGCGTTGGCGCAGTGATTGAGCGATTGACTGCTGCGCTGTATATTCTCGCATGGAGCTAATATTTGTATGGCGTACATATAATTGTTGCCAGTCTGGGTGTCTTGTATCAGCGAGGTTGCATGTTTATGAACGCACCCAGGATACAAGACAAATTGCTAGTTAGCTAAAGTTTCATTAAAAAAAAAAATTGTCTCTATATCGATGCCTCGTTACTGGTATAAATCTAGCAAGCAAGGGCGGATCCAGGTTTTCTTTCTGGGAGGGGCACAAGGGGCGGACGGGCAAAAACATCAACAATAACTGTTAGATACTTATGATTATTTCTACAACTTCAAGTATGCACAGGAAGGTTTATGAAAGTGTGAAAACAACATAAAAATTAAATGTTTATTGTCCAGCCTGGAAGGGATGCAAAGAACAAAATTTGCAATTCCAAAAAGAAGTAGACAAGAGTTTCATGTTTCTCATGTTCTTTCTGTTATTTTATTCGTATACTTCAACAACTCTGATAATTTGATTTGCTTCTAAGTATGTACTGCGATGGAATCTCCACAGTACACAAAAATACTGTCCGGGGGAGCACTACTGCTGCTCGCAAGCACTACTGCTGAGAGTACATTTAAGTCCATCTACATTTTTTCAGTATCGGCCCAGGGTCTGGACATGTGCTAATTTGATGGCAATAAGCTGACCCCCTATAAAATAGCCATTAAACATAACTGGCACAATGTGCACGTACTAAAGATGCACCTCTGCGTGAAAACTTGGGTAATGTAGGCGTGGTGTTTTGTGGCCTCTACCATTTTATTTTCTCATTAATCTCTGTTGCAAAAAACCCATTTGTAGTATAGAATATTCTAGAGTTTAGGTTTCCATAGCGATATCGGTTTTCATGCCGAATGCTATGTTCAATATTTCGTATTATATTATAGTGAGAGATGTTCCACAGATTATAACCTATAAAAAAATATATATATATATATTACGCAACCTTCTTTTCCCAGATTTCGAAAAGAGAACTATCAATATTCACATAGCCAACTATCAATAAGCAACCTTCATTTTGTAATTATAACGTATGTACCTATAGTATGTTACAGAATTTTATTTTCCCTCCAATCAAAGTCTCCTGCCTCACCAAACAAGGGAATCGCTTAATCTTCCTGATAACATTTTCAGTAACGTAAATGCTTTTAGTTAGATGTATTAAACCTCACATTTTAGAAACAATCTACGATACTACATAAGTGGTATTGATGTAATCTCTTATGTAGTTTGCGGATTATTTTGTACTACATACAAAGACGTTGGTTAAAAGGCCTATATATAAGTGGATGGCAAACAAAGACTTGAATGTCTTAAGTAAGTGTGTAAATATAACCACGCATTAATGTAACGATATTACATTAATCCTATGATGAAACGGAAGACTTACTCACTATCTTAAAGTAGTGATATAATAGCTAATTGTTGGAAAAGTTCAGATCCCAGTTTTGAGTCTACTAAATTAAATTATTAGATTTTTTTACACACCCTCTCACATACACACACTCATTTTTCTCATCTTACACACCCAGAGGACCTATTCCATTTCATTTTAAAATTATTTATTTAGTTTAGATATAACCGTAATGTTAAGCATATTTTTGGGTAAAAATGTTTCTTTTCTTTTAAAGCTCACAAGTTTCACCTTACTCGAGGGCTTGAGGCGTTGCTTGCTCCAACAGGAGCAAACAGGCCATAAACCTAGTTCTGCAGCAGATGCTAACTGTTAGACACAATTGATTGCATTATTTAGTTGTTATATATAAGTAGCTTATAAGCAATTGTGTATACATATTTTTACTTTTACCTAGTTGCTCAATAATTATTATTATATTATTATTATTAACAATAGTGTTTACCATCATTTCAGCCGAAAGACGTCCACTGCTGAACAAAAGTTTCCCTCAAGCGTCACCTCAATGACCAGCCCTGTGCGTCTCGTATCTATCAGATTCCTGCAATCCTCACTAGGTCGTCGGTCTACCTCATGGAAAGCCTTTCAACGCTGCGTCTTTCGGTACCTCTTTCTCGAAGTTAGACCTACCTAACTGGACCGTCTGTCCTAGGTAAACGTAATCGGATGCAACATAGATGTTTACCATGACTTTGGTTTTATCCATGTTCATTTTAAGATCCACTCTTTTGCAAGCTATACTGAGGTCATTGAGCATTGTACTAAAGTACTCTATAGTCTCACCCATGACTATTATGTCGAAACTAGAGTGCATGGCAATAAAAACGTGATGATAAACGGTTGTAAACCGTCATACTACGAGATATTTACTTTATAATATTTTTCGCGACGGAGAGAGAGGCCAATGAAAAGATATATAGAATGTGTGGGGAGCGATATCAATTAAAAGGGAGTCAGATGACGTTATGGTTGACAGAGCACAATGGAAGAAAAAAAAAGTGTTGCACAGACCTAAAGTAACAAAAGACAAGGGCAAAGGGGAAGATGTTGATACATACGATATATTTTCTATAACAAACATACCTAGCCAATGAATGATACCATTCATTCATCATGAGACATGAGTTGATGGATTCAGTATACCTTTGATAACTTTTCAGACACGGAAGTACACAACAGATTAGATAGGACTACTCCTTAATTTTCTGGCGAAACTCACGATTTTTCGACCAAGTACATAAAAATACGAGACGAGACAACGAACTCAAAAGCTTAACCTCATATAAAACACAAGAACAGCTGTTGAGCAAACAGCAACAAATATTTAGCAACTGGACGTCTATTTGGCTTAGTAACTAAGTCGTCAAACAATTTGTGAGGTGGCTCCGAGCTGCTTATCTGACCTAAGCATTACCATATGTTACAGTTCTAACTTGTTGTTTCCCAAATACTGGGATATAGAAACGCTTGGTGTAATATGGAGCGTACATACGGAGAAGAATAGTTTTTGACTTGTTTGTCTCTGGACAGTCTAGAATAACAAAGAAAAATGAATTGACCGCTGATATGTAATATTTTGGTTTGCTATGTTATGTTCTTCATCGTCATCATTTCAGCCGAAAGACGTCCACTGTTGGACATATGCCTCTCCTCTCCCAAGTGTCACCACAACGAACGGTCATGTGCGTCTTACATCCATCGGATTCCCGCGTTCCTCACCAAGTTATCGGTCCACATTGTGGAAGGCCTTCCAACGCTGCGTCTGCCTTTGCGCGGTCGCCACTCTAGAACCAGATTATGTTCTTGCTGAATTAATATTGTATAATTATTCTTGATTAATATAAGAACCGAAATAGGGCACACGGGTAGACCAAATCCTAGAATAGTACATAGGTTACATTTTATCCCGGGAGTATGTTTCCTTAGAATGATTTTCTACTTTTACCTCGCAGTCCCAAGAACTGAAACTGTCTATATATTTGTTAACCACTTTTTGAAAGCGTCAACCTAAAACGAAGGTGCCAGCTTAATAAATTATTCTCCCAATTCATTCAAGGACAAGTTTCGGTGTCGGGTACAGGTATTCCAATTGATCGTTCGAAAAACATCGTTCCACCCCATTGGCCAGACAATTTTGCATCAAATATTCAACACATCCGTAAAAGGACGGTACACAGTATCTCATGTAAAAGGCACCAAAGCGGTTTTGTAAATAAGTGAAAAACGTTTATGAAAACACAATCTGCTTTTGGGGTAGCTTCGCGTGTTTGTTTTCTGAAAACAGTGACGTCACCATATTCCAGATGGTTTGTAGAAGACATTGTTGACGTAACCTTTCAGAGGGATTTTTATGAGAGCTTCAACAATTACACTAAAGGCAAAAGTTTAAATGTATATTTAAGACATGTCTTGTTTACAATTAAATGTATAACCTACAAGGGAAGAGTGCTGCTATCTGAGACACAGATATTAAGTGTGATTATTAAGCTGTATCTCAAAGTGTTTGTGTTCTATAATTTAAGATATTTTTTGCATGAATGAATTATTACTAATTTTAATGTATGTGTATGTATTTGTGTTCGTTACTCCGTTACGCTCAATCGGCAGAATGGATGTGGATGATATTTGACACATTGATATACCATGTGCTGAAATAGCACATAGGACACTTTTTATCCCTGGAATATGTTTCTTTAGGATATTTTTCGAATTCCCGCGAGCGAAGTCTCGGGCAGAAGCTAGTATTTAAAAAAAAGTTGCTGTTTCTTTGGAGTATAACAGCAAAATAGAAGCAAAAAAGAGTAACTTTTATTAAAATTGCTGTTCCAATAAACGAATTCAAACCGTGCATAAAATGCTGTAAATAAAAGAGCAGCGTCGATTGGTGGTTTGATTACACTGCAAGCGCCGACTGGAATCACCGACGGTTAAATACAATTACAAACACTAACAGACACCGTAAACTGCAGAGATGTATGACACAGACGAAATTGTCCCATTTGCACTTTAGTACCGCTTAAACTTTTGTTAAAGTACACGCTCGCTCCAAACTAAATGTGTTTTCCAATATTCGTTCGTGGTGTTCGAAAAGGCGCTGCCGTGTCATTTGCCGTAATTGTACTAGTAACAGGCGCTTGGAGGCCTAACATTTCGCTTGCAACTGCCACCCATTTATGTTAGACCCAGAACATCTGTACAAATATTTTCCAACCCAAACTCATTTGCTTTAGCACCGACAATAGCGTGGAGGTCTTCTAACACTGGTGCAATGACATTCCGTTTCGGGACACAGCCGTTTCCCTACTCATTATCGTTAACAAAAGGATTGTACCCAATTTACATTTCATCGCAGTATTTCTCTGACTATTATATTGTTCGGCGTTGATTTCTCGAATTACGAATATGCTAAATCAGTTTTCTACAATTTCATTATTTTTTTACGACATGCATTTCAATAATTTAGTTTCATATTTCTAGCTGATGTCCAGATATAGTATATTAGAATCGGATGCCACCACTGTTACTCGTAAGACAAACATCCATCCATATGAGAATCAATGTTTTATTCTGCCTCATGCAATATCTGAGGGCTTACACATATTGACAGCGAAGATGTATTACATTTCTCCAATTATGCGGAAGGTCGTTCAGCGACAAGATATGTAGTACCAATCGCACAATAATATTTCGACGTCTTCGTGATCTTGAATAAGGAATACTATTTTTCATTCTCATCTGACCGGAATACGGCAACCCGTCTTCGCTATTTTCATAAAGCACTTCATACTTGACAAGACTATTATATTTCAATGCGGAGTGAAAACGTTTCGTTTTGCTTTTGTTGTTATTGATTTATTTCGTAACATTCAGATTTTCGCATGAATCATTCAGAGTGTTGTTATTGTGGGCGTCTGTCTGTACCGTTATAGTTAGTATCTGTACCTTTTTGTATACCTTTTGGCTATTTACTGTTTGCGTTCTGTAATCTAGGTTTATTTGTTTAATCGACAAAAGATTTTCTCGGTATTTTGCTTGCCCTATCTACTGCAGTTCCGGGAGATATATCACGGCATTTAACGCCAACGTTCCCTCGTGTGTCCTCCATAAACGCTCACACAGCTATATGCGGTACTACACCAGGCTGCATAAAGCTTACCTGCGCCTTTGCACCCGCTGTAAAATATTTGACGCTGCGAGCTCCAAATTTCATAAAATAAAATAGAAAAATATTCTGGTGCTTGAGAGTCAAATTGTTTTGCTACCAAATGCGAAAACGGCTGTGATGTGTTCAGAAATCATGTTGATGGAAAAGTCTCAATTTGCATTGCGTGATATTTTGTCGGTACTGTATTGTTTAAAACAAAACGTGCAAAATACTGAATGACCCAACATGAATATTCATATTTATGTCAGCTATAATAATGCTTACTAATATATCCATGAAAAATTCAATGCCATATTTATCTTGCTGACCCTGTGTGCCATGGTTTAGATGTAACGAGGTACATTATTTATTTTAGCACCGTTGGACATAATTGTAACGTCCCTCCTATTCAGCTGCACAGTTTACAACAAACAAAAGGATTTAATGTTGACTGTACATAGTCAGCCTCTTGGGCGTCATTTTTCCTGACCCGCCAACACGAGCCTGCGATTACTTGACTTTAGTAATCCCTATACACGAATTTAATCTTTGTTCTTTCTACTCTGACCCTGTTCACAGTTCATTAATTTAACCTACTGCTACACCACATCATTGCGTTCTATTTAACTACACACTCCCTTTAATTACTTACTTTGAGCTCAAAATTCTCTGTAAAAAAATTTACTGTGATGGCTTAAATATAAATTCCCTCCGCTCCATGGTCTATCGTAGCTGAGCAAAGAGAAATAATATAAAAAATCCGCTCTGGCAGCGCCATTTTTCTTGAGCCTAGCGCTTATTTAGCTTTAATATGTTCCTTTCTTGCTGAACCTAAAGTTTATGAGGCTTCGTATTTGATTCTTAAGCGGAATCCGTGATGAAAACTTTTGAGATAACGTTACAAAGTAAATTTTCACGTAATTTTCGCATATATTATGTTACTGCTTTGAAACACGTGCTTGCAGTTATCATTTTCACTTTTTGAGTTGAAACATCTGTGTCACACATTAGCTTATGAAAGTTAATGTAATATTTTCATTAAGTTTCTTGTTGCCCAGCATGTATTATTTTTAGACACGTTTGCTCGATAAATTCAATTCCCAATGGCGTCTATTTTCTCTTTGCACTACAAATATTTTCTAAAGGCATCCAACTAAGCTGAATGTGCTTGTCCTAGCCATTCTTCCAACGTAATAGCTCAACTGGGTCACATTATGTGCACTTCTTATCTCAGAACGAACGACCCGATCCCAAATGGTGTCAATAAAGTGGGTCTGTAAGTCAAAAATTAATCCAACTTTACGGAGTCAATATGACGTTCAAATTCCTCATATTGGACAACAATAGAGGGTTCATTAATAATGTGACGATGGCCCGTCCGCCTCATATGACCTCGTTAATCAAAACTAATGTCAGAGATAAAAATATTTCCAACGTTTGCTGAAGCTAGGAAACCATTCGATGTAGTTTTTCTGTGATGGTAATAGCTGAATAGGATCCATAAACTGATATTGGTACGTTTGATTTGACTACATAGTTTGGTAATTCAACCTCTTCTAATTCGTATGTACACTTGGATCGTTCTACCTGAGGAAGCAAACTGCCTTTGAAATCCAGTTCCATGGAGTTTCTTGCACGTTCTTCTCCCTAGAGTTCTACGCTTTGGAACATGCAATTTACCTTAAATTTTTCTGACTGACCGACATTTTGACAATTCAAAAGTATCTCTGTAAATGGTCTTTTTGAAATAAACATTTCTTATTTGCTGATTTCTGAAGTAGATATAAACATTCGTAGTACACAAAATCGTATCAGTTACATAGCACATAAGAACGTCCTTCTTCAGTCCACATAAGCACCGTGCCCTGTATGTAGTTTTTTTCTTATCTAAAGGCAAGTAAGCTAGAGCCAACTAATTAGAGACTTTGGAAGCTAACGAGCCAGCGATCTTAGCTACTTTTTTATCGTTGTAAATAGTATTCCCACTTTGACATTTTACTTTGTGCTGTTTTAAAAGCAGTATAAGGCTGGGAACAGACTAAAGTCAGGATTGAATAAAGACAGACTTTTTCTCTATAAAAATTGTGATAAATTAGCACACTTTCATAAAAAAAATAGGTTCCTTAGTGCATGTATACCTACTCCAGATATTTGACAAATGAGACCTAGGCCGAAAAATTGTAAGACTGTTATTTCAGTTATTTACCAAATAATGTACCTACACAATAATAGTTTATAATTAGTATAGCGGTTTTTTATTAGTACCTTACAAGTCGTATTGTAAATTCGATAATTAAGTCTCGTAAGTTTTTGATTATTTTATCATCAACTTTTTATTTATTAGTTTCAATTTTTGTTTCATTATATTACTCTTAAACTTTTTTATTCAATTTATTTAACTTTGCCTCTTATTTTATACTAGCTAGCGGCTGCGTAAAAGTAAAAAATACCCGACGGGAACCCACTCCCGTATAAAAAGCATCTTATGAACCATTCCAAGACGTGTGCCATGTTTTGGTTGTTATAAGAACTCAAGAATATTAAATACTAGTTTCGGCTGTAGCTTCGGTTGTGGTGCTGGCGCCAACTGCTGCGGATCCCTTGGACAGCACTTAGGACTAACGTCTCGATCCTGGAGGAGCTAAAAATCAAACGGAGGTTATCGTCGACTGAGCAAGTACGAATCCTCAAATATTTCGGTCATGTTCCTCAAATATTTGACTCGTTGTCCAGGGACAAGTGTCAAGCTTCCTGCGTAACTAATTTCATCCAAATCGGGTCATCAGTTTAGCCTTGAAAACGTAACAGACAGACAGAGTTACTTTAATATTTATAACATTATAAAGTATGGATTAATTCAGCAAGAACATAACACAGCAACAATAACAATGTTAAATAAAAGAACATATAAAATAGATACATCAATAAAAAAAGAGGTCTCAGTGAAAATTCCGACCAAAAACTTTTGATGAAACTTCGTCCCAACCAAGATATCTCGCTTTTTTTTCTGGTCTTTGTATCTTGTTCCCTCGTTGACGGATTTATATAAAGTGTTAGGCCATAAATCTAGCTGTACAGCCAGATTATTGCAATATTTAGCTTCAATCTACCCTCGAGAACCCTTGCGCCCAGAGGAAGGATGTGAAAAAGGTTTGACACCCTTCCTTACGTTTTTTTTTGCAAAGCTTTCACGAAAATGGTTTCGTAGTAAAAAAGTGTAGCTCTTTTAACCAACTTCAAAAAAAGGAGGTCAATTCAGTTGTATTTTTTTTTATATGTGTAACTTCAGAACTCCGTCATTTCTAAACCGATTTGGTTAAATCTATTTTTATTTGAAAGAACGTACATCCAGATTGGTCCCATATTTATCAGTATCCAGTTCTGATGCCATCATAGATTCCATAATCTATAAGGAATTTAAGGAACTCCTTTAGGAATTTTTTAAATTCCAACAAAAACATACAGAAACGGCAAAATCGTATATCGAGTAAATTTAAGCACCGTATATATATACGTAGTCTGTCCAAGTGCAGGGAAGCGAATAATAATAATCATATTTTTTATTATTATTTTAGAGATATACTGATTATTCCACAACTTTTACATAACGCTATCTAGCCCCAAACCTTGCAGAGCTTGTGGTAGTACTAGACAATTGATAAACATTACATAGACATATTTCTAAAAACAATATTATAGACTAGCTGTTGCCCGCGACTTCGTCTGCGTTAAGTTCTTAAAACTGTACAATCATTCTGTGCTTGCAATTCATTCTGAAAGCATCGTAATTATTTATCACATAAAACTGTTAAAGGTAAAAACGCAAATTACCTTCAGGAAACATGTTATGTACTCGTCCAGATCCAGATATATGAACGTTAATGAATAGAAAGAGTATGTAAGGGTCGTAGCAGTTGGCATTTCTGCCTACCCCAAGGGAAAAGGCACTAGTTTATGTATGTTTCTGGTTATTTTCTGGTAAAACAACATTGTCACAGTGAGCACGTCACAATCGCAGCGGTAATGCCTGTCTTTGAGGAGTGACTACAGAGGCGTCACGGCATCCTCTCTTTGTGCAGGACTCACCGGATGTGGGTGTTTCGGGAGGTATCTGTATTGAATTCAGCGAAAAGAAACACTCGAGTCTCACCATTGTGCGGATCGCACGGAGAATACGATGGAACTTACGGTGGAAGTCAGTCCCGCTTGGTAGGAGCGCCGGCGCCGCCGTGTCCTCATGGAGGCGATTAGTGCAAAAAATGCCAACCAGTAGCCTCCTTCAGTGAAGCACTACGATCGAAGAAGGTGGCTGAAACTATGAGGGATGATGAGGGAAGTGATGCTCCAGGTGTTGAAAGCCGCAGGGCGATTGCGGTGGAGCCGTCCGGTTATCTGGTCAAAGCAATCCTGAATCGACGGCGCGTAGTAATCTACGCGCGACTCATAGTGATGTCAGCAAATGGATAGGGCCCTCTAGGGCCAATGTCCCTGTTACCTCCTGTAAAATTTTCGCCTCAATAATGTTTCACTGAAGAGTTTATGCCGTCAAACAGCTTTGGTAGAGGTAAACGAAGGAACATAATCGGGACACCGACCTTCAGCTGGATAACGTTTGCGCTGATGGTGCAAAGCCAAAAAGCCAGTGAATCCAAAAATTACCATCATCATCAACTATCTTCCTCCACAACAGTACTTGTGAAGAATTTGCAAGAGCATGCTTGAATTGATTGTTGCAGCTTGATCATTTGGGGCGTAAAAATTACTTGTTCATTTACCTAGGATTTTTTGGTGTGTATTTAACTGACGTCCTCGTACATCAGATAAATGTTATTCCATAGTGGGAACTACCCTTTGAAGAGTCTCCAACTTTTGAATGAATTTCGGTGAAATCTTGAACGCGTCTATCCCTGTCCAATCGAACTCGCATATTGATGGCCAAACCGAGAGGTCACTGACGCCGATTGCCTCTATGAAGACACGGCGGTTCACCCAAGCAGGATAGACCTCCACCGCATGCTACAACGGGTCCTCCGGGCGATTTGCAAAATGGTAATATCAGGGTACTTCCAACCGAATCCGGAACAGAAACCGCGTGAAACACCCTCAACAGTCCTGAGCTTGTGTATCCATAAAACAATGAAATTCCGGTAAACAAATGTAGCAGCCGATTAGTGTTATCCCTGAGACTGGCCTCCCTCAGAGGGTGGTTCCAGTGTTGGTCACCACTCACTGCAAGGAGGTAACGTACGGGTGTCGACGTAAGGCTGCAAGGAATCTGAGATACATCATACGTTGTCGAACTGTGATCAGGAACGCAAACCTTTCGACCCCGTTTTATATGAAGCAGTGACTGCTAATAATAAAACACACCATTATTAGGCCGCAAGGTACCATCATCCCGGAGGACACAGTGGAGCACACAGAGGTGTGTGTTGTCCTCGTGGAGGCAATCGGCGTCAGTCACCTCTCGCGCCGGGCCTTGTGACTTTGGGCTATGGTCCAGAGCGAGGAGGAATGGCAGGCGGCCGCCTCCTTCTGCAAAGCCGTAATGCTAGTGAAGGAGGAGGCCGCACGCGTGAGGGAACGAACGTCCTCACGCCGAGCCGAGATTCTGACCCCGACGACCAGCCACAGCCGTCCGGCCGTCCGGTAATTGACCGGGCCGAGCCCAGTCGTCAACAGCGCGTATTAATTAATCCACGCGCTCCTCAAAGAGATGTCGCAAAGGGCAACTGAAGGACACAGGTGTGGTTTTAGTCAGTCAAAGTTTGACACGCCTTCCCGCTCCAACCAGAGTGGGAGAAGTCATTGGATGACTTCCACCCTTAAAAAAAGAAAAATAAAGGTGCCATCATTATCATTAGCATTTCAGCCGAAAGACGTCCACTGTTGGACATAGGTCTCCCCAAGTGTCACCATAATTACCGGTCCTGTGCGTCTCGCATCCATCGGATTCCCGCGACCCTCACCAGGTCATCGGTCCACCTGGGGGCCTTCCAACGCAAGGTGCCATGCTACCCCTTCCGAAAATTTGGCCGTGTTATTTTAAAGTCAATAATTAAATACATATAAGTATTTACTTTTATCGCCTTTGGTTGGTAGGTATGCCTTGAATAATCACGGTCAATTAGCTGGTTACAACCACGGGGGAAAAAAGTAGTACTATTAAAAATGCCTCCGTCTAACTCCAGTTTAACCATAACGGTTTTCGTCCAATTTTAAACAATAAAACTGTCTGCAAACTTGGGCGATGGTCATTCTTCCGCCACTCAGAAAATTACGTAAAATACACACAATGCCATCTATCAAATATGACGTTCAACTATCATTGTCATTATTATTTCTACTTTCAGTCTTTAGATGGCGTTGCGAGTATGTACGTGATTTTACTCGCCGCTTTGATTTTATTATGTGTTTTGATTAGTTTTTACAAAATATTTAGAAGATATAGAATAGAAATGTCAATTTTATTTTGAAAAAATGGTAAAAGTTATTTTATTACAGAAAAGAAGATAAAATAATGACAACATTTTTAACTGTAGCTGGGGATCGAACTCGTAAATGTCGTTCAATATCAACATTTTGGATTATTGCTCACTCCCCATAGCAAATAGCGTGATAATATGTAGCCTAACAGTTGACCCGGCCTATAAGGATTATGTATGCAAAATTTGAACAGGATTGGTTCAGTAGTTTTTTCGCCAATTAATACCAACGCTCCACCATTTTACTGTTTTATTATATGTATAGATAAATAAAACCCGAAATTAATCCGCGAGAAATAATAGTATTTTAACAAAGCGCACATTTATTACCAATTTCATTCTGAGTCATAAGTTATAGGTGGTCAAATCGAACGTTAATATTAAATCGTTTATTTGTGAAAGATGTCTTCAAGACAATAAACAAAATATTAATAATGACAATACCTTAGATAAAAATACTTCAATAAAGATTTTATTTTGTAATAAGCCATAAATTAGTTCTAGTCTAATAAATATCTATGAGAATTTTATTAGAATTCGACTTATGGATTAATAGTTTGTTCAGAATCAGTAACTGAATCGATTCCAATAATTTTTGCACCATGTTATACTTTTTTCCAAAAATATTTTAAAAAGTCACAAGTTGGACACCACCGACACTAAGTACAACACAGGTCACGGCAGATCATTAACACTATTAAGTTTCAGCGCACAGCTGGACGCAGGAGCAAAACAACCCCTCAGTCACCTGGATGGCCCGGTGACTATGTATTTATGCGGTCAACCAGGTAACTTAATAAGCTTGTAACTTTGTGATTTTTCATGATATAGTTATGAAATTTTGTGCATAGATTCTTTACATAAAAATACTAGACACGTGTTTCAGGTTTCGCATATACTTACTAAAAATAATTTGTATAAGTCCCAGATAAGTCTACAATTAGATTTACTACAATAAACTGCTCTCACAATCAGGAAAACGAATGCAATTTCAACAAATACATCCAGCATACCCTACTCGTATCTTGTTTAAAACTACAAAGCAAAAGAACCTATATGTAATTTACGTAAACAGATGTTACGTACTTGCGGATATTAAATCCGTTCGGATCCGGATCTCGGCCCAGTTGAACGTAGTCCAACTAATATTATACCCTTTTATATCTGTTTTGACTTTGCTGTGCGTTGATTTATTGAAGACTTGATTAAAATTCTTTGTTGAAAAGATTTTATACCATCTTTCGATGGTCGGAAGTTTATGTACGATTTATTACGTTAAGTCAGGTCAAATTAATTGTTTATCACTATTGATAGCACCCATAGTATAGCTCAATAATCATACTCAGCATTATAATATGCCCACTTCTGGAATTCAGGCCTCTTGTCTAAGAGAAGGGATTGACAAAACCTAGTCAATTGAATCTTTACTGAACTAAACTGGTGGTTGAAACTTTTTCACATAGGCAAAATATAAACCTTTATTATTATGTAAGGGGCAGATATACTTGGTTGCTTGAAGCATAACAGGTATACTGTGCTCTAGTGCAGATTAGATCGTTGACGGCTTAAGTGGGACTGGGCTGGATATGTCTACCGCATGCCAATCCAGTGGTGGTAAACACAAAATTAATGTCCTGAAATTGCACGACGGGGTCGCAGCAGACAACAACGGTGGTATGGCAGGACAACTTAGATGTCTTCGTTAGGAATTGATTAGAAATGGACCAGAGTTGGGAACAATGGAAACAATGGAGGGAAGCCTTTGCCCAGTAGTGGAACTTACGGTACAAGCTAGATGAAATAATATAATAAGGGGTATTCAACCTTAAATAAAACTTCCCTGTACAGTACATGATCTAGAGAATCTTTAAGCCAAGAGTGAATAGGTTTCTTCTAGGTAAGCACGCTCCATCGTCGACCACATAGTGGCTTTCCATCAGGTGAGATAGTGGTCAAGCGTGAGCCTAACAATAATAAAAAAAATGGGCAAGTGCGAGTCAGACTCGCGCACTGAGGGTTCCGTACAAAGTTACCACTGAAAACAGTTTATATCCCGAAATGAGTTACGAATATTTTTCCGAATTGCAAAAACGCTTTGTTTTTGTGACGTAACTACAAATTTACAGTTTTCAGATTTTTTCCTATACTTATGCTATGAGACCTTGCTTCATGCCAAATTTCAGGATTCTAGGTTAACGGAAAGCACCTTATGAATTTTAATTCCGTTGAGAGTGTCAAAATACAAGTTTTTTGCCACATAAACGGCCGGATCTTTTTTTTCGTTAACTCAGAAATTTGATTTTTTTTCACTGCTTCAAGGGACCGCAGACCTGAGTATTTGGTTTTAATTTCAACTCGATACCTCCACGCGTTCCTGAGATAAAGGATCTTGACAGACAGACAGACGGACAACAAAGTGATCCTATAAGGGTTCCGCTTTTTTCTTTTAAGGTACGGAACCCTAAAAAAGAATCCTTGAAAATACAGTTTCCATAATATTATAATGTATCTCTTTCCCATTCATGAATCGTCTGAAAACACCAAAAACAAATATCATGTTACGAAACGAGTATGTATTGGTCCCTTAGGACCGATACATACTCGTCATTTTCCAAATATGTAGACCTTCAGTATACTTTTCTTTTCACACGACATGAAAAATTGCTTCTACGTTTTTCTGCTAATAGTGTAAAGCTTATTCTGCTTTTCTTTGTTCAAAAACCGTCTGCCGAAATTTTTGGCGAGATTTTTTAAGTGAAGTTCAGTGACTGTTTCAATTATTCGAAAAATTATTTCTAGTGAACATTGTGATGTAAAATTGGTGAAGTTTTGTATCTTAAGTTTGCATAACTGGACAATATGTGCAATAAGTATAATAATTGAAACAGGTGCGATCTCGGTAAAATGAAGCTGAGAAATTTATTTCAGTATATTGACTACCTCAGTGAAACTTGCCGAGAAGGCGGACTTGATACGTTGGCTGCCAAATAATGCAAAAAAAATTTACTGCGTTACATCCATATTCTAATGAAAAACAAGTGTGAATAAAAAGTGACTGTATTCTGTATCAAAAACTGTATTCTGTATCGAAATACTTTTAAACTAGATACTTGCTCAATGCACAAAACATGCAAAACCAATAGAAAAAAAAATCAGCCTTTTGGTTTAGCATACCCTACGTGCCTGTGTTACGAGGCGGCAAAATACACTGTCGGCCAAATAAATGTGGTACCATCTTACACGGTAAATGTAGGGTTAAATCGAGGAGCCCTTTCTTACGCCGATACTTTTCTAGGTAAACTGTAATAAAGAAGGTAGAATAGCTTTTGTCTTTCGGGTCGGAAGGTTCCGAAGGATGATACGACCTGTCGATTCATTTGTGGTATTGTAATGTTTTGGTCCCAATTTCGAAGGAGGCGGAAATTTAGACTATATTACTTCTCGATAAGAAAGTTCAATGTCTTATTTTCGAATCCTTATATAAAAAGGTAAGAATGTGAAGGTCTACAAATATGATTTCATTTTAAGCAGTCCCACTACACTCTCATACCGTGACTAAACCATGACCGTGGTGTAGCAACGTGTCGAACATAAAAAAGTGTACCGAAAATATGAGACTATGTCCACTTGACTATCCCGTTTCATCAGCGACCAACACCGTCGCCTGCCAAGCAGGAAACATAGCGGCACCGGTAAAATAGGTAAAATAGGTCTTTACCTATGAAATTGCCGTTTTATCATTGGATTGATTTATTTCGAAATTAAGTGTTTATTGATTTCTTTGTGTTTTGTATTTTTTTGTAATATCGCAGTACTTATAACCATGAAAGCTAATAAAAAAAAATTTTTTTCATATTAAGAGTTCCAACGTAGAAACTATGCATTTCAAAGGGCATGCAATATCAATGACGTATACCTATGACTTTCTTCTAACAAAAGAACTCTATGTTCTTGGTTTAATAGCTTCCGTTTTGGAAATGTTGTCTTGTAGCCGCTATGAGAAAAAAAGGTATTCGTGAGTTCAAAGGAGACAATTTTTTTGGGCCCACTATTAAACGGTTACGTTTATTAATCATATTACACATGGAAAAAGCGATCATCTTATTATAATTAACAGACCAAAAATTATATAGAAATCTAACCGGAATAATGAAATAATAGTAAAAAAGTGTTACGGCAAAAAATGCTTGTTTAGGAGCGTTTTCAAGTTTATTTTAACGTGAAAAAAAATATGTTACTACAGTGCGCAGCGGTGACATCGGATTTAAATGCGTTTCAAGAGATAATAATTAATTGGTACAGCGAACTTGTTTTTAATGTTGTTAGTAACGGTTAACACAAATATCAAGTAACGTACTTTAAAAATCACCGTGGAACGAAACGTAATTAATAGCCCGTTGCCGTTGCAGATGCTCTGTGGTCCAGTTTCAATCAGTTTGACACTGACAGACAACTAGTGGTGGGTCGTTGTCGAATTTTAGACGGACGAGACGTAACCGTTTTGGCGACGACAAAAACGGTTGCAGAAAACGGTCGTCGTCGCAACTGGTTTGAAGACGAAACTATCGTTGAGTGAAGTAGTTGCAGAAAACGTTCGTTGTCGCAACTAGTTTGAGGGCGGTAATAAATTCTGTACTCGTCGCGTCGTCGTTTCAAAACCAGTTATTACAATGAAAAATGAACTTTATGAGTATAAACACATAATTCATTTTTCATTGCAATAACTGGTTTTAAAAATGACGACGCGACGAGTGTGAAGTTAAAGCAATGGATTTTCGACCTTATTTTCTTAACAGTAAGATAACAATTCGCATACAGTAATTCGAAGACTGGTTTGTGCAACGAAGACTGTTTGGTCGCAGGATGGAAAACGGTTGTTACGTTGCAGAACAAAAAACGGTCTTTGAAAACTGTTCGTCGTTGAAACGCCCACCGCTATAGACAACATTATTATTGTTTCCGATTACTAGATAGTTGCATGTTTCTTCTGTTCTTTTCGTATTTTTAATCGAAAGATTTTATGAAAATGGCATCTGTAGATACATGCATACTCCACAAATCCGTTGTATCAATTGTGCAGCACGATTTCAGCGGAATGTTGAATACTGCTGTGCATATGTGATGTGTATAGTGTGGTTTTTATCTTGGGCGCGGCATCAAGGTGAGGTTGAGCCACCTGCATCTTTTTTAGATGAAATACTGCTTTTAGGAGATGACTTTGAAAATGATGATGATGAATAGTAATAAATACTTGTGATGTAACTATAATGTGTTTTTTTTCTCCTTACACAACCAGCATAAAACACATCACCTTATTATTTTAGATCTACAGTCAATGGCCGGCAAAAACCGCGCTATTTCGAAATGAATACATCTACGCATTTTCATGAATAAGTCTATCAAATCGTGTAAATCACATCAAAGTCTGTCACGTAGTAAAGACGTGACTTTGTTTTATACTGTATATTATTGAACAGTGCACTATTTTAACTTAAAATACCAAGGAGACCTATCCACTCATTAGACAATCGCTATTGTGAGATTTACGTTATTATGAGACTCATGTTTTGACTGTCGTATTTCACGGTACTCCAGTAACATAAAGTTTTGCCAATATTACCAATGTAATCTAGAGATTATAAGGAATAAACTAACGTGCATTTCATTGCTATACGCCACAATTTGTGGTGGGCCTATTCCCCAAACAAAAAAAATTGTCTCCTTTCCCACGTGAAATTGATTGAAACAAAAATAGACATCCCATTCATTAGCAGTTTTAAGTCCATACATCATCAATATTGCATACCGCTTGAGACACATTGTTTCCACGGTAGAACTCATACAAATATTACAAAATAATGCAAGTTTTCTTAGATTTCATACAAAAATGGTTGTAAGTACTGCGATATTACAGAAAATACAAAACACAAAGAAACCAATAAATACCTAATTTCAAAAAAAAGAATAACGTACCTTTAATATAAACTTTATTTAAACTTATAATTTCAAGTCAATCCAAAGATATAACACTTCAAAGTAACCCGTTTTAAAAAACGGCAATTTCATAGGTAAAGACCTATACGCATGCCAAATTGGTATAATTTTCATTTTCTTTCAGAGTGAAATAACCTCGCCGTAGTCATAAATACAAAACCCACCCAAGATCGATGTAAAAATAAACAATGCACACAGGAGGAAAGTAATTGCTATCTACTTGACTTACGTTGCGAGAAATATCAAGTGAAAATTGAGTTCATTTTTACCGTCAGTGTTCATGAGTGTCGTGGGATAGACATTGCGAAATATTACCTGTTTTTAGGGTTCCATATCTCAAAAGGAAAAAACGAAACCCTTATAGGATCATTTTGTTGTCCGTCCGTCTGTAGGTCTGTCAGTCTGTCTGTTAAGACTTTTTATCTCAGGAATGCGTGGAGGTATCGAGTTGAAATTTAAACCAAATGCTCATGTCTGCGATCCCTTGAAACTGTGAAAAAATCAAACTTGTAAGTTAACGAAAAAAAAACAGATACGGCCGCTTATGTTACAAAAACGTATATTTTGACACTCTCAAGGTAAATCAAAATTCATAGGGTACTTCCCGTTGTCCTAGAATCCTGAAATTTGGCATGAAGCAAGGTCTCATAGCATAAGTATGGGAAAAAAACAGAAAACTGTAAATTTTTAGTTACGTCACAAAAAAAAACTTTTTTGCGATTCATAAAAATCTTTGAGAATTCGGAAATTGAACTGTTTTCAGAGGTAAGTTTGACTCGCACTTGTCCGGTTTTAATACATTCATACATACCTGTATCTACATAAATAATGTATATGTTTTGTGGGTAAATATAGAAGGTATCTGGCTCATAACTGTACCAGGTAGAGTAAGGTAGTATGTAAATTTTATTGTACTTACACCAAAACAGTTACAGTACATTTTACACGATTTAAAATTATATGGGTGCAATGGTGGTCTTATCGCTAATAGCCATATCTACCAGATACACCTTTGATACCAGGTGTACCTTTGGATGGACATGAATAACTAAAAATAAAAAAGGAGTATTCATTAGTAAATATACTGCTAGTAAATATCATCCGTCTTACATTATATTACATATTATATTTATATTACTAGCTGTCTCGTCAAACATTGTTCTGCTACATAAATTATCAAAAAAAAATGAGGGTTGAGGGTAGGACGGTAAAGATTAACCTACGACCTATTCTTAGACCTACGAAATTATACACAAAGAATTAGCATTGCAATTCAACGTGGCAATAATACTGCCAGCCTTCTGGGCACATTTCCGGATGACAGCGATGTGGAGGAGTACTTCGACGCCTGAGTGTATTATGTGTTTTTGTATTATATGTAAATAGTTAGGTTTAGTATAATAGTATTTATAGTTAATATTTAAGTTCCCACCCTGAAACGAAGTAGGTAAATAAAAATGTCACAAATTAAAAAAAAAAGAAAATCATAAATATTGGTCTAGCGGTTTCGGAGGAGTTAGGTAACAAAAAACTGTGACACGAGATTTTTATATTAGAAAAAATAAAACAAATTTCTCCTCCGCGTCCGTCTGTTCGCGATTAGTTCAAAAACTGCTAAACGGATCGTAATGCGGTTTCCGTCAATAGACAGAGTGATTCATGAGGAAGGTTTAGGTGGTATTTGTTAACTAACTCCTCCGAATCCGCTAGACCAATATTTATGATTTTGTTTGTGTATATTTCTTAGGTCTGAGAATAGGTTATTTTTACCCTCCTACCTTCACTCCTCTTTTTTTTCTTTGATGACAGAGTGATTCATGAGGAAGGTTTTGGTGATACATGCATACTATAGTAGAGATAAGCCGACACTTTCAAAATACCTTTGCGAAGCTGAGGCAGGTCGCTAGTTCTACACAAATTGAATATTTCAGGTAAAGCTTTGCTTGTCACGATTGTGTCTTGGGTGGATAACTGTTCTTAAATTACCTGCCTCGAACATCATTTTAAGCCCTCCGGCTCAGTCATTCTACCTAGCTAGGTAGAATAACTGAGCCAGAGGGCTTAACCTACCTAGTTCTACCTACTAAGTCAAAGTATTTATTTTTACTATAATAAGTATGTACAGTTAGGGGTCAAAAGTGCAGTTGCACTCTACTAATGCTAACGTGACTAGCATTTCTTTATAGAAGTGTGTCAATGGTTTATGAATTATTTAATTTGTAGCGTAGCATCTAAAGTATTGAATAAACGACTTATGGATCATTGAACGTCTACTTACTATACAGAAATTTTAGGTACTTTAGAATTGGTAAAGTGCAACTGCTCTTTTGACCCCTAACTGTACATACTCGTAGTATACAGTAATTAGAAAAGGAACGGGTTCTCAATCAGCGTTAATTTTATTTTTAGCGTTGAGCAATATTGTGGTCATGCTGCACACTGCATGGCCATTGGTTAAGCCAACTCTTTTTACCACATTGAAATTCAATATATTAAAAGAATTTTTTGTATAGTTATAAATATCATGATTATATACAGCATTGGCAATAAATGTTTAAATTTTTCGTCATTTTTTCAAATTCTGATGATGACTGAATGTCTAGGGGTGAAATGGCCACTAAAAAACGTTTCGTGTAAAGGACATAGTCACTGTAGGTTCTTAATAGGAAAAGGTTTCCCTGGAAATTGAGATTTTCAGAATTTAAAAGTCGTCATTCATCATTTCAGGCGAAAGATGTCCACTACAGGACATAGGCTTTCTTCTACGAATGGCCCTGTGTGTTTCGCATCTATCGGATTTTTGCGACCCTCACTAGATCATCAATCTATCTTGTAAGAGGCCTACCAACGCTGCGTCTTCCGGTACGCGGTCACCTCTCCAGAACCTTTCGGCAAAAATTGAAAAATATTGAGAGTATCACATTTTAGTTAGGTCAAAAGAAACATGATGTCGAAAACAACATTCCAGTAATTTTTTGCTCCCACTTTTTATGTTTTCAAAACAACAAGTCATCGGAGTCGATGTAGGCTTTCATAATACTCGTCATGTTGGTTTGCCTCCGGGCATAATATATTCCGGGTACCGTTTATATTTAAAACAAACATCGTGTTCCCTACAACGAAATGAAATCTAGACTACAGTGGCTTTAGACGAAGAATAAAATTATCAGAAACATTTTGTTTAGACTTACTTTGAAGACTATAAACACGGATTTTGTTAAGGTTTAAAGCACCACTAAGAACGGTTTACTAAAAAGGTTTTCATGTATTAATTTTATGTATGCAAATCCGGGAGCGGGCCACTAGTGTACCATAAAATTTATCATGTCTTCACTCAGTAAAAGCATTTTCATTTTTCGTGTACAAGGAAGGATAATATGGGTTAGACCATAATATATCATTTATTTCCACTTACTTGAAGAATACTGTCTGTTATTATAATGTTTATGAAATATAAATGACTATCTACACTAAACTGATTTATTGTTTTAAGTAAAATATGGACTACCCGTTCATGCGCTTTCAAGAAAAGTAACTGATAATTTTTTCGATGGCTTAGGACAGTCCGTCAAAGATGGAATTGTTATGGAAAACCCACAAGTTGTTTTATCTTCAAACAAGATTCTTCTTGTCTTTTGAAAATATTAATTTAATACAGTTTTATAAAACTACCCAAACACAAGATCTTTTAATGGCAACATGAACGGTCCATGCACATTGTATTCCGTGTTACAAAATATTTTTTTAAAATAATACAGCTTTCTTCTTCAATTTCAAACTCACATTAAACATTTATTTTATAATAGAATCCAGAATAGAGTTTCAACTCGACGACGACATTTTCTCACATTTCAGTACCAACACTCAAAATAAAAAACAGGAATTTATTCTTTGATGTTGTTCAAGCCTCACTTTTCCACTAATTACAGCTCCCGGTCTTATACTTAGATATACTTTATATCCTTTAATTAACCTTCTCTTGCGCCGCAAATATTTCCTAGCGTACACTCAAGGAATATTTTTATATTTTAGTTTATGCTCCATCATGAGTCGCCATTACTCTATATTGCGTCCTGCTGTGTTAAGAGCGGCCAACCAGAGGTACATTTTCATACAATCGCTCTTACGTGATTTTGATGATGTGTATTCTAAATATCTGGAGAAAGATGTGTATTACACATCTTTCTCCAGATATACCAGATATTTCTACAGATATCTTGTGGATATTATTTAGGCTTCTAAAGAAATCAAAACATTAATTTGTGTAAAACTAATTCAATAAAGACCTCTGAAAAGCTGCTATTTTACGTGAACTTTGCCCTCAATAATGTACTCATATATTAAAAATCTAAAACAGTACATCTAAAGAAGCCTTGCACATTTAATTGAGATTCTGAATGACGACAATTTTTCTCAAAAACTTTTAAGGGTTTTAAAAAATACACGTATTTCCTGGAACAAGTTTTGTGAAATATTCGAGTAAATCACGGTATTACCGAATGCCAACAGACTTTTCAGGCGTTATCTTTCTTTTTTCACGTTGCCTCTTCATCAAAAATCGCGTTGGATTGTGTTAGATGAAGCAACAGGCTTTTAAACCATGCTCGACGTTGACGATATGCGAAGGGAAAAGTTGGGAAAGGGCCCTCTTAAACCAAGTAATCACTAGGAGGCTGCTTGCCTTTTTCATGTTTACGGGATTTATCGTGCTAAGGCATGCCGCTCATGAGTTATACTATAGCTAGGAAAGTAAGTATTGCCACAGTTTTATAGCATTTTAATACTTATGGCGAATTGCAGATTTCGTACAATAATGTAACTTATTATGCGCACATCCCGAAAGCAATATGTTTAAAAACAGTAACTGAATCGATTTAACCTATTTTTAAAATAAATCCTAAAGTTATCAAGCATTAGTTTAGGATAAAAAATAAAATTCTAAGAATAGATTATTTTTAATTCTTGGTAAGTCTTCATTGCGTCACTAGCGTTACTGTGTGTGCGTGCGTAGATACTAATACCGATGTGCTACAAATACAGTGCATCGATGCCCATACTATTTGGTTTCTGTAAAAAACTAACTTAATTCATTTAAGTAAATTTTCAGTGATCAGATTATGATAGCAACTTAACTTTCTCATTGGGGTTTTTGGTAGTGGTGTGTGTAAGGAAGTGCATTATTCCAGTTAATAACAAATAATAATATTTTGAGAATTACTATTAAAAATCATTGAAACATTTTGCTAAGTATATAGGTTAGTATATTCGTAACAGTTAGTATAGTTAGTAAAGCCAAAATACATAGACGTCGTATCTTGTAAATGTATCGTTGTATCTTCACGCTGCTGGGCCAGATCCGTTACTGGTATAGCACTTAGATACTGCAAATAAAAATCTATTTCTAGAATTCCACACTCCTAAAGGGATCCGTCAACGTTAATACTTTCTAGCTGTGCTCATTCGTCGCTGTCACTAGTGTCCCAACTTTACAAGGCTCACGTGGGACTCGCGACGCCTGACTGATTCTTGTTGAGAACTGCGACATTCTCGGCTTGTATACAGGAATATGAATTTGAACAAATATTTCGTGTATTTACTTCCAAGGTAACTCCTTTGGGACAAAGTAAATGCAGTAAAGAGATACATGAAAGTATTCGTTGTAGTCCTTATGAAAATTTTTGTGTGATTTAGGAAGCCTTCGGATAGAATGTTATTGGATCTTTTTGCTTTGAGGTTGTGTATGAGAATAACAATGCGAGCATGTTAAAAGACCTAGATTTTTTTTTGCGAGAAATAAACATCATTAGCCCGAGAACTATATCCTTTCAATAAGCACGTAATTCTGTTTCTATTAAACCTAAATCAACATAGATAGTTAAGAAACCTAAATATTAACTAAACTAAGTATTTATACTATACCTAACTATGCTAAACAAAAACACAATATACTACACACACACAACACACCACACTACTGCTCCACATCGCTGTGATCCGGAAATGTACCCAGAAGACTGGCAGCGTTGAATGGCAATGCTAATTCTTTGGGTGAAGAACGAGCCAGCTCTCTGATTACGCAAAGTATTGATGTGTATGTCAGTATGTTAGTGTGATATTTTCTTGAAAAGGAGACGCACACTCGGACCCCATGACCCAAGCGTTTCGACCCCAAACGGCTCAACACTGTAATTAACAATAAGGTTACACTATTTGCGTCGTTTGGGTCTCAACAGCCGCAGCGGCAGCGGCGGCACAGCATAATTTATTATTTAGAAATATAGCTATATGTAAGATAATTTATTACAAACTCAAATCTATTCAGAACAATCCCAAAACGTTGTATCATAAAACAATCTATCTTTTCCACCATTTATCAGCAACCGCAGCCTAACTACAAATCCGTGGAACAATTTCCTCTGTAACAAAAACAGGGCTAGTATTTTCATGGTAACAATAACATTCAGTTTATGTAAATCACACAGCGAGTGACTGCTAATATCCGGGGAATAAATAATGTTCCAGCGGTTTCCACAAATCCTTTTCTCCTAACGGAATGGCGTAATTTTAGGAGATTGGGCGAAAGAGTCTGTGAAATATTGATTCGACGTATCCATTGTTTATTGGTTAGGACACGATTGATATTTATAATGCTACACGTTTAATGTTTGTTTATCAAAGTATCTGTGCCTTAAATAAAAATTACAGTATCTATTTTTGGCCAAATGTGTAATGTATTTTCGTGTGACGAGTTTTTATTTCGTAAAATATGTTTTGGATCACAATAGGTGTATTGTTACGATGACGATTATTTTCGTTGTTATTTATATTCGAATATTGTTTTTGGAATCTGTTTAGGTGATAAATGTGTAGAAATATTGTTTTATTATTATTAAAGTGACAACTTTTTTAGGGTCGCTGAGTACCTACTTTATTTTATGGGTATTAAATGTAACTAAACTATCGCGCTTGGTTACTTAAGAAGGCCCTACCCGACCCGTTTATCGTCAACCTGAGCATGATTTATAAGCTAGTTGGTTCATCCAACTCTATGTATTAAAAAGAGGCAACGCAAAAAATGGACGATAACACCTGAACGCTCTGTTGGCATTCGGTAATGACAGAATTACCGAATGTTCACTCTAATATTTCACAAAACTTGTTCCAGGAAATATGTGCTATTATAATACCCCAAAAGTTTTTGGAAACAAATATTCTGACATTTAGAATCTCGATTAAATGTACAAGATTTCTATACCCAGTTATATTTTCTTTATTTTTATAAACTTATGTACCTCTGAAAGTCTGCTATCAGAGGTAGATTAGATAGATTTGTTTAATACAAAATAATTTGATTTCAATAGAAACCTGGATAATATCCACAAAATATATGTGTTTCAAAAATATCAAGAGAAACATATGCAATAACGCCATAATCACGTAAGAGCGGTTGTATAAAAATCATCATCATCATCATCATTTCAGCCGAAAGACGTCCACTGTTGGACCTTGTAGGGGGCCTACCAACACTGCGTCTTCCGGTACGCGGCCGCCACTCCAGGAACTTTCGGCCCCAACGGCCATCTGTTCTGCGAGCAATGTGCCCAGACTACGGTATCTCTTTCAAAATTCCCGTGGACCTAGCCACATCGGCCCTACTGGCTCCGACGGCTTACTGACTTCTCCTTGAACACTAAGTACCGTCGGCGACTTGGGATTGGTTCTTACTGAACTGTCGGACAGCGAGCTACCCATTGCTCGTCGTACGGACGACCGCATGCTGTTGTTATCGGCTGCAGTCGTGATAATATTATAGGTACTTATTTTATTTTAAGCTGCTGGGTAATAATGTGGTTATGTATTTATTTATTTAAAACTTTATGCATTAATGAAACATTGCATAAAGGCAGACTTAATGCCTTAGGCATTTTCTACCAGTCGACCTTAGGGTGGTGCAGAGACTTAACATGGCAGGTACGACTTAATAGAAGACTGACAGAGAGGAAATAAGAACAATAATAAATATAATACTTAGATACACACATACAAATAAATAATGATATTGAGAGAAAAACTAATACAATAAATCAAGAGTGTAATATGAATCTACCAACTTCTTGCGAAAGTGTTCTCATGCTTTCACTTTAAAGGACAACCGACTGGTTGCCGTCCTGATGTTCTGAGGGAGCGCATTCTAAAAGGAGATCGCCTGGACAAAGAAAGAGGAATGGACAAACCCAGAGCGGTGCCTTGGACGAAAAAGACGATTATTTGTAGATCGAAGATCGAAGAAGATGGTTAGCATATGGAACCTCTTATAAACATTTGTATGAAAATTTTGACCATGCAAACTGCATCTAATAGCTGGTTAGCACCGCCCACGATGGCCAGTCTCCACTCTTCATGGCTTTCTTTAAATTACCTTCCAGTATATGTAAAAAGTATAGTAAGCTTGCGGACAGCGAGCAATGGATAGCTCGCTGTCCGGTAACCTTCCGGACCGACTAACCGACCGGACCGACTAACTGACCGGACCGACTGACTAACTGACGTATCAACGCACATCCGAAACTACAAGGCGTAGGAGCGTGAAATTTTGAAAAGATTTCCTTTACTACGTAGGCGAGCACTAAGAGGGGGTGAATTTTGGAAAATCTTTTTCCAAAATTCACCCCCAAAGAAGAAGAAACCGGGGGCCAAAGTTTGTAAGGAGAAAGCTATTTTTAAGCAGGCGAAGCAGGTAGCAGAAGCTAGTTCAAATATAACAGTCGACTGAAATCCGACCACTTCAATCAATACCAAAGCGTACGGTTGACTTCATTATGATTAGCGTTCGACACTCATTCATTAATATCTGGTTGTTATTGTCAGCGATCATTAAGCGAACTACTAAATGTACTCTGAATTTATTTCAAAATGTAATTCAATATAGAATATTGCTATTTCAAAATGTAATTCAATTTAGTGATAACATTTTTAGATTTGAATTTGGAATTACAAAATGGATTTTAAATTCAGTTAAGAGGGAAAAATGACGCTTCTTTTGTTTTTCTTTTTAATTATCTTTGACGGTGTCTTGAAAGGTTGACTTAGATAATTATGTTTTTTCGTGTTGTTTTACTTTAAAAGGTCGTTGCACTAAGGTGTAATTAAAAGGTCGTTGTTTATAAAATTAAGTTTTATTATACTTTTGAGCCACTATACCATTTAGTTCCTGCATATTAACAGTAAAAAAAATCGTCGAATTACATAAATTCATTTCACAGATGAAATATTAGGTACTCCGATTGCTGTAAACTTTTAAAAGCTTACTTAACACAAAATTTTTATATAGATATTTCCGAAAGCTACTGGGGCCATGGGTTAACTTCCGAAAGGGAAACCCTGAAAAGGTCCTGGAAAGTAAAGGTTTTTTTTGATAGGCTTGCGTTTGACCACTATCTCACCTGATGGTAAGCGATGATGTGGTTCACAACAGGTGTGCACAACATTTATTTTTTGAGATAAATTCAAACAATTTTAATAAATAATAATCTAATAATCATTCAACAAATTCAAATCATTGAACGAAAATGTTCACGAGTTAAATTCATTTTGATAACGACATGCAATCTTCGAAAGGACGCCACAATGAAAAAGCAAATGACAGTCTCGCAAATTAAAAAGTAACATGTTCGCAAAGAGTTCTATTTTCAATTTCTAATTTTTTTTTCATTCTTTTATCGTAAGTGGCCAAATCCAGGGACTTTCAGTATGCCCCACGATAAAACAAAAAAAAAATCACATTATAAAGCTTGTCACACACAGGGTTACATCGCACCCTAATTGTCACACCTCGTCACATCGAGCCCATGACAGCTGTCATGGCCAAATCCTTACACCGCAAGTAAGACTCTTCCCCATGTAATATGCATGTGTGTATTATCACTTACAGTCCTTATCCGGTTCCATTTGATAAATGTTTCATTACTATTTTCTTAACACAAACTCTGTAAACGGGTAAGGCGATTTACACACGGATAGTTTTACAGCGAGTTACGCGGTTGCATCGTTCAGCAAATATATCTATTTGTAAGTTATTGTTAGGATTTTTGCAGTATGTAATTAGCATACTTTGTAAGTAAGTGGTATTTAGTATTGTATTTTATAATAATATCTCCCTTTTCGCTAACATTTTAATTTTATTGGAAGGTAATTTAATTTGATTATAATCAATAATTGATTTAAACTACTATGTTTTAATATTAAACTGAAATTAAAGTCAGAATAAGAGATACATTTTATTTATGTTGTCAACCTTCTGTATCTCATTTACGCTAATAAATGATTTATTATTATTATAAAAAACAAAAATAACGAAGTGTCTAAAAATCTTATTTGAAATGTGTTCTTCAGGTTTTCTGTACGAAATAAAAAACAAAACTAAATTCGACTTAAAAATTAAAATGAGCATCCTTTTAGCTGTCTAAAACAAGCATATTTAGAATTCATTATGAAATCACTTATTCCAAAATCAATGGTCAAAAATGACTGTCCCTCAGAAGTTTCGGTAAATAAGCCTCACAAAAATAAATGTGTCTACTTGAAATATATAAAAAATATACGACCGAATAATAAACACCTTTAAATAAAAAAAATTATAGCTTACTTTTGTTTCATTGTCCGCTTCACATGATATGCCCCATACTTGATATTCCATAGTAATTGATTTGAAACTTCTCATCAAGTAAATTATGACGGTCTTCTGAAAAATTAGCTTATTGGTATAGGGCCACTGTTCTTTATGGGTGCTGTTCTCAACGTTCATAATAATCACTTTAACTAAATCAGGACTGAGTAGAATGGCATGACCCGTCCATACATAACTTATCCGACAGTATAAACCTACAAGTAAAATTTCGACACTGCCAAAAATAATTGAGTGTGAACGTCATGTTAGTTCATTCGTATAAAAAATAGGATTATTTAACGTAGAGGTTCAAATGCAGGAATTGCTCATAAAATTAGTCCTGCAATTATGTTCCATCTGTATTCTCACTGTGTTTTCAAATTCACTGTGTAGGTGTGTGCCAGCCTTATGTGAATTTTGCATGCGACGCGATATTTTGTGTTGATTTGTGTTCAGTTCGGTTGCACACAAAATTAAGTACGTCTATCGTGAAACTTGTATTTGCGTGTGTGTGTTTGCTATTTGTGTTTGATTATGGAGTGAAACGTGTTATCGCAGGCGTTTCTCTTACTGTATGTAAGTTCGTACGATTACGTTTAAGTTCCAATGAAATAGGTTTATTGCGTTTGCAGCTGTATAAATTAAACAAACGGGCAATGGCGTATATGGTGTGTAGGTGTGTTTATTTGATAGGGTAGAATATTCGATGGCGATAAATTCTAATTAAAACTTAATGAAAACCATTGAACTGATATGGCACTATGATCATGAAGTGCTGTGTATCAATCCCATTAATGATGTACGAAAGCAAAAAAATATGCATTGATGACAGACAATCATACTGAAAATCTGTACACAATATAGCTTTATTAAGTACTTCAAAATGAAGTTCTTCAATGTTTTAAACTTTTTAGTTGTAAGAAATAAACCAATTCGTGAACCAGAAGCAAAGGTTATTTCTAGTTTCTCAGACTCTTTAATTAATAATGAAGCGAAAGGGAGTGTCAGACTTTTACTGACTAAAACTTACCCGTGCCCATTGAGTAGCCTTTTGCGCTCCAGGGTCGCAGCAACTCTTCCGAGCAAATCCGTAGTTCTGCTCAGGCTTTTATTGTTTTTTGAGGTGGGGAATGATCATATAGCATAGTACAGTAGCGTAGCAGTGTAGTAGTGTAGTAGTGTAGTAGTAGCGTAATAATAATAATAATGACATATCCGTTCCGCATGACGAGAACCTCGTGAAAGCCGAGAAAGACAAACAAATCAAGTATATTGATTTGGCTCGCGAGGTTGTCGACATGTGGGATGTAGACTCGGCGATCATTGTACCGATAGTCGTGTCAGCCAATGGCTTAATAGCCAAGAGCCTCGACCAACACCTTAGGAGGCTCGCGTTAGGCGGCTGGATCAAGGGCTTGATCCAGAAAGCGGTACTCCTGGACACGCCTCGTATTGTTAGGAGGTTCCTTTCTCTGGAGCCCTGATCGCCGGTAGCTTGGACCCTGTTCCCGATACCGGTGGGACACTAGTTGTTATATTTTTTAATGTTTTTTTTTTTTATTTTTTTAAGGAATATTTAAAAATGTACTTAATAAGTTTTAAGATCGAATAAAGAGTATAATAATAATAATCAATTTATTTCAGGCAACATGTACCCATATCATAAATATCTTATAGACTAACATACATAACTACTTATAATAAATCATTTTGTTAGTAAACATGATTTAAAACTATGTTAGTAACACTTCACTTCGCACTATTTTGTCTTGGTGCCGGCCGGTGGTATTTGTCCGCAGAAGCGACGGAACACCACACCTTGTGGCCAAAAGTCTTCTTCCATAGCAAGGTGCAGAAAACAGTTCGGTACTCGCACCACAAATGCCTTAAAATTTACATTGCGGTCCAGCAACTGTACCCTCAGTAGTACTAGCATAGTAGTTTTGTTACTATTTTGGTGTACTATAAAGTTTATTCTATTCTATTCTATAGCTTCTCCCGCTCTGGGTGGAATGAGAGGGAGTTTCAGACTTTTGTTGTGTTCCTTCAGTTGGCCTTCACATTTTAGAGCCACGGTGATCCTTCGAACAATCCTGCAGCCCTGTCAGGTTGCTCAGACTCGTACAGATGAATCTGTTGATGCTCTCCGACTTTAGTCAATCATAAAGCTAGTTAAGTTAGTTAACGCAGAAATAGGGATTCATTTGTAGGAGTTGAGACTCTTACAAATTAATCTGTTGATACTGTCCGACCATTCCACTCCTCCTTGCGTCGTATCCCTCGATGCTGAGGGTCGTGACCTTCCTGCTTCATCACTTTCATTTTTATGATGTTCCTCCATCTATTCCTGTCTCTGGCGGTGTGAGGGGCCTTATATATCGTGGAGTCAAGAGCGGTGCGGATCTGGTCGAACCAACATATTGGGCTGCGCCCGCGAGGTCTTTTTCCATCCAACCCGTTGTGCTGTGTCTGTACCGAATAAAAGTTTTTCTATTCTATTCTATTCTATTCTACCTATACGCACGAAATGTTTTGGGAACACATTCATTGTGCGTACAGCTAAGGAGTGGAATTCCTTGCCGGATTCTGTGTTTCCTGATGGCTACAACCCGGGAATCTTTAAGTCAAGAGTGAATAGGTTATTTATAGGTAAGCGCGCTCCATCGTCGACCGCATCGTCGCTTTCCGTCAGGTGAGATAGCGGTCAAGCGCGAACCTATAAAGAATAATAAATAAAAACTACTTTACCGGTCACGATTAGCCTTTCGAGGTTTCCATCGTCTTTCCTTACAATGTGACCTGAAATATTTTTTTTTATTTAGTAGTCCGACCTTTATCCGCCTAATATTCATTTGTAATACATGAAAGCAATGCGGTTCTAAACCAAAAAGATTTTAATAATACAATAATAGCTCCTACAATACAGACGATGAGCGAAGTACAGTAGGGCCATCCAATAGATTTATTATGCAGTAAGTCGGACAAGAAATATAAAGATATGAATGTCTCGTTCCTTGTGCCAATTTTATTGAAATACTGTGATGTGAAATACGTGTTCTGTAGTGCTCTTTACTTTATTTAATTTACAAAGAGTGGCGTGGTGCTATTTTCTATTATTGACTAGCTAACCCGGCGAACTTCGTACCGCCTTAGTAAGGATAACGCCATCTACTAGCATTACCAGAACAGTATAATGACATTTTAATTAGAGATGGCGTTGTATTCGGATTTTTTTTTTCGTGATTTTTTCCATATTTTCTCACCATTTAAACCTTCCCTGGACTATCACGAATATTTCGAGAAAAAAAATTAGCAAAATTGGTCCAGTCGTTCTCGAGTTTTAGCGAGACTAACGAACAGCTATTCATTTTTATATATAAATATAGACTATTATTATTATTATATATTATTGATAAGCACGCATTGGACCACTATATCATCTAATGGTAAGTGATGATGTGGTCAACGGTAGAGCACGGCTGCCTAGAAGTAATCTATTCACTCTTGACTTGAAAACCCCTAGTTTGTAACTCTCATTGTTGCTTTTAGGAGTTCCAAAATTAAAAGGTGCCAACGGGACCCTATTACTAAACCTCAGCTGTCCGTCTGTCCGTCTGTCTGTCTGTCTGTCAGGCTGTCAGTGAGTGGGTCAGTGTCGGGTGGCAGTGAGTGGCTGTGAGTGTGTACCTATGCATCGTAATAGGTATAGAGTTGAAATTTTCACAGAATGTGTATTACCAGCACTTAGCAAGTTTTTGGTGTACAATAAAGGTTATTCTTTTCTATTCTAAAGCCATAATCTGTTTTTCGTTTTCCTAATTTACATTTTCCAGGGATTACATCACTACTGCCTGCCCAATATCTGCAATTACATATGTCGAGTTACCAATATTTTCAAGTAAAACTAGCTGTAAGACTGTCGGCTATCTAATTTTCCAAAACGATATAAAAGAACTGGAGAGATGGGATTTAGGATGGTCGGCGGTCACCTCTGGTATGCTTCCAGCAACCGCAACTTACCTCGCTAGTAGATCAATGAGTGCAATAGTAACTTAATAGAAGCACGTTTTTTTTTCAAATTGTCCACTAACATTTTTTTTTAAATAATATTATATATTATTAAAAAAAATATGTTAGCAAGCACTAAGCTTACTGCGATATCTTCTACTTTCATTTCCACCAATTCGAGCATCCACTTTGGGGTTTGTGTATGTAGTTGATTTTTAAGTTTTAGACTATTTGTAATAAAAAGACCCGAAAAAAGTGGGATGCAATGGAATTTGAACTTTGTATTGAAATAAATATATAAACTTGGATATTAAAAAAAAAATTAAATTGCCCTTGAATTTCAAGAAAGAAATAGATTAGAGATCTAAGTACCATATTATTATCTATTATTAAAACACATATTATCTCGTACGGTTAGGCCATCGTTAAAAAGTAAAATGACATCCTAATATCAATAAAATAAGTAGGCAGTCTAATGATACCAATTTTCTTATCTTTTATGATGTAATTATAAAGGCTTATCTCTATACTATAATTACAGACAACCCCTGGGTCTATATTGTTTTAATAATAATTGAGGTTAACCAAAATATAGACATCCAGGTGTGCTAAAGCTAACAGTATCCATAAAATTAAATTAAATTCAAAGCTTATCTAAAACATTTTTCGTTGAATCCTGTAATAAATAGACTACGATATTCCCCACTTGAAAGGTAGGTGTGATAATCCGCTAGAAGCCGTACAAAGGTAGCGTGTTCGATCCGAAACCAAGTGGGGAGCGGGCTTCATAGTAACAGTCGGAACTATACAATATCGATTTCAAATAGGTCATGTAGAGGAGAATTAGAGAGTACGTAAGTTATGGTTCTACATGGCTATTACCTTAGCCATGTAGCAGGATTATGTTGCATTTGATTTTTAAACGCTAATTTGACCCTCTAAATTGGTCACTAAACAGAAATCAAAAACGTTTATTTGAAATAGACCAATTACAGGCACTTTTGAATTGTCAAAATGTCGGCTAAAAGCCAAATTGCACGTTCCAAAGATCTCTGTGAAGAAGAACGTGCAAGAAACTCCATGGACACACTTTTAAATCATATTATGAGTTACATAAATCTTGGTTACATATTTCTTGTCGCTTCTAGTATGTGAGCACAATGTAGATAAGTAATAATAATTGAAAATAAAACTATTAAAAAAAATAGAAATTGTATTAAGCCACTGGCAGTTAAGAGATGACCAGTCTCAACTGACAGCAACCGTTCACGAGCATGAAAAACTCTATCTCGTCTGTGGCTAGATGTAACTTTGAAAAATACAGTACCTACTTGTCTCAGACTCTCAGTGCACGTATTTTATAATCGTGTTTTGTCTTAACCTTTCGACTGCTTTCACAATTTTCAAAAAAACATTTTAAAATTGTGAGAGATGAACCATTTAGTTTAATGAAACGCAGAAGCCTTTTCTAAAGTGAGCCAATGGTGCTCAGTCGAAAGGCGTTTGCCGTACAACAAACGGCAAGATATTTTATTTGAACCGAAAAGAATGGAAGAAAATATAAACGTGTTGCTCCGACCCCAAATAAAACGGGACAAGGGAAGGAAGATGATGATGATGATGAACATAATTGCCTTCTGGAATTTTGTGCAGATTCAAAACTGCACCGTGTCTATATTAAAAAGTTTTGTTTGTAAAAGAACGTATAACAAACCTTATGAATTTCCTTTGCTTGCTGTAGATAGGAGCTAACTAAATCTACAGAAAAATAGAGAGTCGTGTCCCATCCATGTGTGTTGCGTGTCGCGGTTTCAATTCCCACACGGGACAAATAGTGAGTAGGTACATGTTTGGTTCGTACGCACGCTGCGTTCTCCACACTTATGATTTGCTCCTTTCATGTTACCTTGCATGTTATGTTAGGTACAGCAGTCTGTACCCAGCTTTAAAGGGCAATCCTGTTTTTTTTTTTGGTGGGAAAATCATCTAATGACAAATCCCGCTCTTTAGCGGTGTGGGAGATAGTGTCACACTTTTACTGACTAAAAACCCACTCCTGTTCCTTCTTTGCCTTCGTCCCAGGGCCTCGGGTTTAACTTTCACACTACCCGTGGCTCCAGTAGGCTTCGACCCTGCTGGGCCCCTACGATTTGCTGACATGTCCCTGAGGCGCGCGTGGAGCAATCCTGTAGCTATTACTGTGTTGCTATTACTGTGGTACAAATCGAATATCTGGGCCACGACTTAAATTCTAATACTGTGATTCCAGAAGGTAAAAAATTTAAACACAGCGCACAAATGAATAGCTTACATAGACAACCTACTGCGGAAAACTACGTAAATTCAACCAATATTTTTTTTTATTCTTGATAGGTTCGCGCTTGACCATTTTTGTCAAAGAAAACACTTCAACCGATTTACACCTTTATTGCTTTCTTTACACCGACCTGTAGATCCATTTTCTTTCAACAAATATATTATTTTGTGATTAAGCTCAGTCATAATAACATCGCACATTTCTCAAGGGAAAGCTTCGGTTTCCATCAAAAGCTGAGGTTGTTCATGCATTGAATTTCAGATGCAGCTGAAGAAAACACTTCGTCATGAATTTTGTAAAACCAATCAGAGAATACGTTCTTTGTTTGAATAGTTTCTGAAAATTCTGGTATAAAAGAATTCGAAATTCGATTATAACGTTTACCTTTTTTACGTGGGAAATCTTCTTATGACTTATTATACTCTAGGGTGGAGTGAGAGGGCGTTTCAGTTGCCTTTTGCGGTCCTGGACCATAAGTATGAACTTTTCAGAATCAATCCCATTGCCCTAGCATGCATCGGCCCTGTTGGGCCCCTACTGTTTGCTGACATCTCTTTGAGACACGGTCCTTATAGAACGAGTGGTTGGCGATCTACTTATTACTCGTCATCCGCAAGCCTGTTGAAGATCATTCTGCGATTATCGATGCCTAGAGCGTCTCCTGTCGCGGCGGTTGGGGCGTGAGGATGTACGTTCCCTCACTCTTACAACTGCCTCCTTAGCTAGCATTACTGCTTCATAGAAGGATGCTCCGGACCATAGACTGAACCAGGGTCTGATTGCCTCCACTAGGACACGGCGGTGCTCCAAGCGGGGCACATCTCCACCGTATGCTCCACCATGTCCTCCGGGCTTTCCACTCAATGGTGATGGCCGGGCGTTTCTTCCGGTGCAGGAACCTCCCGAACTTACCATATCCGATGAGGACCTGTGCCATGCGGAAGGTGAGGACACCATAGCGCCTCTCCAGCCATTCCTCAAAAAAGGGCCTTAAAGAGGGACCACTCCTCAAAGAGGAATCAATAGAAGAAGGCGCAAAGTCGAAATCAAGTCCAAACGTGTACTCCTTATGGGTAATTTTTGCTTGCACTGCCCAGCCGGTACAGTAGCGCCTTTGTTCCTCATCCACCAATAGCAGCCGACATCATTTAAACCAACAACGGGTTTTTGCTGGGCTCAAAAATATAGTTAACACAAAACGTTAAAAAGTAATAGCTTTCTCTTTTCCAATCCTTTTGTTTCTATTAGTAGGTAAAAGAAACCCAAATGTTCAGATGTTCTTTGGGCTATTAGCACAAATGACCAGATGTCTAGATGATCGCAAAACAAAATGTTAAGTAAAAAATTGCTGTTACTTTTTTCATCCTTTTTTAATCCACTGTTATTGGTTGAAGCAAAAGGGGGCGGAAATCAGACTTGGTCATCTGTGCAAGGTATTTTGTTTAAAAACCAATTAAGTTTGGACATTGCTGATAGTTCTGTAGCGACATCTATGGCGTCACATAAGAACTAATCTTGCATCGCGCAATCAAAGTTCTCCGCGCGATTGGAACATAATAGTACAGCCTGAAGTCATCTATCGGGCAGTTGCCCAACAGACATAACACCCGTCTGGCCGGAGGATCCTCCCTTTTCAACGGACGTATGTGGGGCTTTACACACTGTTCCACATACCTCCAAAGTACCAAGTAGGTAGGTATGTAGTTACGCACTATACATATACCCGTACCTATATACCTAAACATAACCTATCCTACGAGAACATTGTGTTCGTTTGAACAACACATTACAGAATCATGACGTCGTAATAACACCGCTACCTGTGTTCAGGGCGAGGGAAGATTTACGAAATTGGCCCCAAATTATTCCTGCTAACCATGCAGTAGGCTGACCATGTCTTGCGTACCGGAATATTGTCATAAACTGTCATACTATAAACCTGCAATATTAATAAAGTCTTTGTTAGTTTAGTTTGGTAGTTCTGAAATATTATTGCAGAGATGTAGTGTAGAGATATGGGTCAGTTGCCTGAATGGTACCGGGATGCGGAATCGCTTGTAAGTCACCAAGTCCTGGGGAATTACCATGACGACAGTGAGAAAAATGAATGAAAATTGGGTCTAACTTTAATAAACGAATCGAAAAGTTACATAAAATCTATTGAACAAATAAATCAATTTGTCAACTGAACTTATTACTCCAATTTTTATGAAAGTATTTTGTAATCTTCCAATTTCGAGATTGGAAATGCAAATCACAAGACTAATATCCATTACCATCGTTAATATAATCTATTACGAATCCAATTGCATTGAAACGATAAATCTTTTTCCAATCCCGAATTTTCCTAAATTCATTCTGTATTATTTGCTTCGCTAAACTTTCATTTAATCGCTTAGCCGCAGCATCGCATACTAACAAACGTATCATGCAATTTTTTTAACCCACTTACACGAAAACTGACTCTCATTACATTGATTTTAAGTTTACAACGCAATGTGTTTCACACATGCCTGATTTACTATCCTCATTTATTTTAATATAAGTAAGCTGGTTAATGGCTTCCCCTTCTACAGAAATCGTATAAAAAATTTAAAAGATATAATATATAATAGGCCTATGTAATATTCCCATGCCTCACATAACATTTATTGCATTTTTGACAATTGAATAAATTAAATTGATAAATTATTGTTTCTCCGTAAGTGTGTTGAAAAATGTTGAATATGTCATTGCACTCTTGGCTCCTTAACGTCTCGTTTGCAATATCAATCCACCCTCAACTGCAATGATAAACTTCTCCCACTACAGCCATCAAAACGCTATTTCGTTTAGCACGTAGGTATACAGTTTTATTCAATTTATATTACGCTACTGACCATTTAGCCCGTTTTTATTTGGCTTCACAAACGCTGTTTGCTTTCGCTACCTTTTTGATTCAACAGAGAACGTTTTATTTCCGTTTCTTTTATTGTTTTCTGTGAATGGTTCGCCGGAATGCATTTCTTTCCAATCATTTGCAAATCTACTGTTTGATCTACTTACTGGTAGTAAAATTACTTTTTAGATTACTTTTTACAATTGTTGTTTTAAACACCGAATAAATTGTACTTGTACTATAAGCTCACCTTTGTTTAAATCTAATGGGTTTTGTGTAAAACGATCTAAATGTAGTTAAGTTACCTTTACTTATATAAAAATAATTATTAAAAAAAATTGCCTCACTCTAGATATTCTCTTGTTTCTTGGGTGCGTCCACCATCATAGCATAATCAGCCTTTTAATGTTCCCACTGCTGGGACTCAGGCCTCCTCTCTAGGAGAGGGAATGGGCCGTAATCCACCACGCGGGCCCAGTGCGGGTTGGTGAATGTCACATGTCTTCGAATTTTTGGTTCTAGGACATGCCGGTTTCCTCACGACGTTTTCCTTCACCGTTTTGAGAGTCCGTCCACCATCATGTACAAGTAATCTCACATACACAAGACACCCATACTAACTATCGGTAGGTCATACACATATTTGTTCTGTGCTGATGTCAAACTCAGGATACGTAGTACAGCAGACAATTACTCAATTGTCCAATTAATTTTATTATTATTTTTGTTAGTTCTACTTTTCTTCTTCTGTATTGCAACACGTTGCTTATCATTTCTATGTGTCTTCCTTCTTCTGAACCCTTTAACTTAACTTCAATCAAATAAAAAATGACGCCAAAGAATGAGTGGCACACCTAATTAATGTTAAATTAAACAAAAACTTTCTAAGTGGGTCTAACCATTACATTATTAAAAATGATTCATGACCAAAGGAATAAATTATACCTTGAAACAAAGGAATTATTAGGGCCGGTTCTTGACCACATAGCTTTCCTTCCTGTAATTTCTCAGTAAGCGGAACATAGTAGCAACCACATTATTAGACCGAAACGTCAAGTCAGAGAAATTAACTGTTTAAATGTTTACCCTTTTTGATGCTTCTCAGTAAATTGAATTTTCAAACAATATAACTGTCACTTTGGCAAATAAATAATGCTGCTTAATAATATACACAATCCTCCCACAAGGTAGACCGACGACCTGGTAAGGGTCGTTTTTCCTAAGTTGGTAAATCATTCAACGATTTTTTGCATTCTGGGGTGGAGAAGGAGGGCGTGTTAAACTTTTACTGATTAAAACCACACCTGCGTCCTTCAGTTGCCTTTCCTTTCAGTTGTTTTGCTTTCTAGGAAAACGGGTTTTCTTTTCAAAAAATCCTCGCGACCCTAGCGGGCATCGGCCCTGCAGGGCCCCTACGGTTTGCTGACATCTCTTTGAGGAGCGCGTGGAAAGTAACGCGCTGTCGACGACTTGGGCTCGGTACGGACGATTACCGGACGTCCGAAAGGCGATCTATCCATTGCTCGTCTTCTGCAAGGCCGCGCCTAACGTGACTGGTAGTCAGGGACGAAGTCGCGTTGGCTGTGGCGTGTGGATGTCCCTTTGGCCGTCTCCTTCGCTAGTATTACTGCTTCGCAGAAGGAAGCGTCCGTCTACCATTCCTTTTCGCTCCAGGCCATGGCCTGAATCAGGCCTGGGTGCGAGAGGTCACCGCCACCGATGGCCCCCACGAAGTCACGGCGATGCTCCTCCACATACGGTGCTCCACTGTATCCTCCAGGCAGTTCATACAATGGTAGCACCCAAGCGTTTCTTCCGCCTGAATCCGGTGCAGGAACCTCCCGAACTTACCATATTCATGTGGAAGGTGAGGACGCCGTGACGCCTTTCCGCCCACTTCTCAAAGTAGAGACTTACAGCCATGATTATGGCGAGTCCAACCTGCCAAGGGTCTTAGAAATCCGATCTATCGGATCTATGCAAAGAAACGAACGTTGGGTTGATACTTGAGGGAGGCATATGTCCAGAAGGGGTCGTCTTTCCGCAGAAATGATGAATTATACAAGTGAAGTACAGCCCCTAAGGATATTGCTTCGCCTAGGCAGAGCACCGCCATGTCCTCGTGGAAGCGATCGGCGGCAACGACCTCTCGCACCGGGCCCTAATACAGGCCATGTTTCGGAGCAAGGCAAGGTCAAGGAGGAATGGCAGGCGGTCGCCTATTTCCGCTAAGCAGAAATGCTAGTGAAGGAGGGTTCCGCACGCGTGAGGGAACAAACGTCCTCACGCCCCAGCCGCCGAGACCCCGTCCCCGATTACTACGAGCCACGTTAGACATGGGCTTGCGGACGGCAAGCAATGGGTAACTCGCTGTCCGGTCGTCCGATAACCTTCTGGACCGAGCCCGAGTCAGCAACGGCGAGTAGCGTTCCACGCGCGCCTCAAAGAGATGTCAGCAAACCGTAGGGGTCCAGCAGGGTCGAAGCCTACTGGGGCCATGGGATGTGCGAAAGAGACCCTCGTGGCCCTGGAACGAAGGCAAAGAACGGCCTCACGCTCCGCTCCGCCCAAGAGCGCAAGAAGTCATTGGATGATTTCCCACCTAAAAAACAAACAAGCCCATAAGGATTTAAAGAAAAATATTCTATCAGTTTTTCAGATCATAAAATTGTATCAGTAGCACCTTCCATGCTACTGATACAATTTTAACAATAATACTACTATACTAGACTGCTTCTCATAACAATAAATATGATAAGATAAAAATACGAGTAGGTATGTTGTTGGTTTAACAATCAGATTTTGTTTGCAGAATACAAGAGTTTATTATATACTGCAAAAAATATAACATTCTAGTAATTTAAGCCCAGTGTTACCCAAATCCAATTTGTTCTAGACCGACATGAAACAATCAAGATGTAACACGGAGTGCTAACATTCCCATCGGAGAGTAACCGCGATGTTTTCATTCCACCCGCATCACAATTTGAGATCAGAAAATTAATCCTCTAGGATTTTCTGAATTTCATATTTATTGCTACTTCGTCTTCCCGTCCAAAGGTTCAAGGCAGCAATATTTTTTGGATCTTAGAAAAAATGTTTTCTCAGATATTAGTTTTTTTTTTCTCACATATTATTAAATCAAGCAACACTTCAATTTGTTTCACAGAAACAAGGCTATTAATAAAAGGTTATTTGATTTGAAAGACAGGAGTTATTCGATCAACATTTATTTACACTCGACTCGGATATCAAACATCTAAGGTTTCTACGGATATCAAATTTAAGGCAGCGAAGTTTGTGAATTCCGAATTTTCTTAAAGCGAAAAGATAGCTTATTTGAAGCTGTTTATTTTCACCGTATTTACTATACTATCAATATACCTATTTTAAAACATCCTTCTTTTAGAGAATCACTGAAACATTATATTTTATTAGCTTTGATTCATAGATACAAATAAAAATATTTATATGAATGGCAGGTATGTTTTAGGAAAAAAATATTATATATCACAGGAATTTGGATCCGGTTAATTTTCTTTAATAACACTTGTGATAGCAGTTTACGTTGATTAGGTGGTTGTTGCAGAAAACGTGTTGTTTTCAAGTGTTAATGATAATGAACTTATTTTACTCAACCATGATCTACCATCGAAAATAACCCCAATAAGAAATATATTAAGATTCAGACATATATACGAGGATTAGCTGGACTCCTGCTCAGAGGACTGACCCAAACTTGAAGAGAACCAGGAATAGTGGAAGGAGGGAAAGAAGGCCTTTGTGATACAGACGAAACCGATGGCAGAAGCTAATTAGTAATTGTAATGATTTTTGGGTAATTTAACATTATCTTTTGTAGGAATTTCGTACAAAAGATAATGTTAAACCTTTGTGATACAGACGAAACCGATGGTAGAAGCTAATTAGTAATTATAATGATTTTTAACATTATCTTTTGTACGAAATTCCATCATAAACCATATCTTGCAACCATATATAATTGTTTGAGGCCCAAAAAGATCTAAATTTAAAGAACTCTCAATAAATATCTCATTGATTTCAATAGACCATAGTACCCATCCATATTACCTATGACTTTATCGTGGGGTTCTCCCATATTTCCTCCAATTTATACGGGTTCGCCTTTTGCGGTTTTCTGACAGTTCTTTCACATATTCGGATTAGATTGAATTTATTCAACTCAACCTACACCGATATTGGATCGGTCTACCTTTAATATATCACAAACTCAATTTTAAACGTACAGGATTTTTGTTCGTTGGATATTAATGTAAAGTTGTTTAATTTAGAGTCTAATTCTAAAAATTAATCAAAACACGAGAAAATTAATATTAGTTCAGCATGGTTAAAATTAGGTAGAAGCAAATAAACAAAAGTATATATCAATAAAACAAGAGGCTATATTGTTAAATTTAAAACTAAGCTTAGAAAAAAAGATATATGACAGAGACTAAAATGATTTATCTTTGTACCAAAATACCTAAAAATGTATCTAATCTCAATAATACCCTATCCATATTACATCCTACACCAAAAGATTAAAGTACACACAATCTGCTCCTCAAATCCCGTGCTACACACATACCCGTACCGCACCAGCCATATTCCGAAGAATGCCGCAAGAGCAAGGGAATGCCCGCCTCGCGTCAATGGGTGCAGACAATTGGAATGTTTGCGCCAACAAGCTGAATCTGGAAACAGAATACTACAGGATTTTTAGTGTTCCGAACCAGAAGTAGGAACAATCGGGATGTGAAACAATTGCAGCTTGTTTTTGTGGTGCGGCTATTTTTCGGAAATGTTTGGCTTAAAAGTAGTTGGGTAATTAAAACAATGAGTTTTATCTACATATCAATCAATCAAAGTATTTACTTCAAAGTAGATTTTGCCAGCGGTTTCGCCCGCGAAAAAGTAGGTTTCTCCATACAAACTTTAGACCCCCATTTCATCCCCTAAAGGGCTGCGTTTTGAAAAATAATTTCTTAGTACTTGCCAATAAAAGGAAGCCTTTTACAAAATTTCACGCTCCTAGTCTCAGCAGTTTTAGCTGTGCGTCGATATGTCAGTCAGTTAGTTTCTCCTTTTATATACTTGTATATAGATAAACTACTCACAGGCACTTTTGAATTGTCAATAAGTTAGTCAGTCTGAAATTTATGCTAATTGTACATTCCAAAGCGTACATCTTTATGGAGAAGAATGTGTAAGAAACTCCATGGACACTTTTTTAAATCATATTATACACAAAGGAGACAATTTTTTTTGTTTGGGGAATAGGCCCACCACAAGTTGTGGCGTTTAGCAATGAAATGCACGTTAGTTTATTCCTTATAATCTCTAGATTACAGTGGTAATATTAGCAAAACTTTATGTAACTGGAGTACCGTGAAATACGACAGTCAAAACATGACTCTCATAATAACCTAAAATCTCACAAGAGCGATTGTCTAATGAGTGGATAGGTCTCCTTGGTATTTTAAGTTAAAATAGTGCACTGTTCAATAATATACAGTATAAAACAAAGTCACGTCTTTACTACGTGACAGACTTTGATGTGATTTACACGATTTGATAGACTTATTCATGAAAATGCGTAGATGTATTCATTTCGAAATAGCGCGGCTTTTGCCAGCCATTGACTGTAGATCTAAAATAATAAGGTGATGTGTTTTATGCTGGTTGTGTTAGGAGAAAAAAAAACCACATTATAGGTACATCACAAGTATTTATTACTGTTCATTATCATCATTTTCAAAGTCATCTCTTAAAAGCAGTATTTCATCTAAAAAAGATGCAGGTGGCTCAACCTCACCTGCCCAAGATAAAAACCACACTATACACATCACATATGCACAGCAGCCAACAGTGCGTCTGCCCACTAAACAATTAAAACAGTATCCAGCAAGAGCAGTATTCAACATTCCGTTGAAATCGTGCTGCACAATTGATAGGTTCGGCGGTAGGTGTGAAAAAGATTAGACGCGTATTTTATTTGTCAGCAGAAAAATACATTTAAAAATAGTATTAAATGTTCATTTGATATTTGGATAATTATAATAGTTATATCAACAACCAAATCTGTTGTACTTACATTGGGAAAACAATCCATGTAACATAGTACTTAAAATACACCACCTGCCAGCTCTCACTAGTTTTTCTACTCACTACAAGAAGTACTGCAAGATAATATCCTACATTATGTCTACCCTGGATGATATCCAATCCGCTCAGAAGAACCTGGAGGAGTGCTTCATAAAGAAGATGGACGAGCTTGAGGCGCAAATTCAATGTGCAGGACCTGCCAAGGACACAGTTGCCAAGATTCGAGAAGAGTTCCGCTCATTCAGGGAACTAATGTTTGGTATGCTGGGTCTCCTGCGGAAACAGATCACGGAGTGTTCCAGAGTTGTTGATGGGTTGGAAACACGTACCCGACGCAAAGCTCTCATCATCACCGGATATGCTGAAGCAGACAAGGAGGATTGTAAGACTCTTGTGTTGGACTTGCTTCACAATAAACTGGCACTGCGTGACATCACCGCTTCATCAATCAAGGTATGTCATAGACTGGGGACGTCAAGCAGAGGACCCACACGCAGCCGGCCCATTTTGGTAAGATTCTCTATTGTTGAGCATAAGTCTGCTGTCTGGAAAGCGAAGTCCAAATTGAAGGGCTCGAATATCACCGTCAAAGAGTTCTTGACCAGGGTTAGGCAGACCGTGTTTAGCAGGGCGCGGTTGCACTTTGGTATGTCGGCATGCTGGACCCAGGACGGGGTTATCATCATCAGAACCCCCGATGGAACACGGCATAAGATTACTTCCTTGGAAGAACTCAATCCCTTGCTGATTAAATACCCGAAGAAGTCTGGGGAGTCATCTACAGGGGGCAACATTGGAGTGCGTGCAAAGTGAAACAAAGTTTCTACTAACAAAGTTCACTACTTTTTAACAGATTTTCACATGCTTATTTGTGCTTGGGGCCTCATTGTTCATGTATTTATTACGCCAGTTGTATTACTCGTGTACCCGATTATTATCCAATTTCACTTTACCATTTTTACACATTTTGGTGGTATTTAAAAATACTGTATTTTGTTTTGTGTTCGTAATTATTTATGTCTTGTCATTATTTGTCAATGTCATCTGTCAATTCTGTGTATCATTATGCCTGGCCCCGCGTTCCGAGTTACGGTGTCGTCGCGTCGCTGTTAGCGCGTCAACAAGTCGCATATTCTAATGATTCGTAACGACCAATAACGACAGTAGACAGTTAGTAGACATCGTGTTTCGGAACGTGCTGTGTTAGTTTTTTGGTTCATAAAAGCTTCTTTTTTTACGTTTTGTTTTTGCTAATGTGCCTTTTTATGTATCGTCTTGTTCGCTTTTGTTGTATGCTTTTGTTTGTAATACTTATTTTTGTTTAAATTAATATTTCTGTATTGTACTGATACTGGTACTGCTGGTGGGTGGTGAATAGACAGTGGTGTTGCACCATAAGGCTAATATTTAGCCATTATTAATTTCTATAGTACCTAATTTATTTTATTTTTATTGTATTTATGATATCAGATGATGATTCTTTTTACTCCGCTAGTGAATCCTTCAACTCATCTGCTAATGCATCCTTGACTGACACTCTTGGTGACTTGGTGCGTCAGAGATTTAGTCAACAGATTGGTCATTCGTTTAATGTCTGTCATATCAATGCTCAGAGTGTACCTAGTCATTATAGCGATCTGTTTGACACCTTTTCTGATGCCAATGTACACGCCGTCCTGGTTTCTGAGAGTTGGCTCAAACCTCATCTTCTCTCTACCACTTACCCTCTGCCCGGTTTCATTCTTATCCGCAATGATAGAATTGGAAAGGGTGGAGGGGGTGTAGCTATCTATCTTCGTAGTGATTTTCCGTACAAAATAATTGCCTCTTCTCCTTCAAATTATTCCGCTTCTGTTGAGTATCTCTTTTTGGAGGTGTACGTCAAAGGTGTCAAGACCTTGCTCGCCGTCGTCTACTGTCCGCCGACCGTTGACTACTTTTCTGACCTTGAACTGGCATTGGAATCTGTGGGGTCGGAGTATGCACACTGTATCATCATGGGCGATTTTAACACAGACCTTACCCATCCAACTCCTCGTTCCCGTAAACTCCTGCATATCATCGAGTCCGCTAGTCTCCATGTTCTTCCACTGCAACCTACTCATTTCAATATCTCAGGTGAAGACACGTGGCTTGACTTAATTCTGACTTCCACTCCCTCCCTTGCTTTTTCTCACGGCCAGTTCCCAGCACCTGGTTTTTCCCATCATGACCTAATTTTCCTCTCATATACCCTAAAACCACCTAAACTTCCTCCTAAGGTCTTGCACATGCGTTGTTTTGCTCGCATGGATGTTGAGAAACTTCGCCAGGATGCGTCGCAACTCGATTGGGAACACCTTGCAATGGCAACATCTGTTGACGATAAGCTGCATATTTTTAATCAGACGGTCCTTGCACTCTATGATAGACACGCTCCTGTCAAGAGGGTGAAGCTTAGGCGTCCACCCGCCCCTTGGATGACGACAGGAATTCGTATGGCGATGAGGCGCAGGGATCGTGCCTTTCGAAAATTTAAAAAGGATCGCAGTGTCGAAAATAGAGAACTTTTCAGGACTGCAAGAAATCGGTGTAATCAGATGATACGCAATGCTAAACGCCGCCATATTCTCGAAAACATATCTTCTTCTTCTCCTGCTGATATTTGGAAATTCCTCGGAACTCTCGGTATCGGCAGACCACGTCATGTGGATTTTCCTAAGACAATCGCCCTTAATGATATCAACCGTCACTTCACTACCACCTGTCATTTGGATTCGCAAATGCTGTCTCAGACGGTTGATTTCATTACTAGCCTACCAGGTCCTATCATTGAACCGTTCCATTTTTTCCCGGCCACCTTGGACGAAATCAAAAAGATCATCCTATCCATAAAGTCCAAGGCTGTGGGCTGTGACGACATCAGTCGTTATATGATTACCTTAATCCTTGACTTTCTTCTTCCTCCGATAACCCACATAATTAATTTTTCCCTTGATTCCGGTCAATTCCCATCCCTGTGGCGTATGGCTTACGTGCGACCACTTCCTAAAATCTCTAATCCCTCCCTACCTAACCATTTTCGCCCAATTTCTATTCTTCCTTTCCTGTCCAAAGTACTTGAGGCCTGCGTTCATAAACAGTTTTCAGGATTTGTTTACCGTAACAACCTTGTTAACTCATTTCAATCCGGATTCAGGCCTGGCCATAGTACCTCCTCTGCTCTCCTTAAAGTGACTGGTGACATTAGAGAAGCCATGGAGGATACCAAGGTTACTGTTTTGGTTTTAATTGATTTCTCAAATGCCTTTAATGCTGTCAGTCACGATATTCTTCTATCTATCCTTTCCCATCTTATGGTTTCGTCTGAGGCGCTGGAATGGTTCTCTTCTTATCTTCGGGGACGTCAGCAGTCGGTTCGCGTTGACGAGAATTCGTCGAGTTGGCGTGATTTAGATTCTGGTGTCCCACAGGGCGGTATTCTTTCTCCGTTGCTATTCTCCATCTTCATAAATTTTATAACTCTCTGTCTTCGGTGTTCGTATCATCTATATGCCGATGACCTACAATTATATGCAGCTGCGCGGGTAGAGAGTTTGTCAGACGCTATAGAGGACGTAAACCGGGATTTGGATGCTATCAAGGATTGGTCTGATAGGTTTGGGGTGTCCGTAAACCCCTCAAAGTGTCAGGCCATTATTATTGGTAGCTCGCGCATGATGGGTAAAGTGGTGGTTAACTCTCTTCCTCCAATTGTTTTTAATGGTGCCGTCATCCCCATCAGTCCTAGCGTTAAAGATCTCGGTTTGCATCTTGACTCGACGCTTGGCTGGCAAAGTCAAGTTTCAAGTGTCTGCCAAAGAGTCAACGGGACTTTGCGGTATCTGTATCGTCTGAGGAACTTTTTGCCTGCGAAAACGAAGACAATGCTTGTGCAGACTTTAATTTTTCCTGTAATCGACTATGGTGACGTGTGCTACTTTGACCTGAATGCGGTGTTGCTAGACAAGCTTGACAGGCTCCTCAACAACTGCATCCGATTTGTATTTAACTTAAGAAAATATGACCATATTTCTAGTTATAGATCCGAGCTCAAATGGTTGCCCATCCGCCAGAGAAGAGGTTTGCGCGCACTGACTACACTTTTCTCTCTGCTCAACTCTCCCACCCCTCCTTCTTATCTCATATCACACTTTCAATATCTATCTTCTTCCCATGCTAAGAATCTACGTTCTTCTAACAATCTTCTTCTGCTTTGTCCTTCTCATACTTCTGACTTTGTTCATTCTTCCTTTCATATACAGTCCATACTTCTGTGGAATGCGCTTCCTCTTGACATCAGGACGGCCACCAGTCAATATGCATTTAAGCGGAAATTGCGGCTTTATTTTCTATACAAATAGCGGAGTAGTCTCAAAAATCCTTTCATTATTCCTTATATAAATAATATATATTTTTGCATATATATATGTAGGTTTATATTATATTAAATATTTGTGTATGTTTATTTTATGTATTTATACATTTGATCCCTTGTTTTCGTATTATTCTTTTCTTTTTTTTTTATGCACCTACCATGTTTTCTCTTCACTACCCTTGGTTGACTGGTAGAGAATGCCTAAGGCATTAAGTCCGCCTTTGTACCTTTATGTTGCATGAAGTTTTAATAAATAAATAAATAAATAAATACAACGGCTTTGTGGATTATGCATGTATCTACAGATGCCATTTTCATAAAATCTTTCGAATAAAAATACGAAAAGAACAGAAGAAACATGCAACTATCTAGTAATCGGAAACAATAATAATGTTGTCTGAAGCGGTGGGCGTTTCAACGACGAACAGTTTTCAAAGACCGTTTTTTGTTCTGCACGTAACAACCGTTTTCCATCCTGCGACCAAACAGTCTTCGTTGCACAAACCAGTCTTCGAATTACTGTATGAGAATTGTTATCTTACTGTTAAGAAAATAAGGTCTAAAATCCATTGCTTCAACTATCACACTCGTCGCATCGTCGTTTTTAAAACCAGTTATTGCAATGAAAAATGAATTTTATGTTTATAGTCATCCATTTCGATACCCTACTGGACAACTGTACAAAGACTGTAAAGTGCTTACTGTTCGTAAGCTCTTTGTGCTCCAATCTATTCTAAGAAAGCATCGAATGGTTGCCCTGCCCGATGCTGGAAGGCGTGGAATCTCACCGGCCTGTCCCAGTGTTTCCCACAATACCGTTTTTGCTAAAAGACAATATTTTGTCCTATGTTCTTATCTTTACAGAAAAGTTGACAAAAAATTAACATAATTAAACTGAGTACATATGATGCAAAACATACAGTTAAGAGCTGGTTATTACAATTAGAATATTTAGAAACAGAAAATCTCATTACCTTTATTACATAACCCCAATATCATACCCACTCACACACTCTCCACACACATAGTATACATATACATACGTTCCTACATTCTTTCTCCCACATCTTTGCAATTACACATCACTCTCACTCGCAATACCGACTTATCTATATAGTAGTGGCACTCGGTAAATATCATGCAAACTGATGGCTGAACGCTATCCCCTGAGATACAGGTTAACACCTAGTTCAGAGGATAGGGTCAAAACTGTTTGAGGCATATCACAGCCACCACATTATATATTGCAGTACAATATAAAAATTTTGCTTTGTATCGAGTACTTTTAAATTAAGCTTCTTTATATTGTAAACATTATTTGTGATGAGAAATAAACAATTATTAACTGGTTTTGAAACGATGACGCGACGAATACAGAATTTATTACCGTCCTCAAACTAGTTGCGACAACGAACGTTTTCTGCAACTACTTTACTCAACGATAGTTTCGTCTTCAAACCAGTTGCGACGACGACCGTTTTCTGCAACCGTTTTTGTCGTCGCAAAAACGGTTACGTCTCGTCCGTCTAAAATTCGACAACGACCCACCACTAGTTGTCTGTTAGTGTCAAACTGATTGAAACTGGACCACAGAGCATCTGCAACGGGCTATTAATTACGTTTCGTTCCACGGTGATTTTTAAAGTACGTTACTTGATATTTGTGTTAACCGTTAATAACAGCATTAAAAACAAGTTCGCTGTACCAATTAATTATTATCTCTTGAAACGCATTTAAATCCGATGTCACCGCTGCGCACTGTAGTAACATATTTTTTTTCACGTTAAAATAAACTTGAAAACGCTCCTAAACAAGCATTTTTTGCCGTAACGCTTTTTTACTATTATTTCATTATTCCGGTTAGATTTCTATATAACTTTTGGTCTGTTAATTATAATAAGATGATCGCTTTTTCCATGTGTAATGTGATTAATAAACGTAACCGTTTAATAGTGGGCCCAAAAAAAATTGTCTCCTTTCTCGGTTACATAATTATCATTCTTATCGCTTCTATTAAGAGAGATTCATACTATTTCACAAGAGAGTATCATAAGCTGACTGGTCTATAAGACACCTCTAAGTTTTTAGGGTTCCGTACCTCAAATGGAAAAAACAGAATCCTATATACGATTACTTTGTTGTCCATCTGTCTGTTTGTCTGTCAGGTTTATTTAGGGAATGCATGGAGGTATCGAGTTTAAATTAAAACAATATAGTCAGGTTTGCGGACCCTTGACGCTGTAAAAAAATCAAACTTCTGAGTTAACGAAAAAAAAGGATACGGCCCTTTATGTCGCAAAAAACGTATATTTCGACACTCTCAAGGGAATCAAAAGTCATAGGGTACTTCCCGTTGACTTAGAATCCTGAAATTTGGCATGAAGCAAGGTCTCATAGTACAAGTATAGAAAAAAACCTGAAAACCGTAAATTTGTAGTTACGTCACAAAAAAAAACTTTTTTTTGCGATTAGGAAAAATCTTCGTAACTCAATTCGGGAATTGATCTGTTTTCATAATTAAGCTGTACAAAACCCCGCGCACTGAGGGTTCGACTCGCACTTGCCCGGTTTTTTAATCTTATTTTGTTCAAGACTTCTTGCTACTTTCTCGTGATGAAATGACATGGATTTGCGTCGACGGAAATTCGTCGTAGTGATGTATCCTTATTAGAAAATATGGTTTTGCTTCAACCCAGTTTATAATAAAGATTTGTAGCCAAATCTTTTTTGGGCGAGGTACAAACACTACTTTTTGTTTCCAGTATTTAGACTCGAACCGCATTCCTAATAATGTTCTTGGAAGTAAACAAAGAACATTCGATTTTTCCTGTAAAAGGTAGAGACACAAAAGAAATTAGATTTACGTTCAAAAAAACTTTGTTTTCTGTAAAAACTTTTGGGTAAGTACCCCAATTTGTACCCGAACCTGCTTTCGCAAAATTTTACGTATCCACCCGCATACCCAAATTAATCGTCACTGATTCAGCTGCGAATGTTTAACGCTATTCCAGCAAACATAAATTGAATTACAAGTGTTACGAATCGTGTAGCACTTGCTCACGAAATGTCTGGAACACATCGAGTTCTGGATCCTCCCAGTTATTTGACGAATGTCTTGGAGCGCAACCAAATGGATGCGGCACGGCGAATGCTCTGTCTACAGCAACTATTTGATAGCAACTCGATCGTGCATCGAACATCAAGTGTCTCTCTCTGCGACAAATTTTGTCTTTTGTTGAACTCACTTGTAGCGAAGTAAGACGGATTGTTGAGTGCGAATGTCGTTGCCTGATCGGGATTCTTAAATGCATTTTCGATAGCGAGTTGGATTTATTTGTGAATAGTCCATTGTTTTTAAAAAAATACAGTTTATGGGGTTTAGTAAATCTATGAGACAGGATTTCCTGGTGCCAGTCTGCCACAATGGAATTATTTTATGTATCTTCTTATATCTATAATGTAGGTTTGTGGACAAGAAAATCGATTTCATTTGTGCCACTCATAAGACATTACAACTATCTACAAAACTTTAGTTTCTCGTATATCGACAAATATTATATATATTCCGCATATTGTTTGATTACCTAAAAAACTATATTGTTATTCCCAGAGAAAATATTTTCGCTATTACAAGATGTATCATCCCCATATCTCTGATAACTTCATCCCGCTTCTATTCTACTATAATTTGTCTTTCTTTGCCAAATTAATATTGTATTAGCGTTGCCCCCGATCCCATTTCTTCGTAAGGACCCCAATCAACTAAAATTGTTCGGCATTAATGAAAGTGACGTCTCTTCCATTATATTTCCAATACATCCCTTTGTCTTTGTTACGAAACTGGATTTAGATTAACGTGGACTTCGAAGTTTTCTGTAAAAAGATAGGTCCAGAAGGTTTACTTTTTAAAACGATCGAAACTGATGCACGGACACATAAAAGTAGATATGCAAATCAAAAAATTCTAAATTAACCCTTTAACCGCTTCCGTTCTTTATTCTTTATTGTACACACAAATATAAACAGACAATAAAAATAGGACAGTTGATGTACATAGGCGAGCTTAATCCACAACTGGGTCTTCTTACAGTAAACCATATGAGTGCGAAAGAAATTTTGCATTAATTTGAGGAACTTTAAAAGTACAACAATAAATATTAAAATTTGAAACAAAAAATTAAACAAATAAATTCTCTTAAAACTAAAAATATAGTAAACAGATATGTGAACAGCACACTATACATAAACATAATTATATACAATAAATAAATACTTATAAACATACATATTCACGGGTCATGTTGATAAAAAACCTTCCGTCTGATTGGTCCGACAACTGTTTACGTGTCCTATTCGCCAGGGTCGAGTGTTTGCGACTAGGTTCTCCATCTCGTTTAGCTCTTCGGTCCCTATATCTGACGAGATGGAGTATTTTGGTCGTGGATGTGCGACCCTGGTGGAATAAACTCAAGAGTGTTTGTTGGATATATCTGACTGGTTAAAAGGTTAAAAATATTTTCAGCACACATTTGCACAGTTCCAAATACGACATCATCATCATCATCATTTAAGCCGATAGACGTCCACTGCTGGACATAGACCTCCCCCAAATGTCACCACTATGCACGGTCCTGTGCGTCTCACATCCATCGGATTCCCGCAACCTTGACCAGGTCATCGGTACACCTTGTAGGGGGCCTTCCAACACTACGTCTTCCGTTACGCGGTCGCCACTCCAGAACCTTTCGGCTCCAATGGCCATCTGTTCTGTGAGTAATGTGCCCTGCCCATTGCCACTTAAGTTTGACGATTCTTCGTGCTATGTCGGCAACCTTGGTTCTCCTGCGGATATCTTCATTTCTGATTCGATCACGCAAGGAAACTCCGAGTCACACAAAAGGCAAAGTCACACAAAGGGCAATGGAAAGGGCTATGCCCTTTCCATTGCCCTTTGTGTGACTTTGAGCCTTCTAATGAGGCCCATAGTGAGCGACCACGTTTCGGAACCATATATCATCACTGGCAACACGCACTGGTCATAGACTTTCGTCTTGAGACACTGTAGTATATTGGACGAGAAGATACCGCGCAGCTTCCCGAACGCTGCCCAGCCGAGTCGGATTCGACGGTTGACCACCGACATACTATCTCAAAACATATCGAAATACGACAAACTATCTCAAAACAAAAGCAAGTCGCGTGAGTGTCCTTGCATTTGCTATATGTATGTATGTGACTATACATGCGTTTTCGATAATCAATTGTATATAACCGACCTTCTGTATCCATTCGTTCTATTGTCCTATCTACACATTTCCGGAGATCCATGATTGTAAATTATATTATTAATGCTCGGATAAAATCGTGATTTCTATCGTTGCGTTATGATTGATACGCGACGAGATTAGGAAGGTATTAAATTTTCATTTCATATTGTAATTGGAACACCTAGTATTTATTAATATTGGAATGATTTTTTGACAACTTTGTAACCTGGGCTGCTTTGGATTTATATTTGACAGTGTAATTTGTTTTTCTCTTTATTTCAAAATGGATCGTTTATATAAACAATAATAAATTGTAAAAGTACTTTGAACAATTGTATTTTTTTGTGACATAATTCTTTGTTTTTTTTTTTTGTAAGGGCTTTTTCTTGTGCTTTTGGATGTGTGTAAGATTATATGATGGATCTATATAGAAAACCTAAAAAAACTTTATTATTATTAAATATGTATATGTTTTGTATTACAACAGTATTCACTATTTGAGCTATTGAGTCCATTATCTAAAACTAGACCTTCCATTTAATTTTCATTAGCACTAAAACTTTTAGATTCTAACGATCAGAAGTCCGGGCACTTTATCAGCCTGGGGATAAACTTGGGAGCAGGGTTCCGTCGGCAAACACGGCACTGCGGAACCGTGATAGCAGTGCGGATGACGTATGACCGCGTTAGCGGGCTTTCACCATCTAGTTATTACCTACCTCCATTTCTCTAGAATGATTTGAATTTCTGGCGCATGGTAATCCAAATTGTCGTAGTTACTCTCCAGTGCATTGCTCAATTTATGTCCTCCTTTGTATACTTATTGTTATGATACAGTAAAGTTGTCCTGTTTGTTCAACAAGAGCGTTAACTTGAGGACAGTTTGCATTATTCAGAATTTCGTTAACTTTCTTTGGTATGTAAGTAGGAGGTAGATTTCAGAATAGCGTGAACTTAGTTTAATGTTCACAAGTACTGGCCACCTGTATTGTTTTTTTTATATAAGTTTTTCTATATTAAATATGTTTCTTGGTGTAATAGACAATAATTAATCTATGCAACTCCGGGTTGCGATCATGTGCTCAAATGTGGCTAATATAGCCTGTCTTTGCTGTAAAGGTACGTGCGCAGTGCGGACACGTTAAAACGCTATTGTTGTATAGGTATTGAAGGTTGGAGAGCAGCTTATTTTTGATGGTCTCTCACGTGACGTGGAGATCTGTCATCTGGTCTTCGAAGAGGACCAAAATATGTTGTGTTACTAAAGTACTGAAATATTATTTTCTTAGAGTAGAGGCATTTTATTTCAAGTTTCCAATCATAAAACAAGAAAAAATCGGGCAAGTGCGATTCGGACTCGCGCACTGAGGGTTCCGTGCAAATTTACCTATGAAAACAGTTCAATTCCTGAATTGAGCAACGAAGATTTTACCGAATCGCAAAAAAAGTTTTTTTTGTGACGTTACTACAAATTTAGTTTTAAGTTTTTTTTCCTATACTTGTGCTATGAGACCTTGCTTCATGCCAAATTTCGGGGTTCTAGGTCAACGGGAAGTACCTTATGAATTTTGTTTCCCTTGAGAATGTCAAAATGCGACATAAACGGCCGTATCTTTTTTTTTTCGTTAACTCAGAAGTTTGATTTATTCACAGCTTCAAAGGACCGCAGGCCTGAGTAAATGGTTTTAATTTCAATTCGATACCTTCACGCGTTCCCGAGATAAAGGGTCTTGACAGACAGATAGACAGACAGACAGACGGACAACACAGTGATCGTATAAGGGTTCCGTATTTTCCTTTTGAAGTACAGAACCCTAAAAATAACACTTAAGTATGAAACATGGATCTTAAATCTTACTTTACAAACTTCCAAATTGAAAACATCTGGAAGTGTTCCAAGTGGGGAAAAAAAGAAAAGTGGCCGTTTCTCTAGATTGCAATCTAATAATTTTGCCAAGAACCCTTCATGCGTACCAAGATGGCCGATATATGTGAAATTAATTCAGTTGCCATTATTAATATTTACCTGCGCTTGCGTTGGGGAATTTATAACACAAATATTATTCCTTTGGGCACGCTTTAAATACGGCGGTAAGTCCCCTCTTTGAGGAGTGGCTGGAAAGACAACACGGCGTTCTTACCTTCTGCATGACTCAGGTCCTCACCCGACATGGTAAGTTCGGGAGATTCCTGCACCGGATTCGTGCGAAAGAAACGCCCGCGTGCCACCATTGTGTGGACCGCCTGGAGGACACGGTGGAGCATATGGTAGAGGTGTGCCCCGCCTGGGCAAAGCACCGCCGTGTCCTCGCAGGGGCGATCGGTGGCAGCGATATCTCGCGCCGGGCCTTGGTACAGGCCATGGTCCGGAGCGAGGAGGAGTGGCAGGCGGTCGCCTCCTTCTGCGAAGCAGTAATGCTAGCAAAGGAGGAGGCCGCATGTGGACTTGGACGGCGAGCAATGGGTAGCTCGCCGTCCGATCGTCCGGTAACCGTCTGGACCGAGCCCAAGTCGTCGACGGCGCGTATTGTTCCACGCGCGCCTCAAGGAGATGTCAGCAACCGTACGGGCCCAGCAGGGTCGAAGCCTACTGAGGCCATGGGTGATGCGAAAGAAATCCTCGGGGCCCTGGAACAATGGCAAAGAAGGAATAGGTGTGGGTTTTTAGTCAGTAAAAGTCTGACACTCCCTCCCGCCCCATCCAGAGCGGGAGAATTCATTGCATGATTTCCCATGTTAAAAAAAAAGGTTAGGTAATCCTTTCAAACAATTCTACAGCCCCAAAATTTTGTTTCTAATAGACTTAAATTATGCGAGCTTATCGCCTACATTTTGTACCTAATCAAAACTAGTTAATTATTTAGGATTAAAAGATTAGATAGAAACCTACCGATTGTAAAATTACGCGTACTTAATTATTCGCGAGGGAATCTCCACGGCTACTGAGTCATAACGTCTATTTTCATTTCTCGATTAATATGAAAATTTTCCTGGTGTATTTATATCTCACACAGAAATAACTTTTGAGTCATTAGACATTTGGGACTTAGGTAATGTATTCGGATATTAAATTCAGGAGTATTTTTATCGAATGGTAGCGACATCTATGGCGCCAAATAAGAACTACAAAAAATATAAAACTCTGCATCGCGTAGTTAGCGTTTTCCGCGTGATTTGAACATATACAAAAAAAAAACATCTATCGGGCAGTTGCCCATACCAGACATAATACCCGTCTGGTCGGAGGATCCTCCCTTTTCTGCGGAGGTTTGCGGGACTTTACTCTCTGTTCCGCATACCCCCAAAGAATTTTCATAATCGGTCATTGCTTCTATAATATGCGTTCATATAGGTATTGGTTTGTAAAGGGTTGAGTAACATCTTCAATTACTTACCGACCGCCTCGTCGGATTCGCCGCATGCGATCGCACTCTCGCTCTCTTTCTTGCTCTAGTAAATTGCAGTTCTAAGAGAAAGAAAAGGATAGAACCATAGAAAGTGCGATTCGTTGCGGCCAGATTAGGCTCAACGGGCTCAACCCTAAAGTTCACTATTATACATACCTAACTAGTTTTTACCAACGGCTTCGTCCGCCTGAAAATTCGTTTTTTTTTTCTCACAGCATCATACTCCCGGAATAATAAATGTTCTGTGTGCTATTCCAGGACATAGTTTACTCGTGTGTCAAAAAATATATTTTTTCATCCTAATCCGTTCAGCTGTTTGAGAGTGTAAAGGAGTAACAAACATACACATACTAACATATACATACAGACTTTTGTCTTTATAATATTAGTGCGATATGGTCGCTTGGGAAGGCCTTTTTTTTTGTTTTCGAGGGCAAACCTTCAAAAGGCGCCCGGACTTTGGGGATAAGTCCGGAGAGTGTGGGATTTTTACCTCACTAAAACCACCTCGGTGATCACCATCGACACGTAGAAGGGGCCCCCCTCTCAAAAGACCATTCAGACCAGTGAAACGCCTGATACGGCACATCCCTGAAGAGACTGTACAACGGTCTCCCCTGAGCCTCACTGTGCACGGCAGCACGTGATCACTGTGCCTCCGTCTTCCCTGGAATCACTCGATGGGCGAGCAGAGTCCCCACTCTGAGCGCCCGTGGTTCCAAAGTCCCACTTGTATTGCAAGCGGGGTTTCGGCGTGTTAAGCATCAGGGCGGTTGCCTCCCCGACGCCTTCTTCTCCGAGTGGGATCGGCTCTTTCACGATCTCGCTCAGCGGCCTCATTCTGGACCATCACGGTCTCACAGAAGGAAGCAACTTCCCTCCAGTTTTCTGACTCCGCCCGCATAGCCCTCACTACTACTAGCAGAGACAGATCTCGCCCGATCCTGGCGACCAGGACTCGTCGCTCAGTGGCCCACGCTGGACAGTCTTCCAGCGTGTGCTGTGCTGAATCCAAATTGCTGCCGCAACGGTGGCAATTTGCCGTGGCCTCTCGCCCAATTGGGGGAGGCCTATGTCCAACAGTGGACTTATTTATTTATTTTATTTATCGTTTATTTCAGGCATTAATTAACCCATATTAATATTATAGAATTAAAAAATAAAATTGTTGTAACATAACAAAAAATTAATTCTTAATTTCTGCTGAAATGATGATGATGATGATATGGTAGGTATGCTTTTCCATATATTCCCGAAAGGTTTCTCGTAGACACAAAATAAAATAAATCTTCTTAAATCTTCCATTTTCAATTTAGCTCTCATCGTTTCTGATTTTTCAATTAGAGCGCTTTTATCAGGAAATTAAGTCTTTCACGCTTGAACTGGCTTTGATATTACGTTCCACTAAGACATTGTAGATATAAACTTATAGAAATTGCATAAAAAAACGAGGAATAAATAAAGTGCAGTCCTTTTTTAGGTTTCCGTACCCTGGACCCTATTGCTAAGACTCTCTCTCATGAACCGTGATAGCTAGACAGTTGAAATTTTCACAGATGATGTATTTCTGATGCCGTTATAGCAATAAAAATACTAAAAAGAGAATAAAATAAATGTACACCACAATAATCATGTTTGTTTTATGGGAGCCCCACCTCCCATACAACAAACATGATTATTGTGGCGTTTTTTTGCTCGACATTAACAACAGCAACAGGTAGACGCTTATAATATCCGCAGAATATTTAGTTCTATTTTCACTTATAAATAAATAATTAATATAAAATAAACATTTAAGGATGACTCCCGTACTGCAAAAGTGATTTTTTTACCCGACTGCAAGAATGGTTACTGCAAGGTTATGTTTTTTTTTTCTCTCTCTCTCTCTCTTTAATGTTGTATAGTTACGTTACCTTAGTACGGAACCCTTCGTGCGTAAGTCCAACTCTAGTGCGAGTTGGCAAGTTTTTTTTTAAATTATTATTGATAGGCTCGAGTTTGACATGGGGTTTCGGTAGTCTGAACAGTGAAGGAGAGACCCTGCTGCAATCCGCTACTGCATTTGACCTAGCAGTAGCCAATACGTGGTTCCAAAAAAGAGACGAACACATGATCACGTACAAAAGTGGTAATTATAAGACCCAAATCGACTACTTTCTAGTTCGGCGCAACCACTTAAAGCACGTCAAAGATTGCAAAGTACTGCCAGGAGAAGACCTAGTCTCACAACACAGACTCCTGGTTATGACATCAGTGGTTAAAATACTGTCTACCAAATACAAAGAGCGTCCTCCCCCTAAAATAAAATGGCATATGTTAGAGAGGAATGATTGTGCGAAGAAGTTCAGGGAGCGAGTGGTGGACAGAATGATAGAGATGGGAGATATGAATGATCGAAGTATAAATGAGAGCTGGAATGAGATGGCTGAGTGTATCAGGCATGCAGCGAAAGATATTTTGGGAGAGACGAGAGGAAAGGGCATAATAGATAGGGATACATGGTGGTGGTCGACAGAAGTTCAGAGTGTATTGAAAGAAAAAAAGAGAAAATTCAAGGAATGGCAGCGTGTAGAGCCTGGAAACGCTAGTTTAAAAGCTGAAAAAAAGAGTGAGTATGACGTTTTAAAGAAGAAAGCTAAGAAAGCCGTGGCGATAGCAAAATCAAAAGCCCAGGACAAACTATATGACGCACTGGACAGTCCTGCAGGCCAAAAAGAGCTATACCGGCTTACTAGAATAAGAGAGAGAAAGGCGAGGGATGTTTGTCATGTAAGATGTATAAGAGATGAAACTGGAATGGTTCTATCGGATGATGAAAAAATCAGAAAGAGGTGGAAGGAATATTTTGAAAGATTGATGAATGAGGAAAATAATTGGAGTGGGGTGTTAGAGAATAAACCAGTGAATGTGGGATTAGTGAGAATGGTTAGTATGGATGAAGTCAGAATAGCAGTAAATGGAATGAAGAATGGTAAAGCCATTGGTCCAGATGGAATACCAGTTGAAGTGTGGAAGTTATTGCGAGTGGATGGATGGACGTGGTTAGCTTTGTTCTTCAATAAGTTGTTGCTGGAAGAAGCCATACCTGATGAGTGGTGCAATAGCTCTTTGGTGCCGATTTTTAAAAACAAAGGTGATGTGCTTGAGTGCAACAATTATAGAGGAATAAAGCTAATGTCACATACTATGAAAGCCTGGGAGAAAGTTATTGAAAGGCGACTGAGAGAAGAGAGTGAAATTTCACAGAACCAATTCGGTTTTATGCCGGGTCGGGGTACAGCGGATGCCATTTTTGCTATACGCCAGCTGTGCGAGAAATACAGAGGTGCGCATAAAAACATGCACATGGTATTCATTGACCTCGAAAAGGCATACGACCGGGTACCTCGTGAGGTTCTGTGGTGGGCCCTTAAGGAGAAAGGTGTGCCTGGGAAGTATGTGCAGTTGATCCGAGCGATGTACAGTCGATGCAGTACCCAAGTCCGGTCTACAGTGGGCACCACTGGCAGCTTCAATGTGGCTGTCGGCTTACATCAAGGGTCGGCTCTCAGCCCTTACCTCTTCCTGATGATAATGGATGCTCTGACGTCGGACATTCAGGAAGAGGCTCCCTGGTGTATGCTGTTTGCCGATGACATTGTGTTGGTTGCCGAGAGTGGCCTAGAGGTCCAGAACAGATTGGAGGTGTGGTGGCACAGACTGGAGAGTGTTGGCCTGAAATTGAGTAGAACCAAAACGGAATACTTGTTCTGCGATTTCGGCGGTCTCTCCAATCCAGTGCCTTTATCTCTCGCTGGAACACCCATACCGATCTGCTCCGACTTTCGGTACCTCGGGTCAGTCGTCCAAGGGGATGGTGAGGTAGACCGGGACGTAACACATCGGATCAACGCAGGATGGATGAAATGGCGACAGGTCACGGGAACAACTTGTGACCCACGGATGCCCCTCAAGTTGAAGGGTAAAATCTACAAGTCCGTGATAAGGCCTGTCATACTGTATGGATCAGAATGTTGGGCTGTGAAAAAGACGGATGAAAAAAGATTGCACGTAGCGGAGATGAGAATGTTAAGATGGATGTGTGGTGTGACGAGAATGGATAAAGTGAGAAATGAGTATATTAGGGGAAGTTTGAAAGTGGCGCCAGTGACTGAAAAGTTGAAAGGGAATCGTTTGTGTTGGTATGGTCATGTGAAGAGGAGAGATGAAACGCATGTTACTAAAAGAGTTATGAGTTTACATGTGGATGGATGGAGAGGGAGAGGGAGACCAAAGAAAAGATGGATGGATTGTGTGAAGAGTGATATGAAAGAAAAGGAAGTTAGTGATAGTATGACGAGTGACAGGGCAGAATGGAAGAAAAAAACGTGTTGCGCCGACCCCAAATAACACGGGACAAGGGCAGGAAGATGATGATGAGGCTCGAGTTTGACCACCATCTCACCAGTTAGAAAGCGATGATGTGGTCGACATTGGAGCACGCTTGCCTAAAAGAACTTGAACGACTTAAATCCTTTGTAAAAAGGAGCACTTATATTCGTTCAAGGAAACGTCAAAGGGCCTTTAAACACCGCTGCTATAACAAAAGGAAACAGCTATCTATCTGAAATATTAATTTATTATCGATACTCTTTCGTGAACCGTTTCGTTCCGATATTTTACGCTTACAAACCGAAGCCTTTGAAACATTGATTAATATTAATGATTTCCTTTGCAAACTAATTTTAGTGGATAATGGATCTTTTGTATTTTGTGAAAAAGTAATTTGTTAGAATCGCCTACCGACCAATTAGACTACAGAAAGCACGCGGCGTTGCTCGATTAATCATCACATTCAGGAACGCTGAGTATTGAGATATCGCGTGTTCCAACGCAATTTGTGTACAATACATACTTGTAGAAATAAAATGAACTGAGCCGTTCAATATACCTTGTCGTTATTATGTTGAATTAGTTTTTATTGAGAAGAAAAATAATAAATAATTTTTCGGAATAAGTCACCAAGTAGCAATTAATTACGTTGTTACTATGAGGATTTTCTACAATTTCTTTTTCCCAAATTAAAGATAGTTCTTGTTTTTTCCACTTATTTTTATACACTTTGTAGTAGATATTGTGTTTCCATTACTAGAGATAGAAACAGATGGAGGAATATCAAACAAGTAAAAATGATGAAGCAGAGAGGTTACAACGCAAGGGGGAGTTTCTCAATTAATGGTAAAATGTGCACATCTAAAAAGTTTCAAAGCGCCAATCACAATTCTACGAAATACAAATCACGAAAGTTATTTGAAAAGCATAAAAGGTTGTCAACTCCGATTTATTGTCAGCCCTTGCAATAAGAATAAACGTTGAAAGAATAAAGAGCTTCGAATTTAACAACTTTTTCGACTTATAAATCGACTTTTGATTAATGAAGCTCGACTTCGGGGGGAAATGGACAACAGATAAAATATAACGGGAGCACGCCTCAATTTATTTAAAAAATATTTTGTTTCGAATAAAATACATCCCGTTATTGGCGATTCGTATCAACAATACCTAATAGAAACATTGAATTTTAACATTGTATCAATCAAGAAAAACAACCATTTTTGTTGTTACTCTGTTAGCACGGCGTATTCCCAATAGGATGTAATAATGTGACCTATTTACAGTTACATCGAAGGACTGGAACAATTTGTCTGTTGCGGTCTTCCCGTCCGGCTTCAAGACTATAGTGAATAGGCTCTTAATAAACTAGTGCATCTCTCCATCATCGGTTGCATCTCTGCTTACCATCAGGTGGGATCGCAATCAAGTACTAGTATATATCAGGAAAAAAAATAAGTACCCGAGGAAGTCTAGGAGGAAACCTATAATTGAAATTATTTTTCAAAACACTCGAAAACCCGCTCTTATCCCTACCGCTTTTTGGTACGCAATTTACGGTTTTCCACACTAGTGCAGAAAAGTGCATAAGCTCGCCCCCGCCACAATTAACATATTTATGTATATCAGACTCGACGATAAGTGACCCTCAGGAGTCGCGCGTCACCCGCCGTTTATTTATTTCTCCGTAAAAGTATTGAAAAATGTCGTATAATACACGTGGTTTGTCACTGCAGCACTCGGCTCCATAACACCCTCGCCATCGGCTCGGGCGAATTCCGCTTCAGTCGCAATGACAAACTTTCTCCACTTGTATCAAAATATACCATTTAGTTTAAAAGCTAAATTTAAAAATCACGTTCTCCCGGGAATACGTCAAGTAACCATTAACCCTTTGTTCAATTTCAAGTGAATTGAAGTAGATATAAAATCATTAGGTTTAAATAAATGAAATATTAAATTGGGAATGGTTATCTTTATATTAAGTCAAAGTTAAGGCGATCACATTCCGGCGAGTAGGCATTTAACGCTACCTTTCGTGGCGAGTCGTGCGTATGCGTATTTGAACTCATTCACCCGGCTGTGTGCGTGTGTGGGTGTTCTTCACAGGCTCACAGTATATTTTTCTTTATTGTACAAAAAAAACAGCATAGCACATGGTGATGGTGGTGGTGGTGGTGATTTTTTTGGATTATATAAATTTTTGAGATGGTGTAGTAAAGGCTTACAAGAAGACGATCTAAGGACAGACCCTGTCCTAACATATTTTAGTAGTTCATGGCTACATTCAAAAATTACAAAAAAAAAGTATACTGAGCAGAAAATATGCAATTTAAAAAAAATCTTTTTGATGTTGGCCAAAGTGCATCTCATGACAATTCTAATAAGCCCAAACACGGCTAGGATACATTGATTAAATACAGAGTTCCGGTCCCTATCTTCCGGCTCCATCATCATCATCAGGTCACCTCAATGATACAATTTTCAACATAACTATTCAGAACTATTTATTTGTTTTATCATAGTCGCTTAACTATCTTCATTGTGAGTATCTATGTGAGTATGAAAATCCGTTGGCCATTTCCGGTCTTCTTCATCAGTTTCACTTCAACAAATGTTACTTTTTGACTGTAAATGCTTAAGTTCTCAATGAAAATATCAAAGTTGCCTATGGTGACAGACAGACAGACAGACGGACGGACGGACAACAAAGTGATCCTATAAGGGTTCCGTTTTCTCCTTTTGAGGTACGGAACCCTAAAAATAAAGAAAATAGGTATAACTATAGAAACCTTGCATATATAATGAAAATTCAAGAATGAAGTATTTTTCCAAAACCATTTAAGGTTTTAAAAAAAACACGTATTTCCTCGAACAAGTTTTCTGAAATATTGTAGTGAATGGCAGAATTATCGAATGCCAACAGAGTTTTCAGGAGTTATTTCCTTTTTTTTCGCGTTACCAATTCATCAAACATTGCGTTGGATTGCGTTAGAGGAAACAACAAGCTGTTAAACCATGCTCACGTTGACGATTGACGAGAGGGGTGAAACTAAGATATTTTTCTTAAATTCCGCACTGGAAATAAATTCCTCAAAAAATGGAGCATTTCCACAAATCCGATATATCTGGATTAGAAAGAAGTAGAAACCAAAGGGACATACGTTAGTAAATCAAAGTAAATCCACTTTCGGTCGCGAAGGATAAAATCGGAATCTTCAGACCGTTCCATAAGACTTCAAAGGATTTACTATGAAATAAATGGAAATTATTTTCGTGGAACTCACATACATTTTTGCTTGTTAGGGGATGTATGCTGTGATGAAAAGAAGAATTAGTTTTTAGATTTTATGCCATCCTTAATACACTAGGCCGCAAAAATTCCGGAACGCTAACAACAAGTGTGATAGTTTCTTAAATACAAAAACTGGGCAAGTGCGAGTCGGACTCGCGCACTGAGGGTTCCGTACAAACATACCTATGAAAACTTTTTACAAAAAAGTTGTTTGTGTTTCTTAGTATTGTGTGTTTCTTATTTAACAGCGACTTCCGAAATTAAAGTTATTTTGATCTTTTTAGTGTTTTTTTAGTGAAGTCGTTTATTATTATTTTTTTTGTTAAAAGATTTTTATTTCACACTTTTAAGTTGCGATACACTTATAACCAGATTGCCTATTTATCATGACAATTCCAATTAACCCTGCTAGGTTACATTGGTTTATTATGAAGTTCCATCAGTGTCTACCTTCCACCTTCCGGCTCCATCATCAGATCAGTTCGATAGTACCTTATAGCCAAAGTGCATCTCATGACAATTCTATTAAGACCAAACACAGCTAAGGTACATTGTTTATTTACAGAGTTCTGGTGTATATCTTCCGGCTCCATCATCATCAGCTTCGGCTTCATAATCAGGTCACCTCAATGATACCATTTTCAACATAACTATTCAGAACTATTTATTTATTTGTTTTGTCATAGTTTCGCTTAACTATCCTCATTGTGATATCTATGTGAGTATGGAGTTCCGTTGGCCATATCCGCTCTTCTTCATCAGTTCCACTTCATCAGCATCCTGAAAATCTTATTTCATACTTTTTCAGCGTCGTTTTTTTGTTGTAGTCGGGTTTTAGTTTTTTTTTACTTTTTATTATTTAAAATATTTAGGTGTTACTGACATTGATGGCCGCGCCATAATTATGGCAGTAAGTCCCCTCTTTGAGGAGTGGCTGAAAAGACAACCCGGCGTCCTCACCTTCCGGATGACGCAGGTTCTAACCGTACAAAGGTAAGTTCGGAAGGTTCCTACACCAGATTTGTGCGGAAGAAACGCCCGGGTCTTATCATTGTGTGGACCGCCCGGAGGACACAGTGGAGCATACTGTAGAGGTGTGCCCCGCTTGGGCAGAGCACCGCCGTGTCCTCGTGAGGGCGATCGGCGGCAACGACCACTCAGGCCGGTCCCTGGTACAGACCATGGTCCAGAGCGAGGAGGAATGGCAGGCGTTCGCCTCCTTCTGCTAGCAAAGGAGACGGCCGAACGTTCGAGAGAACGGCCCTCACGCCCCAGCCGCCGGGATTCCGATCCCGATTTCCAGCCACCGTAGGCGTAGGCTCGCAAACGGCGAGCAATGGGTAGCACGCCGTCCCGACGTCCGGTAACCTGCGTAGTGTTCCACGTTCACCTCAAGGAGATGTCAGCAAATCGTAAGGGAACCCCCGGAGCCCAGGAACGCAAGGCAACGAAGGAACAAACGAGTGGGTTTTAGTCAGTAAAAGTCTGACACGCGCTCCTGCTCCGCTCAAGAGCGGAATAGTCATTGATGATTTTCCACCTACAAAAAAAAAAGTGGGTTTTAATCTGTAAAAGTCTGACACGCCCACTTGCTTCACTCTAAAGCTGAAGAAGTCATGGATTATTTTACACCTAAAAAAAAACAGAATAAGGAACATAAAGGCCCACATCCACAATTGTCAATTACCCACCGTTTAAATTATACGTGGTCAAGAATCCGTAAAGTGAAGAAACTCTGGCTAACAATTAAACTTTAGGTCACTTCTTTGAAAGTGATTTAAGTTAGAAGAATCCTTAAGAAAGCCGGTATCCCGTCGACGGTCTAAGGATCCCTCTCAGCGTTAATGAAGGAATTCCGTTTTTATAATACCGAAGTGCTCCCTGTCACATCCATCTTGCCTTTTAAAGATTTCTACTGGAAATGGAAAAGACAAAAAGGTAAATCTACAATAGATTCCTATAAATGTTAGCCTCCTTAAGTCTTCATGGAAGTGTCCACTATAAATCTTTTTTTATGCGAAGCTTTATGGAATTTTGGAAAAAAAAATTGACAGTAAAGCTTTTGTAATTAGATAAGTAACAAAGATAAAATTACGTTACACGTTCCCAAATTAGATAATTGAATTAAATTACAAAGCTCGTCACTGCGTACATTTGTAGGTATCGCTGAATAAAACACGTGTAAGCGAACATGCTAGCTTTCAAATGTGGGTTTCATTTGAAATTGTTAAACAATCTAAGTATCACTAGGGGCGATGTGGCTCCTACTCCTAAACGACACAACACTTAAATAAAATAAAAACCATTGTGATAGTGATCGCCAACTGACTTTTAAAAATCTCAGGAACTGACAAAGAAGGTTTTAAACTTGTTACTAGCTTAAATACAAATAGCATAAACAAGATCTTGTATCGAAAAGACGACGGGTCTTTGACATTGATCAATGTCAATGACCCATCGTCCTTTTCGACCTCAGGGCGAAAATCTATCTCCAGCCCTCCTCACAGATGCACTGGGAGTAGACCGAACTAAATTCATAATAAAGTTTCACAACTCTTAGAAAAGACGGACCGGGCTAGAGGGAAATATCTCTCGAGTAACCTCAACTTCAGCGGATTATAAAATACCTGACAGAATTGAAAATTGTGTTTCATTTTCAACTGTAACTCGGAAACTAAAAATCTGTAAGAAACTGAAATGGTTCTGCGGAACTTTTATTGGGAATTGAAGGATTGTAATTGAATAAAACTCATGCGGTAGAATAAACGTTTGTCAATATCGATATGGTTAGGTCCGATTAAAATGTAAGTATATCAAAAAAATATAACATATAATAAACTTTTACGATATGTTGATCTATTTTCAAAACAAATATTCAATTAGCAGATACTCTTATTGAAAGAATGATCAGACCATTATATTATTACAGCAATCAATGACAAATTTAATAATTTGAGGTAACAGGTATATTTTATTATTTCATTGGCCAAAATAGCGTGACGCTGAAACACTATAATTTGTTGAGCTATTGGTTCAGCTACAATTTTATATTTTTTTTTACTATTACTGGCCCATCATACTCTGCCGTTTGTTTGCTAAACAGAAGAACATGGAATGTGGAACACAACATAACCTGCTCTGCCTGCACGCTGATACCTGAAGATCTGGACTCGTTCTTAGGTATTCTTTTTTTAAGCCTGCCTTTGACGATTACGACACCTGTCTTCGGGTATCTGAGTTCGCTGTTGTTATATCTCCACATAATTGATTCCCTGTCTCAGCTAACAATTATACGCCTACAAATTCATTGCCAACCAATAGCAACGGAGTGCTGATTAGAAATCCGTACGGTTAACCAAGCTCTTATTAGTGCAGACCACAAATTTCGGAGCTCTGCCGAGTCTCGGCTCCTGTGAGCGTCTGCAAATAACTATGAGTTACTACCCGTGTGTGTAGCTTATTTGGGGAAGCCCTATACCGGTATTTACATTGGTATGGAGAGAAATGACATAAGTTCGTGGTTTTGCTCCATCATTCCGATTTGCTTTTCCAGTCTCTTTGTAGAAGCGGATGTTAATGAGAATGTATCAGCCTTCTGGTATATATTTCCTCTCATCATTAGATCACTCAGATTACTTTTCAAGAATTAGCTACTTATGAATGTTATCATTTTCTTTTGTCTAAGTACTATTAACTATAGGTTTCCTTCCATTTTTTTTTAAGTTGGAAGTGAGCAAATAACTTCTTCCTTTCTGTGTGAAGCGAGAGGGACTGTCAAACTTTTACAGACTAAAAACTCACCGTATTCCTTTAGTTGTTCTTTGCGTTCCAGGACCGCGGTAACCATGTCGAAGAATCCTGCAAAAATTTCTACCCGTATGGGTTCTTTATTTGGGAAAGCCCAATATACTTACGTTAGTATGGAGAGAAATGTCATAAGTTCCGTAGTTTCGTTCCGTCATTCTGATTTATTTTTCCATGCTCTTTGTGGGAGTGGATATAAATGAGAATAACGAATAGAGGATTTATTTCTTATTAACATAGGACTCATTTTCAAAATTCTCAAACAGATGGCCTCCATTTGAACTGCTCGTCAACTGCAAAATTTTAGTTATGATGCAGTTCTTGGGCAGGTGACAGAACTGCATTGGAATTGTCAACCGAATGCACAGTTTACTTGCAGGTGGCATGGAGTTCTTATTTTCTAAGATCTACAATTTGTCACCATTTTGTTTAGTCTTCATCGTCATCATCATCATCAGCCGAAAGACGTCCTCTGTTGGACATAGGCCTCCCCCAAGCGTCGCCACAACAACCGATCCTGTGTCTCGCAACCACCGCATTCTCGCGACTCTCACCAGGTCGTCGGTTTACCTTGTGGGAGGCCTTCCAACGCTGCGTTTTCCGGTGCGCGGTCGCTATTCTAGAACCTTTCGGCCCCATCGACCATCCGTTCTACGAGCAATGTGCCCTGCCCACTGCCACTTTAATTTGACAATTCTTCGGGCTATTTCGGCTACCGTGGTTCCTTGGACCTTGTTTTGTTTTAGTAGGTAGGTTTATCTTTTATCTGAAGTAAAAAATAATTCAAACGTAGGTACAAAACAATATTTTGTGCTTTTAAAACTAAAAAGGTGATCTACGAGCTGCGAAACGGAACCTCTATTTAGTAGAGATCCTAAAAGCCAGTACATTGTTTCACAGTGGCAGCTCGGTTTCAACTTTATTTCTTGTTATAAAGTTACTCCTTTGCAGTGCACTGTCAGGGATGCCTGATGTTTAAAGTCAAAAGATTTAAAAATATACCGGGTGTCTCAGAAAAAAACTGTATAAAACTGTATTTAATAGTGAATATGCATAAAAAATATATATATATGCATTAACACATACGCATTAATTTCTGCAGCGCTTCAGAGATGTTCGCTGACGCAAGTGTCGACGACTTTTATGCCATAATTCGTAAAAAAGTAGCATCTTTGGTGCATAGGATTCGGGGGAGCGCCAACAGAATCCTAAACATGACATAAGATACGCCGGAGTCTGCAATTCTGGGGAGGGTTAATCAACAGCATGTAAGATGACACTTTTTTCATATTTCTGTTGGTGTTTTGTTTTATTTTATTTCATTTCAATTAAATAATATGACATTGCTGTTATTTACATTGTTGTTATTTTATTGAATATAATGTGAATGTAATCATGAAAGCGGAAATACTAACAATATAGTTTTTTAAGACCCTTGTTACTAACATTAAATGGAAAAAAAATATTCTGGTTTTTTTTATTTTATTTTATTTTTATTTAAAGAATCAGAAACTGAAGACACGTGAAAATTATTTAAAAAAAATAACTAATTAGTGTTTGTTGTACAATCATTCAACTTTCAGTCAATTGAATTTTTGTTTCCAGCTTGCGTTTTCCTTGACGAATATTTGGGTACCTACATTTTACGTGTACAAGAAGGCTAAAGCAACAATGGGTAGACTGTGAGAAAGACGATACTTGTCTTGAATGGAGGTGGCTACTAAGATGATGGCAAGTAAATGTTTTTTTTGGGTGGGATATTGTCAAATAACTCCTCCCGCTCTGAGTGAAGCGAGAGGGAGTGTCAAACTTTTACTGTCTAAAACCCCCCTGCATTCATTCAGTTGCTGTGTGCGTTCCAAGGCCACGAATACTCCTTCGAACAACTCGCAGTTCTAGAGCCGGAAATCTCCCGCGGGTATATTCACAATTTACGTACCAGTAAGAGATAAAAACATTTCATAAAAATAATAATACTATTAAAACTAAAGTACCAAAGTACCGCCCCCGCTTCATCTTCTGCGTGATAAACACAGCATTCTGACAACTTGTGTGGGTAGAGAAACATCTGACATATCATAAATATTATTTCTTACCTCAAACTCACTTCGTAAATACTTACGAAATATTTATCTTCTTTTGAATGTATTATAATATCAAGAGATATTTTAAACATGCGTCAGTCGTGGTGAAAGCGTGGCACTTCATATATCCACGCTGTTCAGGTACTTTATTCCTAACATGACAGCTCGCTACCTCGCCTAGAGCATAAACGTTTAAAATACACTTGACGCTAGTGATAAATTGTTCAGGTGTATTTGGGAAGAATTTTGGTGCGGTTTCAAGAGAATAGTAAAGAAACAAAAATTTTGATATAGGATTTAATATCATTAGGAAAGTCAGAGAAGTCAATGGTAATATGACGTTTGACAGGACTGAATTGGAGAAGAAAACATGTTGGACCATCTCCTTGGTGTATTCCTAATTGTCATGGCTCAGGATATTAATTTTTTCAGCACAATTTGAAGACTGATGGACTGTATCAAGAAATTAATACCTGACTACATACACATATTCAGCCTTTTAATGTTCCCACTGCTGGGACTCAGGCCTCCTCTCTCTAGGAGAGGGAATGGGCCGTAATCCACCACGCGGGCCCAGTGCGGGTTGGTGGATGTCACATGTCTTTGAATTTTTGGTTCTAGGACATGCCGGTTTCCTCACGATGTTTTCCTTCACCTTTTGAGAGCAGTGGTGATGAAATAAATTACACAAAGTAATGCGCCTGGCTGGGTTTGAACCCGCGACCAACAATTCGTAAGTCGGGGCCGTTACCACTCGGCCACCACTGCTCGAATATCTGACTAACCTAAGTACAACTCAGGCATTTATTTTAAATTATACACATTAACCTTCTCAATTAACTGACTGATGATCATAAATTAATCAGCATGCTGATTTAATATTAATTTAAAATTAAAACATACAATTTTCATTCGGCTTTTCAATTTAAATGGACATGAAAATTGAACTAATTTTATTAATTCCCTCAAACAGTCACGAAGTATCGACGTAAAACAAAACCTGGCTAATAATGGATTATAATGTTGGTACACGGAACTATATACTGGCGCATTAATATGCGGCATTGATCGCAATGCAACGTTGTGCAAATACACCGGAGTTTGTATTAGTGTTTACTATTGTCACAGAATAGATAAAAGCAGAAAGCCATCGCCATAAAACAAGCTAAATCAAACGTATGCGCACACAAGTGGGACAGGGCATGGAGCTTGCGCGGGTAATAAGACATCAAGAATTAGTGGAAGAAAGATAAAAATGAAATAAAACAAACATAATAACCCACTTTGCGCGTTTATACTAAAATGATTATAGTGGTGTTTTAAGGAATAGCTTAGCCAACTTGTGATCGTCTTTTGTTTTACCCTTCAATCCTCTACTGGCTGCTATAACCACTTACGATGCACTGTGACTACTTAATCGCACTCGTCATTTTACCGCTCTTGTCACTGCTCGTTCACTATCGACAACGCCATTGATGCACAAGTACGACAATTCTCCAACTGTCTCAAACAGTGGATAAGGGAAGCGTGTTTATGTGCGCGTATGTTTTCACTCGTTGTGTAAAGCTAATCTTCTGCATCTATCTATTCTGTGTTATTAGTGTTTACAATGGTCCCTCTATAAGTACCTGTGTTGGTACATTTACACCAATCCAGTGTACCTACTTGTGTAATGATTCGGCGAATTAGATTATTGTGCCGTGTGATTGGGGTTTAGTATGTGACCATTCCAATTGAAATGGTTGTATTGGATATCTGACGAAGTATTTTGTTAAACTATTATGAATTACCTGCGTATCTTTTCTCCTTCTCTGTCAAATTCATCCAAAGGTTGTTGTTTGTTAGACTATCAATTTTAAGCTCATACTGAACCTGAATCTTGTATGGTGTACAATATAGAGTATAATATCTATCTATCTTCGATCTTTTGTCATGATATAATGTTATCTGTATAAAAAGCTAGTATTGGCTATCAAAATAATGAAAATTTTCTGTTAACAAAATAAGAAAATTATATTGTCATAACTACCTTTCTTTCTTCTTTCTTTCAAGTCAGCCAGTTACTGTCTACCTCTTACGGTTCATGATATACAACCCGCTGACTGACGAAGGGACAGACAGACGGACGGACAGCGGAGGTCTCAGCACCGTTGGCATCCTTTAGACAAGGAACCCAAAAAATGATGAGTGATAAGCAATAGATAGAGTATTTCAAGGAAAAATGCTATGATCAGCTGAATTTACCTCTTGCTACGCCAAGGCGGGCGGATGAGCACAAATACGTCGCGATCTAGATCAGCATTGTCAAAATTTTCCATCAGAATCAAAATGTTTATTTGTGAAACATAGGTATTTACATAAGGGTCTTAGTTTTATAAGCATATAAGCAGAGTATCAGTAAATATCACCGTTTTCACGTAGAAATTGGCTTGTAACAATTTTTGCTATTGCTTTCCTGAAACTTGTGTTCAGCACACATTACGCGGTGATGAACGTTATTGTTAGAAATGGCGTCGCTGGTTTTTATTTTGAGGGTGAAAAAACTATCCAATGACTCCTCCTGCTCTAGAGCGGGAGAAGACATTGGATTGACACACCCTCGTGTGTCAGATTTTTAATGACGAAAACCACACCTGTGTTCCTTTTTTGGCTTGCGTTCCAGAACTCAGGGTTGTCCTTTCCGATGTCAACTCATGGCCTCAGTAGGCTTCGGCTCTGCTGGGCCCCTACGGTTTTACAGATATGCGTGGAACACTACACACCGTGCTCTTCGTACGCAAGCCCATGTCTACGGTGGCTGGAAATCGGGGTCGGGTGCCCGGCGACTAGGGCATGAGGACATCCGTTCTATTTATGGTGGAAAATCACCAAATATTTTCTACTGCTCTGGAGGAATTCAAAGAGTGTCAGATTTCTTCTTCCATGTTCCTTCAATTGTTTTTTTTTCAATTGATACTTTCATGGCGATTCTGTACTCTAGTTGGTGGATCAGAACCCATTAAAGTACGGTTACTTAGACTTAAATTGACCAATTCTCGCGTGAAATTCTCATTAAACACAAAATTAATCATCGTTCTCACTACAGCACTAGATGTTTATCGCAGCATGTTTCCGTGTCAATCCACCGCTCATTAGAGAAGGCCACATTAATATTCACTTGTTCCGGAATACTGTCAATGCAGGTTGAACGGAACTAAGCTTTGATTTAGTGTCTTGTATTACCGGTTGTGTGTTGTGCTGTGTGATCGCTTTTGAACTGAAACCTGGATTTTAATGTTATAGACTTGCTTCAGCTACTGAAAATATATCACTTAGTCTATGTCACTCAGTGATAAAGTAGTACATTTAATACATCATTTGGGTTCCATATATGTACTTTGTTTGTGTTGTTTCATTTTAAGTGTCGCCGCACATGGGCCACACGCCACAGCCACAAACGCCGCCACGAGAAGCTAGAAGCGGCCACAAGCCATTTGTGGCCGATGGCTGCTACTTTTTTTAACCCATACGCGCAGTATCATAATGGACTCTGACAAAGAAGGTTTAAATGCGCGAGGAGCGTGTGAGTTAAGTAGCCATTGCAAGCCACAAGAAGCGAGTCCCGGCGATTTGAAGCGTATAGTGGCCACGGGCGTCAATCGTGTGCGGCGAATCCATATAAAATGTATGAAAACTACAGGAAATATGGCCGGTGGCGGCGTTTTGTGGTTTTGGCCGGTGTGCGGCGACCCTAATATCGCAAAAATATTTAACACTGATTGGCGCGAAAATGAGAAAACGCAATGAATATTCCTATAAGAATGATAGATTCCAAATTCAAATACAATTTTATTTTTTTAATTGTAACAGTATTTTTGGTCAGACTAAGTATGTGCAAAAAAAATACCTACATTTGGTTGATATGGGATTGCTGAAGTCTTTTAATAAAACAAACTAAATTTGGACACGAACCTTCCTGAATAGTTATCCGAAGTCCAAGCAAGTCTGATAACCAGAGGTCCTAGCGGGCATCGGCTCCGCTGACCAGTAGAATCACAGGGAGTTTCTAAAACCTGTGGTCCTAGAATGTAGAACATAAAGGGCAACTGAAAGGACACGGGTGTGGTTTGTCAGTAAAAGACTGACGCGCCACACGAAGTGGGAAAAATCCACTCTGGGGTGGAGACGATTTTTTCCCACTTAAAAAAACAAAGTCTGATGATTTTATGCCTTGTTTTTGTTTGCTAAATCTAGTTTAATTACACCTATAATAATACTATTCCATTGTTAGACATAACAAACGACAAAAACAGCCCATAATTTTTACACAGACACACAAAATCGTTAACAAAGTACCAGGCAACAATGAAACCGCGTAGGCTTGATGTTCAGCTAACATTAAACGCATCCGACTCAAAGCCACTTGAGTTTTGGCTCAGTTTCCAGTCGGTTGCACTCAGTGTTGATTCTGTTTCCAGCTCCCCTTTCGCTGAGGTTTGCTTACTATGTTGTAGGTTTAGCTGGTAGTCATATAGGTATGTACTGAACGTTTTAATTCTGTGTACATTGTAGTAAACGTGAAACTGAAATTGTAAAGACAAAAAAACACAAAAAAAGTATTTGTAACTTATGAAAGCTCAATATACAAGTACAACTTAAGAGGGTCCTTTTCCACTCGCCTTTCTTCAACATTGAGCATGGTTTAAAAGCTTGTTGCTTTATCTAACGCAATCCAACGCGATGCTTGATGAAGAGGCAATACAAAAAAGAGAGATAACGCCTAAAAACTCTGTTAGGATTCGGTAATTCCGTCATTCACTCGAATATTTCACAAAACTTGTTCCAGGTACAAAGTGTTTTTTTTTTTAACCCTTAAAAGTGTTTAAGAAATATTGTCGTCATTCAGAATCTCGATTAAATGTGCAAGGCTTGTATTGATGTATTTTATTATGTTTTTAATATATGAGTACATTATGGAAGGCCAAAGTTCACGTAAAATAGCAGATTTTCAGAGGTCTTTACTAGATTAATTCTACACAAATTTATGTTTTGACTTCTATAGAAGCCTAGATAATATCCACAAGATAGCTGTGTATCCAAAATATCCAGAAAAAGATGAGTAATAACATCATAATCACGTAAGATCGGTTGTATGAAAATGTACATATATAATGTGTCAAAAAGTTTTAAAGATTAAAAATATTTTAAATAATTTTTAAGAAACATTTTTTTCATCTATTGGGCTACTATATATTTTTTAATAATTATAAATAGAACTCATTTTTAATTTCAGAAGTTTTTTAGTATCTACATATATCGTTTTGTTTGATTATTTCATCGCTCCATCAATTCGTCTAACATAATTTGGAAAGTGCTCTATTGAATAATAGAGTTCTATTTCTGAAACACTTTCCTAGAAAAACATTAAATTATCTATGTACAGTTTATGTCCCAGTTTTAGTCCGAAACGGAACATACATTGTCCGATGTAAACGGTTTCACGTTTTAAACAGGTTCACAGAAATTTCTCATAATTTGAGGACAAATTGTGTATCACACATACATTGCTACTTGGAAGTTCTTAGTGTATTGATGATTAAATTGAACTTAATATCATCTACCGCATCAAAATACTAGTACCTGTATCCTCATTCGTAGTAAAGTGAATAACATAAATGAAAAAAAATATATATATATAACCGGCTAGACTTGTGTGCTGAATTGTTACTCCAATATTTCGGCTGGAATTTTAAAGCATATTTTTATGTGAATATTGTTGTTATTATTATATCACTAACATAGTTTTCTATTGTCTTTAACATTTTATGAGTCTCATTGTCTATAACAAAAAAAATATTATTATCACATAGTAGGATTAGACGAAGCTCACTATAGTTGAAAGCCTGTCCATCGATCCGCTAGGTTAAGCTGCTCTGACCCCGGATAACAAGCTAAGCCGCCAGTCATACGTGCTTTGATAGACGTAACGTTACAGACAGATGGAAGGCTAAAAAACTTACAGCTGGATTCACCTCTGGATATTGGTAGCCCGCTGTAATCCAATTAATTTGTAGGCGTATCATATTCGTGGTATTGACTAAGTTAGAGTACCGTATTTGGTAACATTACATATGCATAACAAGAAAATGAGCATAAAATGATATGACGTACGTTTTATACATATATGCAAATATTCTTGTTCTTATCTCTAATCATTTATTTAGTTTTTTTTTTATGACAATTTGATGACTAATTAATTCACTCAATATTTTGGATATTTAACTGTGCAGTTTTCCAGTGAACTATGGAGCACAGTATCTTGGGGGTTTTTTTTTTTTTTTTTTTTAGGTGGGAAAATCATCTTATGACAAATCCCGCTCTTGGGCGGAGCGGAAAGTAGTGTCAGACTTTTACTGACTAAAAACCCACTCCTGTTCCTTCTTTGCCTTCGTCCCAGGGCCCCGGGTTTCGCTTTCACACTACCCGTGGCCCCAGTAGGCTTCGACCCTGTTGGGCCCCTACGATTTGCTGACATCTCCATAAGGCGCGCGTGGAACAATACGCGCTTGGGGGTTTGATTTTCGGACCGTGTAAGGAATACAATACTATGCACCAGAACTAAGATTGCAGATACACTTCTGGACACATCTATTGGCCCACCTTGTATTTTCAGTTTCGTTTGGTCCTAGCTAGAATTTTATATTAAGTCGAGCAAAAAGTTTTTATGCAGTTTTGAACCTGGCACATTCACAATTTCATTCAATAGTCTTTTTTTGAATTTCGAACACAGAATTTAAAGAAACAAAAGACAATTTGGAGCCTGTTTGTTGATATCAAACAATCGAATACTAAGAAAACTTGGTTTTATTGGTTTACTTGGATTTAATTCTTGAAAAAGTGATTGATATCTTTGGTTTTGCAACAAACATTACTTATTCTTAACATTAAGGTGAGGTTCTATCAATAATCTATGGATACTTCACCTGAAGTCGCCGCCCAAGCTGTGGCACTTATTCAGGCCGGACACAGCCAAAGAAACGTGAGTGCTCAACTTAATTTAAGTCGATCTGCGGTCCGAAATGTTTATCGGAGGTACCTAGAGACTGGCGGCTTTGTTCGTCGCCAAGGAAGGCCACGATCTCGGGTCACAACTGAAAGGCAGGATCGATTCATCGTGACGACCAGCTTGAGAAATCGTCACCTTACCTCCATTGAGATACAAAACCAACTTCGCGACTTCCACGGAGTATCTGTTAGCGCTCGAACTGTTCGGAGAAGGTTAAAAGAACGCGATATGGTACCACACAAGCCAGCTAATGGGCCCAAACTAACGCGAGCCCACCGAACAGCGCGCCTTCATTTCGCACGCAGTCATTTAAATTGGACACAGCAAGATTGGAGCCGTGTACTCTTTTCTGATGAGTCTAAAATTGTGTTACATGGCAATGATGGAAGGAAGAAGGTCTACCGACGTAAGGGAGAGCGTTTCGCACAATGCTGCTTTGAAGAGAGGGTTGCTTATGGCGGTGGCTCATGGACTGTCTGGGGCGGTATATCCGCGAGCGGCAAAACTCAACTTGAGGTTGTTGTTACAGGACCACGGCTGCCAACATTAAATGCTGAAAGGTACATTCGTGAGTGCTTAGAACCTCACGTGATACCATACGCGGACTATGTGGGCCCAAATTTCCTTTTTATGCATGATAATGCAAGAGCCCATGCGGCCGGCATCGTCAGGGAATATCTTCGGGATGTGAACATCACAGTTATGGACTGGCCAGCCAGAAGCCCAGACATGAACCCCATTGAGCACATGTGGGACGAGCTAAAAAGACGTGTTAGGGCTCGTCAGCCAGTTGCCCAGACGATGCAGGAGTTGAAAACTGCCATAGAAGAGGAATGGGAGATGATCCCTCAAAATTTCATAGAGCGGTTGATAAACTCTATGCCTAATCGTATGAGAGCTGTGGTATCTACCACAGCGTATGGGCATCTGCCCATGGACGCAACACGCGTTATTAAATTAAACCTTTATTTGATAAAACATGTTTTTTATTCAAAAATCAATTGCCTTTAACAAGGCGCATATCCGACTTGTTAGGCGTAGCTCCATGTCGTATGGTATTCTGAATTCAAATTTAAAACAATACGATCGAAAAAGATGGTAAAATGTATCAGGTTTAAAACTGCATCAACAGTTTTTGTTCAATCTAGCAATCATATTTCGGTAGGAGCCATCGAAACCTAAACTCTAAGGTGGGCCAATAGATGTGTCCAGAAGTGTATTACCTGGAAAGCTGCTTTACTTAAGTAGAATTAGGCCGAACATGTCAACCGCATGTCAGATGAGCTTTCGGCTAAAATAACCACTTATTGGGTTATACCCCGAGGTTGCTTTGCGTTTAACAGCACAAGACAAAGGTAAAGAGATAAACTTGACTTTACCGGACTGGTCCGCAATGGCAGAAGACAGACGTCTGGAAAAGGAAGAGGGAGGCCTTCGCCCAGCAGTGAGCAGCACGCCGTCCGGTCGTCCGGTAACGGTCCGGACCGAGCCCAAGTCGACGACGGCGCGTAGTGTTCCACGTGCGCCTCAAGATGTCAGCAAATCGTAGGGGCCCAGCAGGCTCGAAGCCTACTGGGGCCATGGGTTAAGTGAAAATGAAGACCGGGGCCCTGGAACGCAAGGCAAAGAAGGAACAAACGAGTGGGTTTTAGTCAGTAAAAGTCTGTTTCCCACCTAAAAAAAAAAAAAAAAAAACACGAAAAGGGCGGGATATGTAATTGGATGATTTCCTACCTTAAAGAAAAAAAAAAACAAGTTCACACAAAAGTTTATTTCATATCTCAATAAATAAATACAGTTACCGTATACCAAGCAATCTTTCACACATATGGAAAAACTGCCGAACTGTCATTCGAAGACCGGTCACTAGGTTGGTGACAGATGATTGATGAAACTTATCCCTTGCTGTGGACCGATTCGATTCGATTGATCAATCACAAACGAATATATCCAGTTATTCTTTCGTCTCTGTGTGTGAGTGACGCATCAATCTTGTGATATGAAAGTTAAGATAGTTTGGGAAAAAGTTTTGAGCTGACATTAGTCTGCAAAAACGTGATCGCATGTCTTTTGAAAAATTCTTAAGTGTTTGAGTTCAAGTTGAGTTTAAGTATTTGTTATTTGTCTTTCTCAACTTTGTTCTAAAGCTAATTTAAAACTAATACTTATGCAATCACAATTAGTTTCTATACAATTTGAAAAGTTGTATGTTCATATTGTCCTTTGATCGCCTTTTAAATAAAGAGTAATTTCGGCATTTTAATTTATTATTAAAATATTTGTGTAGTATAAATTATATATATTTAACAGTAAATATAACAGAGTGTATACGGTACCTTTCTGTAAAAAAAATATCGGCAGATATATATATACTCTCTCCATATTATTTTAAATTCAACCAAATTTTTTATCAAAGACGTATTTTTGAAGTGAAACTTCTTTATCGGGGTTGGACAAAAATTTTGTGTAACATTTTTTCGTTACGCGTCACATTTTTCCGTTACGCGCCATCTTTTTCTTATCCCTACCACGCCGGAAGAAACGCCCGGGTGTCACCATTGTGCGGACCACCCGGAGGACACGGTGGAGCACACGGTGGAGGTGTGTCCCACTTGGGCAGAGCAACGCCGTGTCCTCGTGGGGGCGATCGGCGGCGGCGATCTCTCGCGCCGGGCCTTGGTACAGGCCATGGTCCGAAGCGAGGAGGAGTGGCAGGCGGTCGCCTCCTTCTGCGAAGCAGTAATGCTAGCAAAGGAGGCGGCCGATCGCGTGAGGCAACGGTCCTCACGCCCCAATCGCCGCCGGGATTCCGATCCCGATTTCCGGCCATCGTAGGCGCAGGCTTGCGGACGGCGAGCAATGGGTGGCTCGCCGTCCGACCGTCCGGTAACCGTCCGGACCGAGCCCAAGTCGTCGACGGCGCGTGCTGTTCCACGCGCGCCTCAAGGAGATGTCAGCAACTGTAGGGGCATAGCAGGGTCGAAGCCTACTGGGGCCAAGGGTCTGATTCTGAAAGGAAGACTCGGCCCTGGTACGAAAGGCAACGAGGGAACGGGAGTGGGTTTTTAGTCAGTAAAAGTCTGACACTATCTCCCGCCCCGCCCAAGGGCGGGGGATGTCATAAGATGATTTTCCCACCGAAAAAAAAAAAAAAAATCCCTACCACGCGTGATTCGAAGTATACTTTCTCCAGCGGAGTAGGGATTGGTAAATGTCTCCAATGTATTTTGCGGCCCGTTTTGAGTAGTTACATTTTTTAAATCCAGGTGGCGATTGCATTTAACCAATTTCTGTAAAGTTGCATATACACTTCTGGACACATCTATTGGCCCACCTTAGAGTTTAGGTTTCGATGGCCCCTACCGAAATATGATTGCTAGATTGAACAAAAACTGTTGATGCAGTTTTAAACCTGATACATTTTACCATCTTTTTCGATCGTATTGTTTTAAATTTGAATTCAGAATACCATACGACATGGAGCTACGCCTAACAAGTCGGATATGCGCCTTGTTAAAGGCAATTGATTTTTGAATAAAAAACATGTTTTATCAAATAAAGGTTTAATTTAATATCGCGTGTTGCCTCCATGGGCATCTACCACAGCTCTCATACGATTAGGCATAGAGTTTATCAACCGCTCTATGAAATTTTGAGGGATCATCTCCCATTCCTCTTCTATGGCAGTTTTCAACTCCTGCATCGTCTGGGCAACTGGCTGACGAGCCCTAACACGTCTTTTTAGCTCGTCCCACATGTGCTCAATGGGGTTCATGTCTGGGCTTCTGGCTGGCCAGTCCATAACTGTGATGTTCACATCCCGAAGATATTCCCTGACGATGCCGGCCGCATGGGCTCTTGCATTATCATGCATAAAAAGGAAATTTGGGCCCACATAGTCCGCGTATGGTATCACGTGAGGTTCTAAGCACTCACGAAAGTACCTTTCAGCATTTAATGTTGGCAGCCGTGGTCCTGTAACAACCTCAAGTTGAGTTTTGCCGCTCGCGGATATACGGCCCCAGACAGTCCATGAGCCACCGCCATAAGCAACCCTCTCTTCAAAGCAGCATTGTCCTTCCATCATTGCCATGTAACACAATTTTAGACTCATCAGAAAAGAGTACACGGCTCCAATCTTGCTGTGTCCAATTTAAATGACTGCGTGCGAAATGAAGTCGCGCTGTTCGGTGGGCTCGCGTTAGTTTGGGCCCATTAGCTGGCTTGTGTGGTACCATATCGCGTTCTTTTAACCTTCTCCGAACAGTTCGAGCGCTCACAGATACTCCGTGGAAGTCGCGAAGTTGGTTTTGTATCTCAATGGAGGTAAGGTGGCGATTTCTCAAGCTGGTCGTCACGATGAATCGATCCTGCCTTTCAGTTGTGACCCGAGATCGTGGCCTTCCTTGGCGACGAACAAAGCCGCCAGTCTCTAGGTACCTCCGATAAACATTTCGGACCGCACATCGACTTAAATTAAGTTGAGCACTCACGTTTCTTTGGCTGTGTCCGGCCTGAATAAGTGCCACAGCTTGGGCGGCGATTTCAGGTGAAGTATCCATAGATTATTGATAGAACCTCACCTTAATGTTAAGAATAAGTAATGTTTGTTGCAAAACCAAAGATATAAATCACTTTTTCAAGAATTAAATCCAAGTAAACCAATAAAACCAAGTTTTCTTAGTATTCGATTGTTTGATATCAACAAACAGGCTCCAAATTGTCTTTCGTTTCTTTAAATTCTGTGTTCGAAATTCAAAAAAAGACTATTGAATGAAATTGTGAATGTGCCAGGTTCAAAACTGCATAAAAACTTTTTGCTCGACCTAATATAAAATTTTAGCTAGGACCAAACGAAACTGAAAATACAAGGTGGGCCAATAGATGTGTCCAGAAGTGTAGTAAATTATTTTTTGAAAAATAACGTCATAAAGAAGTTTCACTTCTTACGAGTGTACGCTAGTACACACACACATTTTTTTTGCTAGTATTACTTTTTAATTTAGAAATCACGCCTCACTCACTAATAATACTTGGAATTTTACACGTCACACAGCTAGGCTATATGTCGTGACTTTCATTAAATTAAAGCTGTTAACCCGGCACGACAAGTGAAAAGGCGAAAATATTGTCACAGTAAAAAGTATCGCAGTTGGCGGCGTGAAAATTGAAAACACAACTAGTGGAAACCGTTTTATTTCGACACGACATGCAAAACTTTTTGGGCTAGAAAGTACCTACCATTAATACTTATGCTCTAAATGGGTGATATTCATTTAGGAAATTAGACCCAAACTAATTAATATAAAAAATGTTTTATATCAATTAGTTAGTAGTATTAAGGTTTAGCTTGGACAGGGTTTCGGGATTGAAGTGTAGCGACATCTATGGCGTCACATAAGAACTAATCCTGCATCGCGCAATCAAAGTTCTCCGCGCGATTGGAACATATAGAACAGCCCGAAATCATCTATCGGGCAGTACCAGACATAACACCCGTCTGGTCGGAGGATCCTCCCTTTTCAACGGAGGTTTGCGGGACTTTATTCTCTGTTCTGCTTACCCCCAAAGAAGAATCAAAAGAGTTACCATAATCCTGGAATGCAAAGGGCAACTAAAGGAAGACGGTAGGTTTTATTCAGTAAAAGTCTGACAAGCTCACTCCACACAGCGCGGGCCATGGTGGAATGGCGACAGCGACTGTTGCAACCCAGTGCTGGGCACGCCATAATTATGGCGATAAGTCCCCTCTTTGAGGAGTGGCTGGAAAGACCTCACGGCGTCCTTACCTACCGCATGACGCAGGTCCTCACCGGACATGGTAAGTTCGGGAGGTTCCTGCACCGGATTCGTGCAGAAGAAACGCCCGGGTGCCACCATTGTGTGGACCGCCCGGAGGACACGGTGGAGCATACGGTAGAGGTATGCCCCGCTTGGGCAGAGCACCGCCGTGTCCTCGTGGGGGCAATCGGCGGCAGCGATCTCTCGCGCCGGGCCTTGGTACAGGCCATGGTCCGGAGCGAGGAGGAGTGGCAGGCGGTTGCCTCCTTCTGTGAAGCAGTAATGCTAGCAAAGGAGGCGGCCGATCGCGTGAGGCAACGGTCCTCACGCCCCAACCGCCGCCCGGATTCCGATCCCGATTTCCGGCCACCGTAGGCGCGGGCTTGCGGACGGCGAGCAATGGGTGGCTCGCCGTCCGATCGTCCGGTAACTGTCCGGACCGAGCCCAAGTCGTCGACGGCGCGTAGTGTTCCACGCGCGCCTCAGGGAGATGTCAGCAACCGTAGGGGCCCAGCAGGGTCGAAGCCTACTGGGGCCATGGGTGATGCGAAAGTGACCCCCGGGGCCCTGGAAAAAAAATGGCAAAGAAGGAACAGGAGTGGGTTTTTAGTCAGTAAAAGTCTGACACTATCTCCCGCTCCGCCCAAGAGCGGGGATGTCATTAGATGATTTTCCCACCCGAAAAAAAAAAAAAAAAAAAACACAGCGCGGGCGAACTTATCTGATGATTTATCTGATTATTTCAAAACAGTGTCTGGTTGGTACCACTGTATAAAGCACGCTTTAACAAATGAAATATGAATAGATATAATGAATTTTTAAACGTTTTTATTTTATTATATTATAAATGAAGAAAAAAAAAGCTTATAATATTGGTTGAAATATTTATTAATTAATTTAAACACCTGTTTATTGTCAGTACTTCACTTTTAACCTGCCAAAACTTCAAACACTAATTGTATTTAATCATGAATGTCGATAAACGTTTTATTTATATACTTTCAACTATCACCGAATTAATGAATCAAGAAACTTTATACCGCTCTTTCTCCATCTTCAAAACAGTATTTTAGTTCCAATTGTTCTACTGAAAACTTGCAGCTAGGATCCAGAATTCAGTTCGCAAAGCAAACAACGTTCACCGTATCAGGCGTTGATGGCAAACTTGCTTTACAAATCTCTTGCGTTCACGATACCAAAGTCAGTTTCTATTTCGTTTTCAGTGCTACAGATTTCCCAGTTGCATCGTTTGTCTCCAGTTTAAGAGGCAAATATGTATCCCCGTAACGCAGAGACGACGCTAAGTGTATTCTTTTGTGAGACTTGCTGTACTGTTACGGTGAAAATTGTTTGCTTTAAAGTTTATTGCTAAAGAGATTTCTTTATTGTACTGGTTGTGATCTGAACCTTTTATCACTAATAAAAGGTTCATCTGTTTAAAAATATATCTTTAAAAGCTAAGGACGACTGGAGGACATAAGTGGGTTTTTAGTTAGTAAAAGGCTGATACGTCTTTTCACTCCATCTTAGAGCAGGAGAAGTCTTTGAATGATTTCAATTTAAATTTTCACTACGGTATTGGAAATTTTAAGTCATGTAAAATTTTCTGTCGTGTAAAATGTTATGCTAAGCCAAGAACCATTAACTTACAATGTCGGCGGCAACTAAAATTATATGAAGGGCCTGACTGAGTTTTTTAACATTGAGAACCAGTATATGTAAGTCCTTAATACTAAACTATACCCTCTTTTGATTATGAAAGGCATCTTCAGCTCTGTAGTTTCAAAAACATAATTGAAATGTTTATCCCATCAAATTTCATTACGATTCAGTACTCAAGATGCCTAGTAATATCAGCGAACTGTTGTTGAACAGTAGTTCAATTCCGCTTCCAATTCCGTGGAACAAGACGTGCCTGGAGATCAGTTAGTTCATGAAATAGTAAACTAGTTCTGTTCTGCATAATTTATGCTGTGATTATACGGTTATGGAATAACATGAAAGGCATATTCCCAATTGGAGTGTTTGTCATGTCATAGAAGCGACCATTGTGGCATAATATTATGACATGATGAATGTTTGATTCCAGGACAATATGAATTTATTGTTAGAAATTAATTATAAATATTAGGATCACAAGCATGATCATAAGGTTGTGGTTCCACCAGATATATCACTATTATACGTTGCTATAAATACGTTTGATATCTAGCAATCATATTTATTGGTCGATATAGCTTAGCATTAGTGGAAACGGATTCAACTTTGACTGGCCTGTTGGTTTAGTGGGTGTAATTTATCTATAATATGTATGTATTTGAATATATAAGTATGTTTAACAGTTGTCTAGTACTCATAACACAAACTCTGCTTAGCTTGGGACGAGACAACGTTGTGTGATAGTTGTGGAATATATTATTATTATTAGTTAATATATAACTAAGCAATGCTTTTTAATATATGGATGTTTGCTCATGATACGTACTATAGATGCGTGCTCTGGATATTCGCGAGTGGTTATAGCTCGGTTCAGAGCGAAACACGAAGGTGTTCTGCTCTGAACAGAGCTATAACTATACTGTAGAGTAGGCGAACCTTCCCTACTGTCGACACATCGCATAGCTCGAACTGCGCATTATAGCTTCATAGCATGTTTGGTGGCAAAGCACCCTAAGACGTTAGATACCTCCAACTGTTTTTAGGTTTAGTAATAGAAAAAAAATCGAATAATTAACACAGGTTTCCCAAGCAGATAAGCGCCATTGGAAAATGCTATAATAATGTATTTTCATTTACAAAATCATCATCAAAATGGTTGCCGTGTCGATATCACGTGAGGCAATGTTTAAAGATATGCATTAACCAACCCAAAATTGACCTAAGTTTGGATATTGGTTCAATTTTATTCATCAAACAATAAGTTAGACTAGTATTATCAAACTTAGATAAGTTTGTTCACTAGACTGTGCTAACTATTGGAAGACAATCAAATCGATTATTCTCAGGTTATTTGCTGAAGACTTTTTGGAAAGTTTTTAAATAATTTGTTTTTACAGAATTTAGAAGCATATGATATTTAAATGGAATAAGAACTTGAGAACTATGAATTTCTGTTTTTATTTTGTTTTTTAAGCTTCCGTACTTACCTGAAGAAGAAAAAAAAGAGAATCCTTATAGGATCACTTTGTTTTCCGTTAGTCTGACTGAAGACCCTTAATCTCAAAAACGCGTGGAGTTATCGAGTTGAAATTAAAACCATATACTCAAGTCTGCGGTCCCATAAAGCTGTGAAAATATCGAACTTGTAAGATAACGAAAAAAAAGATATGGCCGCTTATGTCGCAAAAAACTATTTTGACACTCTCAAGGGAATCAAAATTTATAGGGTACTTCCTGTTTACCCAGAATCTAAAAGTCTGACACGCCCTCGCGCTCCACCCAAGAGCACGAGATGTCAATAGATGATTTTACACCTAAAAAATTAGTGATATTAGGTTTTCTAGGTTAGCAGATACAGTTTTACATTTCTTAGTACAATAAGTACCTGCTTAATGTATTTCAGCTGCCGTAGTCTTTATAAAATATTTATGAGCCTCGTTTTCTGTCTCTTTCATTTGCTCTCACGTCTTTAGCGAATCCCTTTGGTGATGTTAGCGGAGAATAAACTGCATCATTTAATACCCAGCCTCGTCTGGATTATTATTTCAATATTATTTTAGAACAACGGTTCTGCTCGTTATTTTTGAGACTTTCTTTATATAAGTTCTAAAAGTCTATGGAGAGAAGTTGTTGTAGTGTTGCAAAACACTACAAATTGGTATTACTCTAAGTTAGCCAGTAGTGAACAAAATATTGCAAAAGTAAAATCATGAATATTAATTAAAAAATATGAATTGAACAAAGATGGAGTTACATGATAATAACGTTAATGATTTACCTCAGAAACCACTTTTGTAGGAATCATCGCTAAACAAGCTTGTCTTTAACGTAGTCTTTAATCATGTAAGATTTTTTTTTTAATCATTTTGTAATGTTTTTTAATCATTTTGTAATTTTGTAATGTTTGTAATGTTGCCCGAGATACCGAAAGTCGGAGCAGATCGGTATGGGTGTTCCAGCGAGAGATAAAGGCACTGGATTGGAGAGACCGCCGAAATCGCAGAACAAGTATTCCGTTTTGGTTCTACTCAATTTCAGGCCAACACTCTCCAGTCTGTGCCACCACACCTCCAATCTGTTCTGGACCTCTAGGCCACTCTCGGCAACCAACACAATGTCATCGGCAAACAGCATACACCAGGGAGCCTCTTCCTGAATGTCCGACGTCAGAGCATCCATTATCATCAGGAAGAGGTAAGGGCTGAGAGCCGACCCTTGATGTAAGCCGACAGCCACATTGAAGCTGCCAGTGGTGCCCACTGTAGACCGGACTTGGGTACTGCATCGACTGTACATCGCTCGGATCAACTGCACATACTTCCCAGGCACACTTTTCTCCTTAAGGGCCCACCACAGAACCTCACGAGGTACCCGGTCGTATGCCTTTTCGAGGTCAATGAATACCATGTTCAAGTTTTTATGCGCACCTCTGTATTTCTCGCACAGCTGGCGTATAGCAAAAATGGCATCCACCGTACCCCGACCCGGCATAAAACCGAATTGGTTCTGTGAAATTTCACTCTCTTCTCTCAGTCGCCTTTCAATAACTTTCTCCCAGGCTTTCATAGTATGTGACATTAGCTTTATTCCTCTATAATTGTTGCACTCAAGCACATCACCTTTGTTTTTAAAAATCGGCACCAAAGAGCTATTGCACCACTCATCAGGTATGGCTTCTTCCAGCAACAACTTATTGAAGAACAAAGCTAACCACGTCCATCCATCCACTCGCAATAACTTCCACACTTCAACTGGTATTCCATCTGGACCAATGGCTTTACCATTCTTCATTCCATTTACTGCTATTCTGACTTCATCCATACTAACCATTCTCACTAATCCCACATTCACTGGTTTATTCTCTAACACCCCACTCCAATTATTTTCTTCATTCATCAATCTTTCAAAATATTCCTTCCACCTCTTTCTGATTTTTTCATCATCCGATAGAACCATTCCAGTTTCATCTCTTATACATCTTACATGACAAACATCCCTCGCCTTTCTCTCTCTTATTCTAGTAAGCCGGTATAGCTCTTTTTGGCCTGCAGGACTGTCCAGTGCGTCATATAGTTTGTCCTGGGCTTTTGATTTTGCTATTGCCACGGCTTTCTTGGCTTTCTTCTTTAAAACGTCATACTCACTCTTTTTTTCAGCTTTTAAACTAGCGTTTCCAGGCTCTACACGCTGCCATTCCTTAAATTTTCTCTTTTTTTCTTTCAATACACTCTGAACTTCTGTCGACCACCACCATGTATCCCTATCTATTATGCCCTTTCCTCTCGTCTCTCCCAAAATATCTTTCGCTGCATGCCTGATACACTCAGCCATCTCATTCCAGCTTTCATTTATACTTCGATCATTCATATCTCCCATCTCTATCATTCTGTCCACCACTCGCTCCCTGAACTTCTTCGCACAATCATTCCTCTCTAACATATGCCATTTTATTTTAGGGGGAGGACGCTCTTTGTATTTGGTAGACAGTATTTTAACCACTGATGTCATAACCAGGAGTCTGTGTTGTGAGACTAGGTCTTCTCCTGGCAGTACTTTGCAATCTTTGACGTGCTTTAAGTGGTTGCGCCGAACTAGAAAGTAGTCGATTTGGGTCTTATGATTACCACTTTTGTACGTGATCAGGTGTTCGTCTCTTTTTTGGAACCACGTATTGGCTACTGCTAGGTCAAATGCAGTAGCGGATTGCAGCAGGGTCTCTCCTTCACTGTTCGGACTACCGAAACCCCATCCCCCATGTACTCTTTCATAAATACCTTTCATTCTTCCCACATGTCCATTAAAATCACCTCCAACTATCAATTCTTCATGAACAGGGATGTTCATTAAAACTGTATCAAAATTCTCCCAAAACTTCTCTTTTACCGTTTCATCACATCCTACTTGTGGTGCATACACACTAACTATATTCAACATCACATTCTCTAACATAACTTTCACAACTATAAATCTATCACTAATCCTTTGTACTTCCATCACACTTTCTTTCAATTTACTGTCTAACACTATTCCTACACCATTTCTTTTTCCATCACTTCCACAGTAGTAGAACTTGTATCCCTCACCAATTTCTCTCGCTTTTGTTCCTCTCCATTTAGTTTCCTGCAAGCATGCTATATTTATTCGTCTTCTTTTCAATACATCCGCTAACTCTCTGGCCCTTCCAGTCATAGTCCCAACATTCCAACTTGCATACCTCAATCTCGTTTCCCGAGCTAGCTTCTTACGTTGCACCCGCCCGAGGTGGTGCAACAACCCTTGTCCATTTCCCACAGGAGCCGGGTGCTGCCCCTGCGCGTCGCCTGTGGGGTACGCCCTAACCCTATCGCGCATTCTATTAAAACCAAACATGTTGCAAATGGGATTTGGCTAGTTTTTTTTTAAAGTCGGCCGCCAGCCTGACACCAACCCTCCTTGGGAATACTTTTGTTGGTAGTTTACCCGCCACCACGGGATGACCTAAGGTGCTGTAGTATGCACAGAATCTAAATATCCCTTAGTCGCCTCTTACGACACCCACGGGAAGATATGGGATGGTGCTATTCGTTTCGGTATCTCGGGTCACTCGTCCAAGGGGATGGTGAGGTAGACCGGGACGTAACACATCGGATCAACGCAGGATGGATGAAATGGCGACAGGTCACGGGAACAACTTGTGACCCACGGATGCCCCTCAAGTTGAAGGGTAAAATCTACAAGTCCGTGATAAGGCCTGTCATACTGTATGGATCAGAATGTTGGGCTGTGAAAAAGACGGATGAAAAAAGATTGCACGTAGCGGAGATGAGAATGTTAAGATGGATGTGTGGTGTGACGAGAATGGATAAAGTGAGAAATGAGTATATTAGGGGAAGTTTGAAAGTGGCGCCAGTGACTGGAAAGTTGAAAGGGAATCGTTTGTCTTGGTATGGTCATGTGAAGAGGAGGGATGAAACGCATGTTAATAAAAGAGTTATGAGTTTACATGTGGATGGATGGAGAGGGAGAGGGAGACCAAAGAAAAGATGGATGGATTGTGTGAAGAGTGATATGAAAGAAAAGGATGTTAGTGATAGTATGACGAGTGACAGGGCAGAATGGAAGAAAAAAACATGTTGCGCCGACCCCAAATAACACGGGACAAGGGCAGGAAGATGATGATTTTGTAATGTTTTGTTCTTTTTAGTGTTTATCGTAACATAAATAAAAACAAAATTATAAATCCAAAAAAAAATATATACCGCATTTCAAACATAGACAATAGTTTGCTGAATCTAAAAACCAACATTAGAATTTTTCAATGTTGAATAGTCAAATACCTTTAACCGTTGAATATTGAAATTCAATCAAAATAATATTATGCGATATCACCGAAACAAAGCCGATCCTATTCTCAATATAATACAACCTGTATGAACAGTACTGTGGGACGATACATTAATATGCATCAAGTGCAAACTATCGCCAACCACGATCGCAGTGTAGACTGCAAACACGAACACAGCTGCTAGGTACTACTCGCTTTCCATCTATAGACACAGAAACACTGTGTTATCGTACCCTGCTTGAGTACTGAATTATTTTGTAGCGGGTTTGGGATTGAGGAAACAGCGTGTCGGCCACTTATCTTCTGGGGAGACAAGTGACGGAAATGGGTGACTTAATGGCACTGCGAGCGATAGCTGGGTTCTTAGCACTTGTACGAAGTCAGGAATTTAAACGATTCGTAATTCGTAGAGAGTACGATAAGTACAACAAGGGCCACACCATTTGTTTCGCCTAAATTTGTAGACATGCTATAAACCAACCTTATTTATTTATTTATTTTACAATTCATGTACACACTTATATAATAAAAGAAAAGAAGACGGAAACAGAAATATAGGTACGATGCTTATTTCTACGGAAATCTCTTCCAGCATACCTGCGAAAGGAAAATTGGAAAAAAAGAGATGTAGACACCGTGTGTAAAAGTGAAAGGGAAAAAAAGAAAAGTACAAATAAAACAATTATCATTAAAATATACAATATGAAAATATACTATCATAAATACACAATACATACTTATAAGCAAATACGACGAAATAGAAAGATAGTGTTCTTTCACTTCAGATTTCAAAAAATTAAATCTGCAAGAGTTTGGCAACCCCTAATGTCAGGCGGTAGTGAGTTCCACAACTGTACTGCTACCAACAAATCATCTTTCGACTAACCTGCAACCTTTTTTGTTAGCTAAATAAATATTAAACACCAAATAAAAGTACAATAACACGATTTCTGATCTGATCTGCCTGAAGTTTCCAATTGCAAGAAAATAAACTATAAAATCTGAAATTATACTAGTGAGACTACTTATGTATATTTTATGGTGTTGTTTAATAACAACAAAATATTATCTAATAAATGAAACCAGTATAGCTCAAAATATATTACTGTGTGCCGTCTATTTACAATCGGAATATCAAAAATCATTTTCTGTAGGTTTGAAAATTTAAAAGTTCAGCAATATTTTCCAACAGGAGTTTAATTCCACTTTTTATGCTGTCGGCTACGATAGAATTGAATAAAAGTCATATGTGAATGTTGTGATTCAATCCTACTTCGTGTTTCGGGAAAAATCTAAAAATCAAATGTACCGCTTGTGTTTGGCCGGTTTTGATGCCTTCGACCGTGCCTGCCGAGTTTTGCACGAAAAATATTGAATATTGGACGTAAATTATTTAAACATATTTTCTTTTTATTTGGAAAACAAGTTGCTCTTTGTGAAATAGTGGTATTGAGCAGCATACGATTAAATTGGAAACTAACTCCAACATAGTAAAAAAAACCCAAAAAGGTTGATTTTGGGTTTGCTCCATGATTTTGGGAAAGTAAACAAGCTTCTATAAGTTCAGTTAAAAAAATTAAAGCGGACGAAAAACAATACTTCTATGTATACTTTATGATATAACCAAATAACCCACTGATGATCAGGATCCCACTTCTTGTAAGAGAAGTTTTTCAAGCACAGGTTTGAAGCCTGTATATGAAAAACCGAAAGACCATTTAGGTAAGCAAAACACATTTCTTAAATACAACACCAAATCAGCTTAAAATAGATTCTCCACCAAATCTAAGAACTTAGCATAGCGGTTAGAATTCAAAGGAGAAGACGGTTTTACTCCAACTATAGCATTCTAGATAACTTTATAACTGTTCTTATTAATATGCAACAGCTGACGATACCAAACTACAGATTTAATAATAAGAAACTGATGAACGAAGCTTCTTGCTACGAAGCGAGTTTCAATTATAGAGTCGGAGTATTAATTCAAATTGGAAAACAGTGCTGTTATTTTATAGAGGCGCTATTGAGTCTTTTTTATTTGTTATCTATCGTGTCAGTGGCAAAAATATTAAGTTTTCTTAATTAAATCCCCTGCCTGGCCCAGTATTGGGTCACAGCAATGCCGTTCACTAACACTGTCATTAATATAGGACAATATAGGACATGGTCTTCGGAGAGACGCCGCACAAACACTGAAGATCGGAACCGTCCAAGAACCCGTGACCGTTGATATTGGAGCATCTACAGTTGCATCACTTCATACCCTAATGGAGCATGCTATTATAGAAACCAAGTGTACAATATTGTGCCATACATACAGCAGGCATAAACAATTTTAAAACTATTTTTTTTACAATTAAAGTGCAGATATAACACTTAATATTTAAAGTTACATAATTCTCAAGTTGGTCTTGGTTGAAGGACTTGGCACTTGAATTTTTGAATTCATGTGCAACTAATATCTGTTTTGTTAGGAGAAATAAACGAAGAAGAAGATTATTATTATTATAACTTTCATCGCAATTATTGATGCCTACAAAGTCGTGGTGGGATTGGGAAGTTAGACTCTGAAACAGAGGAACTTTCGGAATGAGGGACGTAGTAGTTTGATAGAGTGGAGCAGATAATTGTGAGGTATTTGCTGAGGGCCGACCTACGTGTGGAGTCTGCTTATAATTTTCTAGGTTGGCCATATCAACGCTTGTCCAGGCGGGAGACTACATTGGCTCAATTAAATCATCAGAAATTTAAGCGTCTCCCGTCAAAGGTTGCAAACTGTCTGTATTGAATTTATCGAAATATCAAAATATAAGGGAAAGCTCACGTAACATTTGGATAGTGCTGGTCCTGGTCAATCTCATACATACTTGACTGTTTGACAATCACTATCCTCACGCTATTGGTGATAGAGAAGACAAGTTTATTAATAATAATAATAATTGTCTATTTAGCCCATACTTTCCCACTGCTGGGCAATGGGAAAGTATTGTGGGCCTTGCCAAATTTTTTCTTGTACATTCAGGGGTCAAAAGTGCAGTTGCACTCCATTGATGGAGTGGAGCTAAAGGGTCTAAAATGTCTTTGTAGAAGAGGGTCAATGGTTCATGCCTGATTTGGTTTGTAGCATAGAATCTATAGTATTGATTAAACTAGTTGTGGACTATGAAATTTCTACTACTAAGAAATTTTAGACACTTTAGCATTGGTAGAGTGCAACTGCACTTTTGACCCCTGACTGTAGGTACATGTATATTTTTACAAGTATTATAAACCATACCAAAAATAAAAAGAACCCATTACAGCGCCACCTACCGGATTCAATTGTATTTTCAAACCACCCAAATAATACTAATAATATAATACACACATAAAATTTCATCCTAATTGGTTAAACTAGGGAGTAGTTCAGTGACAAACACACGAACAGAAGAATTATTTAAATAAAACAGAATATCTTGTCGTTGCTGCAAGGCGTTGCGATATGAGAATAAACATAATAATTATTTAGGTAAATAAGAAAAGACTAGCCAGATGATAACCTACTATAACTTGCTTATTAACCATTATGTAATTTGTCCAAAATAAAGGTTATTTTTATTAATTAGAAAACTTTTGTTTGGAAACGCTGCTAGAACGAATACATGTCGCTTACTAATCACATAGTGAAGGTAAATAAATAAAACCCCACCATTTTTTTTTATCATAGATTTATTTTTATTTATTTATTTATTATTTTTAAATAGAACGGCCGAAGCCAATTACACTATTTAAACTTATACCTAATTTTTAACTCAGTCATGCATCCTTCTCACAAAAATTCAAACATTCTGACATTATCAGCTTCCATTCATCCGCAAACACATCAAGACCTGTGTTTGAGTTCAGGAGAGCGTTAATGGTGGCTATTGTCCGAGGAATAGGCGACTTGGAATGTGCGATAGTACGGGAAGTTGGAACAGCCAGTAAACGATGTTTTCTGCCACGACAGTAATTGTCTGGGACGAAAAGATTGCATATTTCATTATGCAGATCAGGATCATCAATAATCCCCCTAAGAATTTTAAATACTACAGTCATCTGATCGCGCGACCGTCTTACTTCTAGGGAGTTGAAATTTAAGCAACCCAACAAGAATTTAGTGGGATACAAATAGGGATAAAACCCGTACGAGTGCTTGTAAAGGTACCTGAGGAATGCTTTTTGTACTTTCTCTAAATCTAATACATACTGCTTCTCATACGGATTCCATACGCACGCACTAGACTCAAGCTTGCTACGGACTAATGCCCCAAAAACAAGCTTGATAACGTGGGAGTTGTGGAAATCACGACAGTTCCTTAAAACAAAACCAAGGCGCCTGAAGGACTCCTTGGCAGTAGATGTGATGTGGTCGTGAAAAGTGAGCTTTCATGGAATCAGTTCTTGTAATTGTATCTCCATTCAGTTTGTATAGAAAGTTGACTGGGTGCCGCATTCGACCGAAAGACATCACGTAGCATTTTGATTTATTAAATTCCATTTTATTTTCTAAACTCCACCTATATACTGAATCAATGTCTGCTTGCAGGACTTGGCAATCGAGCTCAGATTTTATTTCATAAAAAAGTTTTAAGTCATCAGCATATAAAAGGGATCTAACATTCGCAACCACATCGGGGAGGTCATTAATCATCAAGATGAAAAGGAGAGGGCCGACTACCGAACCTTGACTCACACCTGAACGAGTGTGGTATGGGAGTGACTCGTACAAACCTAATCTGACAAATTGTTGTCGGTCCCGTAAATAATCTGCAAGAAACCGTAGAAGCCCTGGAGCAACACCTATCGCGCTGAGCTTTGATAGCAAGACGTCATTGTTTACTCTGTCGAACGCCTTTTGGAAACCAAAGTAAACAACGTCTACCTGGCGTCTGCGATCAAGACTAGTAGAGATGTAATTAACTAGTGTAAGTAGGTTAGTAGTGACGGATCTTTTTTCGCGAAAGCCATGCTGCTCATTGCACAGGTCAGGTTGCATTGTCACTTGCTTATAAATTCCTTGGTGTAGGACATTCTCGAACACTTTCGCAGGAGAACACAGTATCGCTATTGGACGATATTCATCGACTGATGATTTATTTGAAGATTTCGGTATGGGAGTCACACGTGAAATCTTCCATGGTGGTGGATACACTCCGGATTTTAAAGATAAATTAAATATGTGTTTTAGGGGCTGAATAAAAATTCATCTCCCTCTTTTAGGAACCAAGGAGGAATCCTATCAGGACCAATTGAACTGTCGGGCTTTAGTTTCTTTATTCCGGTACTTATATCACTTTCGGCAAAGCTTAGAATGTTAATGTAATTACTAATATTACTGTTGCTTGGGTTGGCTATATTCCCGAGGTCTAACTTTGGAACTTCGTTTTGGAAGACGCTCGCGAAATATTCTGCGAATGCCTCAGCAGCTGCTACACCACTGTGTATTTTACCTTTGTGGGTAACGCTAGGCTCAAACCCGCCTTTTGATCTAAGGTTAGAAATATGCTGCCAGAACTCTTTGGGGTTTTTCCTAATGTTCCCTTCGATGCGCCTAATGTAGGTATTATAAGCAGTCGATATCCGAGACTTTAGACTAGACCTACAATCAGAGAATTGCTTGTATATTAGTTCACATTTACTCTTTTTCCAGGCAGAATGTAATTTAATTTTTTTCCGGATGTCCCGAATAATATCCGACGCAAACCAGATAGGATATCTTCTAGTTACCTTTTTGTTTCGGCGCTTTTTAGGGACACAAGTGTCAAATAAGCCGTAAACGATATCATAGAAAGCCTGAGTGCAAGTGCGAACGTCGTTCGATGATATAACTGCATCCCAAGACACCTCAGAAAGCAGTTCGTAAAGCAGATTACGATTACATTTTTTGAAATTCCAGTCCCTACTACGGTCCACATTACTGGGTTCAAGCCTTTCACTTTCATCGGATGACTGTAGTTTTACCTGGATGTCCAACGGCGGATGGTACGCATCGGGGGGTACTAAACCTTCGACTTCTGATACAGAAACGTCATGTAGGCATGCACTCTCCTGAACTAAAACAACATCCAGCATTCCCCCATGCATGTTTACAATAATATTTCTTTCACACATATTAGAAAATGCTAGGAAATAACAATAATAATTACGAACATTTAAGGAAGCACTGTTTAAGTTTAAATCACCTAAAATGATAACTGTTCCTTTTAAGTCGTTTATAAAACTTTCCACTTTTGTAAACCAAGTCATGTAATCACTGTCAGTGGCACTTGGTTTTATGTAAACAACACACAGATAAACAGGTGAACCATGCCACGTAAAACTCGACCAAAGATCCTCACCACTGTCGGTCTCAAGCTCACGTCGACGGCGAAGGACTATGGGGTTGCGTGCCATAAGTAGCACTCCTCCACAAGGCGTACCTCTGTCGCGCCTTAATACGTTCCACTCGCCGTTGGTGAGTTCTGTATCTTCAACCGAGGTATCCAAAAACGTTTCTGTGGCCGCTATTAAATCTTGTTCGGCTAAGTGCAGATTGTTGCGCCATATTCGGAGTTTTGATTTAATTCCACGAACATTCTGGTATATACAATTTATTTTTGTAGTTCTGGTGCTTGTCCTGAAAGCTGCTGTGGGGTCGGCCACATTACCATCACTATGCTGCCTTGTCCTCCTTTGTAAGCTGTTCATGAAAGGGCTGCGGGGCAACTACACGCTGGCTGTCAGACTGGATGGAAGACGGTTTTCTATAGTTGATCCAAGCCTTGATTCTGGCATTCACCGGCCACACATCTGCGGAATAGCAGCGCTCATAGCATGCAGCGGGAACACCAATTTTGAATGACTTGTAGTTTCCTTTCGGAGTGAGTTCAACAATGGTACAAGTATCAGTGCCACATAAAGTGCTAAGGTAGCTTCTAATTTCATCGGCTGTAGACTCCATATTCCATAAATGTAGAGATAATTATTACACTGGAAAATTCCAGCAATACACAATATTCTGGAATATTCCATACGTTTGATCCTAACTGCCGGTAGGACGCAAATAGACCTGACATTTTATCCAGCGAATCATAATCGCGTGGGATGTGGTTTGGTGAACTAAGCAGATCTGTTCAAAGAAATCTGTTCTAAAATCGTATTTGCCTACCGAGATTTATTTATATTTCGTTCAGGTAACGCAAAACATATAAATATTTCTGAAAATTAAGCAAGACGGCGATAGTATTGCCATCGCAGGGAGAACCTGGATCCATGGCTCGTTCGAAAGGGAACCCCGGGGCCATGGGACGCAAGGCAAAGAAGGAACATATGTGAAGTTTTAGTCAGCAAAATTCTGACATGCCCGCCTGCATCCTAGAGTGATAGAAGTCATTGGATAATTTCCCACCTAACAAAAGGGGGAGAACCTGGACGATATTGACACAGAAGCATGGAAACTGATACAAGAAAAGACATGTATATGCCCAGCAGTCGGGGTGTGAATATTTATTTAACGACTAAAATAAACTAATTGTACTTCATCAAATAAACCATTAAAAATAATTAATAAAAACATCTGCGTTTCGTCTTTGATCAATATTAATTGGGTAGGCCACGAAAATAGACATAAGTAAATAAGTGTGTAGCCTTAAAACAGCCATAGTAAAATATTTGATCGCACCAATAACCAACAACCCAAGTTGAATTCTATGACAAGCAAATGCAATTTTTTTTTTGAGGTGGTAATTTACCTAATGACTTCTCACACTCTAGGGTTGAGCACAAGGGCATGTCAGACATTTATTGATTAAAACCGGTGGGTTTTAAATGGGAATGTTTGAAAGAGTTACCATGGCCCTGAAGGCCACGACCATGGTAACTATTTCGAATATTCCCGCAGCCATATGACATGTCATGACAACCGATTACTACACGACTTTTCAGTCAATGATGCCATTATTAGACTTCCTCTTTTAGTTACGTAGGTATACCCATTTCTTTATACAGCATCCCCAGGTGTGTGCTTTCCAGGTGTTCCACAGCGAGGATTCCGGTGTGGTCTTTTAAGAGATAACGGGGGGGGGGGGCCTTTTGTGTGCTGATGGTGATCGTCGGGGTGGTGAGTGAGTGTGGGATGTTTAGCTTACTAACGGGTAAAAATCCCACACTCACTTTCTGAGCCCAAGTCGTCGAAGGCGCGTACTGTTCCACGCGCGCCTCAAGGAGATGTCAGCAACTGTATGTGTAATGTCTGATTCTGAAAGGGAAACTCGGCCCTGGTACGAAAGCAAAGAAGAAACAGGAGTGGGTTTTTAGTCAGTAAAAGTCTGACACTATCTCTCGCTCCGCCCAAGAGCGGGGGATGTCATAAGATGATTTAAAAAAAAACACTCACTCTCTGGGACTTAACCCCAAAGTCCTGGCCTACTTTTTTTTTAAATTGATATAAACCAGTGCTTGACTGCGATCCTACCATCAGGTAAGCCAGTGATGCAATCATGGATGGTGAGGTGCACTGGTTTCTTAAGAGCCTATTCACTCTAGCCTTTACTGAAGGCTTTCCTCTTAAAACTAAAAAATGTTCTTATTTCATAGTATTAAGGTCTAAACATTAAAAAAATATGAACCTGTTAGAAGACACCATAATACAATTTTGTCCCAATTTGTAATCAATACCATTTCATCATGCCGTTTGAAATTTCACATCGGTTGTTGAACTGAAAGGAATTGTAAATTTCGTATTATGGTAATTCTCATGTCCTAGCATGAAATTTAGCAGGGTAACATGGTGCAAAAAGTAAGCCTTGTTTTAAGGCCGTATGTTAAAACTGCTTTGTATGTCGTCAAAATGTTTTTGGACTGTCTAGGTTTCAAATCCGTATTCAAATTTTCATGTTTGCTTAAATTGTGTATGATTTCGTGGAAACTTAATTTGTGTCTGTTAGGCTAAAGTTTGATGTTTCTTTCGGTATATTCATAAATTTAAATAGCTTGTTTCAGAATTGAACATTATTGACAAATTGTCAAACGCGCGTTGATTGCAATAATATATTACAATGAATTGAATTAATTTTCAATAGCCAATTGCATCGCATAACTTGCGTTTAATTTGTAGCGCATCGAATAATCTTTATAGTATAGTCTTTGATTATATACTTGTTTATAATCAAAGATTGTAGTTATCGTTTATTTTACTAACTTAAATTTTCGTTTTTTTTAAATAAATATTTATTCCTTTCTCTTATTTAATGGCATCCACTGAACGAACACTGAACAAAGAGCTTACTCACTTACAGACCTACATAGGTCTAAAGATTTTTTATTTCTCATAAAAACATTATGTAGTTCACTTACTGCGATTGAAAAAATAAGTATCTGTGTGTGTGTGTATGTATGTGTGTATATGTGTATGTTGCTTACTCCTTCACTCTCTAACAATTGAACGGATCGGGACGAAATTTTGTACACAAGTAGAATATGTTCTGGAAAAGCACATAAGATATTTTCATTCTAAGAGCTTGCTTCTTTGAGATAATTTTCTATTTTTAAGCGGGCGAAGTCGCTGGCAGAAGCTAGTATATGTATAAAACTTTGTAACTACACACTATTCTATCAGAAATAGAATAAGAACGAAAAACTTTTCCAGTACATAGATACGTACGTACTTCCATGATTATTTCTCACAGTGTCAACTCCAGTTAGATTGATCACAATGCGGGGATCGTACTCCAGGGATACAACGGTAAGACAAATCTTTCCCTGAGCTCTTGGAAACTTTCCCGACTTTACCGGTCCGCATATGTTACTAACACCCATTGTAGTGAGTTTGTACCTTTATTTTGTTGAAGAAAGATGTTTATTTAATATGATAGGGGATTCAATTACTTTGTATAGAGATCTATGCAATGTACATCTTCTTCTTCTTTTGTGTCGATCAGACTCATATTTAGCCACCTTTTTTTTTAGGTTGGAAAATCATCCAATGACATCCCCCACCTTGGGCGGTGCGGGAGGGCGTGCCAGACTTTTACTGACTAAAAACCCACTCCTGTTCCTTCGTTGCCTTTCGTACCAGGGCCGAGTCTTCCTTTTCTTTTTTTTTGGTATCTACTTATACGAGTAAAATCAAATGAAAACAAAATTATCTTATAATTTTATATATTTGTTGTTGTAGCGACAATAGATATACACATTCTGTGACAATTCTGAAAAGTCCCAGGGACTTGTCGGACTGTCCTGGGTTTCACTTTCACACCGCCCGTGGCCTCAGCAAGCTTCGACCCTGCTGGGCCGTAAGGTTTGATGACATCTCCTTGAGGCGCGCGTGGAACAATACGTACAGTCGACGACTTGGGCTCTGTCTGGACGGTTACCGGACGGTCGGACGGCGAGCTACCCATTGCTCGCCGTCCGCAAGCCCGTGCCTACGGTGGCCGGAAATCGGGATCAGGATCCCAGTGACTGGGGCGTGAGGGCCGCTCCCTCACGCGTATAGTTAGCCATCTGGATCGCTCTGTCGTTGGCCTCGCATAAGTTGTAGAAGGGGCAGGTAGTTGTACAAGCTGGGCAGGAAAGGAGGTGACGCATATCTTTAGAAGGGGCTCCACAGGCACTGTATTTGCAATGGATCAAGGGTTACTGCATTTGGCCAGATTATCTCTTCAGCGGCCAACCCTAGCCCGTAGTAAACCGACTGAGAGATGCATCATATATTTACCTTAAATGTTTGTAACTGCAACGCACATTGTTGCAATATCGACTGCCAAAAGAAAGGTTAGGTTTTTCGCGCGTATCTTGTATGTATTTACAATCTTTATTACCTTATATCTCCCAAACAGTTGACCGGATTTACATAATTAAAGATATCGTCAGAACCCTTTTTTTTTTTAAGGTGGGAAATCATCCAAATGACTTCTCGCGCTCTGGGTGGAGCGGGAGGGCGTGTCAGACTTTTACTGACTAAAACCACACCTGTATCCTTCAATTACCCTTTGCGTACTAGGACTACGGGTTTCCTAGCTAGCGGGCATCGGCCCCGCTGGGCCCCTACGGTTTGCTGACATCTCTTTGAGGAGCGCGAGGATCACTACGCGCTGTTGACGACTGGGCTCGGTCCGGTTAATTACCGAACAGCCGGACGGCGAGCTACCCAGTGCTCGACGTCCGCAAGCCCGCGTCTACCGTGGCTGGTAGTCGGGGTCGGAATTACGACGGCTAGGGCGTGAGGACCTTCGTTCCCTCACGCGTGCAGCCTCCTCCTTCGCTAGCATTACTGCTTCGCAGAAGGAGGCGACCGCCTGCCACTCCTTCTCGCTCCGGACCATAGCCTGAACCAGGGCCCGACGCGAAAGGTCGCTGCCACCAATTGCCTCCACGAGGACACGGCGGTGTTCCGCCCAAGCGGGGCACGCCTCCACCGTATGCTCCACCGTGTCCGTTAGAACCCATGTGTTCTTAGATAGGTGACGTTAAAAAAAGCAATATGACGACTGTGAGTCGTCAGGACCTAAATTGGATAGAATGACCTTAGTCTAGATTATTTAATGGGTTCCGACAGTTGCAGTCAATGTTTTGTATTAGAATTTATTACTTGTTTTATTTTATGTACGTATCGATTATGAAATTATTACAGTACTGTAATAATTAAATCGCTTTCTGTACTAATGGACTGAACTTCTTTAATTTTTTAATTTTTTATTTAAAGTTATTTTTTACACAGTCGGATTTTTCTTTTCCTCTTTTTTTCGAACTTTTATGTACCCTCCATTGCATTGTTATTCATGCAGTCACTACAAATAAAATCTGGATCGATATGTCTATAATAAATGGTTGTACATTAAAATTGTTTTCCTCAGATCCAATTTACTGAAAGTGATCGAATTATTGCCCGATTAGAGTCCACTTTATCGGTCGTTGTTATAAGTGGGCTAGATTTTTTCTTCCATATTTTAGCCTTTATAACAAAATTAGTACCCTAAGACAGTGTAATGGAGTCGCGGAAAACCGCGAAGGAGATGACGGGAAGAACCAGACCGATTTTACCAGAACTGGAAGGGGGAAGCGCGGGCCCGCGATAGATAAAAGGAGTGAAGGGAGGCCTTTGTCCAGGAGTGGGACAAAATTGACTATTAAAAAAAATTAACTATTTTGATCTACTATGAGTACCTACTCAATTATGTATTTAAAATTATTGTGTTCTTAAGAGGAGAGTCCTACCTTTTGAGTGCGTAATTAGAGACACAATAGTAAGACAATGGCGCGTGAACGCCGGCGTTAATGCGGGGATCAACAGCTTACACACCTAAAAAAAAACTTATAGTTTTCAAAATTTCTAAACACTGAACACTGAAGAACCTAAATAGATGTGTCAACAGTTTCACCTTGAGATATTTGCAAAACTATCCTTAATTTCGAGAAAAAAAAAAATTGTTTAAAATTTAGCAAGTCCTGCAAATAGAAAAGGTCAATTTAGCTATTTTTAAGTGATATGAACATTTTTTTTTTTCTCGGAATTAAGGATAGTTCTGCAAATATGTCACGGTGAAACTGTTAGCACATCTATTTAGGTTCTTCATTATTTTTTATTTTGTATAATTCCGTGCGGTGTAATATTTTTTTTATTTTTTATTATTAATTTATATATCCATCTTAACTATCAAATATTATAACTTAATAAGTATATAAACAAACTGAAAATAATAATATGTACAAACGAGTAGAAATAAAACTCATAGGGCATCAAAAAATTCGTCCACATCGATGTCAATGGGAAAAGTGCCCTGAACGCTGGCAGCATTGCCATCCAGCGTGGCTGGTGATTCGTTGACCGAAGAAAAGCCCAGCCAGCTGGTCACGAATTTTTTGATGCCCTATGAGTTTTATTTCTACCCGTTTGTACATATTATTATTTTCAGTTTGTTTATATACTTATTAAGTTATAATATTTAATAGTTAAGATGGTGTAATATTGAAAACTGTATAATGTGTTTCTTAAAGACTGTCCTCTTAATTCATTCTTTATGTTCACTGGGTCAGGCAGGGGGTGAGTAGATTAAGATTTATACTACTAACAAATTAAATCCAAGTTATCTTAAATAAACGTTTACTAACGTTAACGTTTATTTATTAATTCTGGAACTAAAGTCAAAGTCACATAAAAAAATCCCTAGTAATTTAATTACGTCATGTTTGTATCCATTTTAAATATTTCATTTCAAAAAACATTTTAACAGCCTTCGTGACGTCATTAAAATGCTGGAAACGTCACAAAAACGAGACTAACACATTTATTGTGATGAAAATCGAGGTGGTCAAGCAAACTGGCGCAACCGACAGATTTGCAATTCACAGTGCGTCGTACTGGCAAATAACCGAACGTTTGACAACTAGTGTTTGTAATCGAAAGCTTAACATGTTGTTCGGGACAACGATTAGAGTGATGATGGTTTGCAATACAGTTGGTTGGGAATGGGCGGAATTGTCGAAACTATGCACGAAATTTGTAATTTTTCGGTTATGTGATTTGTGAGACTGACGCTATGTAACGATACGTTTTTTGAAGTAGGTATTTTTTTATTGGATGGAATTAGATCCTTTTTTTTATATTGATATAAACCAGTGCTTGACTATGATCCCACCTGATGGTAAGCAGTAATGCAATAATTGATAGTAAGGCGCACAGGTTTATTAAGAGCATATTCACTCTAGCCTTGAAGACACCTACATTATAGTTGGACGGGAAGACCGCAGCAGGCAAATTGTTCCAGTCCTTCGATGTACGCTGTATAAACGACGTAGCGAAACGCTTAGTCCGGACCGTTCCACGGGTAGTGTGAAAGTGAAACCCGGGGCCCTGGGACGAAGATAAAGAAGGAACAGGAGTGGGTTTTTAGTCAGTAAAAGTCTGACACTATCTCGCGCTCCACCCAAGAGCGGGATTTGTCATTTAGATGATATTCCCACCTAAAAAAAAAGTCCGGACCGTTGAAGTTTCAACAACGTAAGGGTGGATACCCGCCGTACGTCGTGTTGTCCGATGGTAGAAAGAAGATGGTGGAATCAAGTCATCCTATCCATCAATCCGACATGATTACTGACCTATTTTGGAGAGCACGTTTTTTTAATGATTATTTGTAACATTTACTTAACTGTAGTCCTGGAACACAAAAGGTAACTGTAGGGTAACAAGTTGGTTTAACCCACCAAAAATAAGGTATTATAGTATAAATGGAGTTAATTTGGTAAAACTAAGAACTAAAAACAGTAGCTCTAGCTCATAGTAGATACCCCAAAACAGTCAATTTATGACGAAAACCATATTTCTTTTAACGGAGTCGGTATCAACGTAGCCTGCCAGTCAGCCTGTCCTGAACTTTAATTGCTGACAAATCAAAGCGAAAATAATTACTAAATTTACACCATACTCCTCCTAACACCTATATATTAAATGCTCCTGCTATGCTCCTCCAATATATTAAAAAATATATAACTTAACATGACATGTGAATTTTCCATTGGATTAAGCAGAGGTAAAAATATTAAAGTAGTTACAATTTCTCTTTTGAGCCTGCGGGATGGCAGCAGATTCACCCCTATTAACCCAACCTTATTTGACTTAAGCCCAACTGGCTGAAAAATATTCAGCCAGATTAATTAAAGTAATTAAATGTTGTTGAGCATGCATCTAATTAAGTGAAGGATATTAATCAACACCTCTGCGTAATTTTTCAGAAAGACAATAGATTTAACGAGTAAAACTTTCAGAAATTATTTAATTTCCGCAAATGACGTATTGACTACGCAACTTAAGGCGATGCAACTCGACATACCTACATTTTCACTGTTTTTCATACAACCGCTCTTACGCGATTATTACATTATTACAGATGTTTCACTAAATATTTTGGAAACACAGTATCTTGTGGATATTATCTAGGCTTATATTGAAATCAATGTATAAATTTGTGTAAAACTAATCCAGTAAAGACCTCTGAAAATCTGCTATTTCGCATGAAATTTGACACTTCATAATTTACTCAAAAATTATAAAGTCAATAAAGTATAACAATAGAATCCTTGCAAATTTAATCAAGATTCTAAATGACGACAATTTTTTGACAAACTTTTAAGGGTTTAAAAAACACGTATTTCCGGGAACAAATTTTGTAAAATATTCGAGTAAAGCACGGAATTACCGAATGCTAACAGAGTTTTCAGGCGTTATCTCTCTTTTTTCGCGTTGCTTTTTCCTCAAACATCGCGTTGGATTGCGTTAGATGAAGTAACAAGCTTTTAAACCATGCTCGATGTTGACGATATGCGAGTGAAAAAAAAAGCCTCATAAGAGGACTACAGCAGCCAATCTCGAGTTTTGTAATGCGCAAAAGCAATACACTGCAGTAAATAGAATCAGAAAACATATATATTATTCTTCAGGTTAAATGCTAGTAGTAATAGATAGTGTGTTCAAAAGATAATACAGCTAATTTATTACGATAGAAAAAAATCACGAAGATGCTTCTAAAAAAACATGCAATCATTCTGATTGTTTGCTAGGTTATTTTACCAACAACGTTTTACCGTTATAGTGTATTTATAGATTTTTTAGCAAATTACTTTTTTTTTGTTTGTAGGAGGTAATCTCCAAAGGTCCGATTGCGAAATTTTTTTCACTGATAGAAAGCTGCTTTATTTTTGAGTTTCGTAGGCTATATTTATGTATGCGGGCGAAGCTGCGGGCAAAAGCTAATGCTTCCTATTTGCAAGCATTGTGTCTTTGTGCATCTCTTTCTTTTGTATGCAGTCTGAGAGTGACCGCGCTTTAGGTCCTCTAGCCCTTTTAACGTAGTCAATTACAATATTGTATGTTCTAGATCTTATTCATTAGACATTTAATGTAGACTGGTGACTCGCCCCAGCTTTGCTTGGGTGCAAGTTATGTACATATTTAAACCATCCTTGATTACTTGAAAATGGATGGTGTTGGTTTTATGACATAGCGGATAAACAAATAGACGCAGACAGTGACTTTGTTTTAAGTATAAAACTAAGTATTTAAGTCAAATTAGGTATTTACTTAATAGGTACTGAAACATGTATAACCTTTAAACCTTAAAAACACGGTACTAAACTGTATCAACCATTCTGTTCAGCTCTGGACAGTAGTGATATGCCCCTTTAGCATTTTTCTCTTTGCAATAGCTTGGTATATTTAATCCTAAAAATCGTTCTAATCGACTAAAAATATCAAGGAAAATATCTCTTAATGCCACGAAAATCCGGTTAGCCAGTCCATTGTTTGGCTAGCACTCGTGGCCAAGTCTAAATAGGTCAGGATACGTTTCCACTGATTCTAAACTGTGTTTAAATCGAGGTTTCCACAAACAGTCTCGACATGAGAATCGGGTAACGATAGGACAGCCGTTTTCTATCAAAATTGATGACAACACGTAAGCCTTTTTATATTGAATCGCTATCGCATTGAATCTAGCATCTGACTTTGAGGTGGGAAATCATCCAATGACTTCTCTCGCTCTAGGGAGCATCGGGAGGGCGTGTGAGACTTGTAGACAATAAAACCACACCTGTATCCTTCAGTTGCCCTTTGCGTTCTAGGAACACGAGTTTCCTTTTCAGAAGTCTTTTAGTTTACCCTTTTGTTGGGCAGAGGGATTGTTCGAAAGAGCTACTGTTGGGAATTGAACCCAACAACCATCAGCAAAGCGGTCTGCGCGCGTGGGCGGCGGGCGCATACGTCACCAGCAGCGGTGAACGCGGAGACACGGGCTGTCCGGCGCACTGCGGACACTCGCTTCCACGGACTTCTCGAATATAATAGATTACGTATTGTTTGTCCGGGACAGTTGTATTTTGGAATATTGGTTTAACGGCAACCACCACTTATAGAAACACAGTCCACTCATTTACACTCAATCCCAACAGCTACTAGGGCTCTACTCATGATTTCCCATTAAAAAACACTTTTGTTACATTCGAATAATGTCGACATGTGGATGATGTATCGAGTTCGGATTGCAAGTGAATGATGAAGGAAAACTTGCTATATACTTTGTATGAAAATTATTACGTATTGACAGAACGGATTAAGAAATGAAGAATTAGAATTGGTTTCATTCGAGATGAAAGAAATAATCCGCGGTCAATGTCACAAGGTCAGTTCAATTTTTGGGTTGAAAAGTATATTCTTCGACTAACCAGTAACATAAATTTCATAGTACGATCGGTACTTCTATACTTCTTCTTAACGTGTTGAAAATATTGTAGAACTTGCCGGGGTCTGTGTTTCCTGATAGCTACAACTTAGGGGTCTTTAAGTCAAGAGTGAATAGGCTACTTCTAGGCAAGCGTGCTCCATCGTCGACCACATCATCGCTTACCATCAGGTGAGATGGTGGTCAAACGCGAGCCTATGATTAATAATAAATAAAAAACAGAACTAACTAGTACCAGCGGCTTCGCCCGTGTAATAGTAAAAAGTTATCCCAAGGGATCATACTCCCAAGATAAAAAGTATCCTATGTGCTATTCCAGGACATGGTCTACTTGCGTACCAAGTTTCATCGAAATCCATTCAGCCGTTCGAGCGCGAAGAAGCAACAAACTTACACACGCACACACTTTCATACTTTCGCTTTTATAATATTAGTGTGATATTAGTGTTATTTTTTTATAATTATGCTTTCGCTGTCTTATTGCAAGGCAAAGACTTCCTGCATTCCTTCCTGACATTCTTCTCCTCATACATATATTTTAAAAGAAGCGTTTAATTCTGGGTGGCTTAGGGCGCCTTCCAATTTGCAGCAAAGGGCCGCGGCCGCGCTGCTTTGTTATACCTTATAAATATATAACGCGCGGCTGCAGCGCCACCGCCGCGCTGCAGCCGCGCATCAGTTCAAAAACATTATCATGCTCGAACCCAGCGGGTGCAGCGCGGCGCCAGCGCTGCTATGGCGCTGCCACCGTACGTCACTTTGCGGCCAATTTGAAAGCGCTCTTACTATTTTTAAGATGACAATTTGAAATTCGGTAGTAAAGTAAGGTAGTCTACCTTACTTCACAAACTGCCAATACATAAGTAGAATTTTATCGTCGTTACAAAAAGCCTTTGTCTATATTCCCTTTCCCATTACGAAGAGAAAACTTTTTATCTCGTAACCGAAAAAAAAACTTTCAACCATATTACGTTTCCAGCCAGAAGTGAAAGCATTACGCGCAAGTTGTCTATGACATAAAAACTGCGAAACAAAAATGTCTTACCTCAAAAACCTTAAGAAACTTGTCATTTCAGTCCAATTGAGTTAGGTAGGGTTTCCCAAAAAATGTCAACTCCAATACAAGTGAAGATAATAAAATATACTACACAGAAAAAAAAAACTATAATTTCCAGTATAGGTTGACCGCTCAATGTACTGAAGATTTATATAATACAAGGTCAACATATACTGAACTTATAGTAGTTAGTTGGATATTGGTGTCGAGCGTTCATTTTCCAGGTAAAGACTGCTTTATTTTCAGCATCAAATCGATTTTCTGTTAATAATTTATTATCTTTACGGTGAACCCATAATTGCGTAATTGATGAAAATCGAACCAATCATTTCAGACGCTTACGCGGTCCGATTGATGTACGGTGACGTTTCTGATGCGGGTATAAAATATCTCGACCAATCACAACTGTCAAAAGTCACGCGTTTATTCAACGATGGTTAAGCTTTTTTAAAGGGATTTTGGATTTCTAAATCTCTTGAACTCTTTTTGTTGTGACTTATTTATTTACCTAGCATAAATAATAGCATAGCATAAACAACCTTATAATGTTCCCACTGCTGGGACTCAGGCCTCCTCTTTAGGAGAGGGAATGGGCCGTAATCCACCACGCAGGACCAGTACGGGTTGTTGGATGTCACATGTCTTCAAATTTTTGGTTCTAGGACATGCCGGTTTCCTCACGATGTTTTCCATCACCGTTTTGAGAGCAGTGGTGATGAAATTATGTTACACAAAGTAATGCGCCTGGCTGGGTTTGAACCCGCGACCTACAACTCATAAGTCGGGGCCGTTACCACTCGGCCACCACTGCTCATTTATCTACCTACTTTTTTATAATTATGTTGAGGTCGGCTATCAGTCTCATCGAATGCAGCTAAATCATACATAGAGTGGTCACTCTGAAAAAAAATGGTGGTGGTCACCACCACCGTCATAACAACACTTTCATCACATTTATTATGATACTTTCACGGGTACCTATTACATTTTTTATGATACTTTCACGGGTACCTATTACATTTTTAATAAATCTGAAGAATTATTTTCACTAAGAATAATAATAATAATAATAATAACCCCATCGCCGTATCTCTACGTTGACGTCGTGGTGGGGCTTGCGTGCTCCAATATACCCTAGGTCTGTATCGGTAAAGTTTGCTTTGCCGTAATATGCCTAGGGTGAGGGGCCAGACTAAGAGAGATACAATCCGCAGTGCAGTTTTGTGGCGAACTGTTGGGCATTAGCGACCCCACGGACCCGATCTCCCGGGAGAATTCTTGTTCTTCATCTCCGGCTTGCCTTTATTGGCCGGCCGTAGTGAACACTGACGAGGAACTGAGCTCCCACCTCTCTCTTGCAATTTATTGGCTGGCTTGAGTGGAGATTCGCAAGAGCAAACGTGCTCGGGAGAAGGATGTATAATCCAGTAAGGTGCTGGTAGGGATCTTGACCGTACTTCCGGGATTGTCCTGATAGCCGTGGTATACCTCTCCACTCCTCAAGCACCTCAGGATATGTTGCCCTCTTGTTGCTACGTCACTTCGTGCTAGCGGCCGTTTTTTTGGGGGCCCATTTATTGAGTGTGCAAGTCACCCCCTGCCTTTTTTCGATGCATATTAATAACGTTGTTCAGGCAGGGGCCATAGTCTTGACATAGTTCCATGTTACCAGTCCACTTAAGACTCCAAAAACCATAGCCCTATTATCTTTGTTCTCCATATGTCGCAACAGTTTTTCAATAACCGGGGGTTGTCCTTGGGTGCACTAGCATAGCGCGTACAGGGAAAATCGTCGGTTGGTATCATGTTCCATTATAATTATCTAAAGGGCCTCTGCGAGTTGGCTTCGGCTCCTCGTACGCCTCCCAAAGGTCCAGGACCTCAGGGTCCTGAGATAAATAAAATATATAAAAATAATAATAATAAATTATTTATCAATAAAAATTAATATTATAAATATATAATATATATTATTTTTTTTTTTTAATATTTTTAATAGTCTTTGCATCGGCACTTACAAAAAATATTTTTTAATCTTTAAGCCAACTTAAGCGTAGGTACATTATTTTGATTATTTCTTCGGAACACGGCCCGCCAACACGGCGGGCCGTTTGTTTTCTAAACAGTCAAAGGACTTTTTAGTTAAAGTCTGTTTACCTGCAGGCTATATCTTATAGTAGAGATCCGTACCCTTGAGGGCTTCAGATTCTCAATGCTTTGAGCTTTAGTAGACACGACTGCGACTGGATAAAATTAACTACGCTTGTGTCTACCCTTCGCAACAGCGAAGATCGGGAGACGTCCGAGCTCAAACAACATTTGACTAAAGCGGTGGGTGTGGCTCAGTAGCGGTACTCTTGCGCCCAATCGGTGTTATTGGGGCTTTAATGCCCACCATTACCTAAAAGTGGTTTTTCTTGTATTTGTGCACAGCTCATGCTAAACGAAAGATACGAAAGCTAATGCTAGCGCTAAAGCTCACCCGCTGGTCCAATGGCAACGAGGGTGCCGGATGTTGATTCGTGCACAGCCAATTGCTTCTACCTTCTGCTGACAACAAATCCGTAAGAACCTTTAGATAATTCCAACCACTGTCTGGTGAGGTCTGTGTTCATAGATTAAAGCATTCCTCGAATGTATGCTGGGTTGTGTAGGCGAGGTAGTTGCCAACACGGCACAAGCACTTTCACCCATGACGGATCCATGTTGCAGCCGGAAAGTTAGGGTGACACGCCGTCTCTCCAGCCACTCCATGTTTTTGGGTTATTTTTTCTTTTTTGGTAGTAGTGGTAAATTCTCATGGACGCCCAGGCTGCCTCAAAGAAGGCAGTCTGGGCAGTGCCAGACTCTTATCGGCTAAAACCATACTCCTGCCTTTGCCAGTGTCCTCTAACTGCTGCTGTTATTTGGAAGGCTTATTTTGTTAGGATTCTACTCCACGAATTGAGAATATATTCTTATTGGATCTTACCGTCACTTAAAGTTCTCGAGAATAAATAAATTTTACTGTACACCAAAATAGTAATATACTTAAATATATGGGTACATTGTCTACTTAGATCGTTAAGAAAAATCAGAACTTGCAATTTGAAATTCATACATTCAGATATACTAGGGCCATGCCGATAGAATGTGCCAACCTTATTGAGCTGCATGCATAAAATACATGCGCCATTTTGTATTCAACATTCATCTATGAATTATTTATGGTAATGAGAATTAAATTTCGAAATGATCGTTACGTTTTACCTACTGGTTTGTAGGAATGTTTTGCTGGATGATTTTAAATGTGTGAGAATTGGAATGGACTTTGTTTTGCTCACTGATTTTAGCTGTCTTTAAAAGAATCGAACAATCTGCCTAGGCTTTTCCCAAGTATGTTAGGTTTGGCTACCAGTATAACTGGATGCAGCTGAAAAGGAGTATTATATAGCTATAGAGTGGCTGCCAATCTGAACTCCACGATCCATTCTTCCACAAAAAAAAGTGCCCTATACGTGGAATTATTCCTGTATCGTGTTTTTTTTTTCAGGTGGAAAACCATCCAATTACTTTTCTCGCACTAGGGTGGGGCGAGAGGGCGTATCAAACTTTTACTGACTAAAACCACACCTATGTTCCTTCAGTTTCCCTTTGCGATCTAGAACCATTCTTGTATCGTGGGTTTTTTTTTTCGGGTTGGAAAATCATCTAATGACATCCCCCGCTCTTGGGCGGAGCGGGAGATAGTGCCAGACTTTTACTGACTAAAAACCCACTCCTGTTCCTTCTTTGCCATTTTTCCAGGGCCCCGGGGTTCTCTTTCGCATCACCCATGGCCCCAGTAGGCTTCGACCCTGCTGGGCCCCTACGGTTGCTGACATCTCCTTTTTATCGTGGGTGCATTCACTAACATGTAAACACAAGACACCCAGACCTGGAACAACTAACTGTAGGTCATAAGAATATTTGTTCAGTGTGGGAATCAAACTCGCGACATTAGACAATCGCTCTACCATTGCGTCAACCATGTCATCAAAAATATTAAATGAGTAACACGACAGGTATATATTGAAAAGTAATTCTGATCAGCATGTTCAAACCCAAAAGGTAACAAAAGATTGATCAATATAGAGATACTCAAATTCAAGGCGTTTTTTTTATTAATTTCCATCACTGATATCTGCAAGCCAGCACATGACGATGGGACTTTGTATGTGACAAACGTCACAATAAGGACATGACAGACTGGTATTTGAAACGAAAAATCGCAGGATCCACAGCAAAAACAAATATCCTGAAATGGACTCACATGGTGCTCAAACGTCAAAAAAAACAACAGTAGTCTCGTTGCCTAGTTATACTAACTGACTCAAAAGACGGTGTCATGTCCAAATTATTTCATAATTGGAATATTTTCGAATGTTCCAAATTTTCTGACATCTTTTCCAATTGTTTTTCACATATTAACGTATTATTTATCTAGTTTAGATAACTTTTAATTTTGAAGTAAGTAATTAGGAACCTTATGAACCAGACTACGCCTGTGTTGGCCACCACAGCCGTGGACTTGCAGACGATAGGTAACTCGCTGTCCAGTTGTCCGGTAAGGACCAAGTCTGAGTAAACAGCGCATAATGTTCCACACGCGCCTTAAAGAGATGTTGGCAAAACTAGGGGCCTAAGCCCGCTTAGGCCGCGGAAATTTTTGAAATAGTTACCGTTACGTGGCCCCGGAGCGCAAATGAATATATATACTTGACACTCAGAAAATTTTGAGAAACTAAAAAACTAACCTCTATGGATAAAATATTTTTATTAAATCTTTTCAAAGAACTTTCCACCAGCCTCTATGCAAAGTTTCATGCGTCTCAACCAATTTTCGAAACATTTTTTCTAGTCCGCCGCAGAGACCTCTTCCACGGCTTTCTTGAACGCTGCAGCTTCTGGCAGGCATTTTTTGGTACACCATTTGGCGTTTATGCTGCTTTGGTCTCGTAATGGAATTGAAATCAAATAGTTCCTCGCCAAAGAAACTAGCGAACAAAATTTTCCCTGCGCTTCTCGATCGCTTCACTTTCGTAAGCGTTGGTTTGTTTTGAAACAGCCAAACTGTCGACTGAGGTTTTGTTTCTGGGTCGTATTGATAAATCCAGTATTTGTCACCTGTCTCAATGTGGTAAACGCACCGAGACGAACCTGCTTCAAATTTTTTAATTATATCACGGCACCACTCTACACGGGCCTGCTTCTGAGCTTCGGTGAGGTTGTGCGGCACCCAGCGGCAAACTATTCTCCTCACGCGAAGGTGCTCGTGTAGAATCTTGTGAACGATTCCCGAACCAATCTGCAGTGTATGCTGAATCTCTTTGTAAGTAATTCGCCTGTTTTCTTGAATTAAACTTTTTACTGCCAGCACACTTTCATCCGACCTCTCCTTTGTTCATCCCCCGCTATACCAGCGGTAGATGGTTGCTTTTGAAAGCCCTTCATCAATAAAAGTAATTTCTCATCAGGTTTAAGGCCACATTTAAAATCGTAGAAAATCATCGCACGAAAATGTTCTCGATGCAGATCCATTTTTAAATGAGACACGATAATTTGGCTCTCGAAAAAATGTGGAGGGAAATTCAAAATTCGAACAATGGTATTCTTACTTTTAAATAACCAAAATTTTCAAAATAATTGCAAGTAGCCAGTGCCTTATACATAAAAACTTTTTTCGCAAAACTTTCTGAGTGGCCTGGTATATGAATATAGTTGGGTTTTAGTCAGTAAAAGTTAAATACAAGCTTTCGCTTTAACCTAAAACGAAAGAATTCATTTAATGATTTTTCACCTTAAAAAGGGGTACTTATTTACAAGCATAACAGAAAAAACATTTAAAAATGTTCGAAAAATCGCTTAGAAAACTTGGCCCGAGTCTACAATGTTATCTTTTTCCTCAGAAATTCCCTTGTACAAAGTTGCCACATAATTTTCCCGATAAAACTAGATGACATCTTAATAAAGGCTTGTCTTTATAAAATGGAGTGCTATAAAACAGGTTGGAAAACATTTATTTCGTAAAATTGAGCCTCTGAAACCTCGCTGCACTTAACTCCCTGAAGTCTCTAAGCGAACGTTGGTCGATAGTATTGGTTGTTCCTTTAAAATATTGCTATTATATAGAGGTTTTCAGTTTTCCTACCTCTTAGGTAATTTTGAAACGGAGATTTCATAATGTATTTTGTTTTTATTAGACCGTAGCAGGTTTGATTCCACCGTAGGCGCGGGCTTGTGGACGGCGAGCAATGGGTAGCTCGCCGTCCGATCGTCCGGTAACCGTCCGGACCGAGCCCAAGTCGTGGACGGCGCGTACTGTTCCACGCGCGCCTCAAGGAGATGTCAGCAAACCGTAGGGGCCTAGCAGGGTCGAAGCCTACTGGAGCTAAGGGTCTGCTTCTGAAAGGGAGACTCGGCCCTGGTATGAAAGGCAACAAAGGAACAAGAGCGGGTTTTTAATCAGTAAAAGTCTGACACACCCTTTCGCTCCACCCTTGAGCGAGGGATATAATTGAAAGATTTTACCGCCGAAAAAAAAACAGCAGGTTTCCTTCGCTGTACCTATTTATTTGGAAGTAATACGTGTTTAACTAAGAAAATGTTACGTTATTTTTAGTTCCAAAAATTTTGTAGGTAAAATTATCATTGAGCAATTTCAATGTTGTTTATAAATAACTATTTATAGAACATTACTTTTAGAAGCCTCATACCTTTAACAGTGTCCTTGTTCACTTGCCTATCGTCAACATCGAGCATGATTTAAAAGCTTGTTACTTCATATAACGCAATCCAACGCGATGTTTGACGAAAAAGCAACGCGACAAAAGAGAGATAACGCCTGAAAACTCTGTTAGCATTCGGTAATTTTGTGATTTACTCGAATATTTTACAAAACTTTTTCCAGGAAATACGTGTTTTGTTTTAAACACTTAAAAATTTAAAAGAAATTTCGTCATTCAGAATCTTGATTAAATCTGCAAGGCTTCTATTGTTATACTTTTTTGATTTTTTTTATTTTTTGAGTAAATTATAAAGTGCCAAAGTTAAAAATAGCAGATTTTCAGAGGTCTTTACTGGATTAGTTTTACACAAATTTATAAAGTAATTTCAATAGAAGCCTAGATAATATCCATAAGATACTGTGCTTCCAAAATATCTAATGAAAAATGTATAATAACTTCATATTCGCGTAAGAGCGGTTGTATGAAAAACAGTGAAAATGTGCGTCAATTTAGATGCCCTTAAAAACTTAACCAAATTATGGTTAGGTTTATCAAGAGCATCATCTTCCTGCTCTTGTCCCGTTTTATTTGGGGCCGGTGCAACACGTTTTTTTCTTCCATTCTGTCCTGTCACCCGTCATGCTACCACTAACTTTCTTTTCTTTCATATCACTCTTCATACAATCCATCCATCTCTTCTTTGGACTTTCTATCCATCGATATGAATACTCGTAACTCTTTTAGTAACATAGTTATGGTTAAGTTTATCAAAATGAACAAACAAAACAGATCTTACAAAAATTAACCCCAACAATGTTTCGTTGTTACAGCTGCACCCGAGGCGATTACCTGAAGGTATACTGGGAAGTCCAGGGCCCTGGTCCTCCTGGAACCATTAATGAGCGGTCAGCCTGGGCCCGGGAGCTTTGTGGCAGCAGGGCCGATGCCCCTCCAGCCCTGTATTCCCCGGGACCTTCACTTATCCTGGAATTTCACACTGGAACCAAGCAAAACAACGCCACGGGATTCGTTGGCACATACAGCTTTATTGACAGACGTGAGTATCTTTAATTTTTCTGCTTTGAAGTTGGACACTGTTTAATGCATTTTACTTTAAAGGGCGCGCTGAAAAAAAACCTAGACATTAATCGACATTAAAATGGGTTCTAATCAAACTTGATTCCAGAATCGAGCATTGAAGTTTTTAATTATTTTGTGACGTTACTATAAAAGGGTTCCTGACTTTTCCTTTACTTGTGGTAGGAGATTTTACTTCTTGCCTTTCAAGATTCTAGGTTAGCAAAAAGTAACTCTTAGGTTTAAATTTCCTTGCGAATGTCAAAATATACGCGTAGAATTTAACAAAAACGGCTTTTTCTTTAGATTGCGTTGACTTAAAAATTTGATTTTTTTTCACTGCTCCAAGGGGTAGCAGACCTGTGTATTTGATATTGATTTCAACCTTTTCGCGTTTCTGAGAACAAAGGGTCTTGACTGATGGACAGACGCACAACCAAGTGATCCTATAAGGGTTCCGTTTTTGCCAACTGTGGAACAGAACAAAAAAAACGTACAATATTGACGAAATACAATGTCAAGCAAATGTAAAGAAAGGAGACGTTCAAAAAATGTATGGAGCTTGGGCTAAAAATAATCAAAAAATTTAACAGCAATCTGACTTTTAAAGGATGAAAGAGCGTAATTATCTTGATTCTTGAGCTTCAAATAACATTTTTCAGTCCTCCGTTTTTTTTTAAGTTATGTGGAAAAGATTTAAAACTTGTATCTCTATAAATTATTTTATAGGGTTAGCAACTCTGTGATAATTGACGTGAAAGTATAACTTTGTATCAGTGTGTCTGTATCTCAATGACGTATAGTGGATCTGTGTGTGTTTATTTCAACGTCAAACGTCAAGTTGACAAATTGTCAATCTGACATTTACGGATTTGATCTTCTTACGACACGTTTTGATATTGCATTAGCATGATAATACTTTTGTTTTGTCTTTATTTCATAAAACGGCAGTTGACATCATAATAAAACTTAAGGTATTTAATAGATACGGCATGTTTAGCTACATTTTAAATAATTATATTGCGTAGGAACGAATAATCGAAAAAATGTGCGTTTTGTTTTTACTAAAACATTAATCAGCTTTTTAAAAAAACGGAGGACTGAAAAATTCATATTTAGTCATGATCGAGTAGCGTAATAAATAAGCTTTCTTATAAGGTATAACACATTGGTGTTCAAATTTCTTCGGAATAATAGCCCATTTTTGACCTCTCCTTTCGAACGATCCCTAAATTAGGAATCAACACAAAATATATATTATATTGTATTTCCAAAATCTTCGATGCTCTTTTGTTTCATAGTTTACAGACGTGTCAAATTGTTAGTTAAAACCATACATGGCTTTGTGGTTTGTCCGTACGTCTTGCTCGGAACTCCAACAGACATTTCTGCTTTACGAACCAACTCGATGGCTCGCACCGTTAGTTTATATCAGAGCAACAGTTATACCGATGGCTTTACCTTCTCAACAGGCAACATAGATATGTTTTCTCTCTAGATTCCGATGAAAACCTGAAACAAATATTTGGATCAGACGTGAGTTCTTTTTTATATAGGTACATAGAACATTTTACTTACTTTTATTTATTTACTTTAACGTAACACGTCCAAAGGCCAATTTACATTATAAAGTTTTGAAATAAAATATTAACAAAATAATAATGAAATATGCCTAGACGGCTGTCATATAGCAATCAAGTTTTTGTAAGGTATAATAAGGTCCTCTATATTAATAAGGAATAGATTATATGAGGAAGAAAGACGAAACGCATATTACTAAAAGAGTTATGAATATATATATGAATGAATGGAGAGAGAGGGAGGCCAAAAGAACATGGATAGATTTTGTGAGGAGTGATATGAAAGAAAAGGAATTTTGTGATAGCGTGGCAATTGACAGAATAGAATGGAAGTATCATGGGACGATGACAGGAAGGAGTAAATATACCATTTTAAAAGACAGAAAAAAAATGACTCCACATTAAAAATACTCGGAAACCACGCATTACTCACCGAGTTATTTAAGTAATATGATTTCATTCACATGTGTAATTAATGAAGACTGAAATTAATATGGCTTATTAAAGTGTGTAAATAAAATAGGTTAATGAGCAAAACTGTCTCCTACGTCGTAGGTGTATGAAATTAATATCGTTAGTGTAACATTTTGAATGTCCTCACTTCCGCAGTATTTTGTACACTCTAGTGATTTAGCATACATAGGCCAAATTCTGGAATGTAAATTATCGCTAAGTTGAAATTACAAATTTTCAAACTCGCGGCGGTTGTGATTTATTGATTGCACTTAGTTTATGATCTGATGATTATTTTGGTCTAGAATCCAGGAGATAGTTACACACCCAATTTTATTTCTTTTATCTTTTATTACATAAAAAAAAATGCAATAAAAAAGTTACAGAACACAGAGCTGTTTTTAACAACAAACAAAACCATGGTAATAAACTATTTATTTCTTAAATAAAAGTTGTGCTTACCTTATTACTACTAACCTTAATTTATTTGATAATACCTAAGTTATAAAAAAACACTGCAAAATGTTTTTCCTTAAATGTTAATATTATAGCCTCTTTATTTTCATAGACAATTAATCCAAAATTTCATATAATTCTTATTAAATATATGCATGCATAATATAACAGATATTGTAATTATTTTACTTCGCGCCGAAACTGAAATGCAATTTTATTATTTTTCACATAATGTAGTAATATTTTCATTACGGGTCAAAGGATTCGCAAGTTTAGATATATATAAAAAATACAATCAATGTATCCTGGCAACACCATCGCGGCTAGATGTCACTTATTTTTTTTTTGCGGTAAAAGTTTCACATGGGAAAAACTTTATCCTATCTAATTATTCATTTAAAATACATGGAATAGTATTTTTTTAGCAATTTAATAAAATCCCAAGTGATACATCTTATTATTCACTTATAATACATGAAATAGTTCCTTCTTTAGCAAAATTAACAAAATTTCAAGTGATAACCTATAAAATGTACTGTGCAATAACGAATTTCAGTGCCGAATTTAAGCCTTGAATCTACAATCACACAGGATGAAGAACCTTTTCCGATATCCAGCAAAAGCCAAAGCACTAAGTGATCACAGCGAGTACTGCATCTCAGACTTACGAGTCGAAACCTTGCTCAATCTTCAATCAGGGTACGAGATACCATTAGCGATGTTATTTTCACACGCTAACTGATTGTAAGCTACCAGACTAGTACGTGGCGTTATTCTACGTTGCTAATCTGAAAAGGCCCCTGAAACCTGTCACCGAGGACGCGATCCTCATCGGGCAATAACAGAAGCACTAAGTGATCATAGCGAGTACTGTATTTCAGACTTGCGAGTCGAAACCTTGTTCAATCTTCAATCAGGGTACGAGATACCATTACGCGACGTTACTCTTACGCGCTAACTGATTGGACCTACCAGACTAGTACGCGATACTTATCTGCGTTATTCTACGTTGCTAATCTGGTATGCATTTGTTATAGCAGGTGAGTCCCATTCATTTATAATCCAAAGAACAAAAATGGCAAAAAGACTAAGTTCGACGTGCCCCACTTTATAAGTGCCTATAAAGGTCACGAGAAGGCCAAGTTCATACTACCCATCTGTGTATTATTAATTCGGGTAAAAACAGTACACCACCTATGGTAGATCGCTACAAAACATTCAAACTCTTTTAGTGAATACGAGATATTCCAAACCACCATAAGGTGGCAAGTTATACTGCCTAATACGTAAATTATAAACTTTCCAAAGGAATTCTAAAGAATACGAGATATTCCAAACTGTCATAAGTTAATCCAATGTACCTAGCCGGATTGCCGGTACATACCCACCTGTGTCCAATTGTTGGACTAGAAGCCAACCCAAAACCATGGGAGAAGGCAAGGCAGAATTATTGACACCCTTACCGGCTACAATGCTGGTGGAAAATACTGCCATAGTGCGAGCATAACGGTGGCCGATTATCAAACCTATTTTTTGCTGAGTTAAATAGTAAAGACCTATTCAATGGAAATATTATTATTTCCTTATGGTTATGTTGTACACTGACCTGCAATATATTCAAAATAATAAAACAAAAACAAACCATGGAACATGAGGTGTTCACAATGATATATATCTAAGCACTAAGTGACATGAATACTTCATCAACAATTTACAAATGATATGTTCACTTATAGCAACAAATATCAGTAAGTGTTGATTATGATATGACTCCATATCTATGGAAAATCTTGATATAATTAAAATGGATTAAATTCATAGGTACAGCATATCATTCCACATCCTCAGTATTTAAACTTATAGTAAAAACCTTGCTCAAAGAGCATGTAAGCTAACTTTTAAGGAAACAAAATCTAAGGAAATCCCAGGTTAAGTCCTCTGCTGACACCAGCAGTCCTGAATAAAATTATAAGGTTCTAAAGTTTCAATACCAGAATTACAGGAACTCCTCACAGGCTCGAAGAACCCGTGCACCAGCACCTTAGAATACTTGATGTATAACACCAATGCCACAATTGGTGTGGCCACCCGCTGGGCTAAGCGGTTTAAGGAAGCTACCATTGATTTTAGGAAGAAGTAACTTCTCACTGTTGAAAACAGAAGGGAATAATATTGACGGGCAAAACCACCAGCCCTACTTACATATAATCACCCCAAGGGAGTAAGTCAGCAATAAACTTATAATAAAATACAACAACTAAATAATGAAATATGTGTTGATATATTTGTAAATAGTTGTTAGAACAAAATGGTATGAGGTATCTACCTTACTTAATGCCTAAATCACTCAATAAACTAAAAATTTAATATAAATGAATGTCAAATTACACAAGCCGTGTATGCCTGCTATTGACATAATTGCACAGAACTAAACTAAGTTTGATTACCTAAATTCAAATCTTTTGTAATAACTTACTTGGTTGGTGCTCCTAATAAATAAATAAACAGACCCCCTATCAACATATAAGGTTGAAATAAACAGGGAAATCTTTGTTGTAACAAAACAGAAATAACAAGATTCAGATTTAATTTGATCTGCACTGGTATAACATTTCCAGTAGCAATTGTCTTACATTGACAATATTTTCTGTATTCAAAACAAATATTATATGGAAGGAAATTGCCTTAGGTATTATAAAGAATACCTAGGAACAAGCTTCCCATGACTAGACAACTAACCTTGTCATAGAAACATTACTTCTAATGCATTTGGCACATAAGAACTCTCATACCACAAAACACAAAAAGTGTGCACCAAAACAACTTGTTTCACCAAGGACTCACTTCTATGACAATCAAAAAATCTCACTGCGCTTAATAGAAAAATTACTTTGCAGTATACATGACTCCTGAACTTAAAAATTAAACATAAAAGTAGACAACTATCTACCACTTGGTAAAGAAATGTAATGTTAGATTTTATGTTAGATCATTCAGACATTCCCAAAACATGCATAGCATACCCACCAATTTTAAAACAAAAATGGTTTACTGAACACAGTTTAATATCATGTCTATAAGCCTATATGTATCCTATAAGTCATATGGTGAAATTATGGCTTCTCTCTACTTTGTTAGGTTGTCACTGTCAAACAGTGTCAGAATTGCAAGAGACAACTTAGACAACTTTGTCTACGGTGCAGCTAATACCCGGTCCACACATGACCTACAGTAAAACTAGTTTTTTGTTTGGCTGATACTTTTAAATTTATTTCATGTTTATCCAGGTAGAATAAACATATCTTATTCTCCTCTTTATTCTCTAAAATAGCTAAGTGGGACTGAATGTTCAAAATACACTTACTTAATTGCGGCAATGAATTACCCCATTTGAATTACTAGTATCATCAAAACTATAAGAACTTAACTTACCAATACAAAAGTAAAATTGCATTGAAACAAAAAGGGGGGGGGGTGTGTATGCTGGGGACCAACTAGTGCAACAGGTCCTCGTGAAAAGTCAGTGACCATACAACTTCTCTAGGTATCTAGTCCCTAGCAGGAAGTTCATTCCAACGACATGACATAAACCCCTCCCTCAAGAAATAAAGTTTCTCGTTAAATATAACAAAAACTGTGACACAAAAATACTACTGTGATGACAGAGAAAGACAATCGCATTAACTTCCATTTCGGGAGGCACAAATAAATGACATAAAATGGCCTTCATAAGTATAAAATAATTGTATTTACATATATTTAGATAGACCCATATGCATAGGTATACATACAGGTATATACAAGTATACACATACATGCTGAAACAAACGTTAGTATACTTACTAGCTGTATCATGCAGTAGAAAACAAATAATAATAATTTAATATAATAAAATATAATTTATATGTTATGTTAAATGAACAAACGGAATAATAAAATATAAATAAAATCGATAAGCTAGACTTCCATACCAGTCACCTACAATGTCAACACAAATATAACTTAGATGTGAATAGATACTTATCGTTTGAAACGAAAATGATGAATGTGATAATATATAATGCATGTACCTAATTGCATTGCCTAATGCAAGGCTAATTATATGATGCATGTAATGTAATTACATTACCCCCAGTGACATTCAAAACATCACTATGGTATGATAAAAACAACTAATGAGATTATTCTGCTTCAATAGATTTCAACAAATTGTCTTTGTGTTAAGTGGGAACAGCAGTACTATAAAACCAAAGTAACTTTTTGTCTGATTACATTTAGTAATAATGACCTTGTAATATAGCCGACATCAACGGCTAGGTACAGGGGCGCTGGCTTTTAGAAAACCTCATGGGTGCTCATGCTCATTTGATGGACTCGAAAAAGTGGCGAAGTGTGAGAAGAAAAATGCACACTGATCAACCGACAAATAAATAAATGTCCTACTTACATACTGCATACCTAATTACTAATTATGTTCGATAAAAATATAAAATGAAACTAGTTTTTAGTATCAAGAAATATTATAATGTAACCGTAACCTAAAAGGCGATTACTTATCTGTTACTTGATGTCTATTCTCAGGGGTGCTCGGCACCTACTGTTTATTTCTCATAATCGGCGCCCCTGGCTAGGTACATATAACGATGATGTACAAATAACCAAGTAAGTACTAAAATATACTGAGAGTAATGATATAATATTTCTAAAATTAGCTGGTAAGTCATAAGTGACTTTAATTAAGAATATTCTAATTAATTACAATACACGTCTCACACCGTGGTATTATAACTGCCCCTGTTGAAGATAACATGCTTCTCATGATCTCATCTAAATCAGTTGCCTATCAATGAATCAAATATATTTTTACAGTACGAGAATACTTGTCACACAATACTTTAAAAAATGAACGGATAGTCTAGTCAACACCATGGGACACTCCCAGCAAGAACGTATGACTGCAGCGAAAAAAAAAAAAAAAAAAACATACAAACTATATACAAACTCATATCTTACTATAAAAAGAAACCGCACTTGAGTTGATAGTACCAGTACTAACAATAGCGTAACAATTAATTATTGCAGCAAACTCTAAACATCCACATTATGTGAAAAATAATAAAATTGCATTTCAGTTTCGGCGCGAAGTAAAATTGGGAATCAAACGAGCTTACCTGTTAAGCGAAGTCTTGATTCTAATTTTATGAGCGCCGAAACTGAAATGCAATCACCCACCCACCACTAGTTAATAGCCCCAAAGCTGCAATAATTAACCTACCTAACTCACAGTTATCCTTACAGGGAAATAGTAAATGTAAGTATGCGGTAACAAGTCTGTCCAAAAGACAGCTTGTTCCTTGTCCTATAGTCTCTAAAGTAAGTGACATCTAGCCGCGATGGTGTTGCCAGGATACATTGATTGTATTTTTTTATATATATCTAAACTTGCGAATCCTTTGACCCGTAATGAAAATATTACTACATTATGTGAAAAATAATAAAATTGCATTTCAGTTTCGGCGCTCATAAAATTAGAATCAAGACTTCGCTTAACAGGTAAGCTCGTTTGATTCCCAATTATCTTATATCTTAAGTATTAATTGCAAAATAAATAATTTCTAAATAAATGTTTTAAAATTGAATTATTTTTTCCTTAAATAAAAGGATCGTAGTTAGTTGCTTGATTAAATCTCTCTAATGCGTAGCACAAAAATGGCAAGAGCGTACCGAATACATTGTTACACGACCGGCCAGATTTAAAGGGCGACTGCCGCTAACTAACGGACTCGCAAATCGGATAATGAAGATTTTCACCAATTACTGCGCCCGAAACGCGTGTGCCAATGAACGCCATTTTACCCTTTGTCTAGTGTCCAAAATGCACTAAGCGGATATATTGATCAAAGCGAGCCCAATCCGGTATTAAATTCCAATATTTATGCAAAGTGTCTGAATAATTTGTGAAGTTTTTTGTTTTGGAACCCGTAAATTTTGATGGAGTGGAATATCCCTGGTGTTTACGTTTTGATGGTGGTTTAAAGACGTGTCTGAATTTAAATTTGTTTTTGATGAACAGATAGATAGTTTGTTTTTGGGTTGTATGATATCTATAAAATGGATATACTCGTAGATTGTTATTTGCATTGCAAAGACGAACTTTTGATCTTTTCCAGTGTATTTTGTTAGCTAAACGAGAGGTTTACATATTATATAACTTTATTATGATCTTCTTGTTTCCCACTGCAGAGCAAACGCCTCCCTTCCATTTCTCCACTCTTCTCTGTCCTTAGCTACTTTTGACTAATCCTTCAGGTAGGAGTTCCTCCAGTCACGCCATCTCCTTTCTAGACCTAGCATATACGTTTTAATTAATTGCAGATCTTCACAGAGACTTTCACAACCTACTTAAAGAACACGAAATATCAACAAACTGTTACTTTAAAAATATTAATAATTTATGACTATATACTTTCACTCCATAACATAATGACAATCAATTTAAAGATCCTATAATAATTATACTATAACTTATAACTTCTGTCAGCGGGTCCGCCCGCGTGAAAGTAGGAAATAGCTCCAAGGGAACATACTCCCGAGTTATAAAGTAATAATATAAATAAATTCCACAACTATCACACAATGCCGTCTAGTACCAAGCTAAGCAAAGCTTGTGTTATGACTACTAGACAGCTGATAAACATACTTATATATTTCTAAATACATACATACATATACATATTCAGCCTTTTAATGTTCCCACTGCTGGGACTCAGGCCTCCTCTCTCTAGGAGAGGGAATGGGCCGTAATCCACCACGCGGGCCCAGTGCGGGTTGGTGGATGTCACATGTCTTCGAATTTTTGGTTCTAGGACATGCCGGTTTCCTCACGATGTTTTCCTTCACCGGTTTGAGAGCAGTGGTGATGAAATAAATTACACAAAGTAATGCGCCTGGCTGGGTTTGAACCCGCGACCAACAATTCGTAAGTCGGGGCCGTTACCACTCGGCCACCACTGCTTCAATAATAATAATACATACATACATATTATAGATAAATTACACCCAGACACAGAACAAATGATCCTGCTCATCACACAAACAAATTTTCTTGGGTGGGAATCGAACCCACGACCACCACCGTAGCAGTCAAGGTCACTAACTACTAGACCAACAGGCCAGTCATAAAAGTATCGTATGTACTTTTTCAGGACATAGTCTAGTGCGCACAAAAAGTGGTTCGATCATAAAGACGTAACAAACACTCACAAACTTTCGCGTTTATTATATTAAGTGTGTTAGATTACGTTAGTACGATAGTCCAATTGAAACAAAATGCCACAGTACACACAAAAAGCTTTGTTGTAGGATGTAAGTCAAATTAAATTAAATCAAGAACAAAGACAAATTCACTTATTTGGTTTAAAGATTCGAAATTCGAATACACATACGTGCCTACTAATAATCCCACCTTAATTTATTTCTGTTTCTCTGTACGTGCAACGTAAACACGTTACACCTACGGAGAAACGTGTACACGTTCTGTAAACATGAGAGTTACTGTACCGATTTTAACACCATGTTCACAATTTGAAGCTTACATTTGGTATATGAAATTTAACCTTTTGTCTTCAAGGTGGCATGTATTTACTAAGCAAATGTTTGAGCAACGCAGGTTTGTGTTGTTTATTTTATGAAATATGAAATGTTTTATAAAAATAAATAACACATTTTGTTACTGCACTAGGAGTTAATATGGCAAAGGTACGCAATGAGAATCAAGATTCCAAGAAACCGTTTCGTTTTCGGTCGGAAATTTCAATTTTTTTATCCCGCTCTTAGTGAAGAGAGAGGGAGTGTCAGATTTGTACTAACTAAAACCCACCAGTGTTCCTTCAGTTGCCCTTTACGTCCCCAGGTCGTGGTAACTGTTTTCAAACAAATCTCGTCGCCTAAGATGCCAAGAACGTAAGCATCTGTCACTAACATTATAAAGGCGAAAGTGTGTGTGTATGTTTGTTACTTCTTCACGCTTAAACAGTTGAGCGGATTAAGATGAAATTTGGCTCACGGGTAGACCATGTCCTTTGGGACAATTTTCTACTTTCACGCGGGTGAAACCGCTGGCGAAACCGACAGCAGTAACTAACCATTTTATAATTTTATTGGAAATCGGTAATCTGTTTCGCCCTAGAATTTATAATTTTATTGGAAATTGGTAAACTGCGTCGTCCTAGAAATAATATTTGCGTATGATTCATTAGAATCATTCTCAAATTTCTACGATTTCAATTGATAATTAGAGGTTGAAACGTGTATCAACATGTTTTAACCGCTAATCATCAATTGCTAATTTCGGCTCCTAACACGCAATTAATGCGCAGGTATAGCCCGAACGACTTAACTGTGCACCTGTGCAAATTGTAAAAATATTTATATATATAATAAATGTAATCAACCAAATATAAAAAAGGCAAACTTTATAATGTTTAATCATAATCACTAAGTCTATTTTTTTTTCTATGTTTGCATTCCAGTGAGGTGCTCAGTTAAATCGTACGGGTTGTACATACCAATGAGCATGATTATTGAACAGAATATATTTTAACAACGATTTTTTTTTTCTTTTTTGAATATCTAATAATTTTATAATTATAGTGAAAATTGCTGAACTGCTTCGCCCAGGCAGAAATTTGCATATGGTTCATTAAAAAAAAAAACATTCAATAAAAAAATAAATAAAAAAAATATGGTTCATTAGAATCATCCTTCTTCTACGATTTTAGTTGATAATCATTACTAATTTCTGCTCCTAACACTAAATATGAGCAAGTTACAGAATGTACATATAATAACAGCGATTTTTTTATACACACATATTTTTTAATTAGTATAAAAAAATTGGGGCTCGGGCTCTATCCGTAACCGTTACTGATCATATTTGTGTAGTTAAAAGTAAAAAAAAACGAAATCCCAAAATGGTCCACGATTTGTCATAATTAGTAAATTCATAATTGAATCAATAATTCATAACAATTTCTACTAGAAAATACTACGCGCAGTATTTTTCTATCGTTTTTCATTCATAATCAATAACCTGTACAATATTTGCATATATTGAGTGACATTTTGGGATATAAATAAACTCACATAACTTTGCTATTTATGAATATTATTTATTGAGACTTTACTTGAATAATAGCGAGACCTTTTCTTATAAGCCCTTTAAATATTTGTACTAATTAAAAATTAATGGTGTATATCATCAATTACTAATTTCTGCTTCTAACCCGCAATTAATGCACAGGTACCAACAACAGGATTATTGTACACTAGCTGTTGCCCGCGACTTCGTCCGCAAATAACCATTACATTTCTAACACAATTTGTTTTTGCGGATAAATCATAAACCAAAACTTTACTCTTCTTATAAAACTTCTCTGTAAACCACATTTCTAGTCCTACTTTCAGGAGCCGAAATGTACAGAGATTCAGGACTGGTGACGCGGGAGCGAGCGATATACAGCTATCCGTGTGAGAAGCAGCTGTCCTGAGATCAACACCTGCAGCCTTTAGATTATTATTATTGCGAAGCATACGCTTACAGGGAACTGCACACGCTTGAATGAGAAGGGGTAATTTTGAGAGATTAGTGGTATTCGGGGTATAAACACTGTTTCCTCGACGCCACAACCCTTTAGAATTTCCACCTCAATAATATTTGAGAGATGACTTTGAGCTAGGCCCAGTTACATAGTTTAGGTGGAGTTAAATTCCGTAGCAGCATGATCGGGACACCGACCTTCAGCTGGATAGTGTGCGCCAGGAGTCCACTTGCCGTTCCAATACAGAAACTCTACGGGATATATAGCGTCATCTTGCTCTACAACAGTATTTATAGAGGTATAGAAATACCACTTCGTTCGCATCAATTTGCGAGAGAACGCTTTCGTTAATTGCTGCAGCTTGATCATTTTTGGGTGTTAAAATGGCCCGTTCACACACCCAAGAATTCTCTTGTAGCGGTATTCGACCGACGTCCCCGTACACCAGACAAATTAGTTCTTCAATAGTGGGAACTACTTTGCTTAGAGTCTCTGGTAGGCGCACTTCAGAGCTCTCTTCTGGTAAGTTGCCTTCACCAAACTTTTAAAAGAACATCCAAGAATTCTTCAGTATATTCGCCCAACTGAGCTCGCATGTTAATGGTCAAGCGCAGTCTGTAAACTCGTGATCATAGATTCAATCGTTTCAACGAAGCATTCACCTCGTCAACCCTAATTTCTCGCGACACCACAGGCAAAGTTTGCCGAAAATCGCAGCTAAACAAAACAGTGACACCTCCCATCACATCTTGATTCCTGCGTATGTCCTGCAGGGTTCTGTTTACAGCCTTCACTACTTTTCTATTCGCCATAATACATTCATCCCATACGATTAAAGAGCAATCCTTGAGTACCCAACCTTTGTCACAGTTGCGTGATAGCCCACACACTGGCATTTCGTTGCTCTCTAAATCGATGGGAATATTAAACATTACGTGCGCTGTTTTGCCCCCTGGAAGCAGTGTGGCAGCAATTCCAGAAGAGGCAGTCGCAATCACTGATGAGGCGTGTAAGTAGCCTCATCTGAAAAAGGGTGGAGTTTTAAGACTACCAATATGGCGGTGAAATTAAGGTTATATTACACAAAATTAAATCCCTGTTGACGATTCCCTGAGGCACCAAAAACTGGCGACGTTCATAGCAACTTAAAGCCCACGTACCTTGCTAATCCAGTGACCCCACTTGTCGTCAGGAAAGCGCTTCATTCACGGATGCTTAGTCGGTGTGTGTGCTGCCGGCCGGCGAGCTAATCTGGATTCATCCACCGGTGGGCTGGTCCGAACTCGTGAAACCAACACTGCACTATAAGGTCTCAATGTCTCACAGTAGCAGATACACTTATTACAGGAGAATCCTCAGGTTTCCAACATATATGGGATTTATATCGCGGAGCGGTTGTATTCGACGCAATGTCGAATTTGCGTAGCGGACACAACTGTTTTGTTAGCGGGTTAGACGCCATCTAGCGGTCTTTAGCGAGCGTCTCAAGAAAGCATTCGATACGTCACCAGTGGGCGTTGCGGTCGTTGGTATTGGTGCATGGAATCCTCAACAGAGACTCAATTAACCTACTTTTTATAAACTAAATAATGTTCTTATTAAATTGCGGAGAATGCGGGAGAGGTAACTAATTTATATTATTTATTCTCTAAAAATACATATACCTTAAGAAAAGACATTGACGCTTCACCAATCACTATTTTGCCTTGTCACCTTATTTCTGCAAGGATGCCAGTGGCAATGAATGTTTTTCCTGTTCCACCTGGAGCATTCATGAAAAATATTTTACCCTGGCTGAACGCTTTGTATGACGATGTTAAAAATGCAGGGACATTTTGTTCTGAGGTGAGTCGTGATCATTGACGATATCACCCCGATTTCCTCGACCTTGATATGCCAATGATTGCAGGGCCGGTAATTCATATTCGACCAGTCCAGTGGATTGCCACCGATGGAAATGACCACGTCTTGAAGTGAACCTAGACAACTATTCGAAACGCGTTCGTTGTTCTGTTCAATGTCACCCTCAGTAGTACACCTTAAAGCACGTAAAAAGTCTTCGGACAGATGATGGCGATGATTTAACCACAACCGACCTTTTTTTTCGGTGGGATAATCATCCAATGACATTCCTCGCTCTTGGGTGGAGCGTGAGATAGTGTTACTTTTACTGACTAAAAACCCACTCCTGTTCCCTCTTTGCCTTCGTTCCAGGGCCCCGGGGTTCTCTTTCGCATCCTACTGGGGCCATGTGCCCCAGTAGGCTTCGACCCTGCTGGGCCCCTACGGTATTGCTGACATCTCCTTGAGGCGCGCGTGGAACACTACGCGCCGTCGACAACTTGGGCTCGGTCCGGACGGTTATCGGACGGTCGGATGGCGAGCTACTCATTGCTCGCCGTCCGCAAGCCAGCGCCTACGGTGGCTGAAAATCGGGATCGGGACGGCGGCGGGGCATGAAGGCCTTTCTCACGCACGTACGGCCGCCTCCTTTGCTAGCATTACTGCTTCGCAGAAGGAGGCGACCGCCTGCCACTCCTCACTCGCCCCCACGGGGACACGGCAGTGCTCTGCCCAGGCGGGGCACACCTCTACCGTATGCTCCAACGTGTCCTCCGGGCGGTCCACACAATGGTGGAACCCAGGCGTTTCTTCCGCACGAATCCGGTGCAGGAAGCTCCCGAACTTACCATGTCCGGTGAGGACCTGCGTCATGTGGAAGGTAAGGACGCCATGTGGTCTTTCCAGCCACTCCTCAAAGAGGGAACTTACCGCCATAATTGTGGCCTGCCCAGCACTGGGTTGCGACAGTCGCTGTCGCCATTCCACCATGAGACCCACAACCGACCTGGGTTTGTGACTCCACAAAATACTAAAATATTAAATGGCAAACAAATGTCGATAAACGAATTGATTACTTTCTAGAGATACAAATAATACGTATAAATATATCAACGTTTTGTTAGATACGTATATGCAAAAACTAATTTTTTGATTGTGTTTCAGTGTCCTTCTAATAATTTGTTTTTCAAAAATAATACGACTTTTGTACAATCTCATTTCTATATATTACATTTCATTCGAAGTAAAAAGTAGTAAGAAAACAAAAATAAGTAAGCAATAAATAAATAAAAAATAAAAGAAAACAATCACAAAAATTATGCGAGGTTCGAACTCGCAACATAGCAAACGCGGATCTGTCACTATACTACTGCGCCACGGTCCTTGCAGAATCTAGTTCTAAATAGCCGTTCTTAAATACACGTCATTGCTTGTCTGCTTGACTCCTTGTACAAAATAGCGTGATGATTTTCATTTTTGACCTTAAATTCCAAACCAAATTTAAAAAAAGTGTATTTTTTATCTCCGGTTCCATTTTAATATGAGTTTTGATGGGTTTTTACTGAAATATTTGGAAAAATATCGAATAAAAATGTCGATGGCAATTTACAAATACATAAAAAGCCATTTTATTATTGTTCTGGAAATATCATTCTATATTATGTACAAAAAAACACCAAAACAACCACAAAAATATTAACTGTATCTGAGGATCGAACTTAGAGCGATTGTCATTCAATATCGACATTTTGGAATATTGCTCACCCCCCATAGCAAAAAGCGTGATAATATGTAGCCTAACAGTTGACCCGGCCTATAAGGATTATGTATGCAAAATTTGAACAGGATTGGTTCAGTAGTTTTTGCGCCAACTAATACCAACGCTCCACCATTTTACTGTTTTATTATATGTATAGATAATATAACTATAACAGTTCATCATCATCATCATCATTTCAGCCGATAGACGTCCACTGCTGGACATAGGCCTCCCCCAAACGTCGCCACAACGAACGATCCTGTGCGTCTCGCATCCATCGGATTCCCGCAACCTTCACCAGGTCATCGGTCCACCTTGTAGGGGGCCTTCCGACACTATAACAGTTATTTTGTTTTTATTATTAACCTAAATCCCATAAAAAATAACTATTTGAAAATCCTTGAAAATAAGATTCCTGAAACAGTTCTTCGTTATAATCAACATCAGAAGGTTTCAAATTAACATAATTATCAAATAAGAACTGTTTGTATATGAATTTATACGCAAATGGGTAATTTTACCTCCTCTGGAGCAAAATCTTGGGTACCATTGGTGCGTGTTTTTGTTTTTGGGAATAAAATGAATAATTCCACTAACGATGTGTGGAGAGATGCTATCGATATTTAATTCATTAAACCCCAAGCGAACGCTGGCGTTCGCTCTCTCACTGTCTTTCTGTGTCTCTAATTACGGTATTCGAAAGGTACATGTATATTATGATATTTATTTCGATATTTTTTTTTGTTATGGAGTAAACATCTTTTATACTGCGATAAAAAGCTGAGAAATCTTTGTTATTACGTAGGTGTCTTTGTGTAAAAGAAAAGAAAGCTAGATAAAAATAGAGGTGTTGAAATATATTATTGTTTTATTCCTTTGAGCTACTCCGCGTACTTATTTTTAATTATACCTTAATTTTTATCGACACGAAATAAACGTAGCTTAACGTTAAAAACAAATACTATACCAATAACCAGAGGTTTTTTAAGTCAAGAGTGAATATACTATAGTATACTTCACCGACTACATCGGCGCTTGCCATAACAAATTTTACAGGAAACATTTTTTTTTTTAAGTTATGAATATTATCAGTTCATTATACTCTTTCACACTATAGAAACATGTAGAATTTCGTTATGTATAATCTGAATAATTATTAAAAATAATAAACTGTAGAGATTAGTTGCTACTTTGAAATAAAAAAGTAAATTTTTCTAAAATTGTTCGGTTGGCCATTCAAGCTTTAGGGCAACAATAAGGTGAGATAGTGGTCGAGCACGAGTAAATAGTTTACTCGTGCGTTTAATTTTTTACACGTATTTCATTTATCGTTTCATCGGGGGTTAGAAAGCACATATAAAAATCTACCTATAGACCTATTACGAACCTGTGGGATTGATTGAAAGAGTCACCTGTAGCGAGTGGTTCTGGAATGCAAAAACCCACCTGTGTTCCATCAGTTGCTCTTTGTGTTCCTTCTCAAACAGCTTCTCAGCAGTTCTCTTTAGAATAATCATGAAGTCTTGGCAGGCACCACCCTAGCGAGCCCCATCCATTTTGCTGATATCTCCTTGACCTTTTACGAACCAAACAACCAAAATGACAAAGTAAATTTCAAGCCGTCAACCTAAACTAACAAGACATTGTCACTTAACTTATGTTTCAAGTATTTCAATTCTCCAAAGCACCTTGAGAATTTTAACACAGCTAAGATTGAGTTTAGGGATTCATAAGAAAATGAATCACTGTAAATAACTACGTAGTTATTCATACAAATAACTCTCAAACAATTCAAGTGCTTTTATTCAAGTAATTTATTCAAAGAGACGTCAAGTATTCAAAGTATAATTTCTTGAGAGTATTATAAATCGAATTAAAGCAACTGAAGTAAGGAGATTAGAAAGTAATAATGATTGATGACTATAGTTTTGCGTCTTCGGTAATAACATAATTGGATAATTATTTAAGTTCGTTTTAAGTTAGAACTAGTAAATAATATTATCGCTTTTCGTGCCACCTGCTGTTAGTTTAAATGAAGGATTGATTTAGTTATTTGGTATCGTCTGTATTTACTATCTCTATGTATATCTATGTTTAGAGTATAATCTATATTTAAATAGAAACAACTGCCTCACAGTAACATGGCAGAAAAACTTTTGAACATTTATTTATAATTTCCAGCGTGGTTTAATGTTGTATAGATACTAACACACTTTATCCAGTGACTAACATACTTTAGAGCAGTGGTGGCCGAGTGGTAACGGCCCCGACTTACAAGTTGTAGGTCGCGGGTTCAAACCCAGCCAGGCGCATTACTTTGTGTAATTTATGTCATCACCACTGCTCTCAAAACGGTGAAGGAAAACATCGTGAGGAAACCGGCATGTCCTAGAACCAAAAAATTCGAAGACATTTGAGAGTCACCAACCCGCACTAGCCCCGCGTGGTGGATTACGGCCCATTCCCTCTCCTAGAGAGGAGGCCTGAGTCCCAGCTGTGGGGACATTAAAAGGCTGATTATGCTGTGCTATACTTTATCCTTGCAATGAAATCTATCTTAAACTATTAAGAGCTTACAAACTATAATAATCTTTATAGAAGCTTTTTTTAAGTTGGGAAATTATCTAATGACTTCTCCCGCCCTGAGGCGCTCTGCCTTAGGGAGGGCGTGTCAGACTTTTACTGACTAAAACCACATCTATGTTCCTTCAGTTGCCCTTTGCGTATCAGGACTGCGAGTATATAAACCTTTCAAAAGTCGACTCATGGCTCCAGTAGTTTCGGCCCTACTGGGCCCCTATGGTTTTGCTGACATCTCCTTGAGACGCACGTGGAACACTACGCGCCGTCGCACAGTATGGGAATCTCGCAATCTAGGGAGATTTAAATCAAAATATTTTATTTATTAATTGATAATGTAATATAACTTATTTATACCTAGTTAAATAATCGTTGTACGCTTACAATGCGAACAAATAAATGAAGTGTTTCTTCACTTGAAATTAATGGTCAAATTAAGGAATTGTCTTGTTTTTTTGGTTTAATTGGGTTGTGTATATTTTTCAAAGTAAGTTAGAGTGTATTTTATTTAAGTAATGATTAAACATTGATCTAATATCATCATTTAAAAGCAGAGTTAAATTAATCATTTCTTAGACATGATTTGCAAAAGTAAAGGTGTATTAAAAATTATCTAAATACCCCGTTGTTTCTATTGTGTTAATTTATAGTTTACTCTTAACATTTGAGAACAATTGATAAAACTTGCGATTTTGTGTGACCGCCATAAACTTTTTTTTTTCGATTTTCAGATGTCCGTTTTTTGGGACATAAATGGCCGTAACTTTTTTTTCGTTAACTTAGGAGTTTGACGTTTTCATAGCTTCAAGGGATCGCAGACCTAAGCATATGGTTTTAATTTCAAATCGATACCTCCACGCGTTCCCGAGATAAAGGGTCTTGACAGACAGACAGACGGACAACAAAGTGATCCTATAAGGGATTTTCCTTTCGTTTTTTTCCTTTTGAAGTACGGAACCCTAAAAACTTCTAACCCTGGTGTCTTAAAATTACTATTCTGTACCCACCGTAAATAAGGCTGAAAGTGAAAATAATGACTAAAATTAAATTTATTTATATACCTTTTTTCATTTACCATTTTTTTTTTAATATAACTTTATATATTCTATCACTATTTAAGTATTTTTATGTATTTGAATACCAATCAATATTATTTTTTAACTTTATCTTATATTTAATTCAATTTGAAATTAAATCCCCCTAGATTGCGAGATTCCTACACTGTGCGTCGACGACTCGGGCTCAGTCCGGACGGTTACCGGACAACCGGACGGCGAGCTACCCATTGCTCGTCGTCCGTAAGTCTACGGTAGCTGGTAGCTCTCAGCGGCCAGGCCGTGAGAATATCCGTTCCCTCATGCGTGCGGCCGTCTCCTTTGCTAGCATTACTGCTTCGCGGAAGGAGACGGCCGCCGCCCGTTCCCCTTGCTCCAGACCATGGCCTGAACAGGGCTCGGCGTGAGAGGTCACCGCTGCCGATCACCCCCACGAGGACAGGGCGGTGCTCCGCCCAAGTGGCCACCTCCACATGAGAGTAGTGGTGATAAAATTGATTATACAAAGTAATGCTCCTGAATGGGTTAGAACCCGCAACCTACACGCGCAACTCATCAATTGGAGCCGTTAAAACTAGTCTGACAGGCTCCTCCCAATTTTATTGTAGGTATCATTTTGTACTATTATTCGTCACGTGTTGTAATCTGTGTCGAGTAAGTTTACTATTCTAAAACCAAAAATACAAAATCGCTAAAGATTCCACCCTAACCATAATCATCATCAAACCCAGCCCTATCGTTTACATACAAATCTGGCGAATCGTTAAGACTAAACGGAATTTCTTCAGTGAATTAACCTCAAGTTTTAATTACATCTGACTTTAATGAATGTCGGGTAAATGTGCGGAAACAAAAGAGGATCAACTGTTCTGGAGACATTACGATGAGTGAACTGAGAAGCACAGACACTGTATTTTATTTATTGGTGAACAATGATGATTGGTCTTTCGACTGGCCTGTTGGCCTAGTGGTTAGTGGCCTTGACTGCTAAGCTGGAGGCCGTAGGTTCGATTCCCACCCAAGACAAATGTTTGTGTGATGTGCACGATAATTTATTCTGTGTCCGGTGTAATTTATTAAAAATATATAGGTAAGTATGTTTATCAGTTGTTTAGTATTCATAGCAGAAACTCTGCTTAGGTTTGAGACTAAATAGCGTAGTGTGAAAGTTGTGTAATATTATATTATATATTTCATAATTTATCATATAAAAGCGAAATACCACTCACTGATTAATCACGAAATCTCAGAAGCTATAATACCTACAACTTAAAATTTAGCAGGTAGGTTCTATATAGGGTGTAAAAATCCACTAAGAACGGATTTTCCGAAATTTACCCCCTAAGGGGATGAAACGGGGGTCCACAGTTTGTATGGAGAAACCGACTTCACGCAGGCGAAGCCGTTGGCAGAAGCTAGTATATTATATATATTTGTAACTAGATAGCATGTATAATGCTCTGTTGGTTGCCCTTAAAGAAATAAATACTATCAAAAAGATTGCTAAGAGTGGTTTATAACCCGTCAATGTCTATTAAAATTCCTTTAATTCCATACGTGGGAATAAAGACATAAAGCAATCTTGAATTGACGACTATCCAAACTTCAAACTACCATTTTGATATTAAAATCAAACGTTACTTCATTTCTTGTTCAGGTTTCTATGAAGAGGTACAAGAGAAAGGAGCAGCCCGCTAGCCAAGTTACGATCGTTTCGTTTGCGTCGAACGCCTCGAGTCGGCCACGCCTCCGATTCCTTTGTTCTGACCACGTGACTGAGCGTTGAGATGACGTCAGAACAAGGGAATCGGAGGCGTGGCCTACTCGAAGTGTTCGACGCAAACGAAACGATCGTAACTTGGCTAGGGGGGCAGTTCTTTATTGCTATCTTTGCTACCTTTCTGGCACTTTCTATAGTGCCTTGTATTATCCAATATAGCTCCTGATCCCTTAACTGGTATTTCCCGCAAGTTATTTGTAATTTACTCGAAAGGAAATAATTATAAATAGATTTTTCTAATTCGTGCTGCAATATTACTCCCCATTGCAACATTGCATACCAATTTTAATAGGAACTGCTGAGAAATCTTAATAGTATACGATGAACATTGTAAGTTTCATTCACCATAATAATTTTTACTGTACATTTTTCTTGATTAAAAAGGCCCTATTAAGGTAACTATAACTATCGATAACAATTGCTATGAATTTTTAGCCTTTTTATATTCGCTGAAGAACTCTATCGAAGAATGATGCCTCAATTTTTCCGCCATTTAGCGACTGCTGAAAACGAAACGCCTAAAGTCTTTGCATTGTTTGATTCAAGACCTCTGCAATTAATATAATAGAAGGTTTTGCGAACAATAAATGTTTGCGATAAATACGGAGGAAATTCAGAAATATTTATGTATATACCTATATATATATATACCTACCTACTTGATGAAAGGTTTATTTTGTAGTTGGTTACACTTTATGTTTTGTTTTTAATAGAAACGGATAATAACCACAAGATCCCTTTTAACCGACTTCATTTTTTAGGTGGGAAACCATCCAATGACTTCTCCCGCACTTGGGCGGAGCGGGATGTGAGATTTTTACTGACTAAAACCCACTCCTATGTTCCTTCTTTGCCTTGTATTCCAGGACCACGGGTTTCTCTTTCAGAAGTCTACCCATGGCCCCAAACCACAAGATACCTGTGCTCCCAAAAGATCTAGAGAAAAAGATGTAATAACGTCAAGTCAAGAGTGAATAGGTTACTTCTAGGTAAGCGCGCTCCATCATCGACCGCATTGTCGCTTTCTATCAGGTGAGATAGCGGTCAAGCGCGAACCTATAAAGAATAAAAAAAAAGAAAAAATGTAATAACGTCATAATCGTCGTCGTAAGAGCAGCACCCCTAGCCAAGTTGATAATCTGCAATCGTTAACGCTAGTCGAAAACTAATCAAATGTATGAGAATGACACCATCTCAACGTTAAGGCAAGTGGTCAGAACAAACGAATAGAAAATTCGTACTTAGTCAAGTTCACATCGTTCAAAATGATAGAATGAATTGTTATCGCTTCTACAATATTCAACGCTACATCCTTTGTTATTGTAGAACGAGCGGCCGACTCCGGCGCGACAACATGGCTACCAATTTATCGTTTTCTACAATTGCTGACACCGAGGCGTTACCGATTGGAGAACGGAATTCGACACGAAACCGTTGTAACTTGGCTAAAGGGGCTGTTATACGGGAAGTATCACTGGTTGGGCGCTCTTAAATACAATCGGAGGTATTAGTCAAATAGATTCACTGTTATAATCCATGTACCATACGTCATAAAATCATCATGAATCCGATGTTAGAAAGGAGTAATGCCATACGGTCTGTATAGCTTTGTCTCACTCTCACGCAAGAATTATAATGATTTTAAGACGTCATGTCAGGGCCCCAGTATGCCTTTATGACCGTTCAAAGTTCCAAGTTCCATCATACAGAGTTGTAAGTGTTTAACGTATCACATCAGTTTAATCACCGGGTTTATATGGATTTCCTATCTGGAGCTCGTAAATACGACCGAGTTTTGTACTAAAATCTTGATGACATCTAACAGTTGAAACATTGTTCGGATGCAGGAACATCAATTACGTAATGTATTACGAAGCTGTTGTAGTTATTGTAGGTAAGTAAGGAGATGATAAGATTTATAGAGTTAATTTAGTTGGCTATGTGTTAATGAATTTCCTAAAATAATTAGTTTAGTAATCAGTCTTGTCAAGAAGTATTGACAAAGGCAATGGGTGTACATCACCTGATTAAATTAATTTTATGTTATACTGTGTGTGAAGAGCAGTAGTGGCTGAGTGGTAACGGCCCCGACTTACGAGTTGTAGGTCGTGGGTTCAAACCCAGCCAGGCGCATTACTTTGTATAATTTATTTCATTATTGACCATTATCCGTTACTAAATTTTATACATCTATTTCTTTGGAGACTTTGCCAACCCTATCAACGACTCGCTTGCTCCAGTTCCGCAGTACTGTGATTGCAGGCGCTAGGTACGGTACGGTACTCTTTATCTAATTTCCAGGTTTTATGTATTCAAACAATGGCCCCTGTTTCTCAAGACTGTATTCAAGACGTTCTCGATGAATTAATATCAGCCTTTTCGTTAAAATTACCAAATGTAATTAATCTTGTCAGACTTCTATTCAGAGTATTCAATAGTGAATTGTAGTCGACAATATCCAGCAGTTTTTGAAACAATAAGATTGTGGCTTACAAAATATTAATTTTAGATAAGGAAGGTGAGCAGAGTAGTGGTGGCCGAGTGGTAGCGGCCCCGACTTACAAATTGTAGGTCGTGGGTTCAAACCCAGCCAGGCGCATTACTTTGTATAATTTATTTCATCACCACTGTTCTTAAAAACGGTGAAGGAAAACATCGTGAGGAAACCGGTATGTCCTAGAACCAAAAATTCGAAGACATGTGACATTCACCAATCCACACTGGGCCCGCGTGATGGATTACGGCCCATTCCCTCTCCTACAAAGGAGGCCTGAGTCCCAGCAGTGGGAACATTATAAGGCCGACTATGCTATGTTGTGTTACAAAGCATTAATTTTTTGGATTTCCTTTACTATCATTTGCACATATTGTGCACATAAACCTTCCTCATAAATCATTCAGTCTTTTGGTGAAAACTACACGAAAATCCGTTTAGTAGTTTTTGAGTTTTTCGTGTTCATACAGTTAGACAGACGCGCTATGTGACTTCATCTCACCTAGTAGTTGTATGTATGGGCACGCCATAATTATGGCGGTAAGTCCCCTCTTTGAGGAGTGGCTGGAAAGGCAACATGGCGTCCTTACCTTCCGCATGACGCAGGTCCTCACCGGACATGGTAAGTTCGGGAGGTTCCTGCACCGGATTCGTGCGGAAGAAACGCCCGGGTGTCACCATTGTGTGGACCACCCGGAGGACACGGTGGAGCACACGGTGGAGGTGTGTCCCGCTTGGGCAGAGCAACGCCGTGTCCTCGTGAGGGCGATCGGCGGCGGCGATCTCTCGCGCCGGGCCTTGGTACAGGCCATGGTCCGGAGCGAGGAGGAGTGGCAGGCGGCCGCCTCCTTCTGCGAAGCAGTAATGCTAGCAAAGGAGGCGGCCGATCGCGTGAGGCAACGGTCCTCACGCCCCAATCGCCGCCGGGATTCCGATCCCGATTTCCGGCCATCGTAGGCGCAGGCTTGCGGACGGCGAGCAATGGGTGGCTCGCCGTCCGACCGTCCGGTAACCGTCCGGACCGAGCCCAAGTCGTCGACGGCGCGTGCTGTTCCACGCGCGCCTCAAGGAGATGTCAGCAACTGTAGGGGCCTAGCAGGGTCGAAGCCTACTGGGGCCAAGGGATGTCATAAGATGATTTTCCCACCGAAAAAAAAAAAAAAAAGTAGTTGTATGTAGAATAAAAAAAAAACAGTCGCATCAAGTTAAAACTTGCAACTGCATTCAGTGAGACTAGCTTCTGACCTCATCATACGAAATGATACAACCTAAGAAGTGTGATAGGGGAGATGCAAATGAAAAGCAATTTAGAAAGAAAAGAAAGAAAAACAGTTTATTTGCACAAACATAACACATAACTTAAAAAAATAATAATAATAACATATAACACAATATAACAAATTATACAAAAAAGTGAAATTATGCGACACATTCGTGCAAAACGGCCAGCAGTCAGGGCAATGCTGGGGCTCATGTGCTGGACTGAATTTACTATTAATCTATTGTTAGAAGAACTCTTTGTTACATTATTTATAAACATATATCATTTGCGTAATCTTTTCTTGTTTTTCAATCACTAATCAATTATGTTTCGAATATCTACAACTATGCTTTTCTTACCATAAACCTTAAAGTATAACTTGCCACTTTGCAAGTTAGTAGTACTACTAACAGTGGCGTGCCTAGGGTTTCAAAATAAGGCAAGCCCAATAAAATTTTAACCGATTTCAAAAAAAGAAAGTTCAGTTTTCGACTGAGTATGTAGGTACCTACGTATGTATCATCGCAATTTTCTCATAAACTACTGATTAGGTACAATAAATTAAAAGCCCAAAAAACAGTCATGAATTTCATTTTTATAATTATATCTGAGAATCAAGCACAGTTGTTTTCTATGACTAACATCGGGGGTTTCGTCAATAATAATTGAAACAAATTTTGTTTGCCTAACTTCGTAATCGATGCAAGTTTGCATCACATCGGCTACGGAATGAATAATATCGTTTTGAATTTTGTTAGATAAATAACTCGGCCCCGGTTTGTCACTTTCCTGATGCTGCTTATGCTTTTCTAAAACGACATCGTATTTTGAAATTAACGAGACCAGTTCTAAAAAATTGCCTTTATTTTTGAATATTTAATTTCGTTATTTTAAAAAGTCGTTAGTTTTTATTGTTGCTAAATCTTAAAAAAAGTCTCCAAACTCGTTAAAAATCTCCAAGATCTCACAACGTCGCTAAAACGGCAACACTGCAGAGTTACAAGGTCACGCATACGCGAGCAACCGGAGCAACTTCATACGAATGCCCGGCTTAAATCTTCCATACTGATCGATTTGTAGACGCATAAGGTCCTAACTCGTTATACGGCACATCGCTATAAGTGCGAAAGTGACAGAGATAGTAATTGAAAGCCCGGTAAAAGCCGGTACGTGTAAGCGAGATAGATATAGCTCTCGCGTAGATGCTGCTAATGCGAAACTCTGCGCGCGCTGTGGTGTAGTAGTGTGGCATAGGTAGATACTTTGTGTTATTTTGATAAGAATTAAAGCGCGCGAACTTTTAAATAGTTCGGGTTTGATATTGATTCTCTATCGAGCATTTTAGTAAGGCATGCCTGGCTTTTCTGCTTGTATGAAGGTACCGCCACTGACTACTAAGCGTGGCCTCCGTGCGCTTCACCATCGATGATTGCATCACTGCTTACCATCAGGTGGAATCGCAGTCATGCACTGGTTTATACCAATTAAAAAATTTTTTTTGCCGCAGTAGCTATCAAGATACATTGAGCTTAAGAAAAAAATATCGTCATATTAATTTGATCACTGCTATGTACACTACGGTGTATACATAATGTACAGAGAAGTAGAAAAAATATAAAGAATTAAAGATCTAAAATTTCACAAAAAAAATGTAATCTAACTTTGCTTTTGTTTTAATCAAAACAATCCTTCAAAACAACTCTATTGTCCCATTCCTTACTTCCAAAACAATTCAGCCTATTACTCGAAAAACTTTGATGAACTCTCGACCCACTTAGAACAACGAACAGATTTTGGGACAGCATTATCGTTCTCTCAAATCTTCACTTGCCTTTTGCCAGTCATTGAGTAAATACGCCTTTATTCCTCAAATCCTTTATCTTTAAGAAGCTCAATGTGCCCGCATCCTTACGGTCCTTGAATGCCAGCACTTTTGTTGGCTCTTATTCTACGATTCTGAACTTCTTTACTTTTCAATTCGTTGCTGTTAATGAGTCGACTTCATCAGAAAAGTGGTCTGGTTTTAGCTTTATAAAGTTTAGTGCGTCGATAAGATGGGAAAATTACGATTCGGAGCTAACTGTGGCAATTGCGGGATAGAAATCTTATTTAAGTTTTGTTTAGTTGGTCATTAACAATGATTTGGAGGCTTGCTTTTCTCTGTAACTACCAGCGGTTAAATATACAATTATAATTACAGTACCTTGCCTTAGAAAGCTTATTAAGCCAATGACCTCGGATGTCATTTGTAAGTTTTTGTCAGTCATTACAAGAAGTCAGAAAACTAGAAATCAGACAACCAGTTTTACCAAGGGTACCGTGTTAACACTTGGGTAAAATGATACCCTTCGTAAGACTTCGTTACGGAGGTCACATCGGCAATATTCCTATGTAAAACACTTGTACTCACCTGTATTCAATTAGACTAGAAGCCGACTTTTTTTTTTAGATGGGACTTTAACTGACTAAAACCCATCTATGTTCCTTCAGTTGCTCTTTGCGTTCGAAAGAAAGAAATGGACGCAACTGTGAAGGAATGGACATCTTCATGCTTCAGCCGTCACCGCAGGACACAACCCAGGCAGTCTGATGCCTGGAGCATGCCCTTAAATTGCCGGAAATCGCCTTTTAACTTCCGAGTCGAAAGGCGATTTCTGGCCGCCGACCAGCTGTCCAGCTGCCCGGTAAGGATTGGTTCTTGAGTCAGGCTTGGGCCCGAGTTGACCGCGCGTGGTGTACCACTTGCACTTCAAAGAGATGCCAATAAAACTCAAGAAGCCTGCCAGAATAGTGAGAACATCTGAAAGAATTACCGTGGCCATAGAATGCAAAGGGCAAATGAAGTTGGTGGGTTTTTGTTAGTAAAAGTCTGGTAAGCTCTTTTGCTCCACTTTAGGTTAAACGAAGTCATTTGATGATTTTCTCACCTAAAAAAAGACCGCAGTAACTCTTTTAAACTATCCTAATTTTTATTTATTGTAGGTGGGAAAATCATTCAATGACATCCCTCGCTCGCTCGCGGAGCGAGAGGGCCTTTTCTTTCGTTGCCTTTCATACCAGGGCCGAGTCTTCCTTTCTGAAGCAAACCCTTGGCCCCAGTAGGCTTCGACCCTGCTGGGCCGCTACTGTTTCACGCGCACCTCAAGGAGATCCTTGAGGCGCGCGTGAAACAGTAAGCGCCGTCGACGACTTGGGCTCGGTCCGGACGGTTACTGGATGGTCGGACGGCGAGCTACCATTTGCTCGCCATCCGAAACTATTAAGGAAAACATAGATGATGATGAGTTTAGGCCTGAAACAGTAATTGCACAAGTGTATTCGATGTTTCCTTTAATTATCTAACGGACAATGTGCACCTCAGTTGTAATAACATCATTGCGCGGTCACCAATTCGCCTGCCAACTGTCGTGATTATGGCTTATTGGCCGGTACCATTTGGTAGTAACGACCTATAGACCAATTTGAGCAACAGACGGGTTGATAATTTCGATGATTATGCCACCAGCTCAGTCCAAATATGTGTTTGGGATTTACAATCCTGTCATAACAACCTAATCAATTTAAATCAAAAAACAAACTCATTGTTATGGAGACTGAAGTCGTCTTTCTTTCATGATGCATCGAAACAGCTGGATCGAAAATGGTTGACGTTTTGTCTTGTTTGATTGCTTCTTTTTTTAAAATTAATATAAACCAGTGCTTGACTGCGATCCCACCTCATGGTAAGCAGTGATGCAATCATTGATGGTGAGGCGCACTAGTTTATTAAGAGCCTGGTTCACTCTAGCCTTGAAGACACCTAAATTATAGTTGAAAGACCGCAGCAGGCAAATTGTTCTAGTTCTTCCTGAGATTAACAGTAAATAAATGTACACATAATAATATAATGTGTACATTTATTTACTATTATTGATATATATGTATGTATTATATTTTGTTTATTTTTTTTTATTCCACAACGCCGTCTAGTCTCAAGCTAAGCAGAGCTTGTGTTATGAGTACTAGATAACTGATAAACATACTTATATATTTCTAAATACATACAATTTATCTATTATATTATAATAGATAAATTACACCCAGACACAGAACAAATGATGGTGCTCATCACACAAACATTTATCCTGGGTTTTTTTTTAGGTGGGAAAAAATCATCTAATGACAAATCCCGCTCTATCCTGGGTGGGAATCGAACCCACAAGCAGTCAAGGTCACTAACCACTAGGCCAACGGGCCAGTCAAAAAATTCACATTAGTACTTGCTTGGTGCTTGGTATCAAACCATCGACCTCATACAAGAGAGGCAGGTGCCTTCACCACTGGTCAACAAACATAATTGCTTGCCTTCACTGATTTTTATAATTTAAGTAAAGATACAATTAGATTCAGTTATTGTCAGATATTATCTCTCTTCAAATAATATCAAACAGAAAATCTTCATTGTTACACCGTCACCTGCAGTGCTAAGCGTAATTTAGTGATTGCGTCATAGTTTCTAGGGGTTCCTACATTCAAGGTGCGATGTGACCTAAAATTGAAATACTTCATGCATGGCAGTATCCACGAGTAACACAATTACTCACAAGAACTAAGTATATCGTTATATTTAAGCCTGAAATGTAAACAGAATTCTCTCTGGATAACAATCTGCGTTCCTAACCGTTTAAATATCTAATCTTACGGTATTTTATACGAAGCGTCGTCTATCTGACCACCACAAAGCAGTACCTCCCATGCAAGACTGGTGTCCAATTTTCTGGCTTCTGAATTCCCGCAACGACTATCAAAGAAGATGATGAAAAAGATGTTCAAATGACAGTCGGGACCCGTTCCATGGGTTGTGCGAAAGTGAACCCTGGGGCCCTGGAACGAAGGCAAAGAAGGAACAGGAATGGGTTTTAGTCGGTAAAAGTTTGACACGCCCTCACGCTCCGCTCAACTGCGGGAGATGTCATTGGATAATTTCCAACTCAAAAAAAATAAAAATAAAACCGGGACCCGTTGGTGCTTTCCGAGACACGGAGAAAACTGGTTATTAAACGCAATGGCTGGTTACACTTGTCTCGAAGTTAGAGAGTTATGTTAGTGATTTAAATAAATATATTTGTGTAAATACATATACGTCATTACCACAAATATTACAAAAATATATTTGCTGTCACGACGTGTATGTATTTGTCTTACTATTCGATACTGAATCGCAAATTGCAAAACACGTACGAATATTTGAATTTCGCGTGTTTCTCTTTCCTCTTAAAAGGTAGGAAATCGTCTAATGACTTCTCTGCGGCGGAACTAAAGGGCGTGTCAGACTTTTACTGACTAAAACCACTCCTATGTTCCTTCACTTGCCCTTTGCTTTCTAAGATCACGGGTAACCTTAAGTAATTATAGAAAGCTAATTGGTAAAGCTGGATACTCTTAAAACAATAAAGACAATCGTTGTATTTAAAATAAAGCATGTTCTGAACTTTATACCATAAAAACGAGTTGCACAAATTATACTACAGGCGCGTCGTGGTGTTGCCGCTTTATATGTATTTGTCACTTTTTTTTAATTTATAAGTCATCTGTATTTTTTATTTCCTTTTTCTATCCAAATCTATTTGCACACTGCTGTCTTTACGTCGACATCGCCACCGGCCCACGCTGAAAACCAGCGCTGTGAGCACATCGCATTATGCGTGAGGCCGCAGCTTTATGCTGAGCGTTCAGCCGTTTTGCGCGGATGTGACGCATAAGTATCTTCCTTATGTTTGTTTTTATTATGTTTGTTAGCTAGTTTTAAGATAACGTCATTTCGTGTAAACTGTTTCTCTTTCTTTTTCATAAAGTTTAGAAGATGCCAACACTTGGTTCTTACCTATGTATGAAAAAGCTCAGAACTTACTAACCATCTATATATCTCATCCATCTATATGATAATCCTCGAAACTATTTGTATGAAAATTTCCGGATAAAGTGAGTATTTGAATGATTCCAAATTTCCAAGTACTCATTGAATATGAATTTCGGATAGCTCTGGTTTTAATAGCTCAGTATGAAATGGCGATGTTTATGGTGAAAAATAAGTACTATGAGTTTTCGCCTGAATCTAGATTAGAAAAACTACTGATTCGAATTGAATATTGTTTTTGGTATTGGATATTCCTTTTTATCGAGGTAGGCTGTAGGTTATTTAACATCATGCTACGACCAATAAGAGTGGAGCAGTAACCAAAAACGCGGGAGAAACTGCGGGGGACAGCTGGTATATGATATTATTCGTAAATGCACTTACGCAATGAAAATAAAGTGGGCCTTTATAGCGACAAAACAATTCTATAATAGTACATTATGATGTAAGTGTGTAATGTTGGTGATTGCCGTTGAGCGGTATTTACATCCTAGCCGAAAGCGAGGACGGTAATCACCATCACGTGTATCATACGACCTTTTTCAACCCACTTGTAAAGAAAAATAATTTTAATAACAATTTATTCAACAGCAAAACTAGTAATAGTGATTTTTTGTGTTATGGCGGCAAAAAAGTGTTATGGTGTTTTCTTATGCGGGCGTATATTAATTTATTTTTCTTCACTCCATTTGGGCAGGCTAAGGTCTTTAGACCATACAGCCTCGTATAAATATATAATGCGGATGCAACACTTTCTAATGTTTTTGTCGTACTTGGTAGCAAAAGTATCGAGTCAGCCCTCTCAGCAAGCTTCGCTGAAGTATTCAATCCACAATTAAATTCTTAGCTTAATTTTGCCACTTTGAATCCATTTATGTGAATAATTATTAAAATGTTTTTATCATTTGAAGTTCAGTGCTTAACTTCAAATTAAAAAAAACACGCCCAAAAACCGCGCGTGGCATAAAATTAGGGACATAGAGTAGCTAGACCGTTTTATAAAAATAAAAATGGAGAGGTTGCTTATCTACAAAGACAACAATTTATTTATTAAACATGTACAAGTTAAAATAGTTTATTCAATGCATGAAATAAGCATGTAAGACACTCATTTTTACTATTGAATGCAATAACCTGCTGTGAAATTGAGTTTTTAGAGGGATTTTGCGAGTGAAGTTCAGTGGCGGTTTTAATTATTGGCAAATTGATTCCTAGTATTAATGTGACCAAAAATTGGTGTAGCTTTGTATTTCAAGTGTCTGCGCAACTGGACAATATGTGACAATATCGCACCTCCGCTCAAATAGTGTCACAACTCAAAAAAAGTTTGTTTGCTGATAATTAGGCTATTAATTTCAGAATTCATCATATTTCAAGCTCAGATATTGTCATATTTGTAATTAAATTATTTACCCCAGGTGACACATTTTTATTTATTTATATGTATGTAGCAATCATCCCTGAATTATTAGAATTTAAAGGCCTTATTCTCAATAAATTAATTTTTGAGTTGTGACACTATTTGAGCGGAGGTGCGATATGTGGAATCATTTAAACAGGCGCGATCTCGGTAAAATGGAGCTGAGAATTTAATTGTAGTGTTGATTACCTCAGCGAAGTTTGCCGAGAAGGTTAACTTGATACATTTGCTGCCAAATCCTACCTAACCGACTTTTGCGTCTGAGATCTCCATCATTTATGAATTAAGCTAGAGAAATATTATTTTTGTGATGTAAATCTTTATAGCTTAGGTTCTATGAATTGAGTTTTGTTGAGTTTCATAATCTCTAAGAAAAATCATTACAATCCACGTTAAAATTACTTCTCATGACCTTTCTTGAAGGTTTGGGTAGAGGTGCACCTTCACTAACTTACTAAACAGTAATAAATATTCATGTTAACACTTGATCCAATTACTCCCGCTCTGGATCAAGCGTGAGAGAGTGACAGACTTTTACTGTCTAGAACCCACCTTTGTTTCTTCAGTTGCCCTTTGCGTTCCATGACTGCGTTTATTCATTCAAACAATCTAGCTTGCATCAGCCCTACTGGGTCTCATCTATTTTGCTGACATTTTTTTTGAAACAAAACGCGTCATCTGTCTTGGTCGTTACCGGACGGCCAGACTGCGAGCTACCCATTGTTCGACCTCCGCAAGCCTGCGCCTATGGTGGCCGGGAATAGCCGGCTATAAGCGCGGCCGGGAATAGGCGGCTGTCGATCCCTAGACCTACAAGACAATAATTCCATTTTAATTTACTACAGAAGCGTTTCACATAAATCACTTACTAGCACTAACATCATTAAATAACTAATGCAATTAAAACATTAAGTACATCACACTAAGAACATTTGAGAGCTCTATTAAGTTATCATTATACACCATCCTGTACCATCTGCTCTCAAGTTCCAGTATTTGTTCCAATAAGCACTTACAACTTATCTCAGTATGACTTATTTCTCCAAGCATAGAACTATACGACGGACTTTTCGGCAAAGTTAATAATGCTTTCATAAAACCAATATTATGTCTTGTTTGCGTAGAGATATGGTTTATTATTGTGTTAGCTGACGGTAAAGTTGGATGGTCTTGAGTCAACTTAGACAAATGTTTGTTGAGGAGTTTCTGCACCTGTGTTCGCGTCATATGTCTTTGTCGGAAGATTTCTGCGAGCTGCTCTGACAATGATCGAAGGTATCATGGATTTGACCTGATGTCTCTTTTACTACATCTTAGTTTCGGTTATTTTTAGTTGTGTAGGATAGTTTTTATTTTCGATACGGAACTTGAAAAGAAACAATATAGGTAAACAAGCAAAGAGACTTATTGCTAAAAAACTAGACTTTTTGGTACAAATAGGAGCATACATACCCTAAACCAATTGAAGCAAGTTTCAATGAGATTTTCTTGTGAAATAAGTATCGCGCGAAACAATTATATTTCGACACCACTCTATCATGATTTTGTTAATTATGATTGGTATTAAGTTGTCAATTTAATAATTGGCAACTTAATTCAATTTTTATCAATAACTAGCTTAAGACTTGTCGCGTGAGTATGCGCGTGTGACGTACGCGGCGGTCCCCGTAGCGGAAACCGGAATATTACCTGCGCAGTGTCGCTAGTTTAACTTTAACGGTGTGCATATAGTCATGTCGATGGAAAACTTTAATCTATTATCACGTAGCAAAACGGGCGCGGGGTGCGACTGCCCTCACGGCGAGCCGCGACGGTGCACTTTTGCATGGGACCGCGCGGGCGATCGCGTAACGCAGCGTCGGCCCTAACTCGGCAAACGTTGTTCTGCCATAAAAATTATCAAAGAAAAAAATGGGGGTTGGAGGTATTCTCATACCTACCATCTAGTTTCATCTAGCCGGCTTCATCTAGTTTAAATAGACAAAAAAAAATGACGTGTAAAAGTGTTTTTAAAAAACCTACTTGCAGAAATAAATATCATTTATCATCATTTATCATTTACCAAATATACACAGTAAATTCCATAAACATCGGACAATCCGTTTCGGAGGAGTTCGATAACAAACGCTGTGACACGAGATTTTTACATTTTAGATTACGAAGCAAATAGTTTTTGAATTTCATGTAAGGAAGTGTAACGTATTACGCTCGTAACTGACCAAATTATATCAAGATCTTAATATTATACACACACAAGTCGTCTGAGTTATTCAAATACAATAGAAATGGTTTAGTACCAAGCAATGTAAATGTATGCAACCGCTATATTTCACAGCATTTGCGAAGGAAAAATCTGGTGTAAATCTGAGAAAATCCTTTGGATAGACGGCCTAAGGCGCTCAAATAGGATCAGGTCAGGCCTTGCAAGGACGGCTTATTGGCGGCTCAGCTCCATGCATATTAAAACCACCTGCAGAACCAAGTTGAGCCAGAGAGAATATTTTATTAGTTTCAAAAGAACTACGGACGACGAATCGAGCGGACGAATTATTTTCTTCTGGTTTCTTATGGTAAAGTATGGACTCTGTACTTATGTTTAAGGATGCACAAGTCGACAGCTCGAACTGATTAACGGGTGAGATTAAAATGCATTTAATCCTCAAACATTATGTATGAAAGTAACAAACGCTGTCCTAAGCAATAAGAAGCAAGTGCACACAGGAATATACATTTCCATAATACGAGTATATTCGATGTCATATAATGAAAAGAGCACGTAAAATATACACAGACCTATCTATTGTGGTCTGGTTTTCGCACTTAGTCCCTGGTGGATCAATGTGCGTGAGCCATGGCGGCTTTCACTCCAACCAGCCCACCTCACTCCAGAAGTAGAGTCTTTTAGTTTGCTCAGGGCATCTATGAGTGAATTCGGTGCTCCCAAGGTTCGTGTTCTTATTTCACTGACGGCTGTGCACTCGAGGAGCACGTGCGTGACAGTTTCCTCTGACTCTGAGGACTATCCGTGATATTCATCGTGAAGAAGTGTTTGTTCAGTGAGCAGTGTTCGGTGATGATCCCCGCCACCAGACGCAGGCTACCTCTGTCCAAACGCAAAAGGTTGCTGGATAGGGTTTTAAATATACACAGACCAATAAGCGTATAGATATTATGAAAAGAAGCGAATCCATTAGTACCTTCTATTCAACAAAAGCGCTTACGAACCTAGACTAACGATACATTCCAAAAACGGTTTTTTACTTATGTGCCCATCTATTTGGTAAACAACGTCAGAAGCTCGTACACGGTTCCAACTGGTCGTTTTCTATGGAGAAGAGCCGACAAGAAACAAAGAGATTCCTAGTGGCTACTTTTTATAAAAATGATTGATTTTACAATATTTCCATATTAAACGAATACTATACTATTAGCTAATTGGTGATCCAGATCTGGTTAAGTCCAATCTACTAAGCCTTGAGCACAGACGTACGGTAGCCAGCCTTTAGGTATTTTACAGGATGCATTTTGGAGAGTGTGCGCTTGAATTGCATGACTTGATTCTACCATCTCACTCCTACCATCAGACAACCCGACGAATGGCGAGTATCCACCCTTACGTTGTTGAAACCTCTACGATCCGGACTAAGCGTTTCGCCTCGTCGTTTATACCGCGAACATCGAGGGACTGGAACAACTTTTCTGCTGTGGTCTTCCCGTCCGATTATAATTTAGGTGTCTTCAAGGCTAGAGTGAATAGGCTCTTAATAAATTTGTGCGCCTCACCATCTACGATTGCATCACTATATATTTACCATCAGGTGGAATCGCAGTCAAGCATTAGTTTATAACATTAAACAAAAAAAAAGAACATGGGCTATCCGTGTGACAAATTTTAATCATTTTCGTTTAGTCATTTGGGTGTGAAGGAGTAACAAACATATTTACACCACAACACATATAAACTTTCGCCTTCATAACATTAAGTGTGAAGTGTTATAGAATGGAATCTTAAAAATAACTCATCGAAAATATCTTTCAATACATCAAAATCTTTTATCAAACCCGAGGCCCACTGTTAATAAAATTCTGTTCATATTTCCCGCACCGAGAAAAATATTTTCGCACAAAAAGATTTTAAAATTTCTCAGCAAATTTAAAATTTTCCAGATCGTTCCCTTTATAAAGAGAAATTCAGAAAGTGCCTCTTTGTATGCTAAGTGATGGAACTCAACAGCAACACGACTGCACTTCTGTTTACTTACAAAATACATAGGATATTTAACATACATTATACGTATACATATTGGTATTAATCCACTATTATGCTAAACCGTAAATATTGTAAACAACCCAACATTACAAAAGATTAAGCAAAGGAAGTATTACCGCGGCCCTGGGAGGACAAAGGTAGGTTCTAGTCAGTAAAAGTCTGACAAGCCTTCACGCTCCACCCTAGAAAGGAAAAAAAGTTAGGTATGCTAACACGTTAAATTTATTATTATAGCCACGGGAACATAATGAACATCAAAACGGTGGAAACTTCAACATTCAAAGTCAAAGACAAAAGTTTTTTATTTCACATAGGCCTACATGGGCACTTATAAAACGTCAGAAGCTAGTGCACGGTTCCAAATTGGTCTTTTCCTATGGAGAAGAACCGGCAAGAAACTCCATAATAACTAACTAACTCCATATAACGAATGTCACGTACAATAATAGGTAAGTTATTATAATTATGATGATTTATCATTTCTAATTATTAGATATCGTATCAAGTTTGACCTTAAACTTACGAAGACCTTACTTATCACTCTCTGATAAGAGGTCAGCGAGTGTTATCATAATTATTGCTTAAAGTTTCGCACTGACTCGTATCATTTACAGATAGTTATATAAAACCCTGCAAAGTTATGATTTTCTCTGTGATATAGATACCTTACGGGTTCTTTTTATGGGAAAATCATCCAATGGCATTCCCCACTCTTGGGCGAAGCGACAGGGTGTGTCAGACATTTACTGACTAAAAACCCACTCCTGTTCCTTCGTTGCCTTTTATACCAGGGCCGAGTCTTCCTTTCAGAAGCAGACCCTTGGCCCCAGTAGGCCGAAACTCTACTGGGCCCCTACGGTTTGCTGACATCTCCTTGAGGCGCGCGTGGAACAGTACGCGCCGTCGACGACTTGAGCTCGGTCCGGACATTTACTGGACGATCGGACGGCTAGCTACCCATTGCTCGCCGTCCGCAAGCCCGTGCCTACGGGGATATCTTACCGTACGTTATGTACCCACCGACATAGCCCAAAGAATCGTCAAACTTAGAAGGCAGAAGGCAGGGTATATTGCTCGCAGAACAGATGGTTGATGGCGATCAAAAGGTTCTGGAGTGGCGAACGCATACTAGAAGACGCAGCGTTGGTAGGCCCCCCATAAGGTGAAATGATAACCTGGTGAGGGTCGTGGGAATCCGATTGATATGAGACGCACAGGAACGGTCGATGTGGCGACACTAGGGATGTCCAACGTACGCGGACACCTTTTGGCTGAAATAATGATAAAGATGTTGACGAATGTTTCTTATCTTTTGCTCCCAGCAGTTTTCTATAAAATGGTAACTATACCAATGTAGGGGTAATAATGGCTGGTCAAGGATAGTCATTACAAAATGTTGAGCCAGCTCTTGCCTGATGGAAGCAGATTGATGAGGTTCACGATGAACAAAGCCAAGAAGATGCATGTCCACGATTGATACAGTTGAAGTACATTCGTACTCTCAAAGGTTCAGTTATAGATATACATTGTTCATTAATTCAGATGTCCCATAGTTGTAGTAAGTATTAAATATAGTTAAGTAGGTATGTGATGTGGGGCCGAAAGGTTCTAGAGTGGCGACCGCGAACTGTAAAACGCAGCGTTGAAAGGCCTCCCACAAGGTGGATAGACGACCTAGTGAGAGTCGCGGGAGTGCGGTGGATGTGGGACGCAGTGGATCGGTCGTTGTGGCGACGCTGGGGGGAGGCCTATGTCCAAGAGTGGACGTCTTTCGGCTGAAAAGATGATGATGAGGTATGTTCTGATTATCTTTTTTTGGGTGAGAAATCATCAAATAACTTGTCCCTCTCTATGTGGACTGAGATGGAGTGTCAGATTTTTTCTGACTAAGCCCACCCTTGTGCCTCACCTTTTCCTTTGCTCTTTGAGTACCAGGGTCGCAGTGACTCTTTTGAGCAATCTTGCAGCCCTGGATTTTCTAATAACCTATTGCTTCTTCTGATCACCATAACAGTATTTGATTCTTTCTTTTAACATACCCCTTGTAAAACAAAAATGTACCTACTGTCATACAGGAAATTAAATTAAACAATCGAATTTTATAAAAATGTCTATTTCATACTATGTCGGAAAGAATAATGTTATACAGCTATATGTGTACTGGCCTCAAAGCCAATCAAAATTATTCGATGTTGTGATATCTCTTAAGTATAAGACAATAAAGTCTAGACTCTATTGCCACATTAATAAGTCTTATATTTAGGCTTTGGGTTCTGTCGCCGCTTTCATGTCGTTCATCTGAAAGAAAAAAAAATATAAGTATCTACTTTGTAGGTAATAATGAAATGGATTCTGCTACCTTTATATCTATTGTGGTATAGTACGGACAATAGCATAATGACCAAGAATTTTAGAGAAAAGCTCTAGAAACTCACAGAGCTTGATAATACTCAAAAATCACAAAACTATTATCATTGATGTTTTTGAAATAGGCATTGTCACAACCTAATAATAAAAAACTTTTTACAAAAAAAAAAAAATACAACCGACTTCAATGTAAAAAATACACTGAAAAGTGCAGAAATAAGGTGTTTTTATGAAAGTTTTGTCTCTTCGTTATTTAACACCGACTTCCGAAATTAAAGTTATTTGGTTGTTTTTTAAAGTTTCGGTTGTATTTTTGTTTTTTAAAAAGTTTTTTTATTTTACACTTTTTAGTTATGGTACCACCACTAAAAAGTACCCCACAGCCAAACTTAAATATCTTATAGCCAGAGTGCATCTCATGACAATTCTGATAATCCCAAACACAGTTAGATTACATTAATTTATTATAGAGTTCCGGTGCCTAACTTCAGGCTCCATCATCAGATCAGTTCGATATATTCCCCCTCTTCTTTCAGTCAGTCATCGACTACACGTATAAACAAAGCAATTTTACTTGTTACGACGGTTCTGCTGTGATCCTATGAGGAGTTCTGTTCCATATCTTCGAAGTTCATGATCAGATCATAACAATATTTCTATGAGACCAATTCGGAAGCCTAGTCTTTCAAACAAAAAAAAAAATCAATATCGGTCCACAATTGACCGAGAAATCGGTGAACATACATAAAAAAAAAATACATTCAGCCGAACATAGAACCTCCTCCTTTTTGAAGTCAGTTAAAAATAGACATCGACACTAGGCACGGCCCAATTTTGACAGAACAAACAGACACAATGGTGTTCGGGATGGCCATAATAGACTTTAACCTAACTTTGAAAAATTATATTTTCGAAGATTATTTTATGTACAGGGTGTAACGGAAATGAGTGGTCATATTTTAGATGTTGCTTCTGCCTATGTAAATTATCAACTTTCTTTCAACGATGTAATCGTTGTAATACAAAAAAATGTGTGCGTGTACTAGCGTACACTCGTAAGAAGTGAAACTTAACTAAATTAAATGTAACTACTCAAAACGGGCCGCAAAATACATTGGAGACATTTACCAATCCCTACTCCGCTGGAGAAAGTATACTTCGAATCACGCGTGGTAGGGATAAGAAAAAGATGGCGCGTAACGAAAAAATGTGACGCGTAACGAAAAAATGTTACACTAAATTTTTTTCCAACCCCGATAAAGAAGTTTCACTTCAAAAAAAATGGGTTTTCCGTACAATTTTGTTATCAGTTAGTAAAAAATTAGTGTGGGAGACCCAATTTTTTTTTTCTACTATTTTTTTTTGTAATACCAATATTATTCAAAGTCTTACCGATACGCATAACTTTCTATACGTTACGCATTTTACTACGAATGTTTAGCCATCATACATTTTAGAATAATGAACTCTTACCGTCTTAGTAACACCGTCAACAAATTGGTTGAAATTCTTCTTGACTTGTTCAGGATCGAAAGCATTGGACACTTGGGTGTTCACAGACTTGCCAAACTCCTCAATTTGCTTTTGTAACGTCTCAAGATAGTTCTTGCCGTCAGCAGCGGGGGCATCGCGTTTCACGAACGCCTGAGTCTGTGGGATAGAAATGAGCCAAGTTAATCTAACATTATCATCTTCCTGGCCTTTTCCGAGTGACACCAAAAGTCAGCTTCTAGTCCAACTGGATGCGGCTGAATATCTGTGTTTTACATGGAACGACTACCTATTAGACCTCCACAGTTACTAGACAACACAATACTCCTTTAATAAACTGATGATCAGACTTTCTTGATCAGACTTTCTGACGTCTTCCTGTAATGACTGTCAAAGATCTACGAATGACAACCAGGACTAACGGTTTTCTGTGCTTACTGAGGCACGCAAATGTCCTAGATAAACTTAGAAAAGTACAAGCAGGTCAATCTAACATTAAAAAATAATTATATCATATAGTCGGTACTATATAGGTTTACTGTACTGAAAAAAATATCTTAGGAATTATATTGTTTATACATGATTGTATTAAGCAAACAAAAAACTAACACTTGTCCATTTGTATAGACGCAGTAAAGTAAGAGTAAAATCGAAAATAATAATGACTATTTTCACTAACACTAGACTACGCCTAAACATATGCCTAAATATAATACATTGAATTTTCACATCTCAGCGCAGAAAGTTGAGATGCGATTGTTTGAAGGAATTACTGTAGCTCTAGAATGCAAAGGGCAACTGAAGGAACACAGATCCACCCAGAGTGGTAGGAGTAATTTGAATACTTCCCAAATAAAAAAAAAACAAATCCCATGGAGCTAAAAATTCAACACAGAGCCAGTATCTGAATTGAGCAATTGAATCTAAGAACGTACAACAGCTTTAAATTCTTTATTAAAAAATCGAGCTAGGCTAGGCATTCATTTACACGCTAGGTTTACTGAAAACGGGCCTAACTCTAAATTTACAAAAACAAAAAATAAAGTGAATCTAATACTTACGCTAACAAGGCACACGGCCAGAAGAACGATCAACATCTTGTTCATTATGAAATAGTTTATGTTCACGTCTTTACAATGCAACTACACAATGCAAACTGCATTCGCAACTGCAGAAATTCCCTTTAACTTGATGGCAACTGAGAGGCATATTTGTACCTACAACTTATCTGAGTGACCCCGGGTCGATTGATCTAGGTAATTAATAAATAGGTTTGCAATTCAAACAGTAATTGCTGAGACTTTGGACTTGTCAAGTCGAATCCTGTTTTCATTTTTCGAACTTTTGGCTGAGTGAGGGCTGAAAAGAATAAATGTTGTTAGATTTTGATGATCATGATAAAGCTTTGATGAAATAGTGATAATAGGTGAGAGATTTTTCAGTAAAGGTCTACGCTAGAGCAGCCGAGCACTAGCAGAGCACGAACCGAGCTCCAATTCGTTTAGTGTCGCTTGTGCTCAGTTCCTCTAGCGTAGACCGCGTAGATTATTATTATTTATATCAGATACATCAATATTATGTTAGTAGAACTTAAAACTATGTCAGTAACATTGCTAATTAAAATAAATAGAAAAAATAAATAAAATTCATTCATAAACCTATACATATAACTGTGCCCGCTTGCCGCTGCTCCAGACCTGCAGCTGTGCAAATGAGTCCAGAGCCCCAGGCAGGGGCAATCCGGCTTATCAGCTATTACCCTTAAAATGCTGTTGGTGCTCCCCCGAATCCTTCGCATCAGGGATGCTGTTCTCTTTCGCATAATAGCTTGAAAGCTATCTATATGTGCTTCAGCAAACATGCCCGATGCGCTACAGAATCGCGGGAGCCCCAACAGCACCCTAAAGGCGTTATTATACTGAATGCGAAAAACGTTGTAGGCCGCTATACTGAATGCGTATGTCTAACCCATAGGCTGCACGTGTAGAAAGATTGACAAAACGCCTTGAACAGAGTGAGTTTCACTTCTCTAGTACATCGTGCAAACCTACGGACTAGCATATTACATCGGATTGACAACGCTCTTCGCTCCCTCTCAATGTCACCGTCATCATTCAAATCCTCATTCACAATGTGACCAAGGTACCTAAAATGCGACACCCTATTTAGTGGTACACCATAAAGAAAAACCGGAGGGACCGTTATTGGCTTTTTAGAACCCACCCTAAATACCACAAGCTCACTCTTCCGTACATTGTACAATAAACCATGAGAATTGGCGTACCTTTCACATATCTCCAATATCCGTCTGAGTCCACTAATCGAGGGACTCAGCAACACTATATCATCTGCATAACTAATACTATTAACAATCTTACCATCAAGAGAGCATCCGATACCAGTGCTGCTGAGCTTCTCGGTCAACTCATTGAGTTTGAGCTACCCAGTTACTCTTCGCTCAAGCACACCGTCAAGAACTTTTGCTGTTATAGTGGCCAACGATATTGGCCTGTAATTACATCCGCTCGAGACATCCCCAGTCCTGTTCTTGACTATGGGCACAACTATAGTCTTCATTAGATCAGTTGGAAGATACGAGTGCCTCACACAAAGATTATACAGCATAGTAAATGGTTTATTTGAAATAAATGCTTTTGTATCTATGCTGAGGCCATCGTGCCCCGGAGACTTGCCCCCGGTCATCGACCGTATGATGCTCCTTATCTCTTTGTATGAGATACTAATCGGAACACCAGACCATCCACTCTCAGCGACACAATCTCGCCCCTCCGATTGAAGCCTAGAACATACTCCAAAATGCCTCTTAAACATGTTCACCATCTCCTCAGGCTCAGACATGCCTCTGACGCTCACCGGAACCATAGGTTTTGGGCTCAGTCTTTGTGTGGATTTCCAAAATTTTTGAAAATGTGTTTAAATGTGTACTATCATCCACCTTCGGTTTGCCGACGACATAGTGGTCATGGCTGAGACTAGGGAGGAGCTCAGCACAATGTTCATTGACCTCAGTAGAGCTTCCGAAAGAGTGGGTCTTAAAATGTGTATGTCGAGTTGACCCTTATTAAGTACTTATTTCTTCTAGCCAATTCTTAAGGAAAACATCTAAGTGGTGCCATCATCTCCTTCTTGGTCTGCTGCAACTCCGTCGTACGATTTCAGGGCACCAATTTTGGGTATTACTGGCCCACCGCCCGATCGTACGTCAGTTGTTTTTAGTTGCCTCGTTGGCCTTGTGGTTTGCAAGCACGACCTCTAAATGTGTGGTCTTGTAAACAATTCCTAGGTCGGGTAAAAAGTGCTATTAATTTTTTTCAATACTCTGTGACAGGCTGGAACTCGTTGGTGTGATTCCCCCGTGCCTCGAAAAGCACATAAAGCCATTGATCTTGCTGCCTGATCTTTCTCCTATTATATGTATAGACTTTGAGAGTTAAGGAACAGAGTGCATCAGTATTTGCGCATGCGCTAGTGCACTATAATCGCTCCTGCATTCTTTGCTGATCTCCGTTGAGGTTAGCCACCGTGGCCCAAATTCAGTCTGGATGAAATATTAAAGATTAGTCGTGATGAGTAAAATAACAAGAACAAGGCAATTTCTGAAAAAGGGAATTGCCTTGTTTCTGTTCTGGGCTGTCGACGGGCAATGTTCCTATTTATTTTTGAATGCCATCCTTCAAAATGATTTGTGGTCTTGATTGGTTCATCGCAACAGCAACAAACTTTTGAAAAAGCAATCTAGTCAAACCATTCAATTGTTTCTTGAAGTGACAATATGTTGGATCTTGCGAAGCGAGCAAAACGTTTCGCAAGAAGATCCGACAGCCCCACACTAGCACATGTACTGGATGTAAAAAGTCAAGTACAAATAAGTAAAAAAAAGAGAAGCGAAAATTATATGGACATTGATAACGGAATCAAGACATCGATACAACTGCTCTCTGAAGGAAAAATTACAGTAGAACACTGTATAGAAGTTGATGAGGCGTGTAAATAGCCTCACCAAAGAAAGGTGGTGTTTTAAGACGACCAATATGGCTGTGAAAGTAAATTTAAATTACACAAAATTAAATCCCTGTTGACGATTCCCTGAGACACCAATACCCACTACATCTATTTGCAGCAACAAAGCCCACGTACCTTGCTAATCCCTGCCACTTGAAGGTAGGAAGGAGCCTCGTTCACGGGTGCGTAGTCGCTGTGTGGGCTGCCGGTCGGCGAGCTAATCTTGATTCATCCACCGGTGGACTGGTCAGAACTCGTGAAACCAGCACTGCACTATAAGGTCTCAATGTCTCACAGTAACAGATACACTTATTACACGAGAATTCTCAGGTTCTCAACATATATGGGATTTTCTATAGCGGAGCGGTAAACATTCGACGCATGCCGAATGGCGGCGGAGCGGGCACACTTTTTTCTTTTGCGGGAAGACGCCCTCTGTCGTCTTTAGCGAGCGTCTCAAGGAAACATTCGATACGACCAATGGGCGCTGCGGTCGTAGATATTGGTGAATGGAACCCTCAACAGAGACTCAATTGTCTTACTTTTTCTTAAACTAAATAATGTTTTTATTAAATTGTGGAGAATGCGGGAGAGGTAACTAATTTATATTGTTTATTCACTAAAAATATATACACATTGAGAAAAGGCATTGACGCTTCACCAAGCTCCCCCCCCTTGGAAGGACGCAAGTGCTTTCAAAGGGAAAGGTGAAAATTGTAAAGATTTACTGACCTAGATCATGATCAGAAAGTCTAAGCTTTATCACAAAATGCGGAAAATAAAAATTATTCAGAATACTAATCCTAAACCTTAAAAACTACGAGTATCGTTAAAATGAAATTTTAATGCGTTGGAATAGGATATAGTTTTGTGACAGAGCGTTTAAAATTACCGAACCTTGTCCTCACTATTGCAACACGAGCGACCTTGTCAGTCCCTTTATAAACCTCAGTTATGACTCCTAATGGCCAACACAGAGGAGGCGAATTGTCCTGTCCCACGAGTACGACATTTCCAACTTCTACAGGCTTGGCCGGAGTTGCCCATTTTTGCCTAACTTGCAGCGTATGCAGATACTCTAGATGCCATTTCTTCCAGAAGGATTGTACCATACTATCTAACAACTGTTTACGTTGGAACAGATTTAAGCGCTGACCAGACAAACCGGCTGCCGGCAAGTACTGCAATGGAGTCGACATCAAAAAATGAGCGGGAGTAATAACTTTAGGATGCGGATCAGAAGACAACACGCTCAGAGGGCGTGAGTTCATAATGCACTCTATTTGGATGAGTACAGTTTGTAACTCTTCATAAGTGAGAAGTTGATTTCCAATCACGCGATAAAGATGCGTTTTTAATGTTTTTATATTGGCTTCCCACATAGCGCCAAAATGTGGGGAGCGAGGTGGAATCATTTTCCACTTAATGCGGCAAGTTGATAACTCATTTAAAAAAGATGAATTCAGGTTTGACCTCATTAAAAAATTATAATGTTCATCTAGTTGAGCTTTAGCACCAACGAAATTGGTAGCGTTATCCGAATAAAGACAGGATACTGGCCCTCGACGCGAGATAAAACGTTTAAACGCGGCTAAAAAGGCGTCGGTAGTAAGTTCAGCGACTAACTCTACATGGACAGCCTTGGTTACCAAGCACACAAACAAGCAGATGTAAGCCTTCTGAGCGTGTTGACCTCTGCGACGAGAGAGAGTTATGCGTATGGGACCAGCATAATCCACTCCAGTATGGACAATGGCCTTTGATTCCGATACACGGTATTCAGGAAGGTCCGCCATCATTGGAGTTGGATGCGTCGGATTAACTCTAAAGCATGTGTTGCATTGTCGCAACTTGGACCTAATGACAGCCCTGGCATCTAGTATCCAAAATCGCTGTCGTAAAATAGACATAAGTAGCCCTGGCCCAGTGTGACAATTCATCACATGGTAATGACGAATTATCAAATCCACAACAGGATCATGTTTGGGAAGTAAAAAAGGATGCTTAGCATCAAAGGGAAGGTATGACTTTGAAAGTCTTCCCCCAATGCGTAATATACCCTCTTCATCTAAAAAGACAGATAAAATGCGAAGCTTCTTTGGTAACAATTTACCACATTTGATAAGCTTAATGTCATCTGCGAAATGAACAGATTGCACAGCACGGATCATAACTCGTTCCGCCGCTGACAATCCCTGAGGCGACCGGGGTTCACAATGAACCTTCGGTCTAGCGAATTTAAGTATATAATAATGCGGACTGTCCGAGGCCAGTTGTCGCACAGTGCGCATAGCTATGTAAGGACTCGACTTCAGTCCAAAAGGTAAGCGGTTAAAAGCGAATGTCAACACAGGATCATTCTCACTGAATCGAAACAAAATGCGTAGGTACTTACGCTGCTCAACAGGTACGCAAATTCGTAAGTACATCTGCTTAATATCAGAATTTATAGCGATAGGAAATAATCTAAAATTGATTAAAAGAAGAAACAAATCTGTTTGTAAATTTGGACCAATATGGAGTACATTATTTAAAGATAAACCGGTATGAGTCCTGGCACTCGCATCCAATACAACGCGCGGCATCGGTTTGTCCGGCCGAACGACAGCGTGATGAGGGATGTAGTACCCGTCATCCGAAATGGCGGCTTCGTCGACTTGACTTAAGTATCCATTATCTATGTACTCTTGGATCACTGCGTTATAATTTTCCCGCAAACGTCGGCGATTGGCGGAGTTTTCTCTCCAGCGCAACCAGTCGATGGTACGCGGCGGTGCGGGAGTTACCAAACTCGGCGGGATCCTTACTAAAGGGTAAAGCGACAGTATAACGTCCCGCATCGTCACGTGACACGGTCGAGGAAAAAATATTCTCACATTCGGTTTCCTCAGGAGATAAAAAACGTTTATTTTCAACTTCTTCCAATTCCCAGAACTTTTGTAATAAATCATTAAGGGCTAATGCTGTGAAAGAAGAGCTAGGTAAATTTAAATTATCTTTACTATGCGGAAAATCACCCATAAGGACATACCCGAATGTGGTCAATAATGCGGGTGGCGCATTTGAACCTAAGTCTACCCTATTCCCCAAATAAATATACGGAAACAGTTGAGCGCCTAACACTATGTCAATATCTCCTGGAATATTCCAGCTTAAATCAGCGAGCTGAAGCGAGTGGAAGTCCACATGACAATCCCACTTAATATGGTGCGAAGGTAGCTGGTCCGTAATGCACTCAACTACTAACGCGTGAATAGTATATTTTTGATGCGGGTATACGCGAGACTCGATATCTAAATTCACATAACCTATTATCGGCCGCGACACAGAACCAACTCCTTTGACAAAAGAATTATTCAAAGGAATTATTGCTAAGTTGAGTTTTCTACAACAATCTGTAGTTATTAAATTATTTTGCGGACCATTGTCAATTAAGCACCTAACTATGGTTTTATGGCCCGAACTATTATTATTGGCGCGCGCATAAACCTGAGCGTTTGATAACAAGATTGCTGACTTAGTCTTCGTATCTGCAGCTAATAATACGGCCGTGTTATGGGTCGGAAATGTTTGAGTAACATCACCCGAACTACAAGACGCCGCGCGGGGTGGGTGGAGCGCGGGGGGCACAGTAGACAGCGGCACCGCCAGGCTGGACGCGACGACTACATTGCAATTCGTCGGTTTAACATCAGCTACATGCGGTTGTTTATTATTTTTCTTAAAATGTAATAAAGTATGATGGCGTTTTTTACATACGTTACAGACTGAGGTCGACTTGCAATTACTCAAACCGTGCGACGTGCTCAGACAATTTGCGCAACCATATACGGATTTAATAAACTCAAACCTAGTTCTAGGAGTCAACGCGGATTGAAACTTAGCGCAGTTATACAAATGAACATGAGCGTTATCTTTACAATACGCGCAACTCGCGACGGAGCGGACCGGAGCGGGAGCAGTAGAATTAGGCGATTCACTCACAATAAACGCTTTCGTTTGCGTGCGAGGCTCGCGAGATGCGGAACTATGAGGTTTATTATAATTATTAATGAGATAAATTCGAGCGTGCTAATATCTTAGCCTGATCTTGAACAAAGCTAATTAACAATTTAGTTGTAGGTATTTCAACATCGCGAAAGGAAAGTTCAAAGACCAGTCTGTGAATCTATTTTTCTCATAGCGCAATGCAAGAGAATAAAATCCGCAAGATCCGGAATACCAAGTTGTTTCAAGGCAGAAATACTTGCACTAAATGTTTCAATGAAAGAATCGAGACCATTTGCGTTACACAAACAACTTTTTAAATTTAATATATTATTTAAATAGTGTATACCTAATGTACGCTTATCCTGGTATTTATTAACTAAGCTGTCCCATAGAAAATGATAGGTATCAGCCGTACGTACAATACCGGCTGTAATCTTTAACGCGTTATGTGTAAGCCTACCTACTAAATACTGCACACGCTGCGAGTCAGTCAGCTGTTCATTGTTATGAATATTCGACTTGAACGACTCATAGAAAATAGGCCAATTCTCAGGTTTCCCGTCGAAAGAATTCTACAGAAAAGAGCTATCAGAGCTATTTACAATCTCCGCCGGTGCGATTCTCTAAGGGAACTGTTTAAGGATATTAACATCATGACGGTGCCTTGTCAATATATCTATGAAAACATCATGTACGTTAGAAAAAATCTTCATCTTTTTAGCAAAAGAGGCGATAGACATAATTATGCTACAAGAAATAGGGACCAATTAGTTCAACCAGGTTTCAGACTGGCTAAAGTGGCCTCTTCTTTCATGGGGTACTGTTTGAAATGTTATAATAAAATACCTCCCCAAATATTAGAACTCAATGAAACGAAATTTAAATCTTGTATTAAACGCACACTATGCAGGCAAGCATATTATAAGTTGGAGGATTATATTCAAGATAAAAATGCCTGGCTCAATGCTGGTCCAGCTCCACTACCACTGGGGGTACAAATTGATTAGAATTTGTTAAATTTGTAAAGTATTATTGTAGTTAATTATTATTGTATTTAGTATTGTATAATGTAGAAGCATTTTTTTCAAACTTTGTAAATGTGAGTACCATGGAGCTATTTTATGGTTTTTAGGTTACTATTGGATTTGTTTGACATAAATGAGCATGGCAGTTGAGAGTTTGTCATGCTCGCTCAAATGTCTCACTGATGGTGGCGCGTGTGTTGGATCATTCGGTTCCCTTCAAAATGGTTGAGCTGAGTGGTGCTAATATTCGCGTCGGTTCCGTGAACGGGCGCTGTCAGTTGAGACTGGTCATCTCTTAGCTGCCAGTTGCTATTTTAATATCTATATTTAGTTTTTATTTTTACATTATTGACATTGTTCTCACATGATAGCGACAAGAAACATGTAACAGAGATATTTGTAATTGCAAAACATGATTGAAAAGAGTGTCCATGGAGTTTCTTGCACATTCTTCTCCATAGAGATCTACGCTTTGGAATGTGCAATTAGCATCATTTTTTCTGACTGACTGACTTCTTGACATTTCAAAAGTGCCTGTAAATGGTTTATTTGAAATAAATGCTTTTGAATCTTTGAATCTTGAATCTTTGAAAGATGGAGGAAACAGGGTTTCCATTAAAGAAATATATTTCTGTTTTCGAAACTGGTTTCCAATAACTGGTTTCCAAAGTAGCCGAAGGGTTTCTGTTATATAACCTGTATATCAGCCTAACAGTAAATGTAATAAAATATAGTATCAGCTTGTGGCATTAAACACAGCACTATTATATTTCCTGTTTATCATCATTACCATCATTTCAGCCGTAGGACGTCCACTGTTGGTCTTCCCCAAGTGTTGCCTTTCCTGTTAACTTTGGCCATCATGATCCATGATCGAAATACTGTCTGAAGGATCATTTATTAGGTACTATCAATACGGATATTTTACATGTAGGGACTCCCTACCTAACTTTCACATCTGAGTACTTGGCACCTTGTCATGTGGGGTACACTGTGGCCAGATTTCCTGGTTTCTGACTACCCTTAACGAATGACAAAAATCTACAAATTTCAGTTCCGTCCAACAGCTTCGCTTCAGATTTCAAGTTGACAAGTTTATTGCCATTAATTAAGTGTTAATCCAACTTCAAGTTGTTACTAAGGAATAACAACGTCTTCCAGCTCTTGTCCCATACGGTCGTGGGTCGGCGGTCATCGGGTCGGTGCAACGTTTTTTTCTTCCATTCTATCCTGTCACCCGTCACGCTTTATCTATCTTCCTTTTCTTTCATATCACTCCTTACACAATCCTTCCATCTGCTGTTTGGCCACTCTCTCCTACTCCATCCATCTATATATAATAATAATATTCTACAACTATCACACAACGCCGTCTAGTCCCAAGCTAAGCAGAGCTTGTGTTATGAGTACTAGACAACTGATAAACATACTTATATATTTCTAAATACATACATATTATAAATAAATTACACCCAGACACAGAACAAATGATCGTGCTCGTCACAAAAACATTTGTTTTGGGTGGGAATCGAACCCACGACCTCCGGCATAGCAATCACGATCACTAACCACTAGACCAACAGTTCAGTCAGAAGTTATTTAAAGTCTGGAGTGCACCTGCGATTAACTGTGTACTGTCCCCTTTTGTCTTGCAGGTTTCTATTAGGTAAGGTATTGTCCCAAAGAATTACCGCAGCCTTGGAATGCAAAAGGGCAACTGAAGGAACATAGGTGGGTTTCAGTTAGTAAAAGTCTGTCAATCCCTCTCGCTTGACCCAGAGCGGGACGAGTTTTTTGATGATTTCTCACTTCAAAAAAGGTGTCTATTGATGACGCCGCTTAAAATCGACTAAATTATTTTTTTAAAGAAGTGAAAGTGGTAGAGAAAAAAAAAATGAAAATCAAGTTTATAAAAATCTATTTCGTACAAGAAACATTTATGTATATAAATGACAGTTGACAATTTTATGGTTTCATTTTATGATGTTGGCATTATCGATTTAATATTTTTTTTTTTTCATAGAAATAGTAGTCTTATTGATTAAGCTACTGGTTTGGTTTCTTCTGTTGCCGCTGGTTTTAATTTATCGATCTGAAAAGAAATTAAAAATCTGTATTTATTTATTGTTCTTGTCTTTCCGAACAAATCATTATCTTTGGACACATTTTCAAACTATAGACTTATATTACGTTATGCTGTAATATACACCCCTATTTTTAAATTAGTACAAAAAAAAAATTGGGCTCTATCTGTACCCGTTACTGATCATATTTATGTATTCAAAAGTAAAAAAAAATAAAATCCCAAAATTATCCACGAAAATTGGTTATAATTGGTCAATTTATAATTGAATCAATTATTCATAACAATTGCTACTAGAAAATAGTATTTGCTAGTAGCAATTGTTATGCGCAGTGTTTTTCCATTGTTTTTCAGTCATAATCAATAGCCTGTACAATATTTCCATAAATTGAGTGACATTTTGGGATATAAACAAACGCTAATAGCTTTGCTGTATAGGAATATTATTTATTGAAACTTTTCTTAGGTAATAACAAGACCTTTTCTAATAAGCCCTTTAAGTATTTGTACTAATTAAAAACTAGTGGTGTACAAGTAAAGAATTATATTATTGTGAAGTTCTTTCGAAAATAACCACCCCGTGGATAATTTTCATTTATCTTTTGTAGAAACATTATAACATCAAAAGTTATAAAAGAAATATTTGAGACCCCGACATTAGAGTTCGTTTCTTCTGACGCAGAGCTGGACGGAGTGGAGAGGAACGGACCGAGCTAGAAATCTCCACTCCGTGTCAGTGGGCAGAGTAAGTGGAGCGGAGTGGAACTAAGCAGATTTTCGAATAAACTAAATGAACATGCGGCCGTTTTTTTTATTTTGTATAAATTAGTGCTTGACACACTTTCCAAAATGCAACATGTAAAACACCGAAGGCCTTGAGCCGAACAGAACGAAATCGGGCGCCGAGCGAAAGCAAGAAGCGGAGGGTAGCTCAAATCCGCCCCACCCCACTCCGTTTCAATGGAAACACTTTTCACTACTCTTCTCCTCTCCACTCCACTCAGCTACGCTTTAAAAGAAACTATCATTCGACATGACGCATTCGTTTGTAATTTTTTATACCTATTGTTATTTTTGAAACTTTTCTCCCGTATGCAACCAAGAACCATGATGAAAACCATGTAGGTTGATATATGAGGTGACGTTTTGAGGAAATTTCCACACGAATTTAAGTAGTTAGTAATGCTTACCACTTCGTTTACAGCTGCAAGAGCTTTTTCCCATTCATTCTTAAAATTTTCAGGGTTTAGAGCTGCGGCGGTTTGGTCGCTTATGTTCTTTCCAAATTCTAGCAACTGGGCTTGCAGATCTGCTAATTGCTTCTGCACGTCTGTCGCCGCCGGCGCCGGGGCATCGCGTTTCACGAAGGCATGAGTCTGTGTAAAGAACAAGACGTATTGAAATTATGTACAGTCAGGTGTCGGTCAAAAGTGCAGTTGCACTACACCAATATTAAAGGTATTACAATTACAGAGCAGTGGTGGCCGAGTGGTAACGGCCCCGACTTACGAGTTGTAGGTCGCGGGTTCAAACCCAGCCAGGCGCATTATTTGTGTAATTTATTTCATCACCACTGCTCTCAAAACGGTGAAGGAAAACATCGTGAGGAAACTGGCATGTCCTAGAACCAAAAATTCAAAGACATGTGACATTCACCAATCCGCACTGGGCCCGCGTGGTGGATTACGGCCCATTCCCTCTCCTAGAGAGAGGAGGCTTGAGTCCCAGCAGTGGGAACATTAAAAGGCTGATTATGCTATGCTTATGCTAATATTAAAGGGTCTATAATTTATTTGTAGAAGAGAGTCATGTCTGATTCTAGTTGATTAATTTTTAGTTGTGAACTAATTAAACTTCTATTACAAAGAAAATTTAGATTGTATTGTAGTGTGAACGAGTGTAATAGTACTTTTGACACCTGGCTGGCTACACAATTTCAAAATTAAAAAGAACAATATTTTTTATTTCACGGTACGGAACCCTAAAAAAGGACGAGAAAAGTGAAAAATAGCTTTTTATTATAAAAATTAGGCCTAAATTTTCTTGAAAATGTATAATATTAATAGAAGTCATGAATCTAAATTTAAAAGTTGTCCTTACTAATTAAAAAAAAAAACATGAAAATAAATAAATTCAAAACATTTGCATGTTACAAAAAAGCAGTTTTTATGTAATTTTATAGCATAATCAGCCTTTTAATGTTCCCATTGCTGGGGCTCAGGCCTCCTCTGTAGGAGAGAGAATGGAATATATAATCAATTTCATAGATGATTTATAATCTGTTTTAATGAAAAAAAATGGTCAAAAACTAGTCGGGTTAGCAAAATTAGGGTTCTTAACCAAACCTTTGTCCTTACTACAGAATTTCTCGTATTAAGAACACGTGCCAGCTCCTAAACCGTTCGTTTTTAATCATAAAATTATATCACTATGCAACTGCTTTTTTTTATCACCATCCTAAATTTTACCAAGCATTGATTATCAATCAAAGACGCGTTTTTATCAAATACAAAAAAAAAAACTCTCAATTTATCTGCTCTGAAAAAAAAAACACGACAGCTGTTTTTTTTTTTTGCTTAATTCGTGATTTCGATACCTAACATGCCATGCATGTATATGTATCTGCAATTCCTTTTTTGCCTACAAAAATATTTAGCCTGCTCTTAAATTTCATAGCATTAAAAAGAAAATCAATAAAGATGACTCACGCTGACAAGGCACACGGCCAAAAGGACGATCAACAGCTTGTTCATGGTGAAATAGGTAGGTACGTCTTTACAACTCAACAACACAATAGTTACTGAGCTTTCCTCGACAGCAATCCCCTTTATCATGTTTCCACATGTTTGGACTGCTTATCGTAGTGACATGACCCCGCTTGTTTTTTTTTGTCTTCGTGTTAAATTATCAAAGAGTTCAAATGCTCCCGATTAAAATCTACGTGGTCATTGGTCGAAAGTAAAATCAACAACAGTGGAGCCCAATGGTAACTGCCCCTACTTACGAGTTATAGGCCACAGGGTCAAACCCAGCCAGGTAGACGTGGGAAAAGAGTGTCATCTTTGCGATTGGAACATTTGCATTTGAACCACTGAAATTTTCCGAAACAGAATCATTTGGAACATTTGGAACATCGGCTCATAAGATACAAACGGAACATTTGAAACATCGACTCACAAGATACAAACGGATCATTTGGAAAATCGCTGCATCGACTCAAAAGATACAAACGAATCATTTGAAACATCGGCTCACAAGATACAAACGGTACATTTGAAATAAACGGCTCAAAGATACACACAGTAACTGTTATGAATCGTGATCTGTTATGTTGCGTCATTTATACTATAAGTTTTATTTAATTGAATTTTGATTTGAGAATAATTTAAAGCAGATGTTTTTAGTTCAGGTCATTAATTATATTTACACTATTTACGTTATAATTTGAACTTTTAAAAAGACTGCTGGTCACTTAAAGTAAAGAGTGTTTCAGTGTTCCAATTGTTCCAAATGATGCATTTAAAACATTACTGATGTTCCAATCTTTTGGAACACTAAAATGTTTCGGAACACTGAGTCGGTTCAGTAAAGAGTTACACACGCCTACAGCCAGGTGCGTTGTGCTTTGTGTAATTTATTAGGTAACCAATGTTCTCAAAACGGTGAAGGAAAACATCGTTAAGAAACCGGCATGTCTTAGAACCAAAAAATCGTAGACATTCTTTAATTTTTAAACCCGTGTGCCCCCCATACCCTCTCCTAGAGAGGCCTGAGTCCCAGCAGTGGGAATATTATAAGGCCGATTATGTCATGTTATAGGGACGAACCTTTGCTACCAGACACTAGCTTACTGCAGAAAAACGTAGAAAGATTATTTACTATATAAAAAAAAAACTTTTTATAAAAAAAAATACAACCGACTTCAATGTAAAAAAACACTGAAAAGTGCAAAATAACTTTAATTTCGGAAGTCGGTGTTTCTATAATAGTTTTTTATCTTCGTTATTTAACACCGACTTCCGAAATTAAAGTTATTTTGCACTTTTCAGTGTTTTTTTTACATTGAAGTCGGTTGTTTTTTTTTTATAAAAAGATTTTTTATTTTACAATTTTTAGTTATGGACCACCACTAAAAAGTATCCCTCAGTCAAACTTAAATACCTCATGACCAGAGTGCATCTCATGACAATTCTGATAATCCCAAACACGGTTAGATTACATTAATTTATTACAGAGTTCCGGTGCCTAACTTCAGGCTTCATCATCAGTTCAGTTCGATATATTCTCCCTCTTCTTTCAGTCAGTCATCGACTACACGTATAAACAAAGCAATTTTAATTATTACGATGGTTCTGCTGTGATCCTATGAGGAGTTCTGTTCCATATCTTCGAAGTTCATGATCAGATCATAACAATATTTCTATGGGACCAATTCGGAAGAATAACCTTTAATAAAAAAAAAATATATTTCAGTATCGGTCCACAATTGATCAAGAAATCGGTGAACATACATAAAAAATAAAAATAAAAAACATACAATCAGCCGAACATAGAACCTCCTCCTTTTTGAAGTCGGTTAAAAAGAAAGGCAAGAACCAAAACACAAAGGCCTAATATTTGATTACCAATAAGTTTTTTTTTCCTGTGAAACTTAATCTTTTTCAGGATTCCGTACACCTCAGTACACCTGAATAAACGGAACTCTTATAGGATCACTCGGGTCTCGATCTGTCCGTGTGTCACAGCCAATTTGCTCTTAAACAACTGGACCAGTTATTTTGATATTTTATACACATATTATTGCCTGTAAGCAGAATACGTATCCACGTGTAAAATTTTTAATGAATGAAAAAAATGAAAGAGCTTTTTATGAGAAAATCTTAAACTATTTTTTTTTCACAATACCAAAATTAATGTTGCAAAAGGAATGTAAGTTATTTAATATTATTACAGTTTTCAGATTTTTTCCTTTACTTGTAGTATAAGACGTTACTTCAGGCCAAATTTCAGGATTCTAGGTCAACGGGAAGTACCCTATGAATTTTGATTCCCTTGAGAGTGTCGAAATGTACGTTTTTGCGATATAAACGGCCATATATATATATATTTTACCGTTAACTTAGAAGTTTGATTTTTTCACAGCTATAAGGGACTGCAGACCTAACTATATGGTTTAAATTTCTCGATATCTCCACACAATCCCGAGATAAAGGGTCTTGACAGACAGACAGACGGACGGACAACAAAGTGATCCGAAGGGTTCCGTTTTTTCCTTTTGAGGTACGGAAACCTAAAAACACCGGTTAAATGCGTCTCGTACCACCTACCTCATTATTTCAGCCGAAAGGCGTTCACTGCTGGACAAAAGCCTCTCCTACGCGTCACCAGAATGAACGGTCCTGTCATCCATCACATATGGTGACTCTCAGGTCATCGGTCCACCTTGTGGGAGGCCTTCCAATGCTGTGTCTTCCAGTGCGCAGCCGCCACTCCAAAACCTTTTGACCCCATCGATCATCTGTTCTGCGAGCAATGTACCCTGTCCACTGCTACTTAAGTTTAGCGATTATTTGGGCTATGCTAATCAAAAACGGATTTCATAGTGGAGATGAGAATATACACTTGTACACAACAAAAAAAAACATAATATTTCTCACTGCAAAAACAAGATAATAATTTTTGTATTGATACCAGAACTGTTACATATTTATTTATTTAATCTTTATGAACAGTACAATGTATTCATACCAGTCAACTTTTGGGTTAAATAAACAAAACTGTTGTATCTCAAAAAACAACACTACGTATAGTATAAAACCATTTTCACACAGTGTTCAGTGCTTTCAGAATAATTTAAATTATGGTAAGTTGAGAGCAGTGGTGGCCGAGTGGTAACGGCCCCGACTTACGAATTGTAGGTCGTGGGTTCGAACCCAGCCAGGCGCATTACTTTGTGTAATTTATTTCATCACCACTGCTCTCAAAACGGTGAAGGAAAACATCGTGAGGAAACCGGCAATGTCCTAGAACCTGAAATTCGAAGACATGTGACATTCACCAACCCGCACTGGGCCCGCGTGGTGGATTACGGCCCATCCCCTCTCCTAGAGAGAGGAGGCCTGAGTCCCAGCAGTGGGAACATTAAAAGGCTGAATATGTATGTATGTATGTATGTATGTATGTAACTGTAAATATCCTCACTAAATAAAGTAACAAAAAAAAAATTAAGGATAATCGTACTTTTGTTAATCATTGGATTTGATTGAACACATACATACTCCATGTAGGTACAGGCAGGGGCAAAAATGCAGTTGCACTCTATGAAACCAATGTTTAAAATTTCTTTGTATTACAAGTTCAGTGGTCTACAACAAGTTTATTCAATACTTTATAGTCCAAGATCCCAGAGCGATAAGACATAACTTATTTTCACATGGATGAAACCTTATGTTCTCAGTAGCGTCTCATGTGCTTTAAATACCTGTGTGCTTGTGGAGCTCCTCTTTGGGGAACTTAGGCAGGTACGAGGTGAGAAAGGAAACTAAAAATAAGAGTTAAGTACCTAACTTATTTTTTTATGGCTGATTTTTATATATGTTTTGTAGAATATTATTTTAAAGTAGTATCCATAAGTGTCAGACATATGAGAACATAAGGTTTCATCCATGTTAAAATAAGTTATGTCTTATCGCTCTGGGATCTTATTCTATTAGATTCTATGCTGCAAATTACATCAATCATGAAACATTGCAGTTCTTCTACAAAAAAAAATAGGCATTTTTTTATTGTTTTACTAGACCATTGTTTAGCAGATCATTCAGCATCTCTCTTAACAATGGAACATTATAATAATGTCAAAAGTTTTTAAACAAAGTGGCTTGTCACATTTTACTTGTGGTCGGCGCAAAACGTTTTTTTCTTTCGTTCAGTCTTGTCCACCGTCACGCTACTACTGACCCAATTTTCTTTTATACCTATATACTTCTTACTCAATCCATCCCTCTTTTTTTGCTATTTCTTGTTTGGCCTCCTTCCTCCTCTCCATCCATCCACATGTACAGATAGCGGCACGAATCTTGAGCGCTCGGCGAAAGAGCGGGGATCGCTTTGCGCATCGTACAATATCGGCGAGCCAATCACTGTACAAGGATTTCACTCCCCGCCCCCGCATCCCTCTTCATACCACTAAAGAGACCCGATATTTCACTTGTGCGTGCTTCTGGGCAAGTAGAACTGTAGAAGTCAGCGCTCAAGATCCGTGCCGGTATCTATATTCTCTTTTAATAACATGCGTTTTCTCCTCTTCCAAGACAAACGATTCGCTTTCAACTTTCAGTCCCTGGCGCCACTATCAAACTTCTTCTAATTTACTCATTTCTCACACATCCATCTCAACATTCTCATCTCCTCTACAGGTAATCTTTTTTTGTCCACAGCCCTGCATTTTGATCCATATGTACCTATTACAGGTCTTATCACGGTCTTGTAGATTTTACCTTTTAACTTGAGGGGCATTCGTGGGTCGCAAATTGTTCACAGTAATTATTTGCAGTGATCTATTGCCATTTTATCTATGCTGAAAGATGGACGAAAAAAAGACGGAAAGGCAGGCAAACATGTTGACAGAATTATCTGAGTTACGTTTACTCATTTTTTTTTTTGTTTGCTCTTGGGCGGAGCGAGAGATAGTGTCAGACTTTTACTGACTAAAAACCCACTCTTGTTCCTTCTTTGCCTTCGTCCCAGGTTTCACTTTCTTACTACCAAAACAAAGTGATCTGTGTGTGTGTACTTTGGCTACTAAATTCTAAAGTCATACTGTGATCACTTTGTTTAGAATGAATACTGCTGTATGCATTCAAAAATACCTTTGCAAAAGGATTTTAGTAGAGGGTAAACAAACAAAAAATGTATAAAAATCTATTTCATCCGAGGAACATTTATTTATATAAAAATATAAATTCGATACATATTCTCGTTAATAATACCTAATGGTTTTAATTTCCGCTAGAACTAATCAGTCTTGTTGATTACGCTGCTGGTTTGGCTTGACTTGATGGTTTGAACTTCTCAAACTGAAAAGAAAAAAAAACAGCAACAATCAGTTGTATTATTAAAGGAGTATAATCTGTATAATATAACCTATCATATATTTTTTTTATTAATAAGAATTGGTACTCTGAAATCGTAGTATGGGGTCGCGGCAGACCACTATGGAGATGGCGGGAGGATTTGGATATCCTTAGGAATTGGTAAGAAGTAGCTCTGAGCCAGGAACAATGGAAGAAATTCACCCACATCTTAGGTTACTAAAAAAAGCCTTTCTCGATAAATGGGGTATCTAACGGGGGATAATCCAGAAGTTTTGAATGAGTGTCCAGAAGTTTTGTGAGTGTGTGAGATTAACGAAAAATAGTTCGATCAATGAAAATGCTTACCGTTTGTTTTGCTGTATCAACCATATCATTGAAACCCTTCTTGATTACTTCGGGGTCAAAAACTTTGGCGGCTTGCTCGCTGAGAGTCTTGCCGAAGTCTTCGAGCTTGTTCTTTACATCTGCAACTTTCGCATCCAGCCCTGATGCTGCTGGGGCATCGCGTTTCACGAAAGCGTGTACCTGTGTGAAGAAAGGTGGTTTAACATTGTGTAAATGCCCCTTTTCATCTTCCTCATCACGTCATTTGTGCTCAAAGATGAGGGTTGTGACCTCTACTAATAAAGTAACTACAAATTATACCTTGTTGTGGTCTGTAATTTTTTTTTGCTGTGCAAATATTTAATTTAATTAACAATGTATACTAATATTACAAAGACAAAAGATTTATATTTATGTTTGCAATGAATAAACTCGAGGACTACTGGAGCATTTTTTTTAATTCTTTCACCAGTAGAATACTAATTTATCTCTGAGTAACATAAAATAGGCTATGTATTTTTTATCTTCACGCAAAACCGCGAGCAAAAGCTAGTGACATAATTTTTTATTGTAATAGTAAAAATAGTTTTGTATAACTTAATTTAGGTATTAAAAATAAATTTATTTTAACTTTAAAAACAGGAACTAAAATAATGGCTTTTAAAATTTTGGGATAGGTATATCTTGAGAAGCACTAATCAATTAGTTTAATAAATAATTTGTTTACTGGAATAAAACATTTTGTACAATGAAATACATACGAACAACTTTATGCACGCAAAACAAAGACATAATATTATGGAATAACAACAGTGTCAGTAATATTTTAACTAAATATTTTTTATTTTGGTATTGTTATTAAAATGATAAAACCTATACCTATTAAATAACTCTATATGATATGAAACGTATTAAACAGAAATATCCTATGACAGAGACTAAAAACCTTCCTAAAATTTCGTAAAAAAAATGTTCTTTGTTTCCTAATAGCCACAACGCTCACGCCTTTGAACAAAAAGTAAATAGATTACATTTAACGACAAGCGCGTGCCTTTGTGGACCCCTTCCTCGCTTTTAAAATGACAGTGGTCAAACACAAACTTATAAATTAAAAAATACTTAAAAAAAAACTTACGCTGACAAGGCACACGGCCAGAAGGACGATCAACAGCTTGTTCATAGTGAAATAGGTAGGTACGTCTATACAACTCAACCACACAATTGATACTGAATTTTTCACGAGAGCATTCCCCTTTATGTTGATGCCACGGGACCTTATGTTTGAACAGCTTGTCGTAATGACCCCGGCCCTTTCTTTTGTTTTTCAAGCCAATCATCAAACAGTTCGTGGTCATTAGTCGAATTAGGGGAAATTAACTGTTTACTTTATACTTTTGTCAACAATTCCTGGTAATTTGATAAGTCTATCTAATTATCTCTTAATGGCTTTTGCCCGCGACTTCGTCCGGGCGAATATCGATTGTTGCGGTCACGAAATCGAAGCTTAATAAAAAGTAGCATATGTCTTTCTTGGGGTTTCAAACTTACTCCGTTCCAAATTTCATTGCATAAAACTCGACCCATATATCTGAATCATCAGTGTCGTCATGAAAAGACACTGGCTCCTGTAACTCAGGTACTATGCCTACCGCAGGAGTCAGGGCTTCACTATTTTTGTAAAATGTTATTTATGGCAATAAAGAATTTATTATTATTATAGTAGCTTAAGCGTGAAAGTGTAACAGACAGACGGAGTTAATTGTTACACATTTAAAATATTAGTACTTATGGATTCTATTTAAGTGCAAATGATATTCAACCATAATTACGACACATAGATATAATTTTCCTTGACTACATTTTGTTTATGATCGAATGGGTATATATGAAAGGGTAAAATACTAAACATGGTTTTTTTTAGGTGGGAAAATCATCTTATGACAAATCAAAAGATAGTGTCAGACTTTTACTGACTAAAAACCCACTCCTGTTCCTTCTTTGCCTTCGTTCCAGGGCTCCGGGTTTCGCTTTCCCACTACCCGTGGCCCCAGTAGGCTTCGGCCCTGTACTAAATATGGTTAGGTTTATAACAGTCTTGTGACTAACAATTAATCAAAAAACCGGCCAAGTGCGAGTAAATCTCACGCATGGAGGGTTCCGTATTATCTATACAACATTAAACACTATATTATAACTATTATTAATATCGACCCAAAACACCAAAACAAGTCACCTTTATTGTATAGGATAAATATTTATATTAACTATTTATTTTATTCTGTTTTATCATTAACCGTGATGTTTTTTTTTTGTATCACAAGCTGTAGCCTGTTGATAGACAAGACAGACAGTGTCTTAGTAATAGGGTGCCCCTAAAAAAAACAAGGAAAATAAAAGATATTATTAATGTTTAAGAATTTATTATTTCATACTAAATTATTTAAATCTAGTACGTTATATATTTTATATTATAGGCTCAGAGCCTACAGACAAGACGGACAGTGGAGTCATAGGGTCCCGTTTTTACCTTTTGGTTACGGAACCCTAATAAAATTTGAGAAAAATAAAAGATATTTTTATGTTTAAGGATTTTCTATTTCATACTACATATAAATAAAATCTAGTACATATTTTATTTTTAGGCTCAGGGCCTTTACATTGTTCCTAAGTAGGATTTTATTAAGACTATAAGCTCTTGTTGTATACGATTCAGTCTTGATTACTACGCGGCTGATTTGGCTTTCATATCGTCCATCTGTAACAAAAAAATATTCATATTATTCAAATGAAAACTTACTTTCATTTTAGGGGAACGTTTGAACCTCCTAAAAATTCAGTTATTTATAAAAATCTTTTCAACGATTTTTTTTCTTTAAAGCCTCAAATATATTAGGGGACAAAATGTCCCCCAACATTACGTGCAACGCTGTCAAATTATCCAACAACATAACCCACGTCACCTCAATTCGTCGTATAATGTTCGGGAACAAGTTGCGGGACACTGGGCAACGTCATATTGTCACGTAGATTAAGCGTTACAGTCAGGGACAAAATTGTCCCTTAGCTAACAACACCGCATAAGTCATTTTTAAAAACTTTACAGGAAACGAAAAAAACTGTGTGGTGTTGAGACCGACTTGCACGCTATCACTACTTTTCGAATTATAGCTTCTGATTGGCTGAAATCTATTTCATGTGACCAATGGTTAGACGCGCAATGAGCAGCTCCATCTAAAGGCAATCAAATGTGAAAACCGCCAATTTTCGACTTAAAAGGTGTTGTGAGCTAAGGGGACGAAATGTCCTTCAATGTATCTGAAGCTTCAGATACAATAACTGACGAAATGACCCCCACAATGACGCGCAATGCTGTCAAATCGTCGAACAACAAATCCCACGCCACGTGAGTGCGTCGTAAAATATTTTAAAATACAAATCATTTTAATAGTATCAATATAGAAACGCTACATAATCGGAGATGTGACATTCTAATTTTTTACCGATAATTCATCTCTTATCTCCTCGAAAAGCAATGTAAATGTGTTAATGCTCGGTTTTAAAGGTTTTTTTTTATAGGCTCGCGTTTGACCACTATCTCATCTGATGGTAAGCGTTGATGTGTAGCTAAGCTGCTCTAAGTAAAGCTATTTACTCTTCACTTAAAGACTCCTAGGTAGGTAAATACAGACTTCAGCAGAGAGAAATGAAAGAAAGGAGAAGAGGATTTATCAATTTCCTCCTATTTTATTTTTGGCTTTAAACCGAGTAATAATAATTATTTACTTTTTTTTAATTTGCGTGACAGAATAGACGAAATACGCTTTCGTCACACTTTTTTGTATTGATCGATTGTCAGCAAAAAAAAGAAGGTCCCAGATAACATAACATCATGCCTATATTCTAAAAATTATTAAAAGATTAGTTAGTAAGTAATTAGTAAGTAATTATACAAGTAGTACCTACAACAATGATTGGCAGTTTATTTATTGGGGAAAACAAACAACAACACATAAAATATTACATAATGAAAGGCTTTGAAATAGTAAGTTATGTTCATAAGCATAAACATAACCAGCCTAACAATGTTCCTACTGCTAGGACTCAGGCCTCCTCTCTAGGAGCGGGAATAGGCCATAATCTACCACACGGGCTTAATACGTATAGCGCGTAATGCTTTGTTCAAGCCCCATGCATTAGGGGACAAACCTGTCGCCATACATAAGGCACACATCCAAACACCAAAAAAATGGCTGCTACTAAGGAATTCCAGATTGATAAACCTAATAAGTAACCTTCTGCCAGACTCAAGAGTTGAACACGGAATCTCCAACAGCAACACTTGCTGCCAGACCATCTAGCAATCAGAGATGACTTTGATATTTAGGATAACATTGCAGTGGGGGAATCCTCTTGTAAAAATTCGTTTTAGTGAATGGTAGATTGGCCGGCAACCAACCGTAACATTTCTGTAACATGTAACAATGGTGGACATCCCACCCATACGTACAAAGCGTTTTGGGAACACATTCATAATGCGTACAGCTAAGGAGTGGAATTCCCTGCCGGAGTCTGTGTTCCCTGATAGCTACAACCTAGGGGTCTTTAAGTCAAGAGTAAATAGGTTACTTCTAGGCAAGCGTGCTCCATCGTCGGCCACATCATCGCTTACCATCAGGTAAGATGGTGGTCAAACGCGAGCCTATCAATAATAAAAAAGTCTGCATACGATCGTGACAGGAAACAATCAATAACACAACATACCTAATAATGTAGAAAACTACATATAACGGCAGATAACTATCTAGACTCATATTGTTAACTACGGTATGAACTATCCTATCTTTATATATATATCCCTATTTTTTAATTAGTACAAAAAATGGGGCTCTATCCGTACCTGTTACTGACCATATTCGTGTAGTTTTTTTTACCTTTTGAGGTAAAAAAAAAACGAAATCCCAAAATTGTCCATGATGAAAATTTGTCATAATTGGTAAATTCATTATTGAATCAATCATTCATAACAATTGCTACTAGAAAATACTACGCGCAGTGATTTTTCATTTTTTTTTTTTGCCATTCAATCATAAAATCAATAGCCTGTACAATATAAACAAACGCTCATAACTTTACTGTTTATGAATATTATTTATTGAGACTTTACTTAAATAATAAGAAGAGCTTTTCTAATATGCCCTTCAAGTATTTGTACTAATTAAAAATTAGTGATGTATAACTAGCTGACCCAGAAAACGTTGTTCCACTATATAAATTATCAAAGAAAAAATGGGGTGTGGGGGAGGAGGGTAAACAATTACTTACAATCTATTCTCAGACCTAATAAATACACAAAAAATCATAAAAATCGATCTAGTCGATAACTAACACTGCGACACGAGCTTTTTATTTTTCTTTACGTGTGTTTGTCATTTAACTCCTCTAAAATGGCTGGACTGATTTTGATGTTGTGGATCTCTGGATGGTTCAATAATACAATTGAGTCCGATAGGTGGCACTGGGATCGGGTTTTCAGTTTTCAATGAAAAGCCGGCTTTTGGATAGGACGTCTGCCGGAACTGCTAGTTTTAATATAAAACCTACTTTATTCAAGCATAATTATATACAAGAAAGAAGAACAGAACCGTAGTTAAACCAGAAAAGGCATGTAGTAAGGTGTGTGTGTAAGGTGTGTATGTAGTGTTCGCGTTTCCGAATAAATTTATTTATTTTCTTCATCTTACATCTATCTTTACAGGTTTTTTTTTATCCCTTTGCGATAAATGCACTTATCCTAACTTTTTAATACTAACATCTATCACTCATTATAAATAATGCATTCCTTGTGAATTCACCCAGAGTTCAACAAAATAAGTCCGTCTCATTAGCTATCAGGTTGAGCGTGAGAAGTGTGCGCGTCCCTTAATAGGTTGGTCCGGTCGCCGTCGTCGCCACACGTACCTGTCGGGGACACACAGGATCAGCTGCCCCAAAACAATTGGATTGTGCATCTTTCCTCTCAATATTTTAAATATATATGAGGTAAGTGCTAGATCCCTCCTACGAAATACGAACGATGCAGCAAAGAGTCACAGAAGCAAAGTTGTCTTAAAGCCTTTTACTGCAGCTAACTTATTATTGAGCATTTAGGTAAGGTTTTTATTTCTGACATATTACCTAATCTGTACACGGTTAGGCACCAGTAATTCTATAGTTTTGGAAAGGTAAATGCTTATGCAATTCCCAAAAACTATGCACCATCTTACCATTAAAAAAAAGCTTCATCTTAACATTTCATAATTGTTAATAAATATTTGTGATTAAGCCAAAAAAAAAAAAAGAAATTGCTTCCATGGTAGTAATAGCTGTATTGGACCTCTTCAACGCCCATGTTTGTGCGGATAGACCATGCTTTTCCTATCGTATAAATGTTAACTCACCGCTTTGTTTACGCTTGCCGCTAATTCATTTAAATTCTTCTTCATTGCTTCCACATCGAATGTGCTGGCCATCTGGTTGTTGAAGTCCTTGGAGAAATCTTGCATCTTCTTCTGCATGTTCTCCAAGAAGGTGGCGTCGACAGCCGCAGGTGCATCGCGTTTAACGAAAGCTTGTGTCTGTGTGAATGAGAAAAAAAATAAAACAAACATGTTATTATGAGCTAAAGAAATAATACATTTGATACAAGTGGAGAAAGTTTGTCATCATAATCGAGGCGGAATTTGCCCGTACCGCAGGCAAGGGTGTTATGGAGCCAAGAGCTGCAATGACAAATTTTCACGTGTATCAAACGACATTTTTCAATATGCTTACGAAGAAATAAATACGAGGATTGAACGGTGACTCGTGGGGGTTGTGTAGCACCCTGCCTAAAACGATATATACAAAACATTGTGGTAGGGGTGAGCTCGCGCACTTTTTCACACTAGTGTGAAAAACATTGAATTGCGTGCCTAAAAGCGGTAGAAATAAGAGCACATTTTCAAATAAGTATATTCAAAATTAAGTAACAATTACGCTAAGATCACTAAACTACCAGCTAGTATGTAAGAATAGAAAAAAAAAAATATGATCATGAAAATTTTGCAAGGATCAGGAAAATGATTAGATTATTGCTTACAAATGGATATACATTTTTCGTGTAAAGTGCATAATTGGCTCTAAAAAAACTGAAGGATACTTACGCTGACAAGACACACAGCCAGAAGAACAATCAACATCTTATTCATGTTTAAAAAGTTTGTTATACAACTTCACAACGCAACCGTAGAGTGCACACTGCGATCTTCGCAGAAATAGTTCCCTATATCTGAATGCTAGACAAGTGCTCAACTCACTGTAGTGACCTTAGGTCATTCAGCAAGCTAATCTGTTAATAATCTTGCCTGCAAAATTAAACCTAGGCCACTGATCAATGTTGTACGTGTTAGGTGCGTGATGTTGTAAAACTCATTAATCACATCATCGGTTATCATCAGGTGAGATAGTGGTCAAACGCGAGCCTATCCATAATGAAACAAAAATAAAACTGCATCTTTGGTCTCATCGCATAAATTTGAGTGTGAGCGGACCGAACCCAGAATTCCTGGGTTCGGTTTAAAGATATTTATTCCCTTAAAGAACACAAATAGTTCACTTAAAAATGAGAATATATAAAAATATTAAAAAATTAAAAATTAAAATGAGGTTATTAAAATTATATAAAATGAGGTTATTATTGAGTTGGTGTAATCATCACAGCGTTGATTTGTTGGATTCGTTTTTCATAATTACATTGTTAATTTGTATGTATATATCTAAGTATATATTTTTTTTTATTATTGTATTTCTTTTCTATTTCTTTACCATTAAGCTGCACCTACCTACCATGTTTTGTTTCTGCACCACCCTAAGGTCGACTGGTAGAAAATGGCTAAGGCATTAAGTCCGCCTTTGTACAGTGTTTATTACTAGTGCATTAAGTTTTAATAAATAAATAAATAAATAAATTATAAATAAATCATGCAGTTATTATATAACACCGCTCCCTCGTATAAAATATTTTTCACGGTTTCGGGTGTGATCAGGCAAAAAGTGCTATTTGGTTTTTGCTATTAAAAATTACTCGTAAGCTGGTGGTTGATCCTGCCCCTGATCTTTTTCTGGTCATTTCGGATTACCATCCCATCGAACTATGAGAGTAAAGAAACAGAGTGCACCTGTGTCCGCGCACACTGTGATCAAAATTCGATCCAATATTAGGTAGAAAAACTGGGCAAATGCGATTCCGACTCGCGCACTGAGGGTTCCGTACAAACTTGAAAGTTAAATTGCGGTTTACGATTTATGACGTATTAAAAAAAAAACTACTAACTAGATCTCGTTCAAGCCAATTTTCGGTGGAAGTTTGCATGCTAATATAAATCATATATTTTTTTTTAGTTTTATCATTCTCTTATTTTAAAAGTTACAGGGCGGGGGGGACACATTTTACCACTTTGGAAGTGTCTCTCGCGCAAACTATTCAGTTTAGAAAAAAAATATATTAGAAACCTCAATATCATTTTTGAAGACCTATCCATAGATACCCCACACGTAGGGTTTGATGAAAAAAAAATTTTGAGATTCAGTTCTAAGTATGGGGAACCCCCAAAATTTATTGTTTTTATTCTATTTTTGTGTGAAAATCTTAATGCGGTTCACATAATACATATAATTACCAAGTTTCAACAGTATAGTTCTTATAGTTTCGGAACATAAGTGGCTGTGATATACGGACGGACAGACAGACAGATATGACGAATCCTTAAGGGTTCCATTTTTTGCCATTTGGCTACGGAACCTTAAAAATGAGTACCTCTTTTTTAGCTTCAAGGCAAAAATGCGTCTGTTTTGTGAACAAACAAGCCTTGACCATCACGCTTGCTGACTCTGTTACAGAGATTACAAAATTTCCGCTTCAGCATTCACGTATTTCCAAGTATATTGAATGTTTTCTGTGTTTCGTGACTAAACTAACATTGTACTACTTTTTATCAATGGTCAGTTTTATTTGAGTATAAAGCGTGACAAATTAACAACGACAAAGCCTAACAAGGTCTATAAACTGGCAATTTGTTCGACCCCGCAGCTAGGTCAATAGTGAACTACAATAGCCTAAAATCACCCAAATACAGGCAAACCGTGTAACATGCATGTATTTTAGGGTTCCGTACCCAAAGGGTAAAACGGGACCCTATTAATAAGACTCTGCTATTCGTCCCACTGTATATCTGTCTGTCTGTCACCAGGCTGTATCTCATGAACCGTTACAGTTAGACAGTTGAAATTTTCACAGATGATGTATTTCTGTTGTTGCTATAACAACAAATACTAAAAAATAGAATTTAAAAAAATATTTAAGGGGCCCCCCTATACAATAAAAGTGACTTTTTAACGTATTTTGCTACAGCTGATACGGGACCCATCCTGCGCGAGTTCGACTCGCACTTGGCCGGTTTTTTTTAATTAGCGTAAACTTTCCTAATGCTAGGCAAAGGCTTCCCCAACTTCCTCCAGGTATTCTTTTCTAGAGCTATCTCGAACCAGTCCTTGCGGTAGGCGTCTAGCTCATCCCGCCACCTCGTTCCGTGTATAGCGCTAGTGATCTGATCCACATAGGTGGACTTAGAAGTAAGAGTGAGCTACTCAGCACGCTCGCTCCGTCATAAACCTCATCCATAGGGTAAAATCGGGATCATATACTAATCTAATTAGCCCATTATGTCCTACTGTTGAACAAAAATCACCCTCTCCCTTTTCCGCAAACATCTATCTTCAGCCATTGCGGGCCAGTCCATCTGGTAAGAGTAAAGTTCATCTCTCCAATCCAGTCCTCATCGTCAGGGTCATAATTTTTTTTTTCTTTAATCTGGTCCATCAAGATACTTAATTCACTTACTCCTCATGCTAAACAAACCCAAGCAGATTACTTCTCGACTTTTGCGGCAAACAGCATTTCAAAGTCGCTTTAGACAACGCCAAACGGGATATTGCATTAATTCGTCCCCTCGGCCCGTTTGACTCATTTTAATGTCCCAGTTCCGGCCATACGAATGAGATAATTGAACAGCAATAATCATGTCATCGAACATACAATAGCTATATTTGAAAAACATTTAAAGACACATTTACTTTGACTTAACGGCTGTATTCTACGGAATGATTTGAACTCATCCAATGACTTCTCCTGCTCTAGAGTGGAGCGAGAGGAAATATCAAACTTTTACTTACTAAAACCATATATGTGTCCTTCAGTTGCCTTTTCTATTCTAAGACCATGAGTTTTCTTTCTAATTCTCCGCAGCTCTAGCGGGCATCGGACCTGCTCGGCTCCTAGGGTTTTGCTAACATCCCTTTGGGCCGCACGTGGAACACTCGTACCTTCAACGACTCGGGTACGGTGCCAACAGTTACCGGACGGCCGGACGGCAAACTACTGCTCATCATCAACACCCTGCGACTCCCGATGCCCGGGGCATCTCCTGTCGTGACGCCGGGATTCCGATCCCGATGAGGATGTCCGTTCCCTCTCGCGTGATGTCGAAACAGTCGCTGTAGTGAGTAATTGGATTCCCTGAAAGAGACGCCTGGAATGCAAAGAGCAACTGAAGCAACACGGATGGGTTCTAGTTAGTAAAAGTCTGTCACTCCCTCTCACTCCACTCCAAACGGGAGCAAATATTTGACGACTTTCCACATACAAAAAACAGTGGAGTGTTACTATACTCTTAGGTGTAGGTTATGTCTAAATCCAATGTAATTGAGGACGATACTATTGCCACATAAATCGGGTACAAATTAAGCCTCAAAGCTGCCGAAATTCCTAATAGGGAAACCCAATACAATTTAGATCCGTAATTTAGATCCAAAGTTGTGCTTGCAACCACCAGATGAAGATATGGGCAATGCAAGTCGAATCAGGTGCAAAAAAGGCAAATTATGGGCGGAAACTTTTTTTGTTTATTTTATCGCCCATCAAAGATTTTTAGTCGAAGTCCAGTCAAGTGTCCTTTTTACGACAACCACTATTACAATTCTAGCAGCCCACCATAGAGGTCCACAGAGACGAAAGAGTTTCTATACCATAGGTACCGCTATAAATCATAACATCTGAAGCCTTGTAATAACAGGATAGCCAATTCCCAATCCTAGCTGCTACTATAAAAAAAAAACAAATGGATACATCTACAATCTAGACAGGTCACTCGATTTGGAGCTGGTGATCGAACTCATGATCAGGTTTCGCCCTTGTGAAGACGTTCAGACCAACAATCAAATAGGCTAATCAAAATGCACCTGCCCCCCAATTGCGTATCACAATTTGAAGGCTTTAGCCAAAAAGTCCTAATCAATAAGAGTTGATAAATTGCCATTAATTGTGTGTTACGCAAATAACTCACTGCTCAGTTTTATTGCATGGACCAGTAACCAAACCAAAACCCGGATACCAGGCAAATATATTTCTCAAATAATAATATTATTGTTTTGTCCCTCCACGCATATCGCACTCATTTAATCAATTATGTCTAAGGTTCGAGGTGCACTAGATAGTACACATCCGTCAGCTGTTTATCAAAGACTCGAAGTCCAACAGTTCTGGAAAATATTACTAGAGATAAGATTCTCTAGGTATGCCTTTCTAAAACACTAGGAGGTTATGACCTTGGGGATGTACGATTCATATTGTTGGTACTTAATGTCGGAGGTCAAAAGTGCATTTGCACTCTACCAATGCTAAAATGTCTAAAATTTCTTTGTAGTAGAAGGGTGGGCACTGCAAGCAGGTATGTTCACGTTTCCACAGTTTTGGGGTAAATAGAATCAAGTGAATTCTTAGTAGATACAGCACAAGAGTAATTATTGCATGCAGTAAATCGTTGATATCATTTTATAAGATTGTGGCATGTTTTTGGTTTATTACCGTCGTAGATATTTACAGAGAAGACTGGTCAAGGCGTCAAGTCTAGACTGCGACTGGTTATCCGAAAAATAAAAAATCGGGCAAGTGCGAGTCGGACTCGGGCACTGAGGGTTCCGTACAAACTTAACAGTTCAATTCCCAAATTGAGTTACAAAAAGATTTTTTTATATATATGAATGGCATGTTTTTAGTGACGTAACTACAAATTTACAGTTTTCAGATTTTTTCCTATTCTTGTGCTATGAGACCTTGCTTCATTCCAAATTTCAGGATTCTAGGTCAACGGAACCCGAACGGGGAACGGTTAGGTTCCTATGAATTTTGATTCCTTTGAGAGTGTCGAAATACACGTTTTTTGCGACATAAACGGCCTTATCTTTTTTTTCGTTAACTCAGAAGTTTGATTTTTTAACAACTTCAAGGGACCGCAGACCTGAGTATATAGTTTTAATAGTTAAAACGATACATTTACGCGTTCCCGAGATACAGGGTCTTGACAGACAGACAGACAACAAAGTGATCCTATAAGGGTTCCGTTTTTTTTCCTTTTGAGGTACGGAATCCTAAAAAGCAAATAATAAATCAGCTTTTAATGTTCCCACCAAACTTAAGAGGGGGTTGAGCAAAGATGTTCGATCAGGCCGAAAAGTTCTAGAGTGGCGATCGCATACGGAAAGACGCAGCGTTAGAAAGCTTCCCACAAGGTGGACTGATGACCTGGTAAGGGTCGCTGGAATCCGATGGATGCGAGACGCACATGACCGATCGTTGTGGCGACACTTGGGGAGGTATACCTCCAGTAGTGGACCTTTCGGTTGGAATGGTGATGGGACTTAAGCATAACTTGGGAAATGTGCTTGTATTTCAATATACCTTCGCCGGAACTTTCAGGAAATGCAAGCGTGAGAATATGTTTTTTTTTTTTTAAATTGGTATAAACTAGCGCTTGACTGCGATCCCACCTGATGGTAAGTAGTAATGCAATCGTTGATGGTGAGGCGCACTAATTTATTGAGAGCCTATTCACTCTAGCCTTGAAGAGACCCAAATTATAATCGGACGGGAAAACCGCAGCAGGCAAATTATTCCAGTCCCTCGATGTACGCGGTATTAAAGGTGAGGCAAAACGCTTGGTCCGGACCGTAGAGGTTTCAACAACGTAAGGGTGGATACTCGCCGTTCGTCGGCTTGTCCGATGGTAGAAATGAGATGGTGGAATCAAGTCATGCAATTCCTGCGCACACTCTCCAAAATGCATTCTGTAAAACACCGAAAAGCTGGCTACCCTACGCCTGTGCTCAATGTTGTTGGTTTTATATATTAAATGATTTCTCTGACAACAACAAATATGACCCTACCTATTCAAAATATTATTCAAATTTTACTTGACACGTAAATCAGTGGTGATAACAATGTGTGATTAGTGTGTAAATAAAGTTCTCTACAAAATAACATCATTTATACCTAGATAGTTCATTCGTTTATGATACGAAATGAAAAAATGCATTATTTTTATAAAAATATAAATTGGTTTATAACCTTGTGCGGCGTTTATTTCTATCATAATAACGTAATATTTAGAGAAAATTTGTATAAACAAGTTCAGCTAGCTACTAAATCTATACGTGATCACGCAAGGAAACTCCGAGCATAGCCCTTTCCATTGCCCTCTGGGTAACTTTAAGCCTTCTGATGAGGCCCATTATGAGTGACCACGTCGTTCACGCTTTCAAACTTCGTTGTTGCATAAAATTAATTTTTTTTTTTAATGATATAAACCAGTATTTGACTGCGGCCCAATGGGCCCGCTGGTTGGATTGCTGCCCATTCATTCTCCTAAAAAGGAGGCCTGAGTCCCAGTAGTGAGAAAATTGTAAGACTGATATCAACGCACCTGCACATAAGTATATACGGAAACGTGACCGCATGTATAACATCGGTAGGATCACAAGAAGTTATTCAGTAAACAAATTCGAAAAAACACATTTTAATTAAAAAAGTAAACCCAAATACATAAATAACACGAGTCATTTTAGAAAAACACCTAATTGAGTCACTCAATTAATTGATCAATAACGCTGCCGCACTATCTACAATATCGGAAACCACGTTGTGGTGTACCCTCGTAGTTTCTGGCTGGTATGTCCGTGCTACGTACTGACGGAACTCCCTGAACGATAAACCTAAGAGACTCTTTTGCATCATTTCCAATTCATTGCGTTGTTCATTTGTAGGAGAAGTCAGTTCTTCTACCGTAGGAGCATAGCGTCCGACAGCCTGTGTAGATAAGAAGAAATGGTTCATTATCATCTTCCAGCCATGGGCTGCAATACTAGCTGATTTTTTCATCCATTTCACCCCTGCCAACCATCATGCTATCATTCATTTATTTTTCTTTTATAACCTTCCTCTTACGCAATTTCACGTCATGGTTTCAAACCCAAGGAAGGCTTTATTTTGTGTAACGGAGAACAGGAGAACATCGTGAGGAATCCGGCATATCCTAAAACCAAAAATTCGAAGACTTATGACATCCACCAACCCTCACTGGGTCTGCGTGGTGAATTACGGCTCATTTTCCCATCTAGAAAGAAGACCTGAATCCCGGCAGTGAAAACGTTGTAAGGCTGATTATGTTTATGCTTAATGTTGACTAGATTCATGTGATCGTTTTCCTTCTCACTCCCTTTCCATTTAGCCTCATTTATATAATAAATGGTCAAGACTGTTGATAACATCTTCCTGTAGCTGTCCTTGTACCTACTTACGGGCATATGAACGGTAGATGACTACCTTGGTCGTGCATATAACGCGAAATATACGCTAACAACTGATGAGAAATCTACTTCCTAATTTAATATAACCAGCCCATATTGGGGTGATTCTTTGAAATCGAGAAAATGTCTCATTCATCTGGCCTAGTTTTCGTACCTATTTTTTTTGTATCGTAAGCCACTAGACGCAAATTATGAGTGCCTTTGATATATTTAGTGATCGGGGAAAACTAATATGCAAATAAAAATATCAAATTCGTAATGAAAAACCTAGGCCAGATGAATGAGACATTCTCTCGGTTTCAAAGAATCACCCATTGACCTTTGCACAAAGGCCTCTCATATTTCCATACAATTCTGTAGCAGAAAAACACCTGAAAACAGAATTGTGTGAATGCTTACTTACTACATCATCATCATCTTCCTGCCCTTGTCCCGTATTATTTGGGGTTGGCGCAACACGTTTTTTTCTACCATTCTATCCTGTCAACCTAACTTCCTTTTCTTTCAGTATAGTTCTAGGTGCAATCATTGATTTTCGGATTTCACTGCGGGCACTAACCGACCGCCGCATATCTATTATAGTCTATAGGTTATTTATAAATGAACTGATAGTTAGATACCTTGGCATTTATACTGACGATGCACACAGTTAGAAGAACGGTCAACGCCTTATTCATTTTTATATTGTTCGTTTAAAAGAACGAAAGTAATATTGTATCCTTTTTATAGTTTAAAATTTTTAATTTTCTATAAAAAATTGCAACAAAAATTTTGACAAATGTCGTTAAATTTTTCCATAAACGACAAGTGAGAGTATTTTTTACAAGTTTATGTCCATGATACTGTCACGAAACAAAAAGTATTTATGTCGGTGACGGTGCTCATTTGCAAGAGCGTTTTTCAACTAACGAATTTGGAAAAAATATGAAATTGGATGAAGGCTTAGACTTTGTGGTGGTGTATGTTGTGCGTAGTTGATGAAAATAGGCTCTCCTCCTATTAAATGCGATTTTAACATAACTGGCTGGCTGCGGAATTCTCCGAAAGAGTCACCGTGGCCCTAGAACATAAAGGGCGAGTCAGTTTTAATAAATAAAACGTCTAACAAGGGAATGTTTCATTACTCCCGAAGAGGGAGGAGTTATGTGATGAATTCCCACTACAAAAAAAATAACAGAACTAGCAAAATCTGACCGTAAGCACTATAGGTACCTAAGCATCTCTGTCTCCTATTCGGTTATGTCCTAAACTAACTTCTGCCAGGGGCTTCACTCGCCGTTAAAATAAGTTTCTCCATACAAGCTTTGGACCCCCGTTTCATTTAGAAAATTCTTAGTGCGCTTACATCGTAAAAGAAAATCTTGTACAAAAATTCACACTTTTATTCCCAGTACTTTCGGCTGTGCGTTGATATACATATATAGATTATGAACAAATAACGTACCTAGGTACTCTATTCCTGATAGTTCCAAAATAGGAAAACCTAATTACACCATTTTCGATTCGGGAATTAAACTTAGGCTACGTCACGCACAGGAATCAAACTAGTTGAAGATCGTTTCGACTTATTAGCTAGAGTAATGAAAGGATTTCGGAGAATTGTGTGTGAATACAAAATATAGGTAGTGTCCGTATCCAAGTATAGGGTGTAACCAAACAGCGACTGAGACCGACGGTCAACTAAAAATGTGCGACATCATAATGGTCTTTTACCCTTGGTTGTCTGTCGACTTCGGCGAACCGAAAGCGGCTTGGTAGAAGCGGTGCTTACATAGAGGCGACTACCACCTTCGGCTTGCTGATTGATGTCGGCATTGCAGGTGTCCGTGTCTCTCGATGCTGATCTAGTTAGGCTACAAACTACGAGTAAATCGTCAGTGAACTTGGGATTTATATGTATACCAGATAGTTTTCTGCCTTGTTATTCTGAAAAGTTTATTTGCGAAATCACTTCTGAATCCGCAGTGAAATCATGGTGAAATTAAAGTTTCGTATTCTGAAATGGAGTGAATTCGACACTGGCGCCACCGAGTGATGATCAAAGTGAGAGGAACTAAAACGGTTGAGTATTTTGACATTTATCTACAAATTTGTCTATAGGATTTGGTATTCTGAAATACAATTCGCTGAGTGTGACATTCGAGATGATTTGTGAAATGAGTTTCGAAATGATTTACCATTTACAGAATAGCACGGCTGGCTGCTCAAGTCTATGAAACTTAATATTTATAAATGCTCGCATGTGTACATCAGCTGTCCTATTTTTATTAATTGTAAAAGTTGTGTACAATAAATAATATAGGAATATAAGGCCGTCTTCACGGGTCTTCCATTACAGAAGTTTGCATTAGGTAATGAAAGACTCAAAATCTTGGGTAATCAATAAATTAATTCAATATTCTAATAATTATGTTTAATTAGGTCATGTTATCGTTTATACTGGAATTGTAGAATCATCTAGTCTTCGTCAGGAGAGGGCTTCGGTTTCGTTAATTCGTCGAACTGTAAACAAACAAAATTTACATTTACGATAAGACTGACAATCACTGCGTAACTGGCCAGAGTGCATTCATCATGTGCAAGTAGAGATAAACCAAAACCCATGATGCTGTACCGTTGAGTGCATTCACCTCTTCATATCTTTCTTTCTTTTCTTTTTTTTTTTCTTTGTTGTGTCATTTAATTTAAAATCGGCTTGGGTAGACTTTGTTGTATGGCAGTATCATAATACTACAAGTAATGAGTCTGACAATGGACTTGCTCATTTGTATGAGACTACGTCGACTCGGGCTTGGTTCTTAAGCTTGCTCACCGTCCACAACCCCACACCTACGGTGGCCGGTAATCGTCCTGCGATAATAATGATTGATAAACCCCGTATGAGATCTCACGCCAACATCCGCTCCGATTACGACTTGTCGCATGATCGGTCAATATCTTATCCAGAATAAAGTTTAGCCATAAGGCCAATCGTTCAAACCTTTTTTGTTCATGAGAAGTCTTGTTAAACAGGTCTTGGAAGTATCTAAAATGGACCATTTTAACTGATCAACCCCGTATGAAATCTCACGCCGACATCGGGCCCGACTAGGACTTGTCGCATAATCGGTCAATCCAATCTAGAATAAAGTCTGGTCATAAGACTAATCATTCAACCTATTTTGTTCTACGATGAACGTACCGCTTTGGAAAACCTGTTCAACTGATCACCAATGACATTGAACAGTGGTTTCAGATGGTCCTCATTGACTTCACCCACGATGTTAGCTAAGCTCTTGTCGACACAATTCCTGAACTCATCCATGTTCTTCTTCAATGCGTCTATAGCAGTAGCATTCACATCTCTTTTGACAAAAGCTTTGATCTGTAAAAGTTAGTTTGATATTAGTTTTGGGCTATAGAAGTTAACTTTCTTAAGTCTTGAGAAAGTAATTTTTTCGACAACACGCATTTATAAGATTAACATTCAACGCATTTATATAATAAATTTTGAATATCGGCCTGATTTTAATGATAAATTATGTTTATTTTGTAAACAAGTTAGATATAAATAACACGTTTACACATCTTTGTTTTTCGTTTATTTAAACTAGTTGAGATCGGTAAATAGCAGAATGGCAACTCTACAATTTTAAAAAGCCTTATCTAATTAAGTATATATATATATATATATATATATATATATATATATATATATATATTACTTAAAAATATAATAAGAAAGTCAGATTAATTTACCATAGCTGATCCGATAGACGTCGTTCTCTCAAAAGCTAAAATTGACAGCTAACCCTGATATTGACAGCTAGGACCGGTTTAAATAGAATAAAGAAAAATATATTTTTTACTTTATTCTGGGAAATTTCTCCCATTCTATCATCATAATAACCTTTCAGAGACTTCAACAAATAATTTAAAGAAAAGTTTATTTAGATTGGTTCAGAAATTCTTGAATTTTGCGCAGCACATTGAGCCATTCATTTTTATTTATACATATTGATAGGAGATAGAGACAAAAAAACGTATTCATATTTTATTTCATTATGTAAAATTTAAATGTAACTAGTGTCGTAGCCTTAATGAAATCAAAACAAAGGAAACAAGGAAAGGTGAAAAAATTGGGATTTAGTAGCCCGGTATACCACACAGCAACCATACAGTAATGCGGTTATCCACTGAATACCGCAGTCAACTTAACTCCTACCGTGGTTGTGTCGGCCATTCACGCGGCACGTAAAGTGCTAAAACAACATTAAGTGTGCTCATAGAATGATAAAACCTCGTCTGTGGTTACATGCAAAATTGTAATGAATATAAAGCGAACCTAAATAGCTCACTTTTTATTTTGATTATTTTTATTGTACTTTTGAGTACAATATTGAATGGTCTACACTGTCCTTACATAATATCTACTAATAGGTACTGTAATATGGAAATATTATAAGAACAACTTTTTTTTTAAACAAGTAACCATGGAGACTCTTGCCGGTTCTTCTCCATAGGAAACGACCAATTTGGAATCGTGCACTAGCTTCTGCCATTTTATAAGTGCCCAAGTAGGCCTATGTGAAATAAAAACATTTCAATTTTTTGACACGCAGCGTAGCCACTGCACTGCGCCGATCGTGCCATCATCATTATTCATTCAGATTAGACCTTTTAATCACTTTTAATGCAATTGTGCCAAATTTATTTAATTATAGTAATAATATAAAATACATTTTTCAAATCTAATCTAAATTCCCACTAAACCATCGGACTCTTACATTATTGAAAATTACCTCAAATAATTAACGAGGGACTACTAAGGGCGGAATTCGCCAATACAACTAATCGCGTTTTAACGTTTGGCTCGCATAATCTCGTGTAGCCGCTGTCACTTGTTTGTATTTTTCTTTTATTGTATTTTTACAAGTGACACTAGTGACAGCGGCTAAACGCGATTATGCGAGCCAAACGTTAAAACGCGATTAGTTTTATTAGTGAATTCCGCCCTAAAAAGTTGGAAACCCAAGAAACAGTTTTCAATACATTCTCCGACGATTTTCATTTTACTTAGCCTCTAGTGAATTTTATTCCGAGTCAAGGCAGGTACTCCCTTAATATCTTCATCCTATCTCCTAAATAGCCATCATATACAGGATGTTAATGTTATGACACCGTTTGTGGCGATTATTGTATGTGTAATCAACATAAAATTCTATCTGTTTTGTTGGCTAGAAAAGGTGACCGAGGTTAGCAAAATATTAGTAAAACAAAAGGTCCGCATAGTGAAAATAATCTACGTCCATATACTTAATATTATAAAGAGAAAGGGTTTTTATTTTTGTTTGTAATGAATAAACTCAAAAACTTCAGGACACATCATCATTTTCCTGCCCTTATCCTGTGTTATTCGGGATCGGCACAACATGTTTTTTAACCGACTTCAAAAATGGATAAGGTTATTAATTCGATTGTATTTTTTTTTTGTTTGTTACCTCAGAACTCCGTCGTTTATGGACAGATTTATATTTTTTTTTTCATTCTGTCCTGTCACCCGTCATGCCATCACTAACTCCCTTTTTATCACTATCACTAACTGATTTAAAAAATTCTTTAACCTGTAGTTATAGTGCTACTTTACCACTGATTTCTTAAACACTACCGGACCGTTTTTTTAATTCTTTCACCAATAGAATACTACTTTATCACATAGACATACATTTTCTAGTTTTTGCGGGAAAAGCCGCTGGCCGAAGCTAGTATTAACATCTTATCTAATTTAAATTTTAACTAAACTAATGACTTGTTATTTCAAGCATTAAAAACTCTGACTAATAACTTATCCAAATTACCACTCCTCATTAACTAATTCCCAGTAATACTTACATCAACAAACAACAAGAAAACACAGAACAAAATGGTGAATTTAAAAAACATATCTGCGTAAAAACCAACTTGTACGTTATGATGAAATCTACTGATCTGAGTACTAGCACACGTTAAGTATAAGTAGAAACGTAAAACGGTTGTTTACATTGGTACACTCATACACATATTGTCCAGGTAAACTAGTAAATAATGCGTCAGTACTATTTCTATAGGTACACAGCACAAAGTAGCGTGACAGGTGTGCAGGTAATAAGCAATTCTAAAACGAAAATAGTTTTCATCTTTTTATCAATGGTGATTAATGAGCGCTGTCAGTGGATGAAACCTACATACATCAAGTTCAGTCATCGTAATAATAATTATTATCATAGCCCTCCTAACACGAGCCATTGACCGAGCTATCAAATTTGATAAGCAGAAAAACCACTACACTTGACAAACTAATCTTTTTTTTTAAATTATTTATTAATTGAAACGCGAGCTTCGTTTGACCACTATATTGAGATCAATATAGTGGTCAAAGGAGGCATCAGGTGATGGTATACGCTGATGTAGTTGACAATTGAACACACTTGCCTAGAAGTAATTTATACATTCTTTACTTTAAGACGACTAGGTAATAGCTATCAAGAAACACAGACTCTGCCAGGGAATCTCACTCCTTAGTCAAAGTTGCAATTTAGTTTCTTTTCACAAACAGGTTTCCTTTACTTTTGCATGGACATCTAAAAACAAAATAGTGTATCTTGTCAACGAGGACTTCTAGGATTTTTGTGAATAGCTTCAATGTTTATATTGACCTTAAACGAAAGAGAGATAGTTTATTACAATAGCATTTTAACAGAAATCGGTGGCAGACTGATAAAAGCTATTCCGACGAAATTGTGTTATCTTTATTTCAGTAAATACCTAATTGATGTTTCATTATCATCTGGGAAATATTAAAAATAGCGAGGTTATCAGCTGTCCAGATACTACTTACAATGTCCGACAATTTCAACATAATATTTCATTAAACGTAAAAATAAACAACGTGTATCTCAACGTTGTCGCTCATTCTACGAAAACGTGTTTTTTTTTTTGTAAAATGTTTTTACTCTGGTCCCCTTTATCTGGTCTGAAGGTAAAAGGTGTTCTATGAGTTTACATTTAAAATAACTACCTTCTGCCAGGGGATTTGCCCGTGTGATAGTATAATTTCTCCATTCTTCAAACTTTAGACACCCATCATCATCCCCTTAGGGGTGAATTTTGGCAAATCTTTTCTGATTCTTTGCACACATTATAAAAAGAACCTTTGTGCAAAATTTCAGTGTTCTATGTCCATGAACTTGGGCTGGGCGTTGATGAGTCTTTGAATGAGTCAGAAGTTTGCCATAAACATATAAAATACAAAGATTTAGAGCATAGGACTAAAAGAAAACGCAGTTTTTTATTCAGATTTGTAGTTTGAATTTAGGTTTTTTTGCTGTCTAACTCTCGTTCTTCCATGGAAGACTCATAACTATAATTATTTCTATTGTGGCGGAGAATTGCTTGAAAATTCCAGTTTGAAGTTAAAAGGTTTTACTTTTCTATGTATAGTAGGGGCAGTCTATAGTTACGACATGTTTCTTTCCAATCTTGACCACTTTTCGATAAGATTTACCAGTTTGGATTGACTCCAAACTCATCTACACTTAGTGGGCATTAAACCTAGGAATGATAGTAATGCACTGGGAATACTTAAATATAAAAGCGTCTCCCACAGACAATCGATTTCTTATGGTATTCTGTTTCTGGCACGTTACAGAACTAATGGCGTCAAACTCTTAGCCGTATTTTGGACCAACATCGTTTAGATATCCATCGACACGAAGATAAATAACGTCGGAAAAATCATTTTTTCCCTAGCTAATGCTGTCCCACTGCTAAGCAAAGACCTCGCCCAAGTCCAGACACTCTCCTCCCACGCCGTCACGAATCAATCCTCGTGGTACGCATCTAGATCATGTTGGCACATCTTCCTGGGTCAGCCTCGATGGGCGCTTTCCCTCTGCAGGATCGTTTAATATAATATTATCTACTTGTTACTTCCATAATAATCTTAACCCTACTTTAACCGGACAAGCCGGAGCAACAAATAATACTAGTAAAGAAATATTTTCAAATATTGGCATGAGAAAAGTGAAGACTTGGTGGGGAAATCTCCATATTTCTTTTTTACGCGCGTTATCTAATGGCAGTGACGTCACATTTCAGTATGTGCATCCTTATTGTGTTACATGACTGTTTCACTTTCAAGTAGATTTGAAAGATTTTTAATTTGCTTAATTTTGAACGAATTTGAAAAATTATTTCTATTTTTGATTTCAATTGTTTTTTTTTTTCTAAAAATAAAAAATAAAATGAGTCTGTTGCTACCGACATGTCTGTCAAAAATACCTATTTAACAATAAAAATAACCAACTGTCTGCTTGCTAAAAAAACTTCTCCACATAGGTATTATGTTGCCGACTGTGCCCGCCAATTGTGCTAATAGTCAAAGTGCTCCATCCTAATTGTTTGAAGAGATCAAAACGTGGAGTCGGTATGATATCTACGATATGATCCAGTAATAGACTTCTAGTGGAGTACTGTCGATTACGAAACTGTGTCAATGAGTGATCAAGTTTTGAAACTAGTGCCTACTTCATGCTATCTTCTTTCGGACCTTGCCTATACCTACATGTCTTTTTTTATGCTAGCTTGCTTCATCTCACTCCTGGACAAAGGCTTCTCTCCACCCCTCCTATATTTTTCGAGCCCACTCTTCCTTCTTCGAGTATTGGCGAAATCTGTCCAGTTCGTCTCGCCACCTCCTTCCTGATCTGCCGCAACCGCATCCTCTGCCTCAGGGCATTACCTCTTTGCTACTTTAGCCCGCAGTTTATCGGGTATGCAGTAAACATATTGTGCTCAGACCCATTTAAATTCAGTAGCCTTTCCAGCCACATCAGCTATTCTGGTTTTGGAGTATAGTGTTAAATCTTATTATGATTAATGGTAATTTACATGTCAAAATATGGGCTATATGGCTATTAATCTATCGAAATATGCGTCATGTGATACTTGTTGATAATAAAAGATTAAATTCAGAAAGACCTTTATAGAATTTAATTATGTACCACAATTGTACTAATAGTCGGGCAGTGAAGAGTTTTGACTAACACCTAAAAGAAACAGTCGATTAATCATTGAATTAAAAGTCAGATGCGGAAAGCGGTCATCACAGACACGTATTGTGAGGAAGCTCCTCACCATTTCTTTTTTTTAGTTGAGAAATACCAAATAATTTCTCCCACTTTTGGCGAAAGGGCATGTCAGACTTTTGCTGACTATAAACCACGTTACAGGAACACGGTAACTCTTTTGAACAATCCCGAAGGCTTGGATCCCTGATTACCTTTAGCAGGGATAGTTTTCTTTTTGTTTTTTATTTATTTATAATAAACGTTCTTTCTTTCTTTCTATTTATAAGAAGTTTAAGCGTTTCACTATTCTGGCGAATGGGTTTTTTCTTCGTTCAAGAAATTACTAAGTGGTGAAGATCATAGTTTAATAGGTTATCATCTATTCTAACGAAAAACTACTCTATTGTAACAATAACAACTGATATTTATAACCACTGTCAGTATCTAACATTCTAGCTGATTTACTAATGAGAAATTGTATTTATTTTATTTTAAACATTGCTTCTGTGTGATAAATATAGCAATTGAAACAGAGTAATATATCTCGATAATTATTTTATTATCATTACAATTTAACATCAGCCAGGCCAAAGTCACCATCAGCCACTCTTTCTTCATCTTGTGACGTCATCTTTAGGATCAAAATTATCAGTCGAACGTCAAACCAACGCTGCGGTAGCTGAATCCTAACTCGACAGCCATCCACAGCATGACTATGCCCGGGTGCCACCATTGTGTGGACCGCCCGGAGGACACGGTGGAGCATACGGTAGAGGTGCGCCCCGCCTGGGCAGTGCACCGCCGTGTCCTTGTCGGGGCGATCGGTGGCAGCGATCTCTCGCGCCAGGCGGTTGCCTCCTTCTGCGAAGCAGTAATGCTAGCAAAGGAGGCGGCCGATTGCGTGAGGCAAAGGTCCTCACGCCTCCACCGCCGCCGCGGGCTTGCGGACAGCGAGCAATAGGTGGCTCGCCGTCCGATCGTCCGGTAACCGTCCGGACCGAGCCCAAGCCGTCGACGGCGCGTAGTGTTCCACGCGCGCCTCAAGGAGATGTTAGCAACCGTAGAGGCCCAGCAGGGTCGAAGCCTACTGGGTGATGCGAAAGAGATCCCCGGGGCCCTGGAAAAAAGTGCAAAGCAGGAACAGGAGTGGGTTTTTGAGTTCCTAGTAGTTGATACGTTCTTAACAAAAAATACCTACTTAATTCAAAAGTCCGCCATAAAAGAGTGATGAATATAAATGTAGACGGACAGAGAAAGAAGAGTAAAGGCAAAATGGATACATTGTATAGGAATGATATGACAAAAGTGCACCAGACGTTTGGAATTTCAGAAACTATATATTTAATGTCACTGCACAATGCCACACAAGGAACCTCCTCGGTTCCTTTCAGCACCCCCAAGTTAAAGTTAGGCCGCTATCCCACTGGTTTTTTACGTGCATTGGCGTTTCTCCGACGATTGCGCAGCGCCAATGTTACGCAATAGCGACGTCAATGTCGAGTGGTAAAGCGCCAACGTTGCGCAGATGCAACGTTAGCGTCGCAAGTTTCTTGCGTACATCTCAAATCGCAGCATGTATGCGACGTTAACGTTGTTTTCAGCGGATATAACGCTTACCTACCACTAGAAACTCCAGACGTTAACGTCGCGGTACGAACGTTGTCGGAGAAGCGCTTACGCTCATAAAACGCCAGTGGGGATAGTGGCCTAAGGTCTCCCCCATATTAGGCGCGAGCGTTCCTGAAATGTGTAAGCGACGCGCGCACAGTGCGCGTGCAGCGCTTGTTTGGTACTCGCGTCATCGCTCACACGCTCGAGGAACGCGCTCGCCCAATGTGGGGGCAGCCTAAGAAACAATAGATGATCGCAAAATAAAATAAAATAAGTTCTCTAAAATAAAATAATCTCTTTATTTTAATAATGACATAGGTATTTACGTATACATTTGTTTAAATTTTATGAGTAATTTCATTAATTTTTCTTTTATTCTGCCCCATGTTCACTGTCGTCGTCGACTTCGTAGTTAGCCATGAATGGCGCGCTAAGTCGTTGAGGCGCAGAAAACTCTAAGATCATTTCATGTCTCGGAAAAGATCCATCAAAAAATTGGCTGTGACCATCTTTGCTTTTTTCGTTTTCTATTTCTTGAATAAGAAGTAGCTGAAAGTAATTTAACTTTGATTAAGTGTCATCTTAATTAATAATAATATTTCCACTGACAACTTTCACACAACGCCATCTAGTCCCAAACTAAGCAAAGTTTGTGATATAAGTACTAGACGACTGATAAACATAGTTATGTATTTTTAAATACATACACATTATAAATAAATTACACCCAGACACAGAACAAATGATCGTGCTCATCACACAAACATTTGTCTTGGGTGGGAATCGAACCCACAACCTCCGGCATATCAGTCAGAGCCACTAACCACTAGACCAACAGGCCAGTCAAATACATTTTAATTTTTTTTCTCTCCCAGAGAAAGCATTGGCTTGATCCCAGCCGTGGAAATGTTCTAAGCTGACTTATGCTATTGTAAAGTATTTTTTGCATTTAAAATAGGCAATAGGTTAGTCTATTTCAAAGATGCAAAAAAGTAACAATTTAATTTGAAACGATTTAAAAATATGCACACTATATTTATACTAGTGCGCCTCACCATCAACGATTGCATCACTGCTTACCATCAGGTGGGATCGCAGTCAAGCACTAGTAGTTCAAATAAATATATATATATATATATATATACACACAGATGAGTGTATTGTAACCACAACTATCCACGCCATCCAATCAAATTACTACGTCTCCCATTTCGAATAACTATTTTAGGGTCTAACTTCCCAATTCCAAGATTTTGTAGGCTTCTTATTAATTGCAATGAAGGATTAGATATTTTTTGCACATGTATTCAAAAATTCATAATGCTCTAAGTCCACCTAAAATGACTTGCCTAACCTAACCAAGCTACTTTTTCAACGTTACTTACTCTAGACATAAGTGTTGTACCTGCACTATAATAATTGTAAAATTGTTTATGAATGCTGTGTCTATAGTATGATACTGCACTTGGTTTCTGTAAAATCGTACGTATCTTTTGATTGTAAAATTACAATTATAGATAGAGTCCTTAAATAAATAAATTATACTATGGTATTTTTTTTTGGTGGGACAAAAAATCATCTTATGACAAATCTCGCTCTTGGGCGGAGCGGGAGATAGTGTTAGACTTTTACTGACTAAAAACCCACTCCTGTTCCTTCTTTGCCTTCGGCCCAGGGCCCCGGGTTTCATTTTCACACTACCCGTAGCCCCAGTAGGCTTCGACCCTGCTGGGCCCCTACAATTTGCTGACACCTCCTTGAGGCGCGCGTGGAACAGTACGCGCCGTCGACGACTTGGGCTCAGTCCGGACGGTTACCGGACGGTCGGACGGCGAGCCACCCATTGCTCGCTCATGGTATACGAATATTATGAGTACGTAGTAGCCTGATAAAAGGGATACTCGTTCTGAGAAATGAAAAATTCAAATTAGTTACTCCATTATTATGGCTAAAATTCAGAGGAAAATTTTCCCAGTACCAAAAGTTCGGAGTTATTTATAGTTAAAATATTTCTACTCGAGTTAATAATACAATATTATGATACCTTGTTCATTTTCAAATTATTGGGTTTCGGAATTCAGTGGAATTTTCCCAATTAGATATATTTATTCGGAGACTACAAGTTTTTTTTTTGCTCTGATATTTTATTTCAGGTAGAACGTTTACTATTAATTCGAAGAGTTTATGTCGTTAGTAATATACGAGTACCTAGGCAGATCACAAGGTAGATACATCAATTACTTTTATTTACTTATCATTAAATGGAAATAATGTTTAGATTCTACAAAACTTTTTTTGGCAAAACAAATATTTTTACCCAATTTTGAAAGACTACTAAGATATATATATACGTATTTTATGTAAAAAAACATAAACCTAAAATAAAATTTATTTATTTATTTAAACTACATGGACAGTAATGGTACATAGGCGGACTTAATGCAACAAGGCATTCTCTACCAGTCAACAAAACCAAAATCAGTCAAAATTTTTAAATATAAAAAGAAAGAAAGTTTAATTTTGACTCGCACAAGACACATAACGAAACAAAATAAAATAATTATCTAAACAAAACTAAAATATCAACAAAATATAGATATATTCGAGGCCAAAAAGGCTCCTATCTCAACACATACCTTTTTTTGTTTTTGTTTACGAGGGGTAACCTTCAAAAGGCGCCTGGACTTTGGATAAGTCCGGAGAGTGTTGGATTTTTACCTCACAAAAAACCATCCCAGTGATCACCATCAGTACATAGAACGCTGTTACCTCTTAAAAGACCACTCCGGAACCCCCTCCGTGCAACGCCTGTTAGGGCACATCACAACACATACCAGGGCGGCTGATAAGTCCGTGGCCTAAGGTACTTACCGATGACTCAACATCTCACTACTAGTATCACTAATTGCGGGACTCACTTTTGTTATAAATTGCATGTATTTTATAATTTAGTTCATAAACAAATTACTTTTGGAACAAGTGACAACACCATGTCAACGGAAACTGGAATTTCTCGCAATTTGGAACATCGCGCTGTGTTAAATTCCTTGTTAAAAAAGGAAATACGCCCAAAAAAAGTTTCAAAGAGATGTCATCAGTTCTTCAGGATTAGCACCTTCATATACGATGGTTAAAAAATGGGCTCGGCTATTTCAACAAGGCAGAGAGAAATGTGAAGATGACCCTCGCCTGGGTCGCCCTGTGACGGTCTTGAACGAAAAAAATTTAAAATTAAAAAAAAAATTGTACTGGCTGAACGCAGAATTAAATTGTGGTAGATAGCAAAAGAGCTACAGATTAGTAAAGAATGAATTAGAGAGATATTGCATAATCATTTGCACATGAAAAAAATTAGTGCGCGTTGGGTACCGCGAATGCTTACCCAACGCGCACCACCTACCTTACAGTCGAGATCTGGCTCCTAGTGACTTTTTCCTTTTTTTCTAATTGAAAAAGGAGCTACGGTGACGAAGATTTTCGGACGACAATGAGATGATGGCGGCTGTAGACAGCCATTTTGAAGAGAAATGTAAAAAATATTTTTTTGGTGGTATAAAAGCATTATATTCACGTCGTGAAAAGTGTATTTCACTTGAGGGGGATTACATTGAAAAATAAAAATATAAAACTGTATATTTCTGTCCTTAAGTACCTTAGGCCACGGACTTATCAGCCTCCCCTCGTACCTACTGAGATATATATATGTTTTTATTGAGCTTATACTTCCTCTGTGCGGGGCCTTCTTCGGTCTTCCACAAATCGTTCCAGGTTTTATTTTCTCGAGCCACCTCGAATCAATGTATTAAAGACATCAAATTGTTTATTTGCTGTATATTTTTAAAAGAGATTCGTGATTCCAGAGATTAGGTGCCTACCTCTAGAAATGCAGATCCCATTTCGAAAATTATTTTACTAATAAAAAGTCATCAAAGATAACCTTTTATGTAGGCAAAATGCACGATATTAGTAAGACATACCAAAGGAGAGAAGACGGGAAAAAGGTAGTATAAAAAAATGAAACCTCAAACTCTATAAGTAAAGTAACCTAAATGCAAAGCACATAACAAGAACTATCGTGATACTTATCATTCGAGCTAAAACCGACACAATACAGAATGTTTCGCCTATCAAATACATCAAGGAGACATTCGAAGCACCTGCAGTAAATTCTATTCGCTTTATTACTAAGATACTAGTCGACATTTATAAGCCTTTGTCACCAAACGTGTGTTAAATTATTCGTCAGCACCCGGTTAGGCGGTGCTAAGACGTGGTTTCTGGATGTTCTGTATAAATTGAGACAAAGCGGAACTGTGTAATACCAGTCTTTGGTAGTTAATTAAACTTACAACACAGGGCATAAGAAAAATATGGCATAGAAAGAGATCCTTTTGGAGTGAAAGCTTGAAAGAGAATTAAAAATCTTTTCTTAGTTTTTTCTAGTTCTTCCAGTATTTGACCTGGTCCTTGATATTTTATTATTCCCTGATATAAACCAACTTAATACTTCTGTTTTGCGGTTAGATATAATGGATTAAACGTAACATAAACGGCCTTATTCTAATTCCTATTGTAGTTTTATTTTTGGTGTACAACAAAGAGTCATCATCATCATCTTCCTGCCCTTGTCCCGTGTTATTTGGGGTCGGCGCAACACGTTTTTTTCTTCCATTCTGCCCTGTCACTCATCATACTATCACTAACTTCCTTTTCTTTCATATCACTCTTCACACAATCCATCCATCTTTTCTTTGGTCTCCCTCTCGTACAACAAAGAGTATATCTATCTATTTATTCCTAGATTGTATTGGCTTAAAAGTTTGTTTTTTCACTGCTCTAAGACAACAAACAAAATTTGAGTATTTCAGCTTAATGCATCCACGGATTCCTGTGAAAAAAAGGGTTACGTTTTTGCCGATTGAGTAACCTAAACAGTAAAATATTATTATCCAATTTACCCTTGATTAACGTGTATTTTTCAAATAACTTAAAAGAGAATTGTATTACATAAACATTTGAAAGCTACAATGCATGAAGAACATTAATCTTCTTGGAATAGAACGAAATATTCTATGGGTCAAAAGAACAGACCGTATAAGGAACAGTACCTATACTTAATTCCAAAACACATATCGTAGACGTAGGCAACTCAGCCGCCAAACTAAAACGGAACTGGGCAGGCTACAGCTGCCACATGTCACAACAGAATTGGTCGAAGGACTAGTGGCTCTGATCTGAACTGACTGACTGGATCCCGAACAACAGTAGTCAGTGACGCGGTAGGCCCAGGAGATGGCGTAACAAGTTGGACTCTTACCTAAAGGATTGGCCATCCTTAGCTACCTGAGGATAGAAAAGAAAGGAAGAATGGAAGGGAGGCGTGTGCCCTGCAGTGGGACATAACAGGCTCACAGTAAATAATTATTAATCGCTATCACGATCGCGGTGTAAATAATCCTTCCGACCGTGTTTTGATCACGGTGGCCACTCTCAACAGAGATTATTCAAGTACGCGGGAGATATTATTGAGCACAAGTGCTTGCGCATACACAGGTGCAATCACTGTTCATTTACTCTCATTGTTCTCTGGGACGGCAATCCGACACGAACGGAGAGAGATCAAGCGCAGAACCAACGGGTTTACGTGCTTTCCAAGGCACGGGGGTGACACACCGCTAACTTAGAAACTCCGGGCTGCTACAAAGTAATTCGTAATGGAAACCCCACGCTCAGCAGTCGCACTTTCGACCTCGAGACTTATGAGGTAGATAAAGTCACGATCGCGGTATTAATCCGTCAATTAACTGGACCTGCCACCCTACCCAAGTTAAGACCGTTTTGTTTCGATTCTCTTTTCGTTGATCGCCTCGAGCCGGCCATGCCTCCTATTCCTTTGTTCTGACCACGTGACTGAGCGTTGAGATGACGTCAGAATAAAGGAATCCGAGGCGTGGCCTACTCGAGGCGATCAACGAACAGAGAATCGAAACGAAACGGTTGTAACTTGGCTAGGGAGGCTGGACACTTGACTGGCCTGTTGGTCTAGTGACCAGTGGCCCTGACTGCTATGACGGAGATCGTGGGTTCGATTCCCACCCAGGACAAATGATTGTGTGATGAGCACGATCATTTGCTCTGTGACTAGATGTAATTTATCTACAATATGTATGTATTTAGAAATATATAAGTATATTTATCAGTTGTCTAGTACTCATAGCACAAGCTCTGCTTAGTTTGGGACTAGATGGCGTTGTGTGATAGTTGTGGAATTATATATTATGTGTGGAATATAATTACGCATTTTGACCAGAAGTTAAATTCACACTACAAAATAAACATAAAGACAAAGCTACCAATCATAGCTTACACTAATATAATTCTAAAAGGATAAACATAAATCGTTCTGAGTACATTTGGAGAGCAAACAGACCTTCGGTTGGTAAGTAACAGATCAAACAGACAAGTTTGTGTTACGTTATGCATTGTCTACATTAGAATAGTGGCGTTTACCTAAAGCTTAAAGGTTCTCACAGATATGTGCGACAATGTGATATGGATGCGATAATCGTTTCTTATTCAGAGTGTAATAAGTAATTATATTTTTAATCGACTTCAAAAAGGAGGAGGTTATATGTTCGGCTGAATGTATGTTTTTTATTTTTATTTTTTATGTATGTTCACCGATTTCTTGGTCAATTATAGACCGATTTTGAAATATTTTTTTTTGTTTGAAAGTTTATGCTTCCAAGTTGGTCCCATAGAAATATTGTTATGATCTGATCATGAACTTCGTAGATATGGAACAGAACTCCTCATGGGATCACAGCAGAACTGTCGTAACAAGTAAAATTGCTTTGTTTATACGTGTAGTAGATGACTGACTGAAAGAAGAGGGGTAATATATCGAACTGATCTGATGATAAAGCCTGAAGTTAGGCACCGGAACTCTGTAATAAATTAATTTAATCTAACCGTGTTTGGTATTATTAGAATGGTCATGAGATGGATTCTGGCTATAAGGTATTTAAGTATGGCTGAGGGGTACTTTTTAGTGGTGGTACCATAACTAAAAAGTGAAAAATAAAAAACTTTTTACAAAAAAATATAACCGACTTCAATGTAAAAAAACACTGAAAAGTGCAAAATAACTTTAATTTCGGAAGTCGGTGTTAAATAACGAAGAGACAAAACTATTATAGAAACACCGACTTCCGAAATTAAAGTTATTTTGCACTTTTCAGTGTTTTTTTACATTGAAGTCGGTTATATTTTTTTGTAAAAAGTTTTTTATAAATACTGCTTCTGCCTATAGAAATCCAGAACTTTCTTCAACAACAATTTTTATTTTCAGAATTTATGACTATATAAGTCATGACTTATATAGTCATAAATTCTGAAAATAAAAATTCTACTTCTCATGCTAATTTTGATTAGCTGATGACAACTTGTATGGAGATAGTCCAATATTTATTTTGGAAGTTTACTATAGAATGTTTTTCATTTCCATATGCAGAAGTAGTATCTAAAGTATGACCACGCATTACATTTGCATCCTATAGGTATATGTTCCCAATTTCTACAATTTATTTAATATAGAAACATGGTACACATTATCACACCTTTTTATTTTTATGAAAAATCATCAAATAACTCCTCCCGCTCTGGGTGAAGCGAGAAGAAGTATCAGACTTTTACTAACTAAAACCCAATGATGTCCCTTTAGTTGTCCCTTGCATTCAAGGGTTGTGGCGACTCTTTCGAACTATAATACTGTTTGCCTAGTATTTTGTCATTTTACATAATATTCATCATCATCATTTTCAGCCGAAAGACGTCCACTGTTGGACATAGGCCTCCCCCAAGCGTCGCCACAACGACTGGTCTTGTGCGTCTCGTATCCATCGGATTCCAGCGACCCTGACCAGGTCATCGGTCCACCTTGTGGGAGGTCTTCCAACGCTGCGTCTTCCGCTACGCGGTCGCCACTCCAGAACCTTTCGGCCCCAACGGCCATCTGTTCTGAGTGCAATGTGCCCCTGCCCATTGCCACTTAACTTTGGCGATTCTTCGTGTTATGTCGGTAACCTTGGTTCTCCTGCGGATATTTTCATTTCTGATTCGATCACGCAAGGAAACTCCGAGCATAGTCCTTTCCATTGGGTGACTTTAAGTCTTTTTATGAGGCCCATTGTAAGCGACTACGTTTCGGAGACATATGACATCATAATAATAATATAATAATATTAATAAAATAAAATGCTATATTACATTATGCGATGTGCCTCTGTACGGGAAGCTTTATACGTATGAGCTTGGTTAGTGGGTAGGTGTTGGAGAGTCAACATGACAATTGTAAGACCGTTTAAACCTCACGATATTTCATACAAACTGGCAAATCCTTATTATTATATTTATTTTTTTATATTTATTTTTTGTTTACATAACCTACGCAAATAATAAATTATACGAGAGACATAAATTATTGTTAAAATCTGATTAAAATTCTTATAGCATTTTTCTGAATTATATTCTATCTAATATTCGTATTTTCAAGGATTATATCGCAATACCGATTTTCAGCATTTACTGTACACAATTTTAATCTGTTTTTTTTTTTATTTGTGTTTCTACGGTGCGGGATGACATGGATGTCTTCTTTGTAAAAAGACGTGAAGTGGATAATACAGGCCAGTAATAAATCTATATATATAAAAGGAGAAACTGACTGACTGACATATCAACGCACACCCGAAACTACTGGGACTAGGAGCGTGAAATTATGCACAAGGTTTCCTTTTATGACGTAGGCGAGCACTAAGAGAGGATTTTCAGAAATTAACCCCCTTAAGGGGATGAAACGGGTGTCCAAAATTTGTATGGAGAAGAAAGCTACTTTTACGCGGGCGAAGCCGCAGCCAAAATCTAGTTAATAAATAATTGTTTCTTACATTAGTCTTCTATTGGAAAACCAAATAAATCTAGTGCTTTATAAAAAGAAAAAATATTTATTTGTTTCTAAGCTTGCTAAATGTAGGAGCAGTGGTGGCCGAGTGGTAATGGCCCCGACTTACGAGTTGTAGGTCGCGGGTTCAAACCCAGCCAGGCGCATTACTTTGTGTAATTTATTTCATCACCACTGCTCTCAAAACGGTGAAGGAAAACATCGTGAGGAAACCGGCATGTCCTAGAACCAAAAATTCGAAGACATGACGCGTGGTGAATTACGGCCCATTCCCTCTCCTAGAGAGGAGGCCTGAGTCCCAGCAGTGGGAACATTAAAAAGGCTGATTATGCTATTATGCTATATGTTGCTAAATGTAATCTCCGGAAATGCTAATCCAATAACGAAAATTCTGTCATTTATACGACGGTACAATATTTCTGAGTCCCGTAAGTCAATTTTATCCCAAATCTCGGTTCCTTGAGTGAGAGCCACGACAGTAGAGTCACGGGTAAAAGTTAACTTAACATAAATATCAAATGAACACTTACCAAATAATTAATATAGCTCGCGCATCCATTCATGCCCATAGTCTTCATTTCATCCCGCTGCTTCAAATTTAGTTTGGACATCAGAGGCGTCAAATGCTTGTCCATAGCTATCCTTATTTCATCCATAAGGTCATACAACTGGTGTTGATAGTCCTTCGGATCCGTTATTGGCATTGAATAGTCCTCTGGAACTTTTACTTTTCCGCGGACGGGAGCACCGAGTGATTCAGACATTGGCTGGTCTGGTCTTGCGTTAGCCTGGAGAAGATGAATGTGTGTTTAACTTAGAATGGTGTTCAAAGATAATGTTTGGAGCAAGATTGTTGAATCGTTCATATGCAAATAGATTTGTTAGGAAATATGTGTGACTTTTATGGCTGTTCGATATGATTTCGAAGCTGAGCAAATACACAAATAAAAGCAATAAAACAGAAACACTTAGGCCTACTTTCCACGGACGCGTAGCTTCATAGACGCGTATTTATCTACACGTCGTGAACAGTACAGCACCCCTAGCCAAGTTGATAATCTGCAATCGTTAACGCTAGTCGAAATGTATGGGAATGATATCATCTCAACGTTAAGTCACGTGGCCAGAACAAACGAATAAAAAATTCGTAGCCAAGTTTACATCGTTCAAAATGATAGAACGAATTGTTATCGTTTCTACAATATTCAACGCTACATCCTGTTATTGTAGAAAGACATTGTAGAACGAGCTGCCGACTCAGGCGCGTCAACATGGCTACCAACTTATCGTTTTCTACAATTGCTGACACCGAGGCGTTACCGATTGGAGAACGGAATTCGACACGAAACGGTTGTAACTTGGCTAAGGGGGCAGTAGGCCTTTATAGACACCACGTTTACATGAAACCTAATTATTAAGATCCTGTAGTAAACAACAATAATAGTTGACTCACATACCTAGCACGTACTTTTGAACAACTTCTTTCGGACATGATTCAAGCAATTCAAAAATCTTGCTCCTTAATTACTACAGGAACGTACCTCTTGAAGCCAAGAAGTAATAAGTGTCAGATTTATAGCCTATATCAAGTAAATTCTACTGTTTTGTTATACCAATGCTAATGATACGCAAAATTATACATTCATTCGGATACCGTTATTCTATTTAATGGACCACGATTATCATATAAATGGAACATTGTATTAATCTATGCTATTCCTAAATTTAGGAGAGATGTATTCAATTAAATGAATACGGAATTACCTAGTATTCGTTTTACAAAATATAGTGAATTTCCGACTAAAGGCTAACTAGACGATCATTTGTCGAAGTTGTCGTTCTGTGGTTGAGTTACAGAAGGCATTAAATTTTTTATTGAATGACATTTAATTTAATGACAATTTTAATATAATTTTATATGTAAATGCCATGAGTGTAATATTTTTGAACTTCGGAACTAACATAGAAATAAGTGATACTATCATAATTATAATGTAGACCAAAAGTTGTCTTTAAAATAATAAATTATTATTATTACTGTAAAAAACTAATATCTCTGGAGCTCTAACTTTAGCTTGGACATCATACTCGCGACATCAGTTAGCCAATTTTTTTTTGTTGTTTTTTTTTTTAGTTTCAGTAAGAATGAATAATAATAATTATGCTAAAGACATTCGATTTAAAATATCGTAGTAAGCTCACAATCAGTATATCCGAACTGAAGAAAACGGATCAACCGTATCCAAAATGAAAACCGAATACGATACCACACCCAATATACTCACAAAGTAAAATGCAGACGCAACTAACAAGATCGTAAGGAACGACATCTTTGACTTAAAAAAACTAAAATAATACGAGAAGAAACACCTTGTTACCCTTTTTATAAATAGAGCAGGTCCTTTATTACCTTTAAGTGAACAAAAGATGTCACGTCTGAATGATAAGGCTAATATCTGAAGCATGGTTGACCATTGTTTGAGGAAACTGGTGCATATGTTATCAGAAACCACTGAGATAATTATGCGCAATGACGTTTAAAAACAAAGCTTATAAGAATCCTTTGTTTTGAGAATAAATGTGAATGATTATTAGGAATATAAATATATGGAATAAGAATAATATTGCACGGATATCAAGTAAATTGAAATAAATGTCATTACCTGACTCATTACTCTGACTAATGCTTGCTCTGACTGGACAGTTCCACTCAAATCTGTGTGGTTCTTTCTTCAAAAGACCATCTGAGACACTAATCTGCATAGTTTTCATATGATTTGACGATTACATGTTTACTGTATGGACTTTAAAAGAGTCTTTGACCCCTGAGTTTGTTTCGGTGTTTCTTCTCAGGGTAGTCAGCTACGAAACGCCGGCCTCATCTAGTTTAAACTGACGAAAAAAAATTGACGTGTAAAAATGTTTTTTTTTAAACCTATTTGTAAAATAAATATCATTTTATCACTTCAAAATAGTTGTAACTATGAAT